>JAGQAX010000001.1:19909648-21208518 GCA_019142605.1 Cephalopholis sonnerati | reverse complement strand
AGCATCTCCGTGCTGTGCAGCAGACTAGGAACTGAAAGACGACAGATGAGAAAAGAACGCAGCACAACAACTGTTGCAGTGGTCAGAATAATGTAGGCAGTATGATCCAATGTGCACATGCACTTACAGGTATGGTAGGCATGTATAATGTTGCAGGCGTGTGGGGAATGCCAGGCCTGTGAAAGGCTGCAGCTGACAGCTGTCACCTCCTATGTCAAGATCTGACCATCTCTTCCCAGGCTTTCATCTCCCTGTCTCTGATTCACTCACTCACTTGACTTTATCTGCTCTGCTCTTTCTCTCTCCCACTGTTGCTCACATCATATGTCTTCTCCTGCACACTCACACCTTAATACCACTGGTACACATTCTATAACTTCACGTCATAGACACACCCTGTCCTCTTTGTAAACAGTCCCTCCTACTGATACTGGGGGATTTTCTTCAAAGCTTTCCTTATCAACACGCCAAAGTCCAAAGTAACACTGTGCAGGGTCACCAACTAACTGAGCCACTTAAATTTCACTCCCTCAGCCTCTTGTTTGGCTCTCCAACACCCTACTTCAGTTAAACTGTCACAACTGCACCTTGTTTTTTCTTCACAATTTAACAGTAACTAATGTTGTTAGATGAGTTTATGTCTAACAGCAAGACACAAACAAGCAAGAAAACCTCTCATTGAGCCCCATTATCAGTTGCTTCATCATATAGCTGTGGGCTGCTGGTGTTTTTCTTTTCCCAATGTCAAAGTTGTTGGATGCTCCATCTCCTACATTTGTTTGTCTTGTCCACATTCCTGATATAATTGACAAGCAAGGTTATTAAAAATCGGTAGACCATGACGACCCCTCTGCTCAGTGGGCACAAGAATGTCTCAATGTGGGTGGCAGCTAAAATAAAGGTTAAAAAAACATTTGCATTAGACACCATCCATTACCAAAAAACAGGTCAGGGGTTGAAAGGAGGGTTATAAAAGTGTATCTTGAAGTTTTCAGGGTAAAGGAGGCATCCGAGGTTACGAAACAAGTTCCAACCTAGTTTGTTCTGAATGTATTTTCCCAATGTTTTAGGCAAATAAAACCCAGCATATGTTTCCACATATTTTGTGCAGCATTGTATATATTTTGTTTAGACTTCTGTTGATGCCCTTTGTAGTTTACTTTTAGATCAGTTTTTGGTGCACTTTCTTTCCCCTCGACCTGCTTTATATTTTCCCAAAGGTAGTGAGTCCTCATATTTCTTTCATGCAATGTAAACAGTCAGAAGAACAGCACAGTTAGAGCACAAGTTATTTTACATAACAAAAGGTTGTGCAGCTGCATTGCATCATGGACTATTGACACTGCTGCTGCTGTAGAAATCTTTATCTTTGCCTTCTGTGAGAAATATTTGTAGATGCTGTGTAGTTGTTAAATACTGAGTCTTGAAAGAAGTCTTAAAGGTCCAGTGTGCAGGATTTACGGGGGTATATTGGCAGAAATGGAATATAACAATGAGTATGTTTTCGTCTGTGTATAATCACCTAATCACCACATAAGGACTGTTGTGTTTACATTAACTTTGAATGAGCTATTTATATCAACATAAGGAGCAGGTCATCTTCCACGGAGATCGCCATGTTGCACTGCCGTGTTTCTACAGTTGTCCAAACCAGACAAAGATAGGGCCATTCACATTTTCATGTCAGGCAACACAGTTAACAGCCCCTCCGCAACGAAAAAGACAGAAAAACAGATTTTTTTTTTTTACCTAAAGCTGCATTATTTTGTGTATTTACTGGTTGAAATCATCAGATCCTTTAGGTTTTGAGAGGAGGAGACTTCTGCAGACAATTTGGCTTCTGATAAAAATCTCCTGAACAATGAACATTGAAGGAAATCTAATCAGGAGAAGTTGAAATCTGCAATTCTCACTGTTAGATGACATTAAATCCCTCTAAATCTTACACACCGTTCCTTTATCTTTATTACTTCTGATTTTTAGGTTAAAAAGGGGGATGAGCTTTTGGGTTAAATTGGGTTTTTGGGACAAATACAGGGCTCATTACAACATTTGTGAAAATCTAAAAATATTAGCCTAGATAGAAAGTTCACTGTCCTGAAACTGAGGAAAGGAGAGGGGGCTTACGACTGTCCATTAAATCGTTAAGCCTTTAATAGCAAGGCTAAAGAGGAATATTTAAAAAGCTAACATGTTTTAACAGATCATGCCCTAATGAAGACCATGCTGGTTGAAACATGTTGGCTTTTTCATACTCCTGCCAGATGAGTCTCACTTTAGACTCTCTGTCCTTTTTACCTGCGTACAGTTACACTGCTAATTTCTACTTTGTCAGGTGTCCACAGGAGTAAAAAAAAAATGTACCACCAAATAAGAAAGTGGGTTCAGAGATGCAAAGAGCAGCAGTAGTGGCTGCTACCTGATGGTCTTTAAGGTTTTAAGGTGGGCTGTGGATTTAAAAACAGCATCTGGACCATATTTTCTGAGGTATTTATTTACCCGTAACCTGACCCCTTCCAGCTGTAGGTGTGTGTGAGAGAGTATTTTCATAACTCCAAGAGAGACAGTGCCTGACTTGTAGAGCTGATGATGATGAAGGTGATGCTTCATGTCTATGAATTACTCTAATTAACTGTGCTGGTGTGTGTTTCAGATGAGAATGTTCAAGAGTTGGCTGAAGAGTTGGTGCAGCTGGGCTTAATCAGTGAGGTGGGTGTTTTCTATGTTAAAGATAGATTCGTGTTCGTGTGTGTGCGTGTGTTCGTGTGTGTGTATGCTAGTACAAAGCTGCAGGCAAAGGTGTGTGGGTGATATTGTAGGTGAGTGTGCTATTTCTGGACCAAACTGTGTGAAAACACTGTTGATTTTAAAAGGCGAGGTGACCCCCGAACTCTTCCTACCTGCCTTCCAACACAAACACCTTCCCCTCTCAGAGCCATATGCACATTTACTGCTGCTACCTATGTACTCTTGTAGTCTTGTGCCCACTCACTCACCCACCCACATTAAGTTATACAGTCACTTCACCTCTGTGTGGGCGAGAGTATATGTAAGGCTTTTGTCTTAATGACTTACTTCTCTTAATGGATTTTATGGACACTTAAAACAGCTTTACGTCTCATTTGTTGCACTGACTTTCTTATGTTTGTCTGCGTATGAGTGAGTGGGCACAAGAGAGTAGGAGAGTAGGTAGGAGAGTTCGGGGGTCACCTCGCCTTTATGTGTTATCTTTAATGTCCTGGATTGTTGAAAATGTTTGTGTTCTCTTCACAGGTGGACCAAAACAAAATAGCTGATCTACTAGAAGAATCATATAGCCAAGCTCTTCACCAGTGACAGCTTCCTCAGCTGTTACCATCTCGTTCTGAGTACACTCGCTCTCAACCCTGTCACATGTTGTTTTTCGTTACTCAATGTGGTTATTATGGTTATTGATTTTTTATGTATTTTCTGCTAAGCCTTAGGTGGTAACGTGACCAAAACGGTGTTTTTTTTCCTCTGCATCAGGAATTTACCCTCTGGAAAGCACAGAAAGCCTTTAACGTGAAGCCAATTTTAGAGTCCAGGTGACCCCAAAGAACTCACAACATGCATGTGAGACATTATTTTGAATGTGTTGGCTATTAAGTTAGCTGTTAAATTGAATTAAAAGGTAAACATAAATGCTGCGACAGACACTTAATCTCAATAGTACTGACTAGATTACAGCTTGACCTTTTGACACACTTTTTCCTCAAGCTATAGTTGTGTTACAGTGTGAGGTGTTTACATTATGAATAGCCTGGCCTGATTGTGTCAGCATAAGACGGTCTAAAATATCATCAAGACTGATTCGGACCTTCACTGGAGTCACACCACACACTTAACACACCTCTCGCTACTGTTGTACTTCTAAATTTTAAAGATTGGATCCACTTCTGCTGACAACCAGCAAAGCTTCCCTAGAAATGAAGGGATGTAATAGTTTGAAAACTGGATGGCAGGGATGTGACTTTCTCAGTTGACTGAATAATAGACAAATACCTGTGATAAATATTTATAAAAGGCCTTTAATACAGAAGACAATGTATGTGCACCACCGCATATGACCTTTTGGGCCGTGTAAGTACTTTGAGGTACTGTGAACTCAGTGTTATTAAATATTCTTTTGTGTGTTTTTATATTTTGCTGGACCATATGCTTTATGCTGGGCCGACGCACAAGCCTTGAAGTCCTCTTTTCTCCATTTTTAGTACTTTATTCATTGTTTTACTATTTGCTGCTTGTTGGGTTCACACATGCTACTCTGCCTGTAAAACTCATTGATATGAGACTTGTGTACTGAACACTGCTGCCATATGCTGTAGAAAGGGGACCTAGCCTTTTCCTGATTCATCTGAGTGAGAGCATCATGTGTTTTATTTATGTTACAAACACTGTACGGCATGTTTTTTTTCTTTATTTATTTCCCATTTGTTTACTATGACTTCACACAGAGACCACGTTGTTGAGAGTCTGAGCCAGTGCACAACCTCTCTTGTTTCTGTTGCTGTTGTTTTCAGCTGGGACTCAGAGGGTTGACATCATGCTTCACAGAGTGCAGATGCTTTTGAATACAAAATGTTACATCATACATGTCTTGTCTAGACTTGTATTGACATCAAGGAGTTGCCTGACATTTTGGCAAAGAACTCTTTGTTGACTTACTGTTACTACTGCGTCTAATAGTTCATACAATTACAGACCTTAAAGGTATACTGTGCAGGATTGGCAGTTACTGCTTGTAAACACACTCACCAGTGAAAGTAAAAGTAAAAGCCAACCCCAGATTCACTCTCATTTGGCGTTGCGTCTCACTATATTTGGGGGGGTTATCTGCTATTTACAGTCTGGAGTTTCTGCTTAAAAAATACATCACCACACGTTTCTAGTAGGTCATAAGTGATTGTTGAGAGGGATTACTTTTGTATGAGGCCATACGTTGTTGTTTTAAGGAGAATCCTGCATTGTATATCTTTAAACAGGCAGTAAGACCACAAAGAAAATATAACACTCAGTGTGTATAGAAGAATAACAGTTAAATATTATTAGATACAATAACTAACCATTTTTTCTGGCATTCTATTGAGATTATTCTACTGTGATTATAAATATGTTATAATCCCAGTACCAGTTTAACTAAAGGCTACTGTATGAGCTTCCACTCATATTGTTGAAGTATTTGTAAATGTATTCAGGCTACGATTGTGCTCCAGTGTGCCTTTTTGTTTTCTTTTTTTGCAAGTGTAGACCATCTGAATGCATTGATGCATTGTTTACTTTATTTTCCTCTTTTTGTATGTGAATCTGTGAACTGCTAAGATTGTATACTCCAAAGATAGTCAGCTAGGAGAATGTAAGTGCACCACGTCTTGAATAGAGGTGGTGAAAACCAACCAATGTGATCACCAGCGCAGCTTTATGCTCTCTGTCTCTCTTTCTCTGTCTATGTCTTTTCCATTATTCCACAGTTATTGGTGGTGTTGAAACTGGTTATTAGATAATTACACAGGGTAGGCAGTTTTAGTCTGTCGCTTAAGGATGTGAGCTTTTGGTCATGTTTTTATATTCTGTTTTGTAAATGACATCAGTGACAGTAAATGTGTTTCTTCTCAAGGATGTGTATCCTGACTGAATCTTCAAACTATGTCCATTATTTCAAATAAATGTTTGAAATGCTTCATTTTGTTACTTTTAGCAGGTCCCAAAGAATGACTCTGTGCTTTTGTTTTTTGGCATTTTATGTGTGTTTTTTAGGTTTTGTGAGTGATACAGTGTTTGTGAGAATGATACAACAAAAATGCTTTTAAATGTGCAACGATTATTTGACTAATCGATTAGTGGATTGACAGAAAATTATTAAGTATTTTGATAAGAAGTAACATGCAAACATGGCTGTTTTCAGCCTCATAAATATGAAGACGTCCTGCTGCTCTCTGTTTTATATCATATTAAACTGAATGCTGACAAAACAACACATTTAAAGATGCCAATGTGGACTTTTACTGCAATGTGCTTTTTTTAAATTTATTTTTTAAATTATTTTATTTTTATTTTTTAACTATACTCTGCAGTTGCAACCCCAGAAAATGTTCTCAAGGATGGCCAGGTGGGGCTACTGAAAATCTTGGAGCTCTACAACAACCCTGCTTTAATGTGTTATGTATCTGTATATACGCCTGTTAAATGACTCATTGTCCTTTAATTTAAAAAGACAAATATACAGCTTCAATTTGAAGGAGCACATTGATTGTAAGGAACAAAGCATTTACCGGGAACAAACCATCTAATGTTTAGGGGAGACTTGTGGGTACAATTACTCTTCTCTCCCACTAATTTTTACTATCATGAGGTGAGAGTTAAAGGGACCCATTTTAAAATGGCCACACCAGTGTTTCCCTTGCTAAAATTCAACCTAAATTTGGATTGTTACTTAGTCCCCCTTTCCACAAGCTATGCCACAATGGTTGGTGCCAAAGAACCCCTTATGTTGTCTAGTTTTTCCAGAATACCACTAACTTAAAACTTAAATTTTAAAATCCATCTTAAATGCCTCTGCTCAGTAATGTTTGCCGCCACTGACTGACATTTTGTGGATTAAACCAAACGATTAATTGATTAATAGAGGATAACAGATAAATCAATAATGCAAACAGGTGTCAGCAGCAGCCCTACATGCTCATAATAACCCTGGAATGACTGCTGCGCCCCTCAGCGTCCAGCAAGCTACAGGTACCTCACAGGTGAGTTTCCTGACGTCATACAGGAAGTGGACAGAGGGACCTTGGAGTTTCTGCTTCGGTGTTATTGAGCAGTTGCTCGAAAATTACCGTCATTGGTTTTTAAGGGAAACTTCTAACGCAGCAGCGGGATGTGCACTTTTGGTGAGTGACTTTAATGTAACTTTTAATTAAAAATAATTCGCTTTCGGTAAAAGTAACGTCATTCAGCGCGCGCGTGTGTGTGTGTGAGACCGCCGCTTGTTTTCCCTCCGCGGGGTGTATCTGACCGCAGGCCTGCAGGCTGGATGAGCCTGTTCACTTTGAAAGCTTGGCATAGGTATATTCAGCGTGTCAGTGCGTGTGTAACATTAATCACTGTGGTTTATGCTGAGAGGAAATGAGCTCTCAACATTCAAAGAGACTGACGAGAGAAAAGGTAAATAATTATAACGTCTTATTTTACTGCTTCCTCCTCACTTCACAGTACACACACAGTGAGTGGAGCCTTTCTATGCAAATGAGCATCCATCTCTTAACAGTCAACTGTAGAAAAATAAAATGTTTCAGGGAAAACAACCCACTGTTTGTGTTTTAGCAGAAACAAAGTCTATCTCTGTCACCGTCTATTTAATGATCAGTAGCTGTGCAAGTGACTTTTTTCAAGGTGTCTCCAGGTCCTTATAAAGTCCTAAAATATCTTAAATTCAATGTTACAACAATAAGGCCTTAAAAGGCATTAAATAGACTTACATTTTATGTAAAAGTCCACATTTATAATATTACACATTTTTAAAAAACTACATCAGTTTACTTCATACTTGCACTCACCTGTTGGCAAAATTTTGACTGACTTAGCTCACTCTAATAACCTTATTCCTACATAACACACATCTCTGCACAAGACCACATACATACTACTTGCCTTCAGTGCCTACCTGCGATGTTAATTTGGTTAAAAGGAGACTTTAAAGGGTCTTAAAAATCATTAAATGTAACTGTCTGATACCTGTAGACACCCTGTTAATTCCTCATTTGTTGCAAGCGTATAGTTTTAATGTTGAACATTTGTGAGCATGTAGCCTAAGATTTACTTCCTTTTCACATGCAAATCATAACTCAGTTCTTATTTTAGTCCAAACATTCACAAATGACATGAAGTGCATTTGCCACACAGAATAAGGGCCTTTTGATATTAGTGATAAAAATGCACAATATGTAGCCTGTACATACTGTGTATGCAATATATATAGGCAACTAAAAGTACGTACATGTAAAGGAAATGTACTGTATATGGAAAGTTCTTTTATAACAAAGGCAGAAAGATTTCATTCAGTATTCAACAACATTGTCTGTTCTTTAGGAATGATGAGGTTTATGTAAGAAATTACCTGCAACCTATATATCATCACTAGTCTTTATTGATATCAGTATTGGCCTCTAAAAATCCAATATCAAGTGGGCTATAGAAACCCACTAACCAACCAGTTTCAAACATTCACTCGAGCAGTGTTCCAGATGTTGTTTATGTAAACTGTATTTTTTGTATTTCTGTTATCCAGATAAGGACAAAGGGCCGAGGAGGCTGATGAAAAAAGGGTTAACTCTCATCCTGGTCGGCCACATCAACTTCATCCTTGGAGCTATTGTCCATGGCAATGTCCTCCGCCACATCTCCAAGCCTAGTCAGCACATCACCACTGAATACACTGTAGCCAACATCATCTCCGTCACCTCTGGCCTGCTGGTGAGTCAAAATATAAAACATTCATCCTGTGTTTTAATGCCAAATCTGCTGTGTGCACCAAGAGGCTTAAGGATTGTGGAACTTTATAAAAGGAGAGCTATCCTCATTGGAACTTTTTACCATGAATGTGATGAGTTGTGAAAGAAAACTATGTTGAATTCATCCCTGTGATTTTCTGTGCATCAGAGTAACACATATTAATTCACCTGCAGTAAACACCAAAAGTGATTTGCACTGTGAGCACTTTATAGTGTTGTGTATTTTTCTCTGGAATCAAGACTGAACTTGCCTATCATAAGGGAGCTGGTTTTTCAAACCAGTTACTAGTTGCTTCAGGGGAGGCTTCATTACGCTGAGGTGTCAGATAAACTGGCAGCTGCTGACGATGAGTGTTACTGTCACATTTCTTTGAAATCTACCCCTTACATGTACTTAAAACAGGGTATTACATGGTTTATATGTAATACAGGAAAGACAAGATACAAAATATATCTTCCCAACTCTGCTTTCCACTGGTGATCTCAGCACAGCACCCAAATGAAAAATGCAGCCCCACATCCTCGGGGCCTGCCACTGTTTTTGGACAATAACTCAATAAACCACACTCCAAACAATCATCTTCTTCTTGAATCTTCCAGAGCATTGCCAGTGGGATTATTGCCATTGTGGTGTCAAGGAACCTTCATGAGTTAAAGCTGGTGAGAATTTAGTTTGTTTTTAACCAATGATATAATCACTTTAGTCAGACTTTCTGTGTCTGCTCTATAATTATTTTCATATTATGTTGTTTCTGTGTCTCCAGCAAATAGGACTTCTCATTTCGTCATTCCTGAACGCCCTCCTCTCAGCAGCATGCTGCACTGGGCTCCTCTTGGCCATCAGTGTCACTATTGCTCACAATGGTGAGGGTTTGATGCTGGGATGCAATGACACAGAGGTGCCCATCAACGCTCGGTCGCCTGTCAGTGCCCGATGCCCGTTTGATACAACACGGATCTATGTGAGTCTACACGCTCCTCTCTCATTTCCATCCCTCTGCACTTTTAACTCTGCTTCTCTTCAGTTTGCTCTTTGACTATTCAAGCTGCAACTACTGAGGCATGAAATTCCATTAAAAGTGTCACAGGGGAATTTTAGACCTCATAGTGATACTTTAATTCACACTTTTCCTCCTTGTTCCCATTACGTGCTGTCTCTCAGGACACCACACTGGCGATGTGGATCCCTTGTGCTTTCTTGGCAGCAGTTGAGGCTGGAGTGTCTGTCTGGTGCTTCATCGTTGGATTGGCTCTCAGAGGCCTGGCACCCTTTGGGAACAGCTACATCAAAGAGCAGGTGTGTGTGTCTTTGTGGTGGTGGGGTGGGGGTGGGGATGCTTTAGGGTTGTGGCGTCTTCAGTGTGTGTCTGTCTGAGTCTCTGTCTGACTCAGATGTGCACACACAGACACTTATCCACAGTCATCAACTCCCACTTGGTCTGTTACACACTGTTCCTGTAAGTCTAAAGAACACATAAACCCTCACTTATAGCTCACCTAGCACCACTGAGCTAGCTAACGTTACAGCTCAGCCGAGGAGGACGCCATTAATGTTTATGCGCTGTCACGAGCACAAGCCTCTTGTCCATAAGTAGATGCAGCTTTTTCTCTGTGTGATGATACAGTTGACAGGTGTAGTTCGGTAGAGAGAAAATAGTTCCTACATGAAACTGCTCACAACAAGGTCTGTAGATTATCTTGAGTAACCCAGTCATGATTTCTGGAAAGAGACGCTGATGTTGCAAATGTATTGTGTTGGCACTTTGAGCATCACAAACCAAGTGCCATCTAGTTCCATTATATTGGAGAGAAGGCAGACATCTCTACAGCCAATATCTCCAACACTCAGCAGCTCACGCCACAACAATCTAGTTTGATGAATAGCACAACAGGTAAGAGGAAAAATATGAACTTTTAAAGTTTGGGATGAACTGTCACTTTAACTCAGACCTTTTCCTTCCGTTATCTTTTCCAGTTGGAGGAGGAAGCTGAGTGCGCTCCCCACAGCCAACGTCTGATTGGACAGCACGTGAACCCTGACGCCTAACTGAACAGAAAACAGAAAGGACGCCGCTTTGTGTAGACAAAAACAGCTAAATCCCTGCACTTGTACTGAGACCAGTAGATTTTGCCCTGCAGTCAGCTAGGTGAGTGTCACTGTGGAACAGGATTGAAACCAGTTTTAAGGTTCTGGTTCTTCCTTTACGGGGACGTACAGCCCCATACTCTGATTCACAGATGATTTACCAGACGGCTCTCTTTGTTTTTATCCATAACTAAACAGATTATTTTGTGTGTGAAGCTGTGAGCAGAATACAGTTGGATTAAAGCTCTATTACTAACTTTAAAATAAAATAAAAACTTTTTTGTCATATTTGCTGAAACTGTCACTGTATCCTGACAGCAGTACGTGAGACAGGCAGTCTGTAAAAATATAAAATAAAATAAAAATCAGGTGAATGAAAACAACCAATCAGAGCTGAGGAGTCTATAACACAGCTGTCAATCATGTCAATCACTGCCTATGAACTGCAGCTGTTAAATGAGAAAGTTTGCTCTGATCAGTGGGTGCTTTTTTAAATTTTGGCTCAGCTGTATCCAACATGGCAGCCAGGTCACAAACCTTCTCATTTTACAGCTAAACAGTACACTAAAATACGTTTCTGAAAACACTGAAGGCGAAAAATAGGGAATGCAGTAACAGAATCTTGATTCATATTGGATCAGGCCTGCCTTGTTTGACAGTTTGACTGCACTTTACAATCAGTGTATGAGAGCTGATTGTGATTGAAGAATTGGTTGTTTTCAGTGAGCCTCGGTAGATTCTAGCAAATGCCATTAGAGGCAATAGAAGGAGGAGGGGGGAGCGGGGAGTGATTTTTGTTTTGACTGTCTACAATACTGTGTGACTGTATTGACATATTCAACAAATATGACTAAAGGTTATTTTCATAAAAGTTCCCAACTGTATCTTTAATATCGATGCAGCTGTACCTAATGAAACGTATAAATGCGAAATTAATTCAAAGTGACACACTAAAAAACTCACAATGTTTGTTTCAATAGGTGACTTCCCAAAGTGCAGATCCTTTTGTGCAGATAATAGGATTCAATGTGTATATATGTGTGAATGCTAATTTTAGGACTAAATGTGGTCTCATCAGTACCCATCCATGACTGTTTAGATTCAGTTGTACCAAATGAGTGGTGTCTTTTTGTATGAAGGAACCTCCTGTTTATGAAGAAAATGCATTTTTATATCTAGCAATACTTTTTTTAGATTATTTTTATCTGAATGAAGGTGTATTTTAGCTTTTTCATTTTCAGCCAAAGATATTTTATCGTTGTCAGTGTTTTGAATATTTTACTGTTTGGACAGATCCTAAAACGCTACGTTACATTTGAGATGCATTCAACAAATTATGCTCGTCAGTGTTTGCCCAGATACAGATTTAATGCCCAGAAATGATGTTTTATGCCTGCTGCGTATGCACACTGATAAACTGTAAAGTAAATATGTAAACTGTAAAATTCCAAAAATTCTTCAATACTGTGCAAATACAGTGTTTGGCTTCAAATTAACTTCTTGAAAATTGTTTGTATTATTAGATTATTATGCAGACAAGGGCAGTAAACGACTAGTTGAACTCAACACAATTAGTTTTTCACATTGTGTTCATTTTTATTTCAAGTTTTCCTCTGACAGCATCATTATTTTTTTGCATTGTGCTGGAATTGATTGGATTTCATAAAAATATGCATCAGAGAGAAAACAAACTATTTGAAAAGCTGTGTAAAAGGCAAAGGTTGATAAACCCCCACAGGATGTAATCAAAAAGAGTGTGTAACAGTTTTTTTATACACCCCTTTTGTTGTTAATGCCTCTAGTAAGACATATGTACTGACAAAATGACAGCTGACACTTAGCAAATTTAAACCTTTTTTTTTCTCTGAGTGGATCCAGAGTTACAGCAGGTCTCGTTATCTAAAGTTGAGACTGCTAAAATGCAGAGTCACGGGGATAATAAAAGGATGTTTTAGGAAAGATGCCCTAAATTGAAATTAATCTAGTTTGCAGCATAGCTGTGTTTGGATTCAGTGTACTTGTGTCTGCACAGTATACTGTGGTTAAATATCAAGTGGGGTCACAGTAAGAGGTTAAACCAGTATGTGGGCCAGCTGCCTCAGCTGGCACAGACCCCTTACAGCTCAGCGACAGAGAAGATCAGATCAGCATCGAAACGGTTAATCTAATGCCGTGCTCAATTGTGTGGAACGGAATCATAGCACGCAATACTAATCCTCAGGCTTCAAGGGATAAATATTGACATAGTGCTGACTGATACAATCACATCACATCTGTTTGGCCTTTTCAGGCAGTAGGACGTTGATGTCACTGCAAACTGTTAAAATCACAAGATGAATATGAGGTGAGCGTATGAATACAAGCTTATTGTGGTACCCACACAAATGAACTGAATTTAAGCAGAGTCTTATGTTGTGATATTGTAATGACGTGATGGCGTTTTCAGAAACTATGGCTTTTCTGAAATGCTTGAGTGCATCATATCAGTTGGCTCTTGTGCAAATAGTTTCCTGTGAAGTAATGGATCTCCCATATCTGAGGTTTATGTAGAGTGCAGTCCATTAATATGTATCACATTTCATATTTTTATTTCAGTAACTGACCAGCTAGCGAATCACTCATTTGTAAAAGGGTATTTTTTTATTACTTGCATTGTCAGTGACAAAATGAATTTGTGTTATTTTCTTGAAATTGTCTTGAAACTCTATATTTTATACAAATTGAAAATATGTATAAAATAAGAATTTTAATCACTTCAAATATCTGAGCAGGACAGCTTAATATGGACAAACCCAGTGTCAGCTTTTCTCTGACTCAGCCTGGCTGTAATATCTCTGAAACATGTTCAAGGTGTATCTTGTAACATCTGTTGCCTGATCTTTAAAATTTTGACAAATATGGATGTACTGTACATGTCATTATTGGCTTTATGGTTTTATAGAAGTATATACATTTCATGTATCATTTTTAATAAAGATTTTTGATAAAGTTACCTAGAGACATTTTTGTGCTTTCAGTTTTCCTGTCCACCATTTATTTTAAGTTCACATCTTTGCTACAGTAGACTGCTGTCCCTCCTTGTTCTGAGCCCCTGAGGGAGTTAGTTGTCTCTGTCTTCACGTCAGTGCCAGATTTTTTAAAATTGCTTCACCCTTTGTGTCCTATCTGATGCTACAGACGCAGTCATGTATATACAGGGTCACAGGTTGTATCCTGTTTAACACCAAAATGGCCTTCACGTGACCTTGGCAGTGATGCGGATTGAATCCCTGGAGGCTCTGGAATCTTTAAGTTACCAGGCACAACTTAAAAAACACGAAAGTATTGTGGTCACACAGGCTGTGTTTAGCTTCGCCCATGCCTTAAAGGTCCAGTGTGTAGGATTTAGGGGGATACATCGACAGACATGGAATATAAGTGTGTTTTCTTTAGTGTAAAATGACCTGAAAATAAGAATTGTTGCCTTGTCATTATCTTAGAATGAGCTCTTTATATCTACATAGGCAGCCAGTTCTCGTCTACGGAGTCTACCATGTTGCACCACCATGTTTCTACAGTAGCCCAGAATGGACAAATCGTTACATTTGGGATCCATTCAACAAATTGCACTTGTCAGTGTTTGCCTACATACAAGTTTAATGCCCACAAATGATGTTTTATGCTCGCTGCTCATACACATTTATAAACTTTACTGTTGAGTCATGTCATATGTAAATTGTGTGATGTGTTTGCAATAAAATACCAAAAATTCTTAAATACTATTAAGTGGCATGTTCATTGGTTCTAGAGGGCCATTCGTGTTTATATGTCAGCCACTGTAGTTAGCAGACCCTCTGCAACAAGAGCGGAAAAACAGATTTTTTATTTTTTTTTTTTTACATTAAACTGCTTTATTCAGCATTTTACCAACTAAATTATTTGCTTTTTGAGGTTGAGACCTCTGCGGGTACTTTGGCTCCCATTTAAACCTCCTTCATGTCTAGATCTTAAATTGTCAGACAAAAAGTGATGAGCACAGATTAGCTGATGCTAGGCTGGCTAGAGTCCTGTCTCCGATATGTCAAACAGCGCTGGAGAAACGCAAATTTTATTTTATGTGAAACTGTTTTATTCTGTCTTTTTGCAAGTTTAAATCACTGGCTCTGTTTGTTTCGGAGAGGAAAAGACCTCTGTGGATAATTTGGCTCATGGTGAAAGCCTCCCAAACAATAAACACTTAAGGAAGTCTAAGGGTGCTTTCAGACCTATAGTTTGTTTGCTTTGGTCCGAATCAGGGACTAATTTTATTACATAAGGTGCATAATTGCCTAGAGTTGGTTTGTGTTCTCACGTCAGCATTTACAAGGGGACCAGATAAAATGCCTCGTGCAAGAAAGGTGCGCTTGATTGGTCAGAATTTCCATGCAGGAAAAATCCAGGAAGTAAACAAAACGTTGAAGAAGAGTACACTTGCAAGATAAATTTGACACTTTCTAATGTCACAATGGAGGGACAACTATGCAGGTTGATTTTAGCGCTGGTCATTGTGTACTATATTGCTGTCATTGTTCATTTTAAGCAAACCATACAGTGTGTAAACGAGGTGTGGCTCCAACTACAAAACAATGTTTTGAAGCATTAGATGCGCCGAATGTACATACTAAAGCAGTATAGGGGGAGGCGCACATTAATAATCCTCTGGGACTGTAACATGTTCATGTTTGTTTGACCCCGCGTTCAGACCAAACGCGATGGAATCGCCTCGCGAGTATCGCGTCGCTTGATCACTAGCTAAACAAGCTAAATATTCACACCGGGAAGCTGTATCTCCTCGCTGACCTTCTGCCAGGCAGCATCCTTCTTGTTGCGGTCCGGTAGAAGTACGACATTGTGTCATACAACTCCGGGAAGCCGCACACAGCAACGATAATCTTCTCCTCCATTTTTTAAATGAGCGTCTGACGTGACTACGTCGGTGACGTGTTGGAGATCAATGCTGATTGGATGTCGCGGCACAGCGTCACGCGATGTCGCTTGAAAAGTTCAAATTTTTCAACTTCAAGCGACACATGCGATGAAGCGATGAAGCGTCCATCGCGTCATCGCGTCGCGCTTATCGCTCAAATCGCGTCGCTCAAAGCGACATCGCGTGTCATCGCGTGATTTACATTGATTTTGAATGGAAACTTGTGGCGTTCATCGCCTCCATCGCGTTTGGTCTGAACGCGGCATGAACGCGGCATAACCCAGACAATGTGTCATGTGACTGCAGTTGGTTCAGATCGAGGTTGGAACACGTTCTCACCACAAACAAACCGCACCAGAGTTTTCAAGAAGGTCTTGGTCCGGTTGTTTTGGTGTGTATCCGAATACGATTGCTGTGTTCACACCTGCCTAAACGACCGCACTTAGGGTGCAAACAAACTTGAGTTCGATTGACCTAAACCAAACGGGGCAGGTGTGAAAGCACTCTAACTGGGAGACAGTTTCAGCCTGTTGCAATCTGCAATCTTCACCATTAGATGGCACCAAATCCCCCTAAATCTTTTGCACTGGACCTTTAAAGTGTAAACACACATAAAATTTAAATGTCAATTTAAGGTGGATATGATAATTAATATTCACAAATAACCCCTTATATCACCTCCTGTAACCAGGGTGAAATCAATCAATCAAAAGACCTCTGCACACTCAGTTTCCCTATCTTTATGTTGTCAGTGGCAGCTAAAATCATATTTAATTTCTGGTCACATACACAGTTTCTCGCCAACAAATACGTATCACGTATGCCCATTGGTAATGTTAGACACTCATGTAAGCCGCCCACAGCAGCATGCACCGTCCAGTGCGGTCCACTGGGGCCAATTTTGCCATGTCTCTGCGCGGTCACGTTGAATCCGCGGGCACGGTGAGCCTGCTCACTGCACGCTGCAGGCACCCAGCTGCAAACAGAGGAACAGCGGAGTGCTGCAGTGAGCGGAGCCGGTGGAGCCGAGGAGTGCCCGAGCCGCTCGGTATTCTTCACACAAGGTAAAGCATTAATCATTTAACGTTACACAGGACCCATGAGGTTAATTAAACTAATTATTGTTTGTATGCTAGACAGACAGTGAATGCAGAGTGATTTAAAGGGCTCATGAGCTCAGACATCGCGCTGTGGGGCTGAAGACACTGCGGTGACAAACACAGCTACCAAGATTGATATGCTCTCGTGCGCGTGTCACCGTGTGTGAGTCTTCCGTCAGCGTCGCGGAGATGCCTCATTGCAGCCTACATTTATAAAGGTTTGTGCCTCATAAAACCAGCCAGGTTGTCCTCAACAGAGCGCTAACGCTGAGGGCAGTGTCCAGAAACGGTTACCGTACGTTACAGTTGTGTTTAGTACAATTTAACGTCATCAATATTAACGTTAACGCTAGCTAGCTATCACTGTTGCTTGTGTTTCACGCAAGTTAGCTCGTGTGTAACGGTCGACTGAGAGCAGCGTGGTGCAGGTGTAAACTCAACAAATGGACACCCTTATTTTCTCTGCTGTTTTTATATCATATTAACTAAGCTTTCTTTATTTAAAGTTTACTGTGTAGTCAGCCATAAAGACACCGAGTGGCGGAGTGTGAAACATCGCAGGGGAGCGCTACTGTTGCCCGGCCAACCTCACACAAACATGAGAGTGGGGGAGTGTCTGATCATCCGCAGGTGTAGCGTTCACATTAACAGCTTGCGGTTTGCTGTGGGCATGTTTTCAGTGGTCTGCAGCATGAACTATGCATGACCCCGCTCAGACTGCGCTCACAGACGAAGATTATTTGACATAGCAGGTTCACAGTCTGTCATTATCTTTAAAGAAATGCCTTCCCGCGCCCTTATGGGCTGCTGTAGATTGTATCAGATATTTCAGTCCTGATTGCATAGAGACAAGGGTGTGGCTGATTAGAGGCAATATCAGATACCATGCAAATTTTCAAGCCCACTCTGCTTGTTTGACCATTAGGTATTGATTCCTCGTGTGTTTAAACCTGCAGGACCTGCTCTATGGATCCACTCCAGTGTGGGAACTGAATGTGAAAGACAGGATTTGTGTCTTCCAGAGGAATCTGTGAAATCATTTGGACGATTATGACATGTTGTGGACTCATCTTTAAATGTGTCTTTGAAATGGAGTGAGAAGTGACAAAAAAGAGATATACGGCAGCTTGGAGGAGATCTATTGTGGATCTACTATCTTGGCAACGTGCGTTCATTTTGAGGATGGAACAAGGGGAATGTGTCTTCAACCAGCGGATTACCAGGAGGTGGAGAGAAACCATATAATGCTTTTTTTTTTTTAGATGAGGACAATTCAGCGTTTAAAAGCCCATTCTGAGACCCTGCAAGAAAAGCAAACACCACAATGGCTGGTGAGTTTGAAGGCTGACACAAAGAGCAGCCTCATCCATGGCCCTCAGCTGGGACTCCACCACATGTGCAGCTCAGGGTATACAGAGTGTACCCACCTTGTGGATTTCTTGCTTTTACCTCCACCACTGACACTGAAAATGGACTTAATCGCTTCTGATGTTAAGAAGCTTTAAAAACAATTCCTGCTTGTCTTCAGGGCTTTCTAGAGGGGGTGTGGACGATGATAAAGTCATCAGTCTAAGCCACTGTGGAGAGATGTCGAACATTAAGATGCAAGCACCTGTTGGAGGAGGATTTATGAAAGACTGGATTTCAAAAACTACATTTTACTGCAGACAACAGGTCCCTGTGCGTTTTTCTTTCCCCCTCATCCCTTTCTTCCTGCTCCTCTTCTCGCTGGTTACACCCACTCTGTCCATTCATATGGAGTCCATAGAGAGCCACAGCGAGTTCAGCTGTGAGCCCATCAGACTGAGAATGTGCCAGGATCTGCCTTACAACACCACCTTTATGCCCAATCTACTGAATCACTACGACCAGCAAACGGCTGCACTAGCCATGGAGGTACGTCGTTTTGTGTGTCAGTCAGGCAGTGTGTGCTTTGTGTGTGTGTGTGTGTGTGTCACTGCACATGGGGAAATTGGATAGCTGCTGCCATGAATGAGAGTTGCAATTATATTTTGAACTGTATTGTGTAACATTATCAAATAATCAAACATTAAGTTACCACTTTAACAGCACATGCACAAGATTTTGTGTTGGTGACGAGGTGCAGAAATTGTAAACGACTACAAAGCGGTAATCCGTGGAGTTTCACATTGTAGTGTCATGCACTGCCTGAGGGCAAAAAGACTTCAAATACAGTGTAACAGACTATGATGGCTGATATGTGATTATATCTATAAAGGAAAATTACTGAACAAATGCCACAACAAATTTTGTTTGCTGAAGATGTTGCACTCTCAGTAGTAAAGCCTAAATTAATTCACCTTAGGAAAATTTGTTATTTTTTGTACTCAATCAAGGCTCTTTGTTAATAATTACAGTCAGTTCATAGACTGAGATTTTTTTCCATCATCTGAAAACATAGCACATCAACCAGCAAATCACCAGTGTCCTTTATCCTCAAGAGTACCCACAGATGGTTTGCACAGAAACAATGGCGAGGCCTAGTTCTACACTGAGAGAAACAGGTAGCCATTTAAAAACATTGTCCTGTAACACATCATCTTTAAGCTATAGTTGAACAAATTGGATACATGAAGCCACACTTGAAGTAAGGTGGCTTTCACCCAGGCGCAGAATATCAAAGAGTTAACAGGACCAACACAACAGTTGAGATAAGGTGATAGTTGATCTACGCTCCTCATGTTACAGCTCCAGCCTCATGCTACATGTTACTGTTCCAGGTAGACATAGATAAATGTGCATGTACTTACGCTGGTACTCATGACCTTTCATGTATGTGAACAGAAGCTGATAGACAAAAGGTGCAATCTAATGGTAGTGACAGGAGAGATTCTTACACAGAAAGTAACTTGGTGGTTATGTGAGCGATACCTCTAGAGATTTGTTTTGTTTTAGGGCATTAGCTATAAGCAAAAAAAGGGGAAAGGGTGCTGCGTTACACACTGTCTGAGTGCAGTAGTAGACACACACTATCCATCTATATCATGTTACCTCTCTTTCCTACTCTTTTGTTACTCTCCAGAGAGGGAGATAGAGGGCAGAGCAAGGTGTTGCTCAATAACTAGACTGTAATTACCTGTTTGCAGCCGGTATTTGTTAGTAACAAAGGCTGTGTATGGCACTGTGTTTGGGATTTGAACATGCTTGGGTGTGTAAGTCGTACAGTGCTAAACTGCTGTAGGTGAACCTAGTAATTTATAAACGATAAAAGAAGAAAGTTTATTCCGAACAAACAGTAAACACAAAGACAACATCGTTGTCGACAAGGCCCAGCTTGTTTTAGTGGAAATGTCAGGTTGAGTTGTTTTTTAATCTCCAGACTGTCATGTTTTTTTGTGTCTTCATCCATCCAGATGTCTGTCAGGCCCACTATACACACCGATTGGCTTAGTTTCATCCATGTTTTGGCTACTGTGTATAAACTGTGGTTTGTACCTTGAAGAACAGGAAAGGATAGAAAATACAGTGAGTTGAATTAAATCCGCCTCCAGCTGTTCATAGTTGGCATATTAAATTACCCCTGTTGAAAAGCAGATGAATTTGGACAAGGCTAATGTTGGCTGAGCAATGCTGCATGTTTAATCTTAGGGGATTTTTATTTTCGGTGAATGTCTAGTTAATATTTTCTCATGTCATACCCAGATGAATGTCAGCCAAAAGATCAAGCCAAAATACTGTCTCTAAATATTTAATCACAGAAAGGGATTCCTAACATTTTCTTATGTCAAAATATGCAGCTCAAGAGACCGTCAGGATCGCTGCTGTCTGAAGTTCCTTTTTCTCCCTGAGAGGATTTAAGAAGAACAGCTTTATTTCAAAGTGACAGCCATGCATTTTGAATTTGCTTTGCGTGTGTTTTGAATGGGTGATGACACTCATTGAGTCATAGGATTCACTCGCTGCATTAAGGACCATGCAAATGTTCAAATCAAGTCAATTCCCCAGTGTCATGTCAAAACACGCTGTGTCAGGGATTGTAACAAGCATCTGTTGTTGAACTTGATTTGACCCAGATGAAGACGGAGCCAAGTAACTGACACCCTCAGTCCCTCCAGTCATGGAAGAGACAGCTTTCTGAAGATGGTGGAGTAGCAACATGAGCCCTGTTGGTTTTCCTGCTCTGGTCTGCTTTGACCAGCCATAGTGGTCCTGGTGGGAACCCTGGAGGAAATTTAATAATATCTCTCATGGAACAGTGGCTGCATAATAACATCGTCCGTGTGTGTGTGTTGACAGATCTATGCATGTAATGTATGTGCATAGTTTTATGTGAAGGTATGAGAGTGTGCAAGTGAACCTGTAACAATGCTTGAAATAATATCATTAAAACAAGGGTACTGTTAGAAAGAATTCCACATTTTATTTCACTACTTGAGTGATATTGTATTATTGTCAGATTTAATGATTAATATCTGATTACATTTTTTACTTTTGAAAGATTATTTTTTTGGCTAAAAGGTCCCAAGGCTGGACTGGAACCTTTTGACAGAAAGCTAGCATTCCTACTGAATTAACATATGACAGGCATTATTGTTGGGATCGGATACACCAAACCGTCATCAAAGAACTAGCGATGACAAAGGTCGACTGTTGCATTGTGTCACTTTGCCTATGTTTCGGCAAAAAAGTGGCATATAAACACACTGCAAAGACTACAGGCAATGGCCAACTAGCACGCATGTTTTGTGCCTGCGGGAGAGGAAATAATTCTCCATACCAGCAGGTGGCAGTAGTCTGTATCCGTCATTCAAAAAGAGAAATCAGAAGACCAGCAGGACAGGTTTAAGATACTAGTTAGCCAGTTAGCACCTTAACAACACAACTCAGTGTTAAAGGAACATAAAATAATTATCACGTGCTAGCGAACATTTACACAAACAATTACAAAACGCTTCTGATAAAGAGCTTAATGACTTAAAAACATAATCTTACCTGATGCAACAATGCCCTCTTGACTTTAGCCTTTGTTTGCTTTCCTCATTTCCATTTCTCTTCTCGTGCATTGAGTTGAACTGCCAATCAGAATGATTTCATTCACCAACGGGCTCTGCCGTCCCTGACAACAATTCAACACCCTGAATTGCCCTGGGAAAAAAAAGCCAGACTCATGCCAACACACCACCGGAACCAGGGCGACAGAAGCTCACCAACGGCCCATTGACCAACAGCTGACCATCGGCTTGGCGTGTCATTAGGGTTGCACAGTATGCAGCAAAAAAAAATCATCATTGCGATGATTTTGAGATATTGCAATATGAGACGCAATTTTTATGGGAATTGTAATTTTTACATTTTATTTTCACTGAAAAAAATAAATAGATAAAAATAATGATGATGTCAGTTTTGCTAGGGACTGTACCAAAAGCATGTTCCCTTCTATCTAGATTATGATTTGTAGTCTAGTACCTCTCTGTAGTACCACAGTGCTTCACTAATAATAGCACGTTGTAAAACATTTTACCTTTTTATCAAATATTGCAGCTCCTGTGATTTGGATGTTGCACTCAGTAATATTTTGATTTATTGTGCATCCCTTTATGAAACTGAGATTTTGGCTTTCTTTGCTCTAATGTGTTTAAGGGGAGTTATTGAGGTTTGGTTAAATACAAACAGATGTGAAGAGAAAACAAGTGACATTTGTTAAACTGTTCATGATGATAAGCCATTTTGGTCTATGACAAAGTCTTTCTAACTCAATTGTTGTGTTTGGTTAGTGTAACAACATCATAGCGGTAGAGTTTGTGTGTGTGTGTGTGTGTGTGTGTCTTTTGGAATTGCACTTGTAACAAAACGTTAAATAAACAACTGCTGCCAAATCAGCGTGACGTACTTCAGATGCCTTAATGAAACTGGAGCCATTGTCAGCAGCTGTTGTAGTCACTTTTTGGGTCATATCACATGTTTGCTCTGCTTCAGTGGCAAAGCTTTCGTGTCCTGGCTTTCTTGCAAATACTAGTGAGCTGTCATGTTACTTTTATTTTTGTTGTGAGTTGTTTTTAAATCATAGGTTGAGACATACTCAAGCCACAAATATAAAGCCAATTTTACACTCTGCTCTACATAGAGTAGTACAGAGATGTGCCCTCAGTGAGTCCTCAGTTTTGGCTGACTTTGGAAATACTGCATTTTCGCCTTCTCCCTTTTAGATGTCAAGCTAAGCCAAAAATGGATTATCCCTGAGTGTGTGTGCACGATTAACATACTAGGCCTAATTTTTTCAGTGTTTGAGTGACAGGCTTAAGGTACAGAGCAGTATTTTTTTGTATGTGTGTAATTGCTCGGGTGAGCTAAGAGTTAACTGTACACTGTGTGTGTGTATGAGTGACAGGGGAGGTGAACGGTGCCAGCTGTCATCTCTCACTATTGCTAACTAGCTGCTAATCTCTCTCTCAGTCCTACAATGAAGACATTGACTCCCACAGACCAACCGCCACCCCATCTGCCACAATAGTCAATTAAACCTGAGGGAAGAGGGTGAGAGAGACTGAAACATGAGAGGGGAAAGAGGAAGAGAAGGGAAATGAAATTAGAATTGGAGAGTGTATGACGAGTGAAATAATTTCCTTGGCAGTATATCTATGTGTGTGTGTGTGTGCGCGCGCGGCGCGCTAGTGTGCACGTCAGCTTGCATGCTTTTGTGCCTGCATGTCACTTAGGAATATGCCCTGTGCTGTCCATCTGCCACTGCATGTTATGGTTCCCAGAGGATGTGCTGTAGGTTGTGACATTATTTGAGCTTTCTGCATGTTAGACACAGAGATTTAGACATATGACATCACCAGGATTGTGTGTCTGCGCTTAGAGAGAAGAACTGATCACGAGTTTTGAAAGAATTTTTCCCCCGACATGTTCAAAGATTATATTAGAATTGCATATGGTGTGATGCTTCCTAAGATACTGTTTGTCAGTTCATTTTAAAGACATACTTGACATTTAATTTGTCAATACAGTTTCATTAAAAAAAAAAAAAAGCTAATTTGTGTATACAGGATCTGTTGCAGTTACAAGAACAGAAAAGAGGGATTTATTTTTATGGATATACCCTGCTTCCAAACAAATCTTAAGATATTATGAAACAAACAAACAGCTCACCGTTATTGTCCTTTGTTAAATATATAAATAAATAGGCATGCATCCTGCAAGAGTTGCTGTGCCTGAGGCCTCTGGAGCCCAGATGTCTGCTTGGCCAGGGAGTTTCCCCTTGACATAATGAGTAGATATTTGACTTCCTGCACTGGAGTTTTATTTTGGTGTAATTAAGGTGAGATAGGGGGCATTCTCGGATAATAACAATCTTCTTTATCCAAATTATTCTTGCTGACTGAAGGAGGTTTAAGTCATTTTATTCAGACATTCAAATATATATGGCAAAAATAACAAAACAAGACTTTGTTTAATTTTCTCCATTAAAATTGACAAAAACAGCAGTTTATGAAGCTTATTTGAGAAAGCTTTTGATTCAGTTCTGTGGTAATTAATGAAACTGGTTCGTAATGGTTAAAAATAAACAGTAGAAGGGTATTCTGTGCTGACAATAAACCTTATTGAGTTTGTTCGGACAATTCCACCACAGTCTTTTGTCATTTGGGTCCTGGAGTGAATGAGATTAGAGAGCCCCTGGCCTAACGGTCAGTTAGAGAAAGGCTCATTTGGGCTACAATAGAGCACACTGTTTATATAGCAAATAGACAGCAACCCTAGACCTGAATGAATGGATCTAGATCTGTCAGTCACTACGTTTACATGCCCTCTACAAGACCAGGTTATTGGCAGAAATCAAGTTTAGGCGAGGAATTTGTTAGTTTATTTGCATTCACTGCTGTAAGCTGATTACAAAACAACCCACCTATGCATCCAATGGAAAACCACATTTCTTTCCAACTGACTCCCACGTTCAGAAGCAATGCTGACAGTTAAGATTAATAATGATATATAAGAAGCTGCAGTCTAGGGAGTCAAAAAATTCTTTAGCTAATGCAGCATTCAGACTGACAGCACCATGAGAGAAAGGCTCTATAATAACAAGTCGCACAGATTTTCCTTAGTGTATGCACACGTCTGAAACTCACAGTCTACTGTTCAACCATGGAAACAGGCTCAGTTAGACTTATTTATTTTAATGTTAGTGTTTTTAATTAACCAGGATGCGCTGTGCATCATGTTTTCTTTCATTCTGCCACACTGCTGTCACAAAAACCCCGGCCAAGAATATATGCATGGCCAGAACACAAGTCTTATTTAACAGAGAGCTTCATTCACTGTTTTTCTCTTACTTCGAGTAATGAGACCAGGTCTGTTCTTTACATACATTAGAGAAATCAAGTTACTGCAGAAAAGTGGCAGTAACCTCAATACTTAAGTGCATGTAAACACAGTCAGACATTCTCCCTTCATTCAGCAGGGCTCTGGTTACATGCACAAGTAGCCATTTGACAGTAATATGATGCTAATATGCTACACTGGAAGAATATGATACCCTATTGAAATTATTAAAGGTGAAAGCAGATTATATCGAAAGCAGTTTTTTTTTTGTGTGTGTGGAAAAAAGCACCTGAGCCCCTTTTTAAAAATGTCCAAAGATAGTATGAATTGTCTTTAGACCTCAGGGAGTTGACACTTAAATACAATGTGGTTTGCCCACTGATATTTCTCTTTATTGATGCTGTGTGGGCCTCTTAAAACCACCTTCCATGATAATATATTAATATAATATTTATTTCCTCATACTTGGTTATGGTATTATCCAGGCACATTACTGCAGTCATGTGGCCTGTTGTGGGCCCCAAGTCAAAGTTGGAAAAAAAAATCTACAATACAATGGCATATGATGAACTGACAGGCAGGCAGCCGCATACTTAATCACTGTGAAAAGACTCTTAAGAGCTTTTCTTATCCCACAAGACCACCCTTGTTTTATGACTCCACCCACTCCAGAGAGCAGGACTAATGGAAGTAGATTTTTTAATCTACTATTAGAGATATATTTGCTAACAGTAACATCAAAACTAAACGTAACAGGAGGAAGGAAGGGACAGAGGACAAAATGGGCCAGTTGAACAGAAGCAGAATATTAAAGACTAAGTACAGGGAGGTACTGACAGAGTGACAGGTTGTGTAAAGTCTTTAGACCCTACTGTCTCCGGTGTTTGTGTTTCTCTCAGTATGAGGTCCTGTCCCTCAAAATAAGACTGCCCTGTTCAAGTAGGGCCACCCTGGGGCCACCAGGTCCCCACAACAGAAAGAGTTTGTGTGTGCCAAATCTGCAGAGTTCGAGGCTTGTTGTGTTTAAGCATGGTCTGCTGTTTTTTTTTCTTTGTGTGCGTGTGAATAAGAAAGAGAGAATGGGGTTTTATAGAAGTGTGTTTTTGTGAGTGTGTGATGGCTCTGGTGTGTTTATGCTGTGGTTTATATGTATGTGTTTTTGTGTGTGTTCGGTGCATCTGAAGAGGCTGATTACCCTATTCACTCTGACGGAGACAGACAGGTCCTCATTCAGTTTAAAAGTTCCTGTTTGTTTCAGTTGAACTCTTGATTATCCTGCTTATTCCGACAGAGTCTATTGAAGCTGCCAGCCCAAATGAAGCAATCATTTATTTATGCGCAGAACAAAGGCACTGCCTGGTGCTGTTTTCTGGCAGAATGTTCCCATCAGCATAGCTGCCACCGCTGCTTATCCAGTCTCACAATGCCAAGTAAGGAGAGATTTGAAGAACAATTGGAGAGATTTTACATTGCTCAAATGCTGCTCTGTAGCCCATTAAAAATGTAATACCATAGATTTGTATATGAAATTCTTCATGGCCTGGCACCATCTCCACTTGATGAATTCATTAAACAAAATCAGAACTCATCTACCAGATCTACCTTCAGGGGGGGTTGTAAAATACCACACAGAAAGAGCAGCTTTGGACAGTCAGCCTTTACCAATCGAGCAGCACACACCTGGAACACTGAACCCATAGACCAGAGTCTCCAGATCAATAAAACGGTGGTTACTGGACAATCAAACACTCTGTCATGATCTGAATTAGAGGTTATGTCCTCATTTTCTTACTGTATGTTGGGGCTTATGTGCTTTTGTATAGTACGTTTTCCTTAATGTGCTTTTGTTTTATGGTGATGTCACTGTCTTGCTAATTGTCACTGGCTTGTGTGCTGGTGTCCTTGCTTATGTGTTTTGCTTTGTACTTTTGTTTGTTTATTTGTGGCTATGTGCTTTGGTCTATGTTGAGTTTTTTTTATGTTGTTCTTTTGTATAGTATGTTCTTAACGTTTTTGGTTATATGGTTATGTCATTATTTTATTAATAGTGCTTATATCTTCTGGTTTTTGCTTATGTGCCTTGCTATGTGCTTTTGTCTGTGGTTATATGCTTGCTCTGTGCTTCTCTGCCCTTCTGTGGACATGCTATCAATCTGCTTTTATCTTTGCTCATGTGCGTCTGTGCTTTTGTATGTTATTTTCATGTCTTTTTCTTATATACACGTACACCATCAACCTGCCAGAGACTGCAGTTGAAAATCAGCCTGTATGGCATTCATGCACCCACTCAACCCTTGTAACTCTCTTTCATCCAACCTCCACCCCATCTGTCTATCGGTGATGTATTGATGAAGGTAAAGGGCTGTCTTTAGGTTTATATTCATGTAGTCCATCTGTTGTTCATTCCCTCCAGTTCTTCCAGATGCTTGTGTCACGTCGTATGGTATGGACTTTGTATTCTGTTGGTGCCCCGTGGCGTTCAGCTCTAATAAAAGACATAAATATAGGTTATCCATGTCTTATGGTCTTAATCTGAACCCATGACCCAGCCTGAGAACTGTGTCTGTGTGTGTACGTCTGGTGAGAGATGTTTAACCCTCACTGTTAAGCCCAACTTAACACTAACATACACACAAACACAAATCATTGATCCCCTTCTCATGCAAAGCTACTCAACACAAGGCAGCTCTAACATTTTTCAGCATACTGCGGGTCAGGACCAGCGTCAGCATTAAGAGCTCTACTGCTACTAATTGTGCACTTATCGAGATGCATGCAACTCTCAACTCTCCCAAAATAGCTCGCTTATAAATGCATATAGTCACAGTGTTTTCAAACAGTGCCACAGAGAATTGTCAGACTGCATTGCAGACATGTTGAGTTTTTATTATAGAATATAATGTTACTTGAATTGCTCTCTTTGACAACACCTGTCATCCTGCATGGTCTGTGAGTAATTTTATTCTGCTTTATGTGCACATTCTTTTTAGAAAATTTTCCAAAGTTTGACGTTTGAAAGACTTATGTTCACTGGTTACCGGTGTGTGAGTTGCTCTACTGCATGTGGTGCACTCCTGCTGCTTGTATACGTCCATTTCCGATCTAGTCCTCCCAACACTAGTCCAACCCCAGCATCCCACTCACTCTGTGACTCACCCAATTGACAAGTCATTTTCCTTTCCCTCTCCAACGCCCAGAATCTGTTGCACGTTGGACCTTAAATCTATACCATACTCAGACTGTCTCTTGAACATTTATGCACTCACTTTGTATTCAACATGGCCGCACCTTTTACATTACCATTATGATTGTGATTCTTACAGTTACTGATTTCATTAACAAATGAAAGAGGTCAAATAAACCTGTTGGGCAAAGAAGCAGAATGCATTCCTTTTTCCTCCTGAGTGATGGTTTAATATTATAGGCACAGGAAATACACCATACACTGAACAGACATCATATTAATGGGGGTGATGGCCGAAGATGGTCAAAATACACAGTTACAAAGCTAGTTTGATTTGGGTCACTAGGAAAGATATTTATCAGGAAGCTTCACCATAATAAATGAATTTGTAAAAGGTGTTTTGCGAATTAAACATTAACCATTTTTGTAAGAATATGTTGATATGTTATTATATTTTTTAGTTTCAAATGTATTGTTTTCTCTGTTTGCAAAATAGTAATTCTTGATTTTTCACATGCTGGAAATAGCAGGTTTTTGTCTGGCTGTAACACAGCATATATATAAGTGGTAAGCAGATGGATATGCACAGGCGCCTTGGATGGTGTGAGGACGTGTGTGGGTGCTGTCTGATTCAGCTCCATTGTCACACTCTTGGCTCTCCGTATACATCTCTGTCATTTCATTTGACCCTCTCACCTACGCCTCTCAGTTTCTTTACTCTCAGTTTCACACTTCCTATGTGTCGCTCATTGTGCGAGCTTGTGTGCTATACTTTTTGGATGGTTTCACCCATAAAAGGAGCCTTACCACAATGTGTTTGTGGTGCGCTGGTGTGTCTTTGCACACGCATGTGCGTTGCCCCGTTATCCTCATTGAGACATGGTTCTGTGAGAGCCACCACATCACCTGTTGCCATGGTAGTTAAATAGGCAGAGAAGGAAGGGGAGGAATGGAGGGAGGCAGACAGGCAGGGGAGGAGAGGGAAATTGGATGATGAGTGCATGTTCTGGACTAAACCAAGGAGAGGAGGAGGAGGAGGAGGAGGAGGAGGAGGGCAAGGACCTGTAATAAAAAGGGAAGAGAGAAACAGGAGATTCATACTTGTAGCTAAGCCATAGTTTGAAAAAATAAACATTTCTCTGAAGTGCTGTTTGTCTTGGAAGTTAGGAAGAGTGACGAAAAGTATGCAAAATCTGTGATATTTGCAGTCAGAGCTGTGTAATCATGGACAAGCATGGTGTAGTTCAAGAATATAATGTCGCTCCACCCACACTGATGAAAAGACAGGCTTCCATTGTTGTTAATATGAGGCGTGAAGTGGAGACATACAGCAGCCTTGAAAAGTCAACCCACAATTTTTGCTTTGTTCATTGTTCTCTGGCAAAAGCAGAGATGATTTAATTGGAGAATGATATAATTTTGAGTAATGTCAAACTGTATTGAAGATTATTCAGTTTTCTCCTGAACTTGGATAATAATATTAACCTTTTGTACACCTGATTGGATGAGTGCACTATTCTATAGACTATCCTTTTCCTTAACTGTCCAAGCCTGAGTTTTGGACTGCTTTGCCATTTTGTTAGTCTTTATTTATTTGACCTGACATTGTGTCCATGTAGATAACTCGTTGGTAAAGGTAGGGTGTCTTATTTAGCCCTCTCCAGTCAGCAGGTGACGTCAAGGTCATTTTCAGTCAACACAAAGCTGCGGCAGTGGCTGCTAGGAGCAGTTAGTGACATTTTCCACATGGAACCAAGCTAAAACTATCCACCTAAATCAGTGGATACATTGGAGGCAAAAAATGGGTCTCACATTCACAGAGTCATATCTATAAAGATGAGATTTAGGTGTTCACAAGGTTGAAGTGTTTAGAGAAACAGTGGATCATGTTATCGTTTAAATGTTTGTTGATTTGGTTGGTATATATCTTACCAGGCCTGGATATTTCTGAGTGAGTAACTCCAGACTCAAATCTTGAAATCTAGTCCGGCTCTGATAGGCTAGAAGTACAGTAAATCATGGTTGTTTGTAATTTCCGAGAAAGAAAAAAAGGCAAAGGAGCTCCCCACAGAAAATGACGATACTGCCAAAAACGGAAAAATGAGGTTCAAATTGATGGGACTGATGTGCAGATAAGAAATTAAAGAAAAGTCTGAAGACAGGATTGAGAGTTTTTGGAAACCAAATCATAATTGGATAACAAAGGTAAAATTGCATATTGATAGATTGTACGAAGATTTCATAGCAGAGAAACAGTAAACGAGAAAATTTAGGAGAATGATGAGTTAAAATGGAAGTTTGGCGACAGAAAAGAAACCAAGGGAGAAAAGGTCCGCTGGGTTTAAGACATGAAGAAGCAAACAGAGCATGGTGATGGTGTTGCTAAGTAGTTTTTGTCAAACATGAAATGACAGGATAAAAAAAGTAGTGGAAGTCAGTGAATGCTGATTTTGGGGGAGAAAGTGGAGGAGGTGGACAAGTGCATGTCAGCGTAATTGCCAGGAGTAAATGGGAGGCAAGGAAAATAAGAGATGAATACGAGAGAAAGAAGATAGGAGGAGAGGAGGAGGGGAAGTGAACGTGAAGGGGAATGCCATTAACGGCTTTGTCCGGTCCTCCCGAGTGAACGATGGATGGACACGGATAAACGAACAAATGAATGAAAGCGGGAGAGAGTGTGAGAGAAGGGTGCCCCTTTCTTGACTGTCTTTTCAGAGATTAGGGAGGAGAGCATCGCGGTCTGTTCAGTTCATCTATTCATGGCCAACGCCTGTCTCTCTCACGAGCCTGTGAGAGGAGTGAAGAGGCAGGCACATAGCCAGGGAAAGTGTGTGTATGTGTGTGTGTTGTGGTGTGAATTTCTCTATGAACGGATTTATCATGTGTGCCTTACTGAGCGAGAAAGTAGAAATGTGTCTTGAGATTAGAGAAGAGAGGCAGCAGCAAGACAACAATGCTACTCTCAGAGAGTAATATAGAAAATCGGAGGTAAGCTGGTGAAAGGAGAGGGAGATGGAGGGATCATGAAATTGCTACGTGATTGTGAGCTGAAACGATGCACTTCTCTTACGCAGTAGAGAGGGAGAGAGTGAGCATGTAATTGGCTCTAATATATGGATGCAATGAAGGAGGATGCAGTTAATAGTTTGAGTGCTGGGAGGAAAAAGAGAGGAATCGAGTTGCAGCAGAGAGGCGGGTTCAAATGGGAAAATGAGTTTCTGCAGAAAGACTGAGAGAAATGGAGGATTTAGTTGTAATAGCTAGAGGAGAGAGAATGTTGCAAGGATGTTATATTGTAGCCTGGCTAATGGATGTAGAGCTGATGTGGTCTGACAGCATCTGTGCTGCAGGGCCCGACAGACTGATTTGAGAGTGAGTTACAGTGCAAGATAGAGATAGCACGAAAAAGAGATAGAGAGCGTGTGAGGGTGATGTGTCCAGATGGACTTTGGCAAGGTTTAGTAGCAAAAAGCCTGATATTTCCTCCTCATCTGTCTGAAAGAGGTGCAAGAAATGGTGCATTGCATCTATCAGTGCATTAAAAGATCAACACTTTCGTCCTATTAACGTGCAGGTTCAAGGGATTGAGGTTGCTGATTTGTTACTTAACAAGAGTCAGTGCACATAAATGTTTCAAAAACACTTATTAGCAAAACATGCACGCCAATGATTTCTTAGCAGACTAAAAGTATTCCTTAATTTTAAAAACACTTTGCTTTTAGAATAGTTTTCACTAGATTTATAGCAGTTTAGATGATCGGATTTGCAATTTGAGTGGTTTTCTGCATCATAATTGAGCATTAGAAAGAGCACTTAGTGGTCATTAACACACTAATATGAAGTCAATGAAAAACACTGATAAGACAAGGCAAAAGACAGCATCACTGCATGTGTAAACCCTGGTACAGATATGAGATTGCGCATTTAATATTTTTAGTATGTTGAATACCAGAACACTGAGTTGGAGAGCTTTGGTCAAAAAATTTGGGATTTTTCTCTTGAAAAAGGCATTGCTGCCAGTTCAGGAGCTGTTTCTTTGGAGGCTCAGACCCAGCAGCCTGTCACCTTGATCTGACCACAACACAAAGCTGGTGACAGTTTCAGGATGTGTGTATGTGTGTCTGTCTCAGGTTCTCACACTCTAAATACTCCTTCCAATGTATTTGACTCCTTAATCCACAAGGAAACCACCACTCTTTTCTCCATGCCACTCCAGTTTTTCTCCTTTTTTCCTCCAGCCCTCCCTCCTCCTCCTCCTCCTCCTTATACGCTTGGAAATGAGTACAAGTTTCTGCAGAGTTGGCTAACTGGATTTTCTACAACTTTTCTAAGCACAAAACCACACACACACACACACACACACACACACACACACACACACACACACACACACACACACACACACACACAGGCTAAATTTCTCCTTGACTAAACAGAGTACTTAAATATACTACACATTCCCAAAACCGAGTTAAGTTTTCCTGTTTTGAATCTGAGATCAGTGCAACGCCACCCTCTTCTTGCCTCAAAAGGAGAATAGGGAGAAAGAGGGAGGAAGCCAGGGAAGGACAGAGTAAAATGGAAAAAAGGGGGAGTGGAGCAATAAAAAGTAGAATTAGTTTGACCATTAATTGGGGCTATTAGTCCGTTCGGGTGTTGTCACTGCCATCAGTGTATTTTATGGTTAGATCAGTTTTGATTAAACAGTTGAAAATTACGCAAAGAGACACTTGAAAATGGAACAAAACAACCAATGAATGCTTCCTAAGTGTTTTATTATTGTGTAATAAGTAAGGGTTGTGAATCTAATTCTCTTCCTGAGGGGGATTGGCAGTAGGAAAGAGAAGCCATAGAACAAGGATCGCGTGTCAGTAACTTCCAAAATTTCAGCTTTGCATTTCTCAGGCTGACAGGCTGGCTGATGACTGTAGTTTAAGTAATGTGCAACAGGACTCTGTTGTATTGTCACCATATATAGGTTTTAATCCCCAACACACCCACTGAACAGGACACTTTATTCAACCAGATAAGCCTTGGTGCAAAAACTTTTCACATGCAACACCCCCTTTACTTTTGATGTTGTATACACTGCTTTCTCTTTGCTATTAACTTTACAGCAGTTATTGGTATCTGTCTTTTGTTTGCAAAAAGCAGAACTTGCTATGACTTTCTGTTTTTTCCCCCATTTTCTTTGTTGTTGGTGTTTTTTTTTTTTTTTTAAGTTTTTTTTACTCCTATTTCTCTCCTCTCCCTCCCCCTGGGTTTCTTTGGAGAGAGGGAGTAAAGAGAAAGAAACTTAATCCCTCCATTGAACAAGAGGTGGACCAGTCAGGGGCCTTTTTCTCATTTTCTTCTGTGTCAAAAAACCCTCCCTGCCTCTTATTGCGAGTGCTCACAATGGCGTGTCCAAATCACACACTCACACACACACAAATACATCTTTTATTTGATTTTGGATTTGATTTTCACCCTGCATTGTATATTTATAACCTACCCGTATTTTGTTGTATAGCATTATTAGCGGTATCTGTCTGTGGTTTGGGCAATGTGATATTTTTCTGCATATCTATAAATAGCTGTTAGATGGAAATGTGTTTTTGTTGTTGACTGTAGCAGGAGACACAGCAGGATTTTCCTGTCGATCTCTGGGTGTGAGCAAATTAAAATTTGCTCAACAATAATGATTTTAGTGAAAATAAGTGGGGTTTTTTCCTTCTAATAATTATAAAGAATAGGTACAAATGGTGGTAATTACAAAATATTTGATTCTTAGGATATACACACCCATCACATCCATTATAGCTTTAGGATGGTATCAGGTTTCCCCACACAGCAGTTGAATCAACAACACTCATGCTGCAGTAGAGCCACTTATGAGGAATGAATTTATGAACGTTACAGTGTTCCTCTTAAATGGTTCTCACAAATATATTTGCCAAATGGCTGAGGTCAAGCCACTATTCATACCACTTTAAAGCTATGTGGGGGATATGTCAAACTGAAGCACTGCATGATGGATGGCTTTTTGGTAACATGTGGTTTGCATGATGACCTTTGATAGTGGATTGTAATTTATTTAATGCATTATGAAGGTTTAGTTGAGCTAAAAAAAATCACTTTTGTTTTTTTAGTTTTGACTTGTTATCATGCAGTTTTAAGCAGAGTTTTATTTTAAAAGAGAAAGTGTAGCTCTCATGTAAACTGTAAATTTGTCGGCCGTGTTGTCAAGTGCCGTTTGCGTTTTGTTCCCCCTTTTCACTTTGAATTTTTGCAGGGAGGAAGGAAATGTACTGGCCCAAATATTGTTACAATATGATATGTATGGATACATTGAACTATAATAGAGTGTTAGAAGACAGGATTTATTCACAAGTGAACTAAGTCTTCTAATGATGCCAAAAGACTTAAGACATTTTTTACACACCAACTCTGTGTGGACTTTCCAGGACAGATGCTTTCCTTATCCGCTGTGAGGGTCCTAAGGACAGAGGGATGTTGTATGCTGTAAAGCCCTTTGAGGCTAATTGTGATTTGTGATATTGGACTTTATAAATAAAAAATGATTGATTGGTTGATTGATTGATTGATTGATTGAGATGTTCATCTACTAATACACCTAAGAATTTTACAGAAGTGACTTGACTGATTTCAGTATTACTGATGAACAGTTAAACATATTCCTTTGTATAACTTTTATTTTTATTTTTGCAAATTACGAAACTGGATATTTTGACATTTAGATAAAGTTTGTTCATTCTAAACCATTTTTCAGTATATATAGGATAACTGGCTTTTCTGGTCAAGGAACCAAAGTTTGCTTGTCAAAGGACAATATTAGAATCATCAGCAAAGAGGATGGGTAGTGCAGCTATGCAATCAGATATCCATGCAAAGTAATTTATATAAATAAAAGAGGCCCAAGTATAGAGCCGTAAAGCACTCTGCAATGTAGTTTTATATGACATACAGTTATGTATAGATACATATTAATCTTTATTCCTAAGGTAATCACTATGCCAGCTGGTAAGCACACCCTGAAAGCCATAACAGTGAAGTTTGGATATAAGAAATGTATGATCTACTGTATCAAATCCTTTCAGTAAGTCTAAGAATATGCCAATTACGAATGTACTATTGTCCAATGTTGTGGTGATTTTATCTATAAGTCATAGAAGAGCCATATGTGTTGAATGATTTTGTCAAAATCCAGATTGATGTCTATACAGGATGTTGTTATCATTTAGGTGCTTTAATAGTCTTTCATAGACAAGCTTTTCCAATACTTTGGAGGAGCTAGGTAGTAAATAAACTGGCCAGTAATTAGTGAGAAGGCTAGCCTCCTAGGAAAACATTTATTACATGAAGAACTGATCATTTGTGCAAATGATTTGAATGCCAATATAGATATTTTCCTATGCAACGTCCTTCATGATTGACTTGAATTGTTCAGTATTTCCTTTACTAAATATTCAATAGCATGCTTCAACTTCAGACATTCTTTGTATAGCAAGTTAATCGAAATACAGGAAAATAGTACAAAATGTCTGTATACAAACCCCCGGATTAATTACAAAATCAAAAGAATGTGTTTATTATCAATTAAGGTAGCAGTTTTATTTGTAACTCTGGTTGGTTTGTAGATAAGAGGGTAGAAGCAGGATGAATACATTTAAAAAAATCAGCTGTAGGAGATTGATTTTTACTTTTATAAAGATTTATGTTAAAATTACTGTGTAGAAGACATAGCTTTCTTTCATCATTAATAACATCCAAAATAGCAGAGAGCACTGCGGTAGACGCTTCCAATTATAATATTTTTACCACCAAAATGAGAACAAAGAAGCATTTCCAAGAATACAGATTCAACATAAAATTCATCAGAATTCAAAGTAAGGTCTTAATATAAACTAACAATCATTATGCACTCCTCCTTCCATTTCATGCTTTTGACAGTTACAATCATTTGGCTTGTATAGATAAACAACATGATGGCTCAGCATCTGCATCATTTCTATGTATTGATTTGTTTTGCTCATAGTCACTTGTGTGTTTTGTTCAGTGGGATTGTTGTGTACAGAGTCATTCATTCATGCGTTGGATAGTGTACTGTGCAGTGGGTGCAGGAGTGGGCTACCAGGGATTACTGGCCCTCTCCTTGGTCTTGTCTGTCACTCCTTGGGCGTTGAGAGGCAGGTGGACAATAAGTTTGTCATATTGCAGCAATGCAATGTCCCCTTGCTCTTGTGAGATCTATCCACTTAATGTTATTAAGTGGATTCAGTCTACTACACATTAAAGGAAGGGCAGAAAGACAAGCATCTATTGCAGAGAGCTGATACACTACATTTCCTTTTTCTCTTGTATCCTCTTCTTCCCACCCTTGCCTCCTTCCCCTACATCTTTCCATCCTTCAGTAGCAGTCTGCAACCTCAGGGCTTTCCCACTTTCCTTTCCCTTCTCCTCCATCACAACTGGCTACAAAATGCCAGACAATTCACTCTAGTCGTCCTCTGTGAAAAGCTGATTGCCTGCCCCCTCCTCTCTCGTTGGGTGGCACAGTTAGGCCACTTAATATCAATATTCTCTTTGTGGTGGAAGATGGGGGGCAATTGGCCTGACTGTCAGAATAATTGCACACAGATATCTGCACACACGCGCTGACTTGTGCACGCACATAAGCCTTGCACGCTCACACACCAGCAACCACGATAACTGGGACATACTTACCCAGAATACAAGAGCAGACACACACACACACACACACACACACACATGCGCGTAACCCTACATGCATGGGAGAAATGGGCAGAATGGGGGCACACAAATTGGTAGCAACACACATTCACAGCAGTTAGTGTGAGGAGGCATCTGAAAGGCTACACTCTGCTGGGCAGAGAAACTCATGCAGAAAGCAACTACCACTCAGTTAAGTGTGGCCTCAGGCTTGTACCGGAAGTATGAGTGAGAGAGGTGGACAGACAGGGACAGACAGAGGCAGACAGACTGTTCTTCAGAGTGATGCTAATATCAGTTTTTCGTTGAGGGCAACAAAAAACTTTCAGATCCTAATCAATGTTTAATATTCTTTGCATCAGACACAGGTTTCAATGATAATGTGTTGTCTTTTAATTGTTCTCATGCTCACACTATACTATCAACTCTAGGATGGATTGTTGCACACATAGATGTAACTAAGGCAATGTCACACATATAACAACATAAGTACCTGTAATGAAGTGATAGCCACTGCAGACTCCGACTTATCTGTTGTTATTGACTTATAGTGTATGTAACATGCACATATAAGCACTCAGAAGATCAAAACAAACAAAAACACAACAACTATATTTGTGCGAGCTGAGACTACAGAGGGCTCTTAAATTTTACAGGTCTTGAAACTGGTGGTTGTTAACTGGTTTGCATTGCTACCTTTCACGTTACCTTTAGTCACGTTATGTCATATTCTAATGAAATAGCTGCGAGTCAGTCACTTTAACTTACTAGTAGTATTAGCTGAGTCAACTATACAGTTACTGTAACTAAAGTTATGTGGCAAATTCAAGTGTAGAGTAGCCCAGCAATGCTATCTGCAGTCAAAACAATCATACTAACTCAAGTCACACCATCATACTAAAAATAACTGTATGAGCGTGTTGACTGTTGTAATGTTATAACGTTAGCGTATCCATTAGTAACCATTCTCGTCTTCCTCTATTACTACTTCTACTCCTTCCTCTCCTAGTTAATGGACGGTGGCAACTGGTGTTTAAAGCCCAGTTCAGACCAAAGACTTGTGACAAGACAAAACAGTTTTAAAACGCTGCAGAGAAAAGTTGCACCAGTGTGAACTGGGCAGTCTGAGCTTGACTCAAGCCAGCTGATGGTGTCACTTGTATCTCAGCTCATCAGTTGCTGGCATTATGCCCTCCTCTACAGGCGTATGGGGGGTGTAATTATATGGATTATTTTATCTCTATCAGGGAAAATTTTATTGAGATAATTATTGTTAAGTGTTAGTGTTTTATCGCCCAGCTCTACTTCTTTCCACCATTTCTTCACTGTATATTACAAGATCATTGTGATTTACATGAGAAATAAAGACACAGATGCACACAGACTCAAGCCAGGATATTAATGAGCACATTAACACATTTTATATTTAACAGCTAAAATCAGGTATTTAGAATGTTGTGGTTCAAATTCACGGCGCGCTGAATTGCATGAGGTTTAGTCCATCATCAGAGCTCATGTGCTTCATGTCCCTGCACAGAGAAGCTTGCGTGTCCACACTCAAGGAAACGCATGGGTTGTAAAATGCGTGAATTATTGAACGGAGCAGAGTGGTGTGTGTATGTGTGTGTGCATGCCTACATGTGTTTCTGTGCAATACTCAAAACTATGTCACACAGCTCATGCACTGCTGCACCCATTTACTGGTGGACCGTTTCTCCAATGTGCAGATCTAGAACACAGCAATTCAGAACAATCAAAACATACTCACAAGGCCTGGTTCCACACAGAAACATGCATAAAACATACACACACACACACATACATACATGTTCACTGATGCATGGGTATTTGCACAAATGCACTCATACAGTCTGTAAACATATTCTGTAGCTTTTGTGGCAAGCAATCAATGTCAGCGTACTGTTTTGTGTCCCATGTACACATGATTTATATACACAGGCACACAAACACACATTGCTGATTGTTCTAGTCTCCAGTCATTAATGTCACAGTTCTGCTCTGATTTCTCTTTTAAAAGCTGCATTGAAAACTTCCTTTGGTGCAGCCAGATAATATGGACTTTTGAATAGTTGAACAGATGCAGGTCATTTGGCACATATAACCCTAAGAGCGCACAGTACACACAGTGTTGCTGGTTGTTGATGTATGACCACATCAGTAAGATATGTTGAGTATATAGGGTGTATGTATTAAGGCTCAGTGATATGGGAAAATAATGTAATTGCAGTTTTTTTTTAAAGTTCCTTATCTTCTTTATTATTTGCTGTACACAAGCAATAAATCATTTTATAGTGTAACCAGCACAACACTGGATAGAGTCAGCATACCTTTACACTGCTCTTTCAGGAAGGCCAGGCCTACATTTCATGATGAAATGAGATGAATTCATGCATAAATTGGTATAACATATCTTTATTTAGCTATTGAAGTGTTAAAACCTGCAGTCACAGTATAATATTAGAACTTGTCATGTCAAGCCTTGTAAACATGTTTTATAACCATCATGACTGAACTACAATCTGAAAAAGAAAAGCAAAGTACTGCAGAACAACAGGACAGGTGTGAGCAATATATGAAAAATAAATATTCATCTAACTAATCTCCAGTCAGTTACAGTAAGAACTGCTTCAGCATCTAGACCATGATCAGGAAGTACACGGACTCGCTGACAGCTTTCGGCATATTCACCGTCACTCTCCCTTTCTCACTTACCCAACCACACACTCATTACAGCAAGCAATGGAATTTGTCAGTATGTGGACTGCACTTAAACCCAGCCTTGGCCATTGTCAGTCAGTAGCAGTTCAAGCATCAAAGCTTGCGACGCATTTTAGAAGTTGTTTTTCTGCCACTGCAGTGGCGACAGCTGTGGCTGGAGGCATCATGTTTGCGGGTTGTGCGTCCATCCATATGACCAATTCTTGTGACACAAAAACACCTTGTGGGAATTTCTTCAGATTTGGCACAAACGTCTACTTGGATTTAAGGATAAACTGGTCATATTCTGGTGGTCGAAGGTCAAGGTCACTGTGGCCTCACAAAACATGTTTTTGGCCTTAACTCAGGAATTTATATGACAAAATGTACCATAAATGCCATACAGGATAAAATTATAAGGTGAGGACATTTCATGCCCAAAAGGTCAAAGGTCAGCTTCACTGTGACATCATATTGTTCTGCAGGAACACTTTTCTGGCCGTTATTCAATGTCATATCTCGGGAACAGAATTGCAGACATCTGGTCAGATACTGAATTGTTGACACTAATCTTGGGTGTCCATCTTGAAACTGTTCTGATTGTATGGATCTTCTGTGCTGCCGAGGTGAAGATGTGTGTGAAGCATCAACATTTTTTATTTATTTTTAAATTGCAGCTTTTGTGCTTTAAAAGTTGCGCTCTATAACACTGTGCTGTTGGTTTGAATGTGATCAAGTGTTCAGTCATATTGCACAAAAGCAGAAATTTTCTCAGGTGTTTAACGTTTAGTTAACTAAGCCTTTTTTAAATTAAAGTCCTTTTAAATAGGTTCAAAGCATTTTGCCACTTAACAGTTAAGTGTCTGTCTACTGATACACAATGAAGCATAGCTCTCTTTTCATATGAAGCTCACAAACAAGGCTGTGACTTGAGAGACAGAAAAAGAGCTGAGAGCTACCCACAAAAATCTGTGTACATATTCACGAATCTTGGTGCATATTTTAAAATGTCATACTTTGCATTTTCAGTATTACAGTCTTAATTTAATTTCTATGGAACAGCAGGTTTTTTGGAACAAATTGATGAATTATTCACTTGTCAGCATGAGCAGAAGTAGCCACCAGCTAAACTTCATCAACAGAAGAGAGGTGTTGCATTACTGCCCACAGTGCTTGAGTGCCCTTTGGCAGTAGAGCCATTGCCTCTGTGTTTTTATACAGAATAACAAATAGATGAGCTCCACACGGAGTATTTGTTCAGGGATATGTCAGCAGCAGTTGTTGAAGGAAATGCTAAGAGTGTTTTTTCTGTTTTCCATCACTCACATTTCTCAGTAATTCTGAGAATTTGAATCAGCAGCCTGAAGGTCACAAGCCTGACTCTTTAACCTTTAAGAATATCACTACAAGGACCAGAATCAATAATCTTTAGTTGTGTAGATAGCCCTGCTGTTTGTTCAGTGTATATTGACACATGGCTGTGGCTCAGCCTTCAGAGGTCGGTCTTAGACGTCCCCCACTTCAAAGGGATGTTTGGTAATATGATTGCTGCTATACATATTTCATGAGCCTCTAAATATTGATGGTATACTGAGTAGTATAAGTTGCAGCAGAGGAGATAGAACACATTTGTCCTCCTTCTGGCACTCCCTCCATCCTCTTTGATGGCTATTTCAGGTTACATGTGAGCCTTCTCATATTTGCCACTGATAGCAGTTAACTTTACCCTTCATTCCCACACGCATGACAGATTTAATAACAACCTTGTCAAGCTGGTTCTCACTGATATTGGGATGTTACATTGGAAAGATGAGGTGTGTGGGTGTTTGCAAGAGAGCTTTGGGACCATTGTGTAACTATGATACACTATTTTGTACCTGCCAATGCTTTCATTTCACATCTTAGAGCTTTGTGGCAGACGCAAACATTAAAAAAAGTTAATTTCTCTCCTCCCCCTATCTCCTCCGCAGCCTTTCCATCCCATGGTGAACCTAGTGTGCAGTGCCGACTTGAGGATGTTCCTGTGCGCCCTGTACGCTCCGGTGTGCGCTGCATATGGCCAGGTGTCTATGCCGTGTCGATCCCTCTGCCAGCGGGCCAAGGATGAGTGCAACAAACTCATGGAGGTATTTGGAGTAGCCTGGCCAGATGACATGGAGTGTAGCAGGTGTGTATGTGTGCTACATTTAAAATCAGCTCAGTACTTGAAAATATAAACAGTGTCTTCACAAACAGGGTGTTGAAGCATCTGAGATAATACAGCTGGTAATATTCTATTTTATTTCTATTTTGTGCAGGACTGAGCCTGCAGTATATGCTCTGCATATACCGCACTGCTCCTGTGCCCGCTACTTGCCTTTGAACTCTTGCCAACAGCAACCCCACATCAAGCCGAGCCTAACTCTAAACTTCAGTAGCTTGCCACTGTTCTCACTTTCTTTGACTGTCACCTCACCTCCTTTATCTCCATACAGCAGCCCTCTTTTCTTCCTCTTTATCTTCTTCGCTGTCTCACCTTTTAAAACATTTCAATCTAGCTGTGTTGCTGGTATCTGGCCATGTCTTATCTGTCTTTTCTATAAGCTTTTTTACTTTTATTTTTATTACACTTGGTTGCCAGTTTATTAGGTACACCTAGCTGAGACAAATGCAGTCTAATACAGTCGTGAAGGTTTTCAACAGAATTTGTTGAAAGATGTCGACTCAGCTTTAAGGTCATTTTGGAGGACGTAGTTTCTGGTGCTGCTGAATTGTATTTTGGTATACTAGAGGTGTATTTTTAATGTTTTGTCCCTCGGTTTATACCAATAAAACTCTCAGCCAAATTGATAGCAGATTGAGCTGCATGATCTGAGACAATTATTCTTTTCCAGGTTCCCAGATTGTGACGAGCCCTATCCTCGTCCAGAGGACCTGCTAACAGGCTCTGACCCCACTGACCAGTCATCCATGACCGTCCAGAGAGACTACGGTTTCTGGTGTCCCAGAGAGCTCAAGGTCGACCCAGACCTGGGTTACACATTCATGGGCAAGAAGGACTGCTCTGCCCCGTGCCCCTCAATGTTCTTCAACCAGCAGGAGCTGACCTTCATCCGCTACTTCATAGGAGTTGTTTCCACTCTCTGTCTGTCAGCAACACTCTTCACTTTCCTGACGTTTCTCATCGATGTTACCAGGTTTTAATGGTTTAATGTTTATGATATTATACGTCAACTAAATCAGTGTGATTACTTCCAAAACTTAAGAAAGATTAAGAAGAATGTTCAGTTCTTAGAAATTTGACCAGTGAAATATTGCACACGTTTATCGCACAAGTGTAAAGAAACTTTGCTCACTGTTATTTTATCTTGCTTTTTTGTTTGTTTTATCGTATTAGGTTTCGATACCCTGAGCGGCCAATAATCTTCTACGCTGTTTGTTACGTCATGGTGTCACTGGTGTTCTTTCTGGGGTTCCTGTTGGAAGACAGGGTAGCGTGCAACGCATTCAGCCCTTCCCTGTTCAGAGCTGCAACAATAACACAGGGCTCACACAACAAGGTTAGAGTTTTACTTTATTGAAATCCAATATTACCACAATGACATTGCACATATTATAGTAATATATATATTTGCCTTTTAGAAGGCCTTTTGGTGTAAGATGTACATTTACATTATAAACTTTCTTTGTGTTTTGTTTTTACATTTTTAAATACAGAGTACAAAACCAGTTAGCCAGTCATACTTACGTGATTGATCATACTGAATTTGATGCAGATATTTAAGTAGAAATTTGAAACATTCTTAACATTTGGCGGCTCTAATATAGGTGTTATTAACTCCAGTAAGATGCTTATTCGATGAATAACTTATTCATGAATTCCGTACTTAATGATTTACATGATTGTTTAGGTTTTGGCTTAAGGTTTTGGTTCCCACTCTCCTTCTCAGGTATGCACCCTGTTCTTCATGGTCCTGTATTTCTTCACCATGGCCGGCAGCATGTGGTGGGTCATACTGACAATCACTTGGTTCCTGGCCGCTGTGCCTAAATGGGGCAGTGAGGCCATCGAGAAGAAAGCCCTCCTCTTCCATGCTGTTGCCTGGGGGTTTCCAGGGGCCCTGACTGTCACCCTGTTGGCCCTGAACAAAATTGAAGGAGATGGGATCAGTGGAGTGTGTTTCATAGGGCTGTATGACATAGATGCCCTGAGGTGGTTTGTTCTGGCACCGCTCTGCCTCAACGTGGCGGTAAGTACAATCAGAAGATAAATGAGTGGGTGGGCGGATGAAAGAGTTGATGAGTAGAATGGATGGATGGGTGAACAGATTAATGGGTGGGTGGATGAAATGAAACAAGAGTCGATTTTTGGCTGAAATATGGAGTGATGGCTAGATAAGTAAATGTGTTGGTGGAACGTTGACAGTCCTTTGGTCTGTTACTCATCCAGCTCTGTAAATAAATAATCATTTTAATTATGTGTGTCTGTCACTGATAGAGATGGGAATCAAGAACCGGTTCCAGGTGAGAACCGATTCCAAATTGTCTGATTGATCAGAATTGAGTGGCGCTGAGTTTATTAATTCCTTATACCGATGCCGCCATGTTTATCTGACAGTTGTACAATACAATTACATCAAACTCTTGCGTCTGCGCTGCTGAGAACTTGCAAGGAGAGGGAGTCATGGTGGAGATAAAGAAAACAGTCTTAAGCGTGACTTCATTTCACAAAGAAATTTCAAAACAGTGTTGCTTGTAATGTCTGTAAAATTATCATTTCAAGTTTGGGTTGAGACACCAGCAATATGCTTAAACATATTTCTATGCAGCATGGGCTTAAATTCCAGTAATGTCATGTATCTGACACTCTATGCATTAGTTCCACTGCTTTCCACCTGAGTAGCACATCCCTTACTGAGGCTAAATATCCTGTTATCCCATTAGCAACACGCAGGCAGGCTTATCAGGTTTTTCTTTGACTAAGAAAACCTATATGAAAATGAAAGCTGTAAAAATATTCTCTCATTTCATTCATTTTATATGAGGACAGACTGTTGCTACAGCGAGCTCTCAGGCTAAAGCCAGCGCAACTTGACATCAGCTCCCCCTTTCATGCTGGCCTACTTTATTACACACAGAAAATTGATCAGGAATCAATAGAGAACTGGACCAATAGGCAGAGTTCATCATGGCATTCGTATCAATAACATCTTTTCAGTTCCCATCCCTAGTCACTGAGTCTAACTTCTCATTCGTCCTTCTTTCTTCAGGTGGGCGTCTCTCTCCTATTAGTGGGCATTGTGGCTCTGAACCGGGTCCGCATGGAGATACCTCTGGAGAAGGAGAACCAGACGAAACTGGTGAAGTTCATGATCCGTATGGGAGTGTTCTCGGTGCTCTACCTGGTCCCCTTGTTGACTGTGATTGGGTGCTACCTGTACGAACACACCTACCGGAAGATTTGGGAGACAACGTGGATGGAGGAGAACTGCAGGCGCTACCACATCCCCTGCCCATACAAGGTGAGGAAAGAGAGAAGGGAGAAGTTTTTGTGAGGGGTAGATTGCTGGGTGTAGGTCTGAGGTGAGGATCAGAAAACACACAACTGATTCTCTGCCTGTTAAAGCAGTACACATATAAATAACTTAATAAGTCATGATCAGTTGCACTGTAACTGTATACTTAGATCATCTCGTAAATTCCCCAGATATCACAAAATAAATCTCCCTGTTGAGTAGCTCATCAAAACTATTCTATTACCTTCAGTCTGAAACAGATGGCTTCTTAGGATCTGCCCGTCATCTCAGCTGGACATTGAAAACAAATACGCCAACACACTCTTGACACGATATCCAGCTGTATTCCTGTCACAGCTCATGCTGCAGCACGCAGACTCCCCCTGATCCCTTCGTGTATCTCACTTACTCACACAAACAGTGTGTGTTGTCACACTGCCAAAGTTGGCTGGAGTGAAGTACTCAGTTACCCGCTGTGGAGGATTCAGTGTTTTTCTATCCTCATTAATTCACTGGGATACCTTGCATGTTTATCAGAGACAAAGATATGTGTCTATTAGTGTGTGAGAGTGGTAAACATATCAGTATCAGCAAGGGCACAAGATTATTTTCCAGACTCCACGGACGTCCACACATAGTGAAGAATGAACAATTCTTCGGCCAGCAGTTATGAAAACAGTGCATTCACTAAAGTAATTGTTGAGATCTGGAGACAATTTAAAATATAAAACTAGCACACACAAAAAATAATAATGAGGTACTGATCACTGGCAATACTCTTGATTGTTGAAAACAAGTGTTGCACATTCTGGCTCCATATGCATTTCTTTTATTTTGATAATGTTTCGACCTTTGGGCCTTCTTCAAGATCAACAAGCAACTTTTTCATCTTGAAAAAGTTGATCTTGGGCAACAAACATGAGCAGTCAGACAGTTAGACAAGGTGTAAACATCTAAAAGTTCATCCAGATGATCTAAACCAAAAGGCAAGCCAAAATCTCGAGGTACACCTGTATTGATATCTGTGCACAATAACTCCTGTACCGTGTGTTATCACTCTTATCATAACATAAGACAATAAAAATAAGAAAAAATAAGACAGATAGTTTTCGTGATACTGTCTATTGACAGTTTTTTTTCTCTTTTCTTTTGGTGGTAGGTCGTCTTCACTGGTGCTATGTTGAAATTTGCTCTGTACAGTTAGGTGATCCATTGTCCCACTCACAGCTTTCTCCTTTTAAATGTTATCATCCCTCAAACTGGCTGCCAATCAGGGCTTTTGATGTGTCACACACTATGGGCAAATGAAGGGAAGGTTTTTAAAATTAAATTTCATTAAATTTCATTTTTTAGCCAGAGTTTGCCTCTTTATTAGGAAATTGCTGCACACAACATACTGATAGTCAATTATAAATTCATTCATAACTTTTTGTACAGGCCCAGTTGAATATTGCAGTAATAATATGCAGTTATCACAAAATCCCACAGGACACCTGGATTGGCATCACAGCACACCATTTGAGAACCACTGACCTAAACCTTTTTTTTTTTTTTTTTTTGGTTAAACCGGAAAAAGCAAAGATTGACCCTTCTGTCTTATCACTGTGTGACAGATGTCAATTATCAGACGGCACATTGTCCCCCACTTTCTGACTCTGCCTTTTACTTACTTGATTTTGACCCAAAATATTCGACTGGTACAAAAAGGCCTTATAAATAACCATCCAATTGAAAGCTGGACTCGTCTTCTTCGGCTACTCACAGTCCACTCGGTGCTTTCATATATCCATGCAACAGTCCCTGATAGTGGGGTTGACTGTCGCTAAAAGACTCATTTTGAGAAAATGGAAATCACCTTCTCCCCCTTCCTTCCAGAGGCGGATGGCTGCCATGATTTCAGTCATACAGATAGAAAGACTTGCACTGAAAAATTCTTGGCTAGCTGGGACTCATTCTTGGTTACTTAGATGAGGCAGGGCAACCCAGCTTTTATCTCCAGGCCCTTGCTTGAGACCTAATGCATCTTTTGTTGTTTCAAGAAAAGCCTCAGAATAATAGACAAATACAGCAGATCAAATTTAAAGCAGGTTGTGGTTCTGTAATGGATTCTTAAAACTAACAGTTCGAGGTATTATTTCTACTGTCTGCATTAGTTTCCTCTTTCAAATAAGTTTGGCTAACCCGTGGATTTGTTTGTACAACTTGTTTTATCCCATTATATTTTTTACTATTTTTTCTGTCTGCACCATCAGACTTTATTATTACCAATAGAAATAATTTCCAAACCCACAAGAAGACCCACATTGTAATAAACTGAACTAAACCTTCAATAAGCAGACAATGTGTGTGTGCTTGTTTGGGTGAGTGAGAGATCTGGCTGTTGCACATGTGTGTGGCAGAGTGAGTAGGTATCTGTGGAGGGGAGGGAGCAGAGTATGCATCATTAGCTCAGCTAATACAGCTCTCAAGGCCAACTCCATACAAACCTGCCATCTCTGTTTCTATGTCTCTTTGTCTTTCACTCTCTCCGCTGGTTCTCACACACTTACCTCTTTCAGCCTCTCAACCCCTCACTCAGTCTCCCCCTTCCACCCCTCTACTCTCTGTCGCTCTCTGTGTCTGTCTGTCTGTCTCTCTCAGGGCCTGCTCAGTCATGCTCTGCTGCCTGTAATCTATAACGTCTTTGTAGCGGTTGTGAAGAGTGGTGGGAGCGTGTTGTTTTAATACAGTTTGTTGTGAAATTATTCAGTAAATAAATGTACACACTGCATACACACAAGGCAGCAAAAGCTTTACGCCAGTTTCACGCATAAATGATAAGATAACAAAACTTTTATTGTTTGCTTATGTTTCCATCATTCTGCTGAGCGCTGTTACAGTGGTTTCATAATCGAAAAGTGTCAGCTAATTTGTGAGTGACAGACTATATGAGAGGGGGTGGAGGCAGGTGCAAGTGCTTATGTTACTTGTTAGTGTATGTGTGCATGCATGTGTCTGTAGCTGTGTGTGAGAGAGCTCATAAGGAGAGAGAGAACCCCTTTACGTCCTATTGTAGCTGTGGAATTTCAGTGTTGCTGTGTGTTACTTGATCTCGACCCTGGGGGTTTCTGCGTGCAAATGTGTAAGAGGGTACAATTGCATGTTTTTGGATAATTGAAGATTCTGTGGCCATTGTTCAAGTTCAAGTGACTTCATTTGTGTGCGTGTGTGCATGGGTGGTAATTTACTGAAGGCCCAGGGCTTCTTGTTTTATCTCAGGACCTAAATCTGAGACATTTAATCTCAGCCTGGGCGAGACAGACTAAAGCTAATTAATACATACCAATTCTTCTTTCAAAAGCAATAAATGCTCTCTGAAAGTCCTCTCACCATAGGAGTTGTCGGTAGGAGTTGCTGTGAGTTTTAAATTCTTTGTTAATGGCACGATAACCAGGTTATAAACTTAATTCCAATGGCAAAGTTTGTTGCATACACGTCTTTTTAAGTATGGCATCAGGTGCGAAGCCACTACACTTTGTAGGTCCTCAATTTTATAAGGTTTGTAGTTGTCTGTGTTTACTACTGAAGTCATTGACTTATTGCCAAGTCAGCCAATAAAGTACACCCCACAGCACCCTGGCACTGTGGGAGTACTGTCTGTGACTGTGTAATGGTTTGTTCACAGTGGACTCTGCTGTGCTTATGATTGTTTGGTGGCTCAGCCTCAGCAGTTTGTTGTTATTACAGCAGTTGCTTTGTGCTTGATGGCTCCTCAGTGGAGTTTTATCTTTCAGAAAGATAAAGTCATGACTTTAAGGTGAACTACCACATGTATACCACACATTCAAATATATCATTCCCTACTCTACTTCCTAAATTTGCTGTCTCTCTATGTTTCAAATCTCAAAGCAGCTCGTAGCACTCAATCTACTCATCTGCTGTGAACTCCTGCCCTCTGGTGGCAGATACTGTGTCCTGCGTCAAAGTTCAAGACTAGCTGAGGAGAAAGCAGTTGCTGCGGTTCAGCTGCTGAAGCAGCTGGGTTGCTCTGGGATTACTTCCCGTCTTCCATCATTCAATCTGACTGACTGGGCTACTTGTCACTGTTGGATACTTTTGGTCTGCTTAATCTGCAAGTAGCTTCACAGGCATTCTGAGCATTTTATATTTCTTGACTGTGTTACTGTTGAGGAAATCTGTGTCCTGCACTTAAATACTTTAAAGCAATAATAAATTATTTTCTCTTCCTGCAGCAGTTTTACAATTCAGGCTGTATTTTCAACACTGTTTGTTGTCTTGACTGGATGATTCAGGATTTAATATTTCTCTTTAGGTGGAGCAGACGAGCCGTCCAGCCATGGTTTTGTTCCTGCTTAAATATCTGATGATGCTGGTGGTGGGGATTCCCTCAGTTTTCTGGGTGGGCAGTAAGAAGACCTGTTTTGAATGGGCAAGCTTCCTGCATGGACGCAGACGCAAAGAGTAAGAAGAGAGATTGGATCGTTTTAATTTGTTTTAGGCCTTATTTTCCCACTCCCTTTTATAATCAATGTTAATGCTTACTAGGTCATTTTTTTTCCCAGGATAGAATTAAAACAAGTTTGTGAGAGCACATCTACTCCATCACTGATTATGCTATTGGATAATAATTTTGTATTTCTATAATCTGTGACAATTTATTGCTTCAGACAGATAAACCAACAGTAGTAGTAACCAGTAGTAATCAAATGTCTGCATTCTTCCCTCTGCCCTCCCCCTAAACTCTCTATCTGCTTACCTATTTCCCCTCTACCTTCCCCTTGTCTTCCAATCCTAAACCTCTCACTCCTCCGCTCCCTTAACCTCCACTCTTTGCAGCAGTGGGGTGAATGAGTCTCGTCAGGTGCTGCAGGAGCAGCCAGATTTTGCTCAGTCTCTACTGCGTGAACCCAACACCCCCATCGTCAGGAAATCCAGAGGAACATCCACCCAGGTAGGACCCCAACCAGAGCAGTGAATTAGCAATAATCACTGTGATACTAGCTGAAGAAGCAACAGGATGAGCAGGAGTAGTATCAGTAGTTGTACTTCTTGTAGCAGTATGTGTAACACTGTAGCTCCAGGAGTGGACAGTAATAGTTGTAGTACATACTATACTATACTATGACTTTTTATAACATACTATACTATGACTTTTTATAACATACTATACTATGACTTTTTTTTAACATACTATACTATGACTTTTTATAACATACTATACTATGACTTTTTTTTTTAACATACTATACTATGACTTTTTTAACATACTATACTATGACTTTTTTTTTAACATACTATGACTTTTTATAACATAGTATACTATGACTTTTTAACATACTATACTATGACTTTTTTTTAACATACTATACTATGACTTTTTATAACATACTATACTATGACTTTTTTTTAACATACTATGACTTTTTATAACAAACTATACTATGACTTTTTTTAACATACTATACTATGACTTTTTTTTAACATACTATACTATGACTTTTTATAACATACTATACTATGACTTTTTTTTAACATACTATACTATGACTTTTTTTTAACATACTATACTATGACTTTTTATAACATACTATACTATGACTTTTTTAACATACTATACTATGACTTTTTATAACATACTATACTATGACTTTTTTTTAACATACTATACTATGACTTTTTATAACATACTATACTATGACTTTTTTTTAACATACTATGACTTTTTATAACAAACTATACTATGACTTTTTTTAACATACTATACTATGACTTTTTATAACATACTATACTATGACTTTTTTTTAACATACTATACTATGACTTTTTATAACATAGTATACTATGACTTTTTAACATACTATACTATGACTTTTTTAACATACTATACTATGACTTTTTATGACATAGTATACTATGACTTTTTAACATACTATACTATGACTTTTTTTTTAACATACTACACTATGACTTTTTATGACATACTATACTATGACTTTTTTTTAACATACTATTCTATGACTTTTTTTTAACATACTATACTATGACTTTTTTTGACATACTATACTATGACTTTTCATAACATACTATACTATGACTTTTTATAACATACTATACTATGACTTTTTTTAACATACTATACTATGACTTTTTATAACATACTATACTATGACTTTTCATAACATACTATACTATGACTTTTTATAACATACTATACAATGACTTTTTTAACATACTATACTATGACTTTTTTTTAACATACTATACTATGACTTTTTTTTAACATACTATACTATGACTTTTTTTATAACATACTATACTATGACTTTTTATAACATACTATACTATGACTTTTTATAACATACTATACTATGACTTTTTTAACATACTATACTATGACTTTTTATAACATACTATACTATGACTTTTTTTTAACATACTATACTATGACTTTTTTAACATACTATACTATGACTTTTCATAACATACTATACTATGACTTTTTTTAACATACTATACTATGACTTTTTTAACATACTATACTATGACTTTTTTTTTAACATACTATACTATGACTTTTTTTTAACATACTATACTATGACTTTTTTTATAACATACTATACTATGACTTTTTTTAACATACTATACTATGACTTTTTATAACATACTATACTATGACTTTTTTTAACATACTATACTATGACTTTTTTAACATACTATACTATGACTTTTTATAACATAGTATACTATGACTTTTTAACATACTATACTATGACTTTTTATAACATACTATACTATGACTTTTTATAACATAGTATACTATGACTTTTTAACATACTATATTATGACTTTTTTTTAACATACTATACTATGACTTTTTTTAACATACTATACTATGACTTTTTTTAACATACTATACTATGACTTTTTTTTAACATACTATACTATGACTTTTCATAACATACTATACTATGACTTTTTTAACATACTATACTATGACTTTTTATAACATACTATACTATGACTTTTTTTTTAACATACTATACTATGACTTTTCATAACATAGTATACTATGACTTTTCATAACATACTATACTATGACTTTTTATAACATACTATACTATGACTTTTTTAAACATACTATACTATGATTTTTTATAACATACTATACTATGACTTTTTTTAACATACTATACTATGACTTTTTATAACATACTATACTATGACTTTTTTTAACATAGTATACTATGACTTTTTTTAACATACTATACTATGACTTTTTATAACATACTATACTATGACTTTTTATAACATACTATACAATGACTTTTTTAACATACTATACTATGACTTTTTTTTAACATACTATACTATGACTTTTTTTTTAACATACTATACTATGACTTTTTATAACATAGTATACTATGACTTTTTTTAACATACTATACTATGACTTTTATAACATACTATACTATGACTTTTTATAACATACTATACAATGACTTTTTTAACATACTATACTATGACTTTTTTTTAACATACTATACTATGACTTTTTTTTTTAACATACTATACTATGACTTTTTATAACATACTATACTATGACTTTTTATAACATACGATACAATGACTTTTTTAACATACTATACTGACTTTTTTTTAACATACTATACTATGACTTTTTATAACATACTATACTATGACTTTTTTTAACATACTATACTATGACTTTTTATAACATACTATACTATAACTTTTTTTTAACATACTATACTATGACTTTTTATAACATACTATACTGTGATTTTCTTTTAACATACTATACTATGACTTTTTATAACATACTATACTATGACTTTTTTTAACATACTATACTATGACTTTTTATAACATAGTATACTATGACTTTTTAACATACTATATTATGACTTTTTTTTAACATACTATACTATGACATTTTTTAACATACTATACTATGACTTTTTATAACATACTATACTATGATTTTTTTTTTACATACTATACTATGACTTTTTTAACATACTATACTATGACTTTTTTTTTAACATACTATACTATGACTTTTTTAACATACTATACTATGACTTTTTTAACATACTATACTATGACTTTTTTTTTAACATACTATACTATGACTTTTTTTTAACATACTATACTATGACTTTTTTTATAACATACTATACTATGACTTTTTATAACATACTATACTATGACTTTTTATAACATACTATACTATGACTTTTTTAACATACTATACTATGACTTTTTATAACATACTATACTATGACTTTTTATAACATACTATACTATGACTTTTTTTTAACATACTATACTATGACTTTTTTAACATACTATACTATGACTTTTCATAACATACTATACTATGACTTTTTTTAACATACTATACTATGACTTTTTTAACATACTATACTATGACTTTTTTTTTAACATACTATACTATGACTTTTTTTTAACATACTATACTATGACTTTTTTTATAACATACTATACTATGACTTTTTTTAACATACTATACTATGACTTTTTATAACATACTATACTATGACTTTTTATAACATACTATACTATGACTTTTTTAACATACTATACTATGACTTTTTATAACATAGTATACTATGACTTTTTAACATACTATACTATGACTTTTCATAACATACTATACTATGACTTTTTATAACATAGTATACTATGACTTTTTAACATACTATATTATGACTTTTTTTTAACATACTATACTATGACTTTTTTTAACATACTATACTATGACTTTTTTTAACATACTATACTATGACTTTTTTTTAACATACTATACTATGACTTTTCATAACATACTATACTATGACTTTTTTAACATACTATACTATGACTTTTTATAACATACTATACTATGACTTTTTTTTAACATACTATACTATGACTTTTCATAACATAGTATACTATGACTTTTCATAACATACTATACTATGACTTTTTATAACATACTATACTATGACTTTTTTAAACATACTATACTATGATTTTTTATAACATACTATACTATGACTTTTTTTAACATACTATACTATGACTTTTTATAACATACTATACTATGACTTTTTTTAACATAGTATACTATGACTTTTTTTAACATACTATACTATGACTTTTTATAACATACTATACTATGACTTTTTATAACATACTATACAATGACTTTTTTAACATACTATACTATGACTTTTTTTTAACATACTATACTATGACTTTTTTTTAACATACTATACTATGACTTTTTTTTTAACATACTATACTATGACTTTTTATAACATAGTATACTATGACTTTTTTTAACATACTATACTATGACTTTTATAACATACTATACTATGACTTTTTATAACATACTATACAATGACTTTTTTAACATACTATACTATGACTTTTTTTTAACATACTATACTATGACTTTTTTTTTTAACATACTATACTATGACTTTTTATAACATACTATACTATGACTTTTTATAACATACGATACAATGACTTTTTTAACATACTATACTGACTTTTTTTTAACATACTATACTATGACTTTTTATAACATACTATACTATGACTTTTTTTAACATACTATACTATGACTTTTTATAACATACTATACTATAACTTTTTTTTAACATACTATACTATGACTTTTTATAACATACTATACTGTGATTTTCTTTTAACATACTATACTATGACTTTTTATAACATACTATACTATGACTTTTTATAACATACTATACTATGATTTTTTTTTTACATACTATACTATGACTTTTTTAACATACTATACTATGACTTTTTTTTTAACATACTATACTATGACTTTTTTAACATACTATACTATGATTTTTTTTTAACATACTATACTATGACTTTTTTTTAACATACTATACTATGACTTTTTATAACATAGTATACTATGACTTTTTAACATACTATACTATGACTTTTTTAACATACTATACTATGACTTTTTTTAACATACTATACTATGACTTTTTAACATACTATATTATGACTTTTTTTTAACATACTATACTATGACTTTTTATAACATACTATACTATGACTTTTTTTTTACATAGTATACTATGACTTTTTTTTTTAACATACTATACTATGACTTTTTATAACATACTATACTATGACTTTTTATAACATACTACACTATGACTTTTTTTTAACATACTATACCATGACTTTTTTTAACATACTATACTATGACTTTTTATAACATACTATACTATGACTTTTTTTTAACATACTATACTATGACTTTTTATAACATACTATACTATGACTTTTTTATAGCATACTATACTATGACTTTTTTTTAACATACTATACTATGACTTTTTATAACATAGTATAGTATGACTTTTTATTGCCTACTCTACTATGACTTTTTTTTTTAAACAATACTATACTATGACTTTTAATGACATACTTTGACTTTTTTTTAAGATACTTTACTGTGACATTTTTCAAATTAACTATACTATGATTTATTTATCATACTACACTGACTTTTTTAAAACACTATACTATGACTTTTTTTTTAACATACTATACTATGACTTTTTATAACATAGTATACTATGACTTTTTTGTAACAGTATACTATGACTTTTATTGCTTACTATACTATGACTTTTTGTTGCCTACTATACTATGAATTTTTTTAAAGATACTTTACTATGACTTTTTTCAAATTTACTATACCATGACTTATTTATCATACTATACTATGACTTTTTTAACATACTATACTATGACCTTTTTATGACATGCTATACCATGACCATGACACGATACCTAGAAAGGCAATCCATGCACTCCAAAAATATAGACAACAAGAAGAAAGTATTAAAAAGCCTTTATTGTAGTGGCTAAAACATTAAAATAGCCAACATGTTACAACCACTTCTTTATAACATACTTTACCATGACTTTTTTATAACACACTGACTTTTTTTTTATGACATACTATACTATGACTTTTTATAACATACTATACTATGACTTTTTATAACATACTATACTATAACTTTTTTCTAACATACTATACTATGACTTATTTAACATACTATACTATGACTTTTTATAACATACTATACTATGACTTTTTTAACATACTATACTATGACTTTTTATAACATACGATACAATGACTTTTTTAACATACTATACTGACTTTTTTTTAACATACTATACTATGACTTTTTATAACATACTATACTATGACTTTTTTTAACATACTATACTATGACTTTTTATAACATACTATACTATAACTTTTTTTTAACATACTATACTATGACTTTTTATAACATACTATACTGTGATTTTCTTTTAACATACTATACTATGACTTTTTATAACATACTATACTATGACTTTTTTTAACATACTATACTATGACTTTTTATAACATAGTATACTATGACTTTTTAACATACTATATTATGACTTTTTTTAACATACTATACTATGACATTTTTTAACATACTATACTATGACTTTTTATAACATACTATACTATGATTTTTTTTTTACATACTATACTATGACTTTTTTAACATACTATACTATGACTTTTTTTTAACATACTATACTATGACTTTTTTAACATACTATACTATGATTTTTTTTTAACATACTATACTATGACTTTTTTTTAACATACTATACTATGACTTTTTATAACATAGTATACTATGACTTTTTAACATACTATACTATGACTTTTTTAACATACTATACTATGACTTTTTTTAACATACTATACTATGACTTTTTAACATACTATATTATGACTTTTTTTTAACATACTATACTATGACTTTTTATAACATACTATACTATGACTTTTTTTTTACATAGTATACTATGACTTTTTTTTTTAACATACTATACTATGACTTTTTATAACATACTATACTATGACTTTTTATAACATACTACACTATGACTTTTTTTTAACATACTATACCATGACTTTTTTTAACATACTATACTATGACTTTTTATAACATACTATACTATGACTTTTTTTTAACATACTATACTATGACTTTTTATAACATACTATACTATGACTTTTTTATAGCATACTATACTATGACTTTTTTTTAACATACTATACTATGACTTTTTATAACATAGTATAGTATGACTTTTTATTGCCTACTCTACTATGACTTTTTTTTTTAAACAATACTATACTATGACTTTTAATGACATACTTTGACTTTTTTTTAAGATACTTTACTGTGACATTTTTCAAATTAACTATACTATGATTTATTTATCATACTACACTGACTTTTTTAAAACACTATACTATGACTTTTTTTTAACATACTATACTATGACTTTTTATAACATAGTATACTATGACTTTTTTGTAACAGTATACTATGACTTTTATTGCTTACTATACTATGACTTTTTGTTGCCTACTATACTATGAATTTTTTTAAAGATACTTTACTATGACTTTTTTCAAATTTACTATACCATGACTTATTTATCATACTATACTATGACTTTTTTAACATACTATACTATGACCTTTTTATGACATGCTATACCATGACCATGACACGATACCTAGAAAGGCAATCCATGCACTCCAAAAATATAGACAACAAGAAGAAAGTATTAAAAAGCCTTTATTGTAGTGGCTAAAACATTAAAATAGCCAACATGTTACAACCACTTCTTTATAACATACTTTACCATGACTTTTTTATAACACACTATGACTTTTTTTTTATGACATACTATACTATGACTTTTTATAACATACTATACTATGACTTTTTATAACATACTATACTATAACTTTTTTCTAACATACTATACTATGACTTATTTAACATACTATACTATGACTTTTTATAACATACTATACTATGACTTTTTTAACATACTATATTATGACTTTTTATAACATACTATACTATGACTTTTTTTTAACATACTATACTATGACTTTTTTAACATACTATACTATGACTTTTTAACATACTATACTATGACTTTTTTTTAACATACTATACTATGACTTTTTTTAACATACTATACTATGACTTTTTTTAACATACTATACTATGACTTTTTATAACATACTATACTATGACTTTTTTGTAACATACTATACTATGACGGGCGGCACGGTGGTGTGGCGGTTAGCACTGTCGCCTCACAGCAAGAGGGTTCCTGGTTTGATCCCGGGTGCGGGAGCCCATCTGTGCGGAGTTTGCATGTTCTCCCCGTGTCAGCGTGGGTTCTCTCTGGGTGCTCCGGCTTCCTCCCACAGTCCAAAGACATGCAGGTTGGGGATAGGTTAATTGATTACTCTAGATTGCCCGTAGGTGTGAATGTGAGTGTGAATGGTTGTCTGTCTCTATGTGTCAGCCCTGTGATAGTCTGGCGACCTGTCCAGGGTGTACCCTGCCTCTTGCCCAATGTCAGCTGGAATAGGCTCCAGCCCCCCCGCGACCCTCAAGAGGATAAGCGGTTAGAAAAGGATATACTATGACTTTTTAAACATACTATACTATGACCTTTTTATGACATGCTATAACATGACCATGACACGATACCTAGAAAGGCAATCCATGCACTCCAAAAATATAGACAACAAGGAAGAAAGTATTAAAAAGCCTTTATTATAGTGGCTAAAACATTAAAATAGCCAACATGTTACAACCACTTCTTTATAACATACTTTACCATGACTTTTTTATAACACACTATGACTTTTTTTTATGACATACTATACTATGACTTTTTTTAACATACTATACTATGACTTTTTTATAACACACTATGACTTTTTTTTATGACATACTATACTATGACTTTTTTTTAACATACTATACTATGACTTTTTATAACATACTATACTATGACTTTTTTTAACATACTATACTATGACTTTTTTTTAACATACTATACTATGACTTTTTATAACATACTATAGTATGACTTTTTTTTTAACATACTATACTATGACTTTTTATAACATACTATACTATGACTTTTCATAACATACTATACTATGACTTTTTATAACATACTATACTATGACTTTTTTAACATACTATACTATGACTTTTTTTTTAACATACTATACTATGACTTTTTTTTAACATACTATACTATGACTTTTTTTATAACATACTATATTATGACTTTTTATAACATACTATACTATGACTTTTTATAACATACTATACTATGACTTTTTTAACATACTATACTATGACTTTTTATAACATACTATACTATGACTTTTTATAACATACTATACTATGACTTTTTTTTAACATACTATACTATGACTTTTTTAACATACTATACTATGACTTTTCATAACATACTATACTATGACTTTTTTTAACATACTATACTATGACTTTTTTAACATACTATACTATGACTTTTTTTTTAACATACTATACTATGACTTTTTTTTAACATACTATACTATGACTTTTTTTATAACATACTATACTATGACTTTTTTTAACATACTATACTATGACTTTTTATAACATACTATACTATGACTTTTTATAACATACTATACTATGACTTTTTTAACATACTATACTATGACTTTTTATAACATACTATACTATGACTTTTTTTTAACATACTATACTGACTTTTTTTTAACATACTATACTATGACTTTTTATAACATACTATACTATGACTTTTTTTTAACATACTATACTATGACTTTTTTTTAACATACTATACTATGACTTTTTTAACATACTATACTATGACTTTTTATAACATACTATACTATGACTTTTTTTAACATACTATACTATGACTTTTTTTTAACATACTATACTATGACTTTTTATAACATACTATACTATGACTTTTTTTTAACATACTATACTATGACTTTTTTTTAACATACTATACTATGACTTTTCATAACATACTATACTATGACTTTTTTTTAACATACTATACTATGACTTTTTATAACATACTATACTATGACTTTTCATAACATACTATACTATGACTTTTTATAACATACTATACTATGACTTTTTTAACATACTATACTATGACTTTTTTTTTTAACATACTATACTATGACTTTTTTTCTAACATACTATACTATGACTTTTTATAACATACTATACCATGACTTTTTTTAACATACTATACTATGACTTTTTATAACATACTATACTATGACTTTTTATAACATACTATACTATGACTTTTTTTTTAACATACTATACTATGACTTTTTTTTAACATACTATACTATGACTTTTCATAACATACTATACTATGACTTTTTATAACATACTATACTATGACTTTTCATAACATACTATACTATGACTTTTTATAACATACTATACTATGACTTTTTTTAACATACTATACTATGACTTTTTTTTAACATACTATACTATGACTTTTTTTCTAACATACTATACTATGACTTTTTATAACATACTATACTATGACTTTTTTTTAACATACTATACTATGACTTTTTATAACATACTATACTATGACTTTTTTTAACATACTATACTATGACTTTTTTAACATACTATACTGTGACTTTTTTTAATATACTATAATATGACTTTTTTTTAACATACTATACTATGACTTTTTTAACATACTGTACTATGACTTTTTATAACATAGTATACTATGACTTTTTAACATACTATACTATGACTTTTTTAACATACTATACTATGACTTTTTTTTAACATACTATACTATGACTTTTTAACATACTATATTATGACTTTTTTTTAACATACTATACTATTACTTTTTATAACATACTATACTATGACTTTTTTTAACATACTATACTATGACTTTTTATAACATACTATACTATGACTTTTTTTTAAGATACTATACTATGACTTTTTATAACATACTATACTATGATTTTTTAAACATACTATACTATGACTTTTTTTTAACATACTATACTATGACTTTTTATAACATACTATACTATGACTTTTTATAATGTACTATACTATGAATTTTTAACATACTATACTATGACTTTTTTAACATACTATACTATGGCTTTTTATAACATAGTATACTATGACTTTTTTGTAACAGTATACTATGACTTTTATTGCTTACTATACTATGACTTTTTGTTGCCTACTATACTATGAATTTTTTTAAAGATACTTTACTATGACTTTTTTCAAATTTACTATACCATGACTTATTTATCATACTATACTATGACTTTTTTAACATACTATACTATGACCTTTTTATGACATGCTATACCATGACCATGACACGATACCTAGAAAGGCAATCCATGCACTCCAAAAATATAGACAACAAGAAGAAAGTATTAAAAAGCCTTTATTGTAGTGGCTAAAACATTAAAATAGCCAACATGTTACAACCACTTCTTTATAACATACTTTACCATGACTTTTTTATAACACACTATGACTTTTTTTTTATGACATACTATACTATGACTTTTTATAACATACTATACTATGACTTTTTATAACATACTATACTATAACTTTTTTTCTAACATACTATACTATGACTTATTTAACATACTATAACTTTTTATAACATACTATACTATGACTTTTTTTCTAACATACTATACTATGACTTTTTTAACATACTATATTATGACTTTTTATAACATACTATACTATGACTTTTTTTTAACATACTATACTATGACTTTTTTAACATACTATACTATGACTTTTTAACATACTATACTATGACTTTTTTTTAACATACTATACTATGACTTTTTTTAACATACTATACTATGACTTTTTTTAACATACTATACTATGACTTTTTATAACATACTATACTATGACTTTTTTGTAACATACTATACTATGACGGGCGGCACGGTGGTGTGGCGGTTAGCACTGTCGCCTCACAGCAAGAGGGTTCCTGGTTTGATCCCGGGTGCGGGAGCCCATCTGTGCGGAGTTTGCATGTTCTCCCCGTGTCAGCGTGGGTTCTCTCTGGGTGCTCCGGCTTCCTCCCACAGTCCAAAGACATGCAGGTTGGGGATAGGTTAATTGATTACTCTAGATTGCCCGTAGGTGTGAATGTGAGTGTGAATGGTTGTCTGTCTCTATGTGTCAGCCCTGTGATAGTCTGGCGACCTGTCCAGGGTGTACCCTGCCTCTTGCCCAATGTCAGCTGGAATAGGCTCCAGCCCCCCCGCGACCCTCAAGAGGATAAGCGGTTAGAAAAGGATATACTATGACTTTTTAAACATACTATACTATGACCTTTTTATGACATGCTATAACATGACCATGACACGATACCTAGAAAGGCAATCCATGCACTCCAAAAATATAGACAACAAGGAAGAAAGTATTAAAAAGCCTTTATTATAGTGGCTAAAACATTAAAATAGCCAACATGTTACAACCACTTCTTTATAACATACTTTACCATGACTTTTTTATAACACACTATGACTTTTTTTTATGACATACTATACTATGACTTTTTTTTAACATACTATACTATGACTTTTTATAACATACTATACTATGACTTTTTTTTAACATACTATACTATGACTTTTTATAACATACTATACTATGACTTTTCATAACATACTATACTATGAGTTTTTATAACATACTATACTATGACTTTTTTTTAACATACTATACTATGACTTTTTTTTTAACATACTATACTATGACTTTTTTTTAACATACTATACTATGACTTTTTTTATAACATACTATACTATGACTTTTTTTAACATACTATACTATGACTTTTTATAACATACTATACTATGACTTTTTTAACATACTATACTATGACTTTTTATAACATACTATACTATGACTTTTTTTCAACATACTATACTGACTTTTTTTTAACATACTATACTATGACTTTTTATAACATACTATACTATGACTTTTTTTTAACATACTATACTATGACTTTTTTTAACATACTATACTATGACTTTTTTTTTAACATACTATACTATGACTTTTTTAACATACTATACTATGACTATTTATAACATACTATACTATGACTTTTTTTTAACATACTATACTTTTATAACATACTATACTATGACTTTTTTTAACATACTATACTATGACTTTTTATAACATACTATACTATGACTTTTTTAACATACTATACTATGACTTTTTATAACATACTATACTATGACTTTTTTTCAACATACTATACTGACTTTTTTTTAACATACTATACTATGACTTTTTATAACATACTATACTATGACTTTTTTTTAACATACTATACTATGACTTTTTTTAACATACTATACTATGACTTTTTTTTTAACATACTATACTATGACTTTTTTAACATACTATACTATGACTATTTATAACATACTATACTATGACTTTTTTTAACATACTATACTATGACTTTTTTTTTAACATACTATACTATGACTTTTTTAACATACTATACTATGACTATTTATAACATACTATACTATGACTTTTTTTAACATACTATACTATGACTTTTTTTTAACATACTATACTATGACTTTTTATAACATAGTATACTATGACTTTTTAACATACTATACTATGACTTTTTTAACATACTAGATTATGATTTTTTTTTTAACATACTATACTATGACTTTTTTTTAACATACTATACTATGACTTTTTATAACATACTATACTATACTATGACTTTTTAACATACTATACTATGACTTTTTTAACATACTATACTATGATTTTTTTTTTAACATACTATACTATGACTTTTTATAACATAGTATACTATGACTTTTTAACATACTATACTATGACTTTTTTAACATACTAGACTATGATTTTTTTTTTAACATACTATACTATGACTTTTTTTTAACATACTATACTATGACTTTTTATAACATACTATACTATACTATGACTTTTTAACATACTATACTATGACTTTTTTAACATACTATACTATGATTTTTTTTTTAACATACTATACTATGACTTTTTTTAACATACTATACTATGACTTTTTATAACATACTATACTATGACTTTTTTTAACATACTATACTATGACTTTTTTTTTAACATACTATACTATGACTTTTTATAACATACTATACTATGACTTTTTTTTAACATACTATACTATGACTTTTTTTAAACATACTATACTATGACTTTTTTTTAACATACTATACTATGACTTTTTTTTAACATACTCTACTATGACTTTTTTTAAACATACTATACTATGACTTTTTGTAACATACTATACTATGACTTTTTTTTAACATACTCTACTATGACTTTTTTTAGACATACTATACTATGACTTTTTTTTAACATACTATACTATGACTTTTTTTAACATACTATACTATGACTTTTTATAACATACTATACTATGACTTTTTTTTAACATACTATACTATGACTTTTTTTAACATACTATACTATGACTTTTTATAACATACTATGACTTTTTTTAAACATACTACACTATGACTTTTTTAACATACTATACTATGACTTTTTTGTAACATACTATACTATGACTTTATAACATACAATACTATGACTTTTTTTTTAACATACTATACTATGACTTTTTTTTAACATACTCTACTATGACTTTTTATAACATACTATACTATGACTTTTTAACATACTATACTATGACGTTTTTTTTAACATACTATACTATGACTTTTTTTTTAACATACTCTACTATGACTTTTTTTAAACATACTATACTATGACTTTTTTTAACATACTATACTATGACTTTTTTTTAACATACTCTACTATGACTTTTTTTAAACATACTATACTATGACTTTTTGTAACATACTATACTATGACTTTTTTTAACATACTATACTATGACTTTTTGTAACATACTATACTATGACTTTTTTGTAACATACTATACTATGAATTTTTTGTAACATACTATACTATGACTTTTTATAACATACTATAGTATGACTTTTTTTAATATACTATACTATGACTTTTTATTACATACTATACTATGACTTTTTTTAACATACTATACTATGACTTTTTATAACATACTATACTATGACTTTTTTGTAACATACTATACTATGACTTTTTTTTAACATACTATACTGTGACTTTTTATAACATACTATACTATGACTTTTTTTTAAACATACTATACTATGACTTTATAACATACTATACTATGACTTTTTTTTTAACATACTATACTATGACTTTTTTAAACATAATATACTCTGACTTTTTTAACATACCATATTGTTACTTTTTTTAACATATTATACTATGACTTTTTTAAACATACTATACTATGACTTTATAACATACTATACTATGACTTTTTTTTTAACATACTATACTATGACTTTTTTTTAACATACTATACTATGACTTTTTATAACATACTATACTATGACTTTTTATAACACAGTATACTATGACTTTTTAACATACTATATTATGACTTTTTTTAACATACTATACTATGACTTTTTTAAACATACTATACTATGACTTTTTATAACATACTATACTATGACTTTTTGTAACATACTATACTATGACTTTTTTTAACATACTATACTATGACTTTTTTTTAACATACTATACTATGACTTTTTATAACATACTATACTATGACTTTTTTAACATACTATACTATGACTTTTTATAACATAATATACTATGACTTTTTTTAACATACTATACTATGACTTTTTATAACATACTATACTATGACTTTTTATAACATACTATACTATGACTTTTTTTAACATATTATACTATGACTTTTTATAACATACTGTACTATACTATGACTTTTTTTTAACATACTATACTATGACTTTTTATAACATAATATACTATGACTTTTTTTTAACATACTATACTATGACTTTTTATAACATACTATACTATGACTTTTTATAAAATACTATACTATGACTTTTTTTTTAACATACTATACTATGACTTTTTATAACATACTATACTATGACTTTTTATAACATACTATAATATGACTTTTTTTAACATACTATACTATGACTTTTTTAACATACTATACTATGACTTTTTATAACATACTATACTATGACTTTTTATAACATAGTATAGTATGACTTTTTATAACAGTATACTATGACTTTTTATTGCTTACTATACTATGACTTTTTGTTGCCTACTTTACTATGACTTTTTTCAAATTTACTATACCATGACTTATTTATTATACTATACTATGACTTTTTTAACACACCACACTATGACTTTTTTAACATACTATACTATGACCTTTTTATGACATGCTATAACATGACCTTGACACGATACCTAGAAAGGCAATCCATGCACTCCAAAAATATAGACAACAAGGAAGAAAGTATTAAAAAGCCTTTATTGTAGTGGCTAAAACATTAAAATAGCCAACATGTTACAACCACTTCTTAATAACATACTTTACCATGACCTTTTTATAACACACTATGACTTTTTTTTATGACATACTATAGCATGACTTTTATAACATACTATCTAATACCTTTTATAATATCTTAACATCATATTAGATTATTATAACATGTTTTTATGTTGTGATTTTTTTTTTTTAAATGTTGGCCTAATTTTTATTTAACTGTTTAACAAAACATTTAAGAGCAAATCTTTGTCCTAGATTTTAATGCCAGTAGTTATTACATCCATGTGACCTCCAATTATCTTCCTGTAGGGCACATCTACCCACGCCTCTTCCACCCACTTGGCTGTCCTGGATGACCTTGATGAGCCAGTCAGAACTCACCATGGCCATCCCACCTCCACCAGGAGTAAGGCCAGTAGTGTCCACAGCAAGGCCAGCTACCACGGCAGCCTGCGCCGCACTCGTGACGACAGGTAGAGAGGGGAAACCCATGGCTTCCTGTTTCTTTGTCAAAAGTTGTAAATGAGATCTAACTAAGGATTTCTCTCCTTCCCTCTCCTCTCTCAGGAGTGATACTATGGTTCACAGAGGTACAGAGGAGCGCAGTTTCCATGGCAGCATGCCACGTCTCGACCACCCGCTGTCTGCTCACGGCAGCCTCCATCAGATAGACAGCCACTCAAGACACGGTAGCCAGCAAGACGAACCTGAGGCCCCACCTACACTCATCACCTACGGAACAACGGGAAGCGACAGCCAAGCTGCAGAGAATGACGGCACCAGCGCCTGAGAACAGGCGATAATTGTAGAGATGCCTTTTAAAGGAAGATTTGCTCTCTGCTGAAACACACCTGTCTGTTTAGTGTGTAGGTGTTTCCTCTTTGAAGGTGGAGAATGTACCAGTGAGTGCTGTGGTGCTGTGTTTTTGGCGTTAGTTCCCTGCTGGCCATATGTCAGCAGAGTGGCTAACACACAGATCAGTTACTGAACTTGACTGATCTTGCATAGAGTCAGTTTAGTGTCACTGTTAGCTGGACAAGTTTGTTTACGTAACTATTTAAATTTACACAGCAGATGTCCCTTGAATACTCGTCTCAAACAGGCTGAGCCAACAACACATCCATCAGTGATGCTGACATTATTCAGGGATCATTTTGGTTGTACCCAGGTAAACCAGAGCTGGCACTGAATAGGAAACACTAAAAAAAACGTGGGAAGTCATCATACTTAGATAGTTGACCAGTCTTACAGTGGCATTATTTCCAAACCATGATCTTTCACCATCTTGCAGGACCTACATGAATATTATGAAATACGTGAACACTGCCGAGTATTGCTTTTGTAACAATCCTAACTGGTTTGCCTACTCTCGCATAAAAGTTGACTTATTTGAGTCTGTACTGAGACTTGATTATTTCCAACCTGTTTGCTCTGGACTGCAGCTCTTAATGAACAATGTTTATCTTTGTGTGGCTTCAGAGACCGATACATATGGGCTTAATGTAAAATCGTGGACCTCTCTGTGGTTTAGTGAAATATTTTTATACTGTGAAAATTGTCCATCTGCTGCTGAACGCTTCATTTAGTGAGTGTGTATGAGAGAGCAGGAGTGAGTGAGAAAATTGACACTAATTGTCATATTTAGTTTTAAATTTCAAATCTCGCCTCCAGGGGTGAACGGTGAAAGCATGATGGAGGGAGCTGGAAGATTTGTGTAACCCAGAATGTAAAAGGGTTGCTTCAGAGCCAGGAAGACAGTGATATAATACAGACATGGTCGGGTGAAATGAGCTGGAATGATGTGTGTGCACTTAGACACATACTCACATTTATTCCAGCTCATGTTGTTTTTGGCCTCCGAAAACCACTTTAGCACTGACTTGTCTGCATTAGCATGATCGATTTAGAAAAGCAGTTGTCAGCCAACTAATCTACGTATGACGTAGAATCCAGAAAAAAATCAGAGTACTGATCAAAGGTGGCTGATATCCAGAGTATTGTAACCCAAATTTAGGAAGTCCCCTGGCTGCTTCTATTCTGAAAGCTGTCACATACATGAGGCTGAAAGGTTTTTGAGAGCAAGTGCTTTTTTTTTCTAATGTAATTTTCACCACTGTACTTGATAATGTACTTTAACTGCTATTGTACATGCTCTTTGCTGGTGTTTGTTTGTTTTGTTGTTCAGACATAGAACTGAGACTTACCCAAAGAGGTGCAGATAACTGGCAGTGATACTGTAGACAAAAAAAAGTTTGCTAACAGCGCATTGCTACATTTTCTCTGACATTATTTTACGTTTAAGTAAATGTTACAGGAGGTGTATACTGTAAATGTTTTCTATGATTTGTGTTTTGCTCCCTAGAGACCCAATTAACCTACCTCACCTGTACCCTCAGCCTTCTCTGTACCTGTGGGCGCACACACACATTCACATTATTAGGTGCTTTTTGTAAAGTAAAAAAAGTCATTAACTCAACAACATGTACAATGAAAAATCAAACACACATTAATTGACTCACTCATGGGTTCTGCCTTCAACACACACACTCATCAGTAGGATATCTGTCGCTGTCCTTCCCACAGTTAGCTTTGTGTTTTTCCAGTCTACCTCTTCAGTTCAACTCTCTGGCCTTTTACTGCTGCCTCTCTCCTCCCGTCTGTCTCAACCTGTCATGACCAACCACCTACTGTCAGCGTACCTGCCTGCGTATCTGTTGTACATATTGTCTGTTCTATTTGATGACTAATCTGCCTCACATCTGCCTTCTGCCTCTCCTCCTGTAAATGTGCCCACGCTTATCTTTTTCTGGACCTACAGCAACTGTCTGTACTCTCTCAATTCACGACCGCTTATGAACATTAACCGTTGTGCTTTTACCTCTGAATTGGACAAAACAACGAGAGATGCTGTGTCAAGCACTGTCATTGAAGTCAAGAGGAAATCTCTCCTTTTCAGCTCTTAAATATCTCATTCTTGTCAGTTCACATCAGTCTGTGATCATTAATATCAGCACCCCCCCCGACAGTGAGACATGAGGAAGAAGAGCTGTCCTTGCTCCCTAGTTTCTGATGTCATGCTGTGATACAGCTTCAGAGTGAACTGCTGCAGCCGCTTGAAAATATGACACGTTATCAACGATGGTTAAAAAATATAATATTGTGAATTCTGAAACTTGAGTTGTATTTGCCTTTTAATTTATTTGCAGTTTGGGACTGTAATGACTTCTTTTACATGCAGTCTAATAAACTTTTTATAGACTTAAGTGCTCTTGTTATTCTGTTAATACTGAACTTTTGTCCGTATTCTTACTGACTGGTGGTCAATTAATTTATTTGATAAATAAAAAAACAGTGCACAAATATGCATACAGTGCTAAAATTCATTAAGATCTTGCAGTAAAGTCACTTGAATATTTTCTGTTCTGTTCTGAAGTCTAGGCTAAGAGTGCATGTGCTGGAATAGCGAATAATGTGAATGCTACAAATACCTAGTTTTCACAGTAACAGACCTGATGAAAAGACAAAAATAACAACATCATACAGGGATAAAAGACAATATAAACACTTAAATTCAGAAACCAGACCAGAAACTGAACAGTCCTGCAAAGGATGTTTCACTATATTACAGCTGTATTTTAAAAGTATTCCGATAACGGGCAGATTTAATTTCATTTGGGAATTTATTCCACTGCTTCCCTCCTGTCGTCAGTGAAGTGCTTCTTCTGACTTTACATTTTAGATTGATTATACTAACCCTTGTATTCAGGCTATAAGAGTCCTGAACACACTGAAAATGCCTGATAAAATAATTTGGACATAGACCTTGGACATCTTGGGAACCATATAAAGATTTATCTGTTAAATCTGACCTTCAACAGGGAACCTGTTCAACTCTTTCAAATGGTTTGGGCTAATATGCATTTGGTTTAAATGGTTAAGACATCTCAATACTAAATTATGTACATAAACTAGAATAATATCCTGTTAGACCTATATGTGAAGTTTTGTCATAATTAGTGTTAGAATTCTTGAGTTATGGCCAAAAACAGGTTTTGTGAGGTCACACTGACCTTGACCTTTGACCTTCAACTACCAAATTCTAATCAGTTTATTCTTCAGTCCAAGTGGACGTTTGTGCCAAATTCAAAGAAATTCCCTCAAGGTGTTCTTGAGATATCATGTTCACGAGAATGAGATGGATGCAAGGTCTAATCAGTTCGTCGTTGAGTCCAAGTGGACCTTTGTACCAAATTTGAAGAAATTCTCTCACATTCACAAGAATGGGACAGAGGGACCCATGGAGGCATGAAAAGTAACTGTTAGTAAAAAAGTAATCCAATTACCTCAAATGACAAATATGTATGTTGTACATCATGTAGACTGTAAAATGTTCAGTAACATTGTTGGGCAGTTTTCTTGATTCCTTAATGCAACTTTATACTTACATAAAGTATCTCATACTTTGTTTGGATCTTGCAGATATCAGTAACATTTAAGCGTTCAGTTCAGTGACCACATCTGGAAACAGCTGTATAAAAAGGGCAGTGTCTTCACCTTACACACACACACACACACACACACACACACTCACATTGGAAATGTCTGCAGTGTTTTAAAATAAAGAATGACCAGAGACAGTCACTGTCTTCTGTAAACATGTGACTCAGTCAGGACCAGATTCCTGATCGTTCTCGTTTGCGGCGGACGATGGCGGCGACGTCCTGTTTGAGTGCGGAGACGCTCTGTTCCAGCTGCTCGGAGAAGTCCCTCAGCAGACGACTCTGCTCGTCCACAAACAGTCTGAGCCCCAGCAGGTCAGACTCCTCCTGGAAACAACAGGGACACATAACCTCAACGCTAACATCAACATCTTACCATACACATGCACTATATGCTCTAGGTTCCCTATTCAACTATGGATTCATCATCCTCCTTAAATATACACCATCTAATCACCAAAGACTTTTCACATTTTTCATTCTTATGTGCACGAGTAAATAAATATTGTCTTCACTTAAAATAAGAGTCTCCTGACTGAACTGTAGTAATGCTCACTAACACTGACTGCAGACAGACATGGATACTTACGCTGGGCCTGTGCCTGCGCAGGCGCTGCAGTTGACCCCTGACTGAGGTCATGCTGTGGTAGAAAACTTTGAGAGCACGAGCGAACTCTGCATCACAGCTGGGACGCACCTGATCGACCTCGCGCACTCTCCCCGCCTAACACACAGAGGGAGGAAGGTGTCATGTAATCTTCATATAACATATAACGTTTAAATCACGTCTGGTGAGTACTCTGAAAAGTTGTGTAAGACGTGATGTACACCAGCAGTTTTAGATAAAGGTGTATGAACCTAAACCTCGGTGTGTGTCACTCATATCTCAGTTACCGTTCCTGGCTGTGTTGAGTTGTTCTCTCAGACTGTGATTCTCTTTTCTCAGTGATGCATTAACGCTCCTCAGTTCCTCCAAGTCCTGCTGAAGAGCTCTCACTGAGCAGCTGAGCTCTGCAGAGTCTACAGGCTGCAATACATACACACACACACACACACACACACACACACACACACACACACACACACACACACACACACAAATGTTTGCATTATGATTGTTGGAGGTTCCAAATAAAAACATGATCTCTGTCCAGATATTTTTTTTCCATAATAAAAAATATCATCTCTTTTTTGTTCCACACAACAATTCAAAACAACAACAAGAATGCATAATGCATTGGGTTGCACATGTATCTCTTAGATAGTGTTACATACAGATTTAGAAACACATCAAAGGAAAAGATAATTCCCGTTAATGTTAAACTCACTGCCATGTCTGTTGAGCCTGCCTCTTCAATGATGAAGATGCCCTCTGTAGTCATCCTCACTCCCTCCAGAGATGATATCAGGTCAGTACAACCCTCTGGAACAGAAAGCCAACACTTAATGATACCTCAGTCAGTTGTACATTTATAGTACTGAACTGAACATGTTAATAACACGAGACTTTTTTAACAAGGAGTCTGAGGGAGCTCTTCATCCTCACCTTGAAGGCCCCAGAGCTCCAGCACTACAGCGCTGCTCTGCAGGTAGTCCAGCAGACGTTGGGAGGTGTGGAGGGAGGCAAAGTGAACTCTGTGATCCAGCAGAGGATTGACGTTATGCCACACAGCCGGAGTGTAGAGAGGCTGGCTGCAGTCGAACAACCTGAAGCTGAGAGAGTGGGAGGAGAACAAAGAACAGTGTCTCACTTCTGGACGTATGAATTCAGAGGACAGGTTTTTTCCACATCTGTAAAAATGTCCGCACACAAATACTAAAACTGCAAGTATCTCCCCGTTCATTTTTACTGAAACTATAGGCTAAACTCACTGATGACCCCGACATGGTCCCTGTTCATGTTCTGCTTTTTTATGGCATACTATTCTATGACTTTTTTGTTGTTGTTTTGACATTTCTTATAGCATACTTTACTATGACTTATTTTTAATATATTTTATGGTGTGGTATATGGTTAATATTTTATGACATTTTTGACATTACTGAATGTTCGCACAAAAATATTATGAGCCATAATTTATTGTAGGGATTCTCTGTATCATCTCTGCACTTCAAACTCACTTTGGTGCCTTCACTGCCTCTACATGTAGCCTCATATGCCTCACCCAATTTGCACCCCTCTGTTGCGGGTCTCTCTGATCCAGCGCAGGCCACAGCACTGTTCCAGGACCAGCTGGAAGTCCAGTCGTCGACCCAGTAACTCCGAGGGGTCGATCAGAATGTCGTCCTCACCCAGAGGGCTGATGGTGAGAAAGATTATTCTCTAATGTATGTCTGTATGCTTATTAGAGTTATTCACAATGTGTGTGTGTGTGTGTGTGTGTGTGTGTCATACAGTCCCGTGGAGGAACAGGGGACCAGCTGTGCTTGTAGAATGGCCTCCTCTGTGCCCTCTGACCCCAGCACCTGCACACAGAGATTATCAACTGTGGTAGAAATAAATATTAAATATGAAGAAATGTTTTGTTTGTGAATTGCCTAATCTGGGACTTGACCTGAAGTTTCCCACATCATCAGCCAAACACCTCTCTGTGTTCACCTCTCACTACCATCTGACAATGCTGTCACATACTGAAGTGTGTGTGTGTATGCGGTATGAGTGTACCTCCAGTTGCTCTTCCAGAGGGATGCGGAAGGCCAAAGACTGCAGCCAGAGGTGAGCAGTGCCCAGAAGAAGAGGCTCCACAGGATCCCAGAACGGGTCTTTGTCTCTGGGTAAAGCAGCTGTAGACTCTACTCTCTGACGGCAAGAACCAAAAGACAGATCAATATTTTTAGGATTGCTGATTATCTAACAACAACAAAGAAGGGACAGCAAAAACAGACACACAAATAATGCATCACTGTAAATTTATAAAAAGTCTCTTGACGACATTCTGAAAAACACAAGCGATGTTCTCTGTTGTATTACACTGTCTCTGCTCCTCTCAGCCTGGTGCTGCTGGTAGGCTTCTTCCATCAGGAATTTACGGTTCACAAACTTTGCCTTGGACCACATCCACACCTGGGGAGGGAGTGCGACGGTAGTTTAGACAAAGAACCCAGCTCACACCTACATGGAAACAGAGATTATAAAAACGACCTGTTTTCTTCCCACAGAGGTGACTCTGACAACAATCTCCTTCTGCAGATCATGTCCTTTTGGATCCGATAGCGCCAGATTCTTGATCTCCAGCTTAAACTCCACCCCCTGCAAACATGGCAGATTATAAATTGCAGATGTTTATTAAAGGTCCAGTGTGTAGGATTTAGGGAGATACACTGGCAGACATGGAATATATAGAATAAGTGTGTTTTCTTTAGTGTATGATCACCTGAAAATGAGAATCATTTTGTTTTTCGTTACCTTAGAATGAGCTGTTTATATCTACATAGGGAGCTGAACCACAGATACAGAGTCCCCAGTGTTTTTTACAGTAGCCCTAGAATGGACAAATGTCAGTGCAGTGAATCTGAACATTTGCTGTGTGTGTGTTTCTGTGTCACCTTGTTCAGCTCCTGGCTGATCTGATTGGCCTCAGCCACCATGGGCATCAGTTTGATGTAGTCGTAGAAGACGGCCAGCAGACTGGGGTCTGTCTGACTGGACCCAGCACTGGACTCACCTGACACAGACACAGAGATGATACCTGACAAGTTCCCCTCCGAAGATTAACCTCCTTTACCTCCACCTATTGATCCTCTGACTCACCCAGGTGGATGCCCTCAGCAGCAGCCAGCTCAGACTGGAAGTAGTCGTAGTCGTAGCGGCTCCAGTCATCTCCGCCCCTCTCAGAGGGGTAGCCAATGAATAGATAGGTGCAGCTGGAGCCGAGAATGAGGCGGTCCTAGAGGGACAGGAAAAGAGACCAATGCTTTCAGTGTGTGTGTGTGTGTGTGTGTCTATGTCACACAGTCATAAAGTTTGCATACGTGTTGACACCAACCAGGTGCTGCAGCTCAGTTGTCTGGGAAACAGCGTTGCCGTTGACAGTGACCTTTGACCCTGCCAGAGGGGTCAGTGTTACTCTGCGCTGTTCATTCCTGAACACAGCATGACGCTCCTGGATCCTGACGCATGAAAACACACACATACTCAGCTTCCAGACGAGCCTACACTCATACACATCTCATTTCCTTCATTGGCATATTTTTTAAAAGGGGTCACAGGGCCTGCAGTTTATCCCAGCATGCACTTGGTGGAATGCACTCGAAATGAGGTTGCCAGTCAATGACATCATTCAAATCCACTTTCAGACATCAGGTGTGGACTGTCGAGCGCCTCTTATCTCATCTCTGTGATGCTCTGTTATCCCCTGATGTGACACTGATATGATGCAAACTCACCCTAAGCCCTTGATAGAGATCGATCTTGGGGAGGAGTCACACAGGCCGATGTCCCACTCACCTGCAGCATGAAACAGCATTAATGAGCGGTAATGAATACATTCAAAACTGTAGCGATGAGTCTGTCAGGTTATGTTAAACTGCTCAGTCACTTTTGGCTCTCTGGCCCACCTCTGTGGCATTCTCCATGAACTGAACTAGAGAGTGAGATTATCATCTCAACATAAAGAGACAGAGACAGACTCACCCTCCTGAATGAAAAGCTTGACCACTCCCGACAGCTGAGCGTCCTCGTTGATGTTCAGGATGTAGGGATGCATCTGCATCATCCTCCTCTCCTGACAGAGGAACATTACATGTGGCAGCCGGAGTGAAGGACTTAGTACAAAGATGTATTCATACACTAAACCTTCACCGTGAGTGATAAAGCTCTGTGCTCCGAAGCTACAGAAACTCTCTGATTGTGTATTTGGATGTTTGTGTGTGTGTACCTGTGTGATGTTAGCGTACTGCTGCTCCCAGTCCTTCAGCGCCTCCTGCAGGTGTTGTTCCCACAGAGTCTGAATGGCTCTGATCTGGAGCTCGTTGTGGGTCAGCAGCTGACGGAGCTCCTCTTAACACACACACACACACACACACACACACACACATATAAGTGTTCACCCTCACCTGCTGAATTCTATTTGTTTCTACTCTAAAGTGAGTCTTACTGGTCTCATCGTTAGCTCTGCGTCCCTCCTGGCCCAGCCGGCTCAGGCGTTGCAGCAGTCTGGCGTTCTCGGCCTTCAGCTCTTTAACCAGACGCTCAGTGGGGCTCTCGTTCACCACTGCTCGGTTCTGGATACGCTTTGCCCTAAGAGTTGAGAGTGTTGGGGATACAGTGAGTGTGGAGTGTGGATGGGGCACAGGTGGAGGAGAGGAAACAAGAGGAAGACCAAGGCAAAATAGGGAAAAAGGAGGAGGCAAAAGAAATGATCAATTGGCGCAGACGTTTTTTTTTTTTTTTTTTTATGGTGGCAACCTGCCGTAGTCATGGTGACACTGCATGAATGGGTGGTCGTACCTCTCGGCATAGCGCAGGGTTGAGAGAGACTCTTCATAGCAGATGTCAGCAGGGCTCAGTGTGGCAATCTTGAAAATGGATTCAAGTTCAAATTTAGAGACGACCACATTACTGACTGTAATGCAACATCAGTGTGTGTTAGCACTGTTTCCTATAAAGTGTCTGTTACCATGACAGTGCGACTGTTGCCTCCCAGCGCAGACTGCAGCAGCTTGGTGAGCACTGAGTCTCTGTAGGGTATATGGACGACCTTCTTTCCCACCGCCACATCAGCGAGGGCGCTGCAGGAGAGGAGAGGATGTGAAAGGTACTGATGAACCAAAGTAAATGATAAATAAATCAAAATAAACTCCAGGCCAACCTGATAACATTGCCCAGGGTGGTGAGGCTCAGGTTGATGGCCTGTGCCCTCTTTGAGTCTGTCAGCCTCTGACCCCGACGACCGCTGACGCTCACTGCCGGCCAGGTCCACCAGGTTGATGTTGGACTGCTTTGTGATGCTCTCTTTGGAAAAGATCTGACAGGAAGTCACAGGGATTTCAATAACAAATGAAGTGATCTGAAAATAGTTTTCTGACAAACACAAGGTTGGAACATATTACCTTTAAATGTAGTCACTTACTGAATACAAATTAAATGGAACATTTTTTTGTGATCAGAAACATAATCCACTGGATTACAAAAAAGTAATCTGATTTGGATACTTTGAGATTACTTCAAAGTCAAATATTGAAAATATTGCACCTTATACTAAAAAATGGAGGCAGCCACAACAATGTGAGTCACACAAATAAACTGTTTTTCTCTTGAAACACCTGTTATCTGATCAGATTACAGTTACTTATTTTTGTAATCTGATCACATAATCCTGATCATATTAAATCCTTAATTACCCATGTGCAGATAAAAGACATGACTTAGTAGCAGCCTCTCAATCACTTGATAATATAGTATAAATTCACCTGCAGTCATACTGGGAGAGACAAACCTAAATCTGGGAGAACATGTGTTTTGTTGTAGGGCTGAAGGTAGAGCCACCTACCTGTTTGAGCTGGAGGATAATGAGCATGTGTGAGCGACTGCTGTTGGCGTTCATGTGAGTGGCTGCAGTGGTTCGAGTCCTGGTCCCCTGTTCCATCAACTGCTCCACCTACATGGTAACATTCACACCTCAACATGATTCCAGATCAGGGTTAAAGCAGCATACAGTGAAACCTGCTATGAAACTGAACAGTTATTAACAGTTATATTGTCATATCATGCACATTTGCTTATCTATGGTATTGGAAGAAAAATGCAACTGAGTGGTGAGTCTTACCTGCGTGCACACGAGCATTTCCTTTCCTCCTCGACTGACTTTTTACACATTCTTCAATTTAAAATATGGTTTCAAGTTTCAGGTCTCATAAAACTATTTGTCAAACCAAAAACAACCTCCTGTTTTCATTCATTTAAGGCCATTATAACCAGTGATGGGAAGGTTACTTTTGAAATGTAATAGGCTACAGATTACTAGTTACCCTATAATGTAAAACACTGACAGCTCAGTGTCATTAGTTCTCCTACACTGTCTCACTGAGTTTGTTATGCAGAGGTGTTTCTCTCCATCCATCCTCTACCTGTGGTGCGCTATCACACGGGACTGTTCGGAGACCCTCCACATAGAAACCTCTTTGCTGCTCCTCTCTGACTCTGAGCCCCCCTGGAGTACGAGACCCCCGAGACAGCAGGTCAATCACCTGGACAGAGTGGACAGGGACAAAAAAATTGCAGCGACAAAGGAAGGAGGGGGCAGTGACCTCTCAGTGAATGTAATACGCAGAGAAAGAAGAGATGATACACAAAAGGAGTTGATGAAGAGCAGCCAGACTGAAATGAAACTGAAAACAAAAACTGACAGCAGCTGCTTTTCCCTGCTGTTACCTGCTCATTATAGATCTCCAACATACTGAAAAAGACCTGTGTGGACATCAAGAATAAAGACATTCAGATTTTTTTTACAGCCAGCACACACTCATACATGACACTGTGTGCTGGTAATTTATGATGACCCCAAACAGCCACACACACACACACACACACACACACACACACACACACACACACACACACAGTTTACCTGACACTGTCTGCTGTCCTGGTTCTCTCTGATGGCCTGAAACAGTCGGTCACAGAGTTTAGGGACCAGGCCTCTGTTAGGACCGTAACCCACCATGGAGTAACTCTTCCCTGAGCCGGTCTGCCCGTAGGCCAGCAGCGTGGCGTTGTAACCCTGCAGACATCATGTCAGGACTTCTACTATTAGCACAGATCTAAAGTGGACACACAGTGAAACAAACACACTGGCACAGAACAAAATGTGCTTGGGTGCAAAGACCACAGAGCTGTGGGATATAAGACTGGATGAACCTCCAGTACAGTATGTGATGACTGCTACCTGCAGTGCGTTCTCCAGTATTCCCTCCCCCAGGTCCTGGAACACACTGTCCTGAGGACAGAAAACATTTTCACTCTACCTCTGTTCTGTCCTCACAGTCTACATTTATACTGTCTAATGTTTTGTATCTTCTACTTATCACACATCAGTCATTGTGTTCTCTTGGTTGTAATAAATGTACCATCTCTCTCCCTGTTCTAACAGGGTGCCTTGGAGCTGACCTGGTCGGCGTATCGTCCCCCGAGCTCCTCAGGCACGATGAGGCCGCCACGGTCTCGTGTGAAGCCGCTGTGTGACCAGTAGGCGTAGTCAAAACAAAATGAACGACGGTTCTGGGACTCACGAGGGTCCTGGATGGTGATGGAGCTGGACACCATGGAGACGATGCATCGGCTGCCTGCGTCCCGCTCTCTCTGAAGGGAGGGAGGAAATGAAGGGAGGAGAGAAGAGAAGAGGATTTCATCTTGATTACAAGGAAAATAAGAGAAAGTAAAGTCAAAGACTGATGTTTGAAAATGATTTGGAATCAATGAAGAGATAAACAATAAACAGTTATGTGGGAGTCTGATGATGGAGTGCACTGGTCAGTTTTGAGATTTTGAGCTATTGTATTCTCTCCACTTCACCACTGCTCATTTAAATATTTAAACAAGCAATGTCAGAAAACTTGTAATATAAAAAATATTTGTCTTGCTGAAACTAAAAAAATGGGGACGTTTCATGCTGTTATCTATTAGTTAAAAATTGTACCGTATTTGCCTGAAATGTCTGCCCTAAAATTAAATATCTGCTGTTCCACCAGATCCACTGGTTCTCACTGAGCTCCTCCAGTCCACACAACATCCTCCTCCCCCGGCCTTAGTCATTTCACCTGCTGTATTCTCAGTGGTTTTACACAGGCTTTACACTCAGTGTGTACACAGTATATAGTAACATACCAGAGATGTGACACCATAAGATTACAGTTCATTACAATGCATGCACATCAGGAAAACATAACAACAGAAACTCCATATTCCACAAAAATGAGTGTGCACTGACCTTGTTGAACGGCCGGACTCTGACGGCCACTTTGACACAGTCCTTGCTGTGCATGTCTGAGGCTTTGGCCCTCATGGTGCAGCAGGCAGGTATCAGCACAGGAGACACTGAGGCACACTGAGTGATCAGCTCTCTCACACAGCCACGCACAACTGTGTCGAGTTACATGTTGACATGGACACAGTCAGGTCAGTGTGACGGGGACTGCTGTGTCCATATAGGCCTGTGACGAAAAGCTTCATGAGGTTTTACTGACATGATGGGAAAAAAAAAACTTTTAGGCTTCTTGCTAAAAGGTGGACGTGACCCTAAACACAAGTCTTAACTAAAGGAGACTATGATGTGTAGGAAACAGTGCTACATGCCAAAATTAAATATGAACTAAAACATGACTGGTGATTTGTTATGTTATAAAAATCATCAGTTGTTAATATGGGGATAAATATGCTTTTATTTGCTGTATCATTAGTCCCTATGCTGGTGTTTAGCTTGTAAAGTGGAGCTGTGGAGATAAGGCTGGTTTCACTTTCACCTCCTCTAACACTATAAATTATAGAAGAGAAACAGAGCTCTGGTAAACAGTCAGGTTCACACAGGGCGGTTACATGTTTACAGCCACATTCATGTCAATGTTTCAGTGACTTCCTGAAATTAAACTTCACCCTAACAGCTCATACATTTTTGATATTAACCATAAACTGACCTGACTTTTAAAAGACTGACTGGGTTCAACTGACGTCTGAAGACCTTCTTAAGACAATTTTTAATCAAATTTAAGACTTAATTTTGGACGAATCACCTTCTTTTTCTTCAAACATTGCAGGTGAGTATAAGGGTAATTAGTATATATGAAGTCCCATGCAGAAGGGTAGGTTGAGTTAAGTTAACCCTTTTAAAACTGTTTCCTTGCGCTGCACTCAGATGCCTGTCACAAGCACCTAAACTTATCAAAACCTAAAAAATTGGTTTGATTTCAGTAAAAACATGGGGGAAAAGGCAATGAATATTATTAGAAAGACAAAAATACAAAGGAAATGTCAAGTTTAAATTTACATTTAGAATTATGTTACAGAAAATAGATATAATTTAATTTTTAGCAATCTTTTTCAGGTAATTCTGTTGTGGTTTTTGGCTTTTTACTTTTCTCTTTTGCCAATTTTCTTGTTTGTTTTTGTTTTTTTAATTTTTTTGTTCATTTTGAGGTAATTTTTTACTTTTCCTTTTTGGCTTATTTTTGGGTAATTTTTTAGTTACTAAAGTTACTCCTTAAAACTTCTGAAATATATTGCTAAATTTTGGGACATGTCATTAATTTCTCATTGCCTTCCTACCATATAAATAAATAAATAAATAAATACATTTAGCCGATTTGCTTGGGTTTCAAAGGGTTAATTTACATTTTGCCAGCAGGTTAAGTGCAGCTGTAAAGTAAAAAGACACTACAGGATTTGTAACATTAAAGAAACGACTTTCACAAAGGAGCTTGAATCATTTTGACATACAGAACTAAAAGATGGATAAATGGAATTAGATAAACTGTCTGTTGCAATCCAGACCTCGCAAATTTAAGATTATTTAATGTCTTTTAAGGCCTTATATTTACAAAATTAAATGAAAGACATTTTAAGGACCTGCAGACACCCAGTCTGAGGCTGCAGCAGGATCAGGTCTCTGCTATTTGGAGGGATAATGAGACGCTTGTAGCTCCTCTCAGCGGTTCACTGCACACATCAGACAGAAAGACCAGGGCGCTGTGGTCCAGTCGCTCTGTCCGCCCACCAAACTAACAAACACATGCAATTAAAGACGGTAAATTAAATTGATTGAGACAATCACTCAACACCAGGAGTACAGAAGTATTCAAGCTTAACCATATTTATCAAAGAGCAGTCATCAAAAATAAGACATTCTACATACATTCATCAGAAAATAGCCTATGTGTCAGATGGTGGTTGCCATAAATTTAATTAAACAAGCCTATTAACATGTCCCAAAACTATTTTAACAACTCCAAACCGCTGTGCAAGTCTTTTTGTTTCTTTCACACTATACAACATCCCATTACATACAAAAACAGTCCAGATCTGATGGCATTAGTGTCCAAGTCTGCGCCTCTCTCACTGAAAACCCCCCAAATTTTAAGACTATGGCATAGGCAGTCTGATTAGATGATCGAACGCATTCAGCTTGAAAATGAACGTAATCCTTTACGATTTATTTATTAATTTTATTTGGAACATAGCAAAAGACTATATACAAATCTATCAGTAGAAATACTGTCTCCACTGGGTTGGTTGCTTTTCTTCTTAAAAAGAAAAAACAGCAGGCCTCGAAAATCTTAAAAGTAAACAACAACAAAACAAAATAAAATAAAAGAATGTGATAAAACCTCTTCATCCGAGGCAGGTTCAGTTCAGTCTCTCTGGGTTTATTAACGGGAGCTCCTAAAAGCCCACACTGATTGCTTTCCCTTGTGCCATTCTGTGTCCAGAGAATTCAGCGGATTACGGCGAGCGTTGCAAAACGTCCGACACAAAATGGCCACAGATACAAGATCAAGTGAAATCAAGTGAGTATGAGCGGGACGTGTAAACTCCAAAAATATATGCCTCTCTCACACTGCTATCCACCAGTGTGTGTTGTCCCAAAAATATATTTTCATGCCTAAATTGCTTTTATTTTATTGTCCGACAGGAAGTTAATGTACAAAGACAGCCGCAGCACTGTGAGGCATCTGAGGAAGTAGAACCATGATGAGTTGAAAGCTCCTGACAGAGTTGGTTCAGATCTTCTGGTGGCTGTCTGAGGTTCACTGGTTAAACCCACCACCAACCTCTTTAAAGTTTCTTTCTCCGTGTGACGGGTTTTGTGAAAACGGTGTCCATTATGCGTTTGCGTCGAAGGTTCATGCTCGGGGCCGGGGCTTCTCCCTCCATAATCCTCTTCAGTGCTCGTGGAAGCGGACTAGTTGGGCTGGGCAGAGGCGAGATCAGGTCCACCTCTGCTGTGGGAGGTGGCTCCAATGCTGCTTTGGACCTAAGGGGGGGAAAAATAACAGGACGTGATATTTAAGCCAAAACAAAAAGATCCCACAAGAGTGAATATTAATAAAATTCTTTGTCAACTCCAAAGTCTTATGCCAGGTTCACACTGGACGTGGGGCTGGGCTTAGTGGTACGTCCAGTGTAAACAACCCAATCGGTTAACAATGGTGCCTAAAGGGAGCAGGCAGCGCTCCACAGAAAATCACTGCGTTTCGTGACACTTCTGCGTCCAGTGTAAACCCGGCGTTAGGAATCTAGAAGGTAGGAGGACAACAGGATCTTACTTGGCTGTTGGTTTGCCTGTTTTTCTGGTCTTAGAAGCTCCTGCTGCTTTTTCCACTTCCACCTGATCTTCTTCTGAAGTTATTTCATCCTGAGAGAAAAGAAAAAATCAACACAAATGGTGGTAACAAATGATGAGTGTATAAATCCAAACCAAATCTAAAATTAATCTAATTTAATGTAAAATTACAGCACTTTATTTACTTTTCTTTTTTGAGAAAGAAACAAAATCAACTCTCTCATTGGATTACATGTTTGAGTAACTGACATAAAAAACTATCTGTGTTCAGGTTAAAAACAAATCTGGCCTCCTCCACGTAAAAACTGTGAGCGTCATAAGCAGAAGCACTTACATGAGGAGCAACAGAGGCATCTTTGACAACTCTTCTCCTGCTGCGAGTGACGGGCGCTGCAGACTCTTCGCTTGGGCCGGGAGACTCTTCTTTTTTAGCTGAAACACAGAGACAACACAGGGTTAAAACCATCATTGATGAATGAATGGATGGACACACAGGTAAATGGATGAACAGCTCACCTCTTGTTCTTCTTCGTGAGGGGGAGTAGATGAATGAGTGCTCGCCTGGACTGGACTCTTCCTCTTCAGGTTCAGGGACCAGGCTGTCTTTTACAGAAAGTAGTGAGTGAACCTGCTCCACTGACGACTTTGTGCTCCTCTTGCTGGTTCTTACTATCTTGGTGACGACGACTCCTCCTGTAAATGCACAACAGTTTTTACACTTGTATGTTCAGCTTCTTTATTCTCGGCATGCAGCTCATCAGGGGTAAAAAGGCTGACAGAGATGTAAGGTTGCCCTCTGAAAATCAGAGATTTGAATAATTGGTCTGAGAGCCGTCAGTAAACTCAGATACCCTCAAGTCGCTGTTGTTTTTTTGACCCGTCAGCGTCGGAAACTCTATATGTGTGATGAATTTACAGTCTGTAAACAAACCGTTGTTTCGTGAATATGTCTCATGTTCCAAAACAAATCTAAAAGCGAATTATTTCATCACATTGTGGTTACGACAGTATTAAACCTTTCCAAATACTATCTCAGTAACCATCAGGGACTGATGTTAAGGTTAAGTCAGCTGGCACTTTGGCTGAGGAGCTCAACTGATATCAGAGTCTTCTGCAAAATGGTGACATTAATGATGTTAAATGAGTGGTCCCATGTGTAAATGTCAGTGATGCAGCTAGACTCCATCAAAAAAATGTTAACAAAATCAAAACAGATCAAAGTTCTAACGCTGTGTTCATATTAGATGCGGCAGTGCCGCAAAAGATGTCGATTTAATAGTTTTGGCATCTGGTCTATTTTTCTCTGCAAGTGAATCGGGCAAGAAAACACTGAAAATGTATTTTAAACAATATAAAGGATATATAAGACATTACGTAAATTATCTGACCATGATAAATGATAAAATATGCATCCCATGCTTTCACATATTTGCAAATTGTGTCTTGACAGAGTGAGAGAGACGAGCAGAGCTACACACACACACACACACACGTGCAATCACATGCAATCTGAGTGGAAGAATCACTTGCTGACTGCCGTGGAAAAATGTGCTTCTGGTGTGAACAGCCAGGGGAGTGCTGACAGTGGCTGCCAAACAGTTAACAAATCTAGGCGCTTCCGCATCCAGTGTGAACACAGCATGAGGCTAATTAACAGTCCAAATTAAGCTTGACATATTTACATAAAGTTAATGTTATCACAACTCTGAGAGATTCTTACCTTAAAGCATACAGGCAGTCAAAAAGTGACCTCATTTCATTCCCTGTAACTCTGTCCTCATGGGCCCAGACCCCCTCCCAAAAATTTCAAAAACTCATTAGACCCACGCTAATTATACAAATTGGATATTTGCCAAAAGGTGACAAGTTACATCCATACATTTAAGTCTCTTTTTTTATGATAGACATGTTGCAGAAACTGAGATGCAGAAAAACACAGGTCTATTTTCTCAGCCTCATACATACCGTCCGGCTTGTCTTCCTCGTCCTGAAGTCTCTTAATAAGGGCGTCTGCGACCGGGGTTTCAGAATCCACCTCCAGTGGTGAGTCCAGTAAGGGGAGGTCTTCCTCAGGGTGATCCCAGAGTTTGCTTCTGGTTGGTCGACGGGAGTTGGTGCGACCAGCATTGCTGTTGAGTTCAGGCTCAAGCAGAACTCCACTTTTCTTTATATTTTCTGTAACTGTCTCTCCTCTGGTCTTCCTCGCACTCTGAGGAATTGATACAGGAACCAGTTTCACCTGGGAGTGTAAAAGGTCATCGATGATGGACAATGATTGGATTGGGTTGTAATACAGAATAATGTAAAATGGGCAAAAAGGGGGGAACTTAAAATGGTATGAGGTAAAGAAAATGATTTTATGGAAAGCTGTGTCTCAAATGTATTGATGAGAAAAGCCAGTTGACAGTTTAACGTCAAACTAAAATGTCTAAATATCTGTCAACATTAGATGATGGTAAATGAGATGAAGCTTTACATTCTTGGTATGCTACTGACAGGAAACACTCCCTTATCTGACAGCTTCCAGCTTACCCAGCATCCACAACTTGCAAAAAAGAGACAAAGAGAAAAATTACTTACTTCGGGATAAACATTTAGGGTAATCCGGTTGGACTGTCGAGTCGCCCTGCCTGGACTGGAGGGTTTCTTTCTCTCTTCCTCCTTCTCCTCCTCCAGCACATGTGTCTCTGATAGTTCTGTCTTACTTTTCCTGAGGTTGCGTTTAACAGGGGATGGAGTGACCTCCAGCAGTTCCTTTTCTTCTTCCAAGATCTCTAATGCTGTTGACATCACCGCGCTGCTATTCAGTATCCTTCTGCTGGACCTCCTTGGAGTGTTTCCCTGAGCGGTCCTTTGTTTAGACGGTGTTGAAGTTTTGGAGGTTCGTCGTCGAGAAACTTTTGTATCTGTGACCTCCACTTGTTCTTCCTCATCTTTGACTTCAGACACCTCCTCACTTTCTTTTTGAGTCCTCTGGCTGCTCCTTGTTGAGGTGGCCCTCTGGGAAACCCGCCGTCTGGCTGGAGAAGAGGCCTTTGAGGTTGATGCAACTGTGGTGTCATTATCCATGGCGTCCTCCTCTTCGACCTCGTCTTTCGGAGGCTCTGGCTGAGCATTGCGAGTACTTCTTCGAGGTGTGCTAGCTTGGACTTTAGTTTCTTTGGTCTGTTTACCTTTTCGAGGTGTACGACGTGGCGAGGCAGGGACCAGAGTGCTTGTTTCTGCCTCCTCCACTTTCCCTTCCTCCTCTGGCTCCTCTGCGTCCTCCAGGAGGGGAGAGATAAAAGTAACTGTCCTCCCTCTCGTGGTTCTCCTTGTTGGGGTGGAAGGAGCTTTCTTTTTCCTCTGAGAAGTGGAAATCTCTGGCACAGATGGTTCCTCTGGTTGGCTATCTGGGCTCTGCTTCACAGTTTTCTCTTCCTCAACATTGCTATCTTTTCTTGGCCTTCCCCTGGTTCTCCTTTTTGTTTCTGTCTCTGTCTTAATGTCCTCCCTGTCATCCTCTGTCTCTTCTGACGCTCTGTGGTCCTGTTGCTTCTCCTCTTCAACAGCTGATGTCTCTGCGCTGGGAATTATGTCCTTATCCATATCAACGGGTCCATTCTCTTCAGGCTGTTCCTGGTCTTCAGCAGGTGTTGGTTTGTCCTCTCCCATCTCCTCCTCAGTAGCATCTTTCTCTGCAGTAGAGTCTTTGTCTTCCACAGCTGTCAGGAGTTCTTCCACTGGACTTGGTTCAGAGGCTGAGGGACCTTCAGGCTCATGATCTTCAACTAATGTTACTACAGGGATTTCTTCCTCTGGACTTGGTTCAGAGGCTAAAGGACCTTCCGGTTTATGGTCTTCATCCAACATTACTGCAGGGACGTCTTCCTCTGGACTTGGTTCAAAGGCTGAAGGACCATCACGTTTATGGTCTTCAACCAACATTACTAACTCTGCATTGTTCTGTTCTTCAGTATCCTCTGTCTCGTGGTTTTCCCCAGTGTTTTCAGTTTGTACGTCAGCTTGATCAGCCAATTTTACAACTTCTGACTCTGTCAGTCCGTCTAACTCAATTCCATCCAAGGTGTCCATCTCTTCCCTTTGGTCCTCCTCTGACACTTCTCCAGACAGAAGAGGATCCTGATCATCTGTGCCCAAAATAATAACCTCAGGTTTGGCCTCAAGTTCATCGATAACCTCCACTGCTGGAAACAGAGTGGGAGGGTCAGAGGACTGCAGATCATTCTCCATAGGCAGCATGTCTGACTCTTTATCCCCGTCCTCGTCCAAATCCAGCATCAGAGAGAAGCCGCTCTGAGATTCAGATCTTGGGTCGTCTGGCACAATTGTTTGCTGAAGCTCTGGAAGACCCAGCTGCGAACCATGGATCAGGCTGTCCTGTCCCTCCACAAGCTCCAGGGGCACCAGGAGAGTGGTGGAGGGTTTGAGCTCCATGTATGACGAGCCTTGCTCTTCATCCTCCTCTGCCTCCATTCCACCTTCATCTGCTCCGAGTCTCACCATCACCACCTCACCCTCCATGTCCTCCTCTACCATCTAGAGCAAACACACAGGAGAAATGATTTGTTAGTTTTCTTGTTTGATTAAACGATTATTGAAAACATCAGGAAAGGATTCAAAATTTTTATCACGACTTTGTTACCTTTATCTCTGTGCCAGGTGTGATCAGAGAGAACTCGGCAGCCTCTTGCTCTGACAGACCTGGCAGGAAGTGTGTGTGTCCTTGTTGTACAAAGACTGAACTGGGCTGGAGGGGTGGCAGTCTCCCATTACCCTGGACCTCCTCAATGATCTCCACCTCACTACCAGAGTCCTCCTCCTCCTCCTCCTCTTCATCCCCTTCTTCTTCTTCCTCCTCCTCCTCCTCCTCCTCCTCCTCCTCAGCCTGATCAGATTCCTCCTCCTCCTCATCTTCCTCTTCTTCCTCAGACAGAGGGCTTGAAAGGTCTTCACTATCGTTTACACTCACAACAGCTAGGAGATAAAAAGAAAGCAGAAAAGTGCAGGTGTGTGAGAAAACCAGTAAAAAGGCAAAGTTAACAGTGAAAGCACCAGTGCTGATGTGCATGTGTGTAAAATCATCCTCACAGTGGGAGTCTGTGCCAGTTGGCTCAGAGGATGTCACAGAGGCAGTAGATTTTTGGCTGGTGAACACTGGTGGAGCTTCAACAGCTGCCTCCGCCTCCTCTTCAGCCTCACCTGGCAGCTCACTGGGAGAGAGGAGAACAATATCTTTCAAACTGTCATAAACAAAACAGTAAACAGCAACGGGTTACACAACATTTTTGTAGTTTCAAACCAAATATATCCCCATATTTAAAGTGATACATACACTCACTGACAAAGTGACCTCAAAGGGTTGTTTCAACATGGACTATGGCCTTAAAAATAATAATTCCTGTTCCTTGAGTTTATTCATGTTCAACTTCAAATGACCTAAAATCCCTGGGAAAACTATGGCTAAAGCTCAGGAACCAAAACAAGAACTCCTGCTGGCTAAATGTAGATAAAACTTCCTAAGTCCCTAAAAAGGTTCCCGGGCTACTGAAAAAAATTATAAAGATTTTGTGTTTGATTTTTATTCTAATTTCTGAGATATCCATTACAATGAATGTTTTTCATGGCTTTTATTTAAACATTTGGTGATATTTTTAAGAGATTTCTTTCATCTTTTTGTGAACAGAAAAGGGTGCAGACCTGTTAAAGGATGTCTGGGTCTGTGATGTGTCATGGATTCCTGAGCGGGTGAGCGGAGGAGACAGATCCCTGCCGAAGAGATGTCTCTGGACAAATTCTGTCAGATCTGTCAGATAAAAGAGAAGAAACATCTTAGTATGAACTCATTATAACCTTGGCATGGTAGGGTAATATAACCGTTTCAACCTATACTCGTAAGAGTCTTAGAAAAGCCATGTGTTCTACCTTTTCCCCACTGTGTTCTCTGAGTGACACAGAGAGGCTAATACACGCTTAAATGTCAGGAGAGGACAGACTACTGTAATGCTCTCTATCTGGTCTACCGAACTGCCCCTGGGAGTCACTGAAGCAAAAGAGTGAGAACAATTATCATGTCGTAATCATGTGAATAGCAGGAGCGGGGAGTAACTACTTTACACTCTAACTCTATTGTGACTGAGTACGATAAAAAACTTTATGTAAATCACATTATTTTAAAAATCTCCTATTATTTGACATGGGACACATTGGAAAGAGTAAAATATGAGTTTTCATTAAATATTTTTGTAAAGCTTGTATGATAAAACCTTGTGAAGACAGTTATCTAAATAGATGACATAATTATCAAAATCCTGCCGAGATCTGCTGGCGGTTGTCGCATCCACAGAGGGTGAAAGCACTTCATGATCTTGTACCAATATACTGTCATGCTCTCAGTAAATGATCCAGTATGGCCCCTCAGGTCCTCTGGCATGGGTCTGTTAGTTGCGGTCTGTTGGTGAGGAAACTTTTAACCATTGGAAAAGCCTGCCTGGGGATCTGAGAGCAGCTCCATGTGCTGACATCTTTAAACATAAACTTAAAATCTACCTATTCAGCCATGATTTAGTTACGAAGGGTTTATAGACATTTACATTATTTTATTGTGTTTATGTTGCAAAATTGTAGTTTTATCTTTTATTTTATTATTAGCAATACTGTTATCTTATCAATTTTATTTGTCTTTGTTTTTATTCTATTTTGTCCTGTTTTAAGCCTAGCTGTTATCCAATTATTTAAGTATTACCATCATTATTATTTTTTTTTTTAGACTATTTTTTTGGGCATTTTTGCCTTTAATGGACAGGACAGTCAAGGGGGGAGGGAGAGTGAGGGAGTGACATGCAGCAAAGGGCCACAAGCTGGACTCGAACCCGGGCCTTCGTACATGGGGCGCCTGCTCTACCACTAAGCCACCAGCGCCCCATTACCATCATTGTTATTGCTTTTAAATGTATTTTACTGTCATAATTTTTATTCTTGTTTTGTCTTTTTAATTCATTTTTTCTTGTTCCTTAATCTACTTTTTATTTCACTCTTCTTTAAGAAAATTACTGTTATTCTAACTTTAAATCCTGTTTCATTACATGTTAAATGTCTGGTGTGCATTGGTCTCCAACTGTGAACTGTTTTTGTTGTTTACAGTCTACACTTAGTCTGTCTTCTTATCAGCTTGTCCGTCATATGTGAAGCACTTTGAACTGCACTAACCTGTGTAAAAGGTGCTATACAAATAAAGTTTGACTGACTGACTGTTGTTTATATGAATCGCTGTATTCTTGTCTAATATGAAGGAGTAGTAACTTTTTCATGGTATAAATGCATCATTTAAGGACGAACCTGTTGATTGCTCTAGCTCCTCTTCTGGATCATTTGTGGGTTCAGTGGCTTCAGATGGTTTCAGATACTCAGTGAACTCTGTGGATTCAGTGGCCTCCGTCTGCTCTGTCTGAACTTCTTCTTCCACTGGTACATCTGGAGATTCGACCTCAGCACCAGAGTCCGTGCTCTCAGTTACCTGGTTACAAACTAATAAGGTACAAAATGTGTCATGGGATGTTTTAAAGAAGTGTGGCAAACGGCATAAATATTTTCAACACCTTTTATTTCTAAAGATTGAAATATTAGAGCTTGGCACATATTTGTATTCTGGTGCTGTGCCATGCTGGTGTGAAGCATCCCATCTCTAAGAAAAAGTCATAGAGAAATGAATAAAGCAAATTCTGTAGGTAAATTACCTTGATTGAGAGTAGACATCTCCTCTTGTTGAAGAGCTGCAGCATCTTCATGCCCCTGACTTGACTCAACATCCTCTTCATGCTCCTCTTTAGACTGAACATCTTCTTCGTTTTTAGCCTCCTCTTCAAGACCAACCTCCATCACCTCCTCAACTGTGTCGTCTTCCTTCACCTCCTCTTCTTCCTTCTCTACAGCCTCTGATGTCAGGGGAGGGGTTTGCTCAGTGGTTGGTGCGGGCTCTTCCTCTGGTTCTTGATTCTCAGTTAGGTCTTTGATGTTCACCGTCACTACCTCCTCTTCTTTCTCTGTAGCTGCGTGCCCCTCCTCTGCCTCCTGGTTCTCCGACAGATCAGGAAGAGGTGCATCATAAAACTCTAGAGTGGTGTCTGTTGAACGGACAGATGTGTGGCTGGTGTCAAAGCTCAGGTTGAGCTGTGGGTGCGTTGCATCTGATGGTCTGGTTTCTGCAGCAACTTCATGGATGGAGGTTGACTCGCTCTCGAAGCATCTCAGCTGTGGGGAGGGAATACCACCTTCTGGAGGCAAGAACTTCACACGAGGTTGTTCCCCTTCCTCTTCTCCATCCTCTTCCTCCTCCGCGGGCTGTGAGGACCAGGTCTTATGTGTAGCCTTGGAGAGTGTGGAGGCTCTGGTCAGCAAGCTAATCTCACTGTCTGCTGCCATCTAGAGAGGAAAACAGTTCCAAAGAAGATTGCAAAACATATTTTATCATAAGGACAAAATTAAATGATAAGAAGCGTGCTTAGAAAGACAGTTGAGCACAAATTAGAGTGTGATGCGACTTCTCAGAGTCAACACACCACTCCTATCTAGTGCTTGGTCTTACCCCATTGGTCCATCGGATACCCTTCTCCCGTTCAGGAGATTCTGTCTCTTCAATAAAGGTGATGCGACTCTCTTTGCTGCGGAGTGGGGGTGTGATGGAGCGTCCTGGAGAAGCAGACGGAGTGGCGACGGGTGTGGGCCTCAGGCTGCTGCGCAGGATGGACTGGGGAGTGAAGGCTGAGAACACAGGGCCAGAAGCAGCCAAAGCCCGAGCTCGCTGAGAGAACCAAAACATGAAAGTGTCAGTAATAAAATACCAAAATGCTCCAGGAACGCAGAGTCAATTATTAAGAAAAGAAACTATGCTTAAACAACATTTATAAATAATATACATAGAGATTTGACTTCTCTGGGTATTCTGACAGGGTAAAGTATTGAGTGTCAAATTCGTACTCACCTTGACAACCTGTGGTGTTTGCAGCAGGCTGAGTTCAGGGGCCTTGCTGATGCTCTTAGGAGAAACCCAGGAGCTGGGAGGTCTGGGAGGGCTGAGCAGAGGGCGAGGGGTCTGACAGGAGGGGTGAACCACCAAGTCCAGCAGCCTGGTTCGCATTGAAGATGAGGAAGGAATGCAAACCACCCATGACTTTAAGATGCTGTATGTTGTAACTTTTTGAAATCTGAACTAGCATTGCCATCTTGTGTATGCTCTACTCAGCCTAACATAGAGCACTTATGAGAGTACCTTGATTTTCGTTTTGAGGTCATGGTGATAGGAGTTCCCAGGAAGGGGTCAGGAATGGCTGAGGAGGAGGGCTTGGGGCTCTGAACATCTGCTGCCCTGGGGCTGGGAGAAACAAAATAGAAGAAAAAAAAAAAAAGATTTAAAAATAATCAAACGAAAAATAATAAAAAAAGTTTCCCTTTGATGCACTTTAGTATTTGATGCTCACCTCTTGGCTGGGGAGGACTGTGGTGTAGCTCCTTTGCCTAACCACACCTCCTCAATCTTGGTCAGGACATTGTTGATGAAGCCAGCCCTCGACATCACCTTCTCATTGACGGAGCGCTTGCTGATGGTTGACAGAGGCTGTGGCCGAGAAACTGGAGCACAGTGTGTATTAATTAATATTTGATTATTAATGCTTAAGCTGTTGTTTTGATGACATTAATAATAAAATAACAGACACTGACGCTGTGGTTGCAAACAACAAACATGTTACCACGAGAAATACTGCAACAGACATGAATTCAAGTTGAGCGTCTCCTTACCTTCTCTGTGGATGGTGTGGGGATGCTGGTAGGGCTTTGATCTCTCCATTGCCAGTTTCCTCTGGACTCTGGGAAGAACTCTGCCATACTGATCCAATATGGAGTTCCTGATGTTGGATCGTTCTTTAAGTTTTGGGTCTCGCTCATTCTAGGAACAAGACAATGTGGTTATAAATCTTATGGTATTTTCTCTATATACAGTGGCATGGTAATAGAATTTTCATGCATAGCATGGTTAACAGTTTATATGTCTAAATTATTAACAAACAGGGTCTGGAATTAGCAGCCACCAAACAAAAATTATCTCTCCTTTCTTTAGTAACTCAGAGTGAGATTCAGATTCTGTAAACAATATTAATACTTCAAAAAAATAAAATCTACCACAATTTACAAATTTTAACAGCTCCCAAATACAAAAAAAATGTACCCTGGGTTCTACATATACAAATTAACAGGTGAGGTGTTTTAGTTTTTTTTTTTTTTTCCCCCAATTGGACCTTTATGTTTTGCCGCTCCTGTAATCATCACGCTGTGACCTGTAACTAACACATATTTCCATATATGTAGTTTTTTGTCAAGCCATGAGTGGCACGTAGGTTTACCTTACTAGCGGTTTGTGACAAAACGACACCGACTTCCATGTTGTCACGGCGAGAGAGGAGAGGGAGACGTGATGCTGCTGGCGGAGGAGCCAATTAATGAAGTCGCTCTGAGCGGTAACTCGCTAAAAGAGTCTGAGAAGTCCAGGCCTGTTCATAAAACATTAAGAACGCCCAGGCCTAATGATGCCACAGTTTATTCCACACTGCTGAAGCTGCATCTCTTTTGGGAACCACTGTGGAGTCGGTAATAATTTCACTTTCAGCCCCACTTGTTGTTGCCGTGGGTGACAGTATGACGTCAATGTCATCAAGTCAAAATATTGCGTGTATCACGATATGAATTTTTCATATGATATTAAAAATTATACCGGTATTATCGAGAATGAGATGAAATGGCACACCCCTCGTCACTTGGCTACATAAAACAAAGATGGCAACGGCCGAAATGGCGAACTACAGGCTTCAAAATGGAAGTCCACAAGCCCATGGGTAACGTCACGATAGCTACCTACATTATTTTATACAGTCTATGTATAAAAGCAACGCTATTGACAGTCAAAGTTTAAAGAATTCTAAGCAATAACTGTAAATAAAAGATGCGCGCACACACAAATTATACAGCGCCCATTACTGCTGTTATTATCAGCATGACACCTGACATGTGAGTGTCAAACATACCACCAGGTTCATTTTGAGGCCGTGGTTGAGCTGCAGGGCAGGAATGTAGTTGGCCTGCTGAAGATAATGGACCATCAACAGTTCTCTGTTCTGGAGACCCCCTGTACCCTGGAGAAACTTCTCTAGACATTCCTGAAACACAAAGCCAAGAACCATGTACTTTAGCCATCAACCTTATAATCCAAAAACACGAGGAAAAGATTAATCTGCAAGATGAATAATGAAGGCTTAGGGTTTTAAAAATAATGCAGCAATTAAAATCTGGTAGATTCACTTATCTCTCTCCTACCTGCTCAGGGACTCCCAGGGGCAGTTTGAGCAGCTCCTTGATGAGGCCCAGCTCCTGGCAGCTCTCATACAGAAAGCCCAGCAGCTCACTCATGTTGAGGCGATTTGAGTGCTGTCGAAGTAAGGACCATGCTTCTATGAGACACCTGGAAAAGAGGAAGAGAAAACACACCAGCTGGTTAATAGAGTTCAGATCGACATGTGAAAGTAAACTCATAAAGGGCTAACTTTGGATTTCCATTAGTAGTCGACCAATGGTGGATTTTTAAAGGCCAATATGATTATGATGGTTTGGAACAGAAAAAAGGTGATAGTCGATAAGTCAGTCGACCTCTCATTGCCATTGTGTTTTTTTCCTGAAACAAAATGCCATCAAGCTTAACTGAGCGTACATTCTTGCAGACTGTCCTTTCCCTTTGCTCTTACCTGTTGTGCAGCAGTACAGACAGGCAGAGTTTGGCCTGGGAGGTGGAGGAAATTGGGGGCTTTGTAACATGGAAGTATCGCAGTGCCACTGAGTGTTGGCCCTGGCACATCAGTGCTTGCAGGACACGTTCGTGCTGCCACTCAAACTGACACTGAGAGGCAGCTGGATGCAGGAGCAACTCAAATGAACTCTGATCAGGACAAAGAAGAAAGAGGACAGAATTTTAAAAAGGAGTCAGGAGAGTTTGTAATATTTAAGAGTGTCAATAATGTTTACACTAATGTTGTTATATTCAATTTCCCTTTCAGTACAATGAAGCTCTTTAGCCTTGCATAACTTCTTTGCATCCAAATTCACATCATAAAAAGTCATTAATGTTTCTGCTGGTGGTGTCGGTGTGTACCTGATGGTCATGATGGTCCAGCAGCCAGAGGCCTTGCACCAGTTTCACCAGTCCAATAGGAATAGCAAAAGCTGTGGGGAAAGACTCCACTGATGCTCCCTCCTTATTGGGGAAGGAGTACATGACATCCAGCAACAGGTAAATCACCTGGAACAACAGGTCAAGGCTAATACATGCAGCACGCTTTTTTTAATCCATTATTGTATTGAGTTTAGGATTTAAAACTCAACCAAGGTTTCTAGATTGTAAAATTAATTAGCCAACAGGTGCAATGTCTCGGGAAAATGAGGGCTCGATTTACAGCAAAGAAAGTATGCCAACCATTGTGCAACCTAAACAGTAAAAGAGCAGCGCTTTTGTTTTCCTTTGTAGCTATCTTTCGTCACCAAAGATGATCAGTGTAAGTTCTTTGGAGTTACTGTCACTAAAAGTGGAAATGATGGATGATGGAACAACCGCAGTAACTGTGAAAACTGTGGTAGTTGCCAGTCTTTGTGAAAGCAACGCCAACAGAGATAGCACTTGGAAATGCAACAAGATTAAAGGTTGAAAAGTTGTTTGTTTCCGATTTAAAAATTGTTTTTATGTAATGAAACCAAAAGAATTACCAAAAAAGTTGCTGTTCTTATGTGCAAGGTTAAAACAATGAATGTGCATTCCCTTTTACCTGCTGTTATTTTAAATAAGCAAATAAAGAAGCGACCCCTGAATTCACCGAAAATACTGAAGCTGACCAAAACTGACATGAACATGACTCGACATTCGTGCATTCACAATTAAAGGATACAATTGCATGTTTGGTGGCTTCATCAATGTTGTCCAGTAGATAAATGTCCAACAAGGCCTGTGGATCAAAGGTATCAAATCAATTCTTTACACACTGTTAGAGTCCCAGATGCAAACAATGTCATAAATTAGATGGTACAAAAATACATTATATTAAGAATAAATAAGTCTTACATGTAATGTAGGTGGTGGGTATTGCCCTGTCCCACCCTCATCCCTCTTCCAGAGATTGATCAAGCGTTCACCACACTGACCAACCAAACCGTCAATCATCAGGCAGTCTGCACACCACTTGCCTCTGAGAAGACAACGGGACAGTGTCGGCATTACATCATCTGAGACCATCAACATGATCAAAAAGTAGTCCTAGATTTGGAATATGAATCTTTAAGTTTTATATTGTGATCAAGCAAAGACTACTCACTTAGCCAGCCTGGTGAGCTCCTCTCTGCGTATGGTATAATAGTTGCTGATGACTGAGTGAGTGTAGAAAGGCCTGGAGATCTGGAGAGCGTCATCGTCTGGTGGGAGGGCAGTTACAATCCATAGAGAAAAATAGAAAAAATAAAACTGAATACAGTGTTGTTTAAAAGTTTGGCAACCCCTTAACTAATTGTATATGCTTGATTTTCTGTTAAAAACTAAAAAAGTAAATAATAGTTATACTAAAAATTAGAACTTAAGAAACAGAATTGAACAATATGCATTTCTGCTAATTTTAATAAATACTTGTTTACAGCAGCTACACTTTTAACTGATTTAAAGAAATTCATCCTGCCTTCAACTTGTTTACTTATTGACTACATTTGAATACACAAAATATCGATTTTTGCCCTTATTCTGTAAAAGACAATATTCCTACTCAGCTATTTACATAGCAGTTTCTTCTTTCAACCACAAATGTGAGCTTTTATTTTTGGGATCATCTCCTCTCAGCCTTGCAAGCGTTGACTAATTGGTTTATGTGCAACATATCCATGGAAATGCACAGAGTCGACAATGTCAGCATATCCCACATGTCTTAATCAGATAATGCTAAAGTCGAGGGGGAATTATGCCGTTTACATGACCCACATCAAATTCAGAATATTGTCATATTCCTTTATAATAGTGAAATATTAGAGTGCATGTAGACGTAACCACCGTGAAGTGTTTATGCCAGCAGCACTTTACCTGATCCTTCAGGCAGTAGACCCGTACGACAGAACCAGAGCACCACCTGAGCATACTTGGAAATCAGACTGGACACCATGTTCTTGTTCATCAGACCCACCAGACCTACACAACAAAAATACAAACAAACCCTTTCAACAACTACAAATGACTCAAAAAAACAACATCACAACAGCTGTCTCGGTTGCTAATAATGGCTGATCAAAGACCAATGCATTATAACTCAAAGTGCATCAAACCATAAAAATGTCACTAACACTTACATCAACACTTAACACAAAAAAGCATTGTTTCATTACAGTTGATCACAAATGGGAATTAAAACTGTGGTTGTCTGCTGCCTGAAACTGTTTTCACTGACATCAAAAGGGAAACACAACACCTCTACATGTGATTGTGACTGTGTGGATGTTGCACCTTTTTGTGTGAGCTCGTGAGCTTCGCTGAGCAGACAGTGGAAGATGGTGCTGAGGTTTCCCAGCAGTCTCTGACTGTGCTGCAGCAGCTGCATGGTCTGAGGGTCTGTGAAGTTGGATGAGCTGTCAAACAGTGGCGCACCTACGGAACAAACACAGGAACATGTAAAAAAAAAACCAGACATATATAAACAAAGCTGCCAACAGCGTAGGGCTTTATATCGCTTAAATGATAAATAGTTTACAACTGTTCTAATTGACAAGGCAAGAATTTTCCTATCCTTGGTAAAGTAAAATAATACTGCACTGTAAAAGTTTGAGTTGTCAGGAAACTGAAAGGTTAATTTACCTTGCAACAGGCTATGCAAACATATCTGATCTTATCTATTCAAATATAACACTGGATAGCCTGAGGGATCACAAAAGACCTAAATATAAGATGTCCAGTTCTTGACAACTGAAAATACAAGACTCGCTAAGATCACCTCATTAATTTAACCAATGCTAAAAAAACACACTTAAACATTTGTTATAGTGTTAAGACTGCAAAACATATTTACAAGCTCCAACTTTTCTTCTTGTCTTAACAACATCCTGTATAATTCAGAATGACTTTTAATTAAAAATAAATAAATAAAAAATGAAAACATACAGATGCCATCCAGTTCCTCCTTGGTCTGGACCACTTTGTTCCAGGCCCAGTCCAGGATGTAGCGCAGGTTCAGTGCAGAGCCTGGTTGTTCTGTTTTAGATGGACAGAATTACAAGTGTAACGTTACTGAAGTACTTCAGCTGAGTCACGTTACAGTTCAGAGGTAACATCAAAAATACTCAAGTTTGGAGTTGCAGATACTTAACTTCTGTTAGAAATTAAAGTAAGTAATCTATATTTACTTCATTCTGTACTAATGTACACTGCTAAAGTACTCTGATAACAAAAAGTGTATTTAGCTTTGGGTACAGCTGTTGATTACAAACTGCTTTACATAAACTAGATACAAAACAATAAGACACAGCATACACAGTTCTGTATCTCTTAGTATGACTCTTTATATAGGGCTGCCAAAATAAATGCTGGGCTACTCTTTTTACATATATTTATATTTGGGTCATCAAAAAAAGTACTGTGGCAACCACATTTAGGGGCCTGGTTGCCCATGGGGCCAGTGCTTACAAATCTTGGCGTCTACCCTTGAGAAGAGATATAAAATACTATGAGCATCTCTGTGTGATATGAAGCCATAGAGACAAACATTGAGCAAACATCTTCACCATATCCTTGCCGGCATGGGTACAATGGGTTTGAGTGAGCAACAATTTGACAGTTAAATAAGTGCGCCTCCTTACCTTCTGCAGTCCACTGCTTGATGCAGCCAGTGATCAGTCCCAAGGAGCTAGTCTCCACCGCTGTGGACAAAATGGCATCCAGCTGCTCCACCTAAAGGACATGGGCAAATTACTTACAAAACTTCTGACTACATATTTTTATTAAAATCTATATATTGTTGTGTAGCATAAACTATTAGGAGGAGTGCAAAATTATCAGGAAAGGTGGCTTTGTGTGGCAAAATGTCAGCACAGTATGTGTGTGTACCTGAGAGAGGCTGGAGGCCTGAGTGTCAGCCAGGCGAGATGAGAGAAGGCCGGACATGAGGCAACGAGAGTAGCTAGTGGAGATGATGTCACTGGAACACGGAGCAGCTTTCTTCAAAAAGCTCAGGGTCTGGTGTCGATGACAACGGTGAGGTGTTTAAAAAGACTATTTACCATTCAAACCATCTTTATTTAAGTCTTACACGAATGGTAAATATTGTGTAGCCTGAGTGATAAACATCCTATCATCTTATGCTAGGTGAAACTCGAGAACACACGAGGAAAAGGCTACGTAAACTAAAATGCATACAGTTTGGATCTAATGCCATAAAATTAAAGGTGAGGTTAAAGTTTGTATAATAGAAACATTAAGAGAAGAAACTTGCCTCTTTCTGATACCCAGAGCAGGTTAAGTGCACAATTCCAGAGTTGAACAAGCAGGTAGCATCTGTAACAGGAAAGGCACATCGACATTATTAATTGTGTTTTGAATACAAACTTGGGCCTGTTTTAATTCCTGAGCAATGCCAACAGACAACAGAAAGAAGATTATTTTAATATTCTGTCATGACATATTGTGGTATATATACTGTCTACACCTACCAAAGTTATATGTGGTGGGGTTAAAGTACTGTTCTGGTGGGGGGCAGGTGAAGGGCAGGCCTCTGCTCAGGCTGCGGTCGTGCACCACCACATCCAAGAGGACGTGTTGAGACACCATCTTCACCACTGGGTCCAGAGACCAAACTGCCAGGTAGGGACAATTTTGCAGAGACTCTCCCGTTCTGACAACAACACACAAGCAAGATTGAAATATAGTGCCACAGTAAATCGAACAATCACTACAATAACCCCTGGAAATGGGGTCACAATGAGCCCTTCATTGGCTGCATCACTGCTGTTTTATAAACCACTAATAAATATCAGACAAACATCTCTGACCTTTCATATCACTCCTGTTTGGTGCCTCTGTTTTGTTCTTAGATGTGTCAACTTAAATCTAAATAGACTTTGTTCAAAGAAATTACACCTTTCACTTTTGAAATGTTTTCATCAGCAGCCGAAATGTCTACGTTTTTTGATGCCTTTTCATCTTGAGGCACACTGTCAGTCTGTTGACCTTGTTGTCAAGGTGAGGGAAGAATATAGTGTTGTCATGAAATACTGATTTATCAATATATATTCATTCTGAATATTCGTAGTGGTTTAAATACTCATTTTCCATAGTATCGATACACGTCAAAATACTAAGAAGTACAACAGCTGGAGGCACTTGTTATATTGCTTCCTTGCACCAAAATAGGATTTTTTTAGTTTCCTTCTGGTGGCCAACGTGTTTGACTGCATGAACACAGCCTCCCTCTTTCCTACCTTCAGACACCTTCTTCAAAAGGTCAATGTTGTGATGTATGCGCATATCTAAAAACCTGTTGATGTCCAAGCCCTACATAATAATTAAAGTAAGTGTTTCTTCTTCCCACCAGTAATGTGAGTTTTTCTGCATGCATTTCTACACCAGCACCGCAAACTGTTGAGAGGTTAGTCTGTACACAACACATCCATGACAACACACAGCCAACTGTAAACAGAAAAGAGGTTGTGTGTCACGAGCTGTGGTAAAAACCTCAACTGAGACGCATACTCTGAATTGGCTGTATACATGTTCAAATAATTTAAACCTGAATAATACCAGTATATCCAACATGCCTTTTTCCAAATTTAGCATATTCTGATTAAAGGCCTGATTCAGAATATGCTTTTTACATGACCTGCATCAAATTCAGAATATTGTCATATTTGGAGTAGTAGGGAAATATTGGTGTGCATGTAACTGTAGCCACTGTCATGTTATAGGCTTGTTATATTTGTCTTTTTATAAAAATTTAACTAGGATGTCCTCAATGTCAATCTTTCACTGGATATGGAAAATGGTATCGAATATCAATCTTTTTCAAGGTACTGTATCAAAGTTAGAAATTCCAGTATCATGACAACACTTTATCATCTTTAACAGGTTTATATGAGATCGTGTTGAACTTTTTAAAAAACACAAAAGGCTTGTAACCTTTAAAATATATGTAGCATTTGAAAAGATATGAACTTTGGTAATTCCTTTAAATGTGTCATTACTAAGAACTGAAGAAACTTCTTCAGTAGTTACAAAATCAGTCTCCACGGTACCTTAAAGAGTCTGGCATCTGTGCATGGTACCAACGGTTAATGTCAAAAACCCCGATGTAGGTAGATGGGGTTCCCTGCCCATAGATCTTGACTTGCCAGCTGAAGATAGAAACACTGGTGTCTGGAGATGCAACTGAAAACAGGGAGGTGAGGGAGGAGGGAATGTGTGGGTGATTGTGGAAGTGATAAAGAAATTAAATGCAGGTAAGACAAAAAGAGGAAGCACATACAGTATGCAAAAACAGACACACAAAGAATATGACTGTTCTCCATTATGCAGCGGATAGTAGCTGTAGAAACCATTTTACTGAGAGAACGTGACAGTGCAACTATTTAAAGATTCAATTTCTCTACTTCGACATGCTAGCAATGTCAAAGCACAAAGCACTGAAATCTGATTGGAGTTGTTTAAAAACTCCTTCTGTTATTTCCCTACATACTCATATCTTCACTGGTAGTTTCGGGGGAAACAGGCTAACCTTCGTTCATGCTGTCATCTCTGTCCGGATGAGGTCGGAACTTCTCGATGGTTTGGCAGCTCAGCAGGCGTGTGTCTGTAGCCTGGGTCCTGAGAGGGAAAGCTGTGCCACTGAGTTCCTGACTGTAACGTTCCTCACAGTACTCCAGACCCTGAGTGACAGAGAAGTTTGAGAGGGACCAGATTAATATATAATTGGTATAATAATAATATATACAGTAAATTTCTGTGACTAATACAGAACCAGCCGAGTGGAGGTTTCAGTATTGAAGTGAATAGAGAGAAAATATTGGTGTAGTTGTATATGCACTACAGACCTCATAGAGGATCTTCCCAGAAGCTAGACACTTCCTTTCACTGAAGGCCAGCTGAAGCAGGCGGAGGCTGACCATATCTCCCTCACTGTGTGGGAGTGAGAGGAGGCAGAGGAAAAAATAAGAACTTGGCAAAAACAGAGCACATACTTTGCCTGGATGGAGAACTTGGAAATACAAATGATGTCAATCTGCAGAATATTATGCTTATACAGCGCCGATGTGTAACATAAACGTCTGTGTCCGGTTACAGAAGCAAAAACATCTCATTCAAAAATCCCACTGACATTAGTAATAACACTGATAACTAAAATTACAGCCTTGGTACAGAGCCATTCTCAACAGTATGTTGCGTGGCTTGCTTCATAGGTTCAGATAAGGATGGTAGGGTTTTGAAAAGCAATATCTAACGGCCTTTCACGAACATCCGAAGCCCAAAGGTACTCTTAGGCTAAAGGTCATGGCTCAACTGAAGAGGTGGGTCCACGAGTAAGTTGAGGGGCCAGACATGTCTTAAACAACAGTAGGACAGAGGGGACTGAATGTTGTAGTGTACTTTTTAGATAGGAGACATTAAAACGCAGAGGTTTTAAAAACTATTGGAAGAGACATTTGCAGAGTTTTATGGATATGGACAAATGACAGAAATGAGTGAGAGTTTGCTTTGAGTCACAGAAGCTAGTGGAACAGAGGCTAGCCTGGACATGACACCATGACTCTTTATATTCAAAACAAAGGACATGATAAATTTGAGTTTCATGTAAGACTTACAGATCCTGAGAAGACTGGACAGCCCAGAGGTAGCAACAGTTCCTGGGGTCATTTTCTGGCTCCTGGAAGGTGAAGGCATGCACAGGCACCCTGCCACCCTCTAACTGGGAGTGGTATCTGCAAATGAAACACATAAAAAAAAACATGATGATTAGGGTTCAAGCCCTGAGGAGGTAGAACCCTACTGAGTTTGTGCTGTCTTACTATTATTACTGGTCACCAGCCTCTCCGGCTCAAATCGCTGTAAGGTGGAATGAACTAGATACTAGAAACTCGGCCAAATAACAGAAAATGATGCACACATGCTTCACAAGAAATATGACTCCAATCAGCCACATGATGGTGCTGTAATTGACACCCAAACATGACTTTGGAAAGACTATGCCCCTCAGACCAATAGTCAGAATGACTTGACATTTGGCATGATATCGAGCTCAATGTGCTCTACAAAAAGCCTCGTGGACTGTAAAAGTCTGCCATTGACTATCGACACAATGAAAAATAGCAGTGCACACAACTCCAAAAATCTTAGACAATGTAAAAAAAAAAAAAGGTGCTCAGATCTGGTGAAGATCAGAAGTCAGATAAAACACTGGCACTCTTGGTGAATCATCATGCTGATGATGGCTTTTTAGCTGAAACACATCCATGTTTATACATTTTTGCATTTTTTGAGTGCAGTTTTCTGTGAGTGCCACTGTTTTTATCTGTTCTCAACTCCACAAACACCAAATTTAGGACACAGCTTTTAAGGAATGAGATACACATTTGCACTATAAAGAGCAAGACTGGTCAAAAACATGGCCTCTATCAATGAGAACCCCCCGCAAAGGGCAGGGCTTAGCAGTAAATAGGTCAAAACTCCAGTTGTGTGAGAGCAATCAATCCTGATAAAACTCAATGGAGACCCCCTGCACTAAGTCCTGAATGTACCAAGCAAGTGTCGCTCACATCTGAAAAGGGGGAACAAAATGCGGGACTTTTAAGTGTGCAATGATTAAAACGCTGTATACACTGTAATGGTGAAACAACTCTGATCGGTCTCACTCCTTCTTTCGACATAATTAAACCAGCTTAAGTGACTTTGCTCGGCTTCACAAAGCTTGTTCACAGAATTCATTTTGGGCAATTAACTTGCTTTCTTCTGCTGGCTGAAAAAAACACCAACTCATAAACCAATTACAGTGGATAAAATGTAAAAATGCAGCTAACTAACACAAAGAGAGCCAGGACCAAAACAAGCAGCCACCTACACCTACCTTTCCACCTACAGTGGACAATATAAGCAAAATTTAATATATTTTTTCAGTCTTGTCAGCAATATTTTTTAAAATATTGGGAAAACTTTACAGGACATACAGTAATAATGCAACTAGGCCGTATTTCACAGCATAGGCTATTCAGGACCAAGCAGTTTCCCTATACATTTCACAAAGAATATAAGTTAGAAGAAATACAAAGACTCACTCTTTCTTTAGAGACTTCATGTTCCACAGCTGTAGGTATCCATCTGAAAATCCCACTGCCAGCTGGTTGGTCCTGGAGATGTACTGCAGAGCTGTAGCTCCGACTCCACTGGGCCCATTCAGCTGGAGACAAAGATGTCTGCCCTGTCTAGTGCTGACTTCTCTTAGCCTGGGGATCTCTGCAGGAGACTTGGTCACTACCTGCAGGTCTGGGGACAGAGAGCACCTTATTTTATTTTTAATGTAACCTTCATTTCATCACGAAGTTTAGTAAGGTGAAAATCTCTTTTACAAGGGAGACCTGGCAGAGACAGCACACCAGTTAGATTTAAATTGAAATAAAACACAACAGACAGGAAATACAATCATCATAAACACATCACATGAAAAAAGAGATGGTTTCTGATAAACAAAGAGGTATGGCACGAAAGGGCCTATATCGTTGGTCAGTTTATACAGGACAGAGGATAAACAAAAAGAACATGCATATAAACAGGCAAACACACACACAAAAAAGCACGTGCTGTCACATAAGCTCCTTACCTGAAGCCTCCAGTTCACTTTGGCTGCAGGACAGGTCGTCGAGACACAGGTCCACAAGCAGAACATGGCCGAGATCCGTTACTACGGCGGCAATGCCAAAGAACCAGCGCAGACTCTGGTGAAGATGCTGGGTTGATGTGCTTGCTCCGCCATAACTTACTAACGGCTCAATAGCTGTAATCTAGACAACAGAGGGGAGGAAAAGAAAGTCAGACAATGTTGAGGTTTTGATAAATACTATGAGGTTGTTTTTTGTGCCAACTTGCCAGCACAATCCAAAATTCACTTTTCGTAAATCAGAATTTTTAAGTTATCAAACTCGACTACCTGCTTATACAAAAATCTTCTAATGTAAGAGTACCAAAACCTACAAATTGCTCTTCAAGGAACAATGCATACAGTAAGAATATAAAGCTGAAATCATGACACATTTGGAGGCTGGAATTTCTGCCGAACGAGGTGTTACTATGTATTGACAAGGTACCTTAATATGTGCATATGCTTTGTTTATCTTCATAATTCTTACACTTCATAATACTCTTAGGCTTTAACACTTGCTGATATGTCTGGTTCAAGTTGCTTACAGGGGTTTCTGTGTTGCGTTTTCTCACTTTTAACACAACAAACACAATTCTTAATGTAAGTTAAGTGAAAAAAGATCTGATTTCTTGGAGCGACATCTTTTGTCTCCTTAAACTGCTCAATTATTCTGTATATTCCATTAACTCAATTAACGTTAGTAATGTTGCCCTAAACCAGTGATGTGCCACTCCACAATTAAAGCATTTAGATGTAAAACATAAGATCATCTCTACGAGATAAGAGGAGATGAGAACCTATTGTACCACCAACTCACCCTGCCTGGTATAACCACAGCTTTGACCACCCTTGACAGTCCCAAGTCATAAAGACACAGCACGCTGCCCTCTGTTTCCTCCAAACCAACCAGTAATCCAGACCTAGTGGAGTAAAATGGTAAAAGGAGTTAACAGTTAATATTTCCTCAGCACCATAATTCATATATGTAAAAATCTTTCATTGTAACAAAACGTGATTCTGATGATCGTCAACTCTTGCACATTGCAAGTTTGAATAGTAGTTAAATCATTTCATTGATTACAATCTGTATCAAACAGTGATAAACAGACAGATGGTGAAAGAAATCTCTGACCGTTTGAGCCAGCTGAAGTCCCTGGCAGCGAGGACACTGGGTGGGTGCTCGCCGCCGCCACTGAAGCAGTACGCAGACAGCCGTTCTCCCGTCACTGCATGGACAACCTCCAGATGAGGGCCACAGGCCAGCCAGGCCAGCCCGCTGCGGCCTTCATACACACACACACAAGGAAATGAAAGGTCAGGGGGTTATGAACCAGGATTATAAAACAAACTAGGTTCTTTTTTTCAGTAAACAGCTCATGAGATAACAAGTGACCTGCAGCCAGTTATACAAGCTGTTCTTTAGCTAAAACTTAAATCTAAGCACCTTACGAGTCTGCACTGACTTCCACGTTCACACTGTTGGTTGGCTGGTTCTATTCCAGCAAGTTTTTATTGAGGATTTTACTAGTTCAGTTTAATAGATAGATCGATAGATTACTTAATCAATTATCCCCAGTGGAAATTGTACTGTTACAGCAGCTTACAAGACAAGACTTATCAGTGATAGGTGGATTGCAGTTATATTCGTGGGCAACACAATCGGGTCACAAAAATTAACATTTTGACTAACAGCAAATGGGTTGCAGGTGGGTGAAATAATTAACACTTGTTGCTATTTCCATTGAACCAAGAAATAAGAAGTTTCAATATATGTTCAGTTATTTAAACCAGCCTACTTTAGTTTTATGTTACCATATTGTCATACTTATTATAGATGATGTTAAGTTTGTAAAAAACTTGTAGCGATCACAGCAGCAGAAACTTGTGTCAATTAAGAGAAACTCTGTATGCACTGATGCATTTCAGAAGCTTAAAGTTTAGTTCTGTGAAGTTCTTAACCACAGTTTTCTTTTGCTGCTTAAATTTGGCAATTTGTTTCAAACCTTCTATTTGTCACTGCAACTAAGGGTGGAGTAAGAAAGTTGCATTTCTAGAGAGTATTCCACAGTAAAAATAGGCTTACCAACAGTGAACCTCCCATGTAGAACAGAGTCCAGGGTGATCTCATCCTCCCCTAAAGCATCTATAGTCACTTTTGGGAAAGGCAGCAGGCTGCTGGTAACTTGGGCAGTCAGGTCATGCATTGTTCACTGTATAAACAAGAACAACACGTGATATATAGTATGATAGAAACAGCAGTTAGTCGTTTTAACTTTCACCTGTAGGTTCCTAGAAATACTGCAAACTTGCTGCTTAAGTTGTGCAGTCAAAATACAATTATAATCATTTCCAGTCTGCCCTGGAAACATTAATCAGTAAGTATATGCACAATGACAAGCTGTGAAACACTGTATCTGAGCCCTTCCTCCTCCATAAATCCACTTCAGGCCTTATCTGCTCAACCGGGTTTTACAGTACAAAAGAGGTCTTTCTTTCAACCAACAGTTGCACCCCCAGTTGTCAGGAAACGTACTGTCAGCAAACTTGCTGGCAGCTGGTGCTGTGACTGGGTTTGCTCTTTAATCAATAACAACACATGACATACAGCTACACATCTGTTTGCAGATGTGAGGTTAGATAAAGCCAAGAGTATAGCACTACTCAAATCATTAGTCTAAATACCCCCTGAAGTGGCCTGTTTTTAAACCCCTCCCTATACTGATAAATTTCACTAAATCCATACTATCTGAAAACATGTTAAGTCTTTTATTAATGCATTTGCTTATATGCTCTATACAGGTGTCTGTATTATGTTTTACCCTGTGTTGATTCCTATCTACTCCTCTGTTATTACTATTTTTGACCCAAGCCTGTAGTTAAATATTTATTCTGTCCCTCATCCTCGTTACTGCACTAGTGCAACAACAAGATAATACTATCTCCAGCAGTATAATATACACACTGGTGCTTTCAGGGCCAGCTCGACCTAAATGGAAATTTGCCCGGCCGTTTCACAGTGTGCAAATTTGACACAATACTGCCCTCTGTGACCGCAATGCAAAACACAGTGGATTCAAGTGAACTCCCGCGCAACAAGCCTGTCACTACGCAGCCACATGCCATTACGTGAAGCTGAACATGTAGACATATTAACACAATTACAGACTAACAAGCACAATATATGCACTTATAGGTGCCGCCACACAGTCACAGACTGTTGATAGAGGCGAAGATTTCACAGCAACACATAACCTGATTAAAATAGCAAATCTGGCTTCAGCAAATACATCTAGCGCTCACGTGTGTCAATATTTGCTTGTGACAACCCATAAAATGTGTTACTCACGCAACTTCTTATAACCCAGGGCAACTTTTTAATGAAATTGCCAAACTAATTGGACAATATTTAGACGTCACAGACCTTAAAACGTCAGTTAACTTGCTAATGTTAGCTAGCTCGTTAGCATCTGCAGCGCAAAGATTAGCTTCATTAACTGCAGTTGTTAGCTTCGTGCTGGCTTGACATGTAAACAAACCAACAGTCGCTGTATTTGTACATGGTAATAACATGTGATTTTAAGCAGTGGCTACTGTAAAGACATATTAAAATTATGCGACAGTTAATGTTAGTGCTGTGTGCGGACTGGTAGCTGCCTTACACACTTTTCTTAGTACATTAGCAGGCTACTCAGTTAGCTTGCAAGGTCACGCAGGATTACAGTTTGACCGACTTCACTGTTAAAGTTGAGCTATCAGACCTAGCTATATGTACACATGGCAGAGATTGTTTCACGTTGTGTCTACTGTTGATTTGTTGGATATGTGATACAGCAAATCAACGAACTACAACGCTGATAGACATAACTCTAAAGCTAGTTCAGTCAGGGTGGCTAGCTAGTCTAGCCGGGGGTACGTTGCTATTTTCGCTAACGTTTAGCTATTGCTTACGTTAATGTTAGCAAAGCAATATCTACGTTAGCTCCGTGATCCACTTTAGGGTTGTCAACCAAGAACAATGTAACTGTCTCACCAGGGCCAACAGGCGGCGAGTCATGTCTTTGCCTGAATCTGTGAATTTAGCTAGGTCCCGTTACAGGTAATTCAGTGGTCCTGCTTTAGCTTTAGCTGGAACAGTGTAAACGTACTGTAGCGCAATGTAGTCTAGCATTACAAAACTAGCTTGTAGCTGTTGGCATCATCACGGTACAGCTGGTCATCGTAGGCGACAAGTCAAGCTCTTACATCAAATCTTTAGCCAGCGTACGCGAGTTTAGTGAGCTAGCCCTGATCGCTATCCACCAGCAACGCTGGAAAACGTGATGCAATGTGCCGCTAGCTGCTACCAACGTTTACGTTACACTACCTGTCCGAGGATGTTGACGCCTGAGCCGCGGATGTTCTGTTTTCTCTGACGAATCTCTCGGCTCCCTTTCTCCTCTGTCATAATCCGCTCCTTTTCAAAGTACAACTCATGCGTAGAGCCCTGTGGGCGCTTCAACTCACTGACAAGTATGAGATGCTTCCTCTGACTTCAGGTCTCTACAACGCGAAGCGCCATTTCCCACGATTGGAAAGTGCTGCTTGGACTTCTTCTTCGCCGGCGTTGATTTCGGCAGGATAGACACAGTGGTGGCGTACTGCTGCCCTCTGCCGTTTGGGCGTAATCACTGTACTTATGGGCTAAAAACCTATTACTCAGTGTCACCATCCCTAGACATAGTTCCTTCTCTTACCTTAATTTTATCTTAAACAATGTCTCATTGGGCTTAAGGACGCACAACACCAGGGGCGTAAATATAGACAGTGCAGCAGTGTGTTTACACTGGAGCCCTTGTGGTGGGGGGACCATGGAGACAATGGACCCCCCCCAACAATGTGTTGGGTGCAGCATGGGCCCTTATGAATGACTGCCACCTAGAAAAAATGCCCGTGTTCAAATAACAACTCTCATAAAATTAAGAACGGTGCCATTTGCTATATATGTCCTAAGAAAAAGGCAAACGCAACTCTGTTTTTTTAAGATTATCAGTAGCATTTATAACAAAATTACATGATTATTCTACATAAACTATAAACAACTATTAAAATTATCAACTTGAATGAATGTCTTTAATATTTGCCATATACAGATATGCAATGCTGTTGATGTAATCAAGTGTCAAGTTTCTGTTTGATCATGTGACTTGATATGTGACACTTCAGCGTGCACTAGGGCCCGTCAGAATAGCGTGCACTGGGGCCTTTTGCAACTACCTTACGCCACTGCACAACATCAGTGGTTTACAACCCAGATCTTAAAAAGAATATACTAAAAGAAAATCACAGAAAAAAACAGTGAGGTCCAAATAGGTCACATAATGTGGGAAAAACAATGTTTGTATTGTTTGTGCACATAAATGCAAGCCTCCAACGTGTCCATCAACCCTACAGATGAAAAAAGATTGAAACCTCTTGCCTTATTTGTAACTCCCTGGGTTTAAAAAGTGAGATTTAAGAAGATGTTTGGATTTGCAGCTCCTCTTTGTGTAGGAATATGAGGTAAGATTACAGTAATCTACAGTAATCCAGTCAGATATTCACTGTGTGTTAGTTTGCACAAAAAATGTATTTGTCAAGTTCTGATGTTACGATCAAGATCCAAGGGCAAATTTATTGCTATGCACAATCAAACAAGACGGCATCATGCCACAATTTTTAGAAAAAGAAAAATATAAACATGTTTTAAAGGTGAAATGTGAGGACCAGAATTAACTAGGGAGCATCCCTATAAATATAAACATATAGAATATACATGAACATCAAGACAGCAACAATGAAGCTTCCAAACAGCTGTTCAAGATAGGTGATGACTCTACCAGACATACCGTATGTCAGTAGTGGAAAAATACTTGTGCAGGGAATTACCAGTGAGCAGGCTGCAAGTCAAGTCTGGTCGCGTCATGTGTTCAAAATGTTTGCACAAGTGGCACTTTCACATTGCGCTGTATGAGAAATGTAATAGTCAGATTATGTGGGAGAAAAGGGAAGTTGTGCAACATCAGCAACTTCTCTCTAGGACTCAGGGTTGAATTATGGCCACAATGGCAAGAAAAGTAAAACACACTTTTCTAGGGCAGCCTGTGGAGTGTGTAGCGCAGACAGAGACGAGAGGAGTGAATGTTTATCATTTGTGATGGTGTTGTGTTACGTTATCTCGCAGTCGCAGCCACAGAGAAGACGCTGCCCAGTATGACAGCAGATGCTCTTGTACTGCAAACAGCAGCAGGATGAAGACTGTGGCAGACATGTCATTTCATTGTTGACAAGGTTTCAAGCTGACCAAAGCCGTTTCATGAAAAAAGGATCTACTTCAAGTGGTGAGAAGAAGACTGAGCCTTAAACCGCCAAACAATGTGTATTGGTCAATATCTAATTAACTAAAAAAATACCCATATTTGCTGATGTTACAGTGCTTAACAGCATGTGACTTCCTCTCACCTCTCTCCTCATTTTAGCACAATGCTAATGCTTCAACTGGTTATATCCCAAATGGACTACAGTGTATGACGAGTGTTGAGATGTTTTATAAAAACAGCTAATTCAGTTTAAAACAACACCAGGCACCCTCAGAAGACAGGTACAATTTTTCATGTATCAAAAGGGTATTGTGTTGCATGGCCTTTTTCCAGACAATTTTTTAGCCCCATGGCCCAGTTTATTTGAAATACTCCATGTCAGACCTGAGGAGACGTCTGCAGGTACGTTAATGTAACCTCAATCACTCACATGAGAAAAGTAATCAAATATAATATGTGGCATTCCTGAAGTAATTAAAGTAGTTATATTATTTATTATATTTTTAACAGGGTAACCAGTAATCTGAAACCTTGTGACACTGGTTGTGATGACTTGTGTTAAAAAATCTGTTTTTCTATTTGGTGCCTGTCTGTCATTTAGTGTGTGAAAGCCTTTACTGCTGGAAAAATAGTTTCTAAAACAATACTTTTGCAAAACAAGCACAAATTCATATATAGACAATCATTTGTGAATGTAAAGATGAGCATCTTTTATTATTATTGTAGACATTATGAACCAGCTTTAATAATATTCCCTTTTAGCTTTGAAGCTTAAAAATCACTATGTACAGTGTTTGATCTCAACAAAAGGCACAAGACAGTTGTATTATTTTAATATGATTTATCAGTGCTTGTGAAGCAAGCAAATACTGCTGCATTTTAGTTAACAAAAGATAAAAAAAAAATACAAAAATACTTTACTGTTTTACAATACTCAGTCTTCTAACTGATGGGGTCAGAGACAATCACAAGTGAAGTGTTTTGATGCTGTGACTTTTTCCTCATTTGCCGCTCAATCATCAAGTCAAACTCCTGTCTTTCCCTGAAATGAAAAATAAATGGGAAAAAAATCCACAGTCACTGATTGCATTCAGTATTTATTGTAGAAAAAGCGCAGTGTTTTGACTCACCAAGCTCTTACCTGTGACTTATACATCGACCTTTAAGGTACTTTTCTTCTGCCTTTTTTACTGAGACGTTGTCCACCCCAGCTATGGCATAGATGATGGCCTGCACAGGAGGATAATGATCTTAAAACACCTCTACAACATGAACTGTGACATGCATATCAGAAAACACTGTATGCCTTTATTGGTGGTAAAAAAAAAAAAAGACACTCAAAAACAAGCACTGATGAAAGCTTTAGCTCACCTCCGGAAGAAGTACATCCAGGACAAAGGGGACACGCTCTATGGATTTCATCTCAGCCAGGCAAGGGGCGGTGGCCATGGCCGTTGCATAGAGCTCATTCAGGTACCAGTAGACCTGGTCCAACTGCTGGTCATCTTCCAGGTATATGTTCACCACCCGCCTCCGTCGGGAACTCAGGAAGGAGCAAAGCCATCTGGACTGCTGCTGCCCACGGATCACAGCCTGTAGGGAGAATGATACCGGAAGGATGGGTTCATTTATCCGGTGACCGTAGGGCTGCAACATTAGAGACTGTCATGGTCCAACAGTCGTCTCAGAAAATACTGTACAGCATACAGTATTAAGCAATTATCATCATTATCAATTGCAATGTAGGGTTCTACAAATGCTTTAAATGAAACCTGAATCCATTTTTTAAAGGACTTTGTGGAAAAAGTCTCTTAAATAACCAAAATAAAGGTCAGATTCTTAGTTTGGTTGCATTTTTTTTCAATACCTTGGATAAGCAATTGTACACAGTATAACTACCGTCAGTTTTCAAACCACAGTACATCTTGAAACCAGTATACCACAATCCTGAGTGTCAGGTGCTCATCTTGCAAGCTTTATTTAAGTGCTGAATACAATGCCTATTACAAGGATTAACCGCATTTGCTCATAGATGTCTTACTACTGCTGCAGAGCTCCTACCCTCAGGCCACAATAATCCTGAATGAAGACCTTGCCTAAGAGCTTCCATGCATCTTAATATTAACACATTAAATATTTATTACTAAACTGTTTTAAATGCACAATTGATGGAGCTGACAGATTACATTTCACTGAAAGTGTATTTATATGATTTCATGTGACAAATGAATAAACTGATGGATTGATTAATTAATTTTCACGGCACCAAAACTTCACAAAGGACGTTTCTCTTGCTCTCAACAACAGCAGAGACTCCAATGCCGAATACAAAACAAAATAACACATACGTAGAAATCTCAAACGTAATCATTTCCTTCTTAAATATGCACCCACAGCAACAACTGAAAAAGCTTAACGTGAAGGACTGGCCTTGTAATGTTACAGTCATCAGCAAAACTGCTCAAGTATAATTTGCGCAGGCAAATGTGTTGTCCAACTGATCTTTTGCTAAGCCCCGCCCCTTTGTGATGGTAAGACAAGCTGTCAGAGTAAGCATGGAGCCCACACTGTAACTAACTGCACTCCTTGAAGAAATATTATCATATTTTTGGAGAAATGAAACAGTGATTCCAGAGAGAAGCAGACAGAGGGGTCTGCAGTCTGTGTTTGAAGGATATATCCAGGATGTCAAACTGACTCAGCAGCAACAACAGGTTAAAAAGACAAAGATAGTTAGAAGCTAAAGCCCAACTATAGGCTACAGATCACAGTGTAAAGGTGAACCACCACATCACTGCTGATCGCCACAGAAGACAATGAATATAACGGGAAACTTTGCTGATATTGAACCAGCTGTGTGGCATCACAGTGTGTACAGATTAACAGTGTTTGGCTTCACCCCCGTGCCGATGCCAGCACCCAGACCTCCGCCACTGGATGGACAGGGATCTCGAGGAGAAGTCCAACAATGTTCATCTGCACACAATGTGATGACACACAGCTGGTTGAATATCAGCAAAGTTTCCCTGCTTCCCTTCACTGGTTCCTGTACAGCAGGGTCGGTCTTTGTTTCACTGTTATAATCATTACAAAGCAAAACCAGCATGTGTATGAAGTGTTAACTATTCCGAAAACTACAACAATTCAGCAATACAAGAAGCTCCAGTAAACATACCAGAAGGCGTCTTTCCACCATGCGCTGCTTTACTATGAAATGTACAAGCTTCTCATTGGCACGGTTGTGGGCAGCATGACTCCGGTCTGGCAGCAGCCTCTTTGAACTCCTGCTGACCTCCTCATGCTGTTCACTAAAGCTGTCTTCCTTATGATCATCAAACGGCGCCTCCATCATCAAATCACTGGCAATGGTTAGTCTCTCTGAGGCTGCCTGCGGGTATGTCCTCCTCACTGGATAGCCTGAGGTAGTTAAAGACAGACAGTAAAGAGCATTGTCAGAACCAGGTGTACTCAGGTCTTTATTCCACAGTGGCCTGATATTGTGTCGTGTCATATACGATGAAACGATGAAGCTTACTCATGTCATGAGCAAAGTACTCGAGGAAGGAGCCAGAAAATGAGCCACATGCTGCAAAGACAAAACATAATTAGAGGCCTAATGCCACTGGTGTCACAACAGTATTGTTTGAATATAATGCATGCATCACTGTCCTTCATCAGTTTCTATCTGCATAAGAAATAAATGATAAAAGGACAATACTTACCAATCCGTATTCTGTAGTCTTTTATGAGCTCCAAGGACCACTCAATGGCACTATCGTACTCTTCTTTGGCTTTTAACTATGAGACAAAACCAGTATGCGAGATAGAGATACTCCGCCACTGTGTCAGGACAATCCTATTTTCATTTTTTATTTTTTTTTTTAGAAAATTAAGTGTATAACTCATAAGCAATTCCTACCACCAGCTCATTAGCTTCTTCACAGTCAAATGGCTTCAGGGTTTTCAGAGGCACAACAAACCTTGAAGAACACAAGCAGAAGACTAAAAACCAAACTCTTGAAGATTTAAAAATTTTCCAGCATTTGACTCATTCATTTTTTGTTTAAAAATATCTCCATATTTAAGGGCCCAGTTTAATGATATCAGGCAATACAGGGTGTTTTACTACCACATCTAGTTACATAGGATGGCTGCATGGCTTTCATTCATTTTGACATCCCCAGTAGCCGAGCGTTTTCTATGACCTAGGGATCCTTACGTCTGATAAGCATGCATAAGCATCAACCAACAGAGCAGTGAGAAAAAAAAGCATTTTCTTTCCTACCCTTTCTTTTTGTGAATCATTGGGTCATCAATGAGCATGATGCTGGCTTTTTTCAGTTTACGATTCACACTTTTCACCTGCAGAGGAAAACAGTACAGATTTTAAACCCTTAAAGCTTCCAGGGTTTGCTATGTTGTCTTTTATGTCTTGATTACATACCTTCCGTTTAAAAACCGTTATCAAATGGAAATGTGCTTATGAGAAATAAATCATCCACACAGCCTTTAACACTTACCAAGGCAGGCCAGAATGGATAATGTCTAAATTTGTGCCAGACAAACACTCCTTCTGTGATGGACGGTGGCTCTGAAAGACAAACACAGTCTGCTCTCAGTATACAGTATGTGCACACAATCCAGTTCATAACTAGTCCTTGTAGAGTTTATTTGCATTCAGTCACTGCAATCACTCTCACTTTTGTCTGACTGCATCAAGAAACTCGGTAGCTCCTCCTCCTCCTCCTCCTCATCACTTCCTTCGTCTTCTGGGAAGTCCAAAAGTGGCAGCTGTTCCTCAGGGAAGCTCAGCTCTATTGACAGATCTGAAGACAGCAAAGACTCGTCTTTTGGGGGGTGGGGTGGGGTGGGGTGGACAGCGATACCACAGAGTTAGAGCAAATAATTTTGCTCACCTGAATTATTCACAAAGCGCGCTGCTCTACAAGCAACTAGCTACCCCAACTCACTCCACGCAGAGTACAACACATTTGAAACAGATCCTGCAAAAAGTCGGTGAAGGTTCTCAGTCATCCAGGCCATGGTAATACTAAGTGCTATATCGTAGGCAACTGGACTTGCTTGCGTTTCTTGAAGACGTTTCGCCTCTCATCCAAGAAGCTTCTTCCGGCTCAGAACTGAAGAAGCTTCTCGGATGAGAGGCGAAACATCTTCAAGAAATGCAAGCAAGTCCAGTTGCCTACAATATAGCACTTAGTATCCTGCAAAAACTTGCGGTTGTGCACAATTTATTATGCTTTGGATTGTGAGGGTAATGACCTCTTAAAATACACAATGTCTCAAATGTCTTACAAGTATTATGGTGACTCTATATGAGACGAATATGAAGGAGACACTACCTTGCTCTGCTGTGTCAGCAGTCTTCAGTTCAAATCTTGGTCTAGAGCGTTCAGATGGCTGAGTAGTGCTAGCCTTCTGTAAATTCCCCTTCTCCACTTTCCGCGTCCTGCCTCTCCGGCGCTTGGCTGGAGGACCGTTGGTTTTACTGCAGGTCTGTGTTTGCTCCTTTGTCACCCTTTTTCTAACCTGTCTTGGCTGGGAGGTGTGTGTACTCCTACTTCTGCTTTGTGATTTTGATTTGCGGCGTGGTGAGTCCACCTCTGATGTCTAAAACAGAGCAGATATTGAAAGGAGTTTAAGAAAGTCACTGATATTTACTGAGTAGAGTGAAAAATCTGTGGGCTGAAAATGCATTAACATTATCAGTAAAAATACGATCAATCACCTTTAACTGCGTGATGACGTTAGTGTTCTCTAGCTCTGCTTGACTTGCTCCATGAGGAGACGCTGAGATGTTGGACAGGATGTCAGTGGAGGAGCTGTGGACTGGTGTGGATGTCAGGAGGGCTTCTTGTGTCTGTTTCTTTCGTCCCCTGCCCCTTTGTGGGGTTCTTGGTAAGGAACTCGCAGTGGACTGGCTGACGATGGCAACATGATTGCCTGGCACAGCATCTGATTCCTCTGTGCCTTGAAATGAGACAGTGTCTGTCCGTGTTGTTGTTTTCTTTGTTAGTGTCTTTTTAGGTGTCCTTTTTCTTGTTTTTCGGGATCCACCTGAAATATTCACAGATAGGGCTGACTCTGAAAAGCTTCTGCAGCACTTAAGCCCAGTTCAGACTAAAGATCTGCGACGAGACGAAACTGTTTTAGAACGCTGCAGAGAAAAGTTGCAGCTGTGTGTACTGGTTGGTCTGAGCTTGACTCAAGCCGGCTGATGGTGTCACCTGCAACTCAGCTAGTCAAATTGGTGGTGGCTGGTTTTAGAATGTAAAGCACGTCACCTGTTTCTACAGCCAGTCGGCTTGTAGTGAAGTCCGCTAGTCAAGACAAAATGGCTGCAGACGGCATGTTTGCTTGCTGCGGCATATTTATTATGGATACAGTCCATATGATGCTTATTTTGTTTATGTGTTTTGCCTTTTCCTCACTAATACAAATGTAACTGTGGCCAGTATCTCACTATCACTATCCTCATTCATATTTTAAGAAGCTTCAAATTACAGTAAGCCACAAAATAAGCCCAGAAAGCAGAAAGTACGGAGAGTTGTTGCATAGCGATGATACACCGTCTCATTGAGTTGCAGTGGTGTGCAGTTTTTTAGAACATTGCAGAACGGTGCATCGAAAGTAGTTGGAAGTTTCTACTCGTCCTCTCACTAATCTTTGGTCTGAACTGGACTTCTCAGAATTCAGAGAGAGGAATGATGAAGATCACATGCTGGGTTACCTTTCATTGTTGCATGAATTAGTGTAGCCTTTCCCTTGAGGTCATTGGATCAGAAGTCTGTTGAGGTGTCAATGTGGGACAGTTATCAGGGCTGATTTCTTTCACCTGAGGGGCGCCAGGGCTGACAGCTGTGTGACAGAGGAGACACACAGAGAGGAAAGGGTGAGGGAATGTTGTTTAACCAACCTGCAACAATGGGGCGCTACTTCCGCTTTGGGCCATACTGGCAATGACAGAAATACCATCCTAACTCTGCTTCTATAAGCCTGCCTGTGCCAGGTGATTTTGTCAACATAGACAAGCCTGTGGCTATGAAAACTGGATCAAAACGCTTTGCAAATTGAGGTGACAAACTAGCTGATATTAGTTAACTATCTCAGCACCGTTGCGTTTCTAGGAAGTTAAATAAACAGCTGTCTGTGTCCAAAATATGTCACCACATGTACAATAGCAGCCCTTCCCCCGCTAACGTTACGTTCATGAAAGCAACATGAGTTTTATCCTCACACGACCTAACGTTAAAGTGTTTCGCAATAAAAAATAACGTCACACGTGTGAAAACACCATGCTAAAACAACAAAATATTAAAGTTAAACGTTTTAGAAACACACAAACACACTGGAACAGCATGTCGGTTGTTTATGTAGCTAGCATGCTAAGTTTGTAAACAGACACATCCGCACAAATCCCGAGTAATAAACTGTTGTTTATTGTTGACGCATAATACGTGAGATAAACAGAAACCGTTTATGAAGTCTGCACCGTGTTTTATTTGAGTTATATGACAGTTACAGGTATCACTCTGAGTAAGCTAACTTTCAGCTACAGGAAGCTAACTTTCAGCATAATACAGCATTTAATGCAACAGCTGCAACATGCACGCCTCCGACCTGATCTTAACCCGCAGACTGATTGACAAGTTTTCCCCAGGCAAAACGAAAATAGTCGCTCACCTTAAAAATGTTGAATTCTGTTTAGATAGTTAGCTCCAAGCTGCAGTATAAACTTCAGGCATAATGAGTAGTGCCTGCACACATTGATTCACTGCTTCTCGCGGACTGAAAAGATAATCCAAACGACGAAAGCGATCAAACATTAACAGTAGTGAGAGCTACATGTCGCACACCCAATTCCTCTGATCAAGTCTATACAACAAATCTCACTACTAGTTTGTATTTGTTGGTGATGACGGATCGTAAACCAGCCTTAAAGACAAGTGGCGCCACCTACCGCCCCGGAGTGCGCAGAACCGAATAATCTGAGTATCCTCCATTTGTTTGGGATGCATTTTTAATTTCTACTAACTATTTAGGATCAGTAGGACCTGATAAGTATAAAAAAATAAGCAGTGTTAGATAATTAAGTACCAGTGTCCTCAAACTAGACGACAATATAGTCCCAGTGTCTTCAAACAAGTACAGTGTCTTTGCTCGCTACTGTTGCTAAAGCTGGTCAAATTTGTTCCCATATTAACCTACAAACATTATTAATCATAGGCAAAATAGTTTCAACCATAAAATGTGACCAGGTTTTGGGCCTTGTCCACTTTTGTGTTGGGATTGGCTGCAGACTGACTTCGCAGAGATGGCTGCCATCTTGTTTTCACATGGATTAGTGTTTTGTGCTCTTATTCCTACTAGATGGCACAAAATGTGTCCATGAACGAGGACAAGAGGTCTAAGTTAAATAGAATGAGGTATAAGGTAAAGTAAACTCAAAATGTGATGTCCTCATATGAGGACGCAAGGTCTCAGGAGGACATTGTGATAAGACAAGAAAAAAAAAAATCCTGCAACTCAAATTCTGTCTAATTTTCCATTTTTTTCATGTTTTTCTCCAGTATTTTTTTTCTGGTTAAATTACCTATGAGGCTATTGTCTACTTTATCTCCTTGGGACTGTACACTATACAATGCATAGCACTATGTTTTACCTACATCATGCAGTAGCCTACACGTTTCCACAATGTCTAACTAATAAAGAGCCTTTTTCTTTTAATAGAGAATTTCACCCATTTTCAGAATTCATACATTTTATTTCTATGGTCTTAGACAGTCCAAAAATATAAGTAAAATCCAAAAGCTAGACTGCTAAAACCAATCAGATTTGTGATGTCATAGTATAAAGTCTGGAGCTGCTCCATAGACAATAAAATAGGAAAGACGTTATAGATGACACTGAGAGCACCCAGGGGAATGTTCTGTGTATATGGGTACATGTTTTGTTTCAGAACTGAGAACACTACAATAGAATAAAGCTCATTTGGGTATAAGAAAGAAAACAAACAAGATGTAGCTCCACAAAATCAGGCTCCTATTCATTGTCTATGGAGCAGCTCCAGACTCTATACCCTATAACACCACAAGTTGAGACTTCTCTGGTCTCTGGCTTTGAGAGAGAGCAGCTCATGTTCACAAATACTGATAAAACTTCCTATGCCATTGAAATAACATAACAGAATTCCTAGTTTAGGTGGTGTTTCCCTGTAAATAAAATGTTAAAACTGCATGCCCAAGCCATAGGCTATACTGTGTCCTACTGCAGACCTGTAGTACTCTATACCAAATTACCATCTTTTCTATGAGTTCAACATGCTTCATTCAGGGCTGTTCACCTTGTTTACCTCCCATTCACTCTGCTACTCTTATTAATAACTTTGTACCAGTCTTTGCCAGCTTTTCTTTATGCTCATGTCAGTCAACACCAACAAGTGCAGACAACAAGCAGAACTGTCTCATGAGCATCATGTATTTCCCCACAGAGACCTTTCTTTCTAACTGTGTGCACTGGTGATAAATCCCTATGTACTGCAGCTAAATCTGAGCAAAACACTGTTTTCAGAGGTTTAACTCGTTCTACCACTGAAATGGCTACATTTTTTTGCAATTGTTTCTGAAGAAAATCTGACAGTGATCCAGAAGGCATAATACACTGGGACCTGGAACTGAAGCAACTGAATGGAATTCAAGGGTCACTAATTTGATTGTGCTAAATGGTACCTCTTTTGTGTAATATAGGCTTGGTCTGTGTTTGAAAACATTTCCTGTTGCCCCTTTTTTATTTCACAGAAGATCTTTATCAGTGTTGCAAAATAATGGCACAGAAGAAAAGAAAGAAAAATGGCACTAACATGTTTAAAGCAGACCTGCATGCTCTTTATTTACCCAGCTGTTGTGTCTGTATGTCTCCAGCACTAGCTTTATGGCAACAGTAGAGGGCACTGTGTAACCACTCAAACTGCTCTCTTTTACATTACAACGGTTCCCAAAAACACCTCAGTGACTTGATGCATGTGTCTCCTCTATTACAGAGACAATAGCACTTAATGGAGAAAAGTACTGTTCCTATATTGATTTATACACTATTCCAAAGGCTTGGATCTTAGTTCTACACTCTTACCTCTTCATATATAACTTTTACTTTTACTTCACTTGGCATACCACATAGACGTAATTCAATTGAAAGGCCTTTTGACTGAGACTCTGACTGACTCGGATCATTGCAGGTCACTTTTCTAAAGTGAATATGGGTCAAGAAAAAATAGGTTATTGCAGGGCCCAAACGTGCACATATCGAATCAAATATTAGAGTCATCATGACTGATCAGTTGCCTTGTCTGTCAACATCTATGTTCATGTACCAAACTTTACACAACATCCATCTGTAACTCGCTGCTTTTCCTCATCTCCACCCCCCAAAGGCTTTTACCTTATCGGCAGTCTATTTTATTAAAGGAGGAAGTGCACAGAGCCATAACCAGGACTTTAGAAATTCTCAGGACATGAGTCCAAATTAAGTCAAATTTAATAATTATGTCAATTTTTTCTTTAGCTGTTTGGGTAAATAATTCAGTTGACAGTTTAAATGATATTTTCTGTAAATTTTATTTACTTAAATGTCTATTTGCAGTTTATTTGCTCTTTTCACTGTCAGCAATAACATTCTGCTTTATTTTGTGTTGACCTTGAGGATGACAAATTTAATTACATCTCATTTAAAAATATTGGCAAAAAAACCCTCTGTGTTTCAGTTTATTTGCACACTAATAGTTTATTATTATTATTATTATTATTATTATTATTATTATTATTAATAAAGGGATAGTTCAGATTTTTTAAGTAGGGTTGTATAAGGTACTAATTCATAGCACTGGCTATTACCTACAGTAGATGGCAATTGGCACACCCCCAGTTTGGAGAAGCAGGCAGGAGTGCCGACACAGTAGCTTAGCAATGTACGCTGTGGATGGGGGTTAGCAGCAAAATGTTTTTTACCCACCTTGAAAAGGCCTACCTAAATAAATCAATATCAGTCTATGTGGATTCTGTATTAAGAATATTTTCACTGCTTCCCCTTGCCGTCAGATAGCACCTTTCCTTGGCACGGCATTTTCTCAGTCATAGAACTTATGTGATCCTGCACATAAGCGCAACTGTGCCGCACACTGTATTAAGTGCGATTTACACTTCTGTATTGAATCGCTGCAGTAAATGTGGCTTGGTGGCCTATGTCGTTATGAGAATTTATACTTGTGTGGAGGGAATGCGCTGATACCAAGACGACCCGTCAAATTTGTTGTGGTCTGCATCGTCGCAACTTGTAGTTACATTTCCAAGAAAGTGCACGTCAGGCTATGGCGTCGATTCCATGCTCAAGTATAAATCATGCTTTACACAGCAGATCAGCTGTTTTGGTCAGACTATGAGCTATTTATTGAGGAGACAGCAAATTTCAGGGCAGTAAAAAATGACTGATAATGACAGCAATGATGAAATGCAGCTCGCTGGGGAGACAAGAGGACACCTTTATGAACCAGAGTACACAGAGGAACGTTTGCAGAGGGAGACTGAATGGGCCAAAAGAGAGAAACGCATATAGGAGCACAGGAATCCTATGGTTGACAAATATTAGTGCCAAAGGAAAGGGCTGGTAAAGCAGTGAAAAATTCTCATTATAGTGCTCACTAAAACTGATACTGATTTTTTGGGGGGCGTTGGCCTTTCTTTAAGTGGCTAAAATACATTTTGCTGGTGCCCAAATCCACAGCAGTACATTGCTTACAGTACTCCTTTCTGCTTCTCCAAACAGGAAGCACGCTGACTGACATCAACTCTGACTATAGATAACTCCACTTTAAAAAATCTAAACTGTCCCTTTAATATGTCCCTCAATACTAAAACCTCAAAATTCCCTGAGAAACAATAAGTACCTTATTGTCCTCAATGGCAGATAGAGCTCTGACATAAACGCACAATCACATCATCCTAACACCATCCCAAATGTTCCACACCTCCACCCAAAAAGCCCACAGCTCTCCCATCACACATGCAGCTGTTGTCTACCTGCCACTCAGCTGGAACCTCTGCATGTGTATTGGCCTGTGGCTGATGATGAGGGGCAGGCTGGCCCCGCCCTCATCCAGATGTGCGCCTCTCTCCTGTCTCCTCAGTCCACTGCTGGCTTCAGCAGAGAGCGGAGCCTCGGGAAGTCAACAGGAGGGTACGGATAGTAACAAGTACAAACAACCCTTATCCGCAGTCTGCACCAGCTATATCTCACTCGATCTAATGAGTCGTGACTTTCTCGTTAGCCCGTGAGCGGGGATTCGCCCCAGGGTGGGAGTGTGTGTGTTACCTGGGCAGCGTCAGACGCAGAGCTGATGGAGAGAGGCAGGGCTGAGTGCCATGCCAGTCCGGAGCGCTGTTGAGCACAGAGCTTCATTGCGCGCAGAGCAGACTCTGCTGACAGGGAGCGGTCTGCTGTCTCTCACGACCTGTGTGAATTCACAGTTTGTTTTTAAAGAAGTGATTCGAGGGCTTTCTCCAGAGGCAGCAGCCCGTGGAAATAGAAACCCATCCAGGATTTTTTTGGTTTCTTTGCGGAGGAATGGGGATGTAACCGGTTTCCACATGCATTTGGAAGTGGCGTGAGGTTGCGTCCAGATTGAGAAGAGCAAACTACAGGGGTGTGTGGTTAATTGAAATCGATCCGGTGGTCTCATTTTGAATGTGAAGCAGCAGCAAAGGTTGTTTCTCCTCTCCTCTCCTCCCTCCCCTCATCTCACCTCCAACATGACTTCACTGTCGGGGACCAAGGAGAGGTCTGTGAGCAGCCGGAGCAGAAAATATGGGGTAGGTTATTCATTCAAGTAGCCCAGGGGTGGACACACCTCTGTTACCTATAGTGCACATGAAAACTTAGTGATGCATGCACTTCACCTCACCCTTTTTTAATTTAAAAAAATGTAGTTTGCTCACCATTTCCAGGCTGATGTAAACAGAAACTCATGAAAGCTCATTAGATTTGTGCTCATGCTGCTGATTGAGTGCTTTGTGAAGATCACATTTCGCACATCACTGCTTATGGTGTCACAAGAGTGGTATGCATTTGCACCCATAGATCTCCCACACCTCTTAATTATCACTAACTGAGGACCAATCAGGTGTCACACTCACACCTGTGTCACCGCCTGCCTCCCACAGTCTAATTAGTGTTAATTTATAACATAGGGTTGGCTCACATTATACCCACCTCTTCACTTGGAGATTATTGAGCATTCCCACCTATCAGCCTACTCACTGCTTCTTTATTATAGCCTTTGTGAGGGATTAAAGTAGCTATAGGACCCAACCTCGCCAGCCACCACCACATCAATGGGTCTGCTCTCTCTGACTGGATTTACCCAGCCGCAAAAGATCTAATTTTCAACTCCTTGCGGCTCATTTGATGTTCCCATGTGGCTATACGAATACAGAAAAATAACACGGGTCTCCACACGGAATCTGACTTAATCCTATTTAGATGGTGATAGAAGCATCCAATATGCTGACTGCCTTGGCTTGGGTTGCAGCATTATCACAATAAATGTTTCACATTGCTTCCTGTTGGTGTGTTTTTAATTGTCACAGGATGTGATTTAATTCCTCAATATTATGTTATAGTCCCTATCTACCGCCCATTGTCTGTGTGTGTGTGTGTTGGCATGATACTGTCCACTGTGTGTTCAGTTTATGAGATTCTTTCCAAAACAAGATATTCACCATCTATCAACTGTTGACATGTATAGTAGGGGAGAGCGGGGTCGTTTGGGACAGGGGGACAGGTGCTTTTTTGGCCAGTTAGAAAGCAACGATGCCTCACTCTTCCACATACAAAGAAACGTATTGTTGGAAAGCTGATTTTCTGGCCCATCAGTTGGTGCTAATGTTAGCTGTCTGAATTTTTGTCGGTGGCTAGCGCAGGAGTCCAAAGTGTGTCTGCTCTCCCTAGAATTGTTGGCACAGTTGCAGGGGATGGTTAGGAAAATATCGTTTATAGTTCCTGTGTTGTTACGAATTAATAAAAAATAGACACAAAAAAGACAAAGGGTTTTCCTAATGGAATAAGACCCACAGCGAACTTTATGTAGGTGTAAATTTTAAACCCCTGGGCATAGTTTTTTAAGTCTCAAGTTGTTGTTTTTGACTTTCTTAATGCAAAATGCAAAAAACTCAATAGCCTATGTACCAATGGACTACATGTAGTCTATTGTAGCCACATAGAGCTGATAGGTGCCACTGAAATGACTGAAAAGACTCAGAGTACAGCCAAATCTGTATCTCAGTAATTTATGAAAATATAATAATTTTGTAAATGTTTTCTTTTTCACAAGGATATGTGTCAGCAAGTGAGAAATAAGTGAGAAATATAACATGTCTTATTTCAGACTGCATTCTTTTTTTTCAGCCCAGCTGTTCTTGGGAGGCAGAATTTTGGGATCATACAGTTCTTGTGCGTTTTCTGAAATTGAGCCTTTCACATTTGTTAGGGGTTGGAGCCTAACCCAGCTGACACTGGGTGAGGGGCAGGGTACACCTTGGACAGGTCGCCAGACTATCACAGGGCTGACACATAGAGACAAACAACCATTCACACTCACATTCACACCTACGGCCAATTTAGAGTCACCAATTAACTTAACCCGCATGTATTTGGACTGTGGGAGGAAGCTGGAGTACTTGGAGAAAACTCACGCTGACACAGGGAGAACATGCAAACGTACCCACCCCAGAGTACGAACTAGGAACCATCTTGCTGTGGGGCCACAATGCTAACCACTGCACCAACGTGCTGCCCCAAATTGTGTGTTTACGGATGAAATTATTTTCATTACCATTCAAGTAATCTGTAAGCAATGGAAGATTATTTCATATTGATACAAAAATGATGCAGCCAACCCTGCTCTCCCCTAAGCATGGACATTAAAGCTGTGAATCAGGCTTATATTTTCAACCAGAATCATTTGCTTTTGATTCTCTTTCATGAATTTCAGATTTATGCTAGATTGTGCGCAGACCCACAAAGGATGATAGCTTGACTTTTAATTTGCATGATACAAGTCACATGCCCTCACCCCTCCTCACTGTTTTACTCTCATTTCTGTGCAACCTGTTGCGTGCACTGGGATGATCAGGATGTTGCACATTTTTATACAATATAGGATTTTAATGGAATTGCAAAACATTTGGGTCTATTATTAATTCATATCAGTATTTACAGCTGCATGTCAAAATGTCTGCCATGAAAAGGCCTATCAGTCAAATTTTCTTCTTCTTCTTCTTTTTTTAAATTTAAAAAAAAAATTTTTTGCAGATGCCTGACACTTCCCCGACCAAATCTGCTTCCATCTTCCCGGACACATGGTACCGAAAGGCCTACGAGGAAAACACCCGCTCTGGCACACGCCCCGCCCCAGAGGGTGCCGGCTCCATGCCGAGCTCCACAGGCACCCCGTCCCCAGGCTCAGGGATCTCCTCACCAGGGTCCTTCTCTGGATCACCAGGGACCATCTCTCCAGGGATTGGGACAGAATCGCCCGGTTCACTGGGTGGCTCCCCGGGTTTTGGGACAGGATCACCGGCCTCAGGCAGTGGAAGCTCCCCTGGTAGTGAAAGAGGGATTTGGTGTGAGAACTGCAACGCAAGGCTGACAGAGCTGAAAAGACAAGCACTGAAACTGCTCATCCCTGGACCTTACTCCAGCAAGGTAATAACAAGATTGTCTGCTTGTCTATGGTGTGTATGAACGTGTGTATCTGTGTGTGTGTGTGTGTGTGTGTGTGTGTGTGTGTTTGCACTAGGCTACCTGTTCTGTCAGCCAGTGGTGAGCTGGAAATGCTCAGTAGCACAGCCTCCAAAAATAACTTGTTCCTTCATTAACTGTGGCATTTAGACAGTGACACATATTAACTTGGTTGCTCATGAAAGACCTGGACTCTAATCATTCCCTTGCTTACTGCACCGCTGTGTAGACTGAGTTATTGTTCTCATAAATCACAAGGACTCTGTAATTTGTCCAGCCCTCATCTGACCAGCTGTGGGAGAGAGCAGAGACTGAACAGCCTTTGGGATTTAGGATAATTATTGTATTTGAAGCTGTAAATCAATTACTCTTGCCAAAACCAAAATAATAGATGACATAGGCAAGACTATTTAGATTTTTGCCTTTGAGTTCTGCAGTTTACCTGATTGATCATATCACCAGAATCGATTCAGCTCACTTTGTTCGATATTGCTTTTCTCCTTTTAGGGAATTAACATGATGGATTACTGAGAGACCACTTTGAGCCAATATGAATCCATATAGATAGATCAATTGCAGCTTTTTTTCTAATGTTCTTTGACAGGTGATTTCTTTTTCTCTTTGCTTTATCTATATAATCAATTTTAATTCCATTAGTACAGTGATTTAGTGATTCTTATCAGGCAGATCATGAGCCCTAGAGTGGTGTGAGTTGATTTATTATATGCTATCTAATCATATACCAGGGCTGGATATTAGTACCAGCCACTGGCCAAATGGTGGTAAAATATACAAGAGGCTGCTAAATTTGTTTCACTCATCAGTCCAAAAACAACAACAAAGCAATGGTAATCTCTTGAGAAGCTGGTACTTTTTTTTTTACAATGGCAGGTGGACAAAAAATTCTAATCACAATACCATACAAATGTTATTATATATTATGTAATATATTATATTATAAATTATATATAGTTATATATGATATATATAGTTATATAGTTTTATATATATTGTTAAACATAGTTATGCCAGCCTACACTGAATAGATTTCTACCTCATAATTTATGAATAATCAACAAAAACCTGTGCTAACAACAAATTGAGCATAGCGTTAGTTTAGACAGGACACAGTGTCAAGCTCAGCTCACATCCCAGCTACATCAGCTGATCTCAAACAGCCCAATCAACTGATGGATCAGCTGACTGATGGAGAGAAGTCAGCTGATAGATCACATGATTCCTTTCTATGCAATTAATTAGCAAGTCTTATTCAGGGTGCCCTATTTAAACTGCTCTGGCCTGCCTACTGCTGCTGCTTCCTCTGTAGGATGCTTTTCAACCTGCCTCCACCCCAGCTCCTCCTTTTCATGCTGTGTCTGACTTTTCAGTGTCATTTCTGTTTGTCATTGATGCTGCTCGGTTCTGTCCCTAGGGGTCTTTGCTACTGCTCTCCAAGGCTTTCCATGTATGCGCATGGAAGGGCAGGGGGGTTTGCTCTCTCTGCCTCAGGCTTTCCTTGTTTGCACGTGGAAGGGCAGAAAGTTGTGCTCTGCCCGCCTTAGGCTTTCCATGTAGGCGTGTGGAAGAGGCTTTCTGTGTAGGTCAGAGAAAAGGCAGAGAGACCCTAGAACAGTGCCATACCGCCAAATGTAATACTGCAAATGGAAATAAAGTTTTGTTTGACTAAAGTGTTCCTAACTGAACCAAAATTGTTTAAACAAATGGAGGGGACGTCTGCACTGTCACCTGTATTTCAAGTTAATTGTGCTGCACTACTTGGGTAAGATAAACATTATCATAGAGAAATAATACATTTTGCATTTGACCTTGGTTTGGCTGGTAAAAAAAAGAAAATTAGAAAGCATAAAAAAAACCCGCCACACAATTGAAAGTCCATCTGGCATGGCTTTTGGCTCTGCATACATTTTCTGAACATGTTGCCTCTGGGTTCAATGTTCTCCTGCTACAGTTGACTGGATTTTAGTTATGAATGCAGTGGGGGCCACACATCCGACTTGGAGTTAATTGGTGACAAATAAGCAGGTCTTATGCACCACGGGGCTAATAAAGTGCATCAGCGAGTGGGACTCAGATATAGGACTAGAGTTAGAGAGAGAGACTTACTGTATAGTAAGACAGCAGCAGAGGTGTAAACAGTGGATTCTCATTAGCCCAAGAACATGACAGTTGGAAATTGTTAGGAACGGTGGGGGTTAACGGGGACTGTTGGTGGGCAGACCACTAATTAAAATGTTATTCGTGAGGTTGGGTGTAGTTGAGGCTGATTAAAGCTTCACCACTGTGGTTAACTTTATTGCAGTGTAGAATAAGCACAGGCACACGACTTACAACACTGTCGCTGCTGTAGGTGCTAAAGGCCTTTGTGGAAAATGTATCTGCATACAACATAAATTAAGTAGAGTACACATGTAACACCTGCAGATGTGGAGTAAAAGTAACACTGAATCTAGCACACAAAGCTATAAAAACACATAGCCACATGGCAAAGTAACTCTCTTTGGCTCAAGAATTTTGCCAGTGGAAAAAAAGATTTTACAGCCTTTGTCTACGTGTGCTCAACAGATTTACACTCACAAGTATAAATGGGAAAATGGACTGAGGAAGTGGGAGTGTAAGCAAGTGTGTGCTACACTGTGCACGCAGCTCACTGGATAGTCAGAGGAGTGAACATGTGCCTCTGATGTGTTTGAAATGTGTTATTTTGACTTTCTGAGTAAGTTTTCCTCCAGAGCTCCTGCTCTTGAGTCCTGAAGGTCAACTTATTCAGATCAGTTAGTGGAGGGTTTCTTAGATGAATTAATTAGATTGCAATCATTGTGATTTTTAGTAAAAATGAGTAATAAAGCTGTCAATTGGACCTGTCATGGTGCTTGGTACGTGGTATAAGCTGTCGACCTAAAGGTCCATTTTGTAGGATTTCGGGGGATATACTGGAAAAATGGAATATAATATAATAAGCATGTTTTCCGTAGTGTGTAATCTCATGAGAATTAGAATTGTTGTGTTTTTGTTACCTTATAATGAGCTGTTTATATCTACAAAGAGAGCAGGTCCTCGTCTACAAAGATTGCTATGTTGCACCACCATGTTTCTACAGTAGCCCGGAATGGACAAAGCAAACACTGGCTTTAGGTAGGGCCATAACTTTTTCAACATGACATTGCTTTATTCTGTGTTTTTACCGGTTTAAAACACCAGGTCCTTAAGGTTTGAAGAGGAAGGAACCACTGTGGATCATTCAGCTCCTGTTACAAAATCTCTAAATGTCTGGATCTTAAGCTGCTTTCACATCGCTGCATGGTAACGGCCCTGAAAACAGCCTACCTACAAGAGTGTTCCCTCAAAAGCGAAGTGTTTTTTTTTAAAGAGGCTGCTGCTGCTACAGTGCATTGCCAAGATGCCAGGCAGGTGTTTTGGTGAACACTGACAGAAGTGCAAGCTAGCTTGTAGCTGCATACTGTAGCAAGACAACAGAAATCACTGAACTTACTGAAGATTTCTACATATTTGGACAATATACCAGTCATCTGAAGTTTGGTGGAAATGGTATTCCAGGTCCAGTTTTGCTTCTGGTTGTCCTTGGATACCAACAATCCTCACCACTAGACGCCACTAAAACTGCCTGTTCCTTTAAAACAACTGGTGAAGGTGAACCCAATATTAAGATGTGCTGCCCTGCTGAATCTTTGAATATACAACATTTGGGGTTTCTTATATTTGGGTCAGTGCGGTTTCTTCCTCATACTCCTCTTACAAGAGTGAACTGACCCACACAGGTGTTCTGTGTCGAGGAAAAGCTGAACTCATGTCCTTGGTGAAGCAATGTGACCTAATAATCCTCCTCCTTCACCAAATGTGCCACAGCAGCACTTCAGCTGAGTGTGTGTGTTTGTGTGTGTCCCTTCCTGTTGTGCTGTCAGCATGAGACCCCATGTTATTCCTACAGGACGCTAGGACATATGTGACCTCTCACAGCTAGAATAAAAACGCACATCCACCGACCGATATACCCCCCAACATACATACATACTTGTACACACATACACACTCTCTGAACCATGTAGACCTCTTTCTGTCCCTGGATATGAATACATGATGGGTTATGCTTGACCCATGGTCTCCACACACACACACACACACACACACACACACACACACACACACACACACACACACACACACACACACACACACACACACACACATTCTTTCACAGGGCTGTTTATACTATGCTAATGATGACCTTCACCGGTCTTACCATTGAATATTTTGCTGTTTAGATGTCTGCAGTTCAGTGTGTGTGTGTGTGTGTGTGTGTGTGTGTGTGTGTGTGTGTGTGGAGGCCATTTAGCATGTTTGTGTTGCAGTCTGTTAAGAGCATTTTATGAATACAGAAACAAGCACACACACTTACACACGTGTCCATGTTTGACTTTGTCACTATGTTTAAATGTCATGATATTTTATTGTGGCAGACAAACTGGTGTTTGTGTATGCTTGTCCACTTGTTTGTCTTATAAGCAGCTATGAGCTAATGCAAACAAAGCGGGTTTTTGTGTGTATGTGTGTGTATGTTTGCAGTAGAACTGTACCGAATAGTTCAAAGCTTCATTCATAATGCTGACACTCGTATTCTAAATCAACATCTGAATGCTGGAGAGCTTTTTTTTTATTGTATTTTTCTGCATGTGTATTCATTCTGTTTAAACCTGGTATTTCTGCACAGTTGCAGATAAAGATTAGGCTCCACTAATATTATCTGCATTATATTACTGTATTTGTAGAATTAGCTTGGTGGCTACATGGGATTCCCAACATGCTTTTATCTAACTAAATATCCTGCTTCTATTTGTTGGCGTTAAGTCTTTCACTGCAGCCAAAATCTGTTTGCTCTTCTTTGTGATATTGTTTCCTATAGGTCCTTCCCTTGGATTCGGATCAGATTTTGAGTTTAAAAAGCGCAAAACACTTTAATTTGTTCTGATTTATTTTATTGCCATTTCTGTCATACCGTAATGTTGCTATAGTGATTGTTATGTCATCATTAATGTTATGCCCTTATTGGATTAGCCTGCTTCCTACATGCATTTTTGTCAATGAAATTAAGGACATATATTCATTAAAGAAAGTTGATTTAATTAAAAAAAAAAAGACTAACTGATTTAATCTGATAAACCACTTTATATTAAATTGAGGATTTTGCTCGAGAATTAAACAAATTTGGTCTCCCAGGTGAAGGTCTGGAGTTTGTTTGACAGATCTACCTCCCCTTCCACCCAGCCTATGTGCACTGTCTTAGTTTTTATGCTAGGGTAGTTGCCCTGAGTGCAGTGGTGGTTCTAGCACATTTGGTGTCATAGGCAAGTCTTCCTCCTTCAGAAAGCTGTATTTATTCAAGTTTCCCTTCAAAAGCTACATTTTACAAGATTACATTGAACACATCATGAGAATGATATAATTTATCTTGACCCAATACTAATTTTTATTGAATAGAGCTTGCACGCTGTACAGTGTAAATCAGTGCAACCTCCATGAGCTGCTCATTGCAGCCAACGGATTTTTTTTTTCATTTTCTTTCTCTCCACATCCATTCCTCTCAGTATTGTAGTGGTAGTTGAGTGGGCACCAGAGAACTTTTGTTATTTTGACATGATAACAATACAGTGTGTTCAGGGGTTCACATGATGTCAAATAACTCACCCACGGAGGACAGTAACCTTACCATAAACCTATACTGCCTATATCACAGGTTGGCACTGCCAGAGCGTCAAAACATGACGCCACCTGTGGCATCAGTTTCTAACGCCAATGGGCCACTGACCAAGTGTTGGTATTTGAAGAGTTGAGGGTGACACCACATTTTTGGTACAGTTGTAATGTGCAGTGTTTATTTGCTGTCCATTATATGTCCCTCATTCAAGAGTAGTATAAAACAGATATATATACTGTATATATAGCATCTCTGGAATTTTTTTGATGTGGCTTAAGTATTATCCTCAAATTAAACTGAAATTCATGTCAGGTCATATTGTCCAAGAGCAAAAGGGGACTGAACTGTTGAGGGATTAGAATGAGCAGAGTAGGTTTTCAGGTTTACACTCGCACATGCACGCAAAATGCACACACGTTTGTAACCACAGGACTAAAAAGCACATCTGGCTACACAGCTGTACTCACTTAAGGCCTCTGTCTCTGCTCTACTGATGTGTATATCCGTGTGTCTGTCTATGTATGTGTATTCATCCCTTATATCCACACCCAAATCAGAAATGGATGCAGGGTGATCTGTTTTTGGTTGGTCCAGTTCAGCCCAGGAAAGTGGGTCACCGTGTGTGTGTGTGTGTGTGTGTGTGTGTGTGTGTGTGTGTGTGTGTGTGTGTGTGTCACCAGCAAAGTGTCTGTTTCAGATCAGCTGAAAGTCAAAACTGTGTATGTTTATAAAGTGAAACATATACTGTTCCACTTCAGACATAAAAATGAAACCAAAAAAGGACATGTTTGTGCATATATTCGCTCCCCGCAGACCTCTTACTGCCAACTTGAGATTCATTGAGATTGCTTTCATCTGCATTGAAGATTAGTTTTTCAAGTTTATACATACTTATACATACACACTTATATACAGCACATAGATTTTGGTCTTCACTTGACATCATTAGGACTGGGATCACAGATACAGTGCAGTGACACGAGAATTGAAGCTAAAATATGTGCGGGAAATATTTTTCCCTTTTTGTTGAATAAAAAAATAGTTGACCAACTTTAGTGCTTGTTACTTGGAAAGCCAAGAGCTGTCAGTCCAGAATTATTTCTTGCTATCGTTCTTGCTCTCCTTACCCTTGCAAACAAAACAGCTTTCTTGTCCAAGTCTAACTATACAGTTTTATCATGTTTACCATCATAAACATTTACAAATAGCCTGGTGAGCTCCAAGTATTGTAACTGAAATAAATGGTATTCAGGGTTTGGAAAGATCTGACATATGGAGTGTATAAAACTGGCATGAGTGAAAAATTACTGTTTTCACACATTTACTCTGTACCCTGACAAGTTAGATTACAAACTACTTCACAAAGTATTAGTCTCACTTACTGTACTTAGCAAATTACCCATAATCTGAAGTGTTGAATGTAGGTGGAGCAGTAGTATTTAGGTAACAGCGAGCCTTGTAGTGCAGAAACAAGTATTTGATTATTCATACAAGTCAATCGAAAGAAAAATAATCAGTAGCAATTATTATCTGTAGCTGTCAGGTATCAATTATAGAGCAAAAAATAGAGAAAGGAAGAGGAAGCTGATCCCAGCTTATCAATGTAGAGATCTGCTGCTCATATAATTGTAAATTGAATTTCTTTGAGTTTTGGACTTTTGTTCAGACAAAACAAAAAAGATGCGTCCTTGGGCTTTATTAAATTTTGAGGGCATTTTCACCCTTTCATGACATTTTACAGAAAATAAATGGAACATGTTGTCAACCAAAAGCTTTTAATACTGATCATGGTCATTAACTTGTAGTTCCAGCAGATGCTATGCAGCGCTTTAACGAAGCATCCCAGAAATACACGCCTTGTCTATTTTTAATGGAACCGTGACTTGTTGCACAGAGCAGATCGAGTTTTCCTGCTTACAGACACTGAATCTGAAATATATAGATACAATACAATGATGAGGATGAATATAAACATAGCCACAAATCTTTTATCCATGTTAATCATGACTGGACTTCAATGGTATTAAAATTGTCTGTAGGCTACGGGATAGTAGGAAATAACACAATTACAAGAGACAAAAAAAAGAAACAATTTAAGGGTATACTTACTTAGGATACTTAGGGTATAAGCACAAATATCAAGGATAATGACCAAATTTAAAAAAATCCACAAGTCTACAAAATCTGGCAGGCAAAATGCTTTGTTTCTGAAATGCACTGTGTGCTATGATGCTATGCAGTAAACAGAACAAAACCAGGTTGCAGCCATGACATGTGATGCAGCCACGTCCAGTGGAATAGTCTCTTATAACATATCAGGTATTAAATAAATCTGCAGAATAAGACCAAACTTTTCTTCAGATTTCAGTCTTTGAGCTACGACAAAAGCCAAAATGTGGCGTGCAACAGATGGAAAGGCTTGTCGTTGTCTTTATCCGAGCCAATTTCTGGAAAACTTACATCCCCTACTGACCAGTTAAAAGCATTGAGAAGTTAGCAGTCAGTGATTGTATAAAACAGACAATAATGCAGGTTTTTCAACATTTGTGAATCACTGCAAACTTGAGAGGTCCTTAAGCATACAGTCATATATGTGCACACCTAATATTGCGCTGATTGGTCCAGTAGTTTGCCAGATAGGCTGCAGACAGATGAATACACACACACACATCTATCTTTGTGAGGACCATCATTGGCATAATGCATTCCCTAGCCCCTTACCCTAACCTTAACTATCACAACTAAATGCCTAACCCTAACCTGAACCCTAAAACCACACAGGCTTTTTTCTTTTAAAAGTGAGGACTGGCCAAAATGTCCTCACTTGCAAAAATGTCCTCACTCTGTTGCTATAATACCTTTTTTTTGGTCCTCACTGTGTAGCATGTACACACGCACACACACACACACACACACACACACACACACACACACGTAAGCTTATGCCTGGTGGAGTTAATAATCAAAAAGCCCCACATCAGTAGACATTAGTAGCGCATCTGACCATTAGGTCAAGTAGAGGTTGAGGTTTAAAGCTCATGATCTGTCTGCTGCTTCAGATGCCTTTTCAAACCCACCTAAACAAATGGGGTTAACACTCTTGTGGATATAATCAATTTAACTAATCCTAGTCACTTGGTAATTTTCACCCCAAACCAGTAATTTGTCTGTAATTAGTCTACTTATCAGATTAAACGGTGGAGTGTTATTACTCTGCAGTCTGTCCTCAAAGGGATGTATTTTTTCTGCACACAGGTACCTAGCTATCCTTTAATAACGAAATCCCATAACACTATAGAAGCAGGCCTCCGGTAACCACGGCAGCTGGTGTTGCCACGGCAGCGACATGTGACAGATGTGAGCTGCATACATATCTCCATCAGCACTAATGGGCTCCTCATAGCTGCGTGCGCGTTGGTGAGAGGCAGAAAGAGGGTGAAAATATATGGAGTTCATGTGAATAATAGCACGTGCTGGTGTGAATGTGTGTGTTTTTGGCAAGAGGTAAGAGAGAATATACTAGTTAGAGTGTGTGTGTGTGTGTGTGTGTGTGTGTGTGTGTGTGTGCATGAATAAGAAGAGAGAGCGATCATGCCCTCCTGATGCCTTTCAGGTGTGAAAGACATTACCATATAAAGAGGTGGCTTCATCAATAACAGCAAGACGGTTTGGATGGATGGATGTGTATGTGTGTGAGGGGAGGCAGGGATGCTGATGCAGGCTGAATTAAAGAGCTTCTCACTGGGTTTATGTCAGTTTGACCCACCCCCAAGTGCACACACATACACATCATCTTAGGATCTGTTGTTATTTACTGTACCTCTCTATTTCAGTTTAATATATTTTGTATTTGTCAGAAACACTTATTGAAACAGTGCCCAAATATCTGTTTAAAGTCATTTAAATATGTAGATATTTGTAGAATATAACACCAAACTATTATTTGTTATGTAAAGATATAGTGTAGTAATGGCATCCTGAGCAGAGAAGTTATGCTAACTCTGTGTGTTTTATAATATGAGCTTCTCTGTGGTTTGCTGTGGTCAGCCTGTCCGGTGGTAAGCAGAGGGTAAGCAGTTTCAAACACAGCGGTAGGGGTATGAAGTGGTTGCTGCCAACATGAACGCGCACAGATTTTACTCTGCCGCAGAAGCAGAAAGAAGACAAGATGAAGAAGCTCATATTGTTGGTGTCTGAAAACCTGGAATTACAGCGCTAACAACTCATGAGGACAACCAGAAGTAAGACTGGATTTGGGATATTATTTCCACCAAACTTCAGATAACTGGTAAACTGTAGTAATCTGGTAATTTCAGTGACTTCCATTGCCTTGCTACAGTATGCAGCCACAAGCTAGCGTGCACTTCTGCCAGTGTCATCCTGACTGTCATCGCAGCCATCGACCCTAGCAGCAGGCACTTTTAAAAACTCTTTGCTTTTTGGAGGAAAGCTCTGGCAGGTACGCAGTTGTCAGGGCGTCTGTGTTGCAGAAGTGTAAAAGCAGCTTCAGTGCGTGTGTCCCACTGGCTTACTGACTGGCCGCCACTTTGCACTGCACTCATACGGCGGTTACCGCTGACACTGGAACAGTTTCATCACGGAAGCATAGCGTCCATCCTCAGGTTTCCCCTGGTTAACATCATTAGCTCTGTCAACACTGTTGCTGTTGTATTAATGCTGTATTTGGAGTTAGCACTGTTAGTTGCTAGCTCAGCCACCTCCATGTTGAGAAGTGCGTCCAGACAACTTATATACTCTGAAATCTGCATGGAACCCATTTAAGTGACCCATAAAGCAATACAGTTTGACAGTCCTGTGATAAATGCAGCCTACATGGACGTTACAGTGTCCAAACTTTGCAGAGAAAGATACAGAAGGGAAAAAAATATCTAAATGAGGCCAAAATGCCTCATCTATGAGATGGGTCAGGAGACTGGCAGAGCTGCTTCAAGCTCACAGATGGGCCTATATGTAAGTGTGGAAATAAAATCTTGGAACACCAGTGATCGGCTGGTAGTTCATATTTTTTAATGGTGAGGTCTCTTCAAATAACATATTTCATGTTAAGACATGTTGGCCTTTTCACTGGTGTTCACATGTGTTAATTTGTACTTAAGAGCACTAGCAGGCTGGAAAATAATTTCTGAGCATGTGTGTCTTGTTAGGACCACCGCCCAGCCTCTTTCAAATAAATACTGGAAGTGAGATAATGTGCAATGCCAGGAGGCACACGGTGTCTAAAGATAAACATAACAGTGACTTCCACTCAACTTCCACTCGACTTCTCTCATCTACACAGTCTTCTCATCTCAACCAGTAGAGCCCCTTTGGGATGAGGTGGAACCAATGTGAACGGGATTCTTAAGATCCTGCAAGAACAAATTTACATCGACCAATATCCCTGTGGAATTTTCCCAGCACTTCATGTTTTCTACCTGAAGAATATACACTGTTACAGAAACAAATGGGGTCCAACCCAGTACCAGTTAGAAGAACTTGTGGCTTGTGTCTGTATCTTTAGCTGTTTTCATGCCTCTGCATCAGCAATAGCTGGGGCCAGAGGCATTATGTTTCTGGGTTGCCCATCTGTTTTGTTTTCGTGAACGCAATATCTCAAGAACACCTTCAGGGAATTTCTTCCAATTTTGCACAAATGTCCGATTGGATTCAAGGAAGACCTGCTCAGATTTTAGTGATTACGGGTCAAAGCTGAAGGTCAGCGTGACTTTGTCTATCTTATTTTTGTGAACGTGATATCTCAAGAACATCTTGAGGCAATTTCTTCAAATTTGGCACAAACATCCATTTGGACTCAACAATGAACTGATCAGATTTTGGTGCTCAAAGGTCACAAAATATGTTTTGGCCGTAAGTCAAGAATTCATATGCTAATTATGTCAAAATTTTCCACAAATGTCCCATAGGATAAAATGATAAATTTATGACATTTTATATCCAAAAGGTCAAAGGTCAGCTTCACTGTGACATCATAATGGTCTGCCATTATTCAATGTCATAACTTATGAAAAGAAGAGAAGACATTATGCCATATAGTGAATTGGTGTCACTGCTCTTGATTGTATATATTGTCTGTGCTGCCGGGTTGAAGATGTGTGTGAAGCATGCATGTTTTAAAATTTGTAGCATCTTTGCAGCAACATCTATAATTGAAGCACTGTCAAATGCCATGGCTGCATACGAGTCTGGACAGACATGGATGTAAACTGTAACTGCAGTGTGATTGGTTGTGGAGGCATACAAGTGCGAGGTGGTAATTCAAGTCTTAATCCTCCCTAACACAGGAAAAAAAAAACTCCTTTCCCATCGCTAGTAGACCAGAGCTTGTATGTGTACATGACTTTACAGCAGACGAATATGAGTTTCTGTCTTTAATTTTTTTTTTTTTCTGGTGTGTCATGTTTGACATCATGGACAAGCAGAAAACAGGTTAGTAAACAGTAGAAAGCATTGCTTCTTGCTTCTTTTTTATATCTGTTACTTACTCAGTCATTTTCTCTCAAACTTGGTGCAGAGAAATTTTGGATAATATTTGAATGCTGCTTGGACAGAGACAGACGTTATTTTGTGACGACTTGTCACTGCATCTCACTGGCAAAGGGGCTAAAATTAGCATGTTCAACTGGGTGTTGTATTTCCATCACCGCCGATTTAAGATGATTGAAGCTGGAGTGTCATTTGACCCAGGAGTGAATGCTGATTTTAACCTTTCTCATTAAATAAGAAAACCAGATTTTAGCGGGTGTTAGTGGGTTTTTTGTACAGTGGGAAAGGGACTATATTGTCTGTATCTCCCTTTTTCATTTAAGATGCCTGCAGATATTGCCGCACAGAGACCAAGATACAAGCATCATAGACACACTCACACATAAACTCAGCTTCTGTTACTTTCTCTCACTATCACACTTTTATTTTCTAAATTAGGCTCTAGAGAAATGAAGGACAACACGAGAGACAATGATTTATATTTAGAAGAAGAGGAGGATCTAAGAACAGGAGGGAAATTAGCAGTAAGAGAAAGGAAAGACGGCCGTTTTCCCTAATAGTGCTGTCATTGTCATTATAGTCACTCACCCAGAGCGGGCACACTTAATTAGTCTAACTATTCCAGCCAGTAGACTACCACAGTCAGAGCACTGTGTGTGTGTGTGTGTGTGTGGTGTGTGTGTGTGTGGTGTGTGTGTGTGAGCGTGTAACCTGTCTGTCTATAAAGAGCCAGAGAAGCTACTAAAAGCCATGCCAGTTCTAAAAGACAGCAGATGAATTTGAGCTTGCCAATGTGCATTAATTAGTAAATTTAACACAAAACACACATTATTAGATACAGTAGATGGATGTGCAAAGTACCAAGTGTTTGTACAATGGGTGCCATTACCAGTGTGCTTAATGATGACTCTGAAACTGCCGTCCCTGCTCATTGGCTAATTTTAAAAGAAATGAAAGGGACTTGGCTTTAAAGCTAGTTTTTTGCCACTTGGCATTAGTGTGACAAATTATTTGAAATGTCTGCATCACTTTTACTTGGCAATTACATTTAATGACTTCCTGGCAAATGGAGGTTAAAACACATAAAATATCCTGGTGGTCTAGTGGTCTTAATTTTGTCTGGGGACATTTGTCATCACCGCTGTCTTTCTCTAGCCTCTTATTTCCAGTCTTTCTATACTATCCCCTGTCAAATAAAAGCAATAATAGAAAACATATATTGAGATAAAATACACAGTTGTAGTCCACTCAAAGCAGTGACAGAGAAAAGCCAGCTTTACATTTATTGCACCTCTGTGCACCTCACAGACTCTAAGACCAAAACAAACACCACCCCTGCACACCGACAACACATTGCAATAACAGGCAAATTACATTCATGAGTGAGCACACTGGCACACAACAGTGTGTACTGATACTCACACAATACACACACCAAAGCACCCTGAGGTTCATATGAAAACACACACAAATGAACAAACACACACTGGCATGTGTGTATGCACTGCTGGATGGTGGTGAAAGTGGCAACAGCACCCGCTGCCATGAGGTCTGTAGCTACCATGGCAACTGTCTCTACATCACCTCGACACCACAGAAAAAGATTGAGAACACTACAGTAGTTATGCACCTGTCTCCACTGTCCGTCTCCACCTGTCTAGATGTTCAGATATGTTATGTTTGTGTTCATAGTGATACAGAGTTTGAGATTTATATATGCAGTGTATTGAACATATAGAATAGTGCTGTATTCTAAGTTGTTCCTATCTATCTCTGCTTATCTTCTGACTTCAGTGATGTAAAATGTGCAGTGCCTGCTCAGACACTGTTTTTCTTTGCCGTGCATTTCTCTCAGACTTTTAAAAGTTTTTGATTCCTTCATCCAGAGCCAAGATGAAAAGTGAAAATGTTCCTGTAGCTGCAGGTGCCAGCTTCAGCACTGTGTGACACTGTCATAAGTCTCGCTCGCTGAACGGTTTATTTGAAGACCTGCTAACAACACTTTTAAAATTAGCCGACCTGCTGTCATGAGCTGAGATATCACACGGGATCACAGCCTGCACACACACGCACCGTCACAGGCTATCACATAGTCAGATATAACACATCTATCTTCAGCATCTCACACCAGGAAAATCTCATGACAGGCTGAGGTGTGAGTGACAGGGATGACATGTATGTGTGGCGTTGTGTGTGTATGTGTGTGTGCTCGTCTGTGCTTTACTTTGTCTTTGTGAGAACTAAGTTTTCAGCTGTCAAAGTAGGGGCACTTGCAAAGTGAGGCCATTTTGGCTGGGCCTGATGTCTTTAAGGGAGTAATTAGTGTCAGGATTTTTTGCTTGAATTAGAACAGGAAGGATACAGTATCCATGTCTGTATGTGGGGGTGTCAATGTATGTGAAAGTAGCAGCTCTGGGCACCTGCAGGCCTGGGTTCACCCTTATTAAAATACACTTTCTGCCAACTTGATTAGTCCAGTTAACAGCTGCTTTAAATGTCCAGTGTGTAAGAGTTAGGGGGATTTAGTGATATCTAGAATTCCCTCTGTGTTCATTGTTGGTGAGGTTCTTACCAGGGAGCTGAATTGTTCGCAGAGGTCTCCTCATCTCCAAAACAAATGCACCAGGTGATTTAAAGCCGGTGAAAAACTTAACAAAGCAGTTTCATGTTTTAAATCAGTGTTTCCCTTACACTGTTTGGCATGTCACGGACAGGCCTCTAGCCCAGAACCTGCTAGTGTGTGCTTACCTATTTTCTCTGATAACTTAATGCATGCTCACCTTATTTCTGATCCAGACATTCAGGAGGTTATTACCAGGGGGGCCGAATTGTCCGCAGAAGTCTCCTCCTCTCCTAAACAAATGGACTCAGTGATTTAAACCTGTAAAAACACTGAATAAAGCAGTTTCACGTTAAAAAATTGGAGTTTTTCCGTCACTCTCGTCACAGAGGGGTTGCAAACTACAGTGACCAATGCCAAAATGTGAAAACACAGATGGCCCTATCTAGAACAGTGTTTGGTTTGTCCATTCTGGGCTACTGTAGAAACATGGTGTCACAAAATGGCAGACTCTATGGACTAGACCCACTCCCTATGTAGATATACTGTAAGCAGCTCATTCTAAGGTAATGAAAACACAGTGATTCTTATTTTCAGGTGATGATACACCAAAAAAACATAGTTATTGTATTATATTCCATTTCTTTCAATGTATCCCTCTAAATCCTACACACTAGATCTTTAGCAGTCAGTCTGCTGCATAAAAGTCAGGCTCTTCCATGAGGTTTGTTCATGTTTTTAGTCTGGATGCTGATGTTTGAATGTTGTGCAGCATGAATATACAAGAAGGGATGAAGTCATTATGCTACATCTGCTCCATACAGACGAAACCTAAGAAGCGTCTAGAGGGAGAGGGATCAAGTTGTTTTGTGTCAGACACACATACATATATACAGACATGCACATACAGCCTCCTATAGGCTTGTTGCAATGCAGTGCTTGTGTCAGCTCGTAGGTTTATTTACAGAGTATGAGCTCACTAATGTCCAATTCTGTGAACAATCTGCTGCCGTGCTTTTACAGCCGTTTGAGAAGATACACTCGTGTTTCAAGGTCTGACAAATCACGACAATAAAAAACACTAAGATGATCTCATGATGCTTAGCTAAAGCTCCTATTTTAGACAGCATTTGAACATTTGCAAGAGATTCCAAAGTTTTTTTTGCGTTTCAGTCCAAAAATCTATAGAAGATTAATGTTGATTTGTATTTCTTTTTTCATGTCGCTAAAAATGTGCCTTTGCAAATGTGGTTTCAAGTTGTTTTTTTAAAAGATGTGGATCTAATTTTAGAGCACAGCTGTTGTTAGTATTATAATGGAGGCTGAAAAAAGATATGATAAGAAAAAAGGAGGAAAGATGAGCATGTGGGAGGAGATGACGTAGTTTCCTTAACAAAGGTGTAGTGGCCTTGTACACTATGTGTGTGTGTGTGAGTGCTTACTGTGACAACAGACCGACCTTTTAGGGTCAAAATTAGATCCAGGGCTCTGCCAGTCAGTCGTTCATGTTTAACAAGTCTTGTAATGGCATTCCTGATCTAAATACACCGCACTGCTGGGCTGCAAATTTGTGTGTGTGTGTACATTCCTAGCTTAACTATATAGGTTAAGAGGCTGTCTAATGCCAAAGATAGGATGAGAAGAGAAGTCTGTGTTTGTGTGTGTGTGTGTGTGTGTGTGTGTGTGTGTGTTTTAAGCAGCACTGTGAGTCTATTGTGTCAGAGCATTGTAAAGGGCAGGAGGTGAAACGAGAACAAGGATGACATTTAAGCTGCAGTTTCCAGTCCGGCTCCACGGCAGACTTCACTGCAGTAGTTGTGGATCAATTACTGTAGTATTTTTTTGAGCTTTTATTCTTTCACGAGGTTCCGGTATCAGCAAATGCTTCAGAAAACCTTGACTTTAAAGTCTGTCCCTCCTTTGGGGTAATTTTCTGCAGTATTTAATGATGATGTACTTCAGGCAGTTGTGCAGCACTGTTTGTTTGGACAATTATTTTATAGTATCTGAGTATAATAAACTGACTCTTAACAAACACATCTTTAATAGTTGATTTGTGCCCCGCCAGGCTCTCTTTATTCCCATTAGTCATCACTCCCTCACCCCATACTGACAAATCAACATAAATATCATCCACTTTCTTGATGCTTATCATCCATCTCAGCCCGGCAGCATCCTCACATCATTCTTCTCTCCAGCTTATCAACAAGATGGAGGAAGATGAAAGAGAGAGCGGGAAGAAAAGAAAGAAAAAGAATCTAGTCAAAATAGAGGTTTAAGGGGAAGGCTACACAAAGGTAGCAAGGCAAAGATGGAGAGAGATAGTGTGCATGCTTGTGTGTGTGTGTGTGTGTGTGTGTGTGTGTGTGTGCGTAAGGGAGAGAGAGAGAGAATTAAATTGGCTGTTTGTTCCCAGTCTGTGCTTCAATCAGACACAGAGAATAGCCTCTAGCCGTTAAACTTTCCAATTACCTTGAGCAGATGGAGCCTGCGGGGCTCGATTTAGAGGGTTTGAAATGGTTGTTGTTGTTTACTGTTATCTTCTATTGACTGTACACCAGGTTACATACAGTGCCAGAGAGGGAGTCATACTAAAGCAGGGTTCTCCCTCTTTAATCTTTACCTCCATATATCATCTGGATCTCCCCTTTCTGCACTTTATTCCATCTCACTGAATTTGATATCTGGAAAAGCATAAGTGATATCTAATTGATCGTATCTCCTGGATCGGCAGCAGTCCAGCAGTTAGTAATGCAGGCTTGTGGCTGGACGGTTGTCATGTTGAATCCATGTTTGATGTCAATGGGAAACCTGGATGAATGAGTCTCCCCTCTCTCTCAGTAACAACTGTGTTCTTGAGCAAGACTCTTAAACCTCAGCTGCTCCCTTCGAGGAGCTCGGCAGCCAACAGTGGAGCACTGTAGTCGCTTTACGGAGCTCCCATGTATGAATGAGTGCTACTGTGTGATTATGAAGCCTGGAAAGGAGCAAGTACGCTCAGTTGACTTTCATGGATATAAGACTGTTAAAAAAGTGTTTTAGTTTTAGGGGCCTGCAGGATGATTCTAGCACACCCTGAGGAGGTTTAAGGTTTATGTTAAAACACATAAAAGCTCTTTGTGAAGGCCTGCGGGAACCACCTGACAAATTGGTTTGAAGTCTCGGGCAAACATTGAGGTTTATTTATATAAATATCTTTTTTTAGAGTGTATTGAATGTTTTATATCATAAACTATTAAATTAATAGTCTGTTTTATTATCGTCTGTGAGAATATTAGTTTGAACATAAATGCTGATTTTACCTGTATCCCTATTTTTCTGGTATCTCTCCTTCTCTGGTTGTTAAAAAATCCTCTTCTCAAAATTGTGTTTAGTGCTAGTTAACAATTATTATCATGCCAACAGGCTGAATTAAGACGGTGAACATGGTAAACATTATACCTGCTAAACATCAGCATGTTAGCGTTATCATTGAAAATATGTTAGCATGCTAATATTAGCATTTAGCTTGAAGCAACGCCAAAGCGTCACAGAGCCCACTAGCATGGCAGTGGACTCTTCTGCTGTGTCTCAAATAGGATACTTTTGTTAGTACACTTACATGTTGTACACTGCATACACTGTGTACTTGTGTAGTGCGTGAATTTTTACACGCACTTGATTAAAATAACGCTTGCAAGATCTGGTGGATTTTCTTCTTTTGGCCAGTGAACTGCAACCGGATGGAGCATTATCACCAACAATTGACAACAGTTGTGTCTCGCCAAAATATGCTTGCTATGTCTGCTTGTTTACTCACGTGGCATCTTCTGATCACGTCATCAAGACACCCTAACTACAATCGTTTTTTCAACTGTAAGTTGATAAAAATATTTAAGTCATAGTCTGGTGTCTCCTTTGAGTAGTCAAGTTGGCAGATGTAGACTCAAGCACACAACCTGGCACATGTTTGAATTATTGTCCTATTAAATTTTGTTTTAGTTCATGGTTGCCATATTACCTTTTTGTCTAATTCTGGTCCTGGAAAATCCCTGACTGAGTTTGTATATTTGAGTTTGTGCTCTTGTGTGTGTAAGGGTACACATACCGTTTCTGTGCACACACTGTTTACTTGTTTCAGTATGTGTGCACACATGTTTAAGCGGGAGTTGTCGGGCAGATCTTTACCTTCAGTTCCTCCTCAGTGAGCCTCACTAACCTTGAGATGGAAGGATACCACAGGGAAGAAGGGATGGGTGGGAAAAGAGAGGAGGAGAAGAAGGGAGCAGGGAAGGAGTGAGGGAGTGTGTGTTCAGGTGTGGGATACGGCAAGATGGATTACCCAACCCAACAGGCAATTTATCACTGTCAGAGAGAGAGAGAGGGGAGAGAAGAGAGGGAGGCTGAGGGATGTGGAAGAGAAAGGATAGGATGGAGGGCTTGGGGAAAGATAGAATAAGAAGTAGGTGGAGGACAAAAGGTTGATAAACATTTGTAAGAGGGTAACCCACTGAATCATACTTTATTTTATGTATAATCAGAGACACGCTAAGAAGAGGTCACTCTCAAGAAAGGATGGACACAGATCAGAGGGAATACTTGGAGTATTTTTCCTGTGCGTGTTTAATTTTAGCAATGCTGTCCCTGTGTAGCAGAGTAGTTAGTAAAGCTAGTAAACTAACTTTGCTTTGTAGTTCAGTGTGTTGGACAGGCAATGACTAGCACTGCTCGAGGTATGGGTTCTTGCGGCTCAATATGTGGACCATCATACCAAGTCCCAATCCCATTTCTTGTTTTTACCCCAACCCCTTGTTTTCAAGTGCCATTTTGCCCCTTAAAACAGTTACAAGGGGAGGTGGATGAAACCTTCCTCTGTGGAGTGGTACAACTCTTTAAGACTCTGATATGTCATCAGTTGTCATTGATGCTGGCATTTATGTAAACTGAGCCGTCTCCTGCTGTGGTGATTTCTCCTTAAGGCTGCAGGCATCCTTTTGAGGTCGTCAGGATGCTCGCGATTTGGAAAGATGTCAAAATGTGAGACTGTCATTCACAAATCAGCAATAACAATTTAACGTTAATTAGCTAGCTAACTATCAAGACATCAGTGTATTAGCAAGTCCTTTTGTTATGTTTGTTATAAAGAAAAGAACCATAATACAAAGTTGAACAACAATGTTGAACTAAGATAATACAATGGTTATTGTAATTTTCTAATCTTTATTCCTTAGTGAGGTTTTTTCGTTGCTCATACAGCTATCTTACAGGTGATTACTTGGTTTGAGGTGTGCCTCCATTTGGAGGGTTATGTAGCCCTAAAACTTTGCCGTGTCCCAACAATCGGGACACTGTAACCCTAGACGTGAACGCACAAAACTGAAGGGTAAGGGGTAAGTGGCAGGGGCAAGGGCTGTATTGGAATTGGGCCCAACACTTGGTGGTATGCAACCTCTGAAATTTTTCACTTGCTGTAATAAGGACCTGCCATTTTTCTTCCAGGGCCTGATATAAATGGACAACACATCTACAATAGGACACCAAGGTGAATAAGTCTATCGGAGCCTGTTTAGACTAATAATCCATGACTAACTCATGTATATTTAGTTTAAAGTTTAGGTAACTGTTTCTGTAAAGAGTATTTGTTCAGTCCGTCGTTATATTTAGACCTCTTTGTTGACAGCTTTAGGAAACACAATGGAGAGGATGGCAGCAAATTAGCTGTATTTTTACTGTGAGTATAGAGGATTACCCTAGAGAGCCACCTGTGCTTCTTACAAATATCCCATGTGAAAACACACATTTACATTGACTACTTTCCCACTTAAATTAGCTATGGAGCCAAGTTCCTCATCTATATTCAGGCGCCAGGCAACTAGCTAATTGGCAGCTAACTAAGACGTTAAAGTGGATTGCTTTCATAGATGGCCTTGGTAGCTAACGCTTAATTTACAGTACAGCTCTGATGCAGATGGTGGACTAATTTAAAAACAGGCTGCAGAGTTTATACGTACTTCATTTACAGCCAGGCACCACCATGGAAAACCAGATAATTTAAAAACAGGCACCGGCAAGCAACTTCCACATAAAAAACAGGCAGTAATTTAAACAACTATTTCATTTACAGCTGGGCACTGATGTAGATGGCCTGCTAATAAAAACCAGGCTCTCTTCCAGCCAGCTAGCTCATTTACATTGTGGAAGGGGGTTGCTGTGTAGACTTAGCACTGTACAAGCTGGGACAAGATTCATAGCTCAGGCTGTTAATGGGAGGGCAGCATTTGCCACACATCGTGATATACAGTATACACTGCTTGGCATACACACACTCTTAAATATGCATGAAGCATAAATGAAAAATGCACGAATACAAACACTTGTTATGTTTGCATGACAGAGAGAGACCTAGCTGATCCGATCTGTCCGTAACATCTGTTTCCAGTATTTTGTACCCTTTGATTGGGTTCAACATCCCGCCACACACATTCACAGCGATCAAGCAGTGCTATTTTTGTATATGTGCGTATGTGTGTGCAGTAAGGATAACACAACTTTGTGGAGCAGAATGGCTGATGAGCACTTAACCCAAGAAAATCCATGGCAACGTTCAGACAGCCAATTAATTATGGTTGTCAATCCCAAACAGTGGCTGCATGAATGCAGCCTCTGGCGGGCTGCAGACCGAAGCACGTCACCAGCATGGTCTGAGGAAGTGCTTCAAAGACTCTCTGAAGGCTCCTTTAAAAAGACCTTCATGCTGACCCTGCTTCACGAGAGTCGCTTGCCCACAGCCATTCAAAGAAGTGACATTTCAAAGAGCATCTATGAAGACCAACACATCAAAGCCTGTGAAGCCACGGTCTCGTCCTCCGAGTGAACCCACCCTGCTGTCCTGCACTGACTGCAACTGAGAGTAAGGACTACCCTCGGCGAGCGGTGAAGACAGTTCTCTTAGTTCAAAGACCAGTGGTGCTGATGGTGGGGAAGCACCTTCACAGATAAACAATTGCTACTCTATAAGAGCAGTGGACTCCGGGGGGCTCCAGGCAAAGAGGGCCATCGAGCCCCCCACAGGTGGCATGGTGGTGCACAGTGCTGCAGTGGTTAGCATTACGGCCTCACAGCAAGAGGGTTCCTGGTTCAAACCCAGGGTGGGGGAACCCCTCTGTGCTGAGTTTGCATGTTCTCCCCGTGTCACTCCAGGTTCTCCAGCTTCCTCCCACAGTCCAAAGACATGCACGTTAATTGGTGACTCTAAGTTAGTCATAGGTGTAAGTGTAAGTGTGAATGGTTGTCTGTCTCTATGTGTCAGCCCTGTGATAGTCTGGTGACCTGTCCAGGGTGTACCCCACCTCTCGCCCAGTGTCAGCTGGGATAAGCTCCAACCCTTTTTCCAATTATTTTAGGGGATCCCAAACATTTGCTTGGTATGCCTCTCCTGACGGTATGCCCCTGAATTATCTTAGATTTTTTGGTGCGTTTTTATTTGATTGATTATTTTTGGTTATAAGTGGTTTATAGAAGCTCCTTCAATGTAACATGCTTCATAATTACCTGGCATGCCAGTTTGACTGAAGCTGAAAATTAGCTTGAGCATTAGAGAGAGAATATCAGTGAGATCAATTTAAGCTAAAGCACTGCAGTGGAATCAGTGTGAGCGTGTGCATGTGGGCATCAAAACGTCTCTTGGACACCTTATTACTGACAGCATGAGGCCTCACCAGCACACACAATATTATACAGTGCACACATGTGGCGCCCACATCCATATATGTACACAGAACACACTTTAAATCTCCAGCGAGACAGGATGCAGCAGGTAATTTACATTCCCTATAGCTAGTTAGTTGTGTATGCTAATTAATTTCTGCATTGCTATGGCAACACAAACATTCTAATGCGTTTTTCTTTGTTATTAATATAGCTTGTCAACATCACAAGGGAGCGTGTGTACATGTGTGTAGACAAAAGTGTGTGTCTGCTCTTCCAAATGTATGTATAAGCAAATTTGTGCATAATGGGTTACCACTGTGTCCTAACCAATCTAACTCCTGCACCCGTGATTGGATCATGTGAAGGAATGACCAATTAAAAAGGTGATTAAAGGAGACATACTTCAGAGAGAGAGGGGGAGGGAACAGGTAATAAATGAGGGAGAGAGACAGAGGGAGAAAGTGAGAAAGGGCAAACCTGCTGGGTATTTTTCACAGAGGAGAAACAGAGAAAAACAAAGAGAAAATTCGGGGGAGGCAGGGGTTGGTTCCTTAATGTCTAGACTCACTAACATGCTATTAAAAAGCAGTTTCTGCTCTGGGTTATTTCTGCTGTGTGCTACAGCAACATTAATCTGCCTCTTAGCTGCTTTTACACCCATGCACACACTGAGCTAATTCAGTGTTTACTTATTAAGTGTACAAATAAGAAGCATATTCATCCCAAGATGTGGCAGTGCTGCACTGGGTATGCTGGTGTTTGTGTGTACATGATTGATTTTCAGAGTATGAAACCAACTTTGTCATTTCAGCTAAGGCTGTAAGTAATGATTGTTTTCATTTGTGATTAATTTGCCTGTTATTTTCTTGATTAAGCCAATTTATCTTTTGTCAATAAAATGTCCAAAAGTACAACACCAATGCACAGAGGCACCCTTTAGTGGTGGTATGAGATGACCTGGGCACCAGCATTCATTGCAGCTGTCAAAATCTGCAGCTGTTCTGTTTATTATCATATATCACAAAGAAAAGTGTCAAATCCTCACATTTAACAACTATAAACCTGCAAGTATTTGCCATTTTTGCTTAAAAATGACTAAAATGGTTATTGTTGCAGCTCTAATTTCAGCTATTCCCCCTTCTAACCCCAAACCCTAACCATAACCCTCCACACAATCCCTCTTCCATTTGTCTCTCCTTCCATGTTGCGGTGCTTAGTTCTTTATAACTGAGGCTTAATAATGTGGTAGTGCTTTATTCAAAATTTCTAGGGTCAATATGATCACAGATTAATATATTTATCGTGCAAATTACTATTATTCTGAGAAGAATCACCACCGATGCCTGTTTTAAACATGTTTACATAGAGTATAAAAGGGATTCAACACATCATGCTGTTTTCTTTAATATTCATTAACTGCTTTAAAATTTAGACTTTTAGACATGAATGTTTCTGATCTTGTGTCTCACACACACTCATTTTTAATAAGAAAAAACAGGCTTAAAATAGATGCAGGGATTTAAATACAAAATTGCAACATGCACCTGGCCTAGTGACAATAAGCTTGTGGCTATATAAGGGTTAGTTAAAGGTCCACTGTGTACAATGTAGGGAGATTTATTGGCAGCAAGCGGTGAGGATTGCAGTTTGTAACCAGCTGAAACATCTCCAGATTAGAATTCTTCAGTGTTCATTGTTTAGTGGGAGCTGAATCATCTGCAGAGGTCTCCTATCCTCCTAAACAAACAGGCCTAGTAATTTCAATAGGTAAAAACACTGAATAAGGCAGTTACACGTTACAAATCAGTGTTCCTCTGACGCTGTTTGGCACATTGCAGACCGCTCGCTTGACCAGGACCTGCTAATCTTTGCTCACTTTTAATTAGGTGGGTTTTTTTTACCAGGAGCTGAATTATCTGCAGAGGTATCCTTCTAAAAGGTAGTGCGGTGGATGATGTGTCCCCTGCTGATGACAGTTTGACTGTGAGTAAATCAGATGTGGGAAAAGGATGTCAGCTTTTAAAGCTCTATTACCTTAATAAAGTCTTCTACTTAAAAACAAGGCGCCACTTTACTGTTATACCCCTTTTTCACCAAAATTAGCATGTGTAAGTAATTTTTTAAACACAGGTAAACCCACTAAAAATAGACCATAGACTCCTTTTCCATTGCCAGTAGATCAGCGCTGTGTACACAGCTCTGTAGCAGATTAGTATGCCTTTCTGTGTGTGTGTGTTTTTTTTGTTTTTTGTTGTCGTGTCATGTTAAACATCACAGACAGGCTGGAAAACAGGTCAGTAAACAACAGAGAGGAGCATGGAGGCCGGTTAAAATGTTACAGTTACAGCCCCAAGTACAGAGGCTGTGTCCTTGCTGCAGCAGCCATGGGTTCAATTCCAACCCATGGCCCCCGGCTGCATGTCACCCCCCCTCTCTTTGCCCCTCTCACGCCACGTCAAAAAGCCCCAAAAATTTCTAAAACAATGTTATAATGGTCACTTCCTTTTATATGTTTCTTATTTATTTAATCTCTCTTTTGAACTCGTTGCAGAGTAATTTGGTCGATGTTGGGCTGCTTGGGCGGAGACAGACGGTATTTTGTGGTGGCGGGTCATTGCATCTCCCTTGTAAAACAGCTAAAATTAACGCGTTCACCCAGGTGTTGTGTTTCCATCATTGCCAATCAGAGCTGGAGCCGATAAATAACCATGACTACTGCAGAGACATTTGACTTGGGTGTGAATGCCGATTTTAACCTTTCCCATTACACCTAAAAGCCAGATGTTAGCGGGTGTTAGCAGGTTTATTGTCAGTTCTGTACCAGATGTTATGAGTTCAAAACTCCAGAATGTTACGGGCAGGTTGTCAGATGAAAGCTGTGTGTGTGCAGCTCTTGGCTTTAGTGAATTTGAACCAGTTGTCTCCAGATGTGTATTCTTGTCTCCAGCTGACAGAATCACATTTGGTCCTGTATATTACATGCATGAATGAGGAAGCTGGACACATTAGGTGTGTGACAAGAATCTAATGTGTCCTGAGAGTGAGACAGAAACACCACAAGAGACAGACAGTGACAGACAGAGTGTGTTTTGGGAGAGATAGTAAGAGAGACCTGTGCTTGACCCCTGTCAGTGTAACATTTGTCCTGTATGTGTGCACATCCATGTGCTTGGTATGTGTGTGTGATGTCATTTATAACCTCTGTGTTATTGACCTTGCTCTCGCACAGATATCAGACTCAATCATTCACATTTACACTCACATACACACACACACACTGAGACACTATCATTCTCCATCATGAGACCAATGTGTGTGATCATGAGCCACCAACACACTTGAAATTTATAGTATTTTCTTCACAGTGTCTATCGGCTGGTTTCCATTTTTCATTCTTCATCGTTTTCTTATCACTCTGTCACACTCTTGCCTCCTACTGTGTGCATGTGTGTGTGTGTGTGTAGGTTCTCTCAGAACAGGTGCAAGAGACCGTCTGCATCTCTTCTGCTTGAATTCACAGATCTCAGACCTGCCAAGAAATGTGTGTGTGTGTGTGTGTGTGTGTGTGTGTGTGTGTGTGTGTGTGTGTGTGTGCGTGTGTGTGTGTGTGTGTGTGTGTGTGTGCGTGCGTGCATGCGTGCGTGCGTGTGTGAGCTTATATTACAGAGTGCATACAGGAGCAAGTAGTGGTGAAATGAATGAGAAGAGAGATGAGAGGAGGTAAATAAGTATAGGGGGAGGAGGAAAGGTTTACCTTCCTGAGTCACTCATCTGGAACTGATTATACACACACACACACACACACACACACACACACACACACACACACACACGCCAATAAGCCAGTGTCATTCTGGAATGTGTTCCTCCTCTCCTCTCCTCTCCTCCAAAGAAATCTACACTATAAAACAATAACTGAACTGTTAGTAGCCTAATTCAGTGATACGAATTTCTAAAACAATCTTTGATATAACCTTTCACATGAAACACATCTTTAAAAAAAAGCTTTTAAAGCTTACTATTTATAATATATCATTATATCTATATCAATATCTATGTTTTGTTTCTGTTTCTTGTTTCTTCAAACAACCACATTTATTCAAGTTTTTACCAAAAACTACATTTTACAAAATAACATTGAACACATTATGAGAACGTTATGATTCAGCAAATTATTTACCTTGGCCCAATACTCATTTTTACTTTTAAGTTTTTAAAAGCATCACAATGTAACTCAATAAAACCTCCGTGAACTTTTAGTTGAGGCCACCGACTGCTTAGAGCTAATGCTAACTAGCTCTCCTCCTGCCGAACAGGGATTTCTTGTTCACAATGTATCATTATCAGAGGTAACGACAGGGTGTGTCCTCTGATGTGATGACAGTGAGTTTATTGCATCATTTCCTCCTGACGGCATACCAAGGAAGATCTCTGTTTGTCCCAAACATGGTTTCCAATGTCCCAAGGGGTCGGTGTTCTGACAGATAGAGCTACTCGCTCAGAATAACATACCAGTAGCCATAAATCTATCAGGATGGACTACTAGTTCTATCAATGTAGGTAAGAGTAGAGCAGCTCATTCTGTCAGGTAGAAATACAGTATCTATCAGAATGTGGTTAAAAGCAGAGTAGGTCATCATGTCAGGTAGGAATTATCAATCACCTTATATTGTGGTGAAATGTATGAAAGGTATGACAGTATGACTCTTAAAACGACTCAAAGTTTACTCAAAATTCACATGGTTCCATAAACCATTCCTGAGGAATGCCTGCGCAAAAGACATGCATTCTGTGACCCATCCACCACCCTGACCTCCCTTCCTACAGGGCTTCTTTTTTACTCCAGTCAGCGAATTGGTCACGAGATCGCAGCCTTCCTAGATTTGTTACATACAAATTACTGGCTCATGATTATGTAGTATATGTATGAACTTTGTTGCATCACTTTTCATAGCTAAAATGTACAAACAGTGCATGATAAAAGCCTGGAAAAAATAGTTCCTCCCCAAGCCCAGTGTGTCTGACAGGAAATGTGCATCGTTGTGTTTGACAGCCCATTTTCCTGAACCCTTTACCGTCAGTGCGCTCACACATATGCATGCTCACACACAAAAGCAACAGTAATAGACAAACAGGGCTGAGCTGTCTTTTCTTATCAAATCTCAGTAATGGCATTTGTCTGTGTCCGGTCTGCACCGCACACACAGAGTGACTGTCGGTACACTAAGAGTCGCTGAGGTCACTGCTCAGTTTGCTGGGATGTTCTCTCCATCTCTTGCTACTTTCTCTCTGTCTGTCACTTACTCCATCCTTGCACCGTAGAGCTGAGCTCGTCTGCCCTTGTAGGGGGAAATGAATCACACACACACACACACACACACACACACGTAGACTATCTGTGGCGCTGAGACTGATTGAGTCACTCACGGAATACTGATGAACTCAGAGGTGAAGAGATGCCTGGAAGAGACAGTTAGATGCAACGAAGGAAGGAAAGAGCAGGAAATATAAAGGTTCACAACGAGACTCTCTTATCGCACCACAACCTTGTTAAACAGTGTAATAATACTAATAATTCTACCGTAAATCTGATACTGTAAAATACAAGACTTGGAAAATAAAATAGCTGCCAATTAGATTCCCACATTTGACTATTTAAGATTGTTTTTCCTGGACTGAACTCTAGCTTTTCTGGCAACATAATACCACGCTAATGAGAGGGAGTGTGTGTGTTTGTGTGTGTGTGTGTGTGTGTGTGTGTGTGTGTGTGTGGCCCAGGGAATGTAAACAAACTCAAAGTTATACTGTTTTACTGAAAGATGAGCTGGAAATAACAAAAAGGAAGCATTAGTGGGAAGAGATAAGAGATATACAAAATTAAGGTCAAAGAGAGGGCACAGAGTGAAAGAGTGTGTGTGTGTGTGTGTGTGTCCGTGTGTGTGTGCATGTATGTACGTGTGTATTCAAGCCCAGTATCAGCAAACACTCCATCTCTCTTTGCCTACACCCCCCTCTCTCTCTCTTCTGTAAGACACAGCTCTCTGTTTCCTCTTTTTCAATCAGGCAGTTTGGCTGCTCCCCAAATCTCAGCTAATTAGTAACAACAAGGCCCTCATCTCAAGGACCGTACACCGTGTCCACTTTTATGCTCCAGGGTTGCCTGTCTGCTTTGCATGTGTGTTTGAGTGTGTGTGACAGGGAGATAGAGAGGGGTCGGAAGACGCTGTGAGAGATTAAATGTTCCTTTTTGTACTCATTATTTTGCAATGGTCTGACTGTTCCAGATCCCTCCAGATGGCAAAATCAGGACTACCATTTGTCATTGATTGAGGGATTGATTCATGATTTTGTCAAAGTGGTTTATTTCATCCATTTGAAACACATTGTACACTGACCGACATGAACAGTGAGTAAAATGAGACTGTGCTCATTTCACTGGCTGCAAACTGCACAGAGTGATCGGGGCAAGACGATTTATGACCAAAAATGATAAACAATGACTTATAACTGCTAAAAGTTTGGACTTATATATGGGATATTTTAGTCTGACTCTCTTGATTGAGAGACTGTGGCTAGAAGCCTGCCACTGGCCAACTATTTCAACCAGCATTCTCCCTCTCTTTCTCTATCTGTGTGTCACCATTTTAAAATCCCCTTCACTCCAGGAAACAATAACAAACACTTCCAAGTTTAGATCATGCAATAAGGAATGCCTTCTTTGTGGTTAAGATCTACAATGAGTCAAACAACTTGTGAACGCACCTTGGAAAAGCCCAGACTTCGACACACAGGGCTTTCATGCCCAATGTTTTTATGTTTTTTGACATGGCCAGTTGAAGAAGATTTGCTACATTTTCTGAAATGTCTCCAGTCAGACAGCCTGAATTTCATCATTTTTGCGCCAGTGGTCTGTCTCGGACTGACTCCCCGCTGGCTCAGCAGTGACAGCAGTAGCTCAATCAATAGGGACTTGGGTTGGGAACCAGAGGGTCCATGGTTCAAGTCCCCCTCCGGACCAAATATGGACCGGGCACTGCTGAGGTGCTCTTGAGCCAGGCACTGAACCCCCACCTGCTCGGGGCACCTGTCCATGGGCAGCCCCCTTGACATGCCTCCATTTAATGCATGCATAGTTCCTGTTTGTGCATGTGTGTGTATTTCAGCCTGTGTGTATATGACAGTGAAAAAACTTGAATTTCCCCCCGGGATTAATAAAGTACATCTTCTTCTTCAAACTTTCTGTTGCCACTGTCTCCAGAGCTGCTCTCCTCCGCCATGCTAACCCCCAACAGCCATTAAACATTCCCAACAAACTGAAACATCTCGATTCTGTCGTTAAACCCGTTAATAATTGTTAGGTAATGTTAGCAATGTGATGCAAACAGTTAGCCTTGTTACTGTGTGTCTGTCCCCCCACTCCCAGACACCATGTTGGCACTGTCCCTGCATCCTGTGCCCAGGATGATTGTGATTGATTTAGAGAAACACAAACAAGCCAGGGTGTTTTTTTCTCCCTATAGCAGAATGATCCAGGGCTGGATGAACAGCGCTGTGAAGATAGGTCTGCCAGCACAAGATGAGAGATATACTTGTGTTATTTTCATCATACTTTTAAAAATAACTCCTCATTGAATGTTGTTAAAAAAATCCACACTGACATTAGATTCTAATAGTAAAAACATTCATAAAAAATCTTTAACCACTTCTGCTGCATATTGCACTTCACATAATGCCCTGGTTACCTCTGTGTGTTCCAGCTGTGTTATATATATTTACCGTAATACGGTTAAACACACTGCTTCTCTCTCTAAAGCCTTACACACACACACACTTGTTGGACTTAAGAGTCTGTGCAAACATCGGTGCTTGTCTCCTCTTGTATTTTATTATTTCACGGCACATTATCTCTCCCATTGCCGTGGATAAGTGGCCAAATGTAGTTGACTTGACATTACTGTATATATTTTCAGCAGCTACAATGAAGTTCTCTAGAAGAGCAATTTTTGGCCATCTACAATAAGCGCTTTTTTTTGTCAGTCTCCGAAATGAAGATAAAGTGACTCCTTCTGGAGGGAACATTTCAGTCGCACAGGGTGAGCTCCTTCAGAGAGCTGGAGACTGTTTTGTCGTCAACATATCTGCTGCTATCATTACTGCTCCCTCCCTGAGCTGAATTCAACAAGTTCAGTCAAAGTCTTGTGTAAAAAGACACTACTTTGCTACCTGGCAGAAAATATGTCATAACCCAGGGACTGAGCTCAATCATTGAACACACGGTGAAAAACTGAATAAATGCATTCATACATTAATAATCAACTACATTTTAAATCTACCTCTGCCTCAGCTCTCTTTCCTCCAGTCAGCCTTCTCTTATGTGTGTCATTTTGCAAACATGTTTTGGTGTGTGTGTGTGTGTGTGTGTGAGAGAGAGAGAGAGAGAGAGAGAGAGAGAGAGAGAGAAGGAGAGAGAGAGACACCAGTGGCTTATTTTATGAAACGTGTGTGTAGTGTCTCATGCCAGCCAGGACCATGTGTGCTCTTGCCTGCATGTGTGTACAGTATGTATATGTTTAAAAACCACATTTTATTCCTTATGCTACTTAGTTTGCCCGAGTAACAAGGAAGCCTTTATCCATAAATACGTACACACACACACATACACACTGCTAAGATGCTCGCCAAGGTTTGAGCTCTTGCAATGCAAGTGTGTGTGTATCTTGTGGTCTTGTGGTTTGTTGACATAGCCTAGCAGGCAGCACTCAGATTGAGAGGTTGCATTTTACTATTAGATGAAATGTTGCTTTGTGTGGACACACCCTTACACACACACACACACATACACACACACACAGACGGTATATTGATTGAGGGAAGGTAACAGGCTTGCTATTGATAGAATCTTTGTGTGTAGCAGACAGTATGTACATTCATTCTCTTTTTCTGGCTAACAGGCTCTCATTAGATTATGAGCATATGGGCCACCAAAGAGGCTGACCACACACACACACACACATGCACACACAGAGATCTAGACAATGTACAGTCAGGGTAGCTGTGTGGATTTTTGGCCCAAAAAAGTCCGTTTAGTTGCAGCCCTATCTTCTAGAGCCTGGCTGTTTAAAAAGGGGGTCTGCCACCCCTGGGCAGTCCTCAGAGAGATCAGCCTACTGCAGGGGGGCCGACCACCAATCCTTGTGCAATCATGTGAGCTAGCTAATGCTAAATCACTCTGCTGCTCTTTTCCATAACAACAAGGTGAGCTAGTGAACTAACTTAACCAATTAGCTGTATTACTATTCCAAGTGTTAGGACTTTCTTGTGAGCCACATTGAAGAGGTTTGTAACTTTGCGAGTGAGACTTCCACATCGTCAATCTCAGAAACCACCAGCAAAAGTACAGAAGGTGAAGCTAACACACCTAGCCATGCTACAACTGCTGCTGATTTAGAAGCTACAGGCACGCACAAACAAGAAAGTACCTAAATATTCATAGAATTATCTCAAGTGCAACTCAATGATATAAAATATATGTAGTAGGGGTCCCTGCTCTGTCTGCGTTTAAGATGAGGGGTTCTTGGCCTGAAAAACATTTAAGACCCCTGTCCTACAAATTCATATGAAAGAGTAAATATGTCTTAAGAGAAATGTTATGTTGAGCAAATTGTTTTTTCTATTGACAAATTAAAGAAATGTTGCAAATTACCATACCTGGCAGGTTGGACAAATGCTGATACTGAATGTATCAGCAAAATGTTCAATGTTGGCCAATGTTGGTTCGGTTTAAGTGAACTCAAATTTGCTTGCCCCCTAAATGCGTTTCGTTCGGGCAGGTGTGAACACAGCAATCACACTCAGGTGCACACCAAAACAACCGGACTGAGACCTTCTTGCAGAACTGGTCTAGGTCCGGTTACAAATGAACTCTGGTGCAGTTTGTTTGTGATGAGAATGTGTTCCGACCTCGATCTGAACCAACTGCAGTCACATGACACATTGTTTGGGTTAAACATGAGCATGTTACAGTCCTGGAGGATTATTAATGTGCGCCTCCTCCTGTACTGCCTTAATATGCACATTCAGCACATCCAGGGTATCAAAACATTGTTTTCTAGTTGGAGCTGTGTCTCGTTTTCAAACTGTGTGATTTGCCTAAAATGAACAACACAAGCAATGTAGTACACGATGAGCAGCACTAAAATCAACCTGCGTAGTTGTCCCTCCATTGTGACATTAGAAAGAATCATATCTATCTTGCAAGTGTACTCTTCTTCAACGTTTTGTTTACTTCCTGGATTTTTCCCGCAAATTCTGAACAATCAAGAGCAGCTTTCTCACACGAGGCATTTTATCTGGTCTGCTTACAAACGCTGTCGCGAGAACACGAATCAACTCTCGCAATTATGCAACTTTGTCACAGAATTAGTCCCTGATTCGGACCAAAGCAAGCGAAGAGGTCTGCAAGCACCCTTAGGTAACCTATCAGCATTACTAATAGGTCTAAATGAGCATTCATTAATATGTTTTACCACAAGGTGGCTACTCTGCGTTGGACTGTTTTTGATTATTTGGTACATTAACTTTGCAATTTAATGGTGAAAACAAACAAATCTGTCCCTGGAGTTCTCTAGTTTTTGCTCTGAGACTTTTCCTTTTTGGGTTTGGAATTCATATCTAGCAGTTAACCTTGTGAGGGAAACTCAAGACTAGTCACTGCTATTGACGTTTGGCAAACTTGAGAGGACAGGGCACTAGGTTGTAGACATATTAAACATGTTTTTAGTCTGTGTATAGGCTAAAGATTTTTACATTTGGATAACGACAAATGAAACTAAAATGTTAAAAAATGATCGTTTTTTGCTTCCATGGTTTTTGTCAAAGCTAAAGAGAGCCACTGGAGAGGGGCTAAAGAGCCACATACAGCGCCAGAGATGCCGGCTGGCTACCCCTACATGAACGTAGTGTTTTGGTATCAAAAGAAATGCTGTCTGTGAACATAATCCAGGCAGCGATTACGTTTCCACAAAACACAATAAAGAAAGCAGTTTAGTAACATACAAACGTAGTTTCAAGGAGACAGGTTTGTTAGATTGAAGTGGAACACAATAAAGAGCCAGTTAATTATGTAAACCATGTAAATTAACATAAAGCTTCCTGTTCATGTATCTGATGTGATACCTGTCAGTCACTCATTATTTACCTGTTATTTCCCTCTGTTTTCATGTCCTCCCTGTCAATCATCTGTCTCCTTATCTTAATATCTGATTGTCTAAATCTTCTGAGAGATAACCTATGTCCATCACACGGTTATTGATTCGACACACACACACACACACACACACACACACACACACACACACACACACACACGCTTCATCTCCATAAATCATGTATTGATTAAGCTTCACTAAACAAAGAGGGCCTACACATCACTTTGATTAATCCTGTACATGCACAGCCTCTTCACTGCCATGATGCACTGAGATATTCAAATAAGAGCTCCATCATGTTGAGCTACTGTCTTTAGAGTGATGCATTGGCTGTTTTTACTGGTATGGGAGAACATGTGTAATTGGCGATTAGACTGTTTGTATGTTCCTATCATATGTTAATTGTTAAACTATTCTGTTTTGTTTCTGTTGTCAAATCAATCAGATGGAAAGTGCAGCTGCAAATGTGGAATATTTTCTAGGATGACAGTTATTGAGAAGATGGTGGATGTTGATGGCTCTGTTTTTGAGATGCAGAAGCGCCTGGTAATAGCAGTGTTTCAAGAGAAAGCAGTTTCAGAGATTTTATTTCATCTGCTAGAAGACGTGCACAGAAGATTAACATAAAATGATAGAAAAGCAAAAACATTTTACTCGTGTGGAGTCTGCATATACAGATAATGTCTTCACCGTCTAACCTAAAGTAAAGTGGTATGATTTTTACATGTAACCACACACTCAGTTTGCTGAAACCAGTGTTGTAGTACATGAGGTCTGTCTCAACACTAGGTTTGAAAAGGTCTCGCTCTTATCTCGGTCTCAGACCAAGAGGATTCAGGATTTTACTTCAGTACAGGTCAAGACCACAACTGCGGGGATATCACTAAATGGCCTGTGCAAAAGTGTTGAATATAGATGGTTAAGTTGGCTTCAGCTCCTTACTGTTTGTATTAGTTTGCTCACAGAAAACAAAGGGAAATTCCCACACATAAAATTCACCTCTGCAATGCCTTTTGATTATTTTATCAAGACATTTCTCATGGCACACTCACACCTACACATATGTATACAGCATGGCAATACAAGAGGTGAATGAAGAAGAATCTTAATTTGTTTTCTGTGGGTGTTTTTATGGGAATGTGGAACTTCAGATCAGTTTGAGGAGTGTTTATAGTTTGCATGTTCAACATTTTATTGTAAGCGTGTCATGCAGTGTGGGAGTCATAATGATCTGGTCTTGGTCTAGACTCGGTTTCAACCCCTCAACATCTTGGTCATGGCTTGGTCTCAGTTTGTGTGGTTTTGACAAGTGGTTCCCAACTTGTCCAGCCATTGGATACAGATTTCTCCTTAGTCATTTCTTACACTACAAGGTCCACACAGTTTAATCTATTCAGTGTCATACTTGCGTTTGGCCATGTCGTTAAGCTAGTTTGCTGTCAGTAGTAGTCAGTAGTCAGTCACTCTACAGCAGGACATGGCACGGCAAAATGAAAGCTCTGTGCCTTCACTGTACTTCAAAATAAAGAGTGTTTTTTGAAAACTTGACACATTCATAAGTCACTTGCGGTCCTTTCAGAATGGACCTATGACCCACTTTTAAATGGCGACCCACCAGTTGGGAACTACTGGTCTTGATTACAACACTAGCTGAAACTATCACTTGTGCAGAAAAGGGCGAGGGCCTGCACAGATACCTGGCCTTAATGTTACAGAGAAGGTAGGCTGGTTGAAAGCAGGAAGATAATTACAGTTATCAAGTGAGTTTGCACCACCTACCACAGATGTTTTGTTAAAGTTAAGAGCCGCACATGCACTTATAATACTTATAACACTACACCTACACTGACAATTAGCTCACAACGTCACACATGGTCCTTTAACCCCACCATCAGTCTCAACGGCCTCGGGTAAAGCTAGACTTTTATAAGGAACAACAAGGTCTGTTTAATGACCTTTTGTCAGATAAAGTGCTTAATGCTTTGCAGAAAGAAATATTTTCAAGGGGGTCAAATGAGCTTCAGACGCAGATGTGTATCGGGGTGTGTGCGTGTGTTTTGCTTGTTAACTTTGATATTTAGACCAGAGAGTCATGGCAGGAGATTTAGAGCGGCTTTGCTCTGTGCGAGTGGCTCCAATTAGTCTGGAAAAACACATGCACACGCACGCACACATAACACATACCTGTACATGCACATGCATTCATGCACACAGGCACAGATAACTGCGCAAACAAATTGGACAAATATCCGGATTTCCGCTCTCTGGGATTGCTCACACGCATGCACACACACAGCTTCACCAGCCAAATACAGTGGACCAACATAATGAGAGAAAGGAAGGAGAGAGCAATGCATTTAGTATTTTTTAGTGGTTTGTTTTCCTGTTTAGATATTTTATCCAAATAACAGAAAACTTTTTGGTTTACTTTCTAGCATGTTGAATGCTGATAAGTATTATATTGGGTGTTTTTACTTTTCCATCAAATCAGCTCTGGTTCTTGAACCAGTTCTGCCCAGGATTCTTGGTACCTTGGTGCTATCTGGTGAACCAGCCTGTGTTTCCACCAGTTTGATTGGAACCATTGTAATCAAGGATGTGTCATTGACAAAGGGCACTGCACATGACAATAAAAAGCCACTATATTATGCAGCCCTAATTCACACATGTGCATACAGCAGCTTCATATTGACGGTCATCCCAGTAGAGGCACACATCTGTGAATGTGGTGTAAGTGTTGTAGTTGTGCGAGTGCTTAGAAGCTGTTTGATGGTTTACACAGGTAAAGAGAGCCTTAATAGAGCTGACCATGAAATTTTTGTGAACAAAAGCAAGGCACCAGAAATAAAAAGGTTAACACTTTTTCCCCACTATGACCAATCCTCTAATACTGCAGTTCACTTACACATGATCTTACACATCAGTCAGCCTCTGCAGTCCATTACTGTGACCAGCTGGCCTGTGAACATAAGAGTTTGTCTATTTTTGTGGTAGCACAACAACCAGTGCAAGCAGTGATCCAACCATGAAATTAATCTAGAGCTGTTGTCAGAGTAACAAGGTCTCAAGTCCCGGCCTGCCAAAGTGCAGACTATATAGTTTGTAGTACATAGTTTGAGATACTGTGAGCAAAATGAAACAAACTCAACTAAAAGATTTACAGTTAGATGTTAGAGTTGGTACACATGGCATTATATTGGACATTAAAATGGGAATTTGTCATTTAAACAGTAAAACTTATTAAAGTATCAAGAACTCACTTTAGCTAAATTGTTCATGCAATTATAGCAGCTTTTTAAGAGATCTTTGAATTGTTTCATTTTCATCACAGGCTGATGATTATCAATTAAATATCTCTTTAGAATCTACACTAATTACACAACCAACACCACTCATAGTCTGACTGACTGGTAACATCTAATGTTTAACAGGGATCAAAGTGTGGAAACACTGAAGAGCACAATGCAGAACAGAATAACACCAGTAACAACCCATTTTGAAGGCTCAAGTTTGGCATTTGGGCTGTTGCCATCTTGTTCTTGTGACAGCCTGTCACTCAAGCAGCCCTGCCTTTAAATATGCGTACTTAAAGTCTTGATAAAATGTAAACAGGTGAGTTATAAAACAATTTATTCACTGCAAAGTTGTCATGAATGTTGAAATTAGCCATAGGGACCAAAACTGCTTTTTGGACCAGGCTGTAAACATGTTTTATTTCTGTTGTAACACTGGGTATTTTAACATGGGATCTATGGAGACTGACCTGCGTCTGGAGCCAGCCTCAAGTGGTCATTTGATGAACTGCAGTTTTTGGCACTTCTGCATTGCTTTATTTTTCAGTCCCTGATGTTGCAGCTTGCTCCTTGCTGGCGACAGCCATGGTTGGAAGTGTTATGTTTTCAGGTTGTCAGTTCATCTGTCAGTCCGTCCATCTATCCTGTTACAATTAACATAATATCTCAGGAACACCTAGAGAAAATTTCTTCAAATTTGGTACATATTTCCACTCTGACTTAATGACAAACTGATTAGGTTTTAGGTCAAAGGTCAAGGTCACTTACAAAACCTTTTTTTTTTTTTAACATTTGGTTGGATACTATGTTGGTGTCTACCTTGAAACTATGCTGATTGTATAGATCGTCCGTTGGGGGGAAGATGTGTGTGAAGCATTCACGTTTCGCCAAGAAATACACTTAATACCTTTTATTAAATGCCTTGAAAGTCTTCACTACAAATATTATGTCTAGTCTAGACAGTCATAGATATCAACTGCAACTTGAGTGGTTGGTGGAGGCATGCAACTGCGAGGCAGAAGTTCCAGTTATATATTTATTTTTGTGGTGCTGTGTGTTCACATCATACCGCCCTGCAACTTACAGTCAACAGGATTTTTTAGAGAAGCCAATTCTTCATCTGTTGAGCAGTGATTGTCTCAGATGTTCAGAGCCGTGAGACCAGTAATATGACTGGCTGAGAGTGTATTTATTAATCAACCTACCCTCCGATCTATGTTCCACAACACCCAGCTCTTTTGCACTTTGTGCTGCTTCACATAAATAAACCTAAAATAGCAGGTGCATTTGAAGACACCCACACAGTCTGTGCACCCAGGACCTAATGCCTCAGTTTTTTTTTTGCATTTGCAGGAGTAAGATTGGGCTCAAGGAGTCTGAAACCAATGTGGTGTTTTGTTGTTTTTTCACAGATGTGCTGTTTTTCTTTATAAATCTTCCAAGATTTCTTTCTCATCATTAGCATTTATTATCATGCTTTATCAATTCAGAGACAAACAAAAGGAAAAAATGGGTTTTGAAATGAGAAGATAGACAGCAGCTGCTTTTTTGAACTCCTTTCTAAGACATTAATGAACAAGAAATAGTTTCTATTACCTTTACTGAGCTGTTTCCTTTTCATCAAATATTTTTTATTGCCTTTTTATGGGAATACATTTTGTTATCTCTAAGAGCTCGAAATTGATAGCCAAGCAATTAACCTCTTGTATGAAGAAAAAAGGCTGCTGTTTTATCTTTTATATTTTCAGTATCTAATGCATCAAGATGCTTTACAGATGCTTCAAAGGTGCAAAGTCACATCATGCACTCAGCACACACAATGTTGGGCTGCAATGTAGTAAAAATTGTGCAGAAAAAGAAAGAAGGGAGAGAAAAAGAGAGAGTGAGTAGAAGGTCAGTTTTTTCATTCCTGTATTAAAGGACTCTCCTTGCTGCCAGCTTCTGTGACACTTTTACCCTTTAGACCCCAAGGATTCAGTGTATGTGTGTATGTGCGTGCATGTGTGTGCATGTGTGTGTGCATTTTTGTGTGTGCTCACTTGCACGTCCTTCTCTGGGTATGTGTGTTTCTCTACACATCTTCCCCCTGGCTACAAGGCAATGTTTCTTGGGTTTTCTATAAATATTCATAGTCATGATTTGTTCAACACGCCTATCATTTCTCCCTCTCCTCTCCTCTCCTCTCCTCTCCTCTCCTCTCCTCTCCTCTCCTCTCCTCTCCAAACATGCCGTTCTTGCATCATTTCATCATCTCACTCATTCCTCCAGACAGCAGTCTAAATCTTGGCTCTCTGTTTTTCTCCCCTCTTCCAGGATCCCTCCTTCTCTCTCCTCCTTCATGATAAGCTTCAGGTGCCCAACAGCTCTCGGCGGGCGTGGAACGAACGTGACAGTCGCTGTGATGTCTGCGCCACACACCTCACTCAGCTCAAACAGGAAGCCGTGCGCATGGTCCTCACCCTTGACCAGTGGGATTTGTCTCCCCCCTCTTCCCCTCCAGCCCTGATTGGACGATATGGATCTCAAGGACCTCCGGGTCCAGTGGGAGCAATGGGAGCACCGGGAGGCCCCGGATCTCGAGAGTGGATTCCTCCTTTTCTTCCTTCCTCCTCATCCTCAGCTGCTGCTGCCGTTTCACACCCCTCCTCCCAGTCACCTTCCCCAAGCCCGAGCCAGACCCCAACGCCCAGCCCAAGCCACGGCCCATCCAACCCTAGCCATGGGAGTCCCTCGGTGGGGCAAACATCCAGCAGCTGCGCTCCAACAAACCAGCAACCTCAAGGCCCAGGGCACAGGCTGGGATCCAAGCCCAGCTCACTGGGGCTTGGAGGTGGGATGGACAGAAGGAATGGGTCCCCCAGTTCGGGAAAAGCTGGTGCCCAACAGCAACCAGTGACTGGAGTTAACAGCCCTGGCAATAGTAGCGGTAATGGGAGTGGAGCAGTACTGAGTACAGCAGCTCTGCAGGCCCATCAGCACCTGAACCGAACTAATGGAGGGGTTACGCTCTATCCGTATCAGGTAAGATACCTGTAGAGGTGTGTGTGTGTGTGTGTGTGCACCTTGCAGTCACACATAAAAATCTGCAGAGCTACTTCTCCCACCAGGATATTGCAAATATTACCATGGAAACAGAGTGAATTAATTCTGGTCTTATATAATTATAATAAATGCTAACAGGCTACCAGCACACAGATGAATACATTTCTTGATATGAGTCCGACAGACAGGACAGGAGGTAACACATTTTAATTTTCTCGCTTGTAGGTGTAGCTACGTTCTGCTGTGTGACCTTGTTAGCTGATAATAACTGACCTCTGAGATTATGTTTTCACCTAATCAGACAGGCTCCTCTCCTCTATTCTCCCGCACACTAGCAAAGACACATAATAGTCTGTAGTGCCTTATACATTTATTTCTCCTCAGTGGTGGCAGCAGTCCATTTAAAGGTCCAGTGTGTAGAAATTAGGGGGGGATATATCAGCAGAAATGGCATATATAATATATATTATAGTATGTTTTCTTTAGTCTATAATAACCAGAAAAAAAAAGAATCATTGTGCTTTTGTTACCTTCGAATGAGCCATTTATATCTACATAGGGAGTGGGTCCTTGCCTATAGAGTCTGCCATGTTGCACCGCAATGTTTCTACAGCGGCTCTAGACAGGGCCATTCACGTTTTCACACTGGCCTTCATAGTTAGCAGCCTGTCCGTGACAAACGTGCCAGAAAAATACTGATTTTTTTTTTTGTAATGTGAAACAGCTTTATTCAGTGTTTTTACCAGTTTTAATTACGCAATTTGTTTCAGAGAGGAAGAGGCCTCTGTGGAAAATTCGGGTCCCAGTAAAAACCTCCTGAACAATGAACACTGAAGGAATTCTAATGGGGAGAAGTTTCAACTGGTTGCAATCTGCAATACCCTAGATGCCACTAAATCCCACTAAATCTTACACACTGTTCCGTTAAGCAACTAGCTGAAAAAAATAGTTTCTTTGTAGCTTGCAGTAGTCAATTAAAATCTAAAACTAGAAAGAGACGTTGTGAAGTTAATTTCCCCCAAAAGAGCTCCCCATGAGGACACAATAATTGCTGTAGAAGTCTTGGATTTGATAACCATCTCTTTGCGAGAGAGAAGCAAAATATCCTCTTCAATGGGATCGAGGCAGAACGTAAAGTACTGAGTTAACGTGGCGCCAAGCGTAAAAGCGAGTCAAAGTGAAAATGGAGATAAAAGCAAAGGTTTTAAGAAGAGGTAGGAAGAAAGGGATCATAAGTAGACAACAGAGGAAGATGGTAGGAGGCAGAAAAGGCCTCAGGTGACGTGGTCTAGAGGTGTATGGAGGAAGACAGGAGAGCTGAGACTGCAGGGGAGATCCAGAGGTGCTTGTGTGTGTATGTGTGCGAGTGTGTGTGTTAACATGTGTGTATGAACGTGTTCTACAGATGTAATAATTCATACAGTGATAATTAGAACTCAAGGGACTCTATGTCACACACCCCCAGTACCCCTTCACTCTTTCATTCTCATTCACTCTCTCTCTCTCTACTTATTCCTCATGCTTCTCTCTTTCCTTCTCCCCTATTATTTCTCCTGTCTTTCTCACGCTTCGACTGTTTCATATTCAGCCCCTCTTCTATCTTGCTCTTTCCCCGTCTCTCTTTGTTTTTATTCAGCCCATGACTTGAATCAGATGCAGAGATATGGAGTCGTAGGTGGAAATTACTTTGTACAATCTCTGGAACTGTTTCGTTATCTTTTCCTACTGGTCAGAAATAAATTAGACAAAAGAGCCTCCATGTATTCTTGCCTGTCTTTGTGACAGTGAACGTGTTCAAATCTGAAAGAGTGTTTCTCTTTTGCCAAATTAGAGTTTATTAGACAATTAAGGTTGTTTTTGTTTTTCAGTTGCACACTTTGCTTTTCCTTTGCTCCTGCTTTTATATATATTTTTTATAGATGAATTACATCTTGTGTCTTGTTGACAGTCTGCAAGATTCATGAGTGTGTTGATTTAGCATCTTTTCATCTTTTTAGTTTTACTGTGTTTCCCATAAAACAAGATTCATTTTTCATGTTACCTTTGATGTTTGTCGCCTCTCATAAATAACATTGTTTAGATGACTTAACACAGCTAGCAAAGAGAAAACAGTAAATGTATCTTTGTTGTTGTTTGCATTTAGATACATTAAAATGCATCTGTGTGGGAGCATGTCTCGTGTGTGTGTGTGTGCATGTGTGTTAAAACTTGTGCATCAGCATCTGTGTTTAAGTGTACGTGTCTGTATGTGCAAAAAGGGCTCTGCTTTGTGTATACAAAACCTGTTGTTTGCATGTGTGCGTGCATTTACTTGTGTATTTGTATATCTGTGTTCTGTATTTGAGCTAGTAACTGTGTTGGCAGGTGTAAAACGTTAGTGAGTCTTCAGTGTTTGTGTTGTGACTTTGACAGTAATGGTGTTTCAGCAGGAAGGGAGAACCAGAGCATGATAATAAATCACCCTCGTTTAGACTCACCCTCGAGAGAGGAAGAGACGGAGGAGGAGCTGAGCAGGGAGGTGATCAAAAATGGGAACGGAAAGAAGAAGGGAAAGAGAAAATGAAGAGAAATTAGAGTGACAGATAGAGAGGTGTGGCAGAGAGGATGAAGAGAAGGTTTAGAGAGATGGGTTTAGAATAAGAGAGAATAACAGACATTTTACTGGAGAGGGATCAGCGGACATATTGCTAAGATGACTAGCAACCTTTGTACTGTATTTCCTTTTTTTGTCAGAGTATTGGATATTGTTGCTTTACTGCAGCACAGCACAGAACATCAAAGATTGCTGTGCATGTAGCATCAGTGGAGCTTTCAGAGGATTTTATAATGGAGATGAGAAATCATTTCCAACATATTCATGCAGAAAGAGAAAACAAACACATGTGGAGCAAAGGCAGGGTATATAAGCTGAAACTCTGCACTTTATGGGAAATGTGGTCTTACGCTTCAGAAATACCACTAATAGCAACACTGCTTAGGTCTTCTTTGATTTAATTACCTTCAATAATTAAATCACAGTTAAAGTCACCTTCAGACGTAGCACAACAAGAAACACAAGAGACTGGGGGAGAGGAGGACGCAGAGGTAGACAGAGAATGGAGGCGACCCATCCGCCAGTGTAGTCGACATTAAAATCCTGCTGGGTCAGCAATCTATGGGGTGACAACCTCCACATTTTATATTTATTAGGACTTTTCTTTTTGGTCCCACAGGAAGTGTGGAACAAATGGAAAATGCTGAATCAGTCAGAACAAAGAAGACCGATTGTAACAGACTGGGTGTGAATCTGCCAGGTAGCCCTACTGGGATCACAAACTTTTTCAAATGGATTTCAGGTTTCGATTCAGATTTTTCTTTATTAGCCAAAAACCCTACCTAACCCTAACATTGCCCCATTTGACACCTGCTACAACTGGCTGTCACATACATAATAAGGTTAAAATGTACTCAGTAATAATAGATACAATAAAAAGGGGACAAAAAATAGAATTACTGCCTTGTGGTCATATGCCTCCACCAACCAGCCGAAATGCAATTACAGTTTACATCCATGTCTGTGAAAACACAGATGCTTCAGACACATCTGCATCACAGAAGATCCATACAATCAGTACAGTTTCATGGTGGACACCAAAGATTAGAGTCACCAATTAGTATCTGACTAAATGTCTCCCCCTGTACTCCAGAGTTATAATGTTAAGTAATGCCCAGAGAAGTGTTTTTGCAGAATATTATGATGTCACAATAAAGCTGACCCTTGATCTTAAATATAATATGTCATGATGTTATCATTTTATCCCACAAGACATTTGTGTAAAATTCTGTCGTAATTAGTGTATGAATTCTTGAGTTATGGACAAAACATGTCAAGAAGTCACAGTAACCCTAACCTAATCAGTTCATTGTTGAGTCTAAGTGGATGTCTGTGATAAATTTGGAGAATTTCCCTCAAGGAGTTCTTGAGATATCACGTTCATGGGAATGGGATGGGCAGAGGGAGAGACAGACGAACAGACAGATGAAAGAACAGACAATCCAAAAAAATAATACCCCCAAACAAATACAGTAATGTGCACATACTATTAAACACATCATAATGGACTATGGACACTGGTAAATCCGGTAAGTCAGTCTACAGTTTGAGCAGTTTTCCATTATAACTGATCAAGGATCCAGCTGGTTGACAAATGTTCATTTCCTGAGTCCAGTAACTGACCACGACGCTCGTGAGTGTAGACCAAAAGTCCAGCCTTTAAAACCACTGGGTGATGTCAGACAGCAGTGTGTTCAGTGATGAATGGGCCTTTAATTTTCCCAAAGAAACAACACAGAATCCCATCTGTCCTTTTGTAGCACACTCATCTTCGTCACATTTGCCATTACTGAACTTTTTAACTGGCAAAAACTGTAAAGTTCATTTACTTTTTGGGCTCTTTTAGTGCTGGTAGTTTGTGCGTCACACTGTCTCTGTCTCTGGCATGAGAAAACAAATCTAACATTGTCTCTTTGCCCTCTCTCCGTCCTTCAAGCAGCTAATTGAAAACAGGTTTATACAGTATCTTGTGTGTGTGTGTGTGTGTGTGTGTGTGTGTGTGTGTGTTTACTGTGTTCCTGTTTGTTGTGCCTGATTGTGTTTGTATGTGTGTGTGTGTGTGTGTGTGTGTGTGTGTGTGTGTGTGTGTTGTCACATCCTGTTTCTCTCTGCAAGACATACAATTAAACACACACACACACACACACACACACACACACACACACACACACACACACACACACAGGTTTCCTGTCATATTTTGTACAAAATAAGTTAAGTTAATCTCCACTGACAAACACTGTCAGACTTAGCTGGATATCCTTCAGGAATAAGTAGGTCAGAGGTGGTGGCCGAAAGGTTTTTAGAGGCTCGTCATTGGAAGGTTGCTACCTTGATCCCTGGACTGGCAGGATAAATCTGTGTGGGGGAAAGTGAGAGAGCAGCGCTTTTCTTCCACTACAGTCCAGTTCTCACCACTGTCAGACTGCTATAACACAGTCACAGTTAAGATGGACAGTGTCCATCATAAGTCTGACTGCGTTACAGGAGGTGTCACAGCAAACACAACCCTGGGCACCTGATACCAATTCTTAAGGCTAAATACTCATCCAGGGCTTTCTGGGCATGGCTACCGGTACATATGGATCACCAGAGAGTGAGTGTTTGGCTGTTGGGCTAAGGGTAAGGGATGTGGGCCTACCCGTTGCCTTGCTGCCCCGGTTTCAGAAAGCATGTCTTATTATGTCTGCTTTCCTTAAAATCATCAGCGCTACAGAGTGAATGTGCAATAAGCTACATTTCCTTCTGTCATTATTTTCTCTTTGACTTTTGGCATACAGTACGAAGCCTTGAGGCCTTTCCAGGCTTATGCAACATACTGTACATATGCTGATATGAGACATTAGTTATTCAATCACAACCTCCTCTGCCTCACCTTTGCTCTCTCTTTCTATGTATATCTATCATTTACTCCCACTCTTTCATTTCTTTCTTGCCTCCACTCTCCCAGTGTTTCATTTCCTTGTGTGTGTTGTCTACTTATCACGACTGTTTTCTTCCCCCTCTGTCTCACACACACTCTGTTTCTGTAATTCTGTCTCTATTGCAGACTAAATAAACACCTTGTTCCACTGGCTCACTCACTTATTTTTTTGCGTCTCTCCCCCACTTTCATCCTGAAAGGGCAGGCTCTCCCTCTCTCTTCCTCCACTCTGCTGCAGTAAGCATTTAGATTGTTTTACAGATTGTGTCTATCCCCCTTGATAAAAGCAGGCAGGGCCACACACACGGACACACAAACACACCATTTCTCTTTTCATCCTCCACATGAGAGCCTGAAATTTCAGGCTCAAATTCTGTGTCGGTCGCCTGTGGTATGTGGTTGCAAAAGGATGAAAAAATAAAATGAATGTAAGAGTGACAGATGAGGACGGGTGAATGCTTGGGAAATGGCGTTTGCGTTGTAATGAAGATGAATGAGCCGGCTTTTACCTGTTTCTAAGAGCAGAGACGGAGGGGTGTGGATAAGTGCTGTAGTGTAGAGAAAGAGGAGGGGTAGGAGTGACAGACTAAGTGTCTAAGTGCTTATTTTTTATCCCATCTTTCTGGGGAAATCTGATATCACATTCATCAAAGTCCCTCATTGACAGATACAATCTCAGCACCAGGTGTTCTTTGCAAACATGATGATCAGATGCTGTGTTTTCTTTTGTTTTTGGATTTGGCTGTGGTATTATCCTCAGCACTCTGTCTGTCCTGGTATTATCTATGTCTGTGTCTCTCCTGCTGCGATGACCTAATATACCCACGGGGATCATTAACGTCTCATCCAGTGTAATTTAATTTAATTTATGGTAAAATGTAGAGAGAGCAACTGAGCTTGTATGTCCTGTGGGGAAAATCTGATGGAACAATTACAAACATCTTGTAAGAACAAACAATGACTACATTACCCAGAATGCCATCCATATCAATACATTAGCCAGGTAACCATGCAGTGATGTGTCTTTGCTGTTTCTTTGCTGTGTCCATGTCTGCCATGTAACTGCTTGTTTACCATATGTTCATGAAAACACATTAGTTCTGCTTGCATAGATTCTACTTGGTGCATGTCTACAAACTATGATAGTCCTGCATCGTAGGGTGAATGGAAAAAATGCAGAATGAACTTGCTGACCTAACCAATATTGTGTGGTGGGACACGTAGTATATTTTGAACAAGTCAAGGGCCTTTTAAAGTCAGTATACTCACACAAAAGTAATCCCTCTCAATCATCACTTATGACCCACCAACAGTGAGTGGGGGTGGAAATGCAGAGAACCTGCCCTCTGCCCATATTTTCTTATGTCTTTCTTATTTTGGTTTGTTGGGGAAATTTCTGGGCGTCAGCCTTTGGGTAGTGGTGTGTAGCCTCCAGTCAATAGCAGTGCGAGGTCAGGACTCGATAAAAATGTGGCGACCCCCCATCTCTCTCCTCTGATCTGTGGATGCGAGCTTCAGGTTTGTGTGTCTGTTTGACTGAGGGCAAGGTTGAGCCACACACAAGCATGCGCCTCAGCTGAATTTACACAAAATCTGGCAATGCAGCACCTTCCTGCAGGGCTGTGCGGAGGTGTGGGTGTGTTTATTTGTGCTTTAGAATGTGTATAAAACAATCAGAAAATAATGTTTTATTTCTCAAATTCATTCATTCGTTACCACCGCTCACTCTCTTCATTCAGTCTCTAGCTTGCCTGAACACCGCTGTTCTTTAACATACCAAAAACATGGGAAACAATGTTGGAACACAGATTAGCACATGACATTTGTATAATACCAGTTTCCAATCTAACAAATATACGGTAGAAAAAAAGGAACGTGGTCTATGCAGGAATGATGATGGTATCCATCTATTTTCTGTGTGCAGTAGTTCAGATGCAGAACTAATTTGACATCTCTCTTATAATAGCTGGTTTAATGAGATGCATGAAGCATAATTACCCATCAGCACACTGCAGGTTTAGACACAGAGAAGCACAGCAAACCTTTTGGAATCTCATGATAGTATAAAATGAATGAGGATATGGTTATTGCACTTTTTTGGTGACAACGGGAGGTGCAGCTGAATAAAACATAGAGCCTGTCCAGTCCCTGCGGCCTGAGCTGCTGATCGCCACATATTATTCAACCACCTTTACTCCAGTTTTCAGCTGACATTATAATAGCCCTCCATAGGGACATTTCTCTCACACTGTGCTGGTTGTTTTCCTCCTACCATTTATCAGGACAAATGAGTAGCCAGTACAAATTCACAGGTATTCCATGTAGCTCGCTGAACCTTTATTCCATATGTTCACAACTCCTTTAATAATGCAGGAGTAGCAAGCTAAGCCGGAGCATTTGAAATGCATGTAGGTGCATGGGGGAGAATGGTATATAAACTATAGAGGCGTCTCATTTGCAATAGGTAATTTATCAAGGCAGTGGGCTGCGTGCTTGGACCCCAGGAGCCCTCAGCAGTAAATATACGTACAGTGGAGCTGATTTACACACGCATACACACAGGTGCAGAGAAGTGCAGACACATGCACACACAAAGACACACACAGACATGCTCACAATAGACATACATGTTCGCAGATTTAGTCTCACACAGGCTATAGTTCATCAGAGCATGGGGTAATGATTTAGGTGCTCTGCTGTCTGGCTGCTGGCAGCACATAAAGAACTATAATCAATAATCCATATCTATTTCACGAATGGGTCGCCTACACACACACACACACACACACACACACACACACACAGACACGCCTACACATACGCCCACATATCTGTGCACACAGTGACAAACTAATGCAACACACACGCTCATACAAAGCAGGTGGATGTCTTGTATAAAAGCGTTTGTGTGTGTCTCAAGTATCTTATGAATCTGGACCAAACACAGAAAGACAACAAAAATGAAACAAATATAAAACAAATAATTTAATCTCTCCCACTTTTAGCTTTGGATGGTTGACGTAAAAGGTATAATGAGAAATACAAACAGCTTTCCCTGGCGCCAGTAGGCTTAATCAGTATTGTGTGAACTAATTTGGCAAGGTCTTGAATGAAAATGAAAAAACAAAAAGACAACAATTCTTATTTTCAGGTGATTATACAGGAAAAAAGTGTATACCTATTATATTATATTCGATTTCTGCCAATATAAATCTAACAAACTGAACCTTTAAAAAAGGGTGAATATACTTCCTGTGCTCACATATAACCAAAAAACAAAACAAAACACAAGCACAACAAAAAAGAGGCAAAGAAACAGAATGCCTTGACATAGTACAAGTCATGTCCAGCACCAAAATGTAGTCACTCTATAAGATAATTAAATACAAAGACACATTTAGCGGCCAGTGGCTTAGTGCAGTGGTTCCTAAATGGTGGGTCATGGGTCCACTTTGAATGGACTGCAAGTGACTCGCATATGGGTCAGTTTGTTAACACTTTATTTTCAAATATGGTGAATTTCCAGCACAGAGCTTTTATTTTGTAGTGCCAAGCTTTTATTTTTAGTTGCCATTTCCTGCTGTAGACTGAGTGACAAATGGACAGCTACTTGGCACAGACAGCAAACTAGCTCAAAGATATGGCCAGACACAAGTATGATGTTTAATGTATTAAACTGTGCAGACCTTTAATAAATAACTAAGGAGAAATTGGGACCCCAGGGCTGGACCAGTTGGGAACCACTGGCCTAATGGTTATGGCACACACCATATAATTGTGACGTAAACTTAGCCCAGGAACATTATGTCATACTCCTCTTTCTTTCTCCACATTTCCAGTCTGTATCTACACTATCAGCTGTGGCAAGAGGCAAGATGCCAAAACATATTAAAAAACCCTGCTGTATAGGTGCATGTACACAAAGCTAAAGTTATTGTATATATAAACAATAACTGAAACAGGCAGAGCAAATTTCATTTCTTTACAGTGTTATAAGTTCAAAGTTCTCCCTCTTCGTCTCCCCTGTCCTTCTCCCCTGAATTCTATCTAATAAAGGACAAATGCCCTGCAGGGTGATCTAATAATAAAGGACAAATGTGAACAGCCTCAGATGGCAGAGCAATGGGACAGACAGAATGAAACTGAATAGGTTAGAGGCAATGATAAAAACAAGTGGGGCGAGGAAGAGGAGGAGGAAGAGGAGTAAGGGAGAAAGATAAGGAGGAGACATCAGGTTAAATGAAAAAAATCTGAAGAGAGGGTGTGTTTGTTTGTTTGTTTGTGTCTATCTGGGATCCAGACAACATTCTGCTGCTGGTTCACTGTGATCACTGAAGAGCTTATCTGCTGTCTGTCTGCCAAGGAAAACACACATACACACACACACTTGAAATGAACATGAATAAAAAAAATATTCTACTCTGATAGAAGTGAGCTAAGATAAGGGTATTAGACAGTGAACAGATAATTATTTCCTCTCTAAAAGTTGAACATAGTTTAGATAATAAACTTAACTATCAAATAATAAAGGGGGGATTTGACATGTTTTGCAAGTCTTTGGAAGATATTTTCTAAGCTGTTAAAATTTCAGGACTTCTGAAGCCAAAAATTCATCAGAACACATGAATAAATGATTCTCAAACAGGAAACAAAATGACCCCGGTGTCTGATCTGACCATCTGGAAAAGACAAGGGCAGAGATATACTGTAGTGTAGTGCAGCAGTGTAAGTGTGTATGTGTTTGTCATGAAGGACATAGATCCAGTCAGCATGATCAAAGTCAGCCGGGAAAACACTCTTATCACATCTGTCTGGGTGGGAGAGAGGAGGAAGAGGAGGGGTGAGAATGCTAGAGGTTGAGCTTCTTTCTTTCTAGTCATCACTTTAGTCACTCTCACACAAACTAGTGGAACAAGTCCGTGGCCATGAACACTGGGGGGAACGAATCCAATATATGTGTTGACTCCAGAAAAATTTGAAAATTCATAAATGCACTTCCTATTTTATTTTGTTTTATTTTATTTTATCTTCATTTATTTTGCTGTATTATTTAGCATAAGCTCATCTACACATTGCACTACAGGAATACATATGCAGGGCAACTTAAATGACTGACATTTTACTCAGACTTCACGCAGGCTCTCTGACAAATAAAACACATGTTAGTGAGCACTGTTGTTCAAGATTCAAGATCCAATACTTTTATTTACTCAGGTGTAAGTGTACAAGGCCGTGGGGAATCTTGTGCAGATCCTTGTGCTGATTGTTGGTTGCTGGGTAAATGCACAGCTAATTAAGTGCACTTAGCTATGATAGCTGACATTAGTGATGGTAGATTGATTAGCACTTGCAAACTGGTGTGTTTTTACCCAGAAAACCACACAAAGAACTGCAGTGCGCTAAAATCCCAGAACTGGTGGTAACAATAACAGCAATTTGTTAGTTTGTTTATAATTGTGGTTATATTTGCTTATGGTTATTTTGGACAGGGGTGCCTGGTTGCCTGTCGTTATGCAACAATTTTTTAAATTTATATTCCTTAATTAATATTTTTAGGGGGCATTTTGAGCATATTTAAATATTGAGGGGAATTATAGACTGTATAAAATAATGGATGTAGCTACTGTGATGTCACCCATTGGTTAGTGGAGCTTTTTACCTTTAATGACAGGACAGTTTCAGGTGTGTTTATGTGTGTGATTGACGGGGGGACAGCGTGCAGCAGGGGGCTGTGGGGATTGACTCACCTCTGCAGTCAGCCTCAAGTGGCCATTCACAGAACTGCAGTTTTTTGCACTTCTGCGTTGGCTTCATTTTCAGCCCCAGAGGTTGAGGCTCTGGGGAGGATGCATCCCCCTGATATATATTACAGTTACTGCCTCGAAGCGGAACAACAAAACTAAACAGACACACGCAGAAAACATGTCAGTTATGCTGAGTAAACATTTTGAATCTCTCTGTCTCTCGTCAGATCTCCCAGATGATCTCTGAGGACTCCAGAGAAGGTTTGACCGAGGCTGCCCTGAACCGCTACAACACACACTCTCCTTCACACACAAATTCAGCATCACACACAAACTCTCCCTCCCACACGGCAGCTGCAACCACGACGGCTCCGACCACCACCTCTGCTGCTGCCTCCTTCTTCGCCAGGTGAGATCACAGCACCACGTTCAGCGCTTGCTATACACATCTGGAACATGACACCCTGTGGATGCATGTGGATCACATGACTTCCTGTTTTATTTGAACTCTCCAAGGATGTTAAAATGAGGAGAAGTCATGGCATCATATCGTGTCATATACCCAGGGCATATGCACATATGCACACATATGCACCTTGGATCTGTCCTCACAGCACCAACATGCTAGTGTTATATTTGATTTATTATATGTAATATGAATGGTCAGGAAATATGATAATAGCTTCCTGATTTTGGCTTTCACAATTAATTAAAGCCATTGAATCAAACAATACTGATCTGAACACTGTGCTTTTATTGCGTTTAATCGCAGGAGGATTTTTTTAGGACTTTGCAGCATTATAGTGACAAAAAGAGTCAGTATTACAGAAGATGTTGGGCATGTTCATTTCAGTAAAAACAAGAGTGTGAGACGTATCTTACCAGCTCATATGTGCAAGATCAATCCTTGGGTTTAGACATCCTCATCTTCAGACTGTTACCCTGATGTCTCTCAAGTTGTCTAATAGAGCATAAAGAATAAAACAATGAGCATACAAACAAGTACATTATAAGATGTTGTAAGATAAATGTGGGGTAATAATGAAATTCTATTATATATTGTGAGAGAGTGTACTTACTTATCTTTTGTTGTGTTTATTTATAAATCAGCTATCCAGTCAGCAGCCGTCGATGAGCCGTGTAATCAAATCTAGAGAAATGCAGAGCGACACAACATAAATAAGACACGGGTAATCTGGGTAAATTATTGATGAATAAACATGGCAAGCTCAAAATGAATGAATAAATTATTCATGGGTCACACAAGACTATGAGCGTGTCACAGTGTCTGAAGTATTGCTGAGACGTCGTATCTAATGAGCTGCTTTAAATCACATTTTAAATTTTACTGATGGTTCTCCTGCTCACTTCAACACCTTCTCCTCTCCTCTCCTCTCCTCTCCTCTCCTCTCCTCTCCTCTCCTCTCCTCTCCTCTCCTCTCCTCTCCTCTCCTCTCCCATTCCTTGTGTTTGTGTGTCCTCAGAATAATTCAATGTGTGTTTGTCTGTGTTTGACGTATGAGTGATGTGCCTCAGCATAGCAGACACAGTGCTGTCATTCTTTCAAAGCACCAGTGACCAGACACAACTCGTAAATTGTACGCAAACCCACACAAACACATGTGCACTCACTCTTTCTTTAGCTTTCTTTCTGTGACCCCCCTGAACTGTCAGGTAACAAGGCCACATTAAACACACACGCACACACACATGGACACATCTGGTTGACATTCCAAACATACAGCCAGCTGTCTTTGGGCCGATTTATGAGCATTAACCTCCTAAGTGAAAGGACAGGGTTTGTTTAATGGTGCAGGTGTCACAGTCTGTGGATGTGTGTGTGTCTGAATGTTAGTCTGTCTCTCCTGTTTCAGACTGTATAATTTCTGTGGACCTTTAACGCTGTGAGAGAAATGTAATTTCCTTTTGAAATTAGAGTGTCAGAGTTTGTTTTGTTTGTTTTCAAAACTTCACATACACACACACAGTTTGTCTGTGATTCCAATCATTTGTGTGTGTGTGTGTAGTCGGATTTCAATTTAATTGGCAAATGGCAACAATGTACACTCAGTCACCTGTAATATTTGACTCTGGTAATGTGTGTATGTGTGCGTATTTGTCTGTGTGTGTGTGTGTGTGTGTGTGTGTGTGTTTATGGTCGCTGGATGCAGCCAGCCATGCAGTGCTGGTAAATCCCATGGCTGTCTTGGTCTTTACTCTCAGACGTGGACTGCATACAGACATTCTTATTACACACACCTACACACACACACACACACACACACACAATCTCCCTCTTGCTCACTGTCTGCACACAGCAAAATCCCTGTGTCCACCACATCTCCTCTCACCTGATCCGTCTTTTCCTCCACATCCTCCTCTTTCTATCCCTTCTCTCTCGTCTTTATGTAATTGCTTTCTCTTTTGCTCCCTACTTTCTTCCACTCCTCCCCTTCTCGCTTTTGTTCTTTCCCCTCTCGTCTTTTTTTCCGCCAATTTCTCCGTCTCCACATTGACCTTTTCTTTACCTCTGCTAATGTGCATGAGAGTAATATCTTTCATTAGTACCGATCTGTCTGTGAATATGTCACACTCACACGGTAGCGCTCCATCTTCCCTGTGCTGCAGTGGCCCTCTGGGGATGCTGGGCTAGTGGATAGAGACATGCTGTACATGCCTATGTGTGTGTGTGTTTGTGCGTGTGTGTGTGTGTGTGTGTGTGTGTGTGTGTGTGTGTGCGTGTGTGTGCTCTCCCTCACGGGGGGAAGGGAGTTTCTATCAGTGAAGGAATTTTTTTTTACTGCATGCTCCAAGGATTGGATCTTTGGGGATTTGGCTGTGTGTGTGTGTGTGTGTGTGTGTGTGTGTGTGCGTGTGTGTGTGTGTGTGTGTGTGTGTGTGTGTGTGTGTGAGTTGCTGGAGGTAGCAGAGTAAATGAATAGGTCCCAAGTGAATTGGTGAATTGTGAAGGCGTTGTTATTTTGGGTGGAGGATGGCTGTGAGATGGGGAAGTGCTGTCTCTTTCTCTACCTCTGTTTATCTTTTACTGTCCCTCTTTTCCTTCCATCAAATGTTAATTGACCATTAGTTAGGCACATCTCATAAGGGTTGATTGATGATTTAAATATCACCTGCCTGATCACATTAGAACAGCATTTGTTGTTGTTGTTTTTGCTCATGTGTCATTTAACAGTAATTGAAAGTGTTTTTTATTTTGACAGTGACAAAGACGCCCATTTGCTCTTTGAGTGGTTGTGCTGTTTTGTAACATACTCACTGTCATTTAAAGGTCCAGTGTGTGGGATTTAGGGGGACATATCAGCAGGAATGGAACATATTATAATAAGTATGTTTTCTGTAGTGTATAATCACCTGAAAATCAGAGTCATTGCGTTTTGTTTCCTGAGAATGAGCCGTTTATATCTACACAGGGATCAGGTCCTATGGAGATCGCCATGTTGCACCTCCATGTTTCTGTGGTAGCCCAGAACAAACGAACCATACACTGGCTCCAGATAGGGACAATTGCGTTTTAGCATTGTCGGTTCTGATTCTAAATCTTTCACACTGGACCTTTAATGTTAGAGGGAGGGGCAGCAAGAAAGAGTTTTTTAACTATTGTATCCATTCAATATTTTAAAAATTCTGTCAGCTCGCAAATAGTCATTTCTGAAAATATTAATTAGTTTTGTTTGAAACACGTCAGACTGAGGGTGTAGAGCATGCAGCAGCAATGAAACACTGTTCTCACATGGTTCAGACAGATTAGTGGCCAGCTCACTTATCTACAGTGGCACAGACCAACGTGTGATATGTATGTTAGCACACACGAGCCATCTTAACTCCATGTCGAACACAGCAATGTATTAACACTTTAGTGCTCAGGCTTTTGTTGCAGCGTAGCATGTAAGATGGCGTCTTATTAGGAAGCAGGGGATGTGTAAATTGAAGGCTATATATACATGTCAATAGATAATGTCAGTAAAGCCAGTCTTCTGTCCATGCTAGCCTTGCTGACCTGTCACGACACACACGTACACTCACACACACTCACACACACTCCATCGCCCTCTGTCTCCTATATCTGCTCCCACTGACGTCCTGTTAAATAGAATGTAATTAGCTGCTGAACCAACAACACAGCCCAGAGACACCAGTCATAAATCAGCTGTGTGCGAGTGTGTACATTTCAAGTGAGTCTTTGTATGTATGTGTCAAGTGAAAGTGTTTGCAGTCGTGTGGAAGGAAGAGCAAAACAAAGCCATAGTGTGTTAGTAGCCAGACTGTGTGTGTGACCTGTGGTGCTTTCTAACAAGAGAGAGACACATAGAGGGATTGAGGGGAAGAGAGGCAAGGGTGGATGAAGGGATCAATACATGTAAGGAAGGCTGAATGGATGGGTGGATATATGGGCAGAGGAGAAGGCAAAGGATGAAAGAATAAAAATAATGAGTGGGGAGAGGGATAAAATAGAGTGGAAGATAAGGGGATGATTGTAGAGCGAGGAGTGAGAATGAAGGTAATGGAGGAAGGGGAGGGGCAAATTAAAGGATGGGGGTGACAGAAGAAGAGCTGATGGATAGAGAGATGGAGTGCATGGATAGAAAACAAGCGCCCTTCACTTTAGGATTCGATTGAAATAGATCCACTCGGCCAAATCCCTGGCCACTTGTCATTAAACGCTACCAATTAGGTGGCGTGTGTGTGTGTGTCTGCCATGCTTGAATTGTGCTGTAGATTAAACCAGTCAGGGTGAAAAGAACATAATAAGAGGGTTATGGCAAATGTATATCAATGGATGCATGTTACAGAATTGATGTGGCTGATGGATTTGAAGGATGTATTACAAAAACATAAAAAAAAAAAAACAAACAAAAAAAGAAAAGCTTATACATGTGTGCCCAGAGAGCAAGTAGTGAACCTCCGGCACAGTCATGTCTCATCCTGCAAGCATCAGCACTGCAGCAGATGCATCAGCCTGTTGTTTCCATTGTTGCACAGAAGTCAAATGTGGATTTTAATCCCTCGTGAGCCTGTTTATTGTAAAAATTAAGCCACAATTTTAACTGTCGATATTTATAAAATACAGTAAATTCCCACACGTGAGCCTGTGTTTGATATAATCTACTGCACATGTATCTTCATCCTACATTTTAGGTTTGGAGCATTCAAGTGACACAATAAGAAAACCCGTAATTGCTTTTGATCGCTTTTGCTGCAATATATAAACGCAGCTTGCACACAATAGAAAAACCAATTAGTTGTCTCCTTCTGGAGCTTTGTTTCGTACAGTATATGCACTCACACACACACATTCGCAGCCACAAACGCACACCCACACATACAGATTCACACACAAATCTCCTGGGAGAGCTAGTCAAATGGTGAAACGCTTCGTCGTTCTTCGGGTCACTGAATCCACATCTCTCTTCCCCCCCTCCCTCCTCTTTCACTGTCCCTCCCTCTCTTCTTTCTCTCTCACTCGCTCCCCCTCTCGCTGACTCTCATTTCTGTAACCTGCTGCAGTTAATTGAAAGCCAATGGTGTGAGAATATGGCTCTTTGACAGAGGGTGTGTCAGGGCACAAGGTCTTCTCTCTCTCTCTCTTTTTATAATCATAGAAATATATGTGAAGATAGATTAAAGCAGAACAGAGCAGGAATCCCTGCCAGAGCAGTTTTAGAGCTCTTTTATTTCATCATATCATTAATACTGCTGCAGTGTGTAGCTCAGTTTGTCAGAAAATCTGCTTGTTTGAGTTTGGGCTTCATAGAAAGCAGAAATACAAATGTTTTTGTTTTTTTTTTATTTAGAGTAAATCATGTTAAGTGAATTACTGCCTGCATATTTACTGCCCTTGGATTTCCCCTCAGATCACTTCCACCTAACCTTTCTCTGCATTTCTGCACAGCCATGGTCACTGTGTATTACACTGATGCTTTTATCAAAATGAAAATAATGCATAGTTACCTATCCATCTTTATATCATCTTTATATGATCTGTGTTTTTGTTTGGTTGTTTTTTTTTTTGACAGAGAGATTCATGGTCACAAAAGGGAGGCAAATTATAACATCATAACTGAGCACATAATAAGCTACAGTAACAAACATGTAGCCAAGCTAATATAGTACAGGTTAACACTTTAAATTGACCATGGCGGTGTTGAGAAAGGCACACTGGGAGATAACTGTGGTACTTTTCTTTTCTCTAATCTTTTGCTTTTTTGTGAAATATTGGAAAGTTTTACCTCTTCGTGCCTTCAACAATAATTAAAAAGAAATTTAAAGTTTAGATTTTTTGTGAAACTGAAACGTGAAAAAGGGCGCCAACGAGATGAGCCTTTAACAACTAGACAGGAGACACCAGTTTAATCTTAAACAATGCGTAAACCTATACGTTTTTGTATGTAAACTCTTGAACTTAACAGTAATTATGATTGTCAGATGAGTGTAGTGGAATAAACTTACACTATTTCCTACTGAACTGCAGTCAAATAGAAGTATTAAGCAGCATTAAATGGAAATGCCTAAGTAAATTGTCCTTAAAGAAGTATTTCACTGCTGACAATAAAACCAGGTTGACTATGGTCAGTACTACATGACCGGAAAAAAAACAGAGAAACAGGACTGTGGTATTTGCATTTGCTCAAGAGGAAGAAAACCTACAACTACCAGAATGCACTGGACCGCACTGGACCAATGAGTGCTCCCGCTGGTGGGTGATGTAATGCAGCTTGGCCCATTTTCCACAGGATGCAATGTGGCTTGCTAGTAACAAACAATCTTCAAATACAGTTAAACAGTAAGCTAAAATATGTTTCTTATAACATTTTTAATGAGATAGCAGGCAATGCAGTGACATAATCTTAGTTTATATTTGATCAACACTGACTGGTTTTTCCATTTGACAGTACAGGAAACAGTATGGTGCCCACCTCTTGTTCACAAACTCTCACATTACAGCCAAACAGTGCACTAAAATATGTTTCTAAAGACATTTTAGGTGAGAAATAAGTAATATAATAAGAGAATCTTGGTGTATATTTGATCAGCACTGCCTACTTTTGCTGTTTGATCTGAATTTGAGAGACAGACAGAGAGAGAGGTGCAAGTTTCTCTCTGGATGCGCTTCTATACTTTGTGTCTGTGGTGGCGGGAACATGAAAATGCAAAAATACAATCTGCAGTTAAAGCAACAGCCCTAGAGCCAGCAAAAACTTGAGCTGAGAGATGAGCAGGGACATCAGGGCGCTGGTAAAATGGAGGGGAATTTACCACATCATTTAAACATGCTACTTACTGTTATGATTCAAGGCTGCTTGAAAATTAGTAAAGTATCCCTTTAAGTACGGTACTTGAGTAAATGTTTCTTTCCATCACTAGTAATAACTGTCTCGTCTTCACTATGTATTCCTTTAATACAGACAAAAATTCAGTCTGTTGTATGAATATGTGGTGTTTCTGCTGGGAGAGACAGAGAGTTAGAAAAGGGAGGAGAAAAACTTTGACACTAAAGATGGTTTGAAGCACCGATGTGCTGAGAGAGGAGACAGGAAGAACCTGCTGTGTTGAAGTAAGAAATGAGATAGCGAGGGGAAAAGGAGGAGAGAGAAGTGCGACTTAGAAGTTGAAGTTTAAATGAGGGAGCGAATAAGGAGAATCTGAGTGCAGAATAGAGGGATTATATAAAAATATGATTTCTGGTGGCTCCTTTTGAGCTGAATGCTGCAGGGAACTGAGCAGCAAGGAAGCAAAAGAACCACTCCCCATCCAGATGTTGCTATTATGTAAACAGCAGTGTGTGTGTGTGTGTGTGTGTGTGTGTGTGTGTATCTGTGTGATGAAGGGTGTGTAATCGAGCTCTATTCTGCAATTAGCATATTTGCTATGGTTGTACTGTGGCAAACTGCATTTAATTATAGACCCATGTGTGCATGCACACGTACCAACTTCATGTCCTTCCTTCGTAATCTCTTTTATTTCTCTATTTAAACTAGTCAGTACTTATGTTTTTACAGTTATAGAGTGCAGTATATAGTTTTAACAGACTGATAGACTGTCTTCTCTCCTTTGCTCTCTCTCTCTCTGCTTTCTCTCAGAGCTGCACAAAAGTTGAACTTAGCGTCCAAGAAGAAGAAGCAGAAGACCGCCGCAGTCACAGCCCCAGTGACATCATCATCACCATCATGTGATCCCCCTCTGTTCCCCACCAATTTCAGCTCCGCCCTGTTGATGGCCCCTCCCCCAGCTCCGCCCTGCCTGCTCCGTGCAGCCAACAAAATCAAAGACACCCCTGGGCTCGGAAAGGTAAAGGATTAACACCTTTTATTTGGCTGTAGTGTTGGAAACAAATCCACAAAGTCTTCCTTAAAACATATACTTAGTATTTCTTTAACTCATGCAGAAAAGCATCAAAGACTTTCCATAATACACTTATGTGTCACTTGTTCACAAAGGGGAGTCTGTATGTGCTGCTTTGTTCAGTCTTTGGCAGTTGGCATAATTCAGTTTATTTTATATCACAAGTTGACGGACAGTTGTGTGTTTATTGTGTTGCCAAAGATGTTGGACACCTGGCTATGATGCCTGACATGCTGACATGCAGAATATGACAACATTCTCAATTTAATACGGATCATGTAAACAGCATATTCCCTTTGGATATTCTGAATTAGACCTTTTTTCCAAATGTAGCCTTTTCTGATTATGACATGCCGGTTATGCCGTTATTAATCAGGATTTGGCAGCATTCTTTGGACATTTGGAATATGTGGCTCACTTGGGGTTTTTACTGCAGTTTGCTACACACAGCATCCTGCCTGTCTACTGACAGTTCTGTGCTTCGTACACGCACCAGCTAGTCAACAGTTTGCAAAGCTGGGGCAGAGATGCATGCCTTAAAGAAAAGTCTCCATTTCTAGAAGGAGAAACACACCTACTTAAAAACATTATGAAAGACTTGGATCCATCCATCCATCCATTTTCATACTGCTTATCTGGTGCCCGGGTCGCAGGGGGCAACAGGCCAAGCAAAGCATCCCAGATGTCCCTCTCCCCAGCACTGCTTTCCAGCTCCTGCTTGGGGAACCCACGCTAGATGAGATATGTAATCCCTCCAGCGTGTTCTGGGTCTGCCCAGGGCCTCCTACCAGTTGGACGTACCTGAAACACCTCTAGCGGGAGGCGCCCAGGAGGCAACCTGATCAGTTGCTTGAACCACCAACCCCTTCCAAACGAAGGAGCAGCGGCTCTACTCTGAGCTCCCTCCAGATTAGGGACAAAATACTTATATATCAACAGGTTTTTGGATATGCAGGAATATTGTAATGCCGACCTTTTCAAGAAGGTGGCTGAAGGAATGAATATTTTGATGTGATAAGTAAGGGCAAAACCTGAAATATTTTAGCCGTGTAAAAGTAGTCAATGTAGTGCCCAAATTGTTGTTTTTCGACTGACTAGAAGTTATTCGGGCAGATTACGGGCGAATCATGTAATTTTTCAACCGCTAAGCAAACACCTTATCTCGGTTAAGACTGTCTCAGACACATTTTGTATGTTATAAATTTTGTTACGGTAGATGTCAGCTTATCTTCCTTGGCTTGATTTTGGCACATGCCTGAAAACGTACCTGTTATATATCACTTGAACCAACAACGAGTTGAGCATTTTATTACATGTGGAGTTCCTATGGAGGCTGTGGTGCTATGACAAAAAAGTGTTGAATTTCATCAATAATTTTATTTTTAAATATCTATGAGTGACAGTGACATCATTTGTGATTTGGTTTTAAGCACCAGAAAGTTCTGAAATATTGAACTCTGGTATTTTATCATGACCTTGGCCAGTTTATCTAAATGTATGTACTGGTATGTGTGTGTCACCTCTGATCTACCATACCGGAATGCAGCCTAATGGTTACCACGGTAACACATCTCAGGCTGACAAAAGTCATCTGTCACCGTTGCCAACGGTTGATGAAACATGTGTGTTGGGGGTGTGGGGGTGTTTCATGCTTCTCAAGTGTGTGCAATATTGATCGTCCATGTAATGAGTTTTTAGTGCCCCCTCCTCCACAGTTTGAGTGAGAGGCTCACTGATTCTGTGTGTGTGTGTGTGTGTGTGTGTGTGTGTCCTCACTGCTAGAAAAAGAATGGCTATGGAGGACAAAATCAAACAGACATCAAACAGTCATGTCCATTATGTACACAGAGCAGGACCCCACACATGTCCTGTTGCGTTTTGGTGTCCACGTAGGTTTGAATAGAAACTGAAAGAGTACATTACAGCATGGTGTGAATATTAGGTCTCCTCTGTCTGTTTGTCTGTGTGTACTAGCATACATTTGTAACAATGTTGGACAGTTGATAGTGAAGATGGGGACAGAAACAAGGGGCGAGAGAGGAGCATGACATGCACTGAAGGCTTTAAACAACCAGGAACGGTGCAGTTATGTGCCATGTGCTGTAAGCACTTGTTCCCCCACTTAAAGGAGAGGTACATTTACTCAAGTAATGTGCCTAAGTACAATTTTGAGGTACTTGTATTATGCCTGATTATTACCATTTTCTGCTACTTCATACGCCTGCTCCTCTACAAGTCAGAGGCAAATATTATCTTTATTACATTTATTTGATAATTTAATGACTTTCAAGGCTCTGATTAAGAATAAAATATATAATGAACAAATAAGTTATGATATTATTATGTTAGCGAGACTTTATTGACCCTGAGGGGGAAATTCATAAGCTACCCAGCAGTATATACTGTAAATACTTAAAATTAATTAACTGGCCTTTAATCTAAATTCCACAGAGCCCCATTGTTGTGATTCAGGTCTGTCTCCTGATCTTGCTACTTGTTTCTCATATTTTCTGTAGGCAACATATCTGCATACAACTGTTCATATGATATCTTACAAATTAGCGCCCCACAAATGATGTTATGTTTCAACTTCACGTAAAGTTACAGAGGTTAAATTTAGGCAAGTTAAGTTACTGTGGTTAGGTTTAGTTAAAGAAACATGGTGACATTGCACCTTAAAATGACTCATTTGTTTCTGAACATTGGTCTCCTGGGGAAAGTCCTATGTTTTGTGATCCATCCACCACCCCAACCTCCATCCTTATGGGACCACTTCTGTCTTTACCCCTGTCAACGCATTGGTCATGTGAGCTCACCTGTCCCAAATTTGTGGGTTAAACATAAATTCTGGCTCATGGTTATGAAGCGAATGTACAAATTTTGGCGCATTTGATTCATAGGAAAATATACGAACAGTGCATGAGAACTGCTGCTTGCTATCAAATAAAACATTTCAGATGAAAACAGGTTATTTCTAACAACTGATTTAAAATCAACTGTTAAAGTTGCAGAGATGAATTAGTCATGATACAGCCATGTGCAAAAGTAGAAATGCCTTCACATTGGAAGTACTTTCTCTTACAAGACTTCAAATTTCTCATCATATTTAGTGGAGGTGCTTCAGATTTTATTTGTCTTTTTGTGCAACTGAGTATTTATGTGTGTTTTTTTTTTGTTCCGTACTTCCTTTGAGCCTCTATCTCCGTTCCTCTCCATATGGAGGTGACAGATGTCCCCACTGTTGTCAGGGAGACAGATTCACACTCACATATTTACAAGCTCACTCACTCACATAACAGCCAAATTATTCTGACATTATATGCTCCTACACCAAAACCCCATATACAGTGTACATTATAAACCACATACACACAGATCCTCCTCACACAGTCTGTGTGTCTCTCAGTTTGGCTTCTGTTTCATCCCTCTATGATCTGTGATCTTGTGATAGAAGTGATTAGCCTGTCTGGCCCACCGAGCTGTGTACAAACGCCTGCTGTTACTACTGTTTAATTACAACTGTCAGGACAGCCCCCTTTTCACAGTCATGTGGACACCTCACAGTAATCATTCTGGTGTGATCTGTGTTATGTGGACCTTTGATTAAGGTGTCCAGTCGTTTTGCTACATCCTGAATTTGTCTTCCTGTTGCCCCACTGGCAGCCTGCCCATCCTGAATCAGCTGTGACAAACGGAGAACAAAAATCTGAATGACAAATTGTAGCTACGTGTCTTTATTTCTTTGTTAAAGGAGCAACTTTACCTTTTTCGGAAATGTGCTTATTCAATTTCGTGACATGACTTGGATGAGAAATAAAAAAGAGGGGGGAAAGCTAGCCAGGCTCCCGGTCAATAAATACTCTGGAACATAAGCCTCATCAAACTGGAACTTGTTTTTTTACACTACAGTTTGTGTACAGATTAAACAAACAAGATATGATGTGTAAACGAAGTGAATCTGGGGGTTTTGTTGCCTTTGGACAGAGCCGGGAGAGTGGATTCCAGTCTTTATGCTAAGCTAAGCTAACCGTTTCCTGGCTCTAACTTCTCGAATTTTGAATGCTAATTTTTAGATTCCTGTTTATCCAGTGTTTCTGACATGTTTGCTGTGGTTTGGAAAGAAATGGGGAATAAAAGAAGGATAGGATACGGTACCAAGGCAGGAAAATATTCTGGTATTTGGAACATGACAAGCCTCTCCTGTGAAATCAATCGAAGCTTGCCAAGACCTAATCAACCACACACACACACACACACACACACACACACACATACACGCAAACATATGGGAAGAAAATGGCTGTGGTGACATTTCTCCAGTAAAAATGTCACCTGCAGTGGGGGTCGGCTCCCTGCTGAAATGGCATTTGCACACATTCACGCTCACACACTCATGCACATGGACTTGCATGCTCTCACAAATTCGCAGGATTATAGTGTACAATGAAAGATGTCAAGGAAGCGGCAAAGCCCCTGGTGGAAGTGTGTACGATACATCCTGCAGAATACATGGGCTTGTCTGCGAGTGAGATGGGGGGTTTGTGTTCTCCCCGATGTTAATATGGCAGAAAACAGATTGAGACATCACATTTAAAGCCAGGGGAAATCAACCTGCACAGGTCAGATGTACTGCTGTGTGTGTGTGTGTGTGTGTGTGTGTGTGTGTGAGAGGGAGGGAGGGAGAGAGAGAACGTTTAGCCTTTTTCTATCCAGGGATGTCAAATTAAATAGAATCCCTCAGTGGACCTCTCTGACTGGCGTCTGTATCTCAAACTCCCCTCTGTTATTTCTATACGCAGTGCTTCTCTACATGTTGTTGGTAAGCTCCGTTTCACTTTAATCAAATCAGCCAGCTGGGAGCCTTCCATTCAGACCCCTGACTGCTGGGGGAGATTTGTATCAGTCAAGGAAATTAAGCTGTGTATGCATTATCACTTAGACAACCAACTACGGAGGTACACTGAAATACAGCTGAGACTGCAGATGACACATTTCTGAATCTGCCAGATCAAAACTAAAGATATGAAAAATACAGAGGATGTCAGGGATTGAATGAAACCAATCTTCATCCGTAATTGAGACGGATATCTTATTTTCTGATGATGTTCTATGCATCTTTATCAACTATGAGCTTCATTCTCAAACTGAATCAGCGAGCTGTCATTTAGCAGCAGTTGAGATAGACTAATGCGTGTATGACTGCTAAATTATGGAGTTATGATTCTTTCTTCCTGTCTAAACTGCATGAACTGACTGTCATTTAACTTTACAGGAAGAATATGGCTCAGATGGCAATGTCAGACTGTCTGGTAGACGGTCGACCACTTGATCCAGACTGAATCTTAATCTCAAAACTAGTATCTCAGCAACTACTGACTTTAGTTTCATGAAATTTAGTTTAGTCATGTTCCACTCAGGATTAATTGTAGTAACTTAAGTGATCTCTTGATGCATTTGTCAGGTCAAACTTTTAATTTCTCAATCGTGGCATAGCTTTGTGAATGGCACAGTCAGTGTGTCAGTGAAACCTCTTAACATCCATGCTCTGCATTACAGCCATTATTGGGCATCATAACTGACCAGTCTTTCATCTTGTGATAACAGCACCAAATTTGGTGCATATTTAGCTTAAGATATGTAGAAGACATTTGGATATTGGGGCATCGCAGATTGGCATTCTGATACTGGCAAAATCCAATATGACCACCGCCTGAAAACCATTTTTGCTATAACTTTTGAACCAGATGAGCTACAAATGTAAGCTTGGTGTCTATTTTATGGTTTTTGACCATAATAAACACATTGGGATGCTGATTTTTATGAGTGGATGCATCAGGACTTCTAAATTGCATATTCCCAAGATGGCGTCTATCTAACATAAAGGTTTTTTTTTTTAAACTCTTTTAGCAAACCTGGTGTCTATGTCATATTTTTAAGCATTAGAAACACATTGGAATACTTCGATTTTTTTTTTATATATTTTACTTATGATCTCTAAACAGCATATCACTAACACTGTTTACTTTGTTTTCCTTTGTTTTAGGTGTGAATGGCGCTCTGGTGCAGCAATACAGAGTTAAAGTATAAAGTAGTCAGTTGACCAGGCAGCACCAACAAAATGTTAGCAAACTGTTAGTCTGCCATTGTTGATGTTGTCTCCAGCATACACTCATTATACAAAGCAACAATGGGCATGTGTGAATTGAAGAGACTACACTGTCTCCCAAACACTCAGTTTCACATGTCTACACCATAGACTGTGTATGTATGAAGATGGACGACATGACAAGTCCCCAAAAGTGAAGCCAAAACATCTCGATCGCCCCCTGGTGGCTGGCTGCAGTACAGGTCATAAACCTGCCCTCTCCAATGTTCTCAGAAATTGTTTCTGTCATTTTAGGTAGTTCTTATCACGCTGATGTTTGTACGTGTTCACTTTTCTGTCATGTTTGGTCATAACTACGAATTTGATGGTTAAAAAAAAAGGAGATTTGATGCCATGATTAACAGCACGCTTGCTATCTTTGGCACTGCTCGCGATTGGCTAGACAGATGTATAATCAAGAACTTGATACCAGCAGACATTGCCACTGTGCAGACTCTGGCTCCAAGTTACATCAGCAGCACAAGATGGCATCATCTATATCCAGGATATTTTTGCTTCATTTTTGTACAGTAGGGCTCAATGAAAACACATCGTCCATTTTTATGTACCGTCTACAGTCTACACAGGTAAACAGTAACTGGAGTTTTGAAAAATCTGCACCTTAAAAGGCGTTTTTTAATATATCTTCCTTTCAGTGACCTAAAACTCAGTTTGCATGTGGACGAGAGGCCAAAATGTAGAGGAAAATATCCATTTACAAATATATCTGTATAAGTGTAGATAATAATCACATCATCTTGTTGCGTCCTCTTCTTCTGCTGTTGTATAATGACTGGAGAATTAGTGCTGCCTACAGTTAATCTCTGTGAACCATCTCCTAATATTTGCATAACAGAAGTGGATGGAAAAGTGCATAAATTCACATTTGCCGATTTTCTGAAAATTCAGTTAAAATTTGCATTACATTTGGATTGAAACCCAACTAAAGTTGCCAAAGCTGTCCTCTGTGCTTCATCCACAGTTTTGTATCATAAGTGATTTACATACAGTTTAGTATATCTGAAGAGGGATGAGAAATATCAGGACAATGTTATGAAAGCTACTATGGGAAGCTCTCTTGTCTTCTCTCCTGTCTATTACCTACAGTATCTTCTCCTTATCGCTCTTATCTAGTGTATGGATAACTCTTATCTTCTGCCGTCTTACCATCCCTTTATCCCTCCTCTCTCTGCGCTTCTTCATATCTGAATGACAATGAAGGACTGTGAGAGTTTTTTCTCCACCTCTTTCATCTCTGCAGCCGACGCTTTGCACACACACACACACACACACACACACATGCACACTCACAGATTGCGACTTGACCTTGGGGGAAAATGATACCATGACAGCTAATCAATTTTTAATAGCAGCTACGATCCCTCTCAGGCCACAAGCTGTGTGCGTCTGTGTCATGAGTGAGCATGTGCAAGTGCATTTTCCATGGGCATTCGTCTGTCTTCGTGCCTATCTGAGTGTCTGTGTGTCTTGTATCTAAATGAGTGAGCGAGTCTGTTACGGGAATCCATTGGAAGTGCTATTAATGCTGTCAGTATTGGCAGGGCTGAAGCATGACACACACAAACACACACACACACACAAACACATCTCACTCTTCACTACTGTATTTTCTGTTTGTGTGGGTGTACTGCTTGCAGTATGTATGAGTAACAACAGTCGCATGTTGCTCACAATGCTCAAAATGTAAAGCCCTCTGAGATTCATTTGTGATTTATGACTATGAATTAAGGTCGTGATTTGAATTTGGTGATAGACGTGTGAGCCATGTAATTCCTTTCATCAATTAAAAACACTCAGTTTACTCTTGACTGATCAATTTATAGAAAGAAATGCTTCTGCCACTCACCATATTAAATGACTGCAAGAACACACAGTAGGTCTGGTTTCAGAGCAGAGGGGACAATGTGTATAAATGTAGATGTACTTTGTGGTGCTGTGGAACAGTACTGCATTATACAGAGAGGATTTTCTGTTATTAGCCTCCCCTCGTTGATATAAATAAAATATAAGAGAGACTTTATGGTTCAATAATGACACTCAGCTTCCTATTAACTATAATGTACCATCAGCATTATGCACAGTATTTTCAACTATTGTTCACAGTGGTGTGAAAAGCAGTGTCTTGTGTGGGCTTAGTCTTAGCTTTGTCATTTTCTATTGTCAACAAATCCCATGATAAGACCAGAATCTACAAAGTGTTAGTCACTCTCTAAGTGCTCTCTGACTTCTCTGCCCTGTCTGTGGCTCTCAGTTACTGAAAATGTAGATCATTAGAAATTGAGTTGCTGTAGACTTTAGCAAATGTTATTTCAATAGAAGTAAACAGTGCCTTTGTATTAGGACTATTTTCAGTTGCAAATTAATGCAGGTGTGAATGTATAATATGCCAAGAAGGAGGTATGGGGATTGACTCATACTAAAATAAAGTGCCCACATTCATCATAATAAAAGAATTGATTTCCCAGAGTGAAAGTGGGCTTATTTACTGTATGTGTTTAATCAATTTTGGACAACTATTGAGGTCTATGGAACAGAGGAATAAGCTTTATCAGGCTTTGGTCTTTTTCTAGAGTTGACAATAATGTAAGAATATCAGCAGGCTGATCCTTTAAAGGTCCACTGTGTGAGATGTAGGGAGATTTAGTGGCATCTAGCAGTGAGGATTGTAGATTTCAACCAGCTGAAACTTCTCCAGGTAAGAATTCCTTCAGTGTTGATTGTTCAGGAGGTTTTCACTGGGAGCCACATTATCTGCAGAGGTCTCCTCCTCTCCCAAAAACAAACAGATCAGGTGATTCATACTGATAAAAACACTGAACAAAGCAGTTTTACATTAAAAATCCATGTCTCTCCTATTCTGTTTGGCACGTCACAGATGGCTTGGCCAGCACCTGCGAATGTGTGAACAGCTTTTTTTGTGGTGACTCAAGATCCAGATGTTCAAGCAGTTTTTACCATGAGCTGCATTATCCTCAAAGGTTTCTACCTCTCCAAAACAAATGGACCAGACAATTTAAACGGGTAAAGACACTGAATAAACACTGCTTATTGAAGAGGGAATGCTCACTATGGTGGCTGATGTGGAAACGTGAATGGCCCTGTCTAGAGAGAGTGTTTGGTTTGTCTGTTCTGGGTTACTGTAGAAACATGGCGGTGCAACATGCAACATGGTAAGGTGATGAAAAACACAATGATTCTCATTGTCAGGTGATTGTACACTAGAGAAAACATACTCAATTTCTGCCAACATATCCCCCTAAATCCGACACACTGGACCTTTAAAATTCTACAGTGATTGAGGCTGTTGATCATGTTAGTCACTTGAGCTCAAGTGACATTTTGTTAGTGTGTACATTGTTAACTTTGTAGCAATATGTTATCCAGAATTATAATGCTTTGTTATTTTGTCATTTCTGGTATAAAAGAAGTCTTTTAGGTAATACAGTGGTTCATTCTTGGTAAACCACACAACCTCAGAGTTGTAAAATCTCTGCAGCATTGACGATACAGCGAGCTGAGCTGGAATGAATAAATTAGTTAAAATTAGAATTGATCCAAAGCCTAAACTCGCTATTCCCTTATGGTATTTGTATCTATCTTTCTGTACATGTGTTTGTATGAATGTGTGTTTCTGCAGTCTTCGGGAACCAATTAGAGCTCAGTCTCAGCCTCTTATTGATTTTCCAGCCAATAATAATGAAGCACTGCTGTGAGGGACTATTGAACAATCTTCTCTCAGCTCAGGCTTGTTTGTTGCTGTTTAGCTGAATTCCTTTACTGAAATTTGTCTCAAAGACTTCATTGTTCCTGAGGTTGGTGTAGAAGGTGGAGGAACAGGAAGCTTTCTATCCAACAGAGTGTGTTAGGGGTCAGGTCAATTTCTCAGGGAGAAAAAACATGACTCTGTGCCTCAACATCCGTCATAGCGTGTTCCCTTTAGCATGGAAATGAACCCCCGAGCTGTTCCAGGCGTGATCAGTGGACCTATATGTGAGACACAGCGGTATTGTAAATTAAAACAGGCACAGCCCACACTTTTGTATTTTGAGTAATCATGCATTACAAGCCAAACAGCACTCAGCAAAACAATAATTTAACATCACTAAACATGGGAGCTTTTACTGTACTGCTGCCTTGATTAGTTAGTTAGTTTATGTCATTGTGTGACTCTGGTGTTAAAAAGCTATAGTTCAGATTCACCAAAGTGACACAATAGCACAATAACTGGTACTGATTTTTTAAGGTGAGCCTTTTTTAGGGGGCTAAAATACATTTTGCTGCTGCCTCTGTCCACAGCTGTACATTGCTTGCTCTAAAGTGTCACTCCTGTCTGCTTCTCCAAACTGTGTCTGTGCTGTTTGACAGCTCCTGTAGGTAATACACTAACTATGGATAAGTACATCATAAAACCCCACTTCAAAACATCCAAACTATCCCTTTAAATATTTGAGTAGAGACCTGGGAGAAACTTCTCCAGCATCTTTTCCTCATTCCTGTTTTTTTCTTTTGTTCTGCAGCTCACCACCTTGCATCAGTATTAACTGCAGCGTGAAGTGTGAGAGAGAAGAGGAAACTGTAGAATGGGAAATAGGAAGAAGCTGTGATTTGTCTTGTCATTTGTTCTGAAGGGAAGGAAGCCAAAGTGAGACAGGGAGAGGAGGGAGATGAGACAAAGAGAAGCAGGAGAGGGAGCAGTGGGTGGACAGTGCTACCGAGCAATACCATGCTTCTCAAACATAAAGAGAGACAGACAAAAGGAAAGGTCTATAGGTGCTGTGGAAGTGGGAGGCAGAGGGAGCGGAGGGCGGAGAGAAAAAGAGAGGGATGAAGGTATCAGGGATCGAGAGAGGTGGGCACGCTGTTAGTGTTGTGTTAGTATCTGGAGATTTATTAGTGACCTATTTCTCTCGCACTAGTTTGTTCTGAAACAAAAGGCACTAATTCTTTTTCATTAGAAGAACAAAGAGTCCATTAATTTTGCGTTCTTTCTGCATATGTGTGCCTGTAGGTAATAGTGGCTGCAGCACGTTGCCACATGTATTGATTCACCAGTGGAACTAGGCCAATGATCCTCTGAGAAAACTGTGGGAGTGGGTTTTACCACACATGCAGATACACAACTGCACAAATGAGCTGGACTCAGGTTTAAAGTTCCAGTTTTAGCATCGCAATGAAAAGTTGACATTTATTTATTTATGTTTGTTTCTGGAGACTAGAGGCCATTTTCATAGAGAAAGTAATGACATCTTTAAAAGGTGGCTGAGCTGTGCTGACGCATCAGTTTCCCTGATGGTGTTTGTGTCATCACCAGAGAGATTTGATGGTGTGTATGACTCTTGGCATTTCACATTACACGGTCACTTTTTCTGAGATACGGGACATGGAATCACGTCATGGCCCCATTTATACCTCAAACACACACACACACACACACACACACACACACACACACACTGGCAACCCTTTCACACTCTTAGACATGAGGAGGAAATGGGCTCTCAGGGGGGGAAGACTTTATGAGTTACGCCTTGTAAAGCGTGCAACGGTAAAATCCTTCCCTCCAGGCTCTTACTGATGTGATGGGCTCTTTTATTGGGGTCAGGAGAGGGCGTAGCACTGAATCTAAGCATGTGTGTGTGTGTGTGTGTGTGTGTGTTTGGGAAGTGCTGTAGAACTCTTGACCTGACATTAAGCCTTAGTGTCCGAGGTTTCCCAGGTCACCAAGGTTACATATTTATTATATTTGGGTGGCATCTCAGTTTATCTTACACTCTCATCTATGGACACAGTTTTTAATTTACACACACATACAATTACCTTCATCTGAGAAAGACTTCAACAATAACACACTCTCAGACACACTCACTCACAGACGGTTTATTGAACGAACTCTCTTAAATGGCCTATGGTCATTTAATGATGCAACCAAAGGAAAGCCTGTTAATGTGCTGTAATAGGTGTGTGTGTGTGTGTAGCAGACAGAGAGAAAGAAGGAAAATGTGCATATAAACAGAAACATAGTGAGAACAATTCGAATGTTATTTGGTTTTGTGCTTTCACATGGCTGTATTTTAGTTCCCAGCAGGCTTCTATGCCTTCATTTTTTTTGTAAAACACTTATCATTCTAGTTGGGTTTGTTCGGTATATCATGACCTTGTTCTAGTTGCCTTTGTCTCTTTGCTCCAGGGGCATTACATAATTTATAGCAAATAATTTGCACCAGTTTTTTTTTTTTATCTCTTTTGTGGAAAATTGCTTTTTGTTATTGATGTTATCTAGCAGCACAGTAATGTGCTAGAGGTTAATTAATTAATTCATATTCCAATGTACTTGAAAAAAATAAAGTCAAGCTCAAACATTTTTCAGCATTTGACAGATGTTAATATTTTCATAAATGTTTTTTCTTGTCACAGACTTGTGTTCTTTGTTGATCCCTGTTCACAGCTGATGGGTCTGTTAGTAAATTCATAGTTTAAGTCACAAACAGTCTTCCCTTTGTTCTGTGAGTGCAGCGGGGTTTGGGGTGTTTTGGGATTACTGTGCGATTCGTAATCCCTTGACGGTGTTTAACTGGAAGCGCAGTGCAGAATCACACTTCAGACGATGATTCATCTGCGCTAACAAGCACAAACAGACAAAAGATCTCTCCTCCTCTCTCTGCTTACCTCTCAGGAGCCACATAAACACAGAAGTCTATTTCCCTTTGCCCTTCACCTCTGTCAACAAAATTCTGACCTTTTAAAACACATGGTAAATAAAAAACAAAACAAAAGTAGATTTCATGTCTTTAAAAATGTCACAGGTCATATAGGAATAGGGCAGAAAAGTATTTGCTTAAGTGGGGACGGTATATTGCTTTAATATATACACAAGAGTAAGGGTAAGGTGGAAGCACTTAAATCACAAGTACTGTCAGCTGGATTGTACGTTGTTATGTTCTTAAAAGTCCTCGTTTGTACTGAGGGTTAATGCATTTGCTTTTTTATGAAGCCACATTATTGATGTATTGAATCGTTGTTTGTACCTCGTGTTCTGGGGGTTACATCAGGTAGGGAGGGATGGGGTAGGATTTAAGTTGTATTTGTTTTGCTACCGTTCGTCTGGCCAAAATGAAAGCAGACATCGGTTTGGCCACTCAAATCACAATCTGTCCTCAGTGCATTTGGATCATTTACACCTCTTGCTTTCATGTGGTTAAGCACTGTTGGACTGCAGTCTGATCACATAAAACACGCATTAATGCAAGGTGTGAAGGTGGTCTGAGAGGATCCTGTGTATTCTCAATCTATGATAAATGTCAGGACTTGCAGAGATACTTGAATACTTGTACACTATTATCCATCCATCCTTTGATTCTCTAGACACACTTAATCTTTTCAGGGTTTAAGGTCTAGAGCAGAGCTATTCAATTACAAATTCAAATGGGCTGGATTTTAAAACCAAGACATGCAGGTGTGCCAGACATTTTCAGCAGCCTAGTCAAAAGTCTTTTTTGTTGTTGTTGTTCTTTAGCTTTTGGAAATGACATGTTTTAAACAAATGTAAATGACTGTAGTAAAGAAAGCAATGGAAAGCAGTTCATTGTTTCACTTTTGAAATAAAAATCTATTTTTGGTCACATGTCTGACCCAGGCACGTCACAAAGTGCAGAAGCAGGATAAAGAGGAGCTATCAATGCAATCAATGCACTCCGCTTAATCAGACATTGTATGTAGTTTACATATTTTATCATACTGGTACATCAGAGTTAGGCAGGGTGCACATAGAAGCTGAATACTCATTCACAGGTTGGATCTTTCAAAGGATGTTGTCTATACTTGTGTGTCCTGTAAAGGACTGAGGGCCAGACTGAGCCTACAGTACCTCCCCAAGTGAGACAGTCTACTCCTCTAACAGAGGCCAAATCTAAAGATGCATCCACTCAGCTTCTGTCGACTCACAACATCAAGAATGTAAGGATGAGAAATTGCATTTCCTCTGACTGTCAGCCTGTGTATTGTATGCTGTCAGCTGATTTCCTGTTTGGAGGACATCCAGCTCTTTTAATCTGTCATGCCTTAAACTATCCTGTCCAAAACAATCTATGCACTTTGTGCTGTCAGCACTCAAAGCTGAAGCCAATTTACCGTGAACTTCTGCTGATTCAGATTTCACAGTCTGGTCATCTTTCATAGTAAACTCTATAGAAGCTCAGTTACTTCCATACTTGCTTTTTACATTTTTACTTTGCAGATACATGTGTCCTCTTCACATTCTGACTCTGCCTGTCTGTTAGATCTATTTCCTTCACATTCATGTGAGATTCATCTTTTGTAAGAATACAGTAATAAGATATGACATGAGTTGTTTTCTAACAAAGTTAAAATGTTGTAAAATATATTTTTTACCTTTAATGTGTACACAAAAGGATAATGTGGGTGGGACAGAGGGCGAGCAAGAGCAGCGAGAAGAAATTAATCAAAAGAAAAAACTTACAGTAGCTGAACTAGCAAAGGATAAAGTGATAGGCCCTTTTTGGCCTAAGTAGTCTCAGGAGCTTAAACCATCAAGTACTAAAAATCCATGACGTTATCAGAGACAGAAAAATCCTGTGATATTGCCAAGGATAGAAAGGAACAGTGTTGGGAAAGTTAAGCTAAAAACACACCTCTGCACAGCATCGCAGCACGTGATATGACGCCAACAAAGAGCAGACGCTAGCACCAATAGGAAGCGTGGTGCTGCAGCGTGTCAACAGAGGACCACACACAGTTATTACTACTTACTTTACTAAAACATCTGCACTTACTCACTAAGTAATGTGTTACTGCCCAGCACTGGAAAGAGATGTACCAAGTTGTACAGGATGACAGAAAGAAAGAAATCTGTCACCAGGGGAGAAAGTGTAACTCTTAAAGGTAAACAGACTCAGTTACTTTATCACTTCAAAATCTATCTAATGTTACCGTGTAAATATCAAATATATTTGATGAGCAGGGCGGCTCAGATCAGTCTCTGAGACAGTTGGTGTGGTTAAGACTGAATCCATAAAGCTCTCATTGCATCTGACGCTCTGCACCATTCATCTGCTTTAACTGAGCCTCTCTCTCAATTGTCAGGGAGAAAAAATCTGGGGTAAATCTCCTGGATAAGCATGTAGCATGTAGCAGGAAGAAAGATTTAGTGACAAACATGGAGAGAAGAAGACAGACGGACTGAATCAGAGAGTAGAGAGACAAAGACTAATTTACCCAGATGAGCCAGAGGAGGAGCAAGAGAGCAACAATAAACTCACAGAAAGTCCCTGAAACTTTAAAACATCTTCCACTTAAAGAGAAAGGGTTGTTTATATGTTAAAATGTTCTGGAACTCAACCGATTCGATGACACAGCGTTTTGCTTCCTCTGATATCAAAGAAAACAACAGCAGCTGTCAGGCGGTAAATTGTGGCTGCTAACACTTTATGACAGGAGTGGGAGGAAAGGAAGAGCGAGAGGAGGAGAGAAAGCTAAAACAGGATTCCTGCACTTCAGGCTTTTGATATGAGGCAGCGAGCTGAAGGTAGACAGGAGGGGTGAGGAGAGAAAAAGGAAAGGATTTGGGATAGAGGGAGAAAGAGATAATGAAAGAGTGACAGCTGGTAAAGGAGGGGAAGGGAGGAAGGAGGGAGAGGAAGCACTTAGGGTGAATGAGGTGATGAGAGAACGTGCACATATTCATGTAAGTCTTAAAAGAACTAAAAAGCTGAATGTTGTGACTCTTTGGAAGTCTTTTGTCGCGGCTAAGGTTCAGATGAGTTCAGATGCCTTCTAGCAACAATCTCTCAGAATGATCAGATCTGTTCGTAGGTTCAAGCTGTGTAGGTTTTCTTAGAAAATCTTTCAGTGCTCTCAAAGTGTAAGTGGGTAAAAGTAAGAAGTGATGCCAACATGGCAAAGTGACAAAGATATTCATCAGAAACCAAAGCTTTATGAACAGAGAACCGCAACACAGCAACACATATTGAGTTATATATGAGGAACTGCAAAGGCACAACCAAAGTTTTAAAAAGAGATACTTTGCTAGCTGCAACTTTTAGCACTCACTTAGTAACAGAACATCTGCACCTGTATCTGCATTAGTATTTCTTAAAGAATAAAGTTACAGATGTCTTCGCCCTATTCTGTTCTATCATACTCTGTGCTTTCACCAGTATCTGAATGTGCGTTTTTCTGTGTCTTATCCCTTAGGTAAAAGTGATGGTGCGTGTGTGCCCAGTGTCTCAGTCAGGACGCTGCCGAGTCCAGTTCCTTCCTTAAAGTGGATCCCAGGAAGAAACAGATCACCATCATGGACCCGTCAGTCAATCAGACACCAAGTGCAGCCTCTCAGAAAAAGGCGGGAGCCAATCAGGTCCCTCCAAAGATGTTCACCTTTGATGCGGCGTTCCCTCCCTGATGCATCACAGGTGAGAGAAAGACTGAGTTTAGAAAACAAAGGACTTGAATGTATTTTATGTGAAACCTCATTAAAGCAATTACAGATATTCACACATACACACACTTTTGCCATTGACTTCCTAATGAGCGGCTGAGTAGCTCAGCCTCCAAGTTGTATTTCCAAGTCTAAAATATCTCACTTGGCTAAAACAATCTGCAGAAGTGTCAACAGACCGGTGACAAACTGGCTGCAAAGCAACCATTGCTTAGATCTAAATAAAATCTTATCTTACCAAGAGTTAGATGAAAAGATGAATACAACTATGCCTGCCACTATGTTGCTATAGCCAGCAGCTAATTAGCGAAGCAGATTCAAAAAGGATCAAACACAAGCTCACTTGGCTCTGTCCAAAGGTAAAGAAATTCTAGCTACCAGCACCAGGAGGCCTCTGCAGCCAGCCATGAAACAGCTCTCGAACATAGCACCTTGTAAAATCACAAACTGTTGTTTCTACATTTCAGATATGTTTATTTGTGAACTTTATGGTGCAGGTAGGTGTGCTTTTGAACTTGGGACAGAACCAAGCTAGCCAGTGTTTGCTCCGTAAGGGGGATAAGTGACAATTGTGTACGAAAATTAGTTACGTTCTGCATTACTGTACTGTAATGAAAGCTCTTGGTGAGCTCTTTTTACTGCCAAAAGAGTATACGTGAGTTCTAAACCAATCCAGAGTTATTAATGTAAAACCAAAACTGAAACTACCACTGAACACACTGAACCATGTGGGGCCGAAAGGGCGGAGTGTGCTTACTGAAAAAGAGAAAGTTTTTTTGGGTTTTTTTTTTTCCAATAAATGTCAAAATATTATTCATTAGGTAAATTGTCACACATGTATATTAAGTTTTAATATGAAAGACTGGATTGGATAAACAAAGTCCGGAATCAGTATGGTCATTTCTAGATCTCCTGTAAAGTTGGTCAAAAGTCAAAAGTTAAGCCTCTCTGGTTCACACCCTGCTTCAAGGCTTCATGCTATGCTAAGCTGCATGTTTCCTAAAATGTGAAACTATTCCTTTAGCATAAAAAAGTCAGGAGCTAAACCCTGTTTGTTTGTATTTGGTTTCACTACTCAACCAACTGTTACAAATATGAAATCAAAACCAGTCTTATTAATGCCTTCTACATTAAGTATAAGGCATTAATAAATTGGCATTTTCGTGGCATTGTGCAAATACACATCTGAACTAAGTAGAAGCTGCAACTCAGGTCAGACTCTGACGTTACCCACACAAAGAACACATAACATCAAGTGACATGACTGATGTGCCTGAGCATTAACGCCATATAAACAGTAGGCTATCATACTCTTTCATACACGTATATTTCTGTGACTTTTCCAAAACTTTCTGGGTTTAATTATTATCTTCACGTTTAAAAATTTTTCTTTTCAAATTCCATGACTTTTCCATGTTTTTCATGACCGTATGAACCATATGCCATTCCTCCTATTCTGCATTAGTGCTGAGTGCAGCATTTGCGACATTAATGAGGAGCACACCCATCATCAACCGAATCTTTTTTTTTCTTTTTTTTTTTCCTTAAGATTTTGTGTTACTCAAATGTGAACACCATCAGTAGCTACCACAAAGACATCCTTTTAACACTGCCTTAATGGATTGTGTGTATCTATACATTCAGATGTTTAATGTATATATCTCTTCCTACACCTCTCTTCAATCCTCTCTCTCTGCCTGTTGCTAGGCGGAGGTGTGCGCAGGAACAGTTGCCGAGGTGATTCAGTCGGTGGTGAACGGAGCAGATGGCTGTGTCTTCTGCTTTGGACACTCCAAGCTGGGTAACTCTCACACACACATGCACGCAGACGACAAAATCAGAGGATGTGTGGCTCGTGAGTCATCTTCAGTGTGTGTGTGTCTTTGTGTGTGTGTGTGACCGTCAGTGTGTCAGTCTTTCACTTGGCTGTCTCCCTACTGGCTCTCATCTATCAGAGGGAGAAAGAAGAGGATTAGTGTCTGCTGAAGCTGAAAGCATTCTCAGTCTGCTCCGTCTGTGTTTCTGTCTTCTTTTCTCTCGCTCTAATCCTTCTGAAGCTGGTTTTTAGAGAAGCTGTCTTAAAAAGGGTCAGGACCCCTTACTGCACACTGCAACATGCCTGAACCCACACAGACGCACTGGCACAAACAAAGACCCACCACACACACACAGATATTCTCCAACCTTGGGTCAGCTCTTGTTGTGTTTATCCCTGTACATGCAAGCAGCATTACTCCTCTTGGCTTGTTGTCTTCATACAGCCGGTTGGAGTTTCTAAGTCCCCTTGAACTGCTGGCGGAGGACAAAGGCAGAGAATTTAAACACTGCAGTTCAGCAGGAAACACCTCGGTGTTAAAGGTTCTGTATGCAACAGATTAGCATTAATATAGCATCAAACCACTAACTGCTTTGTAAATACACAGAGGAGTTATGGCATTCCAAACAGAGAATGAAGTCACGCTCCCTCTGTGTGTGATGTGGTCTGAGCTTCTCTGTGATTTGTTGTAGTAAGCTGGTCAGGTCACTTGTGTATACTGGTGCACTGCGCTCATACAGCAGTTAGCGCTGATATCAGGGCAGCAGCATCGCAGAAGCATAGCGTCCAGACAACTCATACACTCTGAATTTCGAGTGTTTTAAGTGTTTTATTTTCTAAACCGCTTAACTGGGAGGTACAACTGAAAGTGAAAACAGTGTCAAGTGATACTGCAATACCAAATGCAGCCACCGTGCCAAAACTGAACAGAGCCGAGCACTGTTCCTGGGGGTGTGGTACACTTTGTAATAAAAAAGCATAAAAAACACCCGTAATGTTGCCAACAAGCCCTCACTGGACAGGAAAAACATGAGTGCACACAACTACAGGAAGCATTGTAAGTCAAAGTTCAACTAGGAATAAGAGAGATGGCAAAATATGAAAAACCTTAATTGTAGTAGGCCTATATAGGTATTCTCCTTTAAATTAGGCTTCACGTGTCTCTGAGTCCTCACACATTTTCTTATAGCCTGGCCACTTCTCTCTAAAAAAAAGCCCATGTAGGACAAATCAAACAAACAGATGCACATATCTAATCGCCATAAATTTCCCAAGACAATAAACCAACATGGTGTATACATCAGACAGCCTGCTCAGATCAATGTGTTGCATCCCGCCATGTTTACATGTTTTCATTCAGCTTTTAAATATTGACACGTGAAAATGTGTTATGATGATGACTCATAGTGCATAACATGATTGTGACTGAACCCAATATGTTTAACACGCCCACGAAAACAGACCTCTTATTGTCAGAGTGTGATTGTGTTGAATGAGAAGCACGGCTGTGAGTGGCCTAATGAAAACAAATAAATGAATAATGTATGTTTTTAATGGTGTGTTGTGTTATGTGTATTGTATGTGCCTGAGCTGCACTTGGGAGGAGCCAGAGACAAATGTCGACTGATGTGGACAATAATTCTAATCTAATGTGATCCATCAAAGAGAGTTTGCACTCTCAATCAGTTTTACTGGTAAATTAATGCTGTGGAGCGGCTTTGACATCGCTGGTTTTCAGTTTTAACGGCTGCTGCTGTAGTGGCAGATGAGATCATTCTTTGTGATATAGCTCACCTAAGGCCGTTGATCTTAATGAGGCTGCATTATAACAGCATTACCTTTTTACTAATTAAAATAGGAAAGTAACACAATGAGCATTTATCTTCGGCCCTGTGGCCTTTGGCTGTAGACACGTATGAGGACTCAGGCACACACGGGTCCTCCCATGTACACACACACACACACATGCACATTGTCACAAAGAGTAACAAGGTTTCATTGAAAAGGAAAAATATTCTGATAATGACATAAATGGATAAACTTCAGGAGTGTAATTGAATCCTCTGGCTGAGTGTCCGGTCTGATGGATTATGTTATCAGTTATTGGATTATTGGCTTGGGATGGATCATCTTTTAGTAGTGATGTGTGTGTATGTGTGTGTGTGTGTAAGCTTATGTGTGCATGTCTTTGTACTGACGATACAGTGCTGCCTTCTTCTCTCACACTTTTTCACCCTGTTAACTTTATCTCTGACAGCATCAGCAGCTCAGCTTGATGAGACCAATTACCAGGAATATACATCAACTACACGCGCACACACACACACACACACACACACACACACACACACACACACACTTCTTTATCTCCACTAGCATAGAGTCACTATAGTCGCAGTGTTGTGTTAGTCAGTGGCAGTAGTCAGGTAGCTGACCATGACTTGACAGCCTGTGGTAGTCAGAACAGAATGAAACACATATACTCATGTAGATGTGTAATTTTAGACCCTCTCGTATATACACAGACCTGAAAGGGAAAAAAGAGAAAGAAGGGTTGTTCGAGTGCCCTGTGACTGTGAATAAGTCTGATTTGTTAAATAAAAAGAAATGAACTTGCAAATCAGTTAAATCAAAGTAAATGAGCCAGTGTTGCTTTAAATGCGTAGTTTTCATACTGATTGCAGAGTTTAATGGATTCTTTAACACTTCTTGAACAGTGTTTCAAAGTTTAATCTAAAAGAGTCTAAACATTGTGCTTTGAGCAACTTTAAAAGGTTTAATTTCAACGCCGTATGAACACCACTATAATAATATGAACTATTCTTGACACTAAATACAATCTTCTTTGTTGAGCATGTTCACTATTTCTCTCTAGTTTCTGAACATGTTTGTGACAAATCATGAAATGCATCTTTGTTTTGACAGTAAGTCTAGACGCTCCAGGAAACATTGAGGGAGAACAATGTAAAATTACAGTGTAGCTGACAACCGCCCCTCCATGCTATCTCTGAACAAATCTGAACACATTTCTCTACCCCGCATCACACGAGTCAGGCTTTTGATGTCCTCTGTTTCTGTGTAAATGTTCGCAGGTGGAGTGATTGTTAGGTGTGACATATGGCTTTGTTTAGGTGTGTGTTTGATCTCAAACTCCTGACAGCCTGAGCAGGTGTGTGTGTGTATGTTTGGGGCGGGGGGAATCATCATTTTGTGGCTCAGAGGGACAGATCTGGAGGCTTAGTGTGCACATGCATGTTCAGGCATTGAAACACACACACACACCACCTATTACCACAAACCACTTTTTTCCTCTGGGAGTCTTTTTTGATGATGTTCGTTTTGATATATCCATCTTTTTCTCTTCACCCTTCACCTATTTTGTCTTCCTGTCTGTCTCTGCCAGGTAAATCCTACACCATGATTGGCCGTGATGACTCCCTGCAGACTCTGGGTATAATCCCCTGTGCCATATCCTGGCTGTTTAAACTCATCAATGAGAGGAAGGAGAAGACAGGAGCCCGGTTCTCTGTTCGTGTCTCTGCAGTCGAGGTCAGTGTTACTGGATAGACCTAAACAGGTGCCATTACTACAAACCTACAATCTTGAATATAACTTTCAGGTGGGGTATTACTGAGGGCGCAGTCAAACACTGCACATTACAACATTTCAGTGTGATTTATGTGACACAGTGATCATAGCTACACCAGCCCCATCAGATCAAGAACTCTTATCTCATAGGAAACATAACAGACTTGGAACAGAGACAGACAGAAAAGTCATTAGTATAGCTCTTACTGTTTCCCAAAAGTTTATTGCATTAATTTAGAGGTCAGATTCCCTCCTTTCTTTGTCAAAGTGCATATCAGAAAAGATTAACTGTACAGCTGTAGAGAAAATCAAGTATGTACTCAAAAACAGGTATGTAGTATTAGCATTTTCTTCAAGAATTTTCTCAGGCATTTTGCCTCTACTTGATAATGGAAGCTAAAAATAGACAGGAAAGGTGGGACAGAGAGAGGGGGTTTGACATGCTGCAAAGTGCCTAGGCTGGAACTGAACTCAGGCTGCTGCAGTAAGAACTGAGCCTTATTGGCTTTATTATATAGTGCTTTACCAGGTGAGCTACCAGGGCCTCCTGCAGATATGTATTATCAATGATCTGCCAGCCTTTTATTGAATACATGGAAATATTACATCTATCAATTCTAGACTTGACCTTTAAACTGGTTCCAATCAGACACTGTATAAAATAGTTGACATATCTACCGTGACGTCACCCACTGGTTTGTGGACTCTCATTTTGAAGCCTTGAGTTTGGCATTTCAGCGGTCATCATCTTGGTTTTTTAGAGCCAGAAGCGACCACATTTGGACGAGAGGGTGAAACTGTGTAGGAGCGAGGGGTGGCTCTGTTTGTCATGACATTTTTGTTTTTTGTGTAATTGTCATTATAGTGATAACTATTATGATTCTTATGATTATTTCCTCCTGTTTTCCTACTTTCTGTTCCATGTGTATTGTATTATTGAGTTTTAAGTGGGATTAAGTTGAACTGTTCTTGCAAATTACAAACAAAACAAAACAAAACAACAAGACAAAAACAGGCGCCATTATTTGATGCAGGCATTCGGTAAAGGAAGTCACCAACTGGTCTTTCAGTAACCGTATCTGTAGAGCTAGCAGTGTCATATCTGACATCACTTGTCTATAGCTGTAATATTTTTAACCATCAACTTGCCATCACAGGAAATGACTTCCCTCTGATAAGGTTTTAATAAAGGCTGGACTCTTCCTTTAAGATTGGTCTGACCAGATGTAGTCATAGATCAATTTAGAGAAAGATTTTGTCAGAAAATAAAATACAATGTTGTGACTACTACTAGTTAACTTGTGTGTGTGTGTGTGTGTGTGTGTAGGTTTGGGGAAAAGAGGAGAACCTAAAGGATTTACTGTCTGAAGTAGCTACTGGCAGCTTACAGGATGGACAGTCACCTGGAGTCTACCTGTGTGAGGACCCCATCTGTGGCATGCAGGTACACACATAAATACACACAAAGACACACACCAACACATGCACACATTTGAGCACAGCCGACAGTGGCATTTATTTATATAATGTGGCTGCTGCAGACTAAATCCTGCGAAAGCCTGTATGAACAGCCTCAGGCCTTGTATCAATATGCTTTACCTTTGTTTTCTTAGCCTCAGGCAGTTCTCTGTTGTCTTTGGTACTAGGGGATATCCACACTTGCTCATGCACGCACTCACCTTGGAGCAGCAGACACAATATGAGAGCTTTAGTTTGCTATTAGAGTACCAGCTTCTTCCAAAATAAATCAGGTGTATTTTAAAACACCAGGTCCAGAAATTGAAGATACTTTAACAGGGTGACTGCATCTGACTGGCTAAGTCAGAACAGAACAATGTTAAGTGCAGAAGACTTGATTAAACAAACAAAAATGGAAAAAAACAAGAAAAAAAAGTTTATTTTTTTTTTTTAAAATAACTTTGGTTAAAAGTCTAGTGTGTAGGATTTAGGAGGATATATTGGCAGAAACTGAATATAATATAATACATATGTTTTCTTTAGTGTTTCATGACCTGAAAATAAGAACTGCTGTGCCCTTTGTTATCTTAGAATGAATTTTTTCATATTTATATAGGGAGCTGGTCCTCATTTATGGAAATCGCGATTTTGCACCGCCATGTTTCTACGTGATTCAGACAATAAAAGGCTACTTGCATGATAATAAATCTGAGCACCATTATAATTAATGCTATCATCATTGTTCATTTTAAGGTAATAAATAGCAGTCTGAGTAGTGGGGGCACAACGATACATCAATCAGGATTGATCTATCCATTCAGTGGTCGACTATCCAATATGCAATGTGAAAACATTTTGAAATTCCCAGTGCACACCTGTGTCACCATCTCCATCCAAGCGCACCTCTTTCCATTCAAATATTAAAACAGTACTACTAGCCCAGCACCAGGCTGATACTCGTAAGCAGCCAAGAAAAAGACAGTGAGAGTATTTGCTGATATCGTCTCATATCGATCTCGGGCCCCTGAATTGAATCGAATCCAAAATGTATCATGACAGTCTTCTTGACATCAGCAAATATTGTATTGTGTCTAAAGAATCGATATAATATGGTGATGAAACCTGTGATTTACATTCAGACTGAATAATGTGTAGAAATATGCCAAAAGCAACTGAGTGACACAGGATGAAGTAGTGTGTGTGTGTGTGTATGTGTGTGTGGCTGCAGTTTAATGTTTATAGGATTAGAGGGTCTGATACAAGAACATCTGTGTAATCCTTAACTAATCTGACATAATCTCATCAGTAATGATATCCTGCAGTATACCACAGACACACAGACACACACACACATACACCCCCCCTCTCTTACTCACCTCTCCTTCCCTCTATCTCTGTCTCCCATACCTGCAGGCAAATTAGAAAATGCTTTATTTGAATATGCCAGTCACTCCCGTACACGCACAATCCTCACAGTACACAACATTATCAGTGTTAGCACACTTCTTGGTGGGTAAACTGAGCCCCCTCAGCTAAGATTAAATGGTATCGTCTCTCTTATCTGGCTCTTGGTCCTTCTTTATATTCACATAATTTTTTCTCCTCCCACACATTTTCCAGCTCCAGAACCAGTCTGAACTACGTGCTCCGACCCCAGAGAAGGCAGCCTGGTTTCTGGATGCAGCCATAGCAGCTCGCCACAGTAGCCAACGTCCCAACACCACCGAAGAAGAACATAGGAACTCACACATGCTGTTTACGTTACACATATACCAGTATCGCATGGAAAAGACAGGCAAAGGAGGAAGTAAGTACTGTTTGTTCTAGCATTGTTATTGCCAGTCTGTCAGTACTGGTATTATTCATGCTACTTATTTAAATTAATACTTATCAACAACAAATTACTGTTGCAGCTGGTTCTACTGCTGCAGATATTAGCACTACTGTAATCATATCAGACATTAACTCCTGTGGGTCCTACATCTGAGGATCATAGGAATAAAAGCAGTCACAAACATGCTTTTTACTTTTGCGTCACCATATGGAAGACAAAGCAAGGAGTGTGTGCACACAACAATCACAGATCAGTGTGTTTACCTATAGTCACTATGGATTGATGGGGAGCTAAAGCATCGTCTGGACAGAGCTGCGCATATACCTGTCACAGAGTGTGTGATCCTGATATAGATTGTTTGTTTGGATTAATTCACAGTCGTGTCACACGTGCACTCATGTCTTCATCAATAACTGAGTGAGGATGCAGGGGTAGTGTGAGGGAAGAAAGACTGATGTCTGACCAAAATGTCACTGATAACAAAGCAATCACCATCAGAGCTCATACTGGGACAAGTGAGCGAATAAGGCAGAAATATCTGTGCACTGCATGTGTGTGTAAATGTGTGTATATACAGTGTTTACAGTGTTTCTGTTTAACCCATATATAACCAGGTAAGTCCTGTTGAGATCGACAATCTCTTTTACAAGGGAGACATGGCCAAGACAGCAGCACACAAAACAATTACAGCCAAACAACCACACAATAAAAAACATAAAAGATATACAGTAGAAATATTAGAACACCTACACACAATGACAAGAACCAACTGATTCATTAATCCTTGTACTAATAAGAGTTTTAAAATCAGGCAGAGAGACCAAGTTACTAAGTTTTAAATCTTTTTGAGGTTATTTCAAGTGAGAGGAGCAGAGCACATAAAAGCTTTCTTTCCTAGCTGAGTCTGTGCAGTAGGAACAGGCAGCTCAGCCTACAGCTACAGTCAGATCTCTGTTCAGTCTAAGACTGGATGTATGAAGGGAGTTTACCCAGTATGGCTTTATAAATGAACAAATACCAGTGACTGAGCCTAGCTCAAAGATAACCAACCAGCCCTGGAATAAAGCTTACAGTGATGAGTGAGGGCTTTATAATTTGTAACAAATCTCAGTGCACTATGATATGCAGTATCTAACATGATGATGTTTGAGGATGACAAACAAGTAACGTGAGAACACACATCATTTTACAGCATGTCTCCATCCTTTGTTTGGCTCACATAATTAAGATTTTTCACAGTTTTAGCCTTTAAAGAACTAGGTTTCCATTACATTACTATAGAATTCAGAAAAACAGCACAACCCCTGGTTATGTTATGATGGTGCTCAGTGTTTAGGAAATTGTTTAATTCTCTATGTCTATATTGAGGGGTACCTTCAATAGTTGTATGCTCTCTATCTGGTCTATACTCCTGAAAATACTGCCACAGGAATTTAAATTGCTTGTTTGTGGAAGATATAGTCCATTTGTTTAAGATTGTCCCTCACAAATTATTTGATCTCTTCATGATGCTGCTTTTAAAAGCTAACCAGGATTTTTTTGTAGTAAATAAAACTGAAGAATGATCACTACATATATGTGTTTTTTTAACTGAATGTTTGCTTGACTTTACTCTATTCTTTTTAACGTCCCTCCCTGTCTTGCATCCTTACCTCTTACCATCCTCTTCCCTGCTCCATTTTTGACACATTTTCTCACTTTGCTAGTGTCAGGCGGACGCAGTCGCCTCCACCTGCTGGACCTTGGCAGCTGTGATGTCAAAGTACTAGGAGGAGGAGGAGGAGGGAAGCGGAGGAAGTGGAGGAGGAGGAGGTGGGAAAAGCAGGGAGAACTCTTCGCACAGCTCGGCCCCTCTGTGCCTTTCTCTATCTGCCCTCGGCAATGTGATCCTCGCCCTGGTCAACGGAAGCAAGCACATCCCATACAAGTAAGGTGGTGTGTGAGAGTGTATGTATGTATGTATGTGTGAGGAAAGTAGAGGAGAAAGGAAATGAGCTAATATGAGAAGAAATTGAGACAGAAAACAAAGAAGAGGACACAAGGGGCTCAGTCAACAATTTAGAGAAAGAAGTGTGGAGAGGAATGAGGGGCGAAATGAGGAGGAAAGCAGGATGCTTTGGAGCTAGAGAGAAAAGCAGGGGAAATATCTCTTAAGTTGCTTCAGGTTTTGCAGGCTACATGTTATAAACAACAACAGCTGCTGTTACATATTCATCATATTCATTTAGCTGGTTAACTGACTGGCAATGAGAGCAAAGGAGCGAGAGGAGAGATGGGGAGATAACACAGGCAAAGACTGTAGCCACATGAAAGAAAATAAAAATACACATAATGGGGAAAAAAAACACACAATTGCAGTAGCTATGTTTGGTACGTCTGGGCAGTATACTTTATGTGGGATATATGGATCAAACTGTAATGTCCTCATTTCACCTTTCCCTCCATTTAAGTCCTCTTTTCTTCCCTCCTTCCTTCTTGCTCTTCCACTCTCCTTAAGGGCTTTGTAGCTCGGTGCCTCTTGCTGGGTTAATTTAATCACCAGCCTTTGCATTTACATTGCAAAACAACCTGCTACCTAACGCTGAAGCTGCAAGCAAAGCTGTGTTGCTGAGTCTGGTTTGGCACTGGTGACTCAGTCTGTTGGCGGAGTGTGAGGGGATTTGGACTGGTTTAGCAACGTATGCCATGCTACTGCCACTTCTCTAGAACCATGATCAACATAACGGACACTAAAATGCCTGTTCTCTACTTGCACAATGTAGTGGGACGTATCTATCCATTTTACGAACTTCATGTCTGTTCACTTCCTGTCAGCTCTACAGTAACGCTAACTTTGCCTCTGACCTTAGTGATTACAGTGCTATTTATTCTAATGTTAGTTACTGCACTTTCCACAGGTAGCTTGTACATACTGTAAACACTATTTACCATTTGTTTTTGTTTATTGTGTTTCTGATCATTTTCATTATTACCTCAGTGTCTTTGATAACCATTAGCGGTGCTACCTAACGTTGGTCACTCAGTGTAGCACCAACATTAGCCTTATTTTCAGAGCTTAGCTAACATTAGGTTGCTATGGCTCGTTTTTACACTGAGTGCTTTAAAGAATTGCCAAAGATATTAAAGTGACTGACGTACACCATCTTGTGAGAGCAACGCACTCTCACCCCAGACTTGTCACATATCTACATTTGGTCATGGACTTTCCATGTCCAGATCGGACATGCAAGGTACCCTGGGTGTGTTGGTTGTTGACGTTCTGGGACACCGTGTGAAGACGTCTGCCTGTTACATGCATTGTCTTCTTTTGAAAGACACTTCCGATTTTCACAGGAAATTTACCATTTACATACAGTCTTCTTCAAAATAAACACACAACGTCAGTACAACAGTGCAAATCGAACTTTCAACAACTAATGCACATGGTTTGGTTTGGGAAAAAAGAATAAGGCCTGACTTTATAATCTTACGGGACGCGAACAGCGCTCTCCCAGGTAAAAGTCGCTGTCTGTTGGACCCATCCACCACCTCCCCAATCCACTCTACTCAGACTTTCGGCGCCTTAACTTTGGTTCTTGTCCTGCTGCGTTTCCCCCTGACACAACCAAGCACCATAACTATACTGGCAACCGGCCGCTTATCATGCCGACGTTAAAGGATGGCTTTTTTTGCCAGTGTCTGACGCCACAAGTCACTGCCCTAGCGCTGGATTTCAACAACTTCAGAGTTAGACCGGGTTGGCAAAAGTGAGAAGTAAAGCTCAGTAAAGCTGACTGCTCTCCTCGTGAACTTGACAGTGCTTTTCTTCATTTTTGTAGCTAGTTAGGCTAGCTGACTGGCTTACCTCAATATTAAAATGATCAGTAACACTATATAAAAATCACAGGTAAACACTGTTAACAATATGTTAATAGCTCCCTCTGCTCCAATAGCTACCTAAATAACTGTGAAAAGTGAAGTAACTAACTTAAGGATGAAAAAGCACTTTGATCGCTAAGGTCTTAGTTGTCAGTATCAGTGGACACAGGTGGAGTGTGTCATTGCAGTCAGCAGGATGTATCAGACTAGCTAGTAACCAAAGTGGACCAAAGCGATGGACCAACCAAATGACCAACTGACTAAGCGACTGACAGTTAGTCTTTTCTGTGATGTGACAATATTGGAAGCAATGAAAAACCAAAAATATGCTTAAATCCAGTTTGAGTCCAAGAATTCTGCTCCATTAACTTCATCATGTGAATGCATTTACATGGACATGAATAACCTGGTTATGAGGCTTATTCTGGTTATGAACATATTCAGGATATGATGTTTACATGAGCACAGAAAAAATGGGTTATGTTCCCTGTATACATGGTACACCTGTGATGTTTATGAAATGAAACCAATGGGAAATCAAAGCGACAGGAAATATTAAACACTACACTGTATATTTACTACCACTTGACAACTTACTGTAACTGTTATTTTCTTCTCTGCTCTGATAACCAACACCTGTCTGCTCTGAGCTCACCCACTGTCTCTCTCTTTCTGTGTCTCTTTCAACCACACACATACACACACTACGCACTGAGCTAAAAGCAGCTACATTACTCTCATAACACTGTCCCCACTTTGCTCAGTGTCAGCCTGTCACTGTCATTACCGCCACATAGTACAGAGGAGCAGTGGATGAAGATACGCAGCCTCTTTCTTAACAGAAAGTCAAAACTCCTTTTCTCCATTGCTCTAGAAGTGAGGCACTTTCACTGCAGCCATTGTCTGTTTTTCTGTTAATGTCACTCAGTCGATGCTGTGCCTGTGCAGGTGGTCACCGACACTCAATAACCAGGCTAAAGTGTATACAACAGTATCCTTTTCAGGGGGTACTCCACTGAGCATATTCTGGTTTATTATAAATGTAATAAGGGCCTATCCAGGTTTCTAAAAACAGGACATTGGTGTTCTCAAACACATAAATGGGAGACACTGAAAACCTGATCATAAACAGGTTATTTATGTCTATACACCGTCTGGCTGAGCCTGTCTCTCAGTGCCTCATTACTTTTGGGACAGGGTCCCATCATGTTCTTATAATCCCAGTCCTGTTCCAGCACTGTTGCTAGGTAACCAGTGATTCTGTGTCAGTTGATCAGTAGATATCGTCATGTGTTTGCAGCTTCCCAGTTCAAGAAAAAGGGGCAGGCAGTGGTCTGTTACCACAAAATCAACACGTTGGCTCTCACCCAGACATGAATCCAATCCCAGACAGACGTTTCAGCCACAACATGCTCGTATAGACTTAGAGGCTCTTCTCACATTCAGCCAAACGTCAACCCTTCTCATCAGGGACTCTTTACAGCTCCGTGTCCAAAAATTAGACCACCTCCATCTGGTTTGCGTCTCTGTGTCTGTCTCCTGGCAAAGTCCCCCTTCAGTCATACAACTCCCTAACTGCTTTCACTGACACCCCCTCTCCTGTACTGTCTGGAGTGTCTCTGTCATACAAGAAACTCCAGGGACGCAGTCAGTTGTTCTGCTCCAACATCCTGTTCGACCACTGCAATTGTTAAAGGGAAGATTTTACAGCTTTATGTGGATGTTCAAACAGTTCTCCTGCTTGTGAAGCTGTGTCAGCAGTGCCTACATGTACCAGGATGCATTGTAGGCTCTCTTGGCGTTGGCGACAGCATCCAACAAAAACGCTGGAATTCATTGCTGCAGATTGTTTCTGTTTGTGTTGGCATCGGAGGGCAATTTGAGAAAAGGCCTCAAAAGTGGGTCTCCTCTCGGCAGCTCAGGTTCTGGAGGGTCCCTGATGGCCATTACCTCTTGCATGGCAGCCGCTTCCTCGACCTCTCCGCTACATTTCAGCCGTATACTCTGGCTTGAATAAATGCAGCTAAATATCCGAGTCAGCCAAAGCACTGTAGAATGTATCCTTGTCCATAACATCCTCCACACTCACAGTTTGGGATGCAATTTTCACTGGAATCGTAGATAGTTTGCAATACAAGCAAAGAAAACAAGAAAGTTCTGTTTTTGAGCAGCATCTAGAGCACGCCCCCGGCTACCTGGAGGTGAAATCCAGCTTTTAGTTCTTCCATCATCCACTCAGCTATACACATAAAAGGTTGCAAATTTTCCTTTCAACATTAGCAATATAAGAATATAAGAAAGTCAAGATTGTCCTCATCTATTAGTTCAGTCACACCTAAGTACAAATATGTAAGTGAGCAATGTGTTCACAATGTGGCATCTTCAGATGTGCTCCTTAATAACAGCTTCTTGTAATAGTGATAATCTAGAAATCTAGATGCTACTTTCATTGAAGGCTAGTATGAATCGAAGAGAGCTTCATCATACATACAGTAGTCTTCTACACTGTAATAAATCTAGCACAGGCTGAGAGGTAAGATCTAATCCAGCGTCCCTAGCACTTGAATTAACATGCAAATGAATACTTCATGAGTCATGAATTTACCTACATTAATCTCAGAGAGAGAGATATAGACACAGAGATAGACCGAGGCAGAGAGGAGAGAGTGTGTTGAAGCCTGAGGCAGCGAACAGAGAAAGAAGAAAAGAGAGGAGAGGAGCAGAGCATCGATGAGCGAGAGGAGGTCAAGATAGGAGTGTATATATACTTGTGTGTCTGCGTGTGCATGTGGATGTACACATATGTGTGTGAGACATGCCTGCAGGCTGTGTTTTTAGAAAAGGGGGACAGCAGCGTGAGGTATTGGGCCACAGTGGAGCTTTACTCACTGTCAGCCTGCAGGCCTCACACACACACACGCACACATACACACATACAAAAGGCTATGAATGATTGCAGTAGCCCACCCAGGAGAAAGTCTTTTCTTAAACACACAGCCTACTTTTACTCTCCCATCTGCTAGTATAATCTCTCAGGGAGATAGATCATCTCCCAATATTAGACTACATAATATCCAGAGTGCTTCTTTTAAGACTGTGTTAGCTTTAGCCTGGAATAGCACCCTTTCACTTATTTAATCAGCATTCATCAATAAACATCATAATTACCATTAACTTTGTGTTTTGGGTCTCAAAGCTTTATTGATATGAATATATGAGCATCGTCTTTCCTCGTTTTTACATAGACTGTGACCACGATGAGCTATTAATAATCCTTTGTCAGATGTCAGAGATGTGTGGGCGTCTGTTTGAAAATCGACCAGTTTTGTCACATGTTTGAGTGACTGTGTGCATTTCCAACGTGTCTTTAGTGCTCACATCTCGGTGTATGTGTGTTACTAGGGACAGCAAGCTGACCATGTTGCTAAGGGAGTCGCTAGGCAACATGAACTGCCGGACCACCATGATTGCTCACATCTCTGCCTCACCCAGAGATTTCTCAGAAACCCTCTCCACCATCCAGATTGCTTCCCGCGTCCTCCGCATGAAAAAGAAGAAAACTAAAGTCACAGTGGTGAGTTTTAATCGAACCTCAATGATTCATCAAAACTGGGATGTTATTTGTCTTAATCTCATCAAACTAAAACTTTGGGTACATTAAGTTCAAGGTGAAGACAAGTGCATACACTGGTAAGATGGCTTGAACATATGGACAGGTAACTATTGTTAATCGGTGTCAATCGTAACAGTGATACATACATCCTGCTCATAATGTTGACACTGCGCTGCATCATATCCATTCTGGAGTTCATGTGCTTTTTATCACCTTTCCATCACATGTGGTACTGATACCCTCTCTTACCTTTTACCACTCATGCTGACTTGTTTCAAAACTGCAGTAAGTAAATAGATACCTTAAAGTGCCAGTCTGTGATAGAAATAGGAATAATTGAATAAAAGTTCTTACCTTAAATCTGTTACTTGGCTAAGGCGCGTGTCCAGGATCTGTGTGGATCTCATCCTTTCCTCCATCTTCTCCATCTTTCCCAGCTCTCTCCAATGTGAACTGTCAATTAAAGGCAAAAAAAATCACGCTCTGCAAATCTAAAAAGGGAATATTTTCTCTCTCGCCACCTACTCTGCCTCCTCCTTGCCTGTCTCTATCCCTCCTCAGCAATACACGTCCAGCTCCTCTGGAGGAGAGAGCTCCTGCGAGGAGGGTCGCATGCGTCGCCCGACCCATCTGCGACCTTTCCATCACCGCGGGGACAACGACTCTGACCTTCCGTTGTTGCGACTGTCCAGCGACCCTGACGAGTATTCTAGCAGCGAGCAGTCATGTGACACTGTGATCTATGTGGGCCCGAACGGAGCTGCAGTGTCAGATAGAGAGCTGACGGACAATGAGGGACCACCAGAGTTTGTACCAATTATTCCCGCTTTGCTTCGAGGTAAAGCGCCAGAGCAGCATCAGAGTCAGAGTCAGGCAGCTGGAGCACAGAACAAGGTAATTTGAATATATTTACATTTAGAGTTTAGACAGTCAGCTGTGATCGGAAACATGTTGCGGAGGAACTTAAGTCTCTGTGATTTCTGCTTCAACAGGCGCAGTCTCAGCCAGAGGACCAGCCCAGTGGCCCCTCTCAGCCCCCGCCTCAACCCTCTCAGTCACTGCTTGGGCAGCCACTGGCCCCTGTCCCAGAGGAAGGAGCCGAGTGCCTGAAGTGCAACACCTTTGCTGAGCTGCAGGAGAGACTGGACTGCATTGATGGCAGCGAGGAGGTGATAAGAGTTTTCTGTCCTTCTTTTGTTATTGTTAAAAGACAAGCAACAACTAAATACACCAGAGAAGATGTGTTTTGAAAGTCTGACAGCTTCTTTGACAAGTTCTATTCAGTTCTATTCAAATGGGAAAAAAAGTATTTTATTTGAATCTGCTTGACATTTTCTGAACGTATCTGCATAACCTTGCTTGCTGTCACAGCTTTTTTAGTCGTGGCAATTTTCTGTGCCTTTACACTGTGTTACAAAATACTGCATTTGAAAAGGCATGACTTTATTATTGTTAAAATATTTTGTATAGTACCCTGTTCTTTGCATGTTGCTCATGCAGGTCTTTATGTTAGCAGCCCAAATTATCTTGTTTATTCTCATTCACCACCAGTGAAGTTCTCTTATATACATAAGTGCTGACATAAGTGGACATAGACATAAGAGCATTTCCTTTGTCAGCAGTCAGATCAAACTATCTTATATGTCATCCATCACCCTGTCCCTTTGTTCAGGTGGCAAAGTTTCCCTTTGAAGAGGTTCCAGTGAGCAAACAAGGTGCCAAACAAGAGCCATGTCCATCATCTGCTGTCCCAACCTCAGCTCCTTCTGCTCCTGGCTCTGCCACAGAAACCAAAACAGGTTAATTCATCAATGAACTCTTTATCAATGTTGTATCTCAGTGACATTTACTTTTGGAACCCTAATAATTTGTGACCAAAAACACACCTTTAAGCTTACGTCAACAAGTGTGACAAGTCAAGAGTCATCCATTTTTGTAACCTTCAGTTGGGGATTTCGTAAATGTTTCTCTGTCCAACATCCCACAGGTTCTGCATGTGCTGTAGGAGGTGCAGTGCAGTTCTCCTCCTCGGCAGTAGCAACCTCCAGGAGGAGGACCAATGACCAGCAGCTGCAGGATATCAAAGAGGTGGTTGAAGAGGCAGAGCTGGCCCAGACGATGATCCACAGCCTGGCTCAGGGTTCTGGTTCCCCGATTGTTACTAGTACCAGGAGCGTTACAGGAAGCAGCAGCAGCATCACCTCTAACCCCCTGCACAGGGCTAAGAGTTCACAACTGCATGACAGGTAAAGACGGGTGGAACTATGAGTGGGCTTTGAATTTTATTCTTTTTTAGTTGTTGCTATTAACTTTTGAGAAGTATGTCACTTTAATTAACGAGATGTCTCCTTTATTGTCACTAAACAGCCGTGAAAGTCTGAATGTGGGCAGTAACAACGACGGGAAGGCACGCCCTTTAGGATCACCTCGCCTTGGCATCGCCAGCCTGACCAAAACTTCAGACTACAGGTAAAGTACACATATAAACTGTATGCATTGACAATAATGTTGACTGTGGACTTGTTTTTAATGAAAACAGCATTTGGAAGATGTCTAAAATAATAGCTCCATAATGGTTGATCCTTGTCTTGCTCCTCAGGCCTCCGTCCTCCCCGTCCCAGCGGTGTAAAGTGTACACACAGAAGGGCGTGATGCCGGCAACACCCCCTCTGTCTTCACACACTCTGGCTCAAGATGGCCAGGCCACAGACGCTCTGACCTCAGACAGTATGCTTCCTTCTACATGTTTATGCTTTTGAATTGAATACTGTATTAGTACTGCTGAAGTCTTAATGATGTCTAAACTGTCTATACACGCATCTCCCTCCTGCGGGTAATGTTATTGCTGTTCATGTCAACATCTGTACCAGGAGATAATAGAGTCTACATAAATGCCTTAAGGCAAATAAAATATAGTCACATACTGAGTCACCTGAGCACAACACAGTTTGGTTCCAAATTGGCATCATAGTGTGAAGCCTATTTCCTTGTGTTCTGCTCTTGGAAAACAAAATGAATTTCAACGCCAAATGTGTGTTTCTAATTCTGCAGACAGTTTGGCTGCAGACAGCGGCCGATCCTCCACAGAGTCCCTGCTGTCCAGGACTTCTCCAGTGGGCATGAGCCCACAAGTCCGGGAGCCAACTCAGTCTCTTTCTGCCAGCCTGGGATCAGCTGAGACACTCTGTGATGATGACGTCCCACCAATACCCCTGGACACACACAGGGATGGTGAGTTGCAGTGAAAAAATACATTTTTTTTACAAGGAGAGGGTGGTGAGATGCAAAATAGATCAAATGAGTCATATGCAAGAAAGAGAGGGAATTAGGATGACAAACATGAACAGCTTGGAAAGACACAAATGTGGTAGCCTTGCTCTCAGACTTTCCTCCACTTGCAGCCTCAGGACGAGCAGTGTCTTTAGGTACAGTCGGACCTCTCTCGCTCGGGGAGGATGAACTGGTGTACACTGTGGCTTCTGGATGTGAGGAGGACTTCGATGTTACAGCTCTCATGGACACTCAGGGCCTGACCTGTCGTCCCACGAGCATCATCAGTTTCAGAAGCGACTGTTGCTCCGTCACCGCCCTCGCCTCGGGCTCTCAATCCGTCTGCATCATCAGTGGCACTGCTGAGGAGGGAGCTGTTGGGGATTATCACACACCTGCAGGTCCTGCAATGACCTCAGGGGTGACGGACGTTGTTGCCATGGCAGAGGTTGGTGCGACTGATTTGTTTTGCCTTTACAGTGACTAAGATCACTCACACATATGGCTGAACCGATGTGATTTGAGCCGCAGGAACATAGAGAACTACTACTATTACTAAGGCCATAGTATAGAGTTGTGAGGCCAACATGGCTGCCAGTGAACACTGATGGGAAATTCCGGGTGTGTTTCAAATGGCATACTTTTTCTTTTTACTTTTAGTCTGTACTGCAGCTGCTCTTAAAAAGTCAAACTGTTGCATGCAGTATGCACACAATCTGGACATACTGCTCTCTCATAACGTTACACCCTGAACTTTAACCCTCTTGATATTATATCTGTTACTTTGAAGATAAAACATTCGGCACTTACCAAATTCGCCAGAGACAAAGATATACCCAGAGAGCTCTGCTGTTGTTACTTTGCAATGTATGTAGTTTATCTTTTAAGTTTACCTGCACAGGTTTTAGATGGTAGCCATCAGTTACTTGAATGCGCTGTCATCTGTCATTGCGACCTCTGACAGGTGTGAAACACCTGTCAAATAGCTGCCAAGCTGTCATCTGTTTGTGGCTCAGTCGATGTGATGTATCGTCTGCTGCACAGAGGATTGTGGGTCAGAATAGCCAGACAAGCATGCTAGGCTTGCATACTGCAAAATCAGACCAAATGTAGTAGAACATTCTGGTATTTTTGGCATACTGCATTTGTATGTATGTACAGGGACATACTGAATGTTTTTCTGGCATACTATATAATATAGTAGTATGGGGATTGGAACGCACAGTCTGTCTCATCTGATTGGCTGATAGACACAGTGACTTCATTATGAGGTTCTTAAACCCATTCAGTCAATCTCCAGGTAATGCAGATTAAAATTCATAATAATGTATCATAATAATCTTTAGCTGCCATAATTTGGATTCGTTTTTTTGGATTTCAAGATGCCATACCCAACTGCATTGTTTCCTGCTGTAGGTGGCCATGGCCAAGCTGCGGATAGAAGGTGAAGCCTTAGCCACGGTGATGTCTAACTGTGATTCACCAATCTCCTCTTGGATGAGTGATCTGAGCATGGGCAGTGAAGCTGACCAGTCCCTCCACAGCTTCAGTCAGTCCCAGAGCCAGCAGGGGGAGGCTCTTGCTGAACCTGACCCCAACCAGAGCCTTCCGTTTGGAGCAGAGGGGCTGAGGGGTTACGAAGGCTGTGGCAGCCCGAGAAGAGGGAGTCTGGAAGGAGAGGTGGTGCTGTCAGAAAACGGGAGTGATAAGACCACTCCAACCAAAGACAGGCTGAGGAAACTGCCTCCCTCCATGGCTAAAACTAATATCCAAATTCTGGCAGGACCTGGTAACCTCTCTCCCTTCAAGACCGCCATCAGTGTGCACCCATGTGTGGCCGTCAAACCCATGGTTGTGCAGGAACCAACCATCCTCTCTTCACCTACCAAGACCGGCTTAATAAAAGACCCGAGCAAATTTAATGCACCAATTTTAGCTTCTATTTCTAGTGAGATGAGCTTTGAAGACCCCTGGTTGAAGCGCGGCATGGAGGAGGGGAGGTCCAGGGAGCTTGTGTGTGAAGTAAAACCAGAGAAGAGGGACGTAGAGCATTCAAAGAGCCAGGCCGGAGCTGGGACCGGAGACCTCCGGAGCTTCTGCAGGGATGGTAAGCAGGGCTGGAACCGCTATGTTGAGATATTTTTACTGTTTATGCCGCTAACTTATCTTTTAGTTTTATGACTTCACGCAAATGTTGCCTAAAAAACTGTCTTTAGTTTCACAAATTAGTCAGCTGTACTTTCATAATTAAGACTATAAAGTACTTTTGTGCACTTATGGGGTGTTTGTTTTGCACCTGGCATTTCTGACTTCTCATGATCATCATAAATCTGTGGTAGCTCTGAGTAAGTGGAGGTATTTTCAGCCAACAGGATGTATATACGAGTATAATGGTCTTCATTTTTCAGGGATAAAAACTATTCACAGGAAGGGTATTTAAAAAAAAGACTAGGTCAAAACGTAGTATGTGGCTGGACCATGTATGAAACACTAGAGGGCTTTTAATTTGAAACAGATTTCAATTAATGTAAATCCATGTTAAGATAAAGTCCAATACACTTAGACACACTTACACAGCAGAAGGGACCTTCTCTGGAGCTGTACCCACCCCTTTCAGCTCCTTTTTGCTCAATTAAACACAACCCTCTTCTCTTCAGCTCCAGTCGGAGATGTACGTCCACGCATGACTGGAGGAGGCTACACGGCCTGTCAGCCAATGTCCCAATGTCCAAGCCAAGTTCAGCCAATAATGGCAATTTGTAAAATGTCCTATCAGGACCAATTACCAAAAGGAGAATTTTGTCTTTGTGGCTGCACCCATTGTGACACTAGAACACGAAACATTCACTTCAGTTTCAATCAGTGACTTATTTCCACTTTCTCCTCACAACTCCTCTGACACTGTAATAACACAAATTAATCTATAACATTTAAATAAATGTAAGGCTTGTGTCTTACACACACAACTGTTCCTTAAACAAATTAATGAGGTGATCCTCTCCTCTCTTATATGATTTGTGAATAAATCAATGTTCTGTCTTTACTCTATTCTTCCATCCCCAGGTGGGGATCATGGCAGCTCTAGTTCAGGTGGTGAGGTTGCATCGTCTCCAGATTCCTTTAAAAGAGTGGTGGATGGCTGTGAGATGGTTGCTGTTGTTGCCCAGGGAGAATGCCTTACTGGCATCTACAGCCCAGATATCCACCGTACTGCCAGTCTTCCGCGCGGCTGGCACCGTCTCAACCGCCATGACGGCATGGACAATGGAATCGAGTACCGTAATCTTGGTGTCACCACTTCCACTCCCTGCAGTCCCCGCGCTACACTTGATCGCCGGGGATCAACTGGAAAACAGGGCTTTTTCTCCCACAAGAAAGGAGGAATCCCACCTTTGCCACCGGTCCGGAAGTCCAGCCTCGACCAGCGGAACAGGGCAGCCAGCCCTCTGCACCAAACCAGCCACGGAGTTTCACTATTGGGCGGCTCACTGGATGACGCAGGGATCACCAGACAGCGAGGCTCCAGCATAGACAGCAGCAGACTTTTCAGCGCCAAGTTGGAGCAGCTTGCAAACAGAACCAACTCTCTGGGTCGGGTCCACAGCTCTCACAGTGGTTCCCACCACTACGACTGCTTCTCTCTGGAGAGGGGAGGGAGCCTGAGAGGGGGAGGAGGAGGAGTGAGGGGGGACAGCACCATGCCTCGTACTGGGCGCAGCCTCACCCGAGCTGGATCTGTGTCGTCTCCGACTGGAAACACCGGCAGTCCCAGTATCAGTGCCAGTCCTGGTCCAAGCAGTGCTCCACAGTCACCAGCTAAAACCAGTAGCCAGTCAAAGATCTCAGCAGTCAGTAAGCTGCTGATGACCAGCAGTCCCAAGTCCAGGAGTCTGTCTGCATCCAGCACCAAGACTCTGAGCTTCTCCACCAAGTCTTTAAGCCAAGCCTCAAGCCGCAGCTCCAGCCTTCCTCCCAATGGAAAGGTAGGGAGACATGACTCTGCTTATCAGACAAAACTACACAAACCATCCAGTTTTAACAAAGACTTTCAGACATTCGTCTGTGTGCACCTTCAGTTTTACACAAAAAACACATTCATCACATTCAAGCTGTCATGGCCTCCATTTCTCCCTCCACCCACCTAAGCAATTTACCTGTGTTCTCAGCCCCAGAGTTCAGTCCAGGCCCCTCTGCAGCAGCAGGGACCTTCCCCTGGATCCTGGTCTACCCAGTCTTTGAGTCGCAGTCGAGGGGGAAGCCTGGCTGCCAAGCTGCCTCTGCGGGCTGTCAACGGTCGAATCTCAGAGCTCCTCCAGGGAAGTGCAGGCTCCCGTTCCAGAGGTCATGCCCAAGGTGGAGGCACAGACCCAGCAGAGGAGAGAGGAGTCGGAGGGGCAAGGTTAGCCGATTTTACTTCATTTCATTTCACATTTCAAACATTTAGTGGGACATCTTAAACAAAGACAGTTACTCCAAGTGCAAGATAGAGAACTTCATATAACTTGAGTTTTTTACATGACAATAAATATGATGCACAAGGAACAGTTAACAGTTTTGACAGCACTTCTACAGAGTAAGCTGCAAAATACGTTTCAGCTTAAGGGACTTTTTTGTACGTTATTCCTCCTGCTCTTTACTGCCCAATATTAGCTTAAAAAGGCTGAATACCATTAAAACTGTATATGGGTTAAACTGTTTCATCCTATTTTTTTTTTATCTCAGTGGAGTGGGAGCTGTAGCAGGAAGTGGTGGTGGAGGTGGCCCAGGAGAGGAGAGGGCAGCAGTGGTCCAAACACTGCCCTCTCCCTACAGCAAGATCACAGCTCCCAGAAAACCACACCGCTGCAGCAGCGGCCATGCTAGTGACAACAGGTATAATCTTAACTTCATTAACAAATGTTAAAATTATTAGTTATTCAAGTTATTCATAACTGCGATCTCATTCTGTCTCTAACAGCAGCGTACTGAGTGGCGAGCTCCCCCCGGCCATGGGGAAGACAGCCTTGTTTTACCACAGTGGAGGAAGCAGTGGCTATGAGAGCATGCTGAGAGACAGCAGCGAGAACACAGGAAGTACCTCCTCAGCTCAGGACTCCCTCAGTGAGCACAGCTCAGCCACCACCTCCTCCAGACGGAGCTCCAAGAGCAGCAAGAAGAGCAGGAGCAACACAGGTCACAGTTAAACATTCATAACAAAATTTACTAGAACTGCTTTTATAACCTTTCACTTACTTGGATAGAGTATCGTGGAGGACTGCAAGGGGGGAGTCCAAATGATGTAATTAGCCCTAATCAGAAGCTACAGCACCCTTTAATTTGGACATGACAAAGCTATTAGTGTGATCTAAATCAGTGGTTCCCAACTAGTGGGTCACAGTCCAACGGTGGGTCACGGGTCCATTCTGAATGAACTGCGAGTGACCTGCAAATGTGTCAAAACATACTTTATTTTTAAGTACAGCAAATTTTTTTAAGTGCCTGCAGTTTCCTGCTGTAGAGTCTGAGTGACTAAAGCAGCTTTCAGACCAAATATTCCCCTTGCAATGACTTGCAACTACGAGCAGCCATTTGCAACTAAATGGCCCTGCAACAGTACAGTTCACACCGAGGCACCGAGCTGAGGCTGACTCTCTGTAATATAACTTCTGGCGTTGTGTTTGTCAAAGTTTGTTGGAGTAGCTCTTTAAACTGGTGTTACACAAACAGGGTAGTGCTTCCAAAAGATCTATGAGCTCGTCTTCTCTCTCCTCTGCCTGAAAGTCTGTGTGTGTGCAACAGCCACAGTGTGCACCCATGTGAACGGCTCATGTGGATACCCAGCTGTACAAAAAAAAAAAAGCATGAGCTTGCCGCTGATTGGTTACAAGGTTCGAGACGGTCTGTGACGCATTGCCTATGATTGAACAGGTTGAATCCCTTGCAACTGCATGAACCGACCTGAGCAGCTGAGTCATTCAGACCACTGCAACTTTTCTCTGCAGTGTCCTAAAACCATTTTGTTGCATCTGGAGTCTTTGGTCTGAACTGGCCTTAACGGACAGCTACTTGACAGAGACAGCAACCTAGGGTTGCAACAGTATGAGATTTTCACAGTACGGTAACTGTCTCAGAAATGATCGAGTTTGACAGTATCACGGTATTACAGAATTTATATTATTATCAATCAGAATGACTCTTAAAGGAATGAAAACAGAAGGGTTATTATTGATTGAACAAACATTTTATTACTAGAATTTAAAGTTGAAACCATTTCATTAATGGAAGTAGGTGTAAAAAGTCTCCCCTTAGTAAATAACTAAAATAAAGGAGAGATTCAGTGTCCAGTTGCATTTTTTTTTCAATATGGTAGATAAGAAAATGTACACGGTATGATAACCCTCAACTTCTCTGCAACCCTATCGATGAGATGGCCAAACAGCAGTATGATGCTAAATGTATTACCTGTGTGGACCTTGAACTAATGACTAAGGAGAAATCTGGACCCTGTGGCTGGACCAGTTGGAAACCACTGATCTAAATAACACTTGTCAAAGTCAGGAAGCTATGAACACCCTGTGGCAACAAGGGCACAAAGTCTACAAAATGTAATGAGAAATGTGATGGTTAGTTTTTGTAAAAATGAACATCTTAATCAGTGAACACAACACCTATGTGTATGTGCTAAGCTTGCACACTTAGCGTTCAGAGCTGAAAAGCACATAATTCTTGTGTTATGAAATCTATAGAGGTGAAAGCTTCCTCAAGATGTGCTCAGGAGACTGCTATAGCTTTAAAAATAGAAGGTAGAAAAGCTAAGAAATGAAGATAGAGCTGATAAAAATGATGAGAAAGCTGTAAGGAGAATTCATTGGTGAAAAAGCATACAGAGAAAGCAATAGACAGGTGAGGGACAAGTGAAGCAATCTGTGGCTGCAAAAGGAGGTTGCAGGTAGGAAAGGTGACCCTGACCACCCATCTGTGAAATGGTAAAGGGAATCTGCTGGTGTGGGCTATAATGAATATATATTCACCAGAACAGCACACAGAGAGGCTGCTAATGTGCCCACCAAATTACACTCTACTGGTTAGCCACGAGGATGGATATGTGCATAAAATCAGATTGGACAGAGGCAGCTCTTCCTGGTGTGTCTCTGATTATTAATTTAAAGTGGAATAACCCTTTCCATCCACGTGTGGTGTGTGCAGGGTGCAGTCTCACCTCCTGCGGCATAAAGTCAGGATTTATTCCCCTCTCCATTTTAACCACAACTGACTCTGTGCTTCAAAGAAAGCAGTCGCTGTCAAACTGTCACAAGAAGACAGAGAGGATTACTCTGTGTTTGTTGCACATGTTCAAGATGGGTACAATAATTCAGTCCCCTTTCAGGCAGACAGAATATAAAAAGTAAGAGGAGGAAAGGGACAGGTGTGCCCCAGTCTGAAGCAATGCATGAAGATGTTGGTGCGAGCAAAATTTTAATCACATCTCCAGCTGAGTCTCCCTTCGTGCTCGATTTCCATTAGATTGGATTCCCTCACTCTCTCTCAAATTTTATTCCATGTCTACCTCTCCTCATCTTTATTTCATCGATTCTTCTTCGACATTCATACAACTCTCTCCCCCTGCAGACCCTCATTTTCTCCCTGTCCTCTTATATTCCGCTTCCTACTACATAATGACATACTAATGTCTCCGCTTGACCTTTCTGTGCCACAGTGAGACCAAAAGTTAGCTGCAGCCTTATTAAAATCACCACAGTCTCTCTTGTCTCTCTCGCACACCTTATCTCTCAGTTCCTGGTCAGTCTGATGACTCTCATTCCTACATGACCGGCAATTTCTATGCAAGCGTAGTGGTCAGATTAGAGAGTGACCTGCTGCTCTCATCTATGAGCTTCATGAAAAGAGAATAAACTTTTTTATCTGGCGTCACACTCCATTATCTGTTTCTCATTCCCTTTCTGCGTCTTCAGTCACTCAATACTTTTATTTGCCCTTTCCTTTCTGCCTCTCTCCAGTGATTCATCCACATCCTTCTCTTTTCTCTGCCAACCACAAACTCTTTCCTCAACTGGCAATATTCTGCTTTTATATCAATTTCCTATCTTCCTGCTTTCCTCTGTAAGATGCTTATTCTGATGCAGAGCAAGTAGTGGAGAGTGAAAGAGTAGGAGTTCTCTGAGTGCAGTGACACTTAAGTTGTACTTTATCTATTGCATGGCTGTGGATTGATACATGAATGCATTTGCAGTTGAAAACATGTCTTGTGTTTACTTTTTCCTCCTGAAGGATTCTATGTGATCATTAAGACTTGTGGGCCCACCAGTCTGCGTATATCATGTTAAATTAAGGGTATAGTGTGATATTTGAGAAATGTGCTATTTTCGCTTTCTTGCACAGACTTAGATAAAAAGGTTGAAACCATCTTCATAGTGTTGGTTCAATGTAAGGCTACAGCTAGCAGCCATTAGCTTAGCTTAGCACACAGACTGGAAACAGGGGAAAAGGTGGCCGGGCTTTGTTCAAAGGTAACAACATCTTCTTATCAGCACCTCTAAAGCTCACTTATGAAGAAATTTTATGTCATTTGTTTAAATCCAAATGAAAACTGAGATGTAAAAATGTCAATTTGTTGTTTTGCAGGAAGTTATGTATGGTAGCACAGTCCATAGGGACTTGAGTTGGGAACTGGAGGGTCACTGGTCCAGTCCCTGTACAGACCAAATATAGAATCTCCTTGGCACTGTTGAGGTGCCCCTGAGCAAGGCACCCAACCCCCAACTGCTTGGGGTGCCCATCCCAGGCAGCCCCTTTGCCCTGACATTTCTCCATTGAATACATGTATGGATCCTGATTGTGCATGTGTGTGTATTTTGAGCCTGTGTGTGTATGACAACAGAGTGAAAAAAATTGAATTTCCACTCAGGGATTGATACAGTATATCTTCTTCTACTACTACTACTACCAGAGACCGTTGAGGAACCAAGACAGCCCATTTAAGATTCATTTCCTGTATCTGTGTCATGTGGGATTCGTCCACTGCCCCGCCCCTTTAGTACACTATTTTAGGAGACTTTTCCAATGGGAATAGTGACCGTGAGTACAGATTATGATCCTTTCTTTCACCCCATAGTCAGTTAAGTAAATATTGGAGCCATTTTTCACAAGCCCCAACCCCTGCAGACCTTCTGACACTAAAATGGCGTACGGACAAATCAGGAGAAAGATAACTTTGTTCGAGACATGTCTCTGTTTTAGCAACATACGCACCAGATCTTGTAACAACTGACATGATCTTACCCTCGGTTAATATCAGACATTAAGCTAGCAGATAAAGACAAGCATTAAATTTTTAATTTAATTTAATAATTTAATTTTTGCATTGTTTTGATCTGATTTCATCCATCCACATGAAGTTTACTACACTTCCAAACAAGGTGGCGGTATGAGGGAAATAGACAACCATGCCCACTTAGGTGACTGGAAGTGTATACCATTTTGTGCCATTGGAACAGCTGGTACTGCATTATCTTCTGCAATAGAGTACCTTTGCCACAAATACTATCTTGGCCATGTGCTGTGATTTCCTGGATCCTTATTGTTGCCGTGAGGTTGCCAGGCAACCAGCATTCTTTTTGCCAAGCTAAACCTGGCTGCTGGTAGCCTTATATTGAACAAACAGACATGAGAGCGGTGTCGACCTTCTCATCTAACTCAGAAAAAGTAATCATAAAGAAAAAAGTAATGCAGTTTTAGAATAAACATTCAACAATGGGGATAATATATACTACTCAATATGTGACAGAGAAGGCTGAGGGGTCATTAAATGTGTTTCTGCGTCTGTAAACACTGTTGGTATGAAACACGCTCTCTTTATGTTACCTTCATCTTATTTGTTCTTTCAGGCCTCCAGCGTCGTCGTCTGATCCCGGCACTGACCTTAGACTCATCTTCCTCCTCCTCACCTTCTCACCGCTCCTCCAAACAGGCCATCACTTCATCTTCGTCCTCTTCCTCCAGCCCAGGTGCGTGCTGGGTAGACGGCCCACTGGGGCCCCCAACTCCCTCAAACCTCCGGGGCGCGACTGCGACGACAGAAACCTTCGAGATCAAGGTGTATGAGATAGATGACGTCGAGCGACTGCAGAAGAGGAGAGACAAAGGAGGGAGCAAGGTGAGAGAAAGAGAGGAGGCGGGTGAGGCATTGGTGAGAGGAGGGGAGGAGAGAAACCTGAGCTACATGGTGGCTGCATCACTGATAATGATGCACTTTAATAATATCCAGTTCCTACTAGACCACGTTTAAAATTTCTGGCTTCAGTTTGTAAAGTTTTTAAAGTTCATCCAGCCTAAAGAAAATATAGAGATCATATTTACAATCTCCTCAAAATATAATTATTCACCACAGTTTTCCCCACAGTGCTGTGGATGACAGTATTCAGACGGGACTAGTTTAACCAGAGGATGTTTTATCAGCTGTACAGGTAAAGGAGGCTGTGACTTTGTGAAAATTGCAAACATGGCAGAAACAGATCAGACAAAAATTCCCCAATGTCTGCGAGTAAAAGAAACATATTCACAAACAGCAGGGCTAAAGTGAGGGAAAGCTGTAATATAACGCTAAGAAATGAGGAGAGAAGAGAGAGTAGCAGTGTGGAACGCAGGATTTAGGAAACAGAAGAGGCTGCAAAAAAGGCAGGAAAGGGTTAAAGACAGAGGAAAGAGTGTGAGGTGAATACACAGGATGTTGGTAGGGTGAGGGAGGATGAGGAATGGATGTGAGGAGAGAATTAAAGAAAGGTGGAGAGCCAAAGAGCAGAGAAAGAGGCCCAGAGGGCAGGAGGCATATTGCACTCCATGTCAAAGAAATTGATTGGATGACTAATAGTTGTGAAACAAATTAAAACGCAGTAAGTGTTCTGTTGGACAGTGTTGCTGGAGGAGGCTGGAGAGGAAAAGAGACAGGAAGCAAAGGGATCTGAGTTACTGCACTGTACGTGATAATAAGGAAACAGACTTCAGAAAAAACAAGTTTTAAAAATACAACAGTAAGGATTTTCACAAAGTGAATGAATCAACATTAGCATTATGTTCTATATGAAAATTAAGCCATTCTTCTGAATAAATCTACATTATATTTCCCTCTGTGTTAATTCATGTTAGAAGTTATTAAAAATTCCCCAGATTTAGCAGAATACAGAGTGCTACTGTGAAACTCATGAAACTGCAGCAAATAAATGCACAGTGCAGGTTTTTGGGTTTCTACCCTTAAACCTTTATGTATTCAGGAGAGGGAGCATTGTGAGCTTTGGGAAAGAGGGTGGGAGAGAAAACCATGAAATATAGATTTTCCCTGCAGCATGCCTTAAGAAAGCCACTTAACCCCCGACTGCTCCAGTGAAGCTGCTCACTGTCCGAGAGAGCTCGACTGCGGTCACATCGAGGGTCGATGAGGTGTGAATGCAGGCAACTGTGTGAATGTCAAGCAGGCTGCTGCTGAAAGAGAGCTACATGTGTTTCACAACACACTCCTCCAGATATATAAAGGTGAATAAAATCAACATCCGCCTGTCCTTCCTCTCCTTCTGTGTCAGGAGGTGGTGTATGTCAGTGCCAAGCTCCGTCTGTTGGAGCACCGTCAACAGAGAATCAGTGAAGTCAGAGCCAAGTACCAGTGTCTGAAGAAAGAGCTGGAACAAACCAAACAGTACCTGATGCTGGAGCCGCACAAATGGACCACAGAGTGTAAGTACGACTCTTATACATCAGTGAGTGTGTCTGTTTTATCATGTATTCTACACTAGTGATCTCAACAGGTCAGAAGACGATTTTTATATGACGATTACTTGCAAAGGAAGGCATTACCCATGTCATAAGTTACTCAGCATATTTGTCACTATTATTTTTTGCCTGGATTTGAAATTCAAACACTCTACATATGTAATGGTAGTTTTATCCAATCACTTTATTTTTGTTGGTTTAAAATGTTTGTTCTACTGTTATGTTATCTGATATTTTTCTTACTGTCAGCAAATTGAATGAAAACATCTCTGGCTTTCTTATTTCACAGTTTATACGTCAGTGATTCCTTCCCTCTCCCCCTCGCGTCTTAAACATGTTTCATGGGTCTTGTGGTTAGTGCAGTGCATATGGTAGTATTGCACAATTGTGGTCTGGGCGACTAAGTGAGTGCCGAGCTGTGCACCTCCAAGATTTTGTAACTACACAGATGGTGGTACACAGACCATGCCGAATGATAAGCTAGCTGCAGAGCCCACAAGTGCGTAAACGCCGATTCAAGTTTCTGGCGCTTTGAAAAAGGAGTGCTTTGATGAAATGTTTGCTAAGCAAGTCTGAAGGTGTATAAACCTGACTGCTTTGACCAAAATCTCTATGACAACCAGACGCTCGCGGGGTACTGTGCGTGGTGCCGTCAGCACTGCACTGACCACAAGAAGCTCACATTAATTCCCCCCACCCGAGATTCAAGGAAGACAGTTAAGGAGAAAGAGGTTAAAGCAACTGGCATGTAACGAAATGAGACATCCGTGCTTCTTAGCCGTCATTTTAAGGCAACATCAATTAAGTATTACATGTGACACACAGCTGCATCACGAGCTGTGTGTCACACCAACAGTGCCACTTTCATACATCATAGATGTAGGAAATACTTTCAAACAATGCATCCTTGCCCAAGCCTCCTTTCTCCTCGCTCCTCAAGATGCATTTCAGCAATTGAGACATACTTCAGGATGGTGCGCTTTAATCAGTTTCCAGGTCACAGGCAGGAGGGTGCAGGAGAGAGGAGACGAGGAGGCCCAAAATAGACAAATGAGAAAAGCCCCAAAACTAACAACTGACTATCCTGTATGCAGCTTACAACAACAAACCCATTGGAACTTTCCCTGTGCGTAAATCTTTTAAAAAAGGGTTATAAATATAAAGCTACATATTTAAAGAAGACTCAGTAACTTCCTTAAACAGTGGGGCACTGTAATTTTTAGCAAACTTGACTCAAACAGGAGATGCAGAATATGCTCACAGTAAGAAAAATATGTTATATAACCAGACTTATCCATTTAGGTGAGTTATATACACTCATGAACAAAGTACATATAGTAGTGTTTAAACAAGCTATCACTATCTCTGCCTGTCTTGCCACATTCAGTTGAGCTCCAGCAGGCTTATGAAGTGGACTCACTGGAGTATCTGGAAGCTCTGGAGACAGTAACGGACAAACTGGAGACCAGAGTCAACTTCTGCAAAGCCCATCTCATGATGATCACCTGCTTTGATGTGTCCTCAAGACATCGGTAGACAGATGGAGGGATGGAGAGCCGGAGGGCGGAGAGGCAGACTGACAGCTGGACTCAATTAGATGTCGACATTTGGACCCTTTACCTGACAATTCATCAAACACCTTCAGAAAACATCTCCTAAACAAATACATCTTACTGGATGACTGGTTAGTTGGTAGGAGGGATACAGGGATGGACTGACCACTGGATCCTGCATGTCATCCTTATGTCTCCTCCAGGTGTAAATAGGCAGAAGGACAGATGGACGGAGATGAGGGATAAAAGTAATGGGGACATATAGAGATATTTAACAGGCCAACAGGCAGATGAGTCAGTAGATTTTTTTTCTTGGGGCTTGGAAACAGAAACAGAAGTTGAACAGCATCTACTGAGCGAGCCACTTTGAATCAGTTAAACATGGCTGCCCAAAGACGCAGACAGACGGTTCTGAGTCTGAAAAGAAACATCAAACATTACCAAGTGAACACGTTTTCCCAGAGAAGTGAATAATTAGCCCGCTGAGACACCTCTTAGACTGAGCCAAACATTTAGGAATGTATTGAGAGGAAAGAAGTGGAGAGAGGAACAAAAAAAAAAAAAAAACGCCATTTTTTTTTAAACAAAGACGGAGAGAGAAGAGGTGCAGGAGAGGAGAGGAACAGTTTCCCATCTCCCATCATTTCAGAGGAGCACTTTTTAGAGTTTACGCAGTCGAGAGCCATTTGGCTGTAAATAGAGTGCTGACTACAGAATGGCCTGGTATTGTTGTGCAGTTAATAAAAGAGACTGACCAAGAGAAAGACAGGAGGACAAAGAAAAAACGATTTAGATAAGTGCCTTGTGAACATTTCAACAATACCAAGACCAATTCTCTTTCTCTCTGAATTTGTGTACATGCAGTAAGTATGGTGCTAGCATAGGAAAAAAAGACCACAAAAGATCAGTGTCCCTGGAAAATCTTTGAATTTATAGCCATTTCTGAATGTGATGTTCTACTGTCAATGTTTCACTATATCATAAACAAACTAATACTGTATGTTTGAATGGTCTTTGGTACACTGATGAGAGATAAGACTAAATTTAAACTAAAAAACGATAAAGGGGACCTACAGAACATGGAGACTAACACTCACAGTCCTCTTAAAATGACAAAATGTTGCAAGGACCAAAAATCCAATTAGAAAAACGTACATGATTTTTTTTAAGGACACAGTTATGTGTGTTTAAACAAAGAAAAAAAAGGCTAGTTTCCTGTTGTGTTGTTTTGGACTTTACCCACAAACAGCACATCTGAGTTTTGACCCTCAGGGGCATACATACATACATACAGTATGTTTCCCCTGATACAGATATGACGGCTTTTTCATGTTCACAAAGCAATGAAGCGTCCGAGTCACACAGGGGTGGAAATGAAAATGTTTTTTCTGTGATCCAGTGAGTGAAGTCCATCCATCGATCGACTTGACTGACTGACTCGCAGACTGTCTGTTATTTGTATCCGTGTTGTTCTGCTCTATTCTTAAAGAAACTGAATGATTCGTCAATGTGTGTGTTTTATATCAAGGTATCATTTTTTTATTTGAGTGCAATGGGACCATGTAGAGATTATTTATGATAGGAGGAGAATGGAATAAGGTTTAGCAGATATTTAAGAGTAAATTATGAGATGGACAGAAGTTGGCAACTGAATAAGCTAATTGATAAATGCCTTTTTTAAAGGCCTGTATTATTGGAACAAAGCAGCGAATTTAGACTGGAAACACCGACATGGGACTACAAATATGGGTACGAATTGGCCGTTTAAAAACTTCCAGTATTGTCTTCATTAAAAAGGACTAATTTAAACAAATATATAAAGGAATGAAAGAGAGCTAAAGAAAGAAAAGGATGATGACCAAATTTCGAGGCATGGATCTCTCCCTGGTTCCATTTTTTTTGGACGGATAGCAACACTTAAGATTTGTTAATATTATTATCTATGGTGCTTGAGATGTTTATGATCTAAATGTTTGTACAAATATAAATATATGAAAGAGCTCGTTTCCCTCTGAAATACAGAACAATAACCCTTCAAATGCTTCTTCTACATCGCTGTCATGGTGTCTGTTGTTCGCCACCCTCCTCCCTCTGAATGCCTTTTGCCCAGCAAGCAGAGAGCATTCTGGGAGATCCTGTTTGTTGTCTGAGAGGTAAAAGGAGGAACAGACACTGACTGTAATGATACTGGTGTGATTTGTCAAAAGCGTCGCAGAGCTAAATTTATCTTTATCCTAACTGAACAAATGCAGTTTTGATCTTCTTCCACTGGACTGACACAGAAACAGGAAATGACTTTAAATGTTTTGATCTCCACACGGCTGTGTAAAAGGTAACAGTCATTAATTTCATGAAGGGTACACCTGCAGTGACAGCCACGGGATAATCTAGTGGCAAATTACCCCGGAAACTGAGATGCTTTTGACAGACTGGACCTATGAAGCGTTTTCACAGGAGGCGAGTGAAGCAGCGCCGCGACACCTCTGAACGCTTCTCGTTTTTATCTGCCACTTCACCGTGCCAGTCATGAATGAAGGTTTATTTTTGAGCTCAGGAGAGCAGAGTCGCTTATTAATGTTCTTATTTATTTACACCTTATGATCTTAAAAGTTACTATGCATTAAGAAAAGGAAAAAATAACTGTACATACTTTGCTGAGCCCATGTCATATATAAATATATATACTGTACACATATCATATATGCGCTCATTTTTATTTTATATATCTTCTGTTGATTTCGTTTGCTCCTGTTGTTCCTGTTGGAGACTTTAATGGGTTTCCTAAAACATTCACATTCAGGGTACTTATGTGATTCCAGCACAAAGAAATTACAGTCGATTAAAAACAGACCAGAACTTAAAAATGAATTTTTTTTACATGTGAAGAAGAAAACTGTGTTGTTTTCAGTGAGATGCCAGTATATTCTACAGTATTACCTACAGCCTTGTGTAATTAGCAGTGGATGTTTTGGGAACCCCAGCCTCTGGTTAAGCTACATGGCCCGTACGTGTTTCCAGATTTGAGATGCTATGTGTGAGGTTTCATCCTCGATGTGTCTGTGCCAACTCTACTGTGGTAGCGCTTTATAATTCTAGCAATAATTGTGACAAACGGCCGAGGTTTTGAGGCCCCATATTGTTTATAGCTAACGTAATTGTCCGCATAAACCTTTCAGAAACAAGCGTTCCTCCCTCATCAGAGGCAAAACAGAAGCACTCACTGTCAGGTGCTTTACATAAAAGTATTCACAAAATGCCATCTGTTATATCAGGTTGAGGGGCAAAAAATAACAACACAGTCTAATGAACAAATTAACGATGTGTTTTTGCAGGAGAGTTCAAGAATTATAGTGTGTTATCTGGAAATCTGACACATAGCATCTTTGAGTTCTTAAGCAGTATTGTGTGTTAAGTCTGGGTCAGACCACATTTTCCAGAAACAGATTTTATCAGAAGCTGTGAGACACTTGTAAGTTCTTGTAAGACAGTGGGTCAGCGGTTGGAAAATCTCTACATAACTGATTAAAACTAGTTTGTGTGTGTTAAAAGTTAAAAGTGCCAATCTGTTATGTAGAAGAATGAATTACTTCCTATGAAAACTACCCAGCACTACTGCACATGCTCAGTGGAAACAGGTGAATGTGAAGCGTGAGATGTTCACTGCCCGTGTGTTGTTTCCATGATTTAAGACTGGGATCATCAAGTTCTCTGCAGATTGACTGTTTTTTGAGAAATGTGGTCTGACGCATTGTGTTGATGGAAGAGCAAGATGGAGGGATGTAAATAAAGAAAAGTATTGAAAGAGTTTCACATCTGATTCTTTATTCTTTGAACACATCATTGTCCAAAAATAACCAGACAGATATCCGACATGCCAGACATCCGTCCCATTCCCCAAGAGATACCTACATTTTGCATTACGACTCAAACACATTATAAAGTTATAAAATCTACTGAAAATATAGCTGTTTGTCCAGCCACTGAATGGCTTCATACAAGCGACATATGTCATATAGAGAAAATTTAAGTTTAAGGCTGGACCAAACAAACAAAGATGAACCAGGTAACTGCAAAACGTGCAGGCTCTTGTGTGTGCTCTGCATCTATTTACCAGCATAACAACCTCTGCATTTTTAAAACTTATTTAAATTAGAGTAAGTTAAGTATATTTACAGCAGTTTCCTTCATCACCTATTCGTTTGGGGTTCCTCTGTGCATATGCAGCAGCCAAATGGTAATGAGTTACCTCAGTGCACCTCTTCTGGCCTAATGAATTCTAGCTGGCTTCTCTAAAAGATAAATCCACTCCCACAACTCAGTGAAATGTGCTTGATCTTAGACTGTCTGCCTGTTATACACTAGATTTCTATTAGCTCCCACTATGTGTGTGTGGTTGTGTGTGTACGCACCTTTACCAGCCTGTAGGCAGCTTCCTAGGTGACATAATGCCCTGTTGAGCCTGCTTTGATCATCCACACACAGCAGGGAACAGGAAGGAGGTGAAAGAAGGAATGGGAGAAAGAGGGAGAGAATAGATGAGAGCAGAGAGGACAATAACAAAAGGGAAAGCAGGGAAAGAGGGAGATAAGTGAGGCAGAATAGGAGTAAAGGATTATGTTTTAGAAGAGGCAGATGGTGAGGAGGAGCTGAGAGTGTACAGGAAAAATAAAATGGGTGAGGTTAGGGAGGACAAACTAGGGAGACCAGTGGATTTCATTTGGAAAAAACTGTACGAGACTGATCTGCTGGGTAATTTTGAACAAATAATATGCAATCATTCCTCACTAAATGAACAATTACTCTCTTTTCTGATTGTCCTGTTCCACTAAAATCAGCTGCAGGTAAGAAAGAGTTTGATTTCCTGCTCAGGACAGTGAGACTAATTTCCTTACTAAAGCATTATGTGTTGTTTCTGCTGAGACTGGTACCTTACTTGATAATTCTCAGGTCCACTTAGCCTTTGCCTTGATTTTCTTCTATAAAAATGAATCCTCTTGGGAGTTTTCCTCCCTAACTGTCTAAAACAGCTGATTGTAGTCAGGTGCTTGTATGAATTTAGACCACTTTAGTACAGCACAGGCTGGTAGGAAACTCTTACAAGTAACCTATTAAAGGTCCAGTGTGTAGGATTTATGGGGATATATTGACAGAAATGGAATATAGCATAATAAGTATGTTTTCTTTAGTGTATAATCCCCAGAAAATAAGAACTGTTGTGTTTTTGTTACCTTAGAATGAGCTGTTTATATCTATATGGAGAGCGGGTCCTTGAGATGGCTTTGTAGCATTGCCATCTACAATAGCCCAGAAAGGACAAGTCAAACACTGGTGCTAGATAGGGCTATTCCCATTCTCGTGTCAGCCACTGAAGTTAGCCCCTTCATGACAAGAGCAGCGGAAAAACACAGATTTTTTTTATTTAATGAGAAACTACTTTATTTAGTATTGTTATTGGTTTAAATCACCGGGCCCATTTGTTTTGAAGAGAAAGAGACCTCTGTGGAAAATATGGCACCTAGTACAATCTTCCTGAACATCTGGATCAGAAATAAGGTGAGTACACATTAAGTTATCAGAGAATATGAGTGAGCAAACATTAGTAGACGCTGGGACAGCTGCCCGTCTATGACGTGCAATACAGCATCAGAGAAACACTGACTTGTAACATAAAAACTACGTCATTCAGTGTTTTTACCGTTTTTAATCACCTGGTCCGAGACCTTTGTGGATAATTCGGCTCACAGTAATATGTAATGAACGATGAACACTGAAGGAATCCTTACCAGGAGAGGTTTCAGCTGGATGCAATCTGCAGTCCTCACTGCTATGCCACTATATCCCTCTAAATCTTACACACTGTTCCTTTAAGGTACAAACCAAAGTGAAGCTTTGACCTGATGACACATCTGGAGATGACCAAAGTGACTGAAATCCATCCACAGGGTAACATGAAAGTCTGTGCCAATGAAAATAGTTGTTGAGACATTTCATTCAAATGCATGTACAAAATCTTGTGTCAGTCCAACTAGTAAATGTTGATATATTTCACAGGACAAGTGTAAGCTGCTGGTGGCGTGAGATATAAAGTCAAGGTATCACAAGTCAGTAGGAGTCATCCCCTGGGGATCATAAATGTCTTAACCAAATTTAATGTCAGTCATCAGGTCTGGAGGACAGTGGCGGACAGATCAACTGACAGAAAAACATCCCCAGAGCCATGCCACTAACATGGCTACAATCACTACAGAAGAAACTTTCAGCTCAACAAGGGCTCATGATAAAGTTTAAATGAGAGTCACTTACTGTCAAGCTCCACGTTTTAAGAGTCTGCTCTGATTATGAAGAAGCCCAATCAAAGACGAAAGGAAGATGGAGGGGTGATGAGGACATGGTGAGGATGGGAGGTTAACATGGAGATATTATTTTGTCTCGCTTCTTCATTCTAAGGTGAGACTACTCATGAATATATGGTAATATCCATCATCTCCTTATCAGTGAACCCTGAAACACAGGGAGATAATCGAGAAGCGATGCTGGAGATAAAATCTACGTCTCTGGTTGTTATTACAACTTGAAACAGCAGCATCTCTTTGTATAAGGAACACACACCTGAGAGGGGAGAGGAAAAAGTCAACTGTCGACCAGTGATTTTGACCTATTAAAAGCTCAGTTAGTAATTTATGATACATAAACTTACATAAAATAATGCAAAAATTCAACAATTTGACACACAGCTTAAAAAATACTTTACAAAACGTAGATTTAGTTGAAATGTGAACACTATATCATGTGACCTGGCAATCAATTTGGGGACTGACAGCAGGTTCTGATTCTGTGTCATCAATTTTGGTGGTGGTTTTACATTTAGATTACAGATTGTGGAATTAAGTAAAGACACAATGTGTATGGACAGAGAAGAGACAGAATGAGGGACAGAGAACGTGAGAGATGATAGTAGGGAGAGTGAAGAAGCCAGGGTAAATGTGTAGTGGTGAAGGGGGAGACGCCAAAATGAGAGTGAAAATTGAAAATGGGGGAGAGCAAATGGCAGGAGGGTGAGTGAATGAAAATGGGTTAAAACCACTCGGTGTTCTCTTTGTGATTGGCTCGGGCTGCCTGCAGAGACACGAGGCGAAAGAGAGAGACGCCGACGAATAGTGAATTTAATTTGAAAGCCTTTGGGGGGTGAGAGAGACAGAAAATGGGGGAGAGAGAGACGGTGAGTGACAGAAAGGGAGAGACAGAGGGTTATGGTTAAGCGATAGTAAATCTAATTTGATGGCCGTTAAGAGGTGAGAGAGAAGAAAGGGAGAGGGTGAGAGATAGAAAGAAACAGAGCCAATGAAGTGAGTAATGGAGGAAGGAACAGCAGTATTGTACAGCGGGACAGAGTCTTCCACAGACCATTCAGTCCACTAGTTTCATTACTGCACGTCTCCATTCAATCTACACATTTATTCCATTCAATCTCTTCGAGGTGCAATTAATTAAAGTCTTTTCTCTTTTCTTCCACACATATCAGGACAAAAGAACTTGTTGTTACTGCTATAACTTCTGTAGTTATTGTTGATTTAAAGAACTAGAATTACCGACTGGTGGTTGCAGTTTACATCTATGAGCTTGTGTTGGACTACCAGAGGAACAGGACAGAACACAAAGTTGTACCTAAGACAGTAGATAACACTTCAAATAAAAATGTTGCTTCAATATTCTAAAATATGGATGCTTCTGTTGCTCCCCCGGCAACAGAGACGATCTATATAATCAGCACAGTTTGAAGGTGGACACCCAAGATTTGTGACACCAATTCAGTATCTGACCAAATGTCACTTCTGTTTCTGGCATGACGTACAATAATGGCCAGAAATGCATTTTTTTTGCAGAACATTATGATGTCACTGTAAAGTTAACCTCCAACCGTACACATATAAAATGTCATTACTTCATTTTATCCTGGTAGACATTTGTGTGAAACGGTGTCATAATTAGCATTTGAATTGAGTTACTGCCAAAACATGTTTTATGAGGTCACAGTAACCTTTGACAACCAGAATCCTAATACGTTTATTGTTGAATCCACATGGACGTTTGTGCCAAATTTAAAGAAATCCCCTCAAGTCCTTCTTGAGATATTGCATTCAAGACAATGAGACAGACGCAAGGTCACAGTGACCTTTGACTTTTGACCACCAAAATTGAATCAGTTCATCATTAAGTCCAAGTGGTTATTTGTGCCAAGTTTGAAGAAATCCCCTCAAGCCCTTCTTGAGATATCGCGTTCATGAGAATGAGACGGGCAGATGGATGTAAAACCTGAAAACATAATAACTCTTGCCAGGGCTATTACCGGCTCTGAGACATGAACAAACACCTGGCCACAGCTGTTGCCATGCAGAGACATCATAAATTCTAATAATGTTCACGCTGAGTAATCGTAAACAAAGAATAAACTAACATGTCAGCTATTCCAGTGCTTCAACATTAAAGCAGCAGTAGCTCAGTCCATAGGGACTTGGCTTGGGAACCAAAGGGTTGCTGGTTCAAGTCCCCGCCCTCCTGGGCACTGCCGAGGTTGCCCTTGAGCAAGGCACTGAACCCCACCAGCTGCTCGGGGCGCCTGTCCATGGGCAGCCCCCTCACTCTGACATCTCTCCATTTAATGCATGTATAGGTCCCGTTTGTGCATGTGTGTGTGTATGTAAAACAACAACAGAGTGAAAACACTGAATTTCCCCTTGCGGGATTAATAGAGTATTTAAAATAAAAAAATTGAAACAACATTTAATTCTGAAAGTTGTCATAAATCAGCATTGAAATTTCAGAAAGACCTGTTTCAACATTGAAACATTTAAAGTTCATGAAACAACAACACTGTGAAATCAACATTCTTCTTTCAGAATCAAAACACAATTCAACAGTGATTCAACCATGGTGTATGACGTTGGCTCAACAGTGAATTAACATTTGAAAGCCAGCTGCCTCCCACAGTAGATAATGTCCCCTGTTAGAGTGCCAGGATGGCAATATTTTGCGATATGTAATATCATAATATCTGTAATATTTTGGGGTCAGTGGGGTAATGGCATTCCCATCAGCCTCAGCTGTAATTTGAGTCCAGTGCTAAGTGCAGCCTGACAGATGACCTTGCATGGCTGTAGACATTTGTCCTGTTAAAGTGGGTAACACACACTTAAACTTATTTCTTTCAGTTTTTAAAAAATGAGAAATTATGGTCAAAGCTTTTTTTTTCTGTAAGAAAATTCCAAATAAAAGTATGTGAGAAAATGAACAACATTTACATTTAAGAAATTAGTCCTTTAAGACACATACTGTATATAAGAGTCCAGTAGCAGTTTTCTCTTGTGGCTTTGTCTCAGTGACGTTTAAATGACTGTTGACCCATCTCAGTGCGACATTCCTCCATCTTCATCAATAGATCGGTGGTCATGGGGTGATCGTCACCATGGGTCACCTTCATGATCTGATAGGCCTGGGGAAGAAGAAATGAAAATGCTTAAAGATGATAGGTTTGTTGTCACAGAATGAAAACCACTAACACAACCCCTCACCCACAATTCTCTGCTCAGACTTTGTACTCTTTGTACTTAATCAACTTTACATTGTACCCAGGAAAATACTCATTCAATTCAGTGCAGTGACTTTAGCACAGGGGACTTAAAGAAATGTTGTTCAGTGAAGCAACACACAGAATAAGGAAACACAACAGAGACACAAAGACAAATGGCTACAGCACTGGACTCCCATGTGAGGGTCTATATCAAAAACTGGGAGATGGAAGTTAGTAAAAACATAAAGTTCACTGAGGCAAGGCTCATGTCCTGTCTGCTTCTCCAAACTGGGAGCATGCTAATTCCCTTGAAGGTAATACAGTGACTATGGCTATGTACCTCATACAACCCCACTTCAAAAACTATCCTAAAACTATGAGTAAAACATTACAACTGTCGGTAATGATTGACATAACTATGAGAATAAGGACCACTGCACTGTGCTCTTTCTGTAGTAATTACTGTTACTGTCAGCATTTCACTGCTCACACCTGTTTGAATGTGTCCAAAGCCTCCTCAATTTGTTCCAGGTAATGTTGCAACTTTCCGACTCTTATCAGCTGGACCCCATGGACCGGATGGGGATCGGGGTAGTATTGCCTTTAGAAAGGAAAAAGGAAAGAGAGAGATGAAGAGACATGGGTGAAGGGTAATTTTTGTTGGCTTGTTAAACAGATTTTACCTGCAGCTTTTATGCAGATCTTTTAATCAATGTGTCTAAATATGACTGTTTTTACTCCTTTCTCCTGTTGTTCGTCTGGTATCCTATGTATTGGTATTGCTGTTTTAGTTCCCCTGTGCTTTTTGCTGAAACATACTGGTGATAAACTGCTATATTTTCTAAGTTATAGTGGAGCTGTTAATACTTTATCTTATCTAAAACGTTTGTAAAATCAAACAGAGACTTAGAAATCATAAACTGTATTACATCAGAGTCCTCATAACCCAATGATATAGTGGTTTAATGCATAATTTGTACATCAATCTATTTATTCCGCCACTTATCCAGGCCCAGGTTATGGGGTATCAGCAGGCTAGGCCAGGTAGCCAAGACATCCCTTCCTCCAGCCCCATCTTCCAGCTGGAACATTTATTATGATTTACAGCCAAAAATGCAGAAACAGCTCTCCCAGTGGTTATACGCTGCTGGATGGTTTCTGTCAACAGTCCTGTCACCCCATACTCCAACAGTATCCCCCACAAGACACGCAGAGGGACACAATAAAAAAGAAAAACCATGTAGGCTGGATGGCTAAACTCCCATCATCCCTCCAGTATCCTCACAAGAGTAAAGAGCTGGTACCATGGTGCATGACGAGGATGGATGGCACACCACTGAATCTTATCACAGGAATCTGACATTCAACAATCGTCCTCAATCTCCTGTCTCGCATCTTGGCATAAGCTTTCCCAAGGAAGCTGAGCTGAGCGATGCCCCCATAATTGGATCACACTCTGTGGTCCCATTTTTTAAACATGAACACCACCACAGGCACTGTCCTTGAACTCCACATGACATGAACATGTTGAGATTTTAAACTGTATCTAGATAGCCATAAAAAGCCAGTCAAAGCAAGGCATGCATTATATGATGAAGTTTAATCAAGTCCACTTTTTAATGTAAATGTTTAAGTGTAGCATTGTGGGAAAATTATTAAACACAAAAGCATGTGAATGTCATCATGAATTACAATTATAACTATGTATGAATGTGTATAATTCATTCATGATAAAGGCTTGGTATTAAGGCCTCAGGATGGGTTCACACTAAACGCTGGAAGCGCCATGAGGCACCCCAATTTTCTGTGGAGCGCTGCCCACTTCCTTTCGGCGCCCATGTTAACCAGTTGGACTGTTCACATCTGTCATGCACTGGCTCCAAGCCCTGCAGCTGGCCAGCAATCTGCAGCAATAATTCCTGCATCTGGTCTATTTTTCTCTGATGATCTGATTTATGATATAAATGATCTGATTCTTATAGTTTGTACAGCACACATCCCATTCTTACTTAATTCATATATTTGTCAGTTGTGTCTAAAAAGAGAACAAGAGACGAGCAGACACATACACAAGCAGACAGAAATAGAGCTCTACGTGTGATTAGAAAGGAGCAGAGGAGCAGAATCACTTGGTGACCAGCATGGAGAAATGGTGGGGTAACTGCTCCGGACAGCTTGTGCAACAACTCATAAATTGAGACGCTTCCGTGTCCAGCGTGAATAGTGTCAGAGTCCTTCACTGTCCGCATTACAGGCATGTGAAGAGGCTTCGGGGTGTCGGGGTAAACAGACTGGACTGAGGGTTACAGGGCAATTATTTCAAACCTCCAAGATACCATAATTAGGGACCGAGCCCGTAAGCAAGGACTCCTCTAACAGAGGAGTTTAAGTACTGTTTAAGTACCATGAGCAAATCTTGAGAAATTTTGGGTTTATAATGGGTGTCTATGAGACGGAGTGTTGGCAGCTACAGTGGGTGATGTCATCAGCTAGAGTGAGGAGCTGCTGTGAAAACTGTCCAAAAACCATTTTGAAATCGCCCTTAGGGGCACATACTTTGAGCTAGACACACCATTTTCTCAAAAGTAGTAGAGATTTTTGTCCTATTTCACGCAATGGTCTGTTTTTAACATAGAGATGAACAGAATTTGAACTGTGAGCCTCCCTATGACATGTGGACCCTCCATGTCCGTTCACTCCCATACAATTTATGCCCGCTGATCTCGGTAGAAAAACTGAACTGCCTTCATTTTTAACTCGCTCTCCTGTCCACATTTCTGCATTTACGTGGAAGATACTACATCTATACAATCCCCAAAGTCTCTTGGTCGTCACAATGTATTTGTTTCATTCATATCTCAAACGGTGTGCTCACGAGAGGCATGTGTTTGGATTTTTGGGAAGAAAATGAAGAAAATGCTGTGTCACTGTGCTTTGCAGTTGTGTAGTGTCCTCCATTTTGTGTTGCCATGAGGGCCATTGCTCTGGATTGACAGCCAGACATCAAGCATCACACTGAATTGGATCAAGTCTAATGTATATTGGGTACACCAGTGCTTCTCAAAGTGTTCCATAGAATGTGACGTACTTATCAGAGTATCCCTTAGGTCACCAGTACACACAAACACATAAAGAAAAACACACAGCTGGAGCTTGAGGCCGAAACGGGCAATGGGAATCGGGCAACGGGCAACGGGCAAGAGTGCGAGGTCCTGCCCAACGCTGCTTGCAGCTTTAATTACACTTGCTTCTGTATGACGAGTGAGATTGGCTGTATAAGGCTGAATCAAGTGTTTGGTACGTCCATGTATGTGCTGTACTGAGAGCTTTTCTGATCTGTGTTGTAATTAAAGCTCTATATTAAAGTAAAAACAACCAAGGCTCATTGAGTTTATTTAATTATTCATCAAAATGAAGACTACAGAGAGTTCAAGTGTTTTTCATCATGTACACTAGAGGTGGCAAAACTTTAAAAAACATGCACTTAACCATTCGCTTTAATTTGTTAATATGCGCTCGAGTCACTTGTGAAGCCTGAGGCAGTCCACTCACATGCACAGCATGAACACCAGACAGCAAGACAGATGATTAAATGAACAAGACTAATGAAATTTGCTTGCCAGTCAGTGTCCATATGCATGTGTGACACATGTACAAGTGGAAGTGGAAGAAGGGAACGGTCTTAACAACAGCAAGAAAAAAAAGAAATTAAATATGTGCCAGTGTGGATTATGCACATCTCTATTTTTGTTGTCTGAATATACCTGCCTGAGCATGAAGGTGTGTCTACATATGTGTGTGTTTTACATGGTTGTGTGTCCAAGTCTCCATTTTAAAGACAGTTTAATTGCTATTCTGTTGCTAAGGCAACAGCTTTGGTCTCTGTTTACCTCCTGTCAGCTACTGCATTGACAAACATTCTAGCAGGAAATAGCTTGTTTGCAATCACGTAACTGCTATGACGCACAAAATTCAGATGGAGGGCAAGAAGGAATAATTCCATATGCTGGGTGAATTAGATGCAGAGGTTAGTGAAGAAATAAAAGGATTGTATGAACCTGCAGGTTGTCAGGTATCTTCAGAAAATTAAAACTCATGTTGGATGTGATCCACACAAAATGGAGAAATTGGATTTTTCCAACAACTTGACAGATCTGCCAGGAATGGACACGATCACCGTTACAAATTACCTCGTCCTCCAGACCTCCTAACGTTACTAACCTTACATGGCAAGTCGATAAAAATGTGCAAGAGTCTGGTGATGACTGAAATGGCTGCTGTCTTCTTTTTGACTGAGTGAGTATATGTGCTTGAGCATAAGGGTCTTTCATATTCCAACTCTGTACATGGATGCACTGCAGTCAGGCTAACATTACGAACTAACGTTAGCTAACATTAGCTACTATTTTATAACTAGTAGGTCAAGCGTCCCCAGAAGTCTGGTGAAATGCCATAAAAAATCTGGGTCGTGGCTAAAAACATGAAAAAGTTGTCACAACACATTGGAATTGCATCCAACTGATGGCCTGTTTAACACAATGCTTAAGTTAGCTTTTGTTTTTTCCAAATTTGATTGATTGAAACAGCTGTAAACAGCACAGATTATAGGCATTGTGCAGTGTTGGTAGTCTTTGCCTCCAGTTGCCTGCCCTTCATTTGGACAGCGCATGTATGATGTCAACACATTCTCACTCTGACCTTGTCACACATCAACGTTTGGTCATGGACTTTCCACGTCCACATATGACATGCAAGGTACCCTGGGTGCATCGGTTGTTGACGTTCTGAGACGTTGTGTCAACTTCAGCCTGTTACATGCATTATCTGTTTACAAAATGCATTTCCATTTTCACAGGAAATGTACAGTTTGCATACAGTCTCTTTCAAAATAATTGCACTACATCAGAACAACACTATGAATTGATGTTTTTTTCCTTCAACAACAAATGCACATGGTCACAATTTGCCAACACTTGCACGTGGTTGGGTTTAGGAAAAAGGAACAGGTTTGGGCTTTACAATCTTACCAGAAAGTTGCTGGTTGTTGGACCGACCCAACACCCCTCCCACCTGCCCTACTCTGACTTCCGCTGCCTTACATTTCATTTTTGTTCCTCCTGATGCTGCAGGCCACTATTAAACAATAACGGCAACTGGCCACAAATCATGCTGGCATGAAAGGAGCACTTTCATCTGTTTTTGATGTCGGAAGACACTGCCCAAGTGGCAGTTTTCAGCAACTTCAGAGAGAGACCAAGTTGATGATGTCACATTCAAAGAAACTAATACACTTGTACCCATTAAGAATGTTTATGTTCTTAAGTTAAAGTCTGTATTCATGATTTCGCATCCAAGCTCTTTTTAAGTCATTCCTCCTCATTCTAGTTTCACTACTTTAACAATCAGACTGCAGAAGAAGCACATATTCCAACTATACATGCACATACACAAAAAAAACATGTAGAAAGACACAGTCACACAAATGCATTCTGCATATATAATCATACCACTGAATATACTGTTTTTTATTAACAAAACAAACAGGTGCGTGCTGTCCTCACAGTGCCTCTATGTCCCCTGAAGCTAATCTTCCAGATACAGAAAAAGATACAGGAAGAGGGAGTGTTGCTTTTGATCAGTGATGCGTATCCATAGTGACAGAGCCAGAGTTATGATCAGATCAATGATCCCCCCCCCCCCCCACACACACACACACACACACACACACACACACACACACACACACACACACACACACACACACAATGTAACACATTCCTACCTGATCTGTCAGTAATTCATTTAGCCAGTGTGAAATCTGTTTATTGAAAATGCACATAATTATCTGATAAGGGAGTCTGTATCCATTTGTATGCACACATACATGCAAATGGCAACACATTTATGTTTAATGATACACTCTGATGCTTAATGACCTGTTTTCTTAACATACAGCTGAACCCACATTAATGTAAAAACAAACAAGCTTTTAAGAGACAGTTCACGCACAAAGCGCTGGGACGTTCCTAGTCCTTCAAAGATAAATACACACCAGGGACTTTTAGGAAGCAGCTTTGTTGTTGGTAAACACTGGAGTTCTCAAAACACTCATTTACCTGACTACGATGTCATTTATCCTCTTTTCTCCTTCATCCCTCTCCTCTAATCTCTCCTTCCTTTTCCTATTTCACATCTCCTATGCTCTGCTCCCACCTGTTTATATTTGTGCTTTGTGCCCTGCTAGCTGCAGGGATTAAAGGTGGTGACGTCGGTCGCTCGGTTGCCTCCTTCTCCCCTCTGCTGCGCTCCATTCACTCCTCCCCTCCACTCTACCTCTGCTGCCCTAAGTCCTCCCTCTGTTCGCTCTTTTGATTGCTCGCAGACTGTTTTTTTTTTTTTTGTTTAATCTTATATAAGGCAGCATTTAAATTCTCACTGACAAGAAATTTAGATTTCTTGTCTGAGGCTCATTCTCACTCTGGCACTCACTCACACAAACAAACAGATCTGAAAGTAAACACAGACTCATGAATACACAAACGCACGGTGGCATTAATGTATGAGCATGCAAGCACACAAAGATAAGGTCAATTTAAATCCACTTCACCCTCTGTAACCTGGCATATTTGCCAGATTTTACTTCTTTCCAGAGTAAACACAACACAAGAGGGCTCAATATTCTCCTGGAAACTGCACTGCATCTGCTATTAGGAGAACATTAATCTTAATTATTTCTTTATGGACTGAAAACAGCAACTTTCTGATACCAAAGGTTTTTCAGTCTTTGATTTAAAAGGAAAATCTGCTTTCTGACACGAATGCAATCAAAGTTGATTAACTTGTAGTGGTCACAGCCAGTAAATTAAAACTCTGTGGACCTCATCTCACACCCAGTGAAAAGCGGCACACAGCACAGTGCAACTGTCATTGCTAGTTTCAGACCGATGCAGTTGTGATTTTCATGGCCAGCGCCCACACTGTCTAATAGCAACTGTACTTCAACTGAAAGAAAGAAAGCAACTGCACCACTGACAAATAAAAACCTGGCCTAAAATCAGAGTAGTGCAGTATTCTCCTGCTATGTAAAGGGCACATTGTTCAGATAGTAAGATGTACCTACTTGTTATACACATATGGATGTATGGATGGGTTGCGGGTGGGCGAAATAATACATCATTAATGAAGAACATTTTAATTACATTCTCTAAAATATGAATATAGCAGAGCAGAGCTGCCGGTGCTCTGCAGCAGGCTCCCCCACTGTGCATTCATACATAAAGAGCAGTGTAACTTCATTGATTACTTTAGAAGCTAAAAGGTTTCCTCTGTCAAGTTTATAATTATCGTTTTTTAGTGTTTCTGCTTAAACGTCCCACTAAATTTGCTGCAGTGACATTACTGCTCTTACTACATACCGCTTGCTTCTTTAGTGTGCCATATCCACCATATAAATATCAGTGTACTTTTAAAGGGATGGGATATAACACACTGATTGGTTGAATTCATGTTATGCCCAAAACACACCTATAATAAGATAAGGAACTGAATACAACCTCTTTGCCCCATGCTCCTTACTATGTGCCAAAATTATGCAGTGTTTAACTAGCAAAGTGGAGTTGGACACACCCTAAACGCACTTGTGCCGTGCACTTTAGACCATGCACTATAGATAATTTAAATCAGGCCCAAAAGCTTCTCTGATATGTTCCAGCAGACTTTTCTCTCACAGTGCCAACAGCCTATTTGCTCATATCCTCAAGCCTAACTAAGCTACTAACTGACATGCCTACTAATTACAGAGGTTGTCCTCGATCCTGTGGTTTAGAATCGAATCATTTAAAAGGATGTTCAAAGATTAAACCAACAACATTAGTCCTCCATGACTAACAGCAAGTTACAACATTGATTTAATTACAAAGCCACTGATTCAAGCTGCAATGACAGGCAAACACACACATCAACACCAAACTCCAATTATATTTTCTCTTTGCATAGAACCACACAGCAATTAAAATAATTTCATTAACTGTCTCCTGAATTCTCCCCTCCTTTATATTCCCCTGGGAGAGTAAATTGAAGGGAAATATGGTCTTGCCGTATGCAGCTAGTTAGAAAGCCATAGCTCTCGGCTATGAGTAAGAGAAGGGGCAAGAGGAAGAAATTAATAGTTGTGTAAAAGTGTAGCATTTCCAGGCAAATGCAGTGGAACTAATGAGGCTCTTGTTGGGAACAAAAGATCCACGGCCTGCTGTTGGTGAGAGGGAAACATGGATTATCTTACTAAGTAGAAAACTGAAGACAGAGAAGGAAAACATGGAGAAAAGATTAGCTGTGAGTATTTCCCTTAATTGTATTTTGTTTTCTGTCCAACGCAACAGTAATTTCAGTCCTATATTTCCACAGTTTAGCAAACTTAGCACCGCCATGCATCTGCTACTGAAACAGAGAACATTTACATACGTTTTAAATCACAGTTTAACTATTTAACCCTTCTTTCCAGAAAAATTAACCTCTTTTCTGCTGAAACCTCACCACAGTAATCTCCAAAATTGATCACATCTGTCCGCGTCAAAGTGATCAGCTTTGCTATTTGCTGAATTTTACCATCTGTTTCAAAATACAGTACAGCTGTTTCAAACAGTCATTACGTGACCGGGCATTATCAATCCATTTGACGATTGGGCACCTTCAACTCGAGGAGCTCACCCTGTGCACATTCAGTTTGTGTCTCCATGACTGTTTCTCATTACTTAAATAAAATCAACAAGGGGGCCGGAGGAACAACAAGTTTCGCTGCTGCATCTCGTTGGTTTACTTTTTGGCAGATTGTCATAAGCTTCAAGGAGACTACATTTTTATTGAAAGAAAATGACTTCCTTTTTGCCATGATTTCACTGTGCACGCAGCACCAGCCTCAGGTAGCCAGCTGGAAACAGATGGGTTACCACGAGACAAACTAACATGGTGGGAGTAAGGTTAGAAAAAAATAAAATACAGCAGTTTTAAATGTTTTCAATATGTTGTCTTGTATGAAAAGCCCCCAAATGAACAGTGCAAGTGGACTACTCGATTACATAAAACAAATTATTTAAACAGCATTTCTGTCAGAATGATTTTGTCTAAAGCTTTTTGATCCATATAGGTGGGTGATCATTGCATGATCACTCTTTTTACCTGTATTGATTTATTACTACATTGTTTTATTCTAATAATTAAAGAACCATTATGTAGGATTTAGGGGCATCTGTCGCTAGAAATTGGAAAAACAATTCAAAACCAGGGCTGCTGCTGGCTGTTTAGGATAAGACAGAGAGACCACCAGACGTTCCTGTCCCATTGTTGAAAGCAGGAATGATTTAATGAGCTTAAGTTTCAAAAAACCTCACTCAGCAGAGGCAACTAAGTGTATGAATACCTCTAATATTAACCTATAAGTGCAAGCTTGTGCCTGAGGAGCTTGCGCTTTGTTCACTGAAACAATCGGCTGTGGCGCTCAAACCATGTTGTGTCTGAGAGCGTCATATTGTTTCTACAGTAGCCCAGAATGGACAAAACAGCACTAGCTCTAGATAAGGCCACTGTGTTTTGTTGGCCACCGAAGGTCCTCTACACGCTTGGCTCACAAGTTTCAGTTCTGCAATCTCAGGGCAGGATGCCACTACATCCTACACACTGGACCTTTAAACAGTAACTCTATCCAGTATTTCACAAGAAAAAAACCTGAACTGAAGTCTGAATTTTCTTTAGTGGAAATATATTTCTTTAATTTCTTTCCTAACCTGTTAATCATCCTGCAACCCCTTAAATTTACCTGGCCACCTCTTAGATTTTGAAATCCAAAGATAAGTAGATTAACACATCGGGGTCGTTCTGCAAACAGAGCCTGAATTTCACTCCAGGAAAAATCCTCACATACACATTGTTCATCAATATGTGGTTTTCAAAGAAGTAAATGTGAATGTTGGTAAACTACATACACCTTCTTTTCCCCAGCTACTTGTCTTCGACTTCAGTCAATACTTTGCTCAGAATACTTTTGTCTTCACCAGAGAATAAAAAGAACAGAGCTTTTTTTAAAGACTTATTTCAAATGCCACCACCAACAGATCCAGACTGATCAGGACTGACAGCGTGGGTGCACTTCACCACCCCTCCGAGGCCACAGTGAATGCAGAAATCTTACGCAACAGATTTCTCTCTATGAAAGTGCTGAATAGATGCAAATCAGTGCATCTAGAGAGAGGAGCTCTTGCTTATTAATTCTGAGGGACTAACCAAAAACATAAATGAATAGAAGATGTACATCGCTGACATGTTTTAGCGGTTACTCTCTATTAGTGCTGCCCTGCAAATCTCAATGGGATGTAACATCCTCTATGGTTGGACAGTTACCCAGAGAAAAAAGGGGGAAAAAAAACATGTGTCCAGAGAGGCAACATCAATCAAAATGTCTCTTCTGGAGCTTTACTTTATACGAGCAAGACCTTACAGCATGCACTTCTTGAATGTTCATGAATGTGTATGTGTGTGTGTGTGTGTGCAGCATGGAGACATTCAATAAGCCTGCAGTAGGTGTGCATTATTCGCACAGAGGCAAAGGGAAACCCTCTCTATACATGACAAACAGAATAGAGAAACCGAAAAAAGACCTGCAGAGAGAGTGAAAGAAGAAAGGAATACAGAATGAGGGGTAGGACAGGAGAAAGAGAGAGATAGAGAACTCCTGCAGCTATCTTTCTTCTCTGCCATCTGAAGAGCCCAGAGGAAGATAGGAGATGAATATGGAAGATCTTCCTCCTACTCTCTCTCACTATTTTCTCCTGAATGCTTTTCTCTCCATCTCTTTCATGCTTTTTCTTTCATCGCTGTCTCCCCTCCTCGCCAAACGAATGCTCAGTGCATTCCTCTATTCCTCTTCTTGTCCACTTTCCTCTCTCATACCCCAATTTTTCCTCTTTTCCCTCTCTCCCTTGTGATTCTGTCACTCTCATCTTACTTCCCCATGGTCCTACCTCATTTGTCATTTATCACCTGCTTGCATCCCCGTTATCACGTCCATCCTCACCTAACTCCTCTCCCTGCTCTCTCCTTAAAACCCCCACAACCATCTCTCACTTTGGCTTCACCTCTGCTTCCTTGAGACACATTTTTCTCAGTTTCTTTCAACTGACACCGATCTCTCCATCCCCTTCACCTCATCACCATCTTTCTCTTTCTGCTCCTCCACGTCTGGTTATTTATTGATAGGCTGTGTTACTGTTTTCTCTCCTGCGGATATGTTGTTCACTGTGTGTGTGTGTGTGTGTGTGTGTGCGAGACTGAGAGAGCCAATACAGCTATGCCACTAGAGCTCTGCCCTTCACACAAGATCAATTAGTCTTACACACACACACACACACACACACACACAAAAGTTGGCGGGAATAATGTTGACTTTGAGAGATGGAGAGAGCAACACTGCAGAGAAAAGGGGGTGAGTATGTGTGAGGGCTGGAGGAGCTCATCCAGAAGACAATTAAAACTGTTGATGCAATTTACTGTAATCTGATATGTAGCTCAAACTATAACTTCGGATTTTTTAGATCTTAGATTATTTTCAGTAACTCAGCTATTTTTTTTAGTCCACTAATTACAAGTGCTCTTGTGGTCTCCCTTTCATCTACTCCTGTGTCCGTGCATCCTCTTGTCCTCTTCTGCTTTGTACTTTTTTGTTTCCTGAACACTACATACTCAACTTTTCATCTTTTCTTTGTTTACCCATTTGATTTCTGTATAATGTCCCCACTTTACACTTCTCCTTGAATTTTGAATTATTCCCTTCTACTCTCTTTTCAGTTCTTGCCACATCATAATCACAATAATATTTTAGATCATAACTTCCTCTAATTTAGGCAAACCAAATGGTCGTGGCTTGCCAGCCCAGACATAACACTGCATCTGGAGATTTGAAGACATTTATTTATTGTAGCTGGCTAAAGATTAAAGCTTAATTTAAAGATTGTCTACGGATATTTTGCACATTTCTTCCAAGATTTACAACAGGATTCCATAAACAAGCAATATAAACACACATGACTCTGATGCCTGTCCACAAAACATGATACTCATGTATTTCTAAACTAACGCTGCTGAGTGTTATTTTCCCTCCACAGAGGGAAGGAAATCTTCGTCTCCTTCATCAAGTCAAAGAGTCAAATCCTGCGCATTGTGAAATCTCCTCACTGCTGAATCTTTTAACACTCAGTCACTGCTTTCAGTACTCACTCTCCAGTTTAAATTCAAAAACAAGCATAGGATTCATTATATGTTATCTCAGTGGATCAGTGCGATATACCAAGTTTTCCCATTAACCTTGCTGAGCACCTCCTAAATCTCTGCAGGTAATCTACCTGAGAATCTCCCCCTCTCTTTTAGTGTTAAAACCGATGAAGTCTGAAATACATAAAATGGGGTCTGGAAGCTTTGTGATGACTATGAAGGCATCGGGCTGAGTAGCAGCCTAAATCTTTGAAGAAATAACTCTGAAATATTAATCCATATTGGTAAAGACAGTTGTGCAAGTCTGCCTTAACTAAGGGAGTTGCACTTTAGATGCACTCTGGATGAGTTACTCTTGTCCTTTTCTTCACACTGCTGTCCCTACTGGAATCAGGAAGGAAGAGCCACTCAATCCAAGTTGTTATCCAGATTTAAAGGCAGATGTTTTTTTTTCTTTTTAAAGATAGACTATGCAGGATTGTCAGTTGCTATTTGTGAACATGATCGCCAGTGAGAGTGAAAGTAAATCCAACCTCAGATTTCCTTTCGTTAGGTGTTTCGCCTCGCTATATTTGTGTTTTTTGTTGCTGTGTCTGTTGGATGCCTGCTGCTTACAGTCTGGCACCTCACCTGAGCGCTGTGGCGGTACATGCCCATAAGAAAATAAGAAGAAAATAAGAAAACACAGGCAGAGGGCAGAGTCTCTGTTGATAAATACACCGCCACACACTTCTAGTGAGTTGTAAGTGGTGATTGAGAGGGATTTCTTCTATTTGAGTCTATACGTCATATTTAAAGAAAAAACCTGCATAGTATATATTTATATTGTAAAGAAATTAAGCCATCTATGAATGACATTTATGAGTTTTAATTTTCCCCATACGGAAATGTCCTATACACACACATACACACACAGCGACTCACCTGTATACTGGAATTGTTTTCTCCCCGTATCTCAGAGCATCCTCCCAGTGTCCCAGGTGAATGCAGGCATCTAAAGCCATGTCTGTCATTCTGAGTTTATACAGATTTTCATCTGGCATGTCACTCCCGACAGTCAATAACAGATGACTACAGCTCTCTTGCAGTGCTTGCCAATCTGGAGGGTCACTTGAGGAAAAGGAACATTTATACTGGGTGCCAAAGTGATGTGACAATTAAAGCTGCACACTCATATTTATGACTTTATTTAAAAGGATGAAATGTCGCCAGTGGAGAGGCCTTGATGTATTTATTCATTACTCCATAGTACAGCGGATGATGTATGATGACAATGATCTGGCAGCAGTGGATCTTAAAGGTAAAGGATACTCGACTCCGCTTTCAGTCCTTCCAGTCTGGGTAGAGCCTCCTTTAGCAGGCCCCATGTTGATTCTTCCCCTGACAACATTAGGCCATCCTGAGAAAGAGAGGAGAGGGACCACCTGAACATCCACACTGACTGAGTGAAATTGGGGTCTAAAACGTACTCACACTTATGTACATACCTCCAGTGTTGTAATCAAGACCACCTTAACAGAGACCAAATAATGACCAAAACCAGAGAGTATCAAGACCGAGATGAGACCAGGACTTTAGGGGTTGAAACCAAGGGCACGTCAATGTTAGGTACGATTGATTAGTACAATGCCCAAGTGCGAAGTGTTCTGCCGTCTGATACTGAGGCATCACTATTAAACTGATACTGCTGCATAACTGGTTAAAATCTCCTTGTAGTTGCAGTTAATAGAAGTCCAATAAATGTGTTTTGGTACAGTTGGTACTGTAGTGGAGTACACATAAATCTTTCTCGAGGCCTCCTTTTCAAGTGGACTCGAATAAGGATTGGTGTACCGTGCCTGCATACAGTACACAGTGTTCACACTAATCAAATGAAGTGGACTTTGGGGTCAAGTGTACGCAGATTGGGGCCCAGGTTCTTGATGTGAAAGCACCCCAAGTGAAGACCAAGATCAGACCAGGGCAAGCGCCACACTGCAAGACACACTTACAATAATGTGTAACATGCACTCCTCAGATTGAAAGATCCACATTACCATAGAAACACCCAGGGAAAAAAAAAAAGATTCTTCCCCATTTACATTATTTAATTTCATATAGCGTATACCTAGATGTGTGTATGTATGAGTGTACCATGAGACATTTCTTGAAAAAATAATACAAAGGCATTGCAGTGTTGAATTTCTATGCGTGGAGATTTTCCTTTGCTTTCTATGAGCACACAAATACAAAAAAACACTAAGGAGCTGGAATCAATTTAACCATCTTAATTCAACACTCCCAAGTCCTCTTTGTTTGAGGCGGAGTGGAAAGGGGGTCAATTCTGGGGCGATACTGAAACTTTCAATGAGTGGTCTGGAGACCAGTCTTGAGACCAAGACCAATCGTGAATACTACAGCATCTACACAGGCACACAGAGCATCTTTATGAGGAGTGGATGTAGTGAGCACTGAAGATAGACAGAATAAAGCTGATTAAAATTTGACTACCCAAGTGTTTATGTTAAAAATTTCCTGCGTGGACTTCGCTGATCTCATCCCAGCTGACTGACAACTGATGTCAGCCATGGATATTACAGCACTTACAGTCTGCTGCGTGTGTGTTAGCGTGCATTTATGTGACAGATTTATGAAGTCACTATGTAGTTGTTGCCCAAGTAGTGATTTAATAGAACTGCCATCATGCATTGTGCCTTAAGCCTCCTACAGACTGAGATTTTAGCAATCTTATAAGTTCGGTGCTGCTACACTGTGCGACATGGAGCTAATAAACTTGGGTACGACATCAAGTTTGATGTATGCGGAATGCATGATGACAGCGCCTACTGAATCACAGGCTGCCACGTATAATGCAATAGCTTCCCATAGTTAGAGTGCAAGGATGCTGCATGGGTTGTTACTTCTCCAAATGTGGAGCACGACATATTAAATAACCTAAAGTTTTGTGGGTACTATATTCTGCAGTGTGTTTGCTAGCTGCTAGGACACATCATAGGCAAAGCTTCTGCTGCCACAACTCCGCAGGGTTTTCCTCTTAGCTAGAATCCCACGCATTTCTTTTAACGAGTTTTGCCTCCATGGTGAGCTGCTATCTGTCTGTTTGTTTGAGTTTAACGCCCATGTGTCATTTCATGCTACATTTCTGTTGGTTGGTTAGTAGATGTTGGTGGTAACAGCAGGATGGTCATCTCAAATTTCTGACACTGTCAGAATTTTATCCCAGGCTGTCACTGATCATAAGACCGTGACTACGGCCATCCTTGAACCTCTCTCACTGTGTAAAGTAGGACCACAGTTTCAGAGCCACGACCAAAGATATTGCCACTTGTCTTTCACAATGGTCATCTTTCCCCTGGGACACCCCAAAATGGCACAGTGTATACCGGGCTTTAAGTGTCTGTTGCAAGGAAAATGTTAGAAAATAAAGATGGGGAAGAAGGGGAAGAGAAAAATGACAGGAGACAGGGACACTGTAGGGGCTGGTCTTGGAAATAAACCACTTAAATCTGCTTTGATGGTATATGGTGGGCAATACGGTTGGACTCTTTACCACACACACACCCACACACACACCTATCCACACACACACACACACACGCACACACACACACACACACACGCGCGCGCGCGCGCACACACACACACACACACACAGTGATGCACAAAAAAACAGGACCACATCAACAATCACCATCCCCTGGGTTTGATGTCAACAGTCATCTGTTGTCATGACAACCTTGGGTCACAACCCAGCTGCTTGCCATCATCATCTGGAGATTAAAGAGAAAGAGTTGGAATGACACAAAGTGTGTGTGTGTGTGTACGTGTGTGCGTGCGCGTCTCACAACAAAGGTGAGTTGAATAAAATGAATGCAATTTTCACAGAAAATCAACTGAGTGCTCTCCCTTACCTCATCTCAAACACACACACACACACACACACACACACACACACACACACACACACACACACACACACACACACACCACTAAAGTGTGACATACAGCATATGGAGAGCAAAGCTAGAGGCAGAAGTGAAGGCAGTGAAAAAACAGAAGAAGGGACAGAGGAATGAAAACATACAAAGAAAGAGAGAGAGACACTGAAAGAGAAAACCTGAGTGCATTAAGATGGATGGAAAAGAAAACTGCAGCTGAAAGACAAGATAATATTTCTCATTTTTCAGTGTGGAGAGGGAGAGGGGTATGTGTGTGAAGAGGTGGAGCGTGACAGAGTGACGGAGAGGAAGACGAGGACAGCAGGAGATAAGAGAGGGTGAAGGAGGGAAAAGGAGGAAAGGACAGGAAAGGGTACACTGTAACGCGTCATGCACAGATACACAGCCAACAGTGGCACAGCAGAAGTGTGTGTGTGTGTGTGTGTGTGTGTTTGAGTGAGAAAGAGAGAGAGCATGCCTGTGTGTATTTGAACTTCTGATCTTGTGAAAACCACATGTTTTACACATTTCAAGCAAGAACAGTTTTTGAAAAGTTAAAAGATTAAGAAATGTGGCTTAGGTTTGGATTAGAGAAGAACTTCATACAGTACAGAAAAATGTACATGGGTGTGTGTAAGTGTGTGTGTAACCTGAGAATGACCTTAGAGGCACCTGAACGCCAATGACCCAATCATAGGTTCAGGCAGTTATGCATGACAATCAGCTAAGATAAGGGGAGCACTCCCCTACCTTAGTCGGATTATTGAAGGGAATTTTAGCCATTTAAAACTCTCTAAGGAAGTTTCATTGGAGTTTATCATAATGCAACAAAGTGCAATCCAGTGCAGTTTTTTGGTTACAGTAAGCTTCTCCACTAAATCACCTCTATCGTTTCACCATATGCAAACACTCTCTAAGTTATTAACAAAATTCATATCTATGCTGTAAGTGATGTGAACAGAAATTTACCAAGTCAGGCATCTACTTCTGAGAGGTTATCTTTGTACTATGTTATGGCTGCATTATGAACAATATCTCAAAGCAGTGTATGGTGTATATTAAAGTGTATACCTCAGTAGATTAAAGAATGATGTGGAAAACCTGAAGAAATTCAGATATTTCTGGACTGTGCTTATAAAGGCCCAGACACACTAAACCAACATCATAGAACTAGTGGAAACGAAGGCCGACTATTGCATTGCCTCACGTTGCCTGTGTCCAAAATGTTGCACTTGAACACACCGCAAAGACTACAGCTAATGACCACCTTCCACGTACATTCTGTGCCTGTGTGAGGGGACATAACTCTTATAGCAACAGGCAACAGTCGTCTGTAAATGTCATTCAAAAAGTCAAACTGAAAATGGACAGTACAGATTCAAGACGCTAGTTAGCTAGTTAGCACATTAACAACACAATCCGATGTCCCAAGAACAAATAATATCTAATATATAAAAACAACACAAAATAACACAAACAATTAGGAAACATTTCTGCTAAAGCCTAGAAAAATGATCTTACCTTATATAACCAGTCTTTTTTGATCTCACGGCCTCTTGGCTTAAGTTGTTTGTTTGCTTTCCTCACTTTTGTCTCTGTTTTCGTATAAGGAACTAAATCTGCAATTAAGAGTGATTTCTCTCACAGACAGGCCGCGCTGGCTCTGACGCCGAGTCAACATTCTGAATTGGCCAAAAAATGGGCAACATATGCAGACAAGGGCCGACTAGTACCAACGGTAATCAGATTAATACCTTACTCTGAGTATAGACCCTAGTTGGATCATTATGTGCATGTAAATGTAGCCATTGGCACAGTTTGTATTTGGTGTTTGTGAGAGTCTTACTTTGTCTTGAGAGTCACATTGTTGGCAGTGGCACGTAAAAAGGTATTGGTCCTCCAACTGTCTCTGTCGATCTTCTGTTAATGACAACGTCTCGATGTAACTAATAGTCAGCTGAAAACAGAGAGAACAGTTTAGTTTGCCTTTTTATTATATTTACAATATAGATTATTGTGAAACACAGTTTAGTGCAGGAAGATAAATAATTCGAAATCTAAACTGTGTAGATCGTGTATAGTGGAAAGAGATACTGTAGGAGTAAAGTGTGCATGTATATTTGTGTGTATCCTCCAGATGGCATGGATGCATCTTGTTATTTAGTCAGGAGGAATGGTGAAGTATGGAAAATGACACTGCCAAGCTAGGACATGTCATTCTGCCTGTGTTGCTGTGATATTTTACTTGGCCACAATTTGGAGGATTACTTTAATAACATTAAGTTTATTGTACTTCCATCAACAGTTATTATTACTTAAACAATAAAATTCACATAATAACTGCAGTGATTTTATGTCAGTATAAAATATGGTTCTTAGTTTCGGATCATGTATTTTTCCTCAGGCATTGGCTCCAATAGCAAATAAAAAAACATTCAATAAATGTTGCTCATAAAGAACTTGAACATAAAAGCAGAGGCGACATCACAGTCGATAAAATCAGAGTCATATTGCATGTTGCTAATGTTGTGAAGATGCAGTGTGAGTATTTTTTTTCTCGCTCATACCTCCTCTTCAGGGTTGATATCCTGAACAGCTCTCAGCTGCAGTTTTGTTCCCACAAACACCATCACACAGTTTGGCCTACAGTCATGGTTTAGCAGAGATAAACTTGGAGAGAGCAAACAAGATGATGAGGTGCAGGAGGGAGGGAAAGCGCCAGACGGTGAGAGGAGGGAGAGCGAAGGTAAAAGGGAAAAGATACAGCAGTGAGGAGGGAAGGGAGAATAAATGAAGCAAAGACAAGAAGGAAGAGGGACAAAATAGATGATTGTTATTAAATGTTTAGCTTTCAAACCCTTCCTGGCAAAGAAGAAGACACAGAGCACATGATAAAGGTTAAAAAATACAGCTAAAGCCTCGTCCTGCTGAGCCACCAACTGCCACATGTCCAACTGTGTAGGGCTTTCTAAATCACTGAGATCAATGCTGAGTGAGATGTTAATTTGCTCAAACATATTCATGAGAGAAACTAGAATTACCCCACGTGGTTGTGTGCTTCCACTTACCAGTCCAGTTACAGTTTACATCCATGTCTGCCCAGACTCATAAACATAACAGTAGGGCTGGGGCATATGGTCTAATAATAAAATAGTGATATTTTTAGGCTCTATCACATGTTATATATCTCTATAATTTGAAATTTCCTCTATACTACTGCAGACAATAAAGATACTACACTACCACTGGTGCTTTTATTTTGAAGGGGTTAATTTTTTTGCTGTGAATTTAAAACATCCAGTCAACAGTTGTTGTTTCTGTTAACATGGCACAGTTAAACTACAAGATTTACTCACTGTGAGCTGGAAACAAATTAAAGGCTCTCCAATTCAGATATCAATGACATGAGCATGAGTCTAACTGGTGCAAAATGTGACCAAATAGTTGCAGTCTGGAGCCCTGCAGGTATAAAAACACATGCGTCACCTGCTTACACTATCACCCTGGAGAAACTGTTTTTTTTTATTCTTTGCTGGTGGCTTTAAAAAATGACATAAAAATGTATACTTGATGTTCAGAACATAGTCCATTTATACATGCCAAATGGAACAAGCAACAATACACTGAGTATATCTGATATATCACCCACCTCTAAATGACAGTGAATGATGCTTCAAATATGGATGTTGTAACAAAGAAGCTACATATTCTAAAACATGGATGCTTCACGCAAATATTTTCCCCAGCAATACAGTACAATGTCAACAATTCAGTATCCCATCAAATGCCTCCCCTTTTGTTTCTGAGATATGACGTAGAATAATGGCCAGAAAACGATTTTAGCAGAACATTCTGATGTCACAGTGAAGTTCATCATTTTATACTGTTAAGACATTTGTGTGAAATTTGTCATAATTAGCATATGAATTGACCTTTGAGCCACCAAAATCTAATCAGTTCATTGAGGAGTCTCAGTGAATATTTGTTTCAAATTTGAGGAAATATCCTCACGCTATTTTTAAGTATTGCTCTCAAAGGAATAAGATGGATGCAAGATCACAGTGACCTTGACCTTTGACGATCAGAATCTAATCTATGTATCCCACAGTCCAAGTAGACGTTTGTACCAAATTTGATGAAATTCCACCAAGGCATTCTTTAGATGTTGTGCTCACGAGAATGGGACATCTGATCTTAAAGCTAGTTTAGTGTGACAGCTGTGGGATACCAAGGTGCTGTTAGGTAAGTTAAACATCATTTGGCAACGTAACTTCTCATAATGTGAATCCTGCACATATAACTTAAGACTGAGTGCTCAATGAACCTCAAAGAGAAAGTCACACACACGTGGACACACACAAACATATAATTCCCTACACAGCATGACAAAATGAGTATTCTGCTTCTGTCATAACAAATGTCACTCTTCATTTCTTTCTGTGGCTCTATCGGCCTCTCTCCCCCTCAGACACATATACGAAAATAAATCAGGAAGCGATGGGTACTCCACTTCTGTCAAAACAAAGACTCATTTCCCAAATTTAAAATAGATGCAGCCAGTCCTCCCACTCATCCACAGACACACTGACTGACAGTGTCAGCATCCTACTGATGCCAAATGTATTGTTTTATACACTTTTACTAAACACACAAAGGTCTTTCTTTTAAACTTACGTTTAATATTACCAGTCTGACCTTACTAAGTTTTATTTAAAAACAAAATGACTCAGCATTTTAAGACAATGTTGAAAAATTAAGTGCAAATAGGATTGTGTCTTCGGCATCATACTGACAAGAAATTTGTCGAGGCAGGATGAACTGCAGCACAAATGACCTGCTGGCATGAAATAACCTGATGAGTAGTAAAACACCTTAACTGTATAATTTTCAATGAATCATGTCTTTGACTTATAGTGCTGTAAAAACACATGTAGTCCCTAGTACAGGTGAACTAAATAATAGAAACACTTCTTAGTTCAACAGCGCCACAGCCTCCACAATGACCATGCAGTTTAATTATCACATTTGGACATTATGACCTTCATGAAAGTAAGATTTACTGCAGTACTGTTGTTTAAGACTGCATTTGTTTTTGCTAGGTGTACCTAATAAACCAGCATTTGTTTGTCTTTCTCTTCAAATAGTTTTCTTACAATGTAGCTTATGCTTCAGGAGTTGTAAACAAGACTGAAAGACACAAAAAGCACATAACTATACTGAATAGTGATTTTAATATACTGCAAAGTCTGTGCTTGATCTTTCGTCTTTCCCGTGCTAAGACTGTAACTGTTGTGAGTATTGTGATTTTTTTAAAAAAGAACATACATATATTTTATTAAAGGTATTTTAAAACCAGCCTGACTCATAAAAAGACATTTACTGTCACTGCACACATGGCTGGGAAAAAATACTGAAGAGGTTTGCCTGTTTTTATTCCCCCCTCCATTACTGCTGTTCTCGTTTATCATATTCACAGAGCAAAACAATGGGTGCAAGAGATAAAGACTGGGTGTGTGTGTGTGTGTGTGTGTGTGTGTGTGTGTGTGTGTGTGTGTGGAGCCTTTGTAAAACCCTCAGTAACCCCCTGGCTTTGTTTAAGAGTGGAGAAGTTGCGAGTTGAATATCAACTAGAAATCAAGCCCTCCAAACAATGCTTTTATCTGATGGAGAGCTGCTCATTAGCATACTAATTAGATTAATTAACTAAACCGCATCTCACATTAACAATATCGGCTTCCACTGACTGAAACTAACTGTTGCTGAACACAGCAGGGTAGAGAGCCAAAAAATGCACGAGTACAGACAGTAGAGGATCGATATTGAGATCGTTATTTGCATCTTTATTTTCAGAGGGAGACTGACTACTGCACTAATGCAGGAGACATCAATTAAATGGCACTACAAATTTAAAAATTTGAATTTAAATCTGACACTTCTGTTTTTCCTCCCATTTTTACAGGTTCGAGTTAAAGATCTAAGACTTTTTTCATGCACTCAATAGAATAATTTCTCTCAAATTGTGATCACAAATCTGCTCAAACCCGCATTAGTAAGCGCTTCTTTTTTTCCCAAGATAATCCATCAACCTGACAGGTGTGGCAAGTCAAGATGTTGATTAAACAGCATCATTACTACACAGTTGTGTCTTGGGATGATCACAATAAAAGGCCACTCTAAAATGTGCAGTTTGATCACACAACACAATGCCACAGATGTCGCAAGTTTTGAGGGAGCATTGTCATCGGTGTGCTGTCTGCAGAGTTGTCCACCAGAGCTGTTGCCCATGAACTGAATGTTCATTTAATGTCCCTGAATTTGGCAGTACATCCAACCATCTTCACAACCACGCACATCAGTTATATGAAAAACTGCTGTCAGGTTAAGACCCAGGTGAAGACAAGGAGCATGTAGATAAGCTTCGCCCCGATGGTCTCTGACTGTTTGTGCAGAAATTCTTGGGTTGCACAAACCAATTGTTTTATCAGCTTTTTGAGTGTCTGGTCTCAGACAGTCTTGGGAGTGAAGACGCTGTATGTGGAGGTCCTGAGCTGGTGTGGTTACATGTGGTCTGCGGTTGTGAGGCTGGCTGGATGTACTGCCAAATGCACGGAAACATCATTGTAACCAAAATTTCAGCGAAATCTCTTAGAACTTTTAAGTCTTAGATCTTTAACTTAAACCCGAGAAAAACTGGAGCAAAAACAAAAGTGCTGTATTTAAATTTTTGTTTAGTATGGATATAAATAAATAAACTATTCTTATTTTCAGGTTATTATACATTAACAAAAGCATACTTATTATATTATATTCCATTCTGCCAATATATCACCCTAAATGCTACACACTGGAGCTTTGAAAGATGAGAGTTTAAAATTTGTCACCATTTGTAATGTAAAACCTCTGAAACTGCAGTCACACCGTAGTGTAACAGTCTCCAGTGGAGATGTGAACAATAAAACTCTTTTAGCTGAGACAGACATAAAAATCTTGCATGACACTTTTGAACTGTGTGCAACAAATAAACATCTCCTGGGTGTTAGTATCAAATGTCAGCACATCTCTTCTTCCTTTTTTTGTTTCAGAGCATCTTTGTGAGGATTTGGCTGTGGCTACACATGGGTTTATGTTACTCTGAGTTTATATGAAGTAAAACATTGGGATAGATTAGAAAAAGTGATCAAAGGTCTGTGTTATCGTCCAACTGTGAATCATTTTGCTCTTGATAAAAACCTCAGAGGATATGATTTTACATCAAATTTTCAAAAACCCAATTAGCAGAGGGGAAGGCAGAGACAGACGGGGAGTAAAATGAGCTTAGTGGCGACAGAGAGGGGAATGAGTCGGTCAGCAAATGAGAGAAAGAGTTTTTGACATACAGCAGAGAAAGAAAAATGAACAAAAAGTGATGGCATGAACAGAGGTGTAGCCTCACCAGAGTAATCCCCCTCTCTTCACCAAACCCAGTGGTTGCTAGGCAACCCAAAATATGAATAGGCAGGGGACCATCCTGCGAATGGGCCCATCATTTATGGATGAGTTACGACACAAATCGCAGACACACACTGACAAAGACACATGCGGTTTGGCCGAGCTTTGGTAAAGCCACTGTGACCATCTGACATCTCAACACCAGCCAGATAAACTGGCTGAGATACCTGCAGTGTGTGTGTGTGTGTGTGTGTGTGTGTAGCTCTAACTCTAACAACATGTGCAATGACAGGCCAAATCCCACCCTGTTCACCCAGGACTCAATACAGGGATTACAGTGCATACTGCCTTGCTCTGTGTGAGTGTGTGTGTTTCACTCCCACATGCCAGACAAGAATCACATATCAGTTCGAGTCAAAGCTCATATTTCTCCATGTGTTCTCGCCTCTCTCTGCGTCCCCCCAGCTTCCCCAGACAGCGTTATAATGTTCTGTCAACATTCATTTTCAAGTTTTCGCCTCACAAAAAAAAAAAAAAAAAAAAAAAATCACTTCCCTTCCGCCCTTTTTCCTCGTACTTCAAAGAACCGTCAGGAAAATAGCGAAGGGGGTGGGGAGGGCTTTGAAAGTGAGCGGGTAAAGGATGGGTGGGGTTGGCTGGGGTGCGGTGATCTGGCAGGTAACTCAAGAGCTACATTAAAATTTCGTGGCTTTTTTAGTGTACAAGTGAGATAGAGAGAGAGGCCCCATCTAACAATGATTATGAGCTAGATTGAAATTAATGATGCTTTTTAGATGTGTACGCTTCACACTGCCCTTTCCCTTTGTGTGCATGTGTGAGTGTGTGTGTTACCTAGGATACAGCCCAACTCCAATCTCTTGCAGCTCTCCGTCACTGATGGTGAAACAATTACATGTCACCTAAAGGAGGGAAAGAGGATAAAAAAAGAAGTGGAGACAAGAGAGAGAGATGATTTGTTAAATTACCTCAGGGAACCTATGATACCTTTCATCATATGTTCTGAGCATTTTTACATTTCTTTGGCACCTGCAAAACCCCACTGGCACTGCAACTGAAACATGACATGTGAGCTTTTTGCTGTGAGATGCAGGGGATTTGATTGCGTAAAATTACCACCTGGTTATTTTAGAGCCTGGAAAATCCTTTATTTAAAAGGAAAATGAAAGTGTTTTGAAATAAAAGACATGTCTGTAATATTTTTCATCAGCTGAGTTTATAGAACGTTGTGTCAGCGATCATGTGCAGTCATATTAAAAAGAAAAAGTGATGTTTGTTTCCACCAGGGTCTGTGAAAATGAGAGGGTGAAATATTTGAGAGAAAATGGTTTAAGACTGTAGTCCTTGAAAACCACACTGAAGAGACAAAATACACCCAGTAATTCATTTAGAATCAAGCTGACATGAAAGTGATTTACCACTTTCAACGTGACAAATGTTAGTGAGAGGAATGATGAGGTGTAGAGATGTCTGCCTTCTCTCCATTGTGGTGCTCAAAGTGCCAAAAAAATATATCTGAACAACTCAACAGCAATGTTTCTTTCCAGAGACCATGTCCCAGCTACTCAAGATAATCCACAGACCTTGTTGTGAGCAGTTTCATGTAGGAACTATTTTCTTTTTACTAAACTACACCAGCCAACTGTATCACTGTGCAGAAGGAAGCGTGAATCTCATGCTAGTTCACCTGGCACCACTGAGGTGGCTGACATTACAGCTCAGCCAGGGAGGACGCCATTAATGTTTTCATGTCACACTGTCATGAACACAAGCGTCTCGTCCATGAGTAGACGCACACTTCTGTCTGCACAGTAATACGGTTGGCGGGTTTATTTTGGTAGACAGAAAACTGCTCACAACAAGCTATGTGGACTATTTTGAGTAATGATTTCTAGAAAGAGACATAACTGTTGAGTTTTTCAATTTTCACTTTAGTGGAGTGCCATCTAGTTCCATTACATTTAAGGGAAGGCAGACATCTCTACAGTCAATACCTTAAACACTTGGTGACTCACACCAAAACAATCTAGACTCATAAACAGCACTACAGGTAAGAGGAAAAATATTTATTTTTGATTTTGGGGTGAACTGTCCCTTTAAATGCTGTAGCCTGTAAAGATAAGCTAGTAACAGGTATAAATATGTTTTTAAACTCTATAATAATTTAGATAAATTATTTTTGTTAGCGTAAATTGAAGACAGCTACAGACAAACAATACACAGTAAAATAGGATTTTGTTTCTATGTCTTTTCTTCAATGCACAGATTTAAATGTTTTCAAGTCTTAAATCAGAGAAATATGACCGAAAAATGATGACAACTTGATTGTGATAGTCCTGTAATGGTGCAAACACAAGCCCAAAACAATTTTTACCTTCCCAGTTAAATAAAAAGTAGCCTAACTGATTGGGAAAACCACCCAATCTGGCAACACTGCTTGCTAAACTGATGACATTGTAGGTTGAGTTGTAGACCAAAATGTCTCCTAACTGGCCCTACATCTAAAAAGATGTCACGATAGGGTTTGAAGTTGTGAAAGCAGAAGCAAGAAGAGATGAGGACAAAACAGCTGAGAGTGGGGCAGATTTACAAGATGCCTCCTCTATTCCAACCCATACAGGGACATAGTAACAAAGCACGCGGCGGCGGTCAAACAATTGAAGAAGACTATGTTGGCTGACCAGTAATAAATCTGAAAGTTAGGGAACGCAAAGCCACCAGAAGTCTTAGGTTTTTGAAGAAGAGCTTTACTGATTCTATGTGGACGATTATTCCAATTACATGATGTGATTTATTTGATTACCGAGCCTGAAAATGATTTAGGAACGAAAATTGGGATACTTTAAAATAAATGGAGTAATTTAGGTAGCACATTGATCTTTATAGAGTTAACACAACCTGAGGGAAGACCATGGAGAAAAGTGCTGTTCAGTTTGCTTCAACAGGTCAGCCCGAATAATCAACAGTGAGTCAAGAATCTTTCCTCCTGAGTCTAAAAGGCACAACTTAAACTTAAATTCAATTTATCTTTATCATAAATCTAAATACTGGATATGTTTATAAACGTCCCACAATGCACCAGGGTGGTCTGCGTGATTTAAAGGACACATTTCAGGAATGAATTAATGAAAGAGTCAAAGATTTCAGGAGACAGATTTCAAACGAGGGAGAGGGATGGTTTGCTTCTTTCAACTAAGAGTTGGCGCAGCGATGGTTTGAATAACAAAATGCTTGAAGAAGTTGTTTAAAAGAGAGAGACAGAGAGAGAGATGATGAAAGGGAAAACAGCAATAAACACACTAAAACATAAAGTAAGTTAACAAAGACGTGAAAGCTAAAAAAAAAAGAAAGAATAGAAAAAGCGTCTTTGATGTGTCAATTACTGAGCTCGTGCTGGTAAACAAGTGTGTTTGTGCATGTTGGTGGTCGTGGTGTGTATGTCTGCATGGGGCAGAAAGTAGATAAATAAGTGTAACTTTAGTAACATTAGTATGCAGGCTGTCAGATAAAGAGGCAGACAGAGGTATGCAGAGTGGGGGTGGGGGCGAGTTGGTGAGATTTAACTGAGCCACAGACGGATCTTCTCCATCCGGCTGATATTCACACCAGAATCAGAACTCAACGAAATGATTGGATTTGAATCTGCAGTGGTAATAAACACCATTAGAGTCAGGCCTCATGGGAAATGAGGCTTTTTACTCAACTTATTCATTATAAAGCCGACAGGAGGAAACGTGATTGCATAGAAACACACACACACACACACACACACACACACAAATACACAAATCTTAAACAAAATCTTACTTTCTCTCTCTCTATCTCTCTCTCTAACACGTACACACACACACACACACACACACACACACACACACACACACACACACACACACACACACACACACACACACACACACACACACACACACACACACACACACACACACAGGAATCGTTCTTTCTTTATCTCGCACACACACTCATTGTTATTCAGTTGCTCTCACAGTCATCCATCATCTGTGCCATAAAGCATACATTAGCAGGGGTGACAGACACATCATATAATACAACCATATGTTATATATGAATTACAATACATCAACATAGAATAACACTTGAGTGCTTTGTATCAAGCACTTGTCGACAGACAGCAGTGACACATGGATGGTTGAGATGAGTATAGGCCCAACATTTTCTTTTTTTTGTAGGCCAAAAAAGTCTAAAGCTGGTTCTTTGCTGTCATCAATAAGTTAGAGCTGAAAGAAATAACTGATTAATCGATTAATCATTTGAGTAGGTTTTTCCATACTAAATTACAGAATGTCTCTTAGTTCCAGCCTCTCAAATGTGAGGATGTGTTGCTTTTCTTTGTCTTGTGTCATCGACTGGATCGATATATTGATACAGTGATCAAGGATCCAGTATTATTTATGCAAAGTGAAAACATCAGTACGTATATCATCATCTTTAACATATACCTTTTTTTTGTTTTTTTAATTTACATGGCACACCTGTGTCACCAGTTTCATTCAAGCACATTTCCTTCCTGGACACTCAAACAGTGCCAGCAGCTTAGCGCCAGGCAGATAATGGTGAGCAGCCAAGAAAAAGACGATAAGGATATATACTGATATCGTCTCATATCAGTCGCAGGCCCCTGAGGTAAATAAAATCAAAATCATATTGTGGCAGACTTTGTGATATCAGCAAATATCGTATCATTGTTCAAAGAATTGATGTATTGTTTATTGATGAAACTGATTTACGTCCCTACTTGTGTGAGATTTAACTGTATATTTTTTAGGTTTTGGACTGCTGGTCATTTAAAACAAGCAATTTGAATGCATCACAGTGGGTTTTAGGAAATTGTGAGTGGCATTTTTTTACTTTACTATTTTCTAACATTTTGTAGACTTAACAATGAACCACGAAAACAGCAGTCAAATTAATCAATAATGAAAATAATGCTTAGTTGTAGCCCTACATCAAATGACAGTTGATGCTTCACACACATGTTGCATGCATGTGCGTGAAGCCCAACTGCCCAAACACACACATACCTTAGATACAGTGGGCTACTGGGGCTGCAAGTAGTTATTATTTTTTAATATAAATGTATCTGCAAATTATTTACTCAAATAAACATTTGCTCTTTAAAAAGGTCAAAGAAAAGGAAACTAATTTCCCAAAGACCAAGAAGCCATCTTAAAATTGCTTGTTTTGTCCTACCAGCAGTCTAAAACCCAAAGATTTTTATTTAACAGGTTATAAAGCAGAGAAAACCAGAGAATGTTTTACATCTTTGCATAAAAACTGACTTGAAGCCACTGTTGCAGCTCTACAATCTACTGAGTGTGGACCCATTCATTTGAGGCTGCTGACGCAGCTTAATCTGTTGGTGTCACTATTCAAAGGTGCTTGAGTCTGCAATTCATTGCTAATGCATTATTAATAAACCATTGAATAAAAAAGGAAGTCAAGAGAAGGTCAAGAAGCTACATTTGATGACATGCAATGACCCATTCAGTTCACCTGGAAATAACAAAGAACACAGAGGTGAGAGAGAGAGAGAGAGAGAGAGAGAGAGCACAGACAACAGTGACTCAAATTTAAGTGTTTTTTTCTTGGTATTTATTAATTCATTTGCTCACGTCATACACCTGACCCTGTATGAAAAGGTGTATCTGAGTCCTCCACAGTTTTCACCTTATTAGGAAAAGGCAGGTTTAGTTGGTGACAGCGGGGATGAAGGGACGGCCGTGCAGCGACAACAGAAAGGATGGTTTTGAGAAGAGGGAGGGGGGTGATGAAGTGTAGAGGAGATTTAAACAAACAGTGGTAGGGCACTCAGCTGGGCATAGATCTCTCTCTGTCACACACACACACACACACACACACACACACACACACACACACACACACACACACACACACACACACACACACACACACACACACACACACACACACACACACAAACTCTCTCTCGGGGGATGAGAATCAATCTAGCAGAACATCCACATCTGCAGAGCCGGCTGGTGGACGCCTTTTGCATCCCAAATACACAAAAACCAACACACACACACAAACACATTGTACACAAGCACATAAACAGACCTCCCTGCTCTACACAAATGGTACAAATGGTACACAAAAATGAATCTCATGAATCAATTCCTGTAAGTTTTTATTTGCCTCCCACAGCTTCCTCTCCTCCCTCCCTGAATACAGTGTACCAATCTCTCTTCCTGATTTCTGTCTGCCTCCTCCTGTCTGGATTAAAAGTAAAGTACAGTAACTGTATCAAAACCTCTCCACAGATGCACAACAGATTACATCAACAAACAGTGAAGAAAACTAGGCACAGATGAGAGTAACGCAAGTTGTGTTGCTTCTTCAAACATGAAGCTTTTCTATTTTTTCTCGACCAACGATCGCTTTATTTGTACAACGTAATAAACTGTGTTTTAAGCCCTGGCCACTGTAACAACATATTAAAATCATGCGAATGTTACTTAATGTTAGAGCTAAATGCGGACTGGTAGCTGCCTTACACACTTTTCTTAGTACATTAGCAGGCTACTCGGTTAGCTTGCAAGTTCATGCAGGATTACAGTTTGACCGAGTTCACTGTTAAAGTTGAGCTGTCAGATCTAGCTATATGTACACATGGCAGAGGTTGTTTCACGTTGTGTCTACTGTTAATTTGTTAGATATGTGATGCAACAAATCAACGAACTACAACGATGATAGACATAACTCTAAAGCTAGTTCAGTCAGGGCAGCTAGCTAGCATTTCAACTTTGAGGTTCAACTTTTTCAAAAAGTCTTTTTTTCCCAAAAGGGAGGATATCACTTTTCTAAACGTGTCTGTTCTTTTTATTGTATCTATCTTACAATAAGCTCACTGCTTTGGAGGTGTTATGCATTGGCAGAAAAAAAAACAGCATATAATAGAACACCACCTATCATCCATCAGTAACCATGGTGATGGCTGTTTTCTACTTATGATAAGAGACAGTAAGAGCCTCCCACAGTTTACCTGTTTATTTATAACCTTCCCATTAATGAAGAGAGCCCTCCGCAGCTGCGAGCGTGGGTTCAGATGAGGTGACACTCAGGTGGTGAAGTGTGGCCAGAGAGAGATGTAACAGTTTCTGGAGGGCTACTTCTATCCATGTTAAGTGAATAAATTGTATCCCACAAAATACAATGAAAGGAGCTCTCCAGCAAACAATAAAGCCGAAATGCTTAACAGCTGGTTCTTAATGGGGATTACAGGCTAGATAAGATTCAGCTACTGCCATACACACTGTGGAGAATTACACAATTACACCGTCTGTACAAAAGATACCAGAGCGTGCGTTTTGTCTGTAAGGGGTTCCTTCAAGATGGTGTAGAAAATGTCATTCCCTTCATCCATTCATTTGTTTGCTCGTTTATTTTTCTGCCTGTCACACACACAATATTTCTGCTGATTAGATTTGGATGAAACGCGTAGAAATGATGAGTGTGAGATAGAGGAACAGAGGCAAAGACAAGCGAATGAGTGAAGGGTGTGGTGAGCAGCCTGTGATGTGGAAAATGGAAAAAAAAACCTCTGTCTCTAAATGTCGCCTTCTGAGGGGGAATAAAAAAAAAAACAGGAAAAATGGCACTTTTTCCGCACTGATGATCAATTTCGGACTTCATACTGTCAGTTTTGAAAACAGGGCTTGGGGCAATAAACACCCAGTAGCTGTAACATGGACACATATATGCAGAGTTGAGTTACTTCAAAACTTAAAGTCATTAGTCTAAATGAATAATGTCAACTCTGCAATGAATCTGTTTCCATTACTTCAACATCAAACCTCCAAAAGCAAGTCTCACACAAATACTCAAAGTTTTCTGTTTGTAAAACCAACACAGGCTGTCACATCTGTCTGAGTCTGAGAAATCATCCTGGTAGCAATTATGACTGGAGCAATTGAAGGAGTCGGGCAATGGTTTTTGAAAGTGACTACATCTACAAAGGGCAGAGGTTCGGATGCATAACTTTAAACTTCGACTGTGATATTTCCCCAAACTTCACCAACTCATTTTTGAAGCAAAACCTAACCAAAGCTTAACCATAAAGTTGCCACATCATACAACGGATCTGTTTTTCAACAGTGATTTGTGATGGTTGTAGAAGACACAGACTAAAGATGTTCTGCCAGATCAGAAAACTCTCAAGTGTTGTCCTAGAGAGCATGGACAAATGACATATTTTGTCATTAAATATGGAAGACTGTTGAAACAGATTATCCACATCAAACAATAATGAAAAACGAGCACAGATGGACAGACAAAACTCATCAGCAAGACTGTAATGTGCACTGTTAGTTGTTGAAACTGTACAGACTTCACCACTTAAAAAACTGTAAATTCCCTTGGTCCTAATTAGGGCAGTTACCGAAAGCCTTTTTTTAAGGCTTCAAATGTTTGTCGTCATATATTATGATATAATCATTCATTATTTTTAACACAACCCTCAATTTGAATAAAGTGATCCATGAGATTAAACGAGTTAGTCTTTTTTATTTAACTAATTGTCTGTAATGAGTAAGTGTAAATGGTGCTGACAGTTTGCTGCTAGATCACCACGTCAAGATATTCTGCCAGTAGCGATGCACGGGTCAGGGCTTTTTAAAACCTGCACCAACCCGGCCCATTACAAAAGTCAATGTGCTCTGCCCAACCTACAAACATATGCATTAATCAGTCACCCAAACTGCACCTGTAAACTGCTAACAATATGTACTATAGTCGCATGAGTGTCAGAAATGAGGACTGGCGAAAGGACAGTTATATTGCTAAGGCTATTAAAATAAAATATCCTAACTGGCCCAAGCATTGCAGCACTACACACGCACTGTTTTGTGCTGAACTTTTGTCAGACATCCTGTTTCTATTTATTCCTGACCCTTGCTTTGAAAACAGCTAACTCGTGCAGCATTATCCATATGATACCTCCTCATTTCATTACAATAACCTGAAAACTTGGTAAGGGAGCTGAAAGTTTCCGCTAAATCATCATCGTTAATAACAACCTACTTGCTGTGGGCTATATTGTATGTCATTTCCACTAAATATCACAATATAGAACGTGTTTGCTGTTTAAAAAGCAGGTATTCACCCATCTTGTACACAGTTACGTCTTAAATATGATCTCTAATGCACAGCTGATATCCTCTGGGGTTTGTGTACATGAGCACACAGCTCATAGGTACAGTGTTTTTTTTTTTTACCTGATGTCACGAGTGCATATTTAATGGTTACAGTGTGGGCAGACTTGCTTGCTGTTAGGACATAATGTTATGCCCACATATTCTCCGAAACAATGGAGACGCTGAGCACAGCAGCACTGACGATAAAGCTGCTTGCTGTGTACATTAGAGAGAGACAAAGACAGAGAAACAGAGAAAGGGGAAGAGAAGGTGGAAGGTGGACTATTGTAGCACAAGTTATTAATAACCAACAAAGAGCACTGCTTTGCTACTTAATGACCTGCCTGTTCGACACCCACAATATTTTCTAAGAAGTCTGCTCAAACCGCTGCCACAATTGGATCTGCTGTTAGCATTACCTGACTTGTTTTTGGCATGGGAACTAAAAGTGAAGCAGATAATATCACCACTGTTTTGCGTTATCACCACTAACACCACCAACTGGGAGGAAACCCTGGCTATCTAACTGTCTTATTGGAGGCTGATCCATGACAGCAGGCCCAGTCTTTGGGCCTGTGCCGGTAAGTGTTGTTCCCAGTAGGACCTCCTTTGTGTAACACTACAGGCTGCTTTCCGCTGTGCGCTCCCTGTGTAGAGACCTTGGTAAGTGTCGCTTTTTCTGTAACTTCACAGAAATAATGGGTTTACACAAAATGAATAGACATGCATAATAAAAATGAAAAAGCTGTGGAGCATTTGAACGTTAATTAAGAATACGAATGTCAATGTTATGGAGAAAGCTTCAAAGCTTTGAACTATGCGGTGCAGCCCTAGTGTTGATCTTTGTCACAATGAAAATATGGATACGGATTTATACAAGATTCATGGCTCAGATGAAATAAGGATGGACGTGATTAAATCAAAACTTGTCCATCCATCACCACTAGATGATGAGAAAAACACAAAGGCAGTTGAGCTAACCTGAGTGCTCACAGTAAACTCCAGTCAGCTGCACAGGGCTACACTGTGGATGTCTGTGGTGACATTAAGTATTCAGTGAGGGAGGGGCAGATCAAAATGATTTCAGTGACATTTTGGAAACATATACGGGTGGCACATCTCTAAGTGGATGAATGGAGGTTTGGGACGGTAGGGAGCGGGAGGTCCTGTCAGCTCATATTGGAGGCACTGGATTGGATTGCTTTGTCCTGTCATGTCAGTTCAAAAAACTTGTGACTGGATGGTTTATGTCTTTAATGTTGCTGGAATCGGTTCAATTACTGTCAATCTAGGAAAAACTACAAAGGCCATCAGACACAATCAAAGGCTGCATCTGTGTGTGTGTGTGTGGCGTGTGTGTGTGGCATGTGTGCACTATTAATGCTTTGATAAAGTATTTATGACCTAACCATAGTTCTTTCATCTCTCAATAGACAGGCAGACAAACAGACAGAATTACTGAGAAAATATCAGAAAAAAAAACAAGGCTAAACGTCATCTACTCACAGATGTACACTGTTGCGCACACACACACCCACACCCACACACACACACACACACACACACACACACACACACACCAAAGACACTTTTTTAGCTTTCATCATTATTTATACCTCTCTCTGTGTCAACTACCATTTTTGTTATGTCAATGTCACTCTGATTGGGCCATATCTCCAAAACGTGCACATCATCACATTTCATTGAAAAGCGCATAGTGAATTATTCCAAATGAACGGCAGTATGGCACCATATTTTCTGGATGTGTAAATGTTTGCTGGCAAGTTAGCCATATCAGTTTAAAAGGGGACGACTGGGACTGCCTCAAAGTGCCCGAAAAAATCTGTTATTGCAGGTTTAAAGGGTATTTTGACTAATTTTCACAAAGATCTTTGTGTCAGTCCTTTATTTCTTACCTAAATTGTTCTTTAGTTCCATCACAACCTATGTGTATTTGGGTATGAATGAGGCAAGATCTGTTTCCTGGGTTTGAGAACATTCTGGACTTATTCCGGACTATAGGAGGTCCAGGTGGTCCTCCATTTTACTCTGAGAGCTTTAGTTTCTTTGCAGATAAAGATTATTAATACAAAATATAAATCAACGAATACATTATGATATTATTAGAGATTTAACTAACAAGTACTATAGCAAGTAATTAAAATGAACTCCATCTTTCCCAGCTGCAACATAAAAGTACACCATAATGCATCAATAATTATAATTAACTGAAATAAATAAAAACACAGATTCATGTCAACATCTTGATTTTTGGTTATTTGGGGTTTGTTTGATTTTAAATAAACATGTCTCTGCTTTCAGAATGTAAAACTCTTATCGCTAAATTCAAATGTGCAATACAATTTTGAAGCTTATGAAGTTATGATGACAAGCTAGCAGCAAACACTTGTCAACTGCACTCTGGTCTTACTCAGCGCCACTCAGCGGGTTTTCATCTGGTTTCAAATAAATAAAGTCTTGGCTTTCAGAATATTAAAATCTCTTAAAACCCACCAGGAGTCCACAGGGACCTGCTTGAGCCAATACTAGTTTTAAGCGGCTTAACACTTGGCATGAAAATATATTTTGTCAGTATGGACACACTACACATTGCTAGCTCGCTTAAATTCTCCACAATTCAACTGGTCAGTTTATTTTATGGAAACCATGAGCACCAAAGACTAACTCATTCAGATATATCAGTGTGATAAACTAAAGAGACACAAAAAAGTGCTGATTCATTAGCTCTAAAGCTTTCATTAAGTCCAAATGTGCACCTATTCCTTGATAATTTATAGTCCTTCAAATTCAAATTCTGTATAATCCTCTGAAGAAGGATTAGGGCCATGTTAAACAAAAAAAATCTTAGATTTCGAGAATAAAGTCGTAAATCTACAAGAATAACGTATAAATAACATTATGTGAGGACCATTGCTAACTGTATGCTAACTTCATTGGTCGAAACGACCACAGTTCTACCAACAAAGAGTAGTTTCTCAGCTCCCTGCAAAGTGTTGATGGGTATGCTTGTTTTCGTTACTTTGTTGGCTGCAAAATCAAAGTGTCCCCTAGCTTTTCTGTGTATTTTTCACCCCGGGAAAGCCCCTGGAGTACAGCATGCACTACCAGCTTGGAAAGCCAGTTGGCTCGGCCATGTATCTGCACCATACTGCTCTTGTTTAATCTTTGTTCATTGAAGGTACAGACTTACAACACTGCTGTCTTTAGTCATAATTAACTGCCCAAAGTGGAGAATTGTTGGGAGCTAAAGAAAAAAAATCCCAAGGGCGGGCTATCAAAACAACATACTGATAAAAATCACATAGGGGACTTAGAAATGTCTGTGTTGCTGATGGCGTGATGTGCCAAATATTGTGTATACATACGCATTAAAGAGCTGCCTTAAAAACACCACAAGGATTCAATTTATCTGTAATGTAAATCTAAATCTCTGAAAATCTGGAAAGCAGGGAGCCATAACCTGCTGGTGCTACAGAGCAGCAGTGTGGATGAATGTGTGTCTCAAACAGCAGCTGCTGGGCACACTGAGGTTATTGTTAAGTTCCCTTTTCCACCTTCTCCATTAACTGAATGAAGGCTAAATAAAAGGCTGCCTCATTGCAGTGCGGACTGGTTCGTCTCTGGTTGACAGAGGTTATGTCCTGATGAGGTGACCTCTCAGGAGCGGTCAGCTAACTGTCCTGTGTGCACCTGCTGCCACAGAGTGAACTGTGTGTGTGTGTGTGTGTGCTAAAAGGCAGCTGGATGTGTGACACTGCAGGCAGAAAGCACCGGTCCAAAGCTACAGTAAAAATCCACAAAATTATTTTATAGCCAAAGGTCTGAGCTTGACTCCCACTACCATCTGAAGGACAAACTGTCTGGAGCAAAATCAGTGTCCAACTCCACTGCTGACTGTACAGCTGACAGAGTTTACCTCATTATCATCCAGCACCCTGCCCTACACCTGTAGCTACATGCATTCGTTCAAGGGTAAGTAAATGTATTTCTTTGTACTGACATCCAAGGTGTGCAGTCCAGCTTACACAGAATTGGAAGCTTCATCTGGTAAGTGCTAGGCTTTGTTTTTGTCTGACTGCCATAACTACACTTAGTTGCTTATACTTAAAAAATATGTTTGGGGCACCCTGATGGCACAGGGGGTAAGACCCTGACAATGAACCTGAGAGTCCCTGCTTCTGGACAAGGTTGGGGACCTTTATTGCATATCACTGCCAATCTCTTTTCCCTCATTTCCTGTCATCTCTCTACTGTCGACTTACTTATAAAGACACACAATGCCCCCAAAGTACTTTTTTTGGTCCAACTTCTTCTGCATGGACACACTTTTCACATTCCTGCTTTCAGCCTCATTCTAACCTGGTCCTGGCCCTCCTTCCCCAAGACTTATACTCATGTGAAGTTACTGCTCTTGAAGTCAAATGACTTGAAAATTAGGAAAATGTCAAATGAAAATTGCCTTCCAAAACCCATGACTTACCAATCTAAGAAGTGAAAAAAGGGGGACAGCAGAGCAGAGCAGAGGGAATGCAATATTGAAGTGATTTTATGGTCTACTTGATAAAAAGGACAACACAAGGGTCCCCTCTGTCCTCTCTTATTTTTCTCTCCTCGCAATTTTTGTCCATTGCTCCTTTTATTTTCTCAAAATAAACACACACACACACACACATGCACACACACACACACACACACACACACACACACACACACACACACACACACACACACATCCCAAGAGTCTGTCTGTCTAAATAAGTGTATAACCACCTCACGAGGGAATAAGATAGAGACTGTGAGAGAAAGACAGGATCACAGGAGGAAAAGGAAGGAGAGGTAAGGAAGAGATAAGATAGGAAGACTTGGGATAAAAGGATGGAGGAAGGTGGGACAGTGTAAAAGACAAAGGAGGGAAGGAGAAAAGGCTTGAGACAGGAGAGGGAGGGAAGGAGGGAGGAGGTGAGTGGAGCAGAAATGTGTTTAAACTCGTTAGTAAACTTGTTAGTGAAGTTGTCGAGCGTGAACGAGAGCAGGCGGGCTGAATTAGAGAGGTGCACTCTGGGAAAACATCGAGCAGAATATTGAGTGGAAGGCCACAGAAGGAAAAACACCTACAAGCAACCACTTTGAAAAGTGTGGCCCAGAAGCCAAGAGGTTTCAGACTGAAATCTTTCAAAGAATATGTCAAGACTTTATCATGATGGACAACCAATCAGAGATGTGAACACAGACACCAAAATCTGTGTCCGTAGCAAACTGTTGCTACAATGCTCCACCTAAAAATGTCTTTCAGTTCTTTGAGTTAACATGAATCTATACAAATGACTGCCAACATATTCAGAACGGTAGTGTGATGTAGTGCTGGGCTGGTGTAAAAAATTTTCCACCTGGTTTTCTATTAAGCCAAACACCAGATCGGAACAGTATAACCAGGTGTCACACTGAATCCATTGTACCTCTTTTGTTCCATCCCGACAAACCATGTAAATATCAGCTGTGTGTTTGTAACCAGACTCGAGATGTAACCACATAAAAGATAAGCAAGTAGCCTACCTGCTATCTTCCTTTGCTTGTAACTTTACTTTTTACTAAAACGCACATTTTATGAACAAGACCACGAGATACTTGAACTCCCCTGCTTGACGCAGTAACTCTCTCTCCCAGCCCGGAGGGGGCAATCCACCTGTTTTCCGGCAGAGAACAATGGTCTCAGATTTGGAGGTGCTGACTCTTTTCCCGACTGCTTCACACTCAGCTGCAAACCGTCCCAGTGCATGCTGGAGGTCACAGTGTGATGAAGCCAACAGAACCACATTATCTGCGAAAAGAGAGATGCAATTCTGAGGTCCCAAAACCACACCCCTTCCTTCCCCCCGGCTGCGCCTCAAATCCTGTCCATGAATATCACAAACAGGATCAATGACAAGGGGCAACCCTGGTGGATTATTAGCGATGATCATTTAGTTTACCCGAAACTGTTAATAACTCTTAAATTCAACTTTGAATTTGCCGTCCCTTGTCCATTGCAGAGCTTTCAATGCGAGTGACTGGAATGAATAGGAACACGTCCTCTGACAAAAGTGTAGCTCAAACAGCAGCACTGTATCGTCTGTAGCCAATTAGGACATCTCTTTCATGAGCTTCACATCCAAAATGTTGCCGTATTGGTGCAGTTTTAGTTTTCTTGAGAGACTAACTCAACCATGTCTTGTTTCCTCACCCCCAAAAAAACATGAACGCTCTGGTAAAAAAACACAATGTGCGCTGCTTGTCCCCCTCCCATCTCGACTGAAATTTGATCTACTTCATGTTGTAGACACTGGCTGTGGCTCAGTAAAATTGCACACAGCCTGTTAGACAGTAGTGGCTCCGTTACTCTGTTTATAACCCTAATATTATGTTAATCACACTGCCATGTTACTGATTACTAATGCGATATGAGTTGGATTTAGCGCTGCGATGCCTTCAGCACAGGTTGCTGATGTAGGCTACCTTTTAACTTGCCAGAATGTGTCATTATGACAAATGCAGGTTCCACTGCTTTGCATTAAATTAAACCAGTTTAAGCTCATACATTGGACTGGACCAGCAAAACTGGAAATCAACCCAATAATGTGGTTAACTGGTGTGGACAGACACACACAAACCCCCCAACAACACAAATACACCTCCAACCTCTTTACATTCACACACCTATGTGTGTGTGTTGGAATCCTGGAATGAAATTGCAACAGCGTGACTGAACACAGTCTGTATGTGTGTGTGTATATGTGTGCGTGTGTGCGTGTGTGTGTGTGTGTGTGTGTGTGTGTGTGTGTGCGTGTGTTCAAACAATCACAACTTAAATTTCTCATGCCCACACACACACACACACACACACACACACACACACACACACACACCATCAGCCCCAGGGTGTGTGTAGTCGAACACAAGATTGCCTCTTGCTCTCTAATGACTCATTTCCATTCTGATACCCAATCATCTCAGAGAGAAATAAGAAAAGAAAGTCGACATGTGTTTTCTGTCAAGTTGGCACATTTTCAGCTGATGAGATACTAAGCTGCTGCACCCATGCACACACACACACACACACATGCACACATACAGTATACTCCTCCCACACATCCAGACCACAAGCATCTATATATGGAGGCAGATTTATGAAACATACTGTATGTTGCTCACACACATACATACATGCACAGCGGGACACACTTTAGGATGCATGTTTCTGGCTGTGCAACATTTTATATTACTGTGTGTTTGTGTGTGTGTATGTGTTCACATACCATAATCATAACAGTAAACTCATTCCTACAGTAAGCTGCCTAGTCCAGTAAAGGTCGAATTTTGAATATCATGTGAAGCAGTGCTTTGATCAGCCAGTGGCAAAGGTTACATGTAACACTGTTCATGCAGAGACAGGGCTGATATAGTAAATTGTAGTTGAATATGGCCGACAGTATTGCAGACATGACCAGAGAGGTCAATCTAGTTCCTGTGTTTTTCCACTTTCTCTTGCTTACTTGGTTTCTTTTACTACTGATTTTCTGCATAGCAACAAGACAAAAAGAAATGAAGCAAAGAAACAAGTCTGCAAAGCAGTAAGAGAAAAATGGTAAGCAAAAAATTAAGGAAAAAGAAATGAGCAAAGTTAAGCCGAGGAGACAGTCTGGCGGGGGGCAGGTTAAATCGGAAGAAAAGGGGTGGGTAAAGATAAAAAGAGCAGGTTATTGTTTTCAGAGCCGTATTCTTTATAGGAAATCGGTTTTTACTGCTTGACTGCTCTGCCGTAGTCTGAATCAAAGGGTGTTTCCCAGGGGAAAAGCTATTCCTCCCTGACTCTGAAGGCTGTAGTCAGTCAGCTCTGAATGGGGTTTTATTTCCTCTGTGCATTTGCTGCACCCATAACTTTCGTCTCACAACTAAAACGTCCTTCTTATGCTTAACCTTGGGTGAACGCAGAGGCAGTCAGAAGCTACTGCACGTATATGAAATGGCACCCCTCAGTCTGAGCATTTGAATGTTGTGCTGGATTGGACTTTAGCTGTGAAATACGAACACTAGTCTCATCTTATGAAGAGTGAATTCACTTAGTAGACTTAGTCACTTGAACCTCAATGGGACATGGATGCCTATTTTCTATGTTACCCCATCCAGTTTCCCTTGAAAAGACCAACAGACCTGATGAATATGCAGCTAAACTGTACTCACAGACGATCTCTATTCAAAGGCCTAAAAGGTGTTTCCTTGTACACCTATTTCCTTTCATAACTCCCTTATCAAAACACAATACAGAATACTGAGACTGGAGCACAGAATACAAACAGATCCAGGGTTAATCTTCACTCAACATTTTGAGTTCTCTTTCTTTATCAAAAAGGTCCACATCGAAGACGGAAGACAGAAAACATGACCAACTCCTGATGATCATGTTAAATGATGTACTACCTTCAAATGGAGTTTTGAATTTTGAATTCTGTCACCAGTAGAGTTGGGTTTATTATGTGGAACCTGCATTTGTCATGACACATTCTGGCAAGTTAAAAGGAAGCCTACATCGGCAGCCTGTGCCAATGGCATTGTGGCACTAAAGCAAACTCATTTTGCATTAGTAATCAGCAATATGTCAACATGATTAACATAATATTTTGTTTATAAACTGACTAATGGAGCCACTTGTGTCTGGGAAGCTGTGTGCAATTTACTGCCGAGCCATGGCTGGTGTCAGCAGCATAAAGGAGATCAAATTTCAGTAGATGGAAGGGGAAATAATTGAAACACATTGCTAACAAGAAATTTCATGTGTTTTTTGGAGGTGACCAAGGAGACATAGCAGAGTTAGTCTCTCAAGACAATGCACCAAACTGCACCAATATGACAACATTTTGGATTGTAAGCTGATAAAAGAGGTGCCTTAACTGGCAGCAAGCGACGCGGCGCTGCAGTTTAGTGGTGAAATTTTGTCGGACGTCCTATTTCTAATCATTTCCGTCACCCTCATTGGTTAAAATGAGGAATTGCCTACACGATACCTTGTTATTTCACTACAAAAACCAAGATAAGGTGGAAGCTGGCTGGAGGGAAATCACCAGGTAGCTGAAAGCACAGCTGATATTTAGGCCTTCATGTTTTGTTTTCTTGATGTAACAGAAGTGCATATTTAACAGATTCAGTGTGGACAGAGAGCTCTCATGTTATGCAATATGACGTGATAGTTTGACGATCATTCGCTATCGAGGCACGGTGTCATTATATTCCAATGTTTCATTAAAAGAACTATCACATATCTGTTATATTTCTAAGGAAAAATCTATTACTATGGCTCACACCAACATTTAAAATAAAATGTAGTAAATATGTTTCCATTAAACATTAATACACAAAAAACAGGTATATATGTTGGTTTTAAAAAAGCAGGTGGAGAGACCACAAACATTTGGAAATACAATTTTGCAAATCTAAAACCGACTTAATGTCCCAATTTGTTCCTTGTTCGATTTCTCTCTGTGCGAGCTGGTACATGAAGAGTTATCAGTGCTGTTATTGCAGGATGTTTGATTTACATGTGTGACCCCAGGAGATTCTGACACTCATGACAGAAATGTCAGCAGTGTGCTGGGATAGAGCCATCGGCTGTGAGCTTTACAAAGCAAGCCCAAAGGCATACAAATAGTGAGTTTGGATGGGTTTTGGGGGCAAAAATGTTGACACTCCGTTGGTTGCCAAGTAACTGATGATCCCCCCCCCATCCATGTTCAGTACCGCTCATCATTCAGGGTCGTGGGTGCTCGAGCAACTGCTGATCTCATCCCAATTAATGTCACCTTCTGGGCATTTTTAACTTCTGGCGTTTTTCCAAGACATGGTACACTGGCAGTGATTTACATGGCTCAGAACAACTTTATGTTCTTCAAGCCAAAGTTGTTTACTTTCTGCACATTATCGCTGCAGCTGAAGGTTGTTCTGCCTGCTGTTTATTTGAATCAGCCACTGCTCAGTCAAATACCACAGGGCTCATGCTTGTTTTTAACGTGTGAAAATAACAACATGCATCACTTTAATGTTTTGGCTTTTGTTCAGAGCAGACCTTATTTGCATTGTCAGGCTGTACAGATGTACAGAGAGCATCGCCATGGCAACAGGACAGTACAGTATGCTGGTTTGTGTTCTTCCACAGTGATTGATATTTTAATGATTTATCATTTAAAAAAAACTTAATGAGGGATACCAGATACAAGATACATTATTATTACCCTGCAAAGTGTAATTCTTGCCAGATGAATGTATCCTCTTTCTCCCTTTTCTTCATGCCATGTGTTTGCTCTCCTGATTCTCTTTGCCATCAGTTTCAGTTGTGATGGAAAAGCTTTTCTGCCTTCAAGACACAGAAGTAGAACAAATTTGATGCCCGAGGCCTAAATGGTGAATCACATAACAATATATTAACCTTGAGGTTTGGAATATGAATGTAAATGGGATGAGCACAATAAAAGTGATGCCTGTATTTCTTTAAGGCATGCCAACACAATAACAAACACTGCAGTGTGTTTCTGTTGATACTGTGTCAGAGAGGTTGAGAGCTGATTCCATTGTAATTTTTCAATGTGTAGTTTGCATTGTTCTGTTGTCTCATGTTATTCACCTTTACTGATTGTTTACTTAGTCAATGTTCAAGGTCTTAATGTACTGTAATGACTGGTTTTACTAATGTGCTGGAAGAATCATATTTAGATTGTAATGCTGTTAAAGAAATGGAAAAATGTCTTAACTCATTCAGATCCCTCGTCCTTCAAATGGACATAACTTTTCTAGGATGTCTACATCTGTGATTACTGTCATCCGACTCCACCCAAATGCACGTCCTATTTGATTGGATGTCTTTTTTAGACAATCAGTGTTCCACACCATCTGAATTGACTGCAGTAGAGCCACGCCCCATTCTTCAACAAGCATGGCCAACCGTGAGGCAAGGAAGAAGCGCAAGGCACGTGTCAGTCCCTAAATCATCTTGTTAAAGCACATAATTTGTGTTTAAACTAAGTTTAATGTTAACAAGATGTTATACTACTTTAACATTTCAAAGTATTCTAAAAAGATTTATAGTGTTTACTCCGGAGTTTTTCAAATATATCTGTCCATTGGTATAGACGGTGGATCTGAATGCCACTGTAAAATGAATGGGGTAATACTGTTTTGATTTGACTTTCTAACAAAACAATCAGTTTATAACGCATTCTCATTATGTTCACAGAATATTCATCTCAGGAGGTTTTGAACAGACTGTTTTCTGGAGACACCTCAGAAATTGAGGACATTTTAGGAAGTGGTGAGAAATACAATACAAAATATATGTCTGAAAAAGATTTTTCATTTTTCGATGATTTATGAGTGCATTTAGTGTAGAAATCTACCATTAAACATTTTGGTGTTTAGAACCTAATTGGTTCTGAACAGATCGTTTAATGAGCCTTGCAGCTGGTGAGATGAAAGAGTTACCACAGCACAGACGTTGTGTGTGTGTGTGTGTGTGTGTTTTTTGTTGCTGTTTAAGGGCAGATTATTAATGACTGAATGCTGCTCCTGAGTTTTCCTGGGATTGTCGCCACAGACACCCAGTTTGTACAGCAACTCTAAGTGCTTTCATCAGTGGGCCAGTGCGCTCAATCACCATTGTGTCACCTCAATCTGCGATAAGAACTTACAACATAAATTAATTAAATGAAAATCTTCAGGACTATTATTTTCAGTTGTAAAAACAGGTCAGTACTCAAGAATATTTTAGCAATAGCCTAACACTTTCTATTAAGAGATGTATAACATAAATCCATTAGCACTGTCTTCCCTCTAGATACCCCTGTATCATTACAGGCACACTGATGAGCGTTTTTACACACACATAATCCTCTTCTGTCACTGGGTTTTTATATATTCTCTCTTGCTCCCTCTCAAACACACATACACATAATCCCTGAGGTTGTAAAACTACAATTATCTCCCACTCCAGGATGACCGTCAGGTTACAGGTCAAATGCTTCATCCAATTATCTGTGTGTATACCTGTGTGTGGGTGTGTGTGTGTGTGTGTGTGTGTGTGCTTATGTGTTCAGGCATGTCTAAATGCTAACACATTACTATCATACAAACAAAGGCTTGTGCATTCATACGCTCCATATGTGTTCCTGCGTGCTTTTGCGCGGACCATGCTGTAATGATAATGGTGTTTTTATGGCACAGATACTGTTTAATCAATACTCATCCTACTGATGACAGCAAACCCATTACAGCTGTGTTCAATAGAAAGACACTGTATGTGTGTGTGTGCCACTCAAACATTGATGAGAATGAGTTTATGTTGTTTCTCCAGTGTTAGGATGACTGTGTACGTGTAAAGGACTGTGGGATTTGCTGTTTTTTACATGTAGAAACAAATATTTATAGAAGTGTGGTGTAACCAATGACTTCAAAACATTTTCAGCCTTCTACCTGTCTTTTCAGTTGTATTTCTTCTCTACAGATGCTGTTGTTGGCTTCCCCTATGAATGCATAAATAAAAATTGCCTTTAATACATTTTCTGTGTACCTGGCATTTCTTTGATACAGCAGATCTTAACAATCCTTGTGTTTTATCTGAGGATATCCTCAAGCTAGCATCAAATTCTTGCACAAACTACAAGACATATTACACTACACAGAAATGTCTTCTGTGCCAACCTGAAGCGAAAAGACACACACCTGCGCCAGATCGGTGACTGTGCTCCATCGACACTCTGCGGTGAATCAGATGGGAGGACATTCATGAACACAGAGCTATGGTCTGTCTGCCAGTTTTCTACTGTGGTTTAATATGAAAACCTGCCATGACTGACAAATGATAATTTACTACAGATGCCAAAGTAAACCTGGCAACCTGATACATCATACTAGGAGAATAAGTTGGAAGGACTGAAAGAGATTAACTTCAAATGATGCTGGGAAAAATGTTTAAACAGCGCAAATGGCTGAGGGCCCTCTGAAATATCTTTTTTATATTGCTATGAAAACATCAACAAATTTCTCCTTTAAACATCTGAATTCAAGTTTCTTACCTTGAACAAATCATTAGAACGTTCTAGTTTACATTCGCCCAGTCCTCATTTTTGGGGAATAGATCTTAAATGCATCATTACGTAACCCAATGCAAACCCCGTAAGCTGTTAGTTGCAGCCACAGGCTGCTAACACCTAATGTCAACTAGCTCTTTTCTTGTTGATGTCAATTGTTGTTCACAGTGAACCATTAAAGGAACAATAGGGTGAGTTCCCTGACTTGAGTTTACTGTGTCCTTACGTCAAAGCTGCATCCTGAGGAAGATCTCTGTTCATCCCAAACATGGTTTCTATCACCCCAGAATGATGGCTGCTACTAGCCATCTCGTCACACATTGGTGAGATCGAAGTCTATTTGCCAAATAGTCATTGTATTGGATTTGTAACTGCTCATTAATTTAAGTTTGTGGCCGTTAGTCTTAAGCTCTGCTTTTTAGCCTGCGAAAAATTGATGAGACACAACAGAAAAACATCAGCCACTGCCATCGGTGAATGTCTTATTTGCCCATATGCCGATGGTAGTCAACAAGGCAAATATCAGCTAGTAACAATGTTCAGCCGACACTGATCAATAATCCCCAACAATTTCCAGATGCCAAATTCTATATAAGATATGAGTTGCGATTTGCTTGGTACACGAATAGTAATTTGTCTGATTACAGTCACTCCAGTGATTAGTTTGACCTTTATGCTTATTTCTGTGAGACATGATTGTATATTCTGTGACTTTTAAATAAATCATGTAAAAAACAAAACAAAAAGAAATTTTATGTGGAATACCAACACAGGTGGTGCTATCCTTTCATCTACAGCTCACTGTGTTTGTGAGGAGAGAGGATGTGACTATATACATGCTCTCTCTTTCTACACTCGCACACACCCATCTGTGTGTCCTTCACAGAACAGAGACTCCTAATTTAACTGATGTCATTAGCATATAGACATGCAATCAGGGAATTTAGCATAATAGTGTGAATCTTGAAATATCACATAATCATGAATAGACAACTTTAATACAGCCCTGCTGTATATATTTTTTAAAAAGACATTGTGGCTTTAATTTCACAAATGTGACAATGACATTGGTATGTAAAGGTTTTGTAAGCGACATTCAGCATATACAGCTGCACAGCACTATTTATCATATTTAGATATAGTGGAGGGTGATGTCATGCTTCTTTTGTGCAAGTTGTAATCAGAGCTTCTCTGTGGTTTGTTGTGGTAAACTGGACCAGCTGCGTGTGCATGTTAGCGCATGTTTATATCCCACTGACTACCTCAATGTCACCACTTTGCACTGCACTCATACAGCAGTTACTGTTGACATTAGGACAGCGTCATTGCAGAAGCATTGCGCCTACCCTCCGGTTCCCCCCTGGTCAACACTGTTAGTTCTGTCAGCACTGTTGCTGTTCTTCAGCACTATTTATGGAGTTAGCACCTTTAGCTGCTAGCAGCTGGCCACTACTATATCAGCATTTGCCGGCATATATTGATTTTCTATTTTTGAAGCTGGACCGTTCATTAGGAGCGCTGTTGGAATATACACCAATCAACCAGCCCCCCCCCCCAGCAGAAAAAGCACCATGCCACGCCACAAAAACTGCTCAGGAATGGCCTGAGGAGCATGACAAAAAGCTCAAGGCGTCAACCTGGTCCCCAAATCTCCCGCACACCAACCTGACCGAGCACCTTGGGACGTGCTGGTACCCCACCTCACAACTGACAAGTCTCAAATGATCCGAAGCCAATGACCCTGGTGCCAGACACCAAAGGACATCCTACAGAGTTCCAGTGTCCATGCCTTGACATGTTAGAGCCTCGGAAGGAGGCCAGTTCGATGCCTTTAGCTCTTTGTCATGTTCCTCGGGCATTCCTGAGCAGTTTCTGCAGTGTGGCATAGAGCATTTTCCTGCTGGGGGGCCACTGCCATTGGACAGTGCTGCTGCCATTAGGAGAGATACTCCATCTGCAGAAGTGTTCAGGTGGGTGGAGTACATCAAGTGGCATCCTCGAGAACTTCTTGACCAAAAGTTCCCCAGGAGAACATTGCATTGTCACAAGATGATCAATACTACTCACTTCACCTGCCACTCGTTCTTATTTTTTGGCTGACTGGTGTATATACTGTCAGTTATCTAGAGCACCACACTCTTGGGGCGTAAAGCGTACTCTGGGCACAGACGATGCAACAGAACACCAGGTGCAGTGAAGTGAAACTTTATCATTCGTTAATTCATGTAGAAATAGAACGCTCTACTTCTTAGAACAGCACTCTCATTTTAGTGTTGTCCATTGTTTTTCCAACCTACCTTGGATTAAAACAGCTGTGTTTCCATGGTAACCACACACCCCACTGTCCAGCGCTGGGTTTAACCTGTGTAACTGCAGCAACAGAAAGTTTGCTTTCACTAATCTCTGCAGCTGCTGCTCCTCTAATCTAATCCATCAATTTGATCTTACTAGATCTAATTTAATTTGACCACAAACGGATCGACTGATCGATTCTCTACCCTGTGACTACAACTAAATAAAATGCTGTTGAGGAAATTTTTAAAAACCATGAAGTGTTCTGCCTGCACTATACAAACTGCAAAAAAAAAGACAAATTCAGGGGACACAGAATGGTCACAAAGGGGCACACACACCCCGTCGCCAGCTACTGCCACACACAGATCTTACATTTGTGGGAAATACTGACAACTAAACTGAAACAAGCAAACCCACTCTGACAGCCAACTGAAATTAGACTGAACTGAAAACAAAAATTAAAATGAGCTAGGCCAAAAACTCTGTTGCCAGCGCAGCCAGCTCCATGTTGAGAACCATGTCCAAACAACTCATATGCTGTGAATTTCACATTGACCCCCTTTAAGACGTGAAGTAAAATAAAATCTAAACATCATCTCATCTTTTTTATCTCTGTCAGTCTGTTGGAGTGTTTGCACCTGTGTGTTTGACCTTGTTCCCTTGTGTAGACAGTATGTTTGACCTTGTGGCTGCTCTATCCACACAGTCTCCATGCACCTTTTACATGTGAGAGTGTGAGTGTCTATGTGAGCTTGTGCAGACCACGTATTTCTGCACGTGTGTGTGTGTCTGTGTACGTGTGTGTCGTGTATAGAGGTGTAATGCAATCAGCTTTTGATTTAAAACCCTGTGTTTGTTTCTTATAGTGATAAAGTAGTGCCTTAGGCTATGTGTGTATGTATGTACAGTTTGTGTGTGTGTGTGTGTGTGTGTGTGCGTGCGTGCGTACACTATAATGATAAAGTAGTGTCTAGGCCAATGGAAATTACCCTCATCCATCTCCTACAGTGTACATGCATGTGTGTGTGTGCACATACACACACTGAACAAGACAGACAACAGAAAGAGGAGACGAGGAGACACTGATATAATGGTATTCACTGGAGTACAACACTTCGACAGATTCCTGGTGGATTTCAGAGCCTCCAAAACAAAATGTATTGCATGAGTTTAAAGCCATCAGTTCAAACACTTATGGAGCTCATTGAGACACCACTTGAAACATGAGTCACAAAAGCTGTGATGTTGAACCAGAGAAAACCACTGTAAATGTCGAAAACTGTGTTTACTCTTATTACACAACACCAAAACAAAAAATGAACCGTAATTAAACATGGTGTAAACAAATACAAGGTCAGTGGAGTGAGGCAAATAAAGCAAGACGGATGCAACTTTGGGAAGACATAATACCAAGAGCTTTTGTCAATTTATGTGATTGTTCAAGAACATTACCCCATTATTACAGCGTTTTTGAGAACACTTGAAGTCAGCATCTGCTGTTCTGCGTGCGGAGCAAGGACATACATTTCTAGAGGGCATAAAGCAAAAGATTCACAGGCAACTATTTAGTTTTTGAAAAAAAAAAAGGTTTGTGTTGTAAAAGTCATTTGAAAATACAGAGCAGAGCCGCAAAAAAACAGTTTTTTTTTTTTTTCATTTTCAAAAATCTATCAATTACTTTCTCCACGTCTATAAAATGCCAGAAAATAGCTTGGAAAAATCCAAGGTAACATCTTTAAATATTTTGCTTTGTCTGACCAACAATCTTAAACCCAAGGATATTTCAGTTAAGGAGACAAAGAAATAATCCCCCAAAACATTCCCATTTGACAAAATGGAATGTTTTGACATTTTTGCCTGAGAAATTTCATAATATTTTCATATTAGGTATGATTGATTTGTACCATGCCTGAGTATGACTGCCTCCCTGCTGCTAAGCTTTCACACTGGTAAAGTTGTTCTGCACCATAGTACACTTGAGCACCACAGATGGACAGTGCCGCCCAGGGGACTATAATCAGCGGGGACCTGCAGAGCAGCGAGGTGAAGCTGTGATCAAGGCCTGAAGAGGAGTCGCTGCTGTCAGTTGTGGAGCTTTCTGCCCCCTGCGGGAGCTCAAGCTGCAGGTCATGGGTGAAAATGAAGCTGAATCTGGGGTCTGTCCACAGTGGGCTGTGAGACTGAGACTGTATCATAACCAGTTAAAAACCGCTTATGGTCGTGTTTAATAGCAGTCTACTTCTGTCTTTTGGTACAGTTGGTGTTTACACCTGATGCATGTACCAATATACCCATGAACCATACTCGAGACCTTCTCTTCAAGTGGACACAGGTATGGATAGGCATACTGTGCCCAGGCACTGACACAGTGTTCACACTTATTAAACGAACAATCAAATACAGAATATGTTCCTGTCAACCTAAATTATTAAAGCTGACACAAAGCAACCCAAAAAAATGTGCGATGAGTGATACTAAAATACAGACACAGTGTAAGACCTGTTCCTGACAAGACAAAATAGAGTTAGTAGATTATAATACTTACTATTGAATGAACTGCTCCTTTAAGTTGCACAACAGTTTACAGAAGCCAACTTTTGTCCTCAGTTTGTCCTTAAAATGTCCACAAAGTAAGAGAAATACTTTTTTATTACCTCTTAGCTGAACCACGGGCCTGTTTGTTTTTTATTTTTAACCAACATGGGGTCTTTATGATTGTGTAACTCAGGAGCAAAGCAACAGTTCATTACTCATTCACTGTGTGTTGTCTATAGAAACACTGTCCCATTTATAATTTATAATATTCAATAATTCATTTATTTATTCCCACTTATTTATTAAACTCCACAAAACAAATACAACAAATAGAACTAACCTCTTACTGATTGTTACCCTGGGAGCGAGAGGGAGAGAGTCGCGTCAGCACAACACACAAACAAACAAACAAATAAACAGACACACACACACACGCACACACACACACACACACACACACACACACACACACACACACACACACACACACACACACTAGAAGTAGTTAATTAGTGAAACTCCATGGATGATATTTTTGTCTCAGGAACAAACCATGAGCCCCAGGGGCAGAAGAGAGAGTCAGGGTAGACAGAGAATATTACAGAAAGAAAGACGAGGGGAGAGAAGGAGAAAGCAGGGACTGATGATGAGAGAGAGCAGAGACAAAATAGATGCAGACCAACACAAACAGAAAAGGAACAAGAGGAAAAGATGCACAAGGAGCAGGAGAAGAGGAAAAACAATAATCAAAGAGAGAAAAGGAGGAAGAAGATTACAGAAGAAGGAAATGAGAAAGCAGCAACATTAATTCAATTTGCTGTGAAGTTACACTGGATAACTTTAGCCAATGATAGATTGCTGAGTTTAAGCAGGACATTATCTCCTGATGGTTTGCATTTTAATGAATATTTTGGTAGTATCTGTACATATGTGATTAAATACACACACACACACACACACACACACACACACACACACACACACACACACACACACACACACACACACACACACACAGAGACAATGATCTCTATTTGTCTTTAAGCCGGCAGTGATGAGCTACAGTACAGGGGGAAAAACTTGGAAAGTATCAAACACACAAACTACAGTATTTCCTCGACACAAGCGAGCTGCAATGTCTTCATGCTGTCACATGGGCTCATTAATGAGACAGACACAAGATGGGTGGAACAGGAGCAAGTAGCAATTAAAGTAGATCCAATCTACCACAGGGTTTCTACCAGTGTATTTCAAACCAGGCAGCCCACCTGACATGGAGGATTTTTATAAAATGTGTTTAAACTACAGTAGACTGGAGAGTAAAGAAAAATACCCTGCCATAATGAACAGCGATGAAAATGAAACTGACTGCACACACACACACACACACACACACACACACACACACACACACACACACACACACACACACACACACACACACACACACACACACACACAGAGTCACCAGCCTCTGACCTAATGACAGCCACAGCTGCAACACAGAATTCAACCCAAGTCAATGGCATAAGCTTACCAATTATCTGATGTAAGCCTGTTTGATGTTAACGGTAACATTACAGTCAATGCTTGCTAACGAGTCAGCGGTCGACAGTTGCATTTACAGAGAGAAAGAAAGATGCTTTGTTTAGCAATCCACACAGTCAGTTTTACAAAATACAGTTGAAATGTTACTCTTCACATACCCCTCTTTTACATGTGTTACACACATGCACATTCAGAGAAGTAGCGCAGCCTATAGTACTTATGGTACGCTTGACGCAAACTGGCATCTCTCCAGCTGACAGTCCACACTCTCCACTCGGTCCGTACATGGACTTGAACTGGTGACCCACAGGTTCCCAAGTCAAGGCCCCTTGGACAGAGCTAGTGCTATCCCAGTGAGTGCACTAATGACAATGTTATCTTAACTAGAGGATTCAAAACTGCGCAAAAGCTCAAATTATGCTACTAAGGTTAACCACTTACTTACTCCTCTTCATCCCCTTTGGGACGTAAGGCTGCAATGAGATCACATTTTGGCCTTGGCAACATGCCGCACCTTTCCCTGTTGCTGCTGAACTGCTGCTGTATGTAAACAGCATCAATGATAAAAGTGAAAGCCAACCTCAGATTCACTCTCTTTTCTGAACGAGCTTTGTCCGTTTGCTGTTTCACCTCGCTATATATGCCTTTTTTTTCGGCGACCATTTAATAAAGTCTTGACCTCACCTGCGTGCTGTGCCCAGGAACATCCCAAACACGGCAAAATAAGAAGAAAAAGAGAATATACAGACAGAAGGCAGCATCTCCGCAGATAAATACACCACCACACGCTCCTAGTGTGTCCTAAGAGATGATGAGAGGGATTACTTTTGTATGAGTCCATAAATCTTTTTTTTTTTTTTTTTTTTTTAGGAAAATCCTATATAGCAGTTCCTTTAAAAGCAAAATATTTATCAGCTCATAATACAATACCTGCTTGAGCCACATATCAACAAATACAGCCTCGCTTTCCTGCACACTGGCTTTATGCTTTATGAGTTTAGCTCTCAACAAAGGCAGCTACGGAGAAATGGGTAAAGCTAGAGGAAGAGATGAAGGAGACACACAGACAGAGAAGACAGAGGGACTAGAGAGGGGAACACAGTGACAGGGGAAAGACAAAGGGAAGAATCAAAGAGTGAACACACACACACAGATATGCACACTACACACACAAAACACACAGGTCTAGGGGTTGAAGTCAACAACAGCAGGTGGCTGTCTGGAGGCTAGTTTCTACCAGCGGCTTCAAACAGCATGATGGAAATATGACACACACACGCACACACACAGACGGTCATTTCTGCAGGCAGGGTTGGGTCCCTACCTTTTGCTTCTGGTCAGACAAATAACCCTTCAGTCTCTGCATCACAGAGTTGCAGCTTCCATCCTCTTCCAGAAAATAAGGCTATACATCTCTCTCTCTGTCCCTGCTGCCTTTCTCAACATAATGAAACTTCCTGCCAGTTGGTAGAAGCTTTCGCCCTGAACAAAGGCCTCACAGTGCTCATATCACTCCAGCATGGAGGAAATGGTTTAGGCGAGGCATGCAGAAGTCTATTCAATCACAGATTATAGCCAACTGATAACTCATAATGTACAGTTTGCTATGTTACTGGTTACTTTTCACTGTATAGCACACACTATAGAGTTCCTACAAATAGAAAACACTGGGAAGCCTGTCAGCATTGGAGCAACCAGTGTGTGTGATGTGCAGTGAACTGGAAGAGCATTTTTTCTGCTCAGTGGAGCTCACACACACCAGCTGTACATGACACTGAGGTAACAGCTCTGGCTAGCCCTGTCATCACCAGGAATGTTGGGAAAGTGAGTGAGTGTGTGGCTGAGTTGCTCAGGATTGGATTCATGTGGACAGCGACTATAGATACAGAGAGTAGGCGGGAGAAATGTGGAAAAAAAAAAAGATATTCAGGACGAAAAATGATGAGAAGAGTGAGAGAATGTCAATGTCCCTTTGTAGCAAACCTCTACATAGACCTGGCCTCTTTGCTTCACAGCTTTGCAGTGAGTGTGTGTGTGCGCATACACATCTTTCTGAGTTATTGATTCATAGATCCCCTAAAGGAATAGGATATTAATGGTGACCTCTGCAGAAAAGGAGACAGGGAAAGAGAAAAACAGTCCATAGGAGATGAAGGGGTATGTATGGAGAAGGAGCCTGATAAATGATGAAAGGTTTAGACACACACACACACACACACACCTACTACAACCATTTAAATCCCAGTGCCATTGGTATAAAGCACCATCCCTGCTCCAAAACTTCACAATGTCTGTATTCAAACACAAAGCACGTTTAGGGCCTGGAATTTAAACACAGACCATGTGGACAGTTTGGAAACAGAAACAATGCTGCGTGCAATCAAGCTTTAGTCATCATTAAGTGCAGCATCACAACAATTGTCCACATTTCATCAAGTTTACATGGAGCACGCAACAAGACAACAAGGGACAGAGGGAACTAATGAGAGAGGGAGGGAAAGTAAGAGAGAAGCCAGTTTTGACACTTAATGAATTTCTTGTGTGTCCAACTTCACAATCATGGACGACAAGGACAGAGGTTTGAGAAATATGGAGTGACAAAGAGGAGGTGAAGGCATTCATATACGTAATACTGAATATGAAATAGGAAAAAAATTGCCACCCAAATCATCTTAGATTAACAGTGTTACAGAACTGTAGCTGCTCCATTCTACCTATGTAGAATCTCAAATACTAACAGTGCCAAAAGAAAACAATTACGTTTGAAGCAGGAGAGGAGAAGGCGGGATGTGAAGTGATAGGAGCAGTGGTGACAGATAAAGATACTGGAGCTGCAATTGTAAATGAATAATAAAACTGTGAAAAAAAAACAACAACTTCTTGCTCATCCATCTAACCTCACCCCTCTGTGTCTCCCCTCTTTCTCTCATTCCCTCTCTACATATCTTACATTTCTCTCATCTTCCTCATTCCTCTTCTCCTCTCTCTTGTTCTTCACTCTCCTCTCCCCATCCCCCTTTCCCCTGCTCTTCCTCAGCTTATTGCCCATTCCTTTAGATAGGTGTAGGCCTACAGTGAGCACTATCTGATGGTACAGCCATGGGATGATGAAAGGATGAGGGAGTAAAGCGGAGGGGGCGGTGGTGGAGGGGTGGAGGCAGAAAAAAGGGTGTGGTGAGCAGAGATTGTGATGTGGAATCAAAGATCAAAAACCTCTAATATCTGAAATGTCAGCTAACTTGGGGGTATAAAAACCCACCTACTGACACAGAGAGGGGGAGCGTTACTTTCATACTAATGATTGGGGGTTTTATTCCGCAGGTCTAGAGCAGGGTTTAACACAGAGGAGAGTTACACACATTTTAACACCGCATTTCAATCAGGAAAGAGGCAAGCGAAGACAATTATCTGTTTGTTTGTCTTTGACACTGATTTGACTGAATTTGGGGGATTAATGCATCTCAGCACTGCAGCCTAGCATGCTCAAAATTGCCTTGATTGGCCCAAGCAGGGGTTACCCTGGTTGTTTGCCCATCTGTTAGAGCTGAAAGTAGGACGCTAATTTCAGCTCAACAACAAGGTGGCATATTTGTCAGTGACTGGCCCATAGGAGGAAGTATATGATATTTTCTCCCCTTTTTTCCTACTCTCTCTTTTCATATACCATCCTCATCCTCTTCTCCTTCTTTCCCTTCATCTCTTCATCTCTGCCCTGCTCCTCTTCCTCATCCCTGGCAGAGATACTCTGTGTTCCCTCACCTGTGAAACTAGGAGATGTCCTTGACTTACAAGGACAATACTGCACTGTGTGTGTGGAGCACACTGTGTAAAAAACAGTATATAAAACACCTTTGTCTTCATCTGTCATGCCATTCACACCCTCTCAGACCAGTCAGTCAATATCAGTGTGAAAGTCATTATGAGACATCTTTGCCATGTGTTAAAATTGGATTACATGTAGCCTGAAGCTAATGACATCTGCACGACTGATAAATGCACCCGAATACTCGCAACAAATGATTCGATACAACTGATACACACACGCACACACACACACACACACACACCGCCTGTAGGGCTGATCATTCATCAACTAATCACCTTCTTAAATCACAAAGTGAGGACTTGTGCACATCAGTGCACATCCTTCACATGATCATTATTAGAAAATAGTTGGAAGTAAAAAGTGGTGTCAAAACACTACAGACCTGAGATTGTTTGTTATTAAAATTTTCCCTAGAGGGTATTGGTGTGCTTTGTTTTGGATTTTTTTTTTGTCATCTTGTGGCTCTACTCTCCCTTTAGAAGTTCTCACATGGCTCCGCCTCCTCTTACAGTGTTCTCCATCTGCCTGCATATGTAAAAACCAATGGCAACTTAATTTTAGGTCAATCATGACATTCTGGGCCAATACTGATATTGATGCTTTGTTGTTGTTTAAATTGTTTTTGTTATTTATTCTCCCTTTTGTGCCAAGGAAGAAAAAGAACTTACTACACTACCTTCAATCATAGACGTCACTGAAACAACCTTTAAAATAACCTTCATGGAAAAAGAGGAAATATTTTTAATAACTGATTTAAAAGCTTTTGTACTTTATAATTCCCTGTCTAATTTTTACTTGTGTTGCTGTGAAAACTTGAACTTTTAATTCAGATCTCTTACAAAAGTATATTGTACAAGATTATATTTGAACACATCATGAGAGCATCCTAATTTACCTTCATCCACTCCTCATTTTTACTGTGTAAGACTTCATAATGTAACTCATGCTGCGTTCAAATGCCGCTGTGTCTACTGTCTTCACATAAAGAGACCATATCTAAATCAAATGAACACAGTTTGACAACGACCAAATATTGAACCAGACTGTGCTCTGCTCATTAAAATACTGAAAACAGAGCCAAAATGAAATACCTTAAAGGAAAAGGGGGTTGTATGAAAATTACTACAAAATACATTTTCATACCAATAAACCTGAAGTTGTTTATTAAAGCATTTCTCTCTATCACACACACACACACACACACACACACACACACACACACACACACACACACACACACACACACACGCACACACACTTCAGACTCAGGGGGTTCACAGTAGGAGTCAATTAAAGGCGCTCCCCATTGTAATTACACTGTCTTAGATATACTGGCCCACTGGGATGTGAGTGTTTGTGTGTTTGTCCTTCCTCCTTCTGTCATCTTCCCCTCCCACTCTTTTACTCTCTCTTCAACTCCACCTGGGGGTGTTTGCAGGGAGGGGCTCATTAAATCCTCAATCCCCCTTTGGTCTGCGTAACTAAGAGGTGAAATATTGAGAGTGTTCTATCGCTATGATCCTTTTAAGTGAGGTGGAACATAAAATTAATGAACGCAGAACAGAAATCTCTACAGTAGACTTATGTTTGATGAGAAACACCAATCAGAGGAGTGGGTTTAGTAATTAATTATATTTACCAATCATGGTTATCATTTGTGCTGCGAAACACTAAGATGCAAAAAACAGTATAAACCTTAACTGTGCGCCTCCTCTCCATCCATCTGTCTCATCCTCAGTTTGTCTCTTCTCCTTTCTTATCCTGTTCGCTTTGGGTCAGAAGAAGTGCTGACACAACTAAACCTGCCAGATTCAATCAATACAGAACCACTATCTCACACATACACACACACACACACACACACTGATTGACACATGTTTTCATGTGTAAGCTTTGGTACCCAAGTAGCAATCCCAGTTTGCACAGTTACAGGGTTGTGGTGGTGAGTAAAGACAGGTAAGGAGAATCTGAAGTGTTTTTATGTGCTGGATAGCAGCTATATTTTGGTACAGAGGTGCCCTGAGACAACAAAATCCCATCTTCCAGATTTATGGCATCAATTTATCACATTCATTACATCTGTCAGTGACGTCTCCGCCCTCGTTCTGTCTTTCAGTTTGGTTGCTAATACTGCATTATATCATTTTAAAATGTTTCAGCATTCCTTACTGACTCATTGGCCTTCAGCTGTGGCTGCTCAGTGCACACATGCTGCTTTTCACACAGTGCAAAATAAGACGTGAAAGTCATCAGGTCATGGAAAATCTCAGAAGGTGGCTTAGGTTTTATTTTTGCACTGAGATATAGAGATATACTTCAGGTACTGCCTGTTAAATTCACTCTAGGGTTATCTTTGATATTCTTCAACATATCTACATAAACAGACAGTTTCTACTCAGTTTGTTTATGAATCATTAATCAAGAGAAGAATTTACTAATTTGTGTGTACAAAAGACTTCAGCACAACCTGAATTAAAGTGTGATACAGTCTCTGCTCATCTCCATGGTTACACTGGCCACAAGCCAATGGGAGATGAGCCAAGTAGAGAAGTGTACATGTAAGTGTGCGTGTGTGAAAGAAAGACAGAGAGAGCGCACATGTTCGACCTTCATATGGTGAGTTTTGGGTTATTGTGGAGGCACGCATACAAACATATACACAATACTGTATAGTCATATGCTATTGTGAACATGTTTACCCACAGATGAAGAATGCACAAATAAAAATCCTTCTCAGCCAATTCTTTAAACATTTTTTGCTTTCATGGTTTTCACCCATCAGTTGTCCATACATGCTGAAACATTATATTATCAATACAATATGAGTGTTCTGCTCAAGCTAAATGGGTATGTTAATTATTATTTCACCAATCATATTCCGTTCAAATTAATCATATTCAACCACTACAGCTCCCATGAGTCTTTGACACTAGAGAGTTGTCAATTCTCATGAGAGCTAGTAGTTCTTGAACAGTAAAAATAATTATGTCTCTGTGAAAATGAGTTCCGCTAAATGTATTTGCACAAATACAACAGCAGATACACATGAGTTCTGAATATTAACAAAATATCTCTGCATCACGTACAGCTTTTCAGGAGAGCGGAGTAGAGAGGAGAGGCAGATAGTGAGGATAGTGAGCAGTGAGGATGACAAATTGTGTGGCATTACAGAAAACAGCAAACGTGTGCAGATTCCACACTGAGGCTGAGTGTGTGTGTGTGTGTGTGTGTGTGTGTGTGTGTTTTCTCTCTTTCTCTTGTTCCCTTCACACCACTAAGCTTTGCTTCCATCTTTCCATCCAATTATCAACAGCCGATGTTTTCTGTCCTATACAATTATATTATATGAATAGTTCAACAGTTTGAGAAATACATTCACGCTCTTGTGTTTGCAAACTAAACATGAAGCTACAGCCAGCAGCTCGTTAGCTTAGCTTAGCACAAAGAATGAAAACAGCAAGCAGCTCGCCTGGCCAACCGTACCATAGTCCACCTACCAGCACCTTGAAATCTCAGTAATTAATGTGTGTTGAGTGGGCAATGACTTCATGAAGTCTTGTTGTCACCATGAGGTTGCCAGGCAACTGGTATAGACTTCAGGAAGTCACAACACTCGGCTGAGAAATAGTCCAGCAGAAAACCTCTTGTTAAAAAACAAAACTTCCACTTCCACTATTGTCTCGCTCAAGAACCGCTCTTCTAAACAGCTTCGCATGCCACACTGTGTTTTGCCAGGTCCTGAGCAATACACTTGCCATGCGTCTCCAGCAATGCTAGAGTATTTGCATCATTCACTAGCAGCCAGCTCTTTGGGACTAGACTATTTCCTGGAACCACAGCGTTTGTTTCGAAAGTAACATCACTGATGCTTAAATTGTTCAAGTTTGGGGTCTCCAGTAGCTCAGTGGTTAGAGCGCGTGTCCCATGTACAAAGGAAATGTCCTTGCCGCAGCAGCCGCAAGTTTGATTCTAGCCTGTGGCCCTCTGTTGCATGTCATCCTCTCTCTCCCTTTTTTATGCTTAACTCTGTCCTGTCAAATAAGCCAAAAGAATACTGTTAAGAAAAAAAATTGTTTATGATTGCCACACTGTAACATGTCCTGTCTCTCTCTATTCATCTGTTGTTGAATGTACTATGGCATGCAACAGTTAATTTGTGACCTTTCCCTTTGCTGGTCAGCAGACTTTGTCACCAACAGAGTAAGTAGTTTTCCCCGCTTCTAGTCTTTGATAGGCTAATAGCCTTTTTCCACCAAATTTAGCACATCAATGCAGGTTTTATAAACAAGAGAAAACCGGTTAAAAATAGGCGATATAGTGCTTTCCAACTGCCAGTAGACCAGAGCTGTGAGGGCTTTCTGTATTTTTTGGTGTTTCATGCTCAACGTCATGGCACTAGATAACAGGTTAGTAAATAGTAGAAAGCAGCATGGAGGCCAGTTATGGTGATGGCATTTATTTTAAATCAGTTACTCATTCAGTCTCTCTCTCAAACTCAGTCCAGACGGATTTTGAACAATGTTTGAGCACTGCTTGGACAGAGACAGACGGTATTTTCTGGCAGCTTATAATTGCATTGCCCCAGCAAAGGGGCTAAAATGAACATGTCCACCCGGGTGTCGCATTTCAGTCACTGACGATCAAGCTGATTGGAGCTGAGGCCAATGTGGTGAATGCTGACCTTTACCATTAAATACAAAGCCAGATGTTAGCAGGTGTTAAGAGGGTCTGTTGTCCAGTGGGAAAAGGGCTTTGGATAACCAGCCCTTGGCTGTAGCTTTACATTTACCTACAGACAAAGTGGTATCAATCTTCTAATCTAACTCTAAAGCTAATGAGCATATTTCCCAAAATGTCAAACTATTTGTCTAAGCACTGTAAATACACTGAGGTAGCAGTTTATTGAGTTTATTATTTGGCTTACACAAAAGATTTTAAAATACTGCCATGTTATCGTTTAAAACAAAACTGTCATAACTGTCAGAGCAGCCTGACGCTTTGCAGTGACTCGTTTCGTATTTAGACAAAAAATATAGTTGAGCACAACAGCTACAACGTATTTTGGTCTGGGGTTTGTACAGGAAGAATATGACACAACGGAGAAATTAAAATGTGTGTGTGTGTGTGTGTGTGTGTGTGTGTGTGTATGCATCCACACTCACACAGTTGTATTTGTGTTCGTGATAAGCTGCTGATGTTTAACAAGAGGAAGCACAGCATGAACGCCCATTAAGAAGGAGAGAGCAGAAACCACAACTACAAAATGCAACTGCGCTCTCATTTCTGCAGCCACTCTCCAGACAATAATTCAACGTACATAACACACAAGCAGACGCACGTTTATTTGCTGGTCCCTAACTCTAAAAATAATCTTCATAATGAGCTGCAGCAAATAGGCTTTTGGGGTTTCAAAGTTTTGTATGCACATTTGCACTTTAAACGATGGCAAAAACAAAAATGTCGCAAACACACACAGAACGCTTTAAAGTCGGCGAGGTGTTTCTCACTGTCCCTGAATAGAACTGAGAGTTTAGTGTTTGGCTGTGGTTTAAGAAGAGGAGAGAGAAAAAGGGAGATGAGAGACAGATGAGAGGGAGAACGAGGGAATGAACCCCGAGGAAACTCATTTATATTCAGGATGGAAATAAAAGGATTGATGGTTAAGCATTCTTCAGCTGGATACTTTACAGCCTTCAGTGTCTTTGTTTCACAAGGCAGCATTCGTGGAAGCTTTACATAACTCGCTAATGACCCGCAGAGACAGATGGGAGAACAGGGATTGGGGATGGGTGGGTGGGTGAATGAGTGCATACTTGAACCTGTGACAGCACCTGAACATGGACACCTTTACTGTAGCTCACTGAGGCCATGACACTGACAGTCAAAGCTAAATCTGTTGAGCACTTTTGAAGCTGCTCCTGTGTTCTGACCTCACTGTGGAGAGGAGAGAAAAACTAATTTCGCTCAATAAAGAATCCCATTACTGAGCCTTGCATTTGTCAAGGATATTTAACGCATCACATTTGACTAATATGAGCAGAAATCCTATTAAGTGTGTATGTTAAGCACACTAAAGGCAAATTTTGTTCTTCCTTATCAGGCAAATTAAGTTTAAACACTGAAGATATATGTTCTGTACACTCTGCAGTGAAATCATTTGTAAAAACATGTACAGACTCAAAACTCCTCCACTGTAAGATATTAAGGTGCTATATTCAGCATGTATGAAAAACAATTTATCTTGAGACAAGCATAATTAGCATAAACAACTGAAACCTATTCCAATGGGGAGAAAGTCTCTTTCAGCGTCTCTGCAGCATTTTTCATTTTCTGTCGAGAGGGTCAGATTACATGGCACATTTTCCTAATTGCTCTATGCCACCAAAAAAAGGAAATGGCTGCTGGTCCTCCAAAAAGGAGCTACAGATCCAGTTAATATAATAAACACCAAGGACACCATTAAGGGGTCTAGAGTGTAGGATTTAGGGGGATATTTTGGCACAAATGTAAATTAACATGAGAAATACTTTTTCTTTAGTCATTTATCACCTAAAAAGAAGAACTGTTATGCTTTTGTTATCTTAAATTGAGCTGTTTATATCTATAAAGGGAGCAGGTCCTCTTCTGCGGAGACTGCCATGTCCAGAATGGACAAACCAAACACTGGTTCTAGATAGGACCATTTATGTTTTCACGTTGGCCACTGTGGTTAGCAGCCCCTTCCCAAGGAGCAAAGTTGGAAAAACAGATTTTTTATTTGACTTTGTTTTTTAACATGAAACCGCTTTACACTCCACAAAACAATTAAATCTGGAGACTCAGACAAGAAAGCTTAGATGGATTGCTTATGACACAGAATTCAAACCTAACTCAATGGATTGCAGATTCAAATATTGGTTGAACAAAGGTATTACTGCCTATTGTAACATAATGGAGAAAAACACTTTACATAGTTTCCAAACACTGAAGGGAAAATATGAGTTAGAGAAAAATGACTTTTTCAGATACTTGCAGCTACGTCAGTACTACTTAAACACAATGGGGAAAAGTGAAACACTTATGGAACCTAATGAGCTATTACAAATCATAGTAAAAGCGTACTCAGGTACTTCTAAATCAGCTGTCTCTAAGCTTTATCGAGGTATTATTAAGAGTAGGGGAGCCTCCACAAACTATATCAAGGAAAGATGGGAGAAAGAATTAAAGACAACAATATCTAGTCAGCAATGGGAAAATATGTGTGAATCTGTTTTTTCTACATCCTGTTCTATGTACTGGCGTGAATTTTCCTGGAAATGCCTTGTACGTTTTTTCATTACTCCTAACATGAAAGCTTATTCAATATCAGTAAAATCTAAGTGCTGGAGGAATTGCGGAGATGAGGGGGCCAACCACCATCACATTTTTTGGAGCTGCCCAAAAGTACAGTCTTTTTGGATAACCATTTCGAAGCTCATGCAACAAGTCCTCGGCTTTCATATTCCTCTGACATGTCTATCGTTATATTTGGGGGACTTACCAGATGAGATATCTAACAATGATAAATACCTCTTGAGGATTTTGACTGTAGCGGCGAAAAAAGCAATTACTCGTAAATGGTTGCAGGCTGACCCCCCAACAGTGCTAAATTGGCTTGAAATTGTTAACGAGATTCAGGAGATGGAAAGACTGACTTTCTTATTAAGACTAAGGATAGATTTGTACTGTACAAGTTGGGAAAAATGGGAAAACTGTCACTTGAAATAAGGAGCTTGGCTGGTGTGTCTTCTCCCCTCATCTCAATTCTTTCAATTGCTGTTCACGTACCAACTTGAACCTCTTAATATAGAGGATTTGACTTTGTGTAAGCCACGAAACCTGGGATCATCTGCCTTTCATACTGAATCATAAAATACTTCCTACTTGGACTTGTGGATGATAACGTGCCTGGTAATGAAATTGTTCGAACTGAACGTATTTTATGTTGATAGACAACACTTGTTGTTTCCATTATTATTGTTCTTTCCTTTCCTTTCTTTGTTTGTTTCCTTAAAGAAAAAACCAAATAAAATCTAAGTGTCAAAAAGAAACCGCTTTACACTGTGTTTTTACCGGTTTAAATCACCTGGTCCATTTGTTTTGGGGAGGAAGAGACCTCTGTGGATAATGTGGCTTCCGAAAAAAGAACCTCCTGAGCGGCAGGATCAAGAAAAAGTGAGCAAACATTAGCAGGTGCTGAGCCAAAGACCCCTCTGCAATGTGCTGAACAGCGCCAGGGAAGTACTGATTTGTAACCTGAAACTGCTTTATTCAATGCTTTTACCGGTTTTAATCACATGGTCCGTTTGATTTGGAGAGGAAGAGACCTCTGCGGATAATTTGGCTCCTGGTAAAAATGTTGTGAAAAATGAACACTGAGGGGATCCTAACTGAGAGTGCATGCTTGGCACATGGGGGAAGTTTCAGCTGGCTGCAGTCCTCACCATCAGATACAACTAAGTCCTACACACCGCTCCTTTACATACGGGTGAGACAGTAACAGACCCTATGATATCAAGAAACATAAATGCCACCTGCAATTTATAGGATATGCAAACTTGGGGACACACATACACTCAGTCTTCCTACATGCTAATATCTGAAAATTTCTTTAGAGCATTTATTTAAAAAATCTCTGGTGACATAATGTTAGAAGCTTTAGCCACACTGACTTTCTATTTTGCCAACACCAAAGTAGATACACTTGAAAAAACATCTTTGTGACTGGGAAGGAGAAAAAGTGTCCTGCACACTGTCAGTCAGCATTTGATGTGACTAAACTGTCAAAAAACAATGTTATTTTGCAAAAACATTGAAAGCTGACCTTTTTAAAACATTTTCAGTCTCTCATTGAGTGCGGACAGGTATGAGAGAGCGCTTCCAAAAACATGATTTACACCTAAGAGAAATCATTACAGAGGGCCACACAAATTCAGATACTGGGGCTTATTAGGCTAAAAAAGTAACTTTGATTGAGCCAAAAATAGTGACATGGAAAAAAACAGTGTTGTTTCTTTCCTTAGGGCTGGGCATCCTGTAGGGATTTCTGGAACAGTAAGCTGCACACTGTGTTTGTTTAGCTCTTGTATGGAGTTCCAAATAAAGTACAATATGAGGACAGAGTCTGGTAATTATTCAGATGATATATAAACCTACTACAGGAAAAAAAAAAAACAATCTCAGCTTAATGTAAAACAACACCTTCATTACAGGTATGCAGTTATACTATCCACTTCATCATACAGCCCATACTGGGAATTCACAGTAGCCGTAGTATAAAAGCAGATGAAAGGGGTTAAGTATGATTAGGTTGACAATAAAGTCCTAGAGGCCAAAGCCAGTTTTCCACAAAACAGATATCTTTGCCTGTACACAGTAAATGCCAAAATCCGCCCATGCAAAAACAACAATAGCTAGGAAACAATATTTTCACAAACACCAGACCATAAGATGTGAAAGACAACAGCTAAGTGCTGCTATCAGTGGCAGGCTGGCCATCTGGAGTACCTGCAATTTTCCCAATGGGCCAGTCCAACTGTAATGAAAAGATTAAAAAATGCCCCACGCTGTTCGATCTCACATTAGCCTGGACAGCCAGCTCCAGACAGGTGTGTGTGTGTGTGTGTGTGTGTGTGTGTATGGCAAGGATGTAAATTCATTACATCTTATGAGTCCATCTCTCCACCCCATGCAGATTTAAAGTACGCCTGTTGGAAATACTAGAACTATAATTTGCCACGCAATTTAAGTAAATATATATTTATTTTTATAAATAAAGGCAGAGGCAGAATTAGTACATTGAAAATATGAATATGTAGAATACATATACCATACAATCAAAGCTTAATTTTCAGTTAAGTCTTCACTTGAATGTTACAAACAACGCTTTTCGCTCATGGCTTCATCAGGTTTGTTGTAACATACAATGCACAGGTGCTTTTAACAAGGCTGCAGCTGCACTGAATCCAAGCAGCAGCAGGTTGATCATGTGCTGAGTAGACTCCACATATGGTTCTGCACACACACACGTCCACCACCCAGGAACATCACATATCAAGCAAACAACCAGACACATCTCTTTACATATACCCCACAACAGACAGTTTAATTCATTATATCTCTCTACATCATTATTTGCTATTAATCTGATGTTTGCTGCCATCACCTGCACTGAGTTATGAGGACTGACAGCGCTGTGTACAGGGCATGTGCTTTTGAATGACGTCATTTTAATTTTCAGTGTTCTAGGAAATCATACATACAGGCATTGGATTCCATAATGCTATCAGATATATAGGTCCAAAAGGTAGGATATAATACAAAGCTGTTCCATTTTTTGCTAGTGTTGGGCAACAGAAATACACTAACTACTAGCACAATGTAATATGGACTCTTTTTGGACTTTTTATTTTGATTTCTACCTTGTTAACATTAAAGATGTCAAATGTGAATGACATAATAATAATGATAAAAGGATCATGAGAGCTGACGACCCACAGGGCTGAGTAATGATAAACTTGAGGGCTAACACAGCTGGTGAGTGACCAACAAGTGCAAGCAAAGAAATGCCACTAAAAGTAACTCCGCTATCCTTGCTGATAAACTCTAAACCGGTAGTGTCAAACTCATTGTAGTTCATAGGCCACCAGTTTTGGGAGTAACTAGTTACATGTCATTAACTACAAAATAAGTGTAATTATATTAAGTTACATTTACCAAGAAAAAATATGTAAATTACAGATACTAATAAAAAATGTTGGTGATTACAAAGGGGTTACATCTGAACATATTCTTTTCAGTAAAAAGTTTACACGCAGAATTAAACATTCATTCTGTAGCTTTGCACCATCTCTTGGTATGGGCTATTTCCACACATTTTTTCAGCTTTATTGCGCAGTTAAAACATTTGATAGTAATAAGTTACGTTGCATTGGTTTTTACATCTTGAACATGAAAACTAGTAATCTGTGACCTTTCACATTGCAAAAGTAACTTTCCCAACAATGTGGGCCACATGCAGCCCAATTCAATCTCAAGTAGGGTGGACCAGTAAAACCACTGCATAATACTTTATGAATAGCAACACCTCCGATTGTTTCCCTCTCTTTCAGTGTAAAGAGGTACATCCTGAAAATGTAAATCTATTAACAAAACACATAAACAGCCTAAAATGTCGTCAGAAAAACAAGTGCAATTTCAACATGCTCTTCCACATTCAGTCAGTATACTACTCTCTGTCATTACATGAGCATGTTTCCATTCATTTCCACTCCAGTGTGGTAAAACAGGCAACACAACACCAAACTAAAGTGATGGCTACTGAGGAAGTAGGTTAAGTCATCCTCTGTCTTATGAACCACTTACATATCAAATGTTTTGGCTGTGCCTTAGAAGTAGAGTACCACCATTATTGTTTTAAGATCAAAGTCTAATACAGATGCCTCTGTGCTGAAGCTACTGATTGACAATATTTTGCAAATGTTCAATATCTTTAAATATGACCACAGTGATTTTTTTCAGAGAGCTATATTCTGGCCAGGGTGGAAAGCCTCTGAGGCAGCATTTTACATGAAGTAGGCTACTCGATGTTTAACTTGCTCCTGAAACCTTGCACCTCTTATTCTTCACAAGTGTATTAGTATTAGGTGCACAAAGTCATCCAGTGGGCTAGATTGGAGCCTTTGGCTGATTGTTTGTGCTCTAAACCAAAACACAGACTTATACCACATATTGTATCATTCTACACTGGAGTTTCAAAATGGTGGACGGAGCAGAAACAATACTGTTACTTAATGGGATTTTAAGAAATTATTATTTGGGCACCCTGTTAGCAGTTAATGGGAAAACACTCCATAATTAAGTTAAAATATCTTTACTATTGAAGGAATGGACTGTGTAATTGAAAGGAAAGCAGAATTCACCATCGGTATCTACTGTGCGGTTATCTATAATAATCCTTCTACTGCTACAAGAGCCATGTGTAACCTCTTATCACAAAACTGAGCAGTTTCAGACCATTGTTAAGGGTCAAACAAAGGTTCCTGACCCAAGGTTGAAATACATGTGTAGACTGTTTAACCCCAAAGTCTTTGCCCGGTCATAGTGCCGGCGTGAAAGAGGAATTTGTGAGATAAACCTAGTTTAGGAATCTCACTTTCTGGAACATCCCTCTGGAGGACATTCAGGAAATTAGACAAAATATACAAACACTCACACTCTGGTATGTTATCAGCCTCTATCCTCGTTTCCATCCCTCTGAACCACCAAAGAACAGTAATTACTGTAAATGTTGGAGTGACAGAGGCGAGAGCAGAGAAAGCGCGAGGGAGGATAAAGGAGACGAGAGAGATAGTGGCTGTCGCAGCTGGAGCCAAAAGCTGTTCATTAAGCCAACCCCACCCCCCACTCAAACACACAACACACATTAGAATATACTAACAACACACACATATACATATCTATCTCCTGCAACATACTGCTGCTTAAACCACTATGCAGATTCAAACAGCAACATCCAGATTTGTACTCTAAATTAGTCTAATTTTCAGTTGCTCCCCCTCCAATCTGTTCAAATCCTTCCCAGTTTTCTTTTATCCTGCCATCTCTGCATCCTCTCTCCTTTCCTCACTCCTAATTTTAACTCTTCATGTCAAAGTGTCCTTGTCTTGTCTCCTTAACCCCTTGATTATTTTCATTTCTTTCTGTCCCTTCCTCATGCTCTCCCTTCATTTCCCCTCTCTTCAACTCCAATTCTCTCATTTCCTAGCCTCTTTCCTACTTTCCTCTTCCTCCCCTGCTCTTCACATTTCCCCATGTGCCCACACACATGCAGCCAATATAAGTCAATTAAACAAATGGTTTTTATTCTCTCTGCCTATATTATACTGTCTGTGACTGCATTCATGATGGACTTAAAGTCATTACACTAAGCTGTGTGTGTGTGTGATTTCGCAAAGCCTAAGCTAATTAGGTAGCACCCATGGTACTGCCAGCTACAATGGCAGACCAGGGAAATGTTAGAGAGATAAGGCTGAACATACTAACACAGACACACAAGGATTATTGTAATTACTTTACATACACACCCAGACACAGAAACATGTCGGAGGGCAAAACATGCAAATCTAATTTTGTTGTAGTTTCCTCTATTACATTGATATTTTTACATTTGTCTTAGCTCTGCCTCATATAAATCCTTCAGTTTCCTCCCTCTTTCCTCTCCTCTCCATTCCCTTCCTTCCTCATAGGCCATTTATTCAGAAAAATGTTGGTTGTACTTCTGCATACGAAGTACTTTCTCCAATCTAACAAGTTTGGAGAGTGATAACTTTTCCATTTGTTAAGGTACGCTAGTTTGACACTGTCTGCATCTCATTTAGCTGCTCAACAGATGGCCAATAAATATAAAGGAAAGCCATAAGAATAAATTACTCCTACACACAAACAAGAAGTTACACTCTACAACACACATCTGTACACACACAGATAATTACAACTACACACAGAAATGCACGAGTTATATTACGACAAGCCCGACACACACAGAAAATTATAACAACCAAAAAATGAGTCAGCACACACACAGAAAATTACACCTACACACACACACTCATACTCATTTCGGCTCCTGTAATTGAAGCCAAAACAGTTTTCAGCAGGGGTGTAAATTTATTGGCTCCACACTCACACATGACATCAGGTAGTTGTGCGAGTGTGCAGCCTAGCTGTGATAAATCGTCTCTATACATAGGTAATAAACAATACAACATACTTTTCCATAGGGACTCGCCTTGCTTCCAGCATGGTCAGATGAGAGGTGAGTGTTTGTGTGTGTTTACGTGTGTGTGCGCATTTCCCAAGAGCCCCTGTTATAGCCTCATACACACAGAACCATAAATACAGCTACTTCAAACCTTTTATTGAGCAGAGTATGTACTCCCCTGTTCCTATCCTTCATCCACTTGTTCCCTCCTTCTCACTTTACCCATTCTTCTTCTCTCACTCTTTTTACTGCATCACCAATTTCTCTGTTCTTGCCCATTTACCATCTTTGGCTTTTATTCTTCCCTAACCCTCTGTGTCTCTGTGATGTGATCTTCTTTCCTCCTTTGTGAGAGCATTTCCCTCGGCACCCCTTCATCCATTTTTCTCTTTTCCTCACCCTCCTGTCTTCTGCTTTTCCAACTTTCTGTTATTCCACATCTACACCTGTTCCTCTCACACTCCCTCCACTCAATTCTGTGCACCAGGCATGCTTAGCATTAATGTATGCAGGAGCTTTCTGCAGATGGATTTTATGAAACAGTATATCACCATCTTCAAGTACACACTGTATATTATTCCTGCATCTTTTCTATGGTATTTTAGGGTTGTCCTGTAATGCAGTATTTTAAAATTCAAATGCTGGCATTGGCCTGTTACAAAACCAGGTCTGTGTCTTTAAAAAGCTATATATAACTCTCATATCAGAAGCTACAGTTTAAGCGACTTGAACTCAGAGCGAATGAGAAGAGGGGGTGTCAGTGAAGTGGAGAAGTGATAGTCAGGCAGGAGAGAGCAAATGAATGAGGCTGAGAGAGTGAGAACAAGGCACAGAGGAGCAGGTTTAAAGCAGATAAAGGTGTGGGTGTGTGTATGTGTGTGCGAGTCTGTAAGTGTGTGCTTTATGGGGTAACATGTCGGTCATGTAAGGGGTGTGAGTGAGAAATGGGTCTCAATGCAGCAAGAGCTGATGCAGCATAACAATAAGTTCACACACACACACACACTTACTGGCAGGCTGGTAAGCACACAGTGCATACAAAGACAATGTGAAGCACACACACACAAACAGTGAACTGAATGTATCTGTTTGCAACTAATGCATGTAAATGTGAGTGTCTTTCACTCTTGCAACCGTTAATAAGGGACATATGTAGCTGCAAACTAATTCCATTTGTAGCATAAGGGACACGCCCCTAAAAGCCTCGCCCACCACAAGTACAAGACAAACCCACCAACGCAACAGTTATCTGAACCTTGTTACAATTCAACTGTTATGATGTAACAGCTAGCTGTAATGAACAAATAGAGCCAAACACAGCAATAAACCACTTTAAAATTCATTATACATTAAGATGTGATTCACCTTTTAGGAAATGAGATGTAACCCTTACACTAACCTTACCCACCTCTCTTTTAAATGCTAACTTAGTATTTTCTCCAGAGTTTCTGCTTCTGGAGCGAGGAGGAGTGAAGGGGGCTGATCCTGGACTGACGTGTAGGTATAGCGGCGAGTCATATAGCTAGTGGGCAGGTCATGTAGCTGCTCCAGCTGCACTTGGGTTAATAACTGCTCACGTGCTGTGTTTTACAGCGCCAGAGGATTTCCATCAACCAGCATGCTGGTGTTGTGTCAAAGACAGTTTCCCCTGTCGACATTCTTTCCCCTTACCTAAATCTGAGCCAAATCTGAGGGGAGTGCTACATATTGTAACAGAAGGGAAACACTACTGCACAGGGAAGTGGACTTCAACACAGCACCTGCATTGCCAGTGCAACTGGCAATTCAGACAATGCAGCTACTGGTACTGCTTGAGCCAATTTAGATGAATATTTGAAAGAGTTTTATGAACAAATCAATTCAGATGCCAACTGAAAAAATCTCAGATTTTCATGCAAATTGTTCCAGCAAGGTCTGAAAAAATAAGTCCAAATATCAGCCACAATGGCAATGAATTTGAAAGGCAGAAACACACACAAATGCCATCACTACTATGAAATTTCAGGAGGGTATTCAAAAACAGACACTGCCTACACACACAGACAAATACACACAAATACAGACAAAAACACTTCTATGTCAGGAAAGGATCGTAGACTGTATAATAGAGATGGACAAAAAAACAGCTCCCCAAAAAAGTGAAGTCAAAACATCTTGATTGCACCCTGGTGGCTGGCCACAGTACACATCATGAACTCCATCCCCTCCGTGTTAGCAAATGGGACATAGGCCAAACTAAAAACTCAAAGTACACGTCAAATAAATTTGTCCCAAAGAGAGTTTCTGTTATTTTAGGTAGGTCTTATCACAGTGATGTATGCTCAAGCATTTCTGATCAGTTTGACTGTAATTAGTTATGTGATACTATAAAAGGGATTTGACATCATGATTGACAGCTGCATGTGCGAATCTGTGTGCTTGTGATCAGTGGTGCTGTTAGTGATTGGTCAGACAGGTGTATAGGCAGGAACTCGAGATCGCAGAGATCGCTACTGTGGAGACTCTAGCTCCAAATGACGTCCAAATGACGTCACGCGCATAAGTTGGCAGAAGTTGCATCCGGGATATAGCAAAGTTTTCCTTCCTGGCCTTCATGCATTCATCGTACTGCAGATTGTGGTGTGTTTCAGGTGGTTTAACAAGTTAGGTGTGTTGCTTTGCTGCGCAGACACAAGTCACAAGCACTCTTTGCATATGATTTGTTCAATCCTGTGTCCAAACAATGGTTGATGATGGCTGATAGTGAATGACTTTCGTTTTGCCCGTCTGCAGTCACAACATTCTGGAGAGTTTTTCACAGACTGCCGCTGCAGGATGCACACGTAGTGGGCATCTCTTCAAAACTGGAAGCTGACTGTTGGTTTAAGAAGCTCTTGATTTAATGCAGCAAAGTTTTCTACGAGTGGAGTGTGCATTTTAAACAGCAATATCGCAGCTGTTCATGTTCATTTAACTGTGGGAGGCCAAAATCGTGATCATGATAAATATTTGATTAATTGTGCAGTCCTTTTACACATACGTCCAGTTTGTAATTGGACATAAACATACTAGCTTTAACACACGTACACACACACACACGCACGCACGCACACACACACGCACGCACACACACACACCGACTCCAGAGAGAGGAAGTTGCTTGAGGGAGGCAATAAAATGTGCCATGGCCAGATCTCATCCGTCACTGCTTATTTCACCACTGCAGTCTGACCAACACACACACACACGCACACACAAACCCTACTGTAGTCCGAAGCAACACACAGTGGACCGGAACCTGGTGCAGGCACACACACATCCCACTGCAGTCTCTCTGCTTCAAATAGCTGAACAGCGCTGCACACACACACAGACACACACACACACACACACACACACACACACACAGTGCACATTACTTATATAGCACGCAATACACACAAATGTACACAACCCCTCCTTCTTGCTTCCCTTGGGAATATTAAGAGCAGTAATGATGCAGTGGCATTACTTCATTTTGTGTGTCAGTGTGCAGGCTTGTATGTGTTTGTGTAACACTATTAGGGTGCTGTGCAGGGAGTAGCTATTAGCAGAAAGGATGGTTTTATATAGCTCAAAACACTCCCCCACTGTAAAATACTAGACCCAACACACACACACACACACACACACACACACACACACACACACACACACACACACACACACACACACACACACACACACACACACACACACACACACACACACACACACACACAGTAATGACCTATTTTGTTAAGCACATTGAACAATCCAAGTACACAATAATAAACTCCTCATTTATTATGTACTTGAGACATTAAAGAGAGAGCATAAGGGGAGGAGGAGGAGAGAGAGGAGAAAGAACGAGGGAAGAGGAGAAAGGGCTGCATGTGTGGGGAAGAATAATGAGGAGAAAAACATGGAAAAAGATGTAAGGACAGACAGAGACACAGAAGGACAGAGAGACACTTGGACAGTTAAAGCAGATGAGAGAGATACAGAAAATAATACATGTCTACAGAAACAGAGAAGACAGCAGAGAGGGTGAAGACAGAGAGGAAGTGAAATGAAGGACTTCTCCACTCCTTCACATCGCCAATACAGGATGCTGTCGATGCAATCACACTGCCCCCTACTGACAGCCTGTAAATCAGCATTCTGGATATTGGCAAAACCACATGACACATGGGTTGAAATTCTCTCAATTTTTGTGGTGCTTTATTTAATGTTTTTACTGGTGGTTGGAGGCAGTGGGACCTCTTTTTTCATTTAGACAGGAAGTTAATTTGAGGATATTGTCTGATCACAGGCATCCGCAGTAATCCCAACAACAAGCTAACACTTGGCTGACTGTGTGTGTGCTTGTGTGTGCTGTGTGTGTGTCACACTATCAGATACCTGCAAGTACTAATAATTGTGTCACGTCGTGTTTGATAAACACTTCTCAGGCATTAGGAAGACGGTTGTCATTTCTGAATGTAGGTGTTACCCAGATCGTTGCACACGCCAATTACATCTATCTGCTACCATCTCAACATGAGTGATATGATACATCTGCATGGTGCAATGTTTGAAATACCTGTGCTACTGAGCAATGCCTCAGAAGCAGCACTGAGGTAAACAGGTGTTCACAAAGGGTCTCAAATGACAGCAACTCCCTCCACAAACAAGGAGAAATTGGAAACACACATGCATATGCCAAGAAGCACACAGGTGTAATACAAGACACTTCTTTGTGGGTGAAATATAAGGCTGGATTTATGGTTCTCCGTCAGGCTGTTCCAGCAGTCACATAACAGATTCTTCCAGAGAGGGAACTGATTCATAGCTCAACTATACTGCGGATGATGGTTAAATCTGCTGATTGTGGATACCATCACCACAACACTGGACTGATGTGGCATACATTATCACACAATGTCAGAAATTCATTTTATACCCAGAAAACATAACATTTCTTAAAATGTGGTGTGATGTATTACAGATAATATTGCACATATTAATATAGTCATTTAATAGCTCTCATCCAGAATCAAAGTTATTAAAGAAATATATTAAAATGAAAAATCCTCATTAGAATGCTGTTGAAACATCCATTATATGTTATACTATCAGTTAGGCTTGGGCTGGTATCACGTTATTACCACATACCAGGGTATTTAGAAATCCTGATGGTATGGTTTTCATTACAGTCAAAAACACGATGCCTCTCTTTCTATAGACTCATACTGTGAGGCTGTAATGAGGATGTGTTGTATGTAGTGCCTACTCATAATGGCTAACATTACAGGGCTGTACACAGGATGTATGGACAAATTCGACCAAGTACTGATGTCTTTTGACCTCCAAATGAACAAAAAAGAGTTCGCTGGAATTTAGTCTTTTTGGATGTGTTGCAGGATTATTGTTGGGGATTAATTTTCTGTATGTATAGCACATTTCTAAACTACACTGAACTTCTTCACAAACAAGTAAATTCCAACAAGAGTTAACAGCAAAGGCTGCACAGCACAGCTACTGCTGAATAAATCGGTCGATGCAAAGCACAATACAACCTCTGCAAAAGACTTTATAAATAAACACAGACACAAAAGTCTAACAGAAAGATATTCTGTAAAAACACTGCAGACTCTGTGATATTAAAAACTAAATATTTAAAATCTGATCCCCTTGGCTCTTGCCTTTGATAGGCATCATCCAGTCGCAGTGTATGTCAATTGACAAACTCTCTTGAGTGTGTGACTTTCATTAGGTTGCTAAACCTCCAGTTTCTGTTTACATCTCAAGTGTTGATACATATCATAGATTCATCTCTCTCCACTCTGTGACTTCCTCCTCTTTTCTCCCACCCTCCTCTCATCTCTCTCTGCTCCCCTCTAGTTTACCTCTCACTCACTCTTTGCCCCTGCCTTCTCTTCATTCCACTCAGTGGTGTTCGCTCTTCATCTCCCTCAGATTGGAGCAGAATTCCCATCGGAATCTTGAACCGCATTTAATCAGCAGCTTTTCAGTTTTCCCAGCTTCACAATCCAATCCCACGCATGCACACACAGACATGCACATGCACACATACACAGAAACATGTATAGCATATCCATATCTCATCTAACATATTATACACTCTCTCCCTTACTTTCGAACTCCACCTCCATAATTCTTCATCAATTATGCAAAAATATGTAAACAAACACAAATATATGTGTGTGCATTTGAAAAATTACATTCTACAGTACACGCACTGCAGAGATTCTGCTGTTACATAGAAGAATAGAAACAACAGGAGTCTGTAGTCACATCAGCAGCTCTATGAAGCTGCAGTTACTACAAAAAAGATTGGAAGTGCCAACGTTTGTGGTTTGTAGTAGTCGTGGTGAAGGTGAGGTCACCAGAATTACTGGTTATACACCTCCACAAACCAGTCAAGTTGCAGTTACAGTCTACATCCATGTCTGTGAAAACATTGATGCTTCATACACATTTTCCCTCAGCAGCACATAAGATCTGTACAGTCAGCACAGTTTCAAGGTGGACACCGAAGATTAGTGTCACTGATTCAGCACCTGACCAAATGTCTCCTCCTCTGCTCCTGAGATATGGTGTTGAATGTTTTGTGAGGTCACAGTGACCTTGGACCACCAAAGTCTTTTCAGTTCATTCTTGAGTCCAAGTGGGCGTTTGTGCCAATTATGAAGAACTTCCCTCAAGAAGTTCTCAAGATATCACGTTCATAGGAATGAGACAGGTGCAAGGTCACAGTGGCCTTGACCCTTGACTGCCAAAATCCAATCAGTCCAAGTTAACATTTGTACCAAACGTGAAGGAGTAATTTCCCTCTTACTACTCTTGAGATATTGCAGTTTAAATACACGTCATCCTTTAGGAAACATGAATGTCTGACGCAAAATTCATGGCAATACCTCCAATATTTATGAAGATATTTTAGTGTGGATCAAAACGGTGGACTGACCCAATGATAAGACACTGCCAGCCCTGAGCATTTTCATTAGTAAGGCAAAAAACACATCACAGCATTTAGTATATTTAGTTTTGAATAACTGTCTTTTTGGAACACCAAAACAAAACTCTGACCTTAAAGTCAAATGCCATTATGTTTTCAACATTGAAAAATCATTAGATGAAATAAGCAGATGGTTTGAGTGTAGTTTATGGGTGACTATTGCTCATTTGCAACTTTCATGTTTGTTTTATGGAAACACCATTAGCTCATCCGCCTGGCTGCTTTCAATTAAAACTAACACATACTCATACAATCACTGTGATGAGACAAACACAACACACACACACACACACACACACACACACACACACACACACACACACACACTTGTTGGAATTCAAACACCTAGGAGCCATGAAATCTCAAAGAGGAGTCACACAAGCTAACAGATGACAGAGGTAGAGCGAAATCCAGACAAACACATCCTTGCATACATTAGCCATTTGTGGTTTAGATCCTGGTGAAGGCAGCTGGTCTGTTTTAAGGGAATAAGACCTGAGGTTGTTCTGGGAATACACACACAAAAGGACATAATCACAGATGCTGGGAAGATCTTAGACATATGTTGGGGTCCATCCAAACACAGCAGGGGACGCTAGAAGCACTTAACAGTTGCTTGTATTTGTCTTTTTGTGCATGGGTGTGCATGTTTGTACTTGAGTGTGCACGAGCGTGCCAAGGTTTGTATGTGTCTACTCACTACATACAAAAGCAAACATACATTGTATTTAAATGCATTTACCCTACCTTTGCTATGAGGCTGAGGGGTTCTCGGCAGGACGGTGGCAAGGCTGATGTCACTTCCGTTGCCAGGTCAGGTATTTCCTGTTGTAGGTACAGCTCTAACATGGCTGCCAGCTGGGACAGACCTTGTTTCTTTTGCTCAGGCATGGAAGTCAGGTCTGTAGAAAAGATAAGAAAAAAAAAATCACCTGTCTGTCCCTGTAAGCTTCTGACTACGTCTTGGAGAAGATTTTGCTTTGACACTGACAGACACAGAAATACACCCATCTCTTTCTGTATGAAGAGAGCTTAAATATGATGGAAAAAGCAACCTTTTTATACTGCACTGGCATAGGACTCAAAACATACACACATATCCACACACTCTTTGAAGAGAGACGTACGTGATTCGTGCTCCTCCAAAGTGTAGAGCTCCTCACTACTGCTCTTGGATGGACTTAACTAGAAGGCAAAAGAAGACAAGGGGGGGGGTAGCATTAGCATGTATAGTTTTACAGAGTAATTTTTCTGCTACTGTTACACATCATGTGTGAAACTCCCAGAAGCACATTGTTGCTGTTGGATGAAGCCCTTGAAAAGGCAAACTTCTGAACAGGCACTTGGAAAAGCAGCTTTGTTTTGTTGCATAGTTTTTTTTTTCATGAACAAATGCAAATAAAATTTTCCCACACTGACTGGGAGGCTTTTCATCTCTTAATGAAAGTTAACACATTAATATCCCCAAAAATCAGAAAGTTCATGATTTCATCACATAGCAGCAATGTACAGCTCACCACAACCGACATAAGAAAAGATACAAGTTGCCATATTTACTTTAGCTTTCTTCAACCATGAGAAACTCTGGAAACATACCAAAGCAAAGAGGAGTCTCGCAGCCAGACGGACTGAGTCAGTGGGAACTCTGGGAAGGAGGCTTTGCAGACATTTACACTCTCTCTTGTGACCAGACCATGCTCGTTTCTGCAGGAGAAAGGCATTTAGACAAATTGACACACATACAAACATATACACACACACAAACACACACACACTACCTGGCAAGTGATATTGCAGTAGCGAGCCATCTTGCACTGGGAACACCGCAACAAGGTCTCACGTCTAGACAGAAGGAGAGAGAAAAACATTAGTTAATCCTGCACAGATTGTCAAATTAGCTTCCACATCTATCTATCTATCTATCTATCTATCTATCTATCTATCTATCTATCTATCTATCTATCTATCATCATCAGGAGAAACTCAATGATTCAAAGACTATTCACTGTTATCAAAAGGGTCTCAAGGCCAGATGTACAAGTTTTTAAGCTTTTCTCTACAAGTGAATGCCTCAGTGAGCTGAACTGGGACCAACACATGAAATTTATTAAATCGCTGATGTCAAACTTTCATTTCTGTTGCACCACTTCAGTGTTTGAATGAAAACTGTTCAACTGCTCCACATACAAAACAGTTTTGGTCATATTTAAGCTGCTTCACTACCAAACACATGCACATATCCACTCAAGCATCCTTCATGTTCCTGCCATTGTCCTGACCTTTTCCCATGTAACACACTTGTCTTATTATATTAGCTTCATGACAATGACTGTGTGCATCAATTATCTAGTTTTATCTACCTACCTATCTTCTTTTAGATTGTCTAACAGCAGTACATTAGGTAAATTCTCCTCCCTGTCACAGTCTGTTAGTATCACAGCACTTGCATGTGTCTGAGTGCCTATGTGTGTGTTTGCTGTGTGCGTCCACTTGTGGTGTATGTAACAGTTTTTGTGTGTATGTGTGTGTGTGTGTTTCCTGCCTCCGAGGTCTACTGTATTTCTCAGAGTGACACTGCTGTCCTTTCCAGTTTGCCTGTCAGTCTGATAACAAGCCAGAGCAAAGCAGTGTCTGTCTGCTTCACGCAGCCAATTACAGCCAGTAGAGAGAGTAACACTACAACATACACACACACAACACGATGTGAGTCACAGGAACTCTGTCAGAGTCTGTTTGTGCACAGGCCATTAATGATCCATACAGATAACGTACATAGGTAATGTACTTGTAATATATAATATTATAGCAAGTTTCTTTTGGCATTTATTGCCTTTGTCAGAAAGTAGAGATTGACTGATTGATCGATTTTTATTTGGGTCATTAAAGCGACAGTTCACCCCAAAATTAAAATACACGTATTTTTTCTTTTACCTATAGTGCTATTTATCAGTCTTGATTGTTTTTGTATAAGTTACTGAATGTTGGACATATCGGCCATAGAGATGTCTGCCTTTTCTTGATTATAATGGAAGTAAATGACATTCGACTTTTGGAGCCCAAAACACCAAGATAAGCAATGTGCAAGAAATACTGTCCATCCATCCAACCAAATTACTTTGCAGAGGGAGTCATGGAAAAGACGCTCCTGGTTGTGACAGTGAGATACATAAACATTTATGGCGTCCTCCTCAGCTTAGCTGTAATGTTAGCCAACTCAGTGGTGCTAGGTGAGGGAGAAGAACGCTTTTGGACACTTAAACAGTTGGTGCGTGTAGTTCGGAAGAAACAAAGTAGTTCCGATAAGAAGTTTTACTGACATTTTACTGAGGTAGACATTATATAACAATATTTACATCAGAAAAACAAGTAAAAGTTGACCTACTGGTGACAGAAGTCACTGCAGCATGTATGACACTGTCTAGCCTACAGTGCTGTGTTTCTATTGTGCAATTAGCCTCCTGAGACAAGTCTTACTTGGTTTCAATACTTACAGCCCATAGAATAATGAACAGACAGAAAACAAGTGCCCTTCTTGTAGGGTGGCAAATGCGGGTGATTTTCTATTTGGCAAGTAAATTTCAGAGGACTATCTGCCACACTGGAGGTGAATGTCTGCGCCAAAATAGTCATGTAATATGCTAAATCTCAGGTTGACAAACACATAGACACATACACATGCAAGAGACATGTTTTACGTGTATCTAAATGGTGTCGCGATACTGCTACACTGCTAAGATGCACATAAAAAGCAAGAGCTCCAAGTTTTGTGACACTGTGTAGCGTATAAGATATCAGCTGATCACTTGCATCTGTCAGCTTCTGGCTACTGTTTGGTTAGCTAGTGTAGCTGAGGGTTATGAGTTGCGCCCATACTTACAAAGGTAATCGAATAATTGCACCGAAGACACCTTGGTCTGAACTAAGACAACAAACTGCCCTAGACATAAACGCCACATCACTGCTTACCAGAGAGAACTACTTCACATACTGAGGCTGTGCTGATAAGTTGTTTAGTAATAATTTTGGTTCAATTTTTTCTCCAGCTTCTTCATTAGGTTTGTATCACACATTATACCTTATCATCTCAATGAAATGTACTGAAACAATTATATATGTGACACAAAAAAAAGTAAATGTACGCTTGGCTGGTGGATTTTTTCCATCTACCAGTCTCATTGGCTATGGAGTCAAGAAGTTCACTTCTAAGCTGCGGCTTATACCGACACATCAGTAGGCTGAACAGCGATGATGTGTCGAATAACATGATATGGCTAGTAAACTGCCATCTTAGTTGAAAAAAAACATCATCTATAGATGATGTTTTATGTGGCAATAATCCCAAACAGGGACGGAGACATTTTTCTTTTTTACTAGTCCTGTGACGTTACCCCCGCCACTCATAGCTGCCATATTTCTCAGCTCAGCTGCCTGTTCCACCACTAGAGACTGACCTCTGGTGGTGCATTTTGTGCACTACATCGCCTCAATACAGCATCTCCGTATCAGTTTAAAAGAAAGAGGGGTGTCTGTGTTTTGATGGTATTGAAAGTCATACCGTCGAGGTTTCTAAATACCCCGGTAAACACACAGATGTATGCAGAGACATATAGATATAGATAAGGAAACATCTCTCAAAATCTCATTTAATAACACTAATAATATGACAGAAAGGAGACAGGCATGAAAAATGGGGAGTGAGAGGGATGACATGCAACAAAGGTCCCCAGCTGAAATGAAATGGGCAACACTGCAATTAGATGGTCTACGCCTGTTGTCCCTTGTTAACAAGGACACCTCATATAGCAGGCTTTTCAAGTCTTTTACCTTGAATTTCACCTCTGTAACAACAGATTGTTGGACCATGTCCATGCATGTCCATACAGCTTAATTATCTCATTTTACATGGGTCCCAGTATTGTCTGTAGAACATGCAAGATTCTCAGTCTCACAACTTTGACTTCATCTTATTAAACATGCTCATTTTGAAAGTCTCTGCAATTTACATGCACAAGTGCTAATGACTGGCAACACACTCTACATTCATTTTTGTGTGGGATTTCTCAGCATTATTAGTTACATTCCAACATTAGAGCATAAACATAGAGGAGTCAGGGTTAGCAGCGGAGCCTGAGGATCATTTGGCATGAGCCAAATGTCACTGTGTGATTTTTCATATGACTTGAGAGAGAGGGAGAGAAAGTGATAATATATTGCTAATTAAATCTGACAATGGATGGTATTATGAGCTTACACACACAAAATGAGGTAATGGAGAACATGCTATGATGGATGTAAATAGATTAGCCCAGGGCTTATCGTACGGAATATGGGACATTTGATTAGATTGGACATACTTATGACTGCTGTTTATGACATTATGAGAACCTTAAAGGCAAAATCAGGCATATAATATGAACACACTCACTCACACAGTGTGGGTCTGACAGAAGGCTGTTGCCTGTTAATGTTAGCGTCTGAAGTTAAGTGTTTCCTATGACTGTTTATCAGTGCGTGACCAGACTGGACTGTTGTATTTGGCCCGAGGCCTGCACAGCCGTCAACAAGTTTCCAAAACACACTCCTCTGTCCTGTTATTTCTTCCTAACCCTCTTGTGTCTGATTTACAGCTTTCCTCTCCGTCCCACTCCTCCCTAACGTCTTCTTACCCCCCTCATGTTAGGCCGCTGTGTCTTATTTGCGATGACCTTTCCAGCCTGAAACCCAATGGTTAAATTTATAGCTTCACCCAGGGATAGAGGTTCATGAAAACACAGCTATTCTTGTCACGTTGAGCCCTACCAGAAACAGGGAAGCCACCCACAGTTTAAGAAACACATGCCTGCAGTATGAGACACAAAGCAATAATAGCAGATAGGAGCAGGCCAGACCTAAACACAGCCAGGTTCTGTGTAGCTTCAACACATGGACTGAGAACATAACTCAGACGCTTGGAGTTTGGTCACATCACCAGCGGACAGCCGCAGGAAGTCCATCCATCTTACGTGAATCCAGACAGGAAGGCTGATGCTGAACACGACACCATTTAAAGTCCGATATTTGTTCCCTGCATCTTAACTTAAGAGGCTGAAATCACATGCTGAAAGAGCTATGCTGCGTTCATGAATGCCATTTTGATATCAGGTACAGTAGATTTCCATAACTTCCACATGGTAAAACCATCAAAATCTGCCTCAAAATGAATTCCATCATAAACACGGAATCCCACAGAAATACCACTGTTATTTATCCAAACTGAATACCTTTAAATATATCAGGTAGCTACTATTCTCAACTACCATAATGATGCTTGACTTAACATGTCTGTGGGGATCCACACTGAGGTAGTGTGAATAATATGATGAAGCAAAAAGAGCTGGAAACAATGCAACATAAAAAAGTTATTTTCAGTGAGGAGAAAAATCAGTTATTCTAATAGGGTTTTCTAATGACTGAATGGAGATACATATACTGTTTCAAACCATTCAACAATCAAAAACTCTCAAAGTAAGGACTTTGTTGTATGTTATTTTGTAAATGAATGTTAATAGTGTAATAATATGTTAACTCTTTCCAGTGGTGAAGGTGGACAGTTAGTTTCTCCATTCCTTTGTTCTAATTTACAAAAAAAATTCTGATGATATATGCCACAAGACGATAGAAATTTGATTTTGCAATACTGTGTTCTAGGGAACCATAGTGGGCTAAGCTGCAAATCAATGAGCAGGACAGTTTTATAGCAATATTGAATGTACAGGACTTTTACATCAATGTGATGAAGTAGCTTGATTTGCCAGGTATCTAATTTACTGGACTGGCCAAAACATACATTTATTTTACATTATATTATATTTTATTTGTGCTGTTTCTCAAATTGAGTCACAAGAAAATGTGCTCTATCAAGATATATGTATCAATATCACTGTAAGTGCTTACAGTAATGAAATATGGACGCAACGACTGATGTACTGCGAGGAGAGAGATACACAGGGGTGGGCCGTGCTGAAATGGCCAGACACGAAAATAAAAACATTCATTCATTCATAGGAAGAACATATATGTCGAGTATATCATTTGGGGCTAGGTCCCAAACTACTTTTAAGGATACCAACCAAATTAAGTCAGTACTACCAAGTACCTATTCACATTTAATCAATTGGTGCCAAATTCCGGTACCTGATAGCTCAGTGTGTAGTGTGTGTGCATAGCGACTGTGTGACTAAGCAAGAGACACGGTGGCTGCGCTCACAGCAGACAGGTGTTGGCGATCCGGGCAGAGGGAACTGTTAGCAGTGAAGCTGTCTAGTGGCAGTAAATGTAAATGTAATGCCAGTGAATTAACAGCACAGCTGTTTAATAATACCCAAGAAGTTCCTGTGTCTTGCTTCCAAGCTGCTGGGCAAAAGTAATGGGAGTCTGTGGGATTACAAAAAGAGCAGAGTGTGCTGCTCTCTGGTTCTTTCAAGAGAGAGCACACTCCGCTCTGCCAAGGCTTCCAAAATGTTGCCTGGGTCCAGACCTTTGAATCTACCAACTCCACCGAGTTTTAGTCGACTGCTTCGTCTGGCATTGTGACATAAAATAGCAGTTTCTTGGTTAATGTAAAAAACAACCAAGGGGCACTGCTGGGGACTCAATAAGCCAGTCAACACCATGGACAGGACTAGCACCACTGTCAAGCTGCTGTCAAGCATTGCCAAGCGGTGCGTTGAAACCAGTGAGGAGTATGAGTAATGGCAAGCTCTGTAGATGATACAGACGCCACTATCAAAGTTGTTCTAAATAGGGATGCACGATATTGGATTTTCTGCCGATGTCGGATAAGCCGATATGTAACAGCTTATTTGTCAGATAACCAATATCAATGTCAGTATCTACAACTTCTTTCCCCACCTAATTTTAGTGATCATCAAGTCTCTTCTGTAGTGGAATTACCATCATACTATACATGCATATGCTTATCATGACGGCCCACCAGCAGATGGAGACATGAAATTAAATACATTTCAGTGTAAGTAATATTCATTCATTGTGCAAAATAAGAAAAAGCATGTTGGCCGATTCCATTCATTTTAAAGCCAATATCAGCTGATACTGATAACATGTTGATATTATTGTGCATCCCTAATTCTTCACGTCTTCTCAATATCGCTCGACATCATAGTTTGCCTAACTTAGCTTCACTCATCTCTTAAAATTCCCGCCAAGCAGTGCGGACTTACAATGACATTAGATTTAGGCGGATATGTTGGTCTCCAGTAATTGGCTAGGGAAAATGAAATCCCCCGCTCCACAGATATTACTTAGAGTGGAGGCAATGTCTGACTGAAGATGTAAACAGAATGTAACAACTGTAACAAAGGGAATCACCCTTACATTTATGCACATACTGTCGGGAAAAAATAGACTTATGTTGCAGACAGTTGCATAAAATAAAATGAGAGTACGTCTGTTGCGTGAGACGTGTGAGTAAAAAACATGTCTGATACGCTTCAATCTAGAAACAGAGAGCAATGGTGAGCCGAAAATTGATGCAAAAAGCGCTTGCTGCAATATTTGTAATGCAAAATGCAAAGCTGAGCAGGGCAACATGTCTAATCTGAGCAAAATGAACATGTTCTTAATAAGTAACAATGTTGAAATTCAGGACTTATTTTATAAAATGGAAGTGACGTTTTTATCATAACAGAGAGAGTCAAGTATGGGCAAGGTACTTAACTCTCTCATTGGGTACCAGTACTGAATTCCAGGTACCAGTATCCATTCAAATGTGAACGACCCAACCCCAATATCAGTAGTTACTCTGCCACATAAATTAATACGTAGCTGCACCAACCGTTGTTATGGTGACCACCTCCAGGCTGATAAGCTCTCAGCATTTCCAAGGCATCCAGTCAAACACACACACACATCATTGTATAGATATCCGTCACATGACTCAGGTATTCCAGCAGGACTGCAGAGGTAATATCTTGGCTACACATAATTGAATACCTCCTCTCAGTAAAGGTTGTATGACTCATGAAAACAAATATTTTTGCACTTTTCTCACTGCAAGAATGGGACGGTAGCAATGCAACCCACTGATGTTGACTATTGGCATTGGATTACTGGATTTCAAGGCCATCTGAGACCTTGAACTATAGCTCCATAACAACAACAATCTCCACCATAACAACAAAAACACATTTCATATAGTAACATCTTGTAGTATTTCAACAGCTCAGCCAACTGTTCTTTCAACTGTTTTTTTTTCTGAATCCAAAGTGAGCAGTAAGCAAACACCTACACACTTTCTGTACATTTCATGCACACGCACATGCACACGCACACGCACACGCACACGCACACGCACACACACACACACACACACACACACACACACACACACACACACACAACTGTTCTGGCCTCTAGGCTATAACCAACAAGAGATCCAAACATACGCTGCCACATACTGTACATACAATGTGATACGCACACTGACTTAGCGTAGTCCAAATATAGCTGTGGACAATAACATCAGAGCGAGACGGATCAAAATAAACTGGAAAGATATGAATTTCTTCAGTCTTCCACAGTTCATTAGTATGCAACAGAAAATTACTTTCTTGTTTAATAAAAATACTCATTTTCATAAAGAGCATAATTTCTCCCAAGAAACACAGCTGTCTCATCTTCAGCCATGTTATCTTATTATGTTCCCTCTTTCCCCCCCATCATCTCCCTCCCTCTCTTCATCCCTTTCTTTCCCTCTGACTTTCTTCCCGCTGCCTTTTTTCTGCCCTTCTTCTCCCTCAGAGTCAGATGTTGTGTGAAGTGATGGTCGTCTGAATGGCAGGTCCATGGTTGGACTGCGGGCACAGAAGGAAAACTCATGAATAACATTAGATGGGCCTCATTAGGAACATGCAGAAGGCTGAATTAAAAAAAAGACGCATCCTCTCTCTATGCAGCCCCTCCACTTCCTTTCAATGTCATACTCTCATTTTATTAATTTCCTCTTTTCCCTTTAACATAGTCATTAGGTCATTTTGTCTTTCATGTGTCCTTCTATCACTCTTACATCCTACACACTCAAAATGCCTAGATTACAAAACTTAACACTTCTCACACCACTATAAACCAACAATTTGGATTACTAATTTACTGTTTAAGTCATGTACCTAGCGAAAATGGCAAACATTTCCTGTTTTGCGGTGACCACTTGGTAGAGCACAGATTTAATTCTAACGCCTTGCCCTTGGCTGCATGCCAACCTCCCATCTCTCCATAGCTATCCTATCAAAGGTAACACAACGTCCAAAAAATAATCTTAAAAAACATTTGCTGATTCCAGCCTCTCAAAAATGAGAATATCATTTTCAGTTGAATGTTGCTGGATTTTTAACTTTTGTTCTGACAAAATAATCACTATGAAAATTTCAACTTGGGTCTTAGGAAGCTGAAATGTACATTTTTTGCTTTTTTTGTTGACATTTTATAGGCTAATGCTTTGTTCACATGGAATCAGGGAGATAGTAGACGGCAAACTGGATATCATGTTAGTGGACAAGAGCAGGATGGTAAAATTAGGAGAGGCCAGGGGAGAACACCAACAGTGGTACTGGTAGACAGCATTGCCATTCAAAGTTAAAATATTCAACTTTTTGCTGGAATGGATTTTACAGCCGAATTTTATGTAGTTGCCCCACACAAGGAAAGAAAACACAGGGGTTCTGGGCAATTACTGGACATTACTAGGAAAATTACATAAAATAATAAACACAATTAAAAAAATATACATATTTATTCAATTCTTTGTGAACAATACAGTACCATCATTGCTACATATTGTCATGCATGTTTTGTTTTACCATTCTGCCAGTCTGTTGGACCCTTTGTTTGTTTTTCCAGTGCTGTCCAGAAGGCGTTTTCCGTCTGCTATCTACGGTCCGCCTGATTTCACTTGAACAATGTAAAAAAAAATCTACACGTTAATCAATGTAACTGTTAGTTATAGCCCTAATCAAGATCCCTGTAATTATTACAATCACAGTCTACAGCCATGACGTAGAGCTCCTTCTTCTTCTTAGAGACACAGTCACAAAAAGCTGAGAGCCTTATTATACATTACATACAGCATAACGTCTCTAACTACTTTCTGTAGAGGAACCTGGTTGCTTTACCTGTATTTCATGTCATTTTTAATTTCTATTTTTTATAATCATGAAACAAAAATTCTGTGAGATACATTACATAGACAAGTAACTCAAAGTAATGAGACACCAAATTATATTTTTTTAATATGGGTACATAGTATAGTATAATATGTAAACTGTGCCCGTATTTTTCCTCTTTTCGTTTTCCTCCTCCAAACAACAGCAGTGTGTTTTCTAACGTGCAAATGAGCCACTCCTTAAGTTGTGTAAAATATCAGACATGCAGTCATCATCCACTCCTGAGAAGGTGTTTTTCTTAAGATAAAGGCCTGGTGCAGGGAAACACAAAACATGACTGAAAGGAGAAAGGAAATCATGAAGAAACACAAAAAGAGAAAAACAACAATACAGGACATAAAAACTGTCACCAGGCAGTAGAGGAAGTGACTGAAAGATGCTGGGTTTTGTGCATTGATATGCAAGAGCATAGATGTGTGCACCCACAAGTGTGTATATTGGTCAATTTTGTTAAGTCTATGCTATCAGACACCTAATTAGGCCTACCTCAGCATGTCTCTGTCTCTGTCAGTGTCTTTGTGTGTGTGTAGTATGGTAATTAATTTCCCATGAGTATTGGCTGCTGTGCTGCAGCCGTGAGATTTAGTTCTGTGTCCATGTGTGTGTCCGTGTGTGTGTGTGTGTTTGTGTATGTCAATAATTACAGGGGTCCTCTTTTCTGGGTTGTCCGGTCGTGCCTGAGTGAATTTTCTCATTTCTAGGCTGAGTGGCCAACACAGCATGGTACGACTCACTCCCACATGACAGGTAATGATGTGCGAGTATATGTATAGTAAATTACTGACAAATATTAACATAAATCAACAGCTACATTCCTGATGCCTTCGAAACGATAGACGAGTACTAGAAAACTACAACTGCACTTTCATGTTTCACAAGCTAATCCTAAGCCTTCCCTGCTCTGCCAGAGATTCTTGTTAGTTGATCTTGAGAAACACTGCTTGACAACTCAGCTCTTCCTCATGCAGGAAAGCAAACACCAGCAAAATCTCTCTTTACCAGCACTGCTAGTGTAGTGCATTACAAAGTAATTGCGAGTTAGTGTAAGCATGAGCGCTCTACAAATGAGCTTCCTGAAGGGACACTACTGCCATCTAGTGTTGCAGCTAGTGTTGCTACGATAGCCCATCTCCACAGAGCTGAACCACTCAGTAGGCTGCAGGCATCCACAGCACAGCAACACCGACACATCAGCACATGGGTTTAGTGTAGATTGGTGACTGGCATGTAAAGCACTCCTGACAGTGTGTGTGTGTGTATTCGAGTGAGAAAGAGAGAGAGAGATGCCAGCTGTGCTGCTTCCACAGCCATCCTGGAACCCTTGCTGGGTTGTTAATGGTTGTTTAGAGGATGATTCATTGATACCTGAGGGGACTCATATGGGACGTGTCTCCTTATGGCTTTATTTCCATGATGATGAGAGGACATGGGCGCGCGCACGCACACACACACACACACACACACACACACACACACACACACACGAAATATGGTCTCAAGGGAACATCTTTCCTTGACAAGAAATTTATTTTTTGTACTGTTCTAGGATCCTTTAAGAAAGCACTCCACTGTAGGTTTGGTCATTTCTTTGCTGATTAAGTAGCTTTTAAAGCTTTTAAAGTGTAAAATTCTACAAAGTCTATAAAGAAAATTCAAGCATAAAAAAGATACTATATATATATAATAATCAAGTAAAATCAGGATGATACGAAAGCTGACACAGCCTACAGATGTACACAAATGGCAAAACCAGAGAACAGAAAAAAGGTTAGGATGAAAAATGTATTTTACAGATTCAAGCGCTTTGACATTAAATTCTATGTTATTCTGGAGTATAGGGGTAATATTTGCTTTGCAGCTTTTGGGTGTGTGGTTGGTAGGACATATAAAAGAACTTCATGTTTAAGTATTGGAGATCAATATGCATTGGAGCTCTTCCATGCAGTGTATCAAAGGTGATCACACGAGTTTTAAAAGCTATTTGAAAACATACTAGAACCCAGTGTAAAGAGAATAAACCAGGAGACATATGAGCAGATGTAGTCTGATCTCAGTTAAAAGCCTGACAGTGAAATTTCAAAAAGCAGAATTTAAATTTGAATGAGTCATTCAAGTAAAAAAAGGATTAATCATCAGAGCAGGGTGTAATAAAGACAAGGATAACTTTCTTGGTGTCCTAGAATGAAACAGTAGATCTGAACTTTGCTATATTTCTGGAGTAAAGGAAGCATGACTGAGCCAGTTTTGTGATTGCTGACTAAAATGCAAACAAGAATCCATAAAAATCCTAAACTCAGACATACAGGCAGTATACAGCTCAAATAAGAGCCAAGTGAATGTCAAAAAAATTCAGGATTGGCATGATAACTAACAATTAGATTTTCTGTCTTATCAATATTAACTGAAGGAAGAAACCTCATCCAGACAAGTCAGGGACATCAGTGATTCATATCTTTTCCGAATGAGTAAATGAAAGACAGAAATCATATGGTAATAATTTTATCTAAGACGTCATTCATAAAACTAAGCCTTTCTACACAGGGCTTAAATTATGTTTTAGCTTTCTGCCTTTGGGTCTAAAAGAGACATGAGCATTTATGTATAACAGATGCACGGCCTAAGATCAGTGGAATAATGTGAATCCACAGGGAGCCTTTTTGTTTTTACCCAAATTCCTTCTGGGAACAAACACACGGATCAACATTTAAAGTTCAACACTTGATGGCAGAATACAGACTTTCATTAATTGTTACACTAAGCCGAACCAACCAAGGAACAACTCATCCTCGTGAGGACCGACATCAATTTTCTACAAAGACATGTGGTCCTCACAAGTAGAGTTAAAAATGATCCATGCAGGCGTTTGGCTTGATGAATACCAAACATTTACAGACATGAGGAGGCGTGTTCCCAGTTTACAGCAAATCACTTGGTTTGCAAATGACACAGCTGTGTGTGTGTGTGTGTGTGTGTGTGTGTGTGTGTGTGTGTGTGTGTGTGTGTGTGTGTGTGTGTGTATGTGTGTGTGTGTGTGTTTTGCCAACACCAAGTTGTTTTGAGACACCTGGGTATCTAACTGCAGGCGGCAGAGAAAACTAGAGGGAGAAGGAGAACAGAGGGAACAGAGGGGAGGAGGAGGTGGAGGAGAGGGAAGCAGATGCAAGCAAAAATAATCTACATCAGGAATGAGGCAGAGGCAGGTGGGACAAAAAATATATCTGAGCGATGAGGGATGAGGAGATTGTGGAGGAGACGGGTGAGGAAAAATGTAGAATGAGAAGAGAAGAATAGCAGATGGGAAGAAAAACTGTGGAAAGAGGGGAGGAAGACACAGACGTCAGAGGCAGCAGATGGGAGTATAAATTGAGAGGAGGGAACAAGGTAAAGGAGGAGGAGTGCTGTCTCGCTTTTTGAAATATTTCCCTCCTCTCGTCTGCTCCAGCTCCTCTTTCTGCCCGTTCATCTACCTGCATCTAAAGTAGTAATCTGTATGCTTCATATACCACTGCATCCATACACCCTTATCAGTGTATGCATGTGTGTGTGTGTGTGTGTGTGTGTGTGCAAGTTAGAAAAGGGGGAAAAAGGGTGTATGCATGAGCAAGAGATGAAATGTTTGAAAAGGAGAGTGTGAGAATAAGAGAGATGGGGTAGAGGTTTGACAAAGTTCGTGGCAGAAGATGAAACAGAGAATGAGCAGAGAAAAGAACTGTATTTGCACACCATGCAGTGTAACTGAACAATATCCTGAAAATATGCCTTTGACACTGACGAGGTCCGTTAAGACAAAATATGAAGCAAATTTTAGATATGAAATCGATGAGAAGATGAGAATGGGCAAGAATTGATGCTTTAGAAGGTGAAAATTAGAGCTGCCCACGAAAGCCAGAGATTCGAATCATCAGTTTGACATCAGCTGCCTGAGATTCCTTCAAGTCGAGCAGTCTGTTTTGTTTTTGTTTTGTTTTGTGTTGTTTTGTTTTTGTCAGTGAGTGTACATCTTGGGACATTTTGGTAGCCAGATTTAGCTGCAGAGTGAACGCTCCTTGCTTTCATGCTGCTCTTCAGTACAGGCAGCTGTGGACCCAGACCCAGGGTGAGTCTCAGTGAGACGGAGGCAGCTGTCCCAGTGGAAGAGAGGCTTTGCCCGGTCAGATAACCTTATCTTCTGCCTTCTGCTTAGAAGTGGTGAATATACAGCTCACAGCAACTTAAAACCATATAGTTTCTGGCTTTTGTTTGATATCCTGTGTTGGCAAAAAAAAAGCACATTTCCTCCTTTAGCGTAGTTAGCACTTATTATCTAGGCAGGCTTGTTTATCATAGACTTTTTCAAATTTAAAAACATAAACATTGTAAACGGGTCCCTTTGTATTGTGAACACAGTAGCTGACAGGAAGTAAACAGGGATCAAAGCTGTTGCCCTAGCAAAGGAACAACAACAGTCTGTATTACGTGAACGTCCCTGTCACCCTGAATGTTCCGCCGAACCCCATTCAAACTCTATATGAAAAAAATAACTGAACAGTCAAATATTCGTATTGAACAGTGAAATCTGATTTGACTGACAGAATTCTGAGTTGGGTACTCCCTAAACTGCTTCTGGACCAGATGCTGATACAACCCTCACTAGTGCTGTGCAGTGTGACAGACAGGGTGGTTTGCAGCCAAGTGTGAAGCGGTCAGGATAAGAGTAAGCAACTCCAAGTCTGAGGTCATGGTTTTCTGCCGAAAACCGGTGGAGTGCCCCCTCCAGGTTGTGAGTGAGTTACTGGCCCAAGCGAAGGGGTTCAAGTATCCCGGGGTCTTGTTCACAAGAGAAGCTAGAATGGAGATCGGCAGTTTGGCTGCGGGCCCTGTACCAGACTGTCATAGTGAAGGGAGAGCTGAGCTGGAAGGTGAAGCTTTCGATTTACTGGTCCATCAACGTCCCAACCCTCACCTATGGTCAGGAGCTATAGGTAATGACCGAAAGAATGAGATGGCAGATACAAGTGGGCAAAATTAGTTTCCTATGTTCAGCCTTACTACAGGGTAAGGAGCTCGGACATCAGGAGAGAGCTCAGAGTAGACCCGCTGCTCCTTCCCGTCAAAAGGAGCCAGTTGAGGTGGTTTGGGCATCTGATCAAGATGCCTCCTGGGCACCTCACTTTAGAGGTGTTTCAGGCACATCCAACTGGTGGGAGGCCCCATGGCAGACCAAGAACACGCTGGAGGGATTATATATCTTGTCTGGCCTGGGAACGCCTCGGGATCACCCTGGAGGAGCTGGAAAGTGTTGCTGGGGAGAGGGGCGTCTGGAGTACTTTGCTCAGCCCGCTGCCCCTGCGACCTGGCCTCAGATAAGCACTTGAAAATGGCTGGATGGATGAATGGAGATGATATAAAAACGCAATAAAACGCAAGCATAGGTTAAACACATGACTCATGCAGGCAACAGGAGTGGACTGTAGGACGGTTGCTTTAATGACTAAAAATAGCCTAGGTATTTAGCCTGGGTATAAAGTAACCTAGATAAGGTGTATTGAAGATTGGTCAGAGTGTACATTGGTAGTTTGCTATGAAAAACGTCTGCAAAGTTGGTACATTGTCTTTGGCAAATGAACACCGACTGCACCAACAGTCCAGAAATCAAATACATGTAAATAACATGCGCTGAAAACAAACACCACTTTTGAGTTCACCCTGGAGAAAATGGCTGTGACATAATCTTGGTCTCTGTGCATTTATCGGTGCACTGATCTCAAATACTGACTGGAAAAAACGAATTAAAGTTGCATCTCACCGCTGTGTTCTAAATTCTTCAACATTACAAGCGACATACTTTTCCTGATTGGCTCAAAAGGCAGTGTCATGATGATTTGTGAGGTTTGCCTCATCTGCTAGTGCCTTGTTTTGTACTTTTTGTTGTGTTTATACAAGTTTAGCTTCCTTCTAACAGGCATTTACATCCAGCCGAAATTAGAACAAAACTCTCGAGTCAACCGCCTGTCAATATTTCTTATGTTCTTTGAAATAATGAAGACCCCTTGGAAATTGGTTCATCCAACTTTCAATCAAAAGTTTCTTGCTATAAATAAGACAAAAGTATTAGATGTTTTGTTTTTGTTGTCTGCACTGTTCTGCTGTTTGTGTGTGTGCGCATGCACGCGTATGTGTGTTTATGTGTGTGGTCCAAAGAGACAGTGAGTGAGAGATTGGTGTCAAATATAAAGACTTCATCTGACAGAGATAATGTTGCCTTGCTCATGTCGCCTAACGCAGTCGCACACAGTAACGACCTGACAGCAGAGAGAAACACATCTAAGTTCTTCTTTGGTCTGTCAAAACCAGAGAAAAACCCATCAAAGCCTGTGCGTGTGAGTGTGTGTGTATGTGTGTGTGTTTGATGTGTTATCTGTCCAACAGAGACTGTGTGTCATCTACCTCCATCTATCTCTGGAACTTCTTCTTCTCATAGTTTCAATGCAAATATGTAACTGTCACTGGGACTAGGATTCAGTCTCTCAGGTTCTGTGCAAACACTTTTCACTGAAACAGTTTGCAAGCTCAGAGTTAATCAATGCCTCTTATGTGAATTGTAAAAATAACAAGCTTAGACTTCATTTTTGCCGTGCAATGCTCAGTGTTACTGCTTGATGATGGAAAACAACACAGCGTCTTGATACATTACCTTCACTGTGTTGCAGCTATGCATCTTACCAATCATAACCAGAAGCTAACAGACAATGATGAAGGCAGGGAGAGAATACAGTCCTTCCAACACAGTCCTTTTCCACTCCAGCTGCTTTGATATGCAGGTTGCAACATGTTTTATCCATAAATGGGTACATTTACATGCACACTAATATGCCACTGTGATGAATATGACAATATTCCAAATGTGATATGTGTCATGTAAACAGCATATCCCATTTGGATAATCCGAGTTCCTATGGTAAGACTGAACCATAGACTGTATAACATGACAGCTCTCCAAAAGTGAAGCCAAAACATATTGATTGCCCCCTGGTGGCTGGCTGCAGTATGGGTCATAAACCCCGCTCCTAATGGCCAAAACTAAAAGATCAAAGTACACGACAAAATATATTTTTCCCAACAATGGTTTCTGTCATTTTAGGGAGTTGTTATCATGCTGATGTATGTTCGTTTTTATTATAAGTTTGGTTATAACGAGTACTTTGATTTTAAACAAGGAGGACTGAGGTCATATTGACAGCTGTGTGAGCCAGTTGGTATGTTCGCTATCAGTGGCACTGCTGGTGATTGGTCTGACGGATGTATGTGCGGGAACTCGATACTGGTGAAGATTGCTACTGCAGAGAAGATGTGTTGTCCATCTTAATATACAGTCTATTATATGAAGAGGTTTTTAGATATGCGCAAAGACTGCAACGACTACCTTTTCAAGAAGGTGGCTTGAAAGTATGAAAGAGGTCCACCACCAGTGGCACTTTGAAAAAATACTGACACAGGCGACAGTCGTTGCACTGTTCAATATTTTGACAAGATGAATGGTGTAGCATGTTTGCATATAAACAATGGAATTAGTGGAATAGTGGAATTTTCATTTCCATTTGCCATGTAAACCGCTTGGTAGGATTTCTTTTGTTTCGGAATAAGGGCAAAAAAAAAGAATACTTTGTGCATGTAAACACAGGCAATGAAGTCTAAACCCTAAAGTTACCTTGATATGCTTTCATAGGAACATTGTGGGCTGACGCCTCAGTGACCACATGTCCTGCCGGGAGCCACAAACTAATTTTACAACAGCATTAAACACAACTATCATGTGAGATCATCATACAGGTGGGCAGTACAACACAATTACCATGGTTGGATGTTAATATACATACATTTATGACACAGCGCTCCAAAGGCATTAGACATGCACTAAAAACAATTTACCGCTGATTAACTTCAAACAGACTTCAGGGATACACACTAGAGATTGTTGATTGTTAATGCCATGTTCTCTAATTAATTTAGAAGCAATGCAGAAGCATTTCAAATACAGCTTAACTTTGCATTTGTGCCTTTTGAAATGGTGAGAAATTTTACTCTGACTAAAGAAAATATTTTCCCTTTTGTGCGGTCTTTGTTCCCCTATTATCTCTTCTCACCCCTGTCTGTGCTCTCTGAGTCTGAGAACCTCTAATAGATGTTTGTTTGTTGACCCTATGGCGATTTGAATCCTGCTGAGGTGTGTGTGTATGTGTGTATGTTCTCCCTCAGCGTTTATCAGTCATTACTTACATACAGCCTTCAAGGCCTGTAATTAACTTCAGCTTTGATGCCCCCCCACCTGCTCATTTCCTGCACACACAGGAACACACACACGCACGAAAACACATCCATTCAAACATACAGTACACTCTCTGTTCTTGCAATGAGATACAGGGACAAAAATAAATGCACACGCACAGATTCACACACATTCTTCAACACACAGTCATGCTGTGAGACTAATTGTGCTTTAGTGAAAACAGGAAAACGCACTTCACATCTCTGAGACCAATCGCTCTGTCTTGAGCTGCGTGTCAGTGTGTGTGTGTGTGTGTGTGTGTGTGTTTGTGTGTGTGTGTGTGTGTGTGTGTGTGTGTGTGTGTCCGTGTCTGTATGTTCATGTGTACAAGTCCAATGTTCTACAGCTGTTTTTGTGACACCAACACAACTCACAGATCTCCTACTGATATCAAATCAATAAAAGTTGTGCAAAAGACACTCTGACACTCAGGCTGATGAGTGTCAGCCACAAGGCAAGCAGATGTAGCCATGACACTTATTCAGTGCCTCAAAAACATGATCATACTTTGCACAACATGGCCTGCACACACAAACACACACACAAACAACACTCACACACACTTACCTCTATTTACCCCAAGCACTTAAAAGATAATGGAATTTAATGGAGGCACAAACACTGTAATTTATCATTGACTTCTGTTATTGTAACTCTAATATGTATTTTAAGATATTGAATAAATGTCAAGTTACAATGTTAAGGCTCATAGCCAGGAGTCCTAAAACTGAGTGTGAGAGGTATTTCACTCTGAACCAAAGTGATAGACAGACAGACAAACAGACAAACAGACAGACAGAGCCATTCCTTGAACCATGATGCAAGCATGGTTAAACATGACTTGACAAACTGAGGCAACTAAACAACCAAACAACAGCTTGTTTTTTGTGGGGGTGGAGGAGTTATCAGTTGAAACTATGGGCGTCGCCATATCTATAATGTGGGGGATACTTTTATAAACCATGTCAGCACAACAAAGGGCATTAGGACAACTTGGCATTGCAGGAACTTTACTTTAAACAGGAAATAGGGTTGAGCGATATGGACAAAATTAAACATTACAATATTTTTTACCAGTGCCTCAATGTCAATATTATGACAATATTGCAGGGCTGACCATTGGTGCTTTCACAAAATATTTACAGAATTAGATTTTTGATAAATAATCATCAGTAACGTGGATATACTGACTACGTGGGTAAAGGCGAATAATAGTATGATAGTATAATCTAAATTCAAAAAATTTTCATCACTTTACTGTAAAGCAACCGTTAAAACCAGGAAAACACAACACTTAACATATTAAAATATCCTAAATCTAAGACAATATCTTTTCTAATATCATGATATTGATATAATATCCATATAATGCCCAGCCCCAACAAAAACAAATAGTCAATAGTGGGAATATTTGAAAGATTTTTGCCTACATAATATTCAAGATTATTTCAGACCCAAAGATTCATTCATGTCATAGACGATTACACACGCAAATCCAAGTACACATCTGACACATACTCATCTTGTCTCACATTCAAATGACTGACAGTCTGCGCATGGAGCAGCTGGAGGAATAAATTCAAATTACATAGAATAAACAATACTGCCCTGCTGTTACTTCATGTAGCAGCAATTCTCCACATTTACATCCCTGCAGGGCATTTGTTAGTGGTTCTTTAGCCAAACAAAATGAGTAGGCTTATGTTCCAGTGATTGAGAGAGGACACACACACAGACACACACAGACACACACACACACAGAGACACACATGGCAGCTAGCATAGTCTTCTATTGCTGTCCACAAGCTGAGGGTGAAGTGTCTTTCTCAGGGGGGGACTTGGACAGTTGAGGGTAAATAATTAATAACTTCATCATCAGTGGAATGAGTGGATGTTCTTCAGAGCTACATGAACTGAGCACTAACTGGGGATGCTGGTGCATTACTACAAACTGTACTTTGGTAGTGAAGACATGTTGTTTGCCCACTGAGACAGTGATGCAATAGAAAACCAGTGAAGGGGTTATTATTTCTATTCCGTGTAGTCTTTACAGCTCTGCATAGCGTGCACTGTGTCAAATGATGTAAGTGTCTTAATGTGCACTGTTTAAAAAAAAAAATTATTTACCCAGCACATAATCCACACCAACATAATGTACATGCACTAACGACCAACAAAACATGCACATACACATGCAGTAAACATCAACAGAATGAGCTATCCTCAGGGAAACTACTTGCTTTTGAATACAACCACCAAAGCTCAGTCCATGACTCCCTTGATAAACAGGGCAAATATTGATTATTTTTATTACTTCTATTTCAAAGATTAATTGTTTAATTGTTGTCAAAAACAACAAATACCTGACAAATTTATCAGAGGCCAAGGTGATATCGTATTTTAAACCCAGCTGTAAAACACACAATATAAAACTGAGGAAAAACAAGGGAATCCTCATATTTGAGGAGCTCATTCATCCATTCATTTTCCATAGCTGCTTATGCTGTTAGGGGTTGCGGGGGTGCTGGAGCCCCCCAGCTGCCATTGGGCGAGAAGAGGGGTACACCCTGGACAGATCGCCAGACTATCGCAGGGCTGACACATAGAGACAGACAACCATTCACACTCACATTCACATCTATGGGCAATTTAGAGTCACCAATGCCATTACATCCCCTTATATCTTACACACTTAACCTTCAATTTAAAGTGTTTGAGCACAAGTAAGAAGCACATACATATAAATACATCTATAATATATGACATATAGAATTGCCACACATGACTTTATTCTCTCTTTATTACCTGTGATGGCCTATCTGTGTCTCTCGTTCTGTTTTCTTATTGTAAATCAAAGTTTCAGGATCCTCACCTTCACTCTGTCTCATTAACATTCATCCACTTTCTTGTTTCTCTCCCATGTCTCAAAGTACAGATCAGGGGGCCGTCCCTTCCAAATTTTCTACAGCCCTGAGCCTGAGTCAAACATGAAAACATATCAACAGCCTATTACTCTGATACCTGACAGTGTAAATCCTCACATATTGTAGGCTATATCTCCACTTTTGAGTTCACATTTATCTTTTTTCAGTGCTCACAGAAGGCACGCCACACTGCACGAAACTGTGTAAGGAGTGATGTGATGATCCTTTCTTAGTGAATAAGCGGGGACATTAAAGAGTGAGCAGTTGCTGCTGAACTGATCACGCTTTCTAATAAATTTTACCTTCATATGGAAATCAAAACTGGACATGAACTAGCCTACATCTCCTCCTTCTCCCAGAGGCTATCTGCATTAACTGCTCTCATTAATCATCTTCCACTTGCTACTGAGGCTCATATACATACTGTATATATCCCACAGTAATTTACCCTTCATTCACCTTGCAGTTTCCGCAACAGAAATCAGCTCATACTCTGTTACTGTCTTTACCAGTCTCATTAAATTCACATGCATGTGTTTAGCTTGATGAAGTGGGTTTTGCTACGGTAGAGGAAGCTGCAGTGCTGCCATTAAGCATCCAGCTGGACAAATATCACAAGCAAATGAGATGAAACAGAGGACGAATCATCACATCAACACAGAAAATGGCTACACAGTACATCACTGCTACAAGAAGGATGAAGTCAATTAAGAAAGTGTTCCTATATAAATAACCACACAAGAACAAACGCCTGAGTGAGCCAACAAAATAAATACCTGACAAATATCATTACTTTATATCACAATGATAACACATTAAAAATATATGGAAAATCATAAAAAAAGCAAGTATTCTCAGAATGAGGTTAAATCAGTGATTTGAAGAATTGCATTACAGCTACAGTTGGTAACTTTTATAAAAATAACTTTATGTGCTATTTGCTGCAACTACCACGATATCCTGACAGGCAGTCTGTAAAAAAATGGCATTGCTCCTGCTCCTCCTCCTCCTTGTAGTGCTTCTGATAGCATTTGCAAGAATCCACCATGGCTGAACAAAAACAGCCAATAGGAGCGGAGGAGTCCCTAGTTAATTACTGCACATGAGCTGCGGTCAAACAGTCAAACTAGGCAGCGCAAATCAAAAATGATTTAATATTCTGTTACTGTATTGCCTGTTTCTTGTCTCAGATGTCTTCAGAAACATAATTTAGTGTACTGTTTAGCTGTCAAATGAGAATTTTTGTGACCCATGTTAAAGACAGTCAAGTCAAAACCAAAAACCACCCACCAAATGAAACAAAGTGACTTATCTATGCTCTTTTCAAACCCAGACTCCAATGCTTAAGGTTTGTTTTTTAATTGAAAATGCATGTGTTTGGGAAGCAGTGGGCATGCTGCACAAATTGTGAATAAGTTAATAAACCAATGTTTTGATATAGTTTTGCTATGTAAAATTTGGTCCCCAGTCAATGAATATGTTCACTGTTTTCCGTAGAGGCATGCGAGAAAAACAAAGCTTTTTTATGAAGTCAAGTAACACAACATGACTAACTGATAAGGCCTCTATCAATCGATATTGTGTTTTATTTTGTAGTGCATTGCTTTTTTTTTTTTTTTTACCACAATAAGCCTGCCACCTGTTTCTGTGTAGAAACACTATTCACACTGAGGTCTGCAGGTCGTCATCTCTAATCATTATACTTACAAAGATGTTTTACTGTTACATATGCATAAGTGCAATAGTATGAAAGCTCTACAGCTGACAGTTTTAAAACCTGCCACCTCTGAAACCATGAAGGAGCAATGCTGCCATCTAGTGACTAACTGCTTAGTTGCATCTACCAACATACACTTAAGGTAGTTTGCAATGAAGAACCATAACTCCATATAAACTCCTCAGCTGGAGCAAACACCCTCAGTCACCCACACGTATAAACCAGACTATACAGAGAATGGTGCACATTCAAACTGGCAGAGAATGAACAGCAAAAGTATCAAACGACATGAGTTTGGTGTGAATTGTATATACTTTATCAACTCAGACATGAGCCAAACATGTCCTTATTCACCACACTGCCTTCAGTCAACCTCCTCTAACTGTAGCCCAACGTACGCACAATATTAAACTACCAAGAGCTTTTTCTTTTTAAAGTAGGATGCTAGTACCGGTAATGCCTGTCTCACCGTGTGAAGCAGTGGTGGCACACATGTCTGGCCAGTTTGCCGGACACACAGCAGGCCAGCGGCTCAGCGGAGTACAGCAGCTCTCCCTTCTTTATCCTGGCTGTCGCACGCAGCCCGTTACCTTTACCCGGACTGACAAAACGCTCCAGCTTCGGTGCCATGTTCACTTTTCCCTCCGCGTGAACCGAAAAATGTTTACATCCGCATGCACAAGCTGTGCGTCATAGCGTCACACGTGCGCATGATTGTCATTTGCGTTTTCTCGGATAGTGACAGCATGAAACCGCCCTACTCCCCCTCTGATTGGCTAGTACTTGTTGCCTTCGTTGTTGGATTGGTTAGAGCGGGGGCAAGATTGTCAGGCTAAGCCAATCAGCGGCAGAGTAAGGCAGAGTGGGGCGGGCCATAACGTCACTGACCCTCTCTAAAGCAAGTCAGGGGGAGTTAAATTAGTTTTTGAGTAGATGTCTGAAATAAGGTCTTTGACCAACAGGAGATATTTTCAACTTTTGTTCTATGGCATAAAATACGTCAGTAAATACCTCACTCGTAAACTGTAAAGCAGTTATGTGTCTTAAAAAGGCTGTTGCTAACAAGTGGCTAGTGAGACTACAGAACGTCATCAAGTCGAACACGGCTTTACAGCCTTGTCGTGCAGCTGACGTTAAAGTCATGCGACTGTAGTGTAGTTCGTTTATTGCTGAAGGTTCGCTTTTTCCCTCTGACGATAGTATATATGCTTCAGAAATTATTTTTTAAAAAGTGGTCCTCATTTGTGAAGATTATCTTGTTGAACAAACCATGTAAATATCATAAACGTTTGTTTAACACAGAGCATATTTTCGGCAGTAATGCAAAATTCAATGAAAAACCCCATTTGCTTTTTGTCGAGGGAACCAAAAGACCTACTCATTAAATAATTTAGACAGTTTAAAAGGTGGATTAGCGAAACAGAAATCACATTTTAACAGAATATGTATCCCGCTGCATTTAAAAAATATTTTAAAGGGAATATTGATCCAGCATCCATCTCTATTATGTAGAAAATGTAACCATTTTAGTTTTATTATTCATTGCGTCACAGTCAATGACATTAAACCCCCTTTCGCTAACGGTTTTAATACATCCCGTTTTCTAAGATAAAGTAAATAAAGTTGAAACATGTTTGATTAATTCATTTATCCCTAATTAAATGTCCGGAATGGCTGGTGCAAAATGTTTCAATTTTAGTGGTCGAAACACGTCCAAAGATTTATGAATCCCTCTGTTACCAAGATTTGACAACAGACGCACTATATAGACTTACTGCAGAGTGTCGATAATCTACTAGACATTTATTTTTTCAGTTTCAGTTTAATTGATGTTGTTGTTGTTGATGTATATTATATGTTTAACTTATCGTTATATATATATATATATATTTTTTTTTTTTCTTTCCATACTTTTATTATTGTACCTTATTTGTAAAATTGTAATGGCTTTGGCAATATTGTCAATCTACAGTCATGCCAATAAAGCTTATTAAAACTGAACTGAAAATTGAAATTGAAGATTTTCTCTAGTTTTGAAATCAATCTTTTGCTGCTCTTGTGACAACTCCTACGTCGTCAAAGCGAAGCCGGAAGTTGTCGGCGGTGAATGCTCTTGTCCCGCCTGCAGATCCTTTGTACAGCTGTTTCACGTTGCTAATATTCTGCGCAAGATGTTATCCACGATTTACACGCAGGGCAGTGATGCAAACAAGCTCGCAGGAAAATAAAGGGATTCTTGTATGGCCGCCTTTTGGATAAAAAGGGCCCCTGTGTCTCTTCGCCCACTATGCGGAGGCCAAACGACACCGACGTCGTCCGTATAGGTCGCATATAACGGGTATTTTATGGAAGGTGGGACGAAGGAGAGGTTGTGAGGCTGGGGAGTCGGGACATCGGCTGGGCTGAGGAGAGGAGCGTTAGCAAGCTAGCTGTGGTGACAGGAACACTTACAACGGAACAGTGAGTACAACAACCCGTTGGCTCGGTCATCATGGCTACGAATGGTAACAACTTAACGCCTGGGATGGGAGAAATCATCCAGTTAAACGTCGGGGGGACGAGGTAAGCTTCGTCAACGGGACAGCCTGACATGATGGTTATCATCTGGGACATTTGAGCTTTGGCTACAGACGTGTGTGATGATATCTGCAGGGATGATGCTGAAGTAAATAGTCCACTGAGGGTTGTTTACTTTGTAATTAACTACTCTTCTTCTTCTTATCTCTCTTTTACACACACACACACACACACACACACACACACACACACACACACACACACACACACACACACAGCAAGAAGCATGAACAGCATGCCTCTACCATCTACCATTGTCATGCCCATGAGTGACCCTACATTTTCCTGCACACAGTGCATGTAATAAACACACTATTGTGTCTTTATACTTCAGGTTCAGCACCTCCAGACAGACTCTGATGTGGATCCCAGACTCTTTCTTCTCAAGGTTGGTTTACTGTTTGTGCAATTTAAGCACTGTAAAGAATCAGTTAAAGTAACACCAGCTTCAGTGTGCTGTTAGAGAGTCTGCATTATGGAACTGAATGTGTCTGCATAACCACAGCAATGTTATAACACGCACTGTACATATTTCAAAGCAGGCTTAAACCTGACTAATGTGACTGACGGTACTCAAATGCAATAAATTTAACTTGTCTAGACACCCTCTGAAATTAGGCTAATGAGACTGTACGAGTGCTATTGCAACTGCATTTAGGAATTCTCCCAGAAAGAGGTCAAAGACTCAGTGAGCGTGCTGTAGTGCTCTTGCAACCTGGTAAAACATGTGTATTACATAATTAATGTTCAGTACTGACGTTCATTATCTTGTCTCTGTTTTGCGTCATACTTCTACCGTTCTTGTAATAGAAGATGTCAGGGGGTTATAATACTGTGTGCTATGATGGGAGAAAAAGGAAGATCAAGTCAACTAAAGTACTTTTATAGATGTTGTATCTTTGTTTGTTATTCAAGTGGGGCAAAAGCCTAGTCCAATATTCAGTGTAAACACCGTGATATTCATCCCTTGCTTTAAGATTATTGAGAGGTTTGGAAACTGTTATTACTATGTATGGACTAAGTATATTTGTTTGGGCATATATGGGTGTGTTCACATGTATCTATAGCGTTATTTAAATGTGAGTGTAACCCACTGTAAAAGAGGAACAGCTGATTGGGGCTGGGCAAATACCAAAGTCAGAACAAACTCAAACACTGGGCTGAGCTCACAGTTTGACAACAGCTGACCAAGTAGTGCTGAATGCCTGTCAGTCTGTCTGCCAGAGCACCTGTCCGCCTGCCTGCCTGTCAGTCTCTCTGCCCCCAGCTGTCTGCAGTGTGCAGTCAATATAAATCATCTTCACATACACTTGCAGCACTTGCTGATGCAGCAGTAATGTGTAGTTCAGACTCAACAGGTAAGAGTCACTGTGCAAACTGTTTGTTTAATTCAGGTAGTGGTAACACAGCTGGTAAGGGGAAACTGAGAAGTCTTTGGTTAACTGGAGCACTGTGTGTGTGTGTGTGTGTGTGTGTGTGTGTGTGTGTGTGTGTGTGTGTGTGTGTGCGTGCGTGTGTGTGTGTGTGTGTGTGTGTCTTTTCCAGTTTGCTGAGTGGAAGGATATCCACTCTTCGGGATGAAACTGGAGCTGTGAGTATAGCCTTTTTTGCTTCTTATTCAAAAACAGGATCTGCTAGCAACATCTGAAAATTCTCCAAAAGCTCCCAGCAGATAGGACTTGACATTTGTAAGATTATATGTCTAAGATCAAGACGACATATCATACCATTTGAGACAATATTAGGCAAAGTCTGTGTTCTGCACCATACAGGCAGTGTAGTGTTACATCACTAAATTGTATCCACCTTCCAGTTGTTAGACAGTGTACTGTTCAGTGCAGGGCTACACCTAATGATCATTTTAAATAACAGCTTGACCTCTAAATTACTTTTCAGTGACTTCCAGTATTAGAAATTAGTTTTAAAAAAGCCCACGGTGATTTGAAAACAATTACTTTTCTTCTAGTGGATGATTAAGCCTTGCATTTCCATCATAATATTTGTTCCTCCACTTCCAGATATTCATTGACAGAGACCCTACAGCTTTCGCACCAATTTTGAATTTCCTCCGAACCAAAGAATTGGACCTGCGGTAAGGAAGGAGTCATGACACCATTCAGAAAATATCCCTGAGTGTTTATTTTAGGAAGACATTATGTTGAATTGTAACCAGGGTCTTACTGAATACCTCTGCTGCTTCTCTCCCTTTAGGGGTGTCAACATCAGCGTCCTGCGACATGAAGCAGAGTTTTACGGGATAACTCCTTTAGGTGAGTTGCTCTACAGAGTTTTGGATAAAATGGAAGGAGCAGCCTTTTCTTTGCACAAATTGTGGTAGATATAGATATCATTGAAACCTCATAATGCATAATGCCTTATATCAAGTTTGTCAAGAGCAGTCAGTACATGTCTACGACATCACCAGCTGCTGCATGCCTGTTGGCTGTTGGGTTACAGTTTGAGCAGCTAAAGTGAAAGTGAACTATTGTTTAGGAGAAATGTTGTTCTAATGTTGTTTGGCTTCAAATACAATATGACCAAGGTCAAAACCTTATTACCGTTATCTGCATGTACACTAATGCTGTTTTACTTCCCGTTTCAGTGTTTGTAACTTCCCTGCATTGTTTGTACTTGAATGGGAAAGTTACCTTTGTGCAAACTGATCACCTTCTTAAGATCATTATATGCACAGCAACACTTGATACAATGCAAAGTAGCAACATACAGTTTAAATTACAGTGAATGGCTCCAACGCAAAGACAGAATCTAGTTATTAATAAAATTTATAACTTAACAATAACAACAATAACTTTGTTAAAGTGAAAAACAAAATGAGGAAAATAGAGTATGAGGTTTAAAATCCATAGAACAGAAGGAGGATTTATTATAATACCCATATAATAGACCATCAGCAATTATAATCATCCATTCCCAGGGCGTCTGCGGGTCCTTAAAACGTATTAAAGTGTCTTAAATCAAATTTTTCAAATATTAGGCTTTAAAAGTCACCACTGAACCTAATACTGTCTTTTTACTGTATACTTGCACTTATCTGTTGGACAAATGTAGGTTAACCTACCTCACTCCAATAACCATATAACTACTTAAAACCTACCTCTGCACAGGACCTGATATACCTTTATACTTACCAGCAGTGCTAAAATAAAAAAGGTGACTTGCCCAAAAATCAGACTAAGGCCTTAAAAACGTCTTAAAGGGTCTTAAAAACATTCAGTTCAAGTGTCAAGTGGACACTCTGAGGTCATTCTCCTATTTTTTCATGTTTTACAGTAATTTAAAAAGGGTAGTCAATCTTGAAAAATATCTTTCATGTTTCTATGGTCGTTATGGGCTCGTTTCAGTTTTTGTGTGTGTGTGTTCGTGTCTGTAACTGTGTGTATGTGCATTTGTGCAGTGCGGCGCCTGCTGCTGTGTGAGGAACTAGACCGCTCGTCGTGTGGAAGCGTTCTCTTCCATGGTTACCTGCCGCCCCCAGGTAAAGGCATGAAACTGAGTGCGCATGAAACTGAGTGCTAAAGAAAATGAACTGAAAATCCAGCTGAGCAGAATATTTAACCGATGTGCCAGAAACAGTTACAGGAAGGAAAGCACCTGGTTTTAAGTCACATACAAATCTGCACAAAGTTCTGTTTATAATTGTCAGCTTATCTTTCCTTGACAGCCATCCCTGCTCGTAAGTCAAGTCCTGCTTCATCAGCCTCTGGTTCCTCCTCTGATGAGCGGCCGGGTCCAAGTGGAGCAGAGGGCTTCACCCGTGTCGGTCCCCCTCCTCACCCATCCCTCTCTGCAGCATCTGGAACAGACGACAACCACAAACTAGGTGAGGTTTAAAAGATAAATGATAGAGATAATGTTTACAGCTGTTGCGGGAAAGTGCCAGAAATTCATCTCAGAATAAGCTCCTTATTATTTGACAGTAACCCTGCTACACTGCCTGTTATTCACAGAGTGTGTGTCTGCTGCATCCACACTGCTTTTGTCTGACTTCGTCTATGTTTCTGCGTGTTCATATGTTAGTCACATCTGTATGTGTGTGACACTAAGAGACTATATGTACGGTAAATGGTCGTCCACATGTGCGTGTGTTTCTGTGCGTGTGCATTAATGCTGGAGCTAATGTGACCTGACACATCCTTTTACTGCGCTGACTGAGGTAGCCTAGTTTCCCATCAGCCTGCTCTCTGTTGAGGATGACATCAGAGAATATAGTTAGCTGCAATAAACAAAGAGCATATGTGCTCTGGACTGATGCAGAAAGATTTGGGTTGGCTGTTTTATATCATGTAATAATGGTAGAGTAAACATCACTGATCCCTGCTTGGTTCTAGACCTTTGAGTCACTGCCTGTGTCACCATTTTACTCAGCAGTTCAGATAATGACAAATAATGAATCATGAAGTTAAAACAAAAGGGAAATTCAGTTGTATTATCAGGCTACAAAAGTACTATGTTTATGTGTATTTTGTGTGTGTGTGCAGGTCCTGTGGTTGACCCCAGGAAGGTGCTGATTATAGCAGGTCACCACAACTGGATTGTAGCAGCTTATGCACACTTTGTCATCTGCTACAGGTAATACTGCCACAACATGGTTGGTTCAAACATTCCTCATCCACTCTATAGTTCAAAAGGGGAAGACATTTAATAATTTATGATGGGGAGATGGAGTCATTATCTGTTGTGTCTCACATTTCTCATCAAATGCTGTGAGACCTGTGCCAGTAAACTATCTGTCATCTTTGGTTCCACTAGTTGTATTTGTTTATTCAAGCAGCTTAAGTTGAGAACAAAAAGTTCTTCAGTTTAATAATTAAGAAAAAAATACATCTTTTTTGTTAGCCTTGTTGTGCATTGTCAAAATTTAGATGTGTAATAAAGGTGATAATAAAACCTGCTTGAAAAAGTGAGGTAAAATAAAAATAAAAAAAAACTAAGTGGAACTGATTTTGAACAAATGTATGACAATTCAGTCATTAAAGTCTATAGCAGGGCAATGACAGTTGTCTGTTATGACAGCTCACAGGACTTTGACACAGACCTTTTTTTTTTATCTTACCCACGTCCAGCTTTATCAAAACAAACCTGTTAATTCATAATTGTCTTTGTCATATAAAGTACAAAACACTGTATTGTGGCTGATCCTCTGGGTAAGAATAAAAGCAGAGATTAATGTTTGTCTGTGTGTGATCAGGATAAAGGAATCCTCTGGATGGCAGCAGGTGTTTTCCTCTCCCTACCTTGACTGGACCATTGAACGCATCGCGCTAAATGCAAAGGTGGTAGGAGGCCCGCATGGAGACAAGGACAAGATGGTGGCTGCTGCCTCTGAAAGCAACATTATCCTCTGGAGCATCCAAGATGGAGGCAGTGGAAATGAGATTGGTAAACAGAGAGTTACTGTATCTGCTTGTGTCTGTGTTTGATCAGTTCCTACTGACCTGACTGGACTGTGAAAAGTGTGATCTCACTCCTTCCTCTCCCCGCCACCACAGGTGTGTTCAGTCTTGGTGTACCTGTAGACGATCTCTTCTTCATCGGGAACCAGCTGGTGGCTACGAGCCACACGGGGAAGGTTGGGGTGTGGAATGCAGTCACGCAGCACTGGCAGGTAGGAGGGCCTGTGTGTGTGTGTGTGTTTGTGTGGGTCAGATATAGAGAGATGGTCGAGGAGTAGTGAGTGTTTGTGATTCTCCTCCATGTTTGTGCTTTACTAAGTGAGTAAACATTACAGTGAGGTTATGCAGCCTAATGAGTGTGTGTTTGCCCGTATTCAATCATTCATTAGATGGACAGTATGTGTGCTTTCAACTGAGAGACAGTGACTTCAGAGTAAAGGCCTTTCAAAACCTGGCATTGTCATATGTTTGAAACAGATATGACCTCATGTTGTGACTCCGAAACTTGGGTACCTCATTAAAGTTTTCCTAACAGCTTCAGTTTTCTTCATTTTTCACATCCTTCAAAAGCCTTTTTGTTGAGTTGTTTGACCATCTGCAACAAGAAAGAGAAACAGGGCACACAATATCATTTTATAACTCAGAATAGCCTACTTTCAAGATAAGATAATCCTTTACTAGTCTCTCAGCAGGGAAACTTGCATCGTTACAGCAGCAGAGGGGACAGTGCAAAAGACGCATCAATAAAAATCACAAAGCAGCAATGATAAATAAACAGTTGAAAAAAAAACCTAAATCAAAAGGCTGAGCAGCTCAACTCACACAAATGCACGCAGGAAGTATAGATATTGTATATACTGATGTTGCACATAAGTAATGATTGATAATTGTCAGTAATATGGTCAGATAGCAATATTCAGGTGGATGTTGATGAGGAGGATGAGGATGTAATAGGGGATGAGGACCGGACACAGACAGACAGAGTGACAGTGTGGAGACAGCTCAGCCCCTTTATGTATCCGTGGTGCTAAATGCAAGATATAGGCAGAGAGTGGCAACAGCCAGGGAGGTACCTGGGTTGGAGAGAAAGCAAGGGAGAACAGGAGAACGACAGAGCGACAGCATTTTGTCTCGCATTGTGAATTTTCGCAGCAGTATAACAACAAAATGCATTTGACACGGTGTGCGTGGCTTCTGTGTGTAACAATGTTGATCTGATGACAGATTAAAGCAACACATTTGAAAAACATGGACTTGTTGTGCACAAGATTTAACACTGTCCTAAATGTGAGTTCTTCTTTTGTGTGTATGTGTTCAAGGTTCAAGATGTGGTTCCTATTACCAGTTGTGACACAGCAGGATCCTTCCTACTGCTGGGCTGCAACAATGGGTCCATCTACTACATAGGTACACACATTTACACACACACAGTTTCCTATCACCTGTCACTTTAGTTTATTTGAGTTTGTGAATTTAGTGAAGTGACTTTGTCATTGTTGCTTTTAAGATGCTTCTAAAAGCATCTTGATGATTTTGGTGATGAGTAATTTTTATGTAAAGGATTCTGAGTAAATACAGGGATTGGATCTAGATTTCATGAATTCCTTTCAAACCTCATCACATTAACATTTTGTCTTCTTCCCTCTTTTCAGACATGCAGAAGTTTCCACTGAGGATGAAGGATAATGATCTTCTAGTGACAGAGCTTTATCACGACCCTTCGAATGATGCCATCACCGCGCTGTCTGTCTACCTCACACCTAAAACCAGTCAGTACTCCAGTTTTTCTTAAAAACTTAAATAAGTATTTCACTGCTGGAAAGATAGTCTTCTCATAAAACTAGGTTGTCAATGCAGTAGAAAGACACAAATACTTTGGAAATTGGTGCCATGTGACCAGTAAAACAAAGGAAAAGGGCTGTGGAATTCGCTTTTGCTCAAGAGGTAAAAAAGCTACAACTACCAGAATGCACCAGACCAATAAATGCTCAATAAACGTTTATATTTTATCAGCACTGCTTAGTTTTACCGTTTGGTCTGAGTTTGAGAGAGAGAGAGAGAGTTGAGGGTCTCTCTCTCTCCTCTATACTCTTTGTGTCGGTGGTGGATGGCACATGAAAATGTCGAAGTACAATCTGTAGTTTGAGCAACAGCCCAAGAACCAGGGAAAATTTGAGCTAAGAGATGAGCAGGGAGATCTGGGCGCTGATAAGAAAGTTCATTTTAACATACTACCCACACTGTTATGATACAAAGCTGGTAGAAAATTGGCGAAGTACCCCTTTAAAAATGTTATTCCTGCATATACTTGTCTGTCACTTTGTTTCAGCTAAGTTACATCTCTTAGGATATAAACAGACAGTTTTGGATGTAACATAAATCACAGTTGTTGACCTGACATTAAATGTTCTATGTGTATTTGTGTCGTGTCTTTCTGTCCTCCCCTTCCCTCCCTGTGTCTGCTCTCTCAGGTGTGAGTGGGAACTGGATAGAGATAGCTTATGGGACCAGCAGCGGTGCAGTGAGAGTGATAGTGCAACACCCAGAAACGGTGGGGTCGGGCCCCCAGCTCTTTCAGACATTCACTGTGCACAGGAGCCCAGTGACAAAGATCATGCTGTCTGAGAAACATCTGGTGTCAGGTGAGGAAGGTGTAACAGAGGAATGACACACCAGTCATCTTTTTGTTCATTGTGTTTGCTGTTATGTACCTGTGTGTATACCTGTGATTGTAATCTTGTGCCATTTTTCTGTGTGTGTCAGTGTGTGCAGACAACAACCATGTTCGGACGTGGACAGTGACCCGGTTCAGAGGGATGATCTCCACCCAGCCAGGCTCCACCCCTCTGGCTTCCTTCAAAATACTGTCCCTGGAGGAGACAGAGAGCCACGGGAGCTACGGCTCTGGGAACGATATTGGTGAGAGATTAAGGAAGAGAGGATCAGAAGAAATAGAAGAAGGAAAGATTGATTATTATGAGGGAAAGAGAGGAAGAGAGAGATCATCTGGTACTGTCCTGGCAAAAGAGGTGCATGTTTTAGATTGACATTAGTAGTAACGGTGGATTTTATCTTTGCATGCAAATTCATTTGATAGAAGACAGCTGTGACAGCCTTGACACACACTACTGGCGACATGTATGAAACTGCTAACAGTCTTTAATTGTAAATTGATCTTTGCCTTAAAGCAGCTACAAAGAATTTTAATGTATTTCGAAACATGCTAATGTTTGTTCAAGTGTTAGTTTCTCTGATAAGGTCAGTTTGAATTAGCTATAAAAAGGGGGTTGACAACATGGTTGACAGCTATGTGTGTCAGTCGGTGCACTGATTGCTACTGCGCAGACTCTGGCTCCAAATGACGTCACCAGCGCAAGATGGCAGCGGCTGTATCTGGAATAATTTGGCTTCATTTTTGTTCAGCTGGAGGAAGTGCAGACATGTCTTCCATCTTTCTCTCTGGGAGAGACTGATTTTGTTTTCTGCTTTCAGGTCCATTTGGAGAGAGAGATGATCAGCAGGTGTTCATACAGAAGGTGATCCCCATCACTAATAAACTGTTTGTGAGGCTCTCATCTACTGGGAAGAGGTATGATACTCTCCATCTGTCCCTCTTTCACCTTTGCTCCTGACTTTTATCTAACTTTTATTGTCATATACTGTAAAGAGGGAGAATTCTTCATCACGCTGAGTTTCTTTCTTTCCCATAAGTTGTCAACTTATCGTAAGCTTTAAGTGTTTCTGTTTGACCTTTGCTACATGCTTCATGTTTATGTTTGTATGTGTGTGTTTGCGTCAGGATCTGTGAAGTGCAGTCAGTGGATGGGACCACCATCTCTTCCTTCATGGTGCGGGAGTGTGAGGGTTCAAGTCGAATGGGGTCGCGACCACGGCGCTATCTGTTCACTGGCCATGGCAACGGCAGCATCCAAATGTGGGACCTGACCACTGCGATGGACACCGCCAACAAAGGAGAGGAGAAGAAGAGAGAGGGTGAGGAGAAAGAGACAGATAGGGGGAGAAAAGGGGCAGGCTCAGAGAGAGAGTCAGAGCTGTGTGTGTTTGTAGAGAAGACATGAAGAACAGAAATATAAGGAAGCACCTCTATGGCTGATTTTACTCAAAAAATCCTGGATATACAGTCGACTACTGTTTCTAGGATGAAATGTAATTGCGTCCTGTACATGTGTGTTCTGAAGCTGCTCTTGTGTTTGACAGATGTAGGTGGGCCTACAGAGGAGGAGCTGCTGCAGCTGTTGGACCAGTGCGACCTGAGCACCTCCCGCTGTGCTACACCAAATATAAGCCCCGCCCCCTCTGTGCTGCACCATACACGCCTCAGAGAGTCCTGCTCAAGGTTAGAAAGTGCTCACACACCACATTAAAGGAATGCTTAACCCACAAAATGACCATTTGTGTATCAGTTACTCACCCCGTGTTGAATACTTGAATCTGTATAGAAAACTTAAGTAATTTAAGTAAAAGGGAGACCGCCTTAAAACAACAGGAAAGCTCTATCAGAACATCTGTTTACAAACTCTGACATAACTCATGAAGTATAAGCCAAGTCTACTTTATGCAGTCATATGCCTAGTACTTTACCAGGGTCCAGACCTTCGAATCTCCCACTCCACTGAGTAAGAAGTTGACAATTCTGTCTGATATCAGACCACTCAGTACTTCCCAAACACATGCTGTGTTGCAAAAACCTTACTGTTCAAAACACTCCTGCATACAGGTAACACACATGGGCAAGCACATGCATTTTAACTGAGCAGAGTTCAGACACACGTGTGCCTGGGTGCGCTACTTGTCTGCACCTATAAATGTTTATGCAGAAGTTTTTTAAAAAGTATTAGTGAAAATGCATGTGTTTGGGAAGCACTGAGCAAATAACTGGATAAATGAGACTTGGATTATACTGTTTGAGTTGTGTGAGAGTTTGTAGTTTGGGTCATCCTAGTTTTAATGGACATTGATTACTGTGTATCACTGGGTTTAATCAAGACTGTGCCACAAGCCATTGAATGTCTTTTAAACTACTAAAGACAGGACTAAGAATCACCCATCTAAATGTTTGTAGTCTAAAAAACAAGGTGCAAGAACTAAATTCTGTGCTGCTTGAAACTGCCCTTCATATTACAGCTATATCTGAGACACACTGAGATGCATCTACTGTAGACACTAAGGTGGCGATGCAGGGGTGTAACATATTCAGACTTAACAGAAATAAGCATGAGGGAGGTTTACTGTTTTATATTCAAGATCATATAGCGGTTAAAGTAAGAAAGAATCTAAGTTTACCAGATGTGAAAGTGCTGTGGCTACAGATTCATCTACTTATCTTTAGCCTTAGTGGGCTGTTGCTACAGAGCACTCAGCTCTAATACACAGTATTTTTAGGACATACGCACAATGCTACAGTCACTGATACTGACAGAGACATACTTTGTTGGACAACTCCCTATCTCACTTCAGATACATGTGTACATACATTTGTACACAAAGTAAGGATCTGTTTGTCTCAATACTGTGATCACAGTAAATAACAGTGAGAGGTGTTGTGAAGATGTTTTCACCAACCACTGAAGCTCTTACCTGCCTCTTGTACTTCTGTCAGTCTGCAGTTACAGGCCCAGGAGCCCATTCCTGAGAGCCAGGCAACTTACGGAGCCGTGCGACCCTACAGAGAGAGCCCCCTGCTGGCCCGTGCTCGACGGACTGAGTCCTTCCACAGCTACAGGTGAGATCAGATTTGTCTCATTGTACAAATACATTAAAGGGTTCCTTTACCCATATTACACAAACACATTTCTTCACTGACTCCTAGTGGCATCTTCATTTTGGTTTAATTAGTGCAGGTTTTGAGATTTCAGCTGTTTATTACACCAACGTCTATTGAAGAAATAGAAACTGTTGAAAGTGTCTTTTGTGTGTATTGAGCACCACAAACAAACATCTGTTCACTTCTGTTGTATTGGAGCAGTGGCAGAAATCACAGACAACAGCAGACCCCTCTGAGCCCTGTGACTCTGTCTTCACGGTGTGTTGCGTCGGACAGTAGGTCACTGCTGCTGCTCGCTGTGTGTGCTCGTGTCACACACATAGCCTAATAATTGACTGATTAATTGGTGCTGGTTGTCTAAATCGTTGTTGTGTGTTTATGATGAATACGGTCCGTCTGAAGCGCAGGTCATTTTTTATGTTTTTTGCCGTTTCTTCACTACAATAATTGCACTGTCCTCAATCATATTTTAAGAAGCTACAAATTATATTCGGCTTCAAAATAAACCTATAAAGCTGGAAATTAGAAAGGAAGCACAGAGAGTTGTTGCTATGGAGACGATACACTGTCTCATCTCGTCTTGTCACATTGGTGTGACCTGGCAGGTTGTCAGACTGTCGCAGACTGGTGCATTGCAAGTAGTTGCAAGTTTCAACTTGCCTTGTTGCAAATCTTTGGTCTGAACCGGACTTTACAGCAGTGCTCCACGTCCCGAAGAGCCTCAGCACTCACACCTGATCGGAAAGATCTAGCTTGTTTAGCCAATTAAGAACAGAGAGAGGTGGAAAATAGGAACCAGGAGTGAGGACCTGTGATTTTAAACACATCCTCCCTGTGTGACATTCTGATAATAATCTGATTATGCTGTTTGCATGTATGCTTAGAAAATGCTGAGTTGTCTTTGTCTGCGTTATATTTATCAATCCACCTGTACCTGACTCCACCCATCTGTCTGTTACAGAGACTTCCAGAACTTCAGCCTGAGTCGAGGTCTTCTGGACAGCACTGGTCAGACATCTACACAGGGCCCCAGCCAGACTCTTGATGTCCGCCGTTCGCTCTGTGACTTTGGCCCTGAGGACAGTGAGAGGAGAGCCACAGCCATGGAGTTCTGGGCGTGCCGAACAGCCAGCTCAAGCTCTAACACAGTTATCGGAGCTATGACTACAGCTGGTGTTTCCGGGATGAAGACAGAAGGCGGTCAAGAGTCTCTACGACAACCTCCTGACAGCCCGGTCCCCGGAGGCGACGTTAGGCGAAAGGTGCACCCACAGCCAGAGGAGGGAGAGGGTGGGGGATCAGGGGGAGAGGGGGTGAAGGTGGAGGGAGGTGTCAGGAAAAGGGGAGTACTAGAAGGAAGCTTTCTGGGGAGGAAGAAGGCTCCTCCAGTCCCCCACCTTGCCTCTGTGCCGTCTGGATCGGAAGGTGGTGGCAGCGACTCATCTTCTAACGCCTCCCCCTCCCCAACCAAACTGTCTTCCTCCACCTCACCCAGACACAGGAAGCTGGCCCCTGAGCTGTCAAATCAGGACAGCAGCCTGTGACAGTGCAGAGTGCCCACCACCCTTTCTTTTGGTACCCGATCAGAGGAGATGAGTTCTGGATATCACAGCAGAGGAGGAATGTGGCTTTGAGGAGTAACTGGATAAAGGACCGCCCTCTGTAGGGACTCCACAAGATGCTAACATGCTTTAATGAGTCTGTGTCTCAGGATGAGTCAAATATACTCTGTTTGCTTTTTACGCTGGAAAACTTGTATTTAAACCATACACCTTTTATTTCATTCAAAGCAACAGTTCACCCCCAAATCAAAAATACCTATTGTTCCTCTTACCTGCAGTGCTGTATATCAATTTGGATTGTGTTGAAGTGAGTTGCCAAGTATTGGAGATACCAACCGTAGAGATGTCTGCCTTCTCTTGGATATAATGGATCTAGATGGTACCTGGCTTATGGTGCTCAAATTGCCAAAGAAAAACTCAACACCAATGTCTTTTTCATGACAGGGTTACTCAAGATAATCCACAGACTTTGTTGTGAGCAGTTTCATGTGGGATGTTTTTTCTTCCTATCGATGTGCACATCTCGTAACTGCTCACAACAAGGTCTGTGGACTATCTTAAGTAACAGGGTCATGATTTCTGGAAAGAGACACTGCTGTTGAGTTTTTCAAATGTATTTTTTGTTTGGCACTTTAAGCACCACAAGCCAAGTGCCATCTAGTTTCATTGCATTTGAGAGAAGGCAATCTCTACGGCAGATATCTCCAACACTTGGCAACTCACATTAAAACAGTCAAGACTGCTACACAGCACTACAGGTAAGAGTAACAATATGTATTCTTGATTTGGGGGTGAACTGTCATTTTAAGTCAGTGAAACTCAAACATTGGTGTCATACGTTTGACGACGAAATCTATCTGACATGACAAAGCAGTTGCAACATCCCTCCACCAACAGCACGCTATCTCAACCAAGGCAGGAATGCATTTTGTTTTTGATCTTTTAAGGGATTTCAAGTTTTATCAAACTTATAAAATCTGCCGGGTACAACTGGAGCTCCAACTATCTCAGTTTGCTTTTGGTGTAACCGATGATGGGTGATAAGGTTCACACTTTCAGACACAAATAGCAATTTGCCAGCTTGGAGAACCGCTGACATTGGTTTCTCTCCCTGTGTTGATGTTGACTCTGCATCTTAACAAACACACAGTAACTACAGGAACATACAAAAGTCATGGGGCCTGGTGTTATCAAGGGCCTGTTGTTGCTGCCTGTTAGGTTGAAGCACAAGCAATTGTTAGGCCACCGATGTGTAGCTTGAATCTTAAACTCATCAAGGTTCATCAAAATGACAAGCACAGTGCTAGTTAAAGACTGAGGGTTTTAAACACTATCCAGGGAGCATTTTATCCTATGGGACCCTCTAATGGAAGCAAAAGGGAATTAATAAATGCACAGTTTGTACTTTTATGAAATATATAGTGTTTTTATCGACTTAAAGTCTGGCAGGAATGAAATTGTTCAGAAGCTGACCTAAATCTTTCAAGCTTACCCAAAACATCTGCTTACAAACAGAAAACAACGAATTACTCTTTCTATCAGAAAATTACCCATCACAATAATACTCAATTTACAAGAAAAGGTTGCTTTTGTGTCAGGTATTTTGGACACAAAACAAACTCACTAGTCGTTTCAGCATATCAGATTTGTCAAAAGGATTAGACCCCTTTCAAAAAGTCATGATAATGTCAAGTTCCTCTGACAATAAGTGCAATCTGTCATACAGTGAACTTTACTAAAACATATCGCCTGAGCTGGCACCGTGGCACCTACCTGAACCCTGCACTTTTCTGCAGCCAGAGACACATTAGTTTTTATTGTTGAAGCAGTGACACAAAAAGCCAACGTTTAGCAAGCAGCAAAGTCATTTTGCAGCTCCAACATGCAGTAAAAGCTTCCTGGGTTTGACGGCCCAATGACAACTCTACAAAGGTGGAGTTAAGATGCTGAAAAGCTAACTCCGATTTTCACATGAAGGCTTCACTATTGCTAAAAAGTGATATGTGTTACTCTGGGATGTTTGACATAACTGGCTGTTTGAAATTTTATAAATTACAGGCCAACTGCAATATGAACTTATACTAACAGTAGCATGGCAGCCTCCCTGCTCCTCATCAGAGGCAAGAAAGGAGGTTGTGTGGAACATGCAGTGTATCGACTTCTCACTGCAGATTTGTCATAGCTTGATTTGTCATAGCAGGAAAAGCACAGGTGAAACAAATGTCATCAGTGACGGCTCAGTTCCATCAAGTGTCCCTGTAACCATGACACAGTGAGCCGACATGCAGAAACCGGGGACCCTGGAACTAGCTCAACTAAATGGACTGCGGTTGCTTTAAATTTGACCATTTACACTTTTGCTTTTTCTGCTATGACGAGCCAAAATGTCTGCTGTCTAATCCAACATAGTGGCAATTTAGGGAGGAACTTTCAGAAAAAAATTGGAAATGTGAATTTGAAAACAAATTAGTGGCACACAGCTGGGAAGCTTACTGTTAGAGGAAAGTTTTAGATTTTATTTGTGTTCTTTTAGAGATTAATCCATCAAAAAGATCACATTCAGACTAACAGTGACAGCACATCAAACATACATCAAAATCTGTTTAAACATGTTGTGGTTAAAACAGTATACGACCCGTTCCTCTATGTTTAAACAGAGAGAAACAATTTGGTACGTCACTGTTCAGACAGCTAGAAAAAGAAAAACTGTTTGTGTTCCTGTCAACTCAGTCTATTTTTTTTTTCACAGTGGTGCCTGCGCAAGATCACACTAATTATTATGATTTTATATTTTTTACAGTATCACAATACAACTACACTCAACTCAATACAAGGACCTGGTACACTACATCACTTTACTCCTGTTGAAACAGATCTTAACGTGTCTTGTTTGTTTTGGATGACTGTCGCAGTGCCTTATTTAACTTGTTTGACAGTTATCAGCCTGTTTTCGTTGCAAAGGATTCAGACCAAAGGCTTGTGAAGACTGTGGAGCCACATAACGGACCTGTCTGCCCTGGCTTTGGCTAGAACTGTCTCATGATAGAGTTACAGCGGGCCAGATCAGGTTTTCTGAGCGTTCACTTGAGTCAATAGGCGTTGCGTTACATTTTAAATCATCAACATTTATTGTAAATTATAGACAATGTTGACAAAGATGAAAACTGGAAAGTCCGTCTAGTTGTGAAGGCCTTAAAGGACAGGTTCAGGTTAAATGGCAGCAACTTTAATTAGCATACCTTTACTTCTTGAGCCCATCTGATCCCCTGTGAGATATTCATTAGCTGTTTGTTAAGGATAAGTTATAGAAATCAGACCAGCTCTTGATCTACGGTACTTTTTTATAATTCATGTGGGGACAACTGCAAAAAATTGTGACAGTAAAAAGGGTAAACAGAACTGGAAAGGATGTCCTGAAATGTTTTTGCCAAATCCATCCGCTGTATAACCTCTTTTAAGTCATTGCGTAATCGTTTCAGCACTAACAGATGAACCGACCTGCGATCCCTGCCTGTACAAAGATGTGCATTTTTATACACTAATTACCTGTACGATGAGTAGACATACATATTCAAAACAAAATCCTAATGTGGATGCATTGATGTGTGTTATGGTGTGTTGATACTTAACACTGTTGTTCATTACATATTGTTAATAGTCATATAATGCTTATACTGATATTACCATGCTATTGGACCTAACTGCATTTGCACTTGCACTATTAAGACTAACATTAAATTGCTAGTGTTTATTTTATATATACATATATATAAAAATATAAAGTTTAAAGTGTATTTCAGCACATAACTGTTTGTCTTCTGAAGTTCTGTCTGTCCTTATCTGTCGTCCCTCAGTTCCTCTCTGGCTATGTTTACATTATATTACAGCCAGATGCTAGCGAGCTAAAAGGAATACATATCTGTTTGTTTAAACTGCCCTGTACATCATTGTTTTACATTGTGTACGTTAGAAATGCTGCATTATGTTGTAATATTATTCACAGTGCTGACCCAGGATCAGATATAATGTTAGCAGTGAACATTTCAGAGCCTCAATGTTCATGCAATTTAAAACTGTGTTCACTAAAACCTCTCAAAACTGGACGTGTTTCCTTTCTTTCTGTCAGAAGATTGAGATGTACTGAAATAGAGTGATGAGATACAGTTTAGCTGTATTGTTATTTTTCCATTTTGACAAAGTTAGTCTGAAGAAACAGCAAAAAAATCAGCTATTTACAGAAGATATTTCAAATCTGTGTTATTACAAAGCTGTAAAGTGTAGCATCTGTTTACCTTGTTAAATTTCTACATTTGGTATGTATGTTTTAACACATTGTATAGAACAACATGACAGTGTTTCAGACCATTAAAGTCACTCCAGTTTTCCAGCCAAATGTCATCGACAACAGATTGAGACTAACAGAGAAAAATTATTTGGCATCTGAGATTTTTGAATTTATGAGTGTGTGAGATGACAAAAACTTTGACAAGATAATTTGAACAAACATAGAACCGACTGTGAGAGTGACAGTTCACCCTTAAAATCAAATATACATATTTATCCTCTTACCTATTTATCATTCTAGAGTTTTTTAGTGTAAGTTGTGGTTCCAGAAATTAGTGGAAATTAGTCGTCTTTCCAGAAATCATGACCAACTTATTTAAGATGATCCACAGACTTTGCTGGGAACTTTTTTCTTTCTACCAAACGACACCCGCCAACCACACAGAAGGAAGGGTGCACCTACTGCTAGCTCACCTAGCACCATTGAGCCAGCTAACAGTACAGCTCAGCCAAGAAGGACACCATTAATGTTTACATCTCTGTCACAAACAAAGCCTCAGGTCCATGAGTAGATGCACGCTTCCTTGTGTGTTGTGATATGGTTGCCAGTTGTAATTCAATTTAAAATAAATAAAATGTTACTACATTAAAATGGTCACAACAAGGCCTGTGGATTATCTTGAGCAACCGGGTCATGATTTCTGGAAAGAAACATTGCTGTTGAGTTTTTTAAATGCATTTTCTGGCACCTTGAGCACCACACACCGAGTGCCATCTAGTTCCATTATATTTGAGAAAAAGCAGACATCTCTATGGCCGATATCTGTAACACTCAGCAGCTCACACCAAATCAGTCTGGACTGATACATTTTTCTACAGGTAAGAGCAAAAATATGTATTTTTAATTTTGGGGTGAACTGTCCCTTTAAGGATTTTATTAAAGCAGTTTAAACTTTTTTTGCAGTTTCACCTTTAACACTAGACTCAGTAAAAACAGGCTGAAACAAATTTTAAGCACAGGGTTTGTGTGGTTAACCTGCCAAAGTGCACAATTTTTGTTTTGCTTGAGCATCACAGCGGTGTGTATGTGTGTGTGTGTGTGTGTGTCTCCCCAGCGCTTTCATTTCACTAACCTTCCCGTTCAGACAGTCTCCTCTCTGAGACGCCGTCTGTCGTCATCGTGATTTATGAGTTTAATAAAATCCTGTGTATGTGTGTGTGTGTGTGTGTGTGTGTGTAGCTCAGGGCCATACTGTCCCTTACAATCACTCCACAAGCTCTCTTTTCACAACCTCTCCCTCCCTCCATGGCTGACAATAGCTGTGAATGTGGCTGTGAATGTTTTAGAAGTGCCCTTGTCAGACTGGTGTCCTTGAGCGAGGGCACGGTTGTTACTGCCAGTTTGTTAATTTCAGACTTGCCTTGATGTTCCCTTAAGGGACACAGGAGCAAAACTAAATTACTGCTGCATAGTTTTGATGGAGATACCGACCCTCTGTGTGTTGGCGGTGGCGTGTGTGACTGTGTGTGGTAACTAAAGTCTGTGTACAGCTGATGGCACATCTCTGTTTTACGAACTCAGCAGAAAAGAACAGCATTTCATCTTCAGCTAGATCACCATGACCAGGCCGAGGCGCAGGAGTGAGTTACCCCCAAGTGTGTTCCTCACTCCTGTACACACACACACTCACAAATTATTCAACTTTGTGTGCAAACTATTTTGCTTTCATAACTGTATTTCTACAAGTTTAAATGAATATTTACATGTACCTAATCATGGAAAAAATATTCATGTGTCACTAGTGGAGGTTTTGTCCTTGGTCACTGTAACACTTTAATGTCCTCATGCATCAATATTATGAAGTCCATGGCTTGAACATGGAATTGGTACATTTGTGTGTCTTTCATTTTGAGCTCCTGCTTTTAAATACTGACATCTCCTCTGTTCACTGTGGAGTAAAATAATATTAAAGTGCTACACGCTGTCTTTGACTCCTATTTTGTTGAATTTGTTTTTCACAGGAATGCTGCCCTCATTTTTGATAAAGTGAAAAATAAATGCCTTTGTCATGAAGCTTAATATTTAAGTGTAACAAACTCATCAGATAGGCACCAAATAGACACATGAGGAGTGATTCTTGGATAATTTTAGGAGTCTGCAGCCAATATATGAACATTTAACAGAGACATAGTCATGCTGAAAGCTGTTTGCTTTGAGGATCAGTGTTAACTACTGGATGTGTTAATATTTCAACTAAAGCCCAGTTTCTATTGAGCAGTCCAGTTCAGTTCAGTTCTGTGCACTTTTATTCTGTTTCCATTGTGAAAAGTTGTGGATGGTACCAATGGAACTGTTCTGTACCGTCCCCATATTTGGTCCCTCCTCTGTTGGGGTACCTAGCACACAGATCTGGTACTAAAAGGTGGAGCTGTGAACACTGCAGTCCATTGATTGGTCAGTAGCAGACAGTCTGCTCAGGGCTGAGTTGTGGCTGGTTTTTAAGCTTGTGTAACCACTGTTCATACCGTGGAGAGTTTTATTAGTAAACTAACTATAAAATGAAAGGATGTTTTGCTGCCTCTTGCAGCAGCTGGAGTCGGAGATAAAATAATTAATTCACTGGGCTGACTGGCAGCGACTCTTAAGGTGGAACCTTCACTTGTTATGTTACTTAGTGTATGAGTTGACAACGTGAATCAGTCAACAAACCTTAAATTTCAATGTGACAACCATTACTTTAGTTTTTATATGACATACACTTTTAGTAATGAGTGGATCTTCAAGCGTTTAAAAATATATATTAATTTTGACCTGATTATGTGAACTGCATATATCCCAATCTTCACTTAGAGAAAAAAAAGTGTTGCGGAGTGTTGTTCCTGTGGGCTACAGCAACACTAAACCCCTGAGCTTGCCTGAGAAGGACTAAATGCACAAACCTGCTATTTTTAAATATCCCATGGGGAGAGACTCTCACTGCAGCCTGTTATATTTTGTTCTGAAAATGTCAGCGTGCAGCCTTGTTCTGTGGACGATAAAGAAGGTGCAGACTTCCCTCTGTGTCACCGGTAATGAGGAAATACAGTGAGTGTTGGTCAGAGCAGTGAGTGACAACAACCCCGCCCACATTTAAGAGTACTGTTTGCAGTGGAAAAGCTAGGGTCTACGTACCATGTCTGAAGGGTTACTTTTGGGTCCAAAGGTACCATACTGAAAGTATTTGGTGGAAACAAGTGAAGAAAATGTAAGAACACCAGCAGGAAAGAGCATTTTCTTGACCATTATTTATAATTTCTCAGAAAAACACAAACATTAATCAATGAATCATCTATAAATAAAACTTTTTTATACAACAACCTTAAATAATACTGCCAGTGTAAAAAAAATAAAGAAAAGGTTTTACAACAATACAGTAGGCTTTGATTTTGTACACAAAAACCCATCAACGTTACACAGAAATTCAACATCTTGTTTTGATAAATACTGTTTCTATGATTTTAAGCCTGTGACCATTAAAGGCCCAATCTGTGAAGTCCAAATATAAACAATGTTTTACCCCCGCTATAACACCAAAACAGGACATAGCTGAGATTATTTTCATTCTTAAACTGATTGCTGTCTAGATAAAACAAATTAGGCCACAGGCAAACAACACTGAGTCTGGATTTCACTGACAGCTAAACTAGGAAATCAAACCCAGACATGCCCAGGTCCTTCTAGATTTAAATCACAGTAAACCGTACGTCAACATCTGATATGATAAAAAATAAAATTTAAAAAAATCTCAGATTGGGCTTTCAAGTTACATCACATAATGACAATAATCAGACGGCACATCTGTGATTCCCAGCCACATTTTAACACATTAATAAAAAAAAAACAGTTGGCATTTTTTTGTCTTAAACTAACACCAAGGCCATGTGTCGTACTATAACTACAGGACTGCTGCTGCTGGTCATGTGTGAGCACACTAGGCACAACTTCTTGTTGAAGCAGGGGAGGGGACTCAAGTCTTTAAGGAAACAAACCTACTACAGCTGATCTGTCCGCTTTTTTAAAAAACAACTAAACTACTAACAGTTGGCAAGCAGAGACGGTTCTTAATCTGGGCAGACTTTGAGATATAAATTACTGTATAATTACAATCCACATATACAAACATTTAAGTTATGCAGCCAATTTACTGCAGCTGCATCTCACAGCCTACACAACCACAGCTGACAGGGTCCATATCTGAACTGTACTCATGGATGTTGGATCCCTGCCTCTACTCAAGTTAAGACTATTGGTCCCTACAGGGAGTCAGACGTGCAGCGGGGTAAAATGAGACCACACCTGTTTTGAAATAATTAAAGATGAATGCTGCGTCATTATCATCTTCCTCTCTGGTCTTTGCACTGCACCAGTGCATTTTGGACATGATCAAAATGAAGTTAGAAGGAATCACTGCTCATCAACAATATTTCATTTACAGTATCTTTCAAGACGTCCTCAATCATATTTCAACCATTGTGAATTGTCTAGATAACTTATTTCATACCTTTAAGTGCTGGTAGAAGACCTGTCCGTCCTCAGCTAACACCAAAACCAGGTATGAGTGTTTTACTGTCTTGGTTTGAGACCATGTCTGAGTTGCGACTGTGATACCTGATCAGACATAAGGATCTTAAAGATGAGTGTCGGTGAACATGGTGTGCTCCTTTTTCACAGATTTTAAGGCCTTGATTGCGTCCACAAACTCGTCTTCCTCCACGTACTGAAAGAGAACATGAGGTCACAAATTAGGTCTGAATTATTTAAACAGGTGACAACAGTTTCAGTGTGTACTGTAAGCCCAGAGACAGAAAGCACAGCTGACACCAGTGATACTCAGTTAAGGGGCATAACAACTCCTTAAAGTCATTTCTTTTACCAAGTTACCAGCAAATGATGACAATGACACACATTGTGTGTGTGTGCACAATATAGTCTCTGTACTTTGGAATTTTTGTTCATATGTTTGTATATATTGCTGTCTTAGTCTTTTGGTGTCTTTGACAGAGACTGAAAACCACAATTCCACTCACTTAACATAAATCAACAAAGGTCAGCTAATGTTAGGCAATTTAAGACAGCGCCTGTTTCCAAAGCAGGATCTTTCACTTCGTGGCCAATATCCGCCACACATGATTTCTCTGACCCTCCTAAATGACCTCTTGACCTTACAGTAAATGCACCAATATGTGGCAGTCCTGGTCTTCCTGTGAGGGTTGTTACTATAAAACAAAGTCTATCAGTGCTGTAATTACTAATCTAATAGATATTCTAACATAAATAACAGTCATTTAACAAACATATTTCTGTCCTCACCAGTCCAGAATCATGTCCCAGTGGGTTGTCCCAGCTTCCTTCCTCCATCATCAGTGACTTCCTGTCAATCAGCTGACTGACGCTGCGGTGCAGGGAATGCTGGGAGTAGGCCTGACCGAGGTCTGTTTGGCTGGGAACCCGCAGTACGGACATGGGGCTGAACCGCGAGCTGCTGCTGACTATCTTTGTGTCTGTCAGACCCTAAAAATAATATATTCAAAGTCAGATGGTGATTTTAAAGACCATATTACAATTTATATTAATGCAAAACATTTTCAAATGCATGCTGTAGTTTTTACTTTATGGAAACAAAACAGATATGAGGTTCATTGTTATGAATTACGCTGCCTTACTACTCACCTGGCTCTGCAAAAACTATTTTCATATGTTACTGAAATAAATGTACACCAAAAACTATTGTGTACTCCTAAGTCATAGTGTAAGGTATACATAATCTTATCTATGGTGCATGGGATAAAACATAAAAAAATGTTGTTCCTTTAATTTCAATTTTATCCAAGAGGAGTTTCTTTAACTCAGAACAAGTAAAAAACAAAACCACTTAAACATTCTCACCCAATAAAAATGTTGTTTTAAAGGTCAAAGCCCTTTGCTTTGTGTGATCTGGATATTATTGTTGTATGTCAACTAAAACCAGAAAGCAAGGAGGAATATAACTTTTTGATTCTGTTGCCTTCTACCAGGAAAATACATATTTGAAATTTTAATTATGTACAACACTTAGAATTACTATATTTAAATGACTTTGAATTGAAATGTGTAGTAGCTGTCATTGTCATAATATCAACAGTCAACAGAGGGCAGTACTCAGCAAGGATTGGCCCTTTGTTTCAAACAGAAGGGGCTGTGTGAAACGCCTTTTCTCAAACATGTGCTCAAGAATCAACAAAAACACAGCAGGCACAGACTCTGCTGGAGCCATAAAGCAAAGTACAGGACTGAGATAAATTGTTTTCAGTTTTCATTGTCAGATGAAGTCGTATGAACTCTGGCTTCATGGTTGCTGCTCTAAACTTAAGATATATCAGATGATTTTATTTGTTGCATACTAAGTCAACACTGTATTTAAGGACACACTGACAGACTGTACAACATGCCTTACCTTTACAGTAATTCATCTTATCACACACACACACAAAGCATGCACACACAAACAAAACAGACATGCGTAGAAGGGCACCCACACAAAGTCACAGTCCCGTACCTCCGTGTACACAGTGTAGCTTTTAAGTATAACGTTGCTGATCTCAACACAGTCTGCTACAGTGTCAAACTGCAGGGGGACAATAAAATACACATTTAGGGTTTTGAATGTAAATATAGAAAATAGTCTTACTGTGGGATGGTCAGGGAGGAGCACAGAGCTGGAGTGATGTTTAGAGCACAACTCAGGACAGGGCCTCTGAGAGACAGAGAGACAGACAGAGAGAGACGGAGAGAAAGGATGGAGACAACAGTGTAGGAATGAAGGAAAGGAGTCGAGGAGGCAGATACATTTTTTTTAGAAAGAATAAAAAAGAGCAAAAATGGAGAGGATTAAATAAATTTTTAAAAAGTATTATGTGTGAGAAAAGTAAATAGAGGAGTAGTAAGACTGGACTGTAGATGAAGTGTTATTGAAATTTACAGGTAATGGGTGATTTTGAGGGATGATGTCGCTACCTGATACAAACTTAAATATATCAGATTAATTTCTTCTGTTTCTAAGATGCTTTTGTTGAGAAAAACAGCCATGTAAACCTATTTAGAATGAGAACTGGATTTGATAGATTGTAGGACACAGCTTACAATTTCAGGTAGATCAAAGAAAGACCTCATGTCAGAGTCTGATTTGTGTACAAACATTTTAAAAAATCCAAACTCTAGTTCCACAGGTTTTTACTGGGCAACGGTGTTGTGCCAGTCCTTGTTCTCTTGAGATTTAACAAGAATACAATCATGTAGGAGCAGGTCTCACCACCTGCACAGCTGCACATACTAAACCAGGTTTTCAGTAGCTGGTAACACTCACAGAAAATATTTTCTATTCTAAGACCAGCTTTCCAGTAACAGTGGTTGTTTCAGCCCCCTCTGGTGGAACAAAGATTAAGACACAGCTGCTCTGTGTTGGTTTTTGTACAAATTTGTACAATCTGCAGAAAAGCAGTAGCAGAGCTTTTATTCTATCTTCTCTCCTTTCAACCATCTTGTCATTCTCTTTCCCTGAGCGCCTTGTTTCTCTGCTCCTCTCACCATGTACGTCTCTCCCCCAGCCTTCCTGGTCTTCTGAAGCATGACCAGCGGGGGGCGCTCTCGGGCTGATGGATTCTTCCTCAGGGCTCTAGAAGGGAGGAAAAAAACAATCATTCACACCCTTTTTGTTTTTGTTCTTGAGATTAAACTGTGTTCAAACATAGTGTGTTGTCTGTCATAGGTTTTGCTCTTTATCATGTGTTACTGGAGTTTTATATCAATAAGTGCACCTCAGGAGAAGAAATTCTATTGTTTTCATGCCTTAAACCATTTACATGGCACATATTACATTAGAATACCTCTGTAACACTAGGCCCAGCAGTATGGCAAGCAGGAACAGACCCAGCAGGGCTAACAACAAGATGAACCACAGCTCGGAGTAAACTGGTGTTGCTGACATGCTAACGCCCTCTTTGTCACCGTCTTCAGGCTCAACAGGATCTGCAGAGACAGAGAAATATATAAGTTATTAGTTAAACTGTATGTTTTATTCCATGTAGTCTCTGTGTATTTTTTGTATTTATTTGCAGTGTGTGTGTGTGTGTGTGTGTGTGTGTGTGTGTGTGTGTGTGTGTGTGTGTGTGTGTGTGTGTTACCCAGGCCTGTGGCGGGGCTATATCTGATGGTTGGAGTACTGGCACTGCCACTGTTTGTGGTACAAGTCACCTGGAAGGACAGAGCTAAGAGCAGAGGGAGAGAGGAAGAGACAAAGGTAAAGAAAGAAAGAAAACAGTGTAGCTTAAAAGGAAGTTACATTGTTACGTAGGGCTGTCTCTGAATCAGACGTGAAGCCTTCGATAAGGCTGCTCATATACACAAAATAAGAGACTGGTTGAGATGCATTCGTACATAGATAAAAAGACTTCCTTTGGAAAAGAGGGAAGAAAACATACTTTGGTTGTTACAGTTCAAAGGAAAACTAGTTTTGACAGTCACATTAGACAGTCACCGACTCTCTTGACCCTCACCTACAGCTCATTCTGTCACGACGACTCCCAACTCTGAAATATTCCCCTCACTTTGGAACATCCCCTCAATCAAACGCTTATCCTCATTACCAACCTGACAGCCAATCAAGTAAGTTCTTATGCCTTAAACTAAACTTTAATAAACATTTAAATACGATCTAGGTTCGTGATATCAGGAGGTTATTGCCCATTATAGTTATATGGCCCATGCACCAGTCAGCCAGAGCTCATTAATTTAAACAATATTTTATCCTTAACAGGTAAGTGTACTGATGCTAAAGGACTGATATGTTTTAACCAACTCTGTTAAACAAAGTTAGACTAGGGCCCAATTCCAATGCAGCCCTTACCCTACCATTTAGCCCACAACCCTCTGTTTTGTGCGTTCAAAAGTGTTAGGGCTGCATGGCCCTCCAAATGGAGGTTTTTCAGAGGCACACTTAAAACCAAGTGTCAAGACAAGTCATCAGCAAGATGGCTGCTGAAGCAACAAAAGAAACCCATAAATGTATTTTCTTCATTAATCAAGATTTAAAAATCCCGATAACTATCGTATTATCTCAGACCTTTTCTTTATAACAAGTGTAACAAAAGAAATGAGTAGTATGCCGATATCTTGGTAGCTAACTACCTAAAGTTTCATTGTTATTGCTGATTTGTGCATGGCAGTGCTGCAGGTTGACATATTTTAATGTTGCGTTCCCCCCGTTTCACTGCATATGACACCCAAAATTTAACCTAAGCCCAACAGAGTTGATACTCTTGTTACCGCTCCTAGTATCAGTGCAGACTGGCAAGATAGGAGCACGAGTTGCTAACATTAGCCTATAGAGCTCCACTAATGGCCTGTTAACGAAGCAGTGTTCTATTTTAGCTGATGACTGGTTTGATCAATTGATAGTGTGAAACTTAAGTTGTGAATGAATTAGGAGCATCTTGGCAACTATAAGAGCCTGTCTGTAACCAATGCAAGAGAGATTACCACTGCAGAGGACGGCATATTTGCACTTGTCGTGGCGATTTACGTAAACGCCAGCATACCGACAGCGTATTAGTGTCTTGAAAGGTTGTCCCTTTTTATAGAAAACGTTTCTAACCACCACCCTCTGTAACTCTGGGAAGGGGTAAACATATGAAAAGCGATTGGATCCAAGTATATCATTTATTTATTCATTTACCTTTTTACTTCCATATTCAACAGCAGTCTTACAACACACTGCCCGCCATAGTGTGCATTTCACCTGCTCTATTCTGTGTCTGTAGAGGCAGACATTCTTCCCAAAAAGTGTATTTATCTGCTACCACCTTGCATAAATTAGTAAGTCCTTGGTGTTTGGTGTGTGTCTGGGGTCTCACTTTTCTGTGAGGTGCGTGGAATATGGAGATAGCTGTAGAAGCCAGTGTAGACCCTCAGCTGGCTCTCTGTCACACTATACTCCTTCAGGTACCCGTTGAGGGAGAAGGACCCCGTCCAGTCCAGCCAAATAACTGTCAGGTTGCTGCCCACTGAGAAAGGAGACACATACTGGGGGGCTGGAAGGACACAGACAGAGGGGACAACAGAGACTTTGAATGTGTTTTCACAGTTTTTATGACTAGTTAGCCGGGAGAGGTGAGGGATTTGATACATTTTTGTTTTACCTTCGCTGAGTGTGGTAACAGTAGTCCAGTTGGAGGCAGTGCTGCCCATGTTGTTGAAGCAGGCAGCTCTCAGCTGATAGGTGGAGTAGGGTTGGAGACCTGCGCAGAATAGTTCAGTTGTTTTTTTCCCACACAAAACACAACATGGAGAGACAACACACTGTGCATCTACCTCTCCACGTCCCTATAATTAGCTGCTATCCTTTTGTGATGAAGGCTTGTATTTTACCTCAGTCTCTCTTGCAAGTCATGGCGCTTGCTTAGTATTTAAGTATCTCCCAGTTTTGTATTACCAGTGTGTCACTCACTACTGGGAATTTTGAACTTAACTGCTTTTGTACATTTGTGGTCATTTTTCTTCAGTCTTATTCTAAATTGGTATTAATGCAAATATAATTTTCACTGTAAAGCGTGTCAGGACATGTTATGCATTTTAAAAATATCTTGACTTGACATAATCACATAAGCACCTGTCACATTGTAGCTCCACCTTTTACCAAAGAAACAGATTTCTACTGGTCCTTCAGCACAAGGGAGGGGTACAGGCTGGGGGGGCTGCGGGCAAGGTGATCTGAGATGGAGCTCACAGCTGGAAACAGAGAGTAAGTGGGTGAGAGTGACAGTATGGTTTGTGCATCTGTTCGTGCAGTCTGTCTCACTCATTAATAGAATCTGAGTGCAAACAGTTAAAATACATTAAACAATGTGCACCTTTGTTTACCACTCACCTCTCAATGACTCCATTAGGTGCCAGAGGCTTGTCCCACTCCAGCTGAACAGAGCGGGAGGTCAGGGTGATGGGGCGAGGAGAAGGCTGGTGGGCTGGGGGGGCAGCCAGGGTGTGGAGCTCACTCAGTGGACCCTGGGTACAGCACTGTCGAATGTTCAAAAACGACAGCTCAAGAATTTGTATGATTTCTGAGTGTACAAGTACACTGTCCTTTCAGAGGATTCATAGAATAATTAAATACATGATATGTAAAAACTGAGTTTAGGGAGTTTTTTTGCACTTAAAAAATTAACAATGGTGCCTCTTAAGTATTTTACAGTAATCACAATTATTTAACGGAAGCAGAAAAAATGAGTGTGAACGAGCTAATACAACATCCTGTAAATTGTCCTGCCAAACACGACATCTCCAAATCAGTGATGACATTTAAACTGGTCACCAGCTTTTCTTTAAAGGAAATATTTCAAAGTGAACCCAGTTAATTTACTGTATCTGAAAATGTGTTACATCTCTCATTTTGTGCTGATTCCCTGTGCTATTTTGGAACTAGAAGACCAGATAATGACCACACTGACTCTCTGATCTCACTTTTATGACAAAGTGCAGCTGTTGTGTACTAGTAGTACATTATTACCTGATAACAGGTGCAGGCCTCCACTCCTACCCAGTACTGTGTGTAAGGACGCAAACCATGGAGTGTCTGCTGATGGGATGTACCCTCTGACAGCTACAGGAAGAGGAAAGTGTAACATTGAGACATGTTAAAGGCGGGCATATGATTGAGAAGCAAATATTGGATGGGTCAGAAGGAGGACAAAAAAACAGGACAGAAAGGGAAAGAAGGGAATGAGAGTGCGTGATCACAGAAAAGGACGTTATAGTCATAAAAAAGGGAAGAAGTACAAGTTAATAATAAGTGTATCATTAAATGCAGTATTGTGTGCTTTACCAGAGTGTGGTTGTTGTGGCTGACTGAGAACACTCTGTAAAGGCTGACGATCCCATTGGGTCGGGTTGGGGGATGGATGTCCACTACTGCTGAGGTTGCCGAAACACGCAGGAAAACAGGCGTGCCTACACCCTCGGGTGGGGCAGGTCCTGTTCTCCCGTTGGCCCACGGACTGGCAGAACGACCAGCTGCATTCACTGCCCACACCTTTCGGTCAAAACCACACACCAGTCAATAATATTATGAAATGTAATTCACACATATAACTGCTGGTGAATAACAGAGGGAGCATCTGAGACAAAGTTAGATCCAGGAATAAAGTTTTTTTTCTCACGTCATTAGGGTTTTAGAAGCATTTTATTAACTCTTAATGATGAAAGCTTCTCTTAATTACCCAGTACCCACCAGACCACCAAAAGGATATAAGTCAATTCATTGGATCATCCATCAAAACCACCATCAGCAGTGAGAGCAAAACCTTTTCAACATGCAACCCAACACTGACATATCTGCATGACAATTACTTTTCACCTTCATCAAGGAGTTATTCACACACACACACACACACACACACACACACACACACACACACACACACACACACACACACACACACACACACACACAGTAATCTTATTTGTGTGCTTGTGTTGGGTATAATTAGAGGGTGTACACAGCACAGGGTCAGGCAGGGTGGAGATTTGCATGTGTAAGTCATCTGTAGCCTGTCAGAAGTAGTGCAGAAGGCAGATGGATGGGTCTGAGCTTTACTGTTGAAAGTGTGTGTCTGTGTGTGTGTGATGCCATGTTTGTAGCTGTGATGGCGAGTTTTGTGCGTGTATGCTTGTGCATGCAAGTGTGTTAAGAGTTGAATTAACCTCAATAATAGTCAATTAGGCTGTGATCAATCAGACTGATTGATCTAAGTGACAGCACAGATGGACTGAGATGGGAGAGGGGAAATAAGAACGGAAGATGGAGAGAGTGGGAATTGGGAGGAGGAGGAGGAGGAGGACAGGAAGAAGGGTGGACAAGGCACAAAGAAAGGAGCTCAAACAGAGGAACCAGGAAAAAATTTAAGCTGTGCCGTTTTAATTTCATGGCTCCAAATGTACCTGCTTAGATCCTGATAGGCTCTGCAGAGAGAATTGTTTTTTCTCAGTATTTGTAGGAGTTGCATCATTGTGTGCATGTAAATATATCCAGAAATAAGTAACCGAATGCAACCTTTATAGCCACTTATTAAAATCACTTCACACAAACACAACATTTTAGTTTCTAATCCATTAAACTCAAAAGGGGACAGACACATCTGTCCCTGAATGCTTATTTGGGGTACTGTGTATTAATATTTCTGTCCTGACTAGTTTCCTCTCAGAGAAATCGACCTAGACTCATCCACTTGCCCATCAAACTGTCTGTTGCTTTTAAAGGGGATGAGAGGAGCTGATGTGATTGGTCATTATTATGGCCCACACCAACTCCACCAGCTCATACTGCACTTTTCCTGCTGATAATGTATCCATCCTGCTCTTCTCTTTTTAGCTTTTCACATGTGGCACGTATTTTTGCTGCACCTTGTTTGTGTTTCCACTGAAAATCTGCATGAAATCCCAACTGATTCATTAGCAGTGCGTTCAGACTGACAGCAACCTGTGAGAAAACACTGCAAGGGTCTGCGTTGGTGTAATCTGTGTTAGCTGTGTGGTGCTGGTAAGAGGAAGAAATATGAATCAGAAAGTCCTGAAAGGTTTACCATACATATATACCATACATACCATTTAGTCTTTTTTGAGGCAGGATTTTAAAACTCCATTTCTAACAATTGAAATAAATTTCTCTTCCATCTCAATACCTTCAAATGTAACAGCAAATGAATCCAGTCTTATGAAAACACATTGCATGGCACACTTGCCAGTGCAAAGTGTAAAGCTGAGGAAAATTTGATCCAGGATCAACTTGATGCACTATTATTGTACTGAAAATGTCCAAAGACAGCAGCTCAGTACATGACCAGTGGACTAAGTCTTATAGGTGAACTCTACAAGTGTGGGAGAGCTCAAAAAGTGCAGTTCAGTGGAAGGACTTGTCTGTAATCAAAAAGCTTGCACAATAAATCATCAATAAATTAAATAAATAACATGAGACAGCAACTAAACCTCAGCTGCGCAAATTTTGGATATTGGTTACTCATAAAATTATAATGTTTAGGGAAACTGTCACAACACTAATTAAGTAGCAGTCATCAGTGAAAAGGAAATTCCACGAGAGTAAAAAAAGAGATTGAATGACAAATTAAAAATACAAACAAATGTATGAAAAGATGGTAAATGTTAATGTCCAGAGTAAGTTTAAGTTTATACGTTTAAGTATAAGTTTATCCCCGCCCTAATGTGTCTCATCCGTGTCTCATTGTTTTTCTTGTCTTAGTTTATTTCAGTCCCTGTCTTCCCCTCCTTTGTTGCCAGATCATATTTACCTTCGAGAGTTCCAGCGTTTGACGAGTGTTCTTCGTGAGTGTGTTATTGACCATTTTTGCCCTTTGACCACGCTTTTTGCCTGTTGAATTGGATACCTCTGTCTGTGTTACTGATCACCTGTGTACTGACCTGAGCCTGATTAAAGACCCTGAACTTTTATCTGAGTCTGTGAGTCTGCTTTATGAGTCCTACTTCAGTTTGTGCTTGACAATCAATAACATATAGAGGGAATGGCTTCCAAAAAACTGGGTGAATTGAGTTTTGATTTATTCTGTATGTGTCTGTATGTTAAAGTGTTATGTATTCATGCCAACAATGTTCTCATTGTACCCTTTATTGTATCATTAAATGTGATCAACAAGCTATTGTTGTTATTGTAAACCCATTTGCAGCACCATATTAAACAGAGCCTTTAGAAGGAATGCAGCATGTCTGATTAAACAGAGAAAGTGCACTTGCATCGGGTGAAACAAAGTTTTCCATTACATATGTAGTTGCTACGCAGGAACTGCAGCTTGACTGACTTGTTGATTAAAGAGTTTCAATTCCATTTGCTCCTGCCATCGTATAAAATTATAACTGCAGCAGTGAAACATTTCTACCCAGCAACAACCATGTTCTTCCCCTAGTAGCAACACAGTTAAAAGCCCTCCCATGACGCAAAGCTTTTGGGCTTGATTAAGAAGTTTGTGCCACATAGACAGAACAGAGAGAAAAAGTTCAAAACTAAAGTCAGTCCAGATCACCTTGCCCTTGATCCAGTGCTAAAAGGTAGAACTCATCTCTTCGTCCCTATATCATCTAAAGACTTTTTACGGCTTTCTCTCGTCTCTTGTACTCTCTCCTCCTATTGGGCCATGATTTGGCTTATTAGACACAAAATAAAAATATACCCTGTTAGCTGCCATGGCAGCAAATGAGCCGCCATGGCAACAAACGACTTCAGGAAGCTACCAGCCAGTATTTGAGCGTTTTTATTGGACGGTTTGACTGCGGACTTGATTCGAGCACTCTGATAGGCCAACGGAGCTTCTTGGCGGGTGCATCTACTTGAGGTGAAGGGGCTAAGTTGTGTGAAAGTGGGCAGTAATTAAAACCAAGCATAAAGCTGTCAATAGGAGCTTATGACCCAGTGTAATTAGCCTAATATGATTTCTCTCTCTGCACTGTGGTGTGCTAAACCGAACTGACTTATCGTCCTTGTGTACGCCTGAAACACAGAGAGAAAGGAAGAGAGCCAGAGAGGTACATAGACAGATTAACAGCTAAATAAAAATAAAGCCGGGCAGATAGATAAAAAGACAGACAGGTGGGTAGGTAGGATAGACTGACAGGTTATTAGGCAGACAGTAAGCAAATGTAACTGGAGAGGAATGACACAACAAATAACGTCATATGAATACCCAAAAATTTATACCGTTTCTCCACTTCTCTGTCGCTGACACACACACACTCACAAATGTTTACATGGACACACAAACACAGAGTCCACGTACCCCAATCCCCCACTGACAAATTCTCAGGGGACGTGTAGCGGTCACCATTAAAAGGTCTTTCCAATACAAGCTCTGTTACCAAGGGGGCTAACAGTTAATTCGATTGGCTGGCTGGTAATCAGGAAGTGGTGTGCTCTGAGGGCCCAGTGATTAATGGCTCTGTTGCCCGCCCGTCATCTCCAAAAGCTCCACCCTCCCTCCCTCCTCCTGTCATAAATTAGGACCCTCGTAAATAAAGACGGCACCACAATCAGGCAAACTCAATCAATTACGCAGGTTCTCTGGCCTCAGCTCGTATGTCTGACAGGCAGGAATGCTAATGTTATTGTTGCTTCCAAAGGGCTAGCCTGTCAATTAGCGTACCAATGCACAGCACAACAGCATGAATATGGACCCCACCATTTAACACCTGTCTGATTACATGGCTTGTGTGTTAGTGTGTGTATGTCTGTGTATGTTGGTATGTATGGACAGACTGTATCAGCTGTGGTGTGTGAGACCAGACTTCTGGAAAACAGGCAAAATTTTATGATGTGTCAGTGACATCAGATCTCTACTCCAAATGAGTTTCACAGATCACAATAAAACAATGAACTCTGTAGAGGACAAGAAGTTATCATATTTCTGTCTATGCAAAACCCATTTAAACTTTTTGTGCTACTTTCAGTAATTCTTATTTCCTTAAAAAATACATCTATTACATTTGTTTTTCAAAATGAATCATGTCTGTTAAACTGAAACACATGCCAAGCTCTGTGGTTACTGGGCAATGTTGATTAATTACCATAAATACAAATAAAAAAGATGCAACTCTGTTTTTAGTGACGAATGAAGCATTGGTTTCCTTTTCTCAGCTCTGGATAAATATTGGTTCAGTCAGTTGAAATTTACCAGGACTAACCAATTAGTATCTGCTTCAGTTCTGCTCTTCTAAACAAACACACAAATAACTGCAAAGAGTATTGTACCTGGTACTGGAATACAGTATACGGCTGGAGTGCGTCATCTTTGCAAGTAGTGGAGATGTTCCTGTAGACAAGTGCTGCTGCATCACTTCTGTGGGTGTCAGTGGTATGGTCCAGTTTGCGGTACACCTCGTAATGAAGGACTCTACCATTTGGCTGAGCTGGAGGGGACCAGGTGAGTAGAAAGGTGGTCTGCAGGCCTGTGTGTGTGTCAGGCTGGAGGTCTAACAGTGGCGCTGTTTGTCCAGCAGGGGGAGCCTCCAGCGTGAGCACAGATGACCAGTCACTGGAGGAGCAGCCCAGCGCTGTGCAAGCCTCCACCCTCACTTCATACCTACACACACATTAGGAGCATGTTTTTAAATGCAGTAATTAATGATGTTTGTGTATCATGTAAGATATACTTGGGTGAAAGAAACACACGTAACTTGAAAACTTCAAATACATCAGACATTTTTGGCAGCAATGGACAGTGACACCTATGTACTGTACAGCTTGCATGAGACTTAAATCTGGAAAACATTTACTGACAATCAGCCAAATATCTTACCAATCAGAAAACTATTTGGACTGTCTGGATGATGAAGTGATTTAATGTCTCTGAATCTCACAAAGTTTGTCAACAGCATTTAAATTTGGGGCTATTTGCACAAACTAGTGTATAGCACCTGCATGCCACACCTATTTCTTGTGTTACATGTATTTACAAATTGATCTTGGTGGACAATAAAGGAGTCCACCATGTTTTTCCCAGTTTCAAACCATCAATAACAGAATTACAGCCCAGCACATGGAGTAGTCATCCAGTCAGCAATCACATAATAAAAAGCATGCAACCGAGTGTCCACCAAGCCTTAGCAGACTACAAGACAACCAACATTATGAGGTAACTAATTGTTGCTTTCTCTTTTAAAGGGAGAACAAAAAGATGATAGAGAGGAGTAAGGGGAGAAAAAGAGAGAGCAGGTGATGAAGATGAGTTGGATAGAATAGACAGAAGGTCATCAGGGAGAGGGGAGCGATCTTTAGATGATAAGACTGATGAGCTTTTATTATCTGAATCTTATCACCACATACACCCGCTCACACATACACAACCACACAATCAAGCACACTTTTACACACAGGAATAGACCCACATGCCTGCACATGCATATGCACCCTCACACACATAGACATACACACATTTGCAGTGTGACAGATGCATGGCCACTGCTTCAACATTGACTCCCTTCATTTTTTTTTCTCTCTGTCTCTTTCTATGTCTCGCTTTGAAACACCACGGTCTAAACCATGTCATTTTGACAGCTTGCTTGAGAGGTTGTTTTTCACCAAATCAAGATATTTGCATTTTGACAGGTGCATTAGTATCCTAATTTATTACACAGGCTTCGGAAATAAAGCATTTGACTTATTTGCGATGCCTGTAGGGTTTCTCCTGACAGAGGACTTTATTGGGGCAAAACAGCAGAGTACAAACTACACAGTGATGTTGTGCCTCTGTTTATGGTTGCAAGATTATTTTCCATGTGGAATTAAAAGATATAAGCTAGTGAGAGAAGACACAAATAGTTTGTATGGCAGATATCTCCCTGTGTTTTAGAGTGTTGAGAAGTAAGTCTGAAAAAGTTTGGAAAAATATATATTAAATGATAATTGGTTACTTTTTTTTTCAGAAATGAAGGTTATTTATTGATTGGAATGAGACTCAAGTAAACCTAGCTCTGCTATTAACTAAACATCCGTCATGGAGATGTGGTGGTTTGTAAAGAGGGTACTAGAGTGGGTTTTTTTGTTTGTTTTTTCACCAAGAGATGGCACTCTGTTCCCTTCTTATCTGGTATTCCTCCCCATATTTTCTTATTATACTTGGAAATAGGAAACTGCTTTGTTCTTCTTCTTTCTTAACCTTTTTAGGCAAAGCAGTTCAAAGCTGTAGTTGGTTACGTCTTAAAAAAAAAAAAAAAATTCATATTTTCTGACACTGTCACTATAATCACACAGCACTAAATGAGACAGATAATCTGTGATAAAAATCATATTCTTCTTCCTACTCTATTGCCTTGTTAGGCTTCTAAAAGCCTTACCATATATGAACAAAAACAACCAATCTGAGCCAAGGAGTCTTTAACGTAGCTGTCAATACTGTCAATAACTGCTGCCAAACTAGGCAGTGCTGATCAAATATGAATCAAGCTTCTGTTACTGCATTGCTTAAAATGTTTTCAGAAACATGTCTAAGTTTACTGTTTATCTCCAAAATGAGAAAGCTGGTCTGGCTAGTAGGCGGTGCTTCACACTTCAATTAACTATTGTGAACATGGCAGCTGGCTCATAAACATTGTTACTGTACAACTTAACGGTACACTAAAACATGTTTCTGAAAAAAATCGAAGAGAGAAAAAGTTAACGCAGTAGTAGAATCTTGATTCATACCTGATTAGCACTGCCTAGTCTGACAATTTGACTGCAGTTTATGAATAATGACTGACATGACTGACAACTGCATTAGAGACTCCTCGACTCTGATTGGTTGTTTTTGTGGTAGATTCTAGCGCATGCATTAGAAGCAGTAGGAAGAGGAGGCTTTTTCCCACAAATGTGTCTCATGTACTACTTTCAGAATATTGTGACAGTATCAGCAAATATATCATTTTTATTTTTATAAAAGTTACCAACTGCAGCTTTAATAAAAATGTCAAGTCTTCAACCTTCCCAGCTTTGTAATAAGAAAAAACCAAACAAACAAAAATAACCACAACATACTCATTCTATTTATACATGTACCTTACATTGCATCCATAAGCTGCATAATTAAAACTTAAAAGCTGACTGTGGTTGAAATCTGCTTTAACTGACCTGTGGTAAGGAGCCAGCCCACTCAGCGTGGCGTGTCGTTCAGTGAAGTCACCGTCCCCTGGAGTGAACACAGTGCTGGTGGTGCTGAGCTGGACTGGATCTCTTTGATACACAGTGTAACTCACAATGTCTCCATTAGGACGGGCTGGAGTACCCCACTCTATTCTCAACTGGAAGACAAACAACATACAACATTAAAACTTTTAAACAAACATTTCAAGATAGCAGGATGGTAAACAGCAGCACGAGTAATAACATGACTCAGCTGTTTTATATGGACTGAATAGATGGGTACTTACCTGGGTTGGTCCCAGAGGTGTCAGTGTGGGGAGACCAACACCAGAAGGAGCAGATGGGTGAGTCTTTGCTGTGGCTGCTGCACTGCTCACTGTCCCTTTGCTGTTGTTTGACCGGACAACGTAGCTGTATTCCACACTTGGCAAAAGTGTGAAGTCATGGTAATGAGTCTCTGTGCCAACATAGATAACTTCACCATCTCTGCGGAGCTCATATCCTGTAATGATGCCATTAGGGTGCTCTGGTGGTCTCCAGCTAACTTCCACTGACTCTGGGCCAGTGACCTTCAAAGGAAAGAGTAAAGGTCACATTAAACAGAGCCACAAGAAGCACAACAAAACGAAAAACTCCATACATCTCACCCATATGAAAACAATAATCACATTATAATAAAAACAGATGTGTATGCTTTGTATCACATGTAAAATTTCACATCAGTGTTCAGTTCTTACTATTAAGTAATCAGTGTTGATGTTTTGCGAATTTCTGCAAAAGGATAGGTTCTATTAAACTACAATTATGTTGGATGAGCAGTGAAATCTGTTGATTTCGTCTGGATCGAAATCTACAGATTAAAGTATTGCACACACAGTAACGGAGGTTTGATTGAAAGTCCAAACTAGACAAACACACCTTAAGAATCGGGGCAGCCAGGCTAGTAGGAGGAGCCTCCCCAGTCATGGCAGACATAGTGCCACTGGTGGTGCACCCACCGCTGGTACAAGCTGAAAGGACCAGATGATATGACGTGTGCGGTTCCAGATCTGACAACATTGTATTTAGGTCTCTCCCACGATAAGTTTCTTCGTTGTTCAGTTTCAGTACATATTCAGTCACCTCTCCATTCTGCGTCAGTGGTTTACTCCAGGAAATGTTTATACTATTGGATGTGATGCTGTTGGCTGTGGGAGCTTCCACTGTGGCAGGTGGAGCCTCTAGAGTTGTGATGTTTGTATGAGGGCTGGTGATGCATCCCTCAGACGTGCAGCCTATAACTGAGTAGCTGCAGAAAAAAAACAGAACAGAATGAAAGTTAAATTTTCTCTATCAAAAATTATTACAATGAAAACCAGTGAAGCCTTCTGGTTAGCTAATTTCAGACAATAACACAGTATGAGAATAAAAAGCAAACTATACCTGTATTTTGAGAATGGCAGGAGGTCTTCGTCTGTGTAGTGGAGGACAGTAGGGTCAAAACTAAATGAGAAACTGACATTATTTCTCTGAATCCTGTATGACTGAAGTATCCCATTGGGTTCCAAAGGAGGAGTCCAGGACACCAACACCTCACTAGGCCGGCCTTGGAGGTGACTCACTGTTGGGGGAGCTAGACCACGAGGAGGGGCCTGTCTGGTTGTCACAGATACCCAAGGGCTTTGGGTGTGTCCAGCAGGGTTGTGTGTCCGGACACTGAACTCGTACTGTGTCCAGGGACGCAGACCAGTCACTGTATGCGAGAAGGTGTCACCATGTTGTGGGGATGATTCTCTGAACAGCACCTGAAGACAGTTGTGGATGATTAAAATGAGTTGGACAGGCCACCTAGGTATTCTATCACCCCAAATGACAAATGATCAGATTGATCATGAACTTCAAAATCATGTCCCTATAACTTCAGAAATGTGTCTTTAGTGTCACCTACCTTTCCCCTTTCAATATCCTCCTCATTACTTCTTCCTCTTCCCACTTCCTCTAGACTTCTCCCAAGTAAGAAATACTCTCCAATTGGCCCATTGGGCTGGGAGGGAGGGCCCCAGGTAAGTGAAACATGGTCTGGGCCAATGAAGAGAGGCCTGGGAGGGGGCTGGGAAGCAGGTGGAGCTGCTGCTGTGGTGACATGCTGAGGCGGAGTGCGTGTGCAGCCTGCTAAGGTGCAAGCTTCAAGAGTCAAAGTATACATGGTCCATGGCTCCAACCGACGAAACAAGAAGCTGCGTGATAGTCCGCTGAATTCCAGGTTCCCCTCGCTGTACAAGTTGTACATCTGGAAAGGAAAAGATGTGAAAAAGGCAAGAGAAAAGAAAAGTTTGTAGAGCAGTGAGAGAGAAGGAGACGAAGAGAAAACTTATTGTGGGAGGGTTAGAGTAGAGCAGAGTGGGAACAAGAGGGGCAAAGATGCCAAGCAGATGAGAGGGAGGAAGATGTCAAAGAAGTTCAGTGATATTTCATACTGTAAGTATGGATAATGCCGAATTACATGGGTAAGTTATGTAAGTTGGTAATTTAAGTGTACTTGTAGGCTTTCTTATGTGTCTGTGTATTATATTGGTATCAATCTGATATTTCTAATGTCTCTTCTACAATGTGAGACAGAGGAGGACCATGCTCCGCTTCCAGAGGTGGGACCAAGTCACTGTTTTGCAAATCATAAGTAAGTCTCAAGTCTTTGCCCTCAAGTCAAGTCCTAAACTTTGAGTTTAGAGTCCTACACAAGTCATTAGGCACTCTTCACCAAATGTAATGCCATTTAACAACAGATCAATAATTTATTAAATTTGTAAAAACAAATGCATTTAAATATTTGTATTTATTTATTAAAACAAGTTTGCTGGAAGTTGTCATGTCTCCATCTGTAATTTTCAACCTCCACATTGTGCATACTGCAATTTGTTTTTTTTTTTTGACTACCAGTAGTTTTTGTACAAGAACAAAATTCTAACATTAGTTCTTCATGGTTCTGTCCTGTAACTTGACTGGATGCTGTCGAACTGTTTCAGTCAAAGTAAATCTAAGGAATTAAGTGTCGACTTGCTGAGAATGAAAAGTGTTAACATTAGAGGATTCAAGAAATAAAGAGAAATTAATTCATTCATGGCACACTCTTTGAATAACATACTTTTAATTTATAGGTCTGGCGGGAGGTATGAAGTATTTTTATGTCAAAAGGCTCAAGTCCAAGTGAAGTCTCGAGTCATCAGTGTTTAAGTCCAAGTCAAGTTGCCTGTCTTTTTGATTTTGTGGAATCAAGTTCAAAGTCATCAAATTTGTGACTTGAGTCTGACTCGTGTTGAAGTCATGTGACACAAGTCCACACCTGTGGGCGCTTCACCTGCTCAATGCTATGTATACACTTTGGTATATGTTGTGTGTTTTTGTTGTCTGTATTGAACGTACCGTGATGATTCCATTTGCAGCACTTGGTTGAGTCCAACTAAGCAACAACGCCCTGCCCTGCTCTCTCTGCTCCACGGTAAAATTAGACAGGCCAGCGGGAGAAGCCTCCAGGGTCCTTATGGTTACCCATGGACTGGACACACTACCTGAAGGGTTCCAAAACATCTGTGCTCAGTGGAGTGGTTCAGTGGTTGATGTTGATGTAAGTTTATTCCTGATATTTTAGATGAGTTCACCGATCATAATCAACCTACCTGCCTCGTTCACAGCTTCCACTCGTAGACTATACTGACTGTATGGTTCAAGGCCATAGACAGTTGCCTCTAGAACTGAACCCTAAGAGGGAAAGATCAAGGTATGATATATAGAGAGATGGAGGTATGAAAAGGAAAGAGTAGGAGAGAGATGAGAGGGAGATAGATGTAGGGAGGAGGAGATATGGGATAGAAAAGAGGGAAGACAAAGGAATTATTGGGCAGGAGTTAAAAGGAGAAAGAAAAAAGAGCAGAGATGGAAAGGGAAACAGCAAAGTGAGTAGCATGCCATAGTAAGAGAAGAGAGCGAGTTAGTTACACAAGCAAATCCTGCATGAATAAAAACCAGTGCATTACTCATTAAAATGGGGAATGAAAAGGAACGCTGAAACAATGGCGAGCTAAGATGACATGACATGGGATTTGTGATATCAACATTTCAACATACAGGCTCTGCCATGGTAAAGTAAGTAGACACCAGAGAAGTGGCAGAGACAGAGAGAGACTGGCAGGCAAACGGCCGTCCCTTATGGGTGAATTCAAAGCTTCCAGATTGAGTGTTTATGTCACACATGCACCCTTTCATATCACACACACACACAAACACAGAGACACAGGCGGAGTGAGTCTGCCAGTAGCTTTAGGCAGTGGGACCCAGCCCAACACCCTGGCAGACACAGGGGCAGTGTGTATGTGTGTGTGTGATACAGTGGGAACACCATTTACTAATTGATAAGAGACACACTGTTGTTTCAAAAGGCCCTGGCGTGCGATGACATGGTAGTCAGGGAGCACTAGGCTCCAGGACTGCCTGTTTGTTTGTTTGTTTATGACTGTGAGCTTTAAAGCAGCTATGAGAGCGTTGTTTCTCTGTGTGTGTGAACGTAACTGTGTGATTGTACTACATAGGAGGCTATATTTCTTCATGTGTTGAGTCTGCAGTTTTTAAAAATTGTCTGTTCAGGATTGTATGCTTTCACATAAGCAAGCATATGTAAAGAGATTAACTGGTAACCCACTTCAATGCAGCAGCAAGAGGATCAAAAAAGGCTCCAATTCAAACTGAATCAAATGAAAACCCTGACAAATCACCGTAGCGTGGCACCAAGGATGAACTGTCTGAACAACAACCAGAATGCATGTATTCACTGTTTTCATGTCTGGGAGCCAACGTGTTTTTCATCCACAGTAAAATAGGATTAATAAGCCCCTAGACACCTAGACACAAGCTAAATCCTCCTGCAAATCACAGCACTTCTCAGCAGAGAGAGGGAGGGAGGGACGCAAAGAGAGAGACACGGGGTGGAGAGAGACAGAGAGAGAAAGGGGCGGTGGGAGTGAGAAATAAAGGCCGAAAGAAAAAAAGAGATCGGAATGAAATGAAGTGTACATAAGTAAGGAGATGTAGGACAGAGAATTAGAAAAGAGGGATATAAAAGAGAAAGAGGTGAGTGAGTTAATAACTGATGAAGGAAATAAAAAAAGGGAGAGACAGAAGGAGGGAGGGGAGTGTGAGAAAGAGACAGACAGAGAGAGATTGAGTGAACGGATAAAAAAGATGGAAGAAAGCTAAAGTGGGAGAGAAAAAAAGATAGATGTGGCAAAAGGGAGAGACAGATTAAGTGAGCGAGAATGAGAGATCTCTCTACCTTAAAAGCCAGTGAAATATGTGAGGCATGTGGCCTATAAAGCGGTTAACATATGCACATTGTCAATAGCAGCATCTGGCGCTGGCAGCTTTTATAGGAGCATGGAGACTCTGCTACACGCCTCTAGATGGCAATACATTCAAACACTTTATCACTGAAACACACCACATTAACGGCCTCCTAACACTCACACTCACACACTCTCACACACACACACACACACACACACACACACACATACACATACACACACATAAATACTCAACAATCAAGCACTATGAAATCCACCACCTTAGCCTGCTAAGTGCACACAAACACACACATATACAGATCCACAGACAGGCAGTAATCAAATGGTGTAATACTAAAACACACTACTATTACATTACATTAACAGCTCCCTCAATAACTATTTCTCTCTCATACATACACATGTGCAGAGACACACATGCACAAAACACTTTAACAGTATCCTACAACACATATTAAGGAAGATGCAGGGGAACACATACGCACAAAACTGGGAATAATGTCACAAATAACTGAGTTAAGGTCAGTTTTATATTTAACTCTTAGGAGGTAAACGGGAGTATAGAAAACTCTAAAGACCACACAGCTGGACTAAAATTTCCCACTCTTATATTTGCATGATTTCTATCATGTGTACTGCATTTGTACTTTATGTATACTATACAGCATTTGACCTTCATGTACTAAGGATTAAAGAGTTAGAGCTACTAAATGGCTATTTAATTTTGGATACATATCAATTCATGTTTTAGCAACCACTGTGGGGCAATTTAGCAATAAGTATTTATAATTTCACTGTAACATCTAGGCTGGGATCTAGTAAAGGATTTTATATTTTTGCTGCAGCTTCAGCAAAATCATAGTTGTAATGATTGTCAGAGACTGCTGCAGCAAAAACTGCTTTTGATAAATGGTTCTGTTTCTGTATTGAAAAAAAAGGCGAACCTATGAAGACCATATGAACAGCTACAATGTAAAATATGAAAGCAAAAGGTTCTCGTCAACCTAAATTCAGTGTGCATGTGTGTGTGGATGATCAAAGTCACTATTTAATCATGCCAAATGCAAGAGAACAGAGGGAGAGCAAGAAGTCAAGTGAGAGCGAGAGAGATGGGGGGACAAGAGAGATTTGCACAGATGTAAAGGAAAGGTGTAAACAAGACAGGGGGAGAGAAAAGGAGACAATGATAGGGAAAGAAGAGAAGAGACAGGAAGAGGTCTCTCTAATTTATACATTAAAGAGCCCTCAGATCTTAGATGGTTCAACACAACTTAGCATTGAGGGCAAGGAAGCAATTTATTCAATCTTTTATTTCCTCACTCTGTCTTCTCTTTGGTGTGTGAGCCGAGCTACAGCAGGGGTCCTGTGGACAGTGTGTGTGTTTCTGCATGTGTAGCCTATATGAGAGGGTCAGTGTGCTTGTGTGCTCCTTGAACCTTGTGCAAATATACTGGTATATGTGTTTATTTGTGTGCATTTGCATGTATCCTAACAAGCCCACATCTGCATGCATCTTGTTTTGTACCCATGTGTCCCTTGAACACATGTGTATAAGTGCAAGTGCACAGCTGTGTGCGTGTGTGTGTGTATGTGTGTGTGATATTCAGGTGGAGAGGCATGGTGCGGCCGGGGGGACAGTGTGTGATACTAATTAAGAATAACCATGTGTATTTGTCAAAAGAATTATGCTGATTATCTCACAAAGGCCCCAGCACTGGGCCCCGCAGAGAGACAGAGACAGAGAGATAGACCAACATTAGCATATGGCTACACACATGCGTGCACGTACGCACACACATGCTCTCTTTCTCTCTCTTTGTCTCTCACTCACACACACAGATGCGCAGGTAAAAGTAAAGTGAGTGCCTAAGAACATACATGAAAGAAGCATGCCTAATGATAGGTGAATGGGGTCCACTTGGTCTGCCTTCAGGATGTTTCACTTCACAGGCCTTCTCTGGCCTCTCTGCTCCGTCATATTAAGTCCTGGAGAGATAATAAAGCACCCTGCTGTTTCACCTTTTCTTATGTGCCTTAGTTATTTCAGTGTGTAGTAAAACATCCCGTGATCAGATACACTTCAATTCAATTCAATTCAGTTCAATTCAATTCAATTCAGTTCTTTAGTCCAGTCTATTAGTACAAGCTGTGCCCTGACCAGCCCTGTGAGAGCAGTAATTGTTTTCGGAGGTTTCTGAGGTGAGCCAGTACACCACACGCTGCTCTCTCGCGCCCCATGCCAAGCTCTCAAGCCAAGTTTGTGTGTGTGTGTATGTGTGTGTGTACACATATTTATGTGTGCATGCCTAATTCAATGCTGCTGGAACAATTGCCCTGTGTCTGTTTGCAAATGCCCTGCGTGGGTGTCCCTGCTAGTCAGTGTGCGTTAGACAAACCCTGACACATACAGACGACCGTGCGGCACGTACACACACATGCAGAAACACACTAACAGACACACAGAGTGCCATTAGGCATGTGTTTTGTCTGTGGCCAGCACAGACATAGAGAGGGACTGCAGGGGTCTGGAACAGGCATGCCCACTTCACACCGACAGCCATGATTGGCTTTGGCAGCTCTAGACCCCAGGAACAGCATATTTGGTGTGTATATACGTGTGTGTGTGTGTGTGTGTGTGTGTATGTGTGTATGTGTGTATGTGTGCGTGTGTGTGTGTGTGACGTGGCCAAAGACCAGTGGACAAATTCTGGCAAGTGAGGGACGGTATGCTTAGAAACCACAGATATCTCCTGAAATTGAAATGAGGGAGCATGTGTTTGTCTCTGCATAGTTTTATCTAAGCTTTATTCCATCAAGCAGGTCAAATCATGACATATTTTAATGTATTTTTCACTAGGGTTGCTGGTTTTAATTAATGACTGGTTTGTAAAACAAATACTATTAAAAAAAATATAATTACATCTACATCCTCACCCTCTATTTCGGAATTTTTCTGTCTTTGGGTGGGTACAGATGGGAGACAAAACTGAAGTAAGACTAACCTGAACTGAACTGACTTTTAGGGCAGTGAATTCAAGATTGTTCACATAACTGGCCTTATCCTGAAGGCCAATATACAGCACTACATAAACCCATAACTAAAGGTTCACATGTGTGAAAGAGAAAAGATAACACCCAATCCACGATCATAATGCAAAAGGCCAAATGAAAAAAAACTCTTCATTCATGTGCAGGCTGTGTGGATGACAGCCTTCTCCAGCCTACAGTCAGAAGTACAGCCCACTTCCAAAACAAACACTAGACAAGGATTCAGTTACAAATTTTCACAGATACACCGACACACACACTTGCCTTACTCCAGAGTTGAATGGACTCAGTCATCACAAACATACTAAACTCTTTTTTTCCTTCTCTCTTATAAGCACTCACACTCAGCATTCCTCTAAAGTGATGACCATCGTATCGCAGTTGCTGCACTAAACACCCATTAAGACGAGTGGAGAGCACTACACTGGATGGTGTGGCCTCTTCACAGACAGACACACAATAACACACAACCTGTCATTACCGAAAGAAAGAGTGAGGGAGACAAAGAGAGGGGGAAGAAAAGGAAGTCGGAGAATATAAATTCACTTGAAAAAAAAAATCACTTGAAAGAGTGAGAGGGAGACAGAAGAAGAGGGGATGGAGGGGGGGCAAAGATGGTAGATAAGAATAACATAAAAACTATAATTTGTGACAGAGGTAGAGAAAACCCAGATGGAAATTTAGTGATGGAGGGAGGACTGAGCGGTATGGAGCGACAGAAGGAGGAGGTGTGAAAAAGATGAGGCGACAGAGAGAAAGATTGCAGTGAGGAGAAGAGGGAGTGTTGCAGCCTGATTATTTGGCTGTTTATGCAGAATGCTGAGAGCCCTCCAATCAGAGTTGGAGACCTCGAACTAAGGGGTCTGATAGGCCGAGGGCCCGACGAACTCTGCATCTGAGTCTCCTTATTCTCTCCTCTAATCCTTCCTTCCTCTCTTCACCTGTCTCCTCCTGCCCTCTCAACCTCCTCATCCCTCTCTCCTCACCCTCTGTGCACTCAGCTCTGCATTGCTCTCTTGCCTCCACTCCTTTGTCTCCCTCATTTGTTAAAGGGTGTCACTGAGAACAAGGGCAAAGCCTTGTCATTCCTATTCCTTTGACCACCCTCTATCCTCCACTCCGTCTCTTCGGCAGTTAAGTGACGCAAAGAGGATAATTAAACAGAAGGTAAAGGAGGGTGCAAAGCAACAAGTGCAGCTGATATCAAATCCTGGTTCCATGCCACAACAGATTTATTAATATTTAACATGGCTAAAACAGGTCAGCCTGATTGAAACACATAATATAAAGTATAGAAGCATGAATATTTTTTTTACATTTTTCTATTGCATTATATCCTTATTTTCATGACATAAAAACTATAGTGGCTGAGGGAGCTCAATGGACTGCCACCTAAAAAAACAAGCAAACAGAAAAACACACAAGCTAATGAGAAAACACCTTCACCTCTTTGGCGAAATACAGAGATGTGCTGCAAATACAGAAAACAAGAAATACTACACAGACACTGCAAATCAATGATGTTGGAAATAAGCTGTTAATTTTACTTGTTACATTCTGTTTTCAATATCATTGGGGTCAATGGCTTTACAGCGTGCACTGGAGATAAAACTTAAAGAACTTGTTGGACATTTTAGGAAATATGCTTTTGAGTCTTGTTGCCAGTGTAAGGTTGCCAGGCAACCAGTGTAGACTCAAGAAAGCCATTGTGCTTGGCAAAGAAATAAGGCCCACCCAGAGACAACGCGACAACGTCAATGCTGAACTCTGAATCCCATTATTTCCAATGGCTTGTGCTGCTTCACAATGGCGTCTGGCGACATTGAGCAGAGCATGTGCCCAGCAACAACACGCCACTTGGCTCTAAACCCCGCAGCGAGGGCAGCTCAAACCGTTGCATCTGACAGATCCTATATTCACATAGAAAAAGTTTCATTACACCCTGTTAAACCAAAACTTGTTGTTTTTATGCTTATTGTTTCTGTTTTTAAATAATTAAGCAAAGGATTTACAATGTGTTAATTAGTGAGCTTTCGATTGCTGGTTGAAGGAGGTTGTTACCTTTAGTCAGAGCCAGGCTAGTTGTTTCCCCCTGCTTCTAGTCTTTATGCTAACCTAAGCTAACTGGCTGTAGCTAATATCTATTTAACAGATAAGAAAGGAGTATCAATCTCATTATCTAACTTTCTGCAAGAAAACAAAATAAGTTTATGTCCCAAAATACTGTAATTAGGCATGTGCTGAACTGGTTTTGACAAAGGCCTGCGCTTGGCAAGAAAAGTACATTTTTCTAGTGAGTAATCAAACACCAGGCACTGAATGGGTTTGCGAGTTACTTTTATTTTCAACAACATGATGCTCTTCTATATTTCAGGTTAGCTTACATGTGTGTCAATCAGGAAACAGGACAGCTGAGCTATACTCCCTCCTTTTGATGACGCTAACATTTTTACCAGCAGGTAAAACTGTATCCTATTTGATGACATCCTTAATGTGCTTATACGAGCAGACTCATGCATCAGTCTGAAACACATGCACACATGCAGTATTCCAAAACTATGAATCTGTATTCATACTGTGTTCACACCATGTATTACTTGTTTGTCCACATCTAATCATTCAACCCACCTGCAGACCATTCAGGTCTAAGTACACATCACATATTCTGATAACACGTCCATACTTTTATACGTCTCCCAACTGCGCATGCCTAAATACACACATTCTGACTGTGCAGGTGACACACACACAAACACACACACATACTGAAACCTCATGTCGGCTTTGAGACACAGTTCGCCGGCTGGCCCTCGCTGTCCCGCGCTCTCTGACGGGCTCTTAATGGTAAACTAACAGATTGTAAACATGCTGCTAGCTCTCTCTCCCTCTCTTTCTCCACTCTCTATATTAATCACTCTCTTTCTCTCCATCTCCTTCTCTCTATCTATCTCTCCTCTTTCCTTACACTCCTCTTCCCTCATCTCTTTCACTTCCTTCTTACCCCTGTTCACTCCATCCTTCCTCCTCTATCCCCATCCCTTCTTCCCTTTTCCCCTCTCCCTCTCTCTTGCTTTTCCTGGGGTATTTTTTAAACAATGTGTCCTTCATGTACGGTTGGTTACGGGGTGTACAGAAGGACATCATTAGCGCTGGTGGTTAAGCTGTAATTTACACCATTACCGAGGTAGGGGCCATTTTTATTGCCTAGTAAATTTCAGCTCTGAAATATTTAGACCATATGGCTCAATTTGTGTAATAACCTTAATTTCCAAGCACCCTTCAGCTCCCTTCAGCGCCGGCTGTTGTTGGCGGATGGCGGAGTGGTGTGTGTACACATTCGTATGTGTGTGCACGGTTTGGGGTTGGAGCACACACACACAGACCCACACGCATACACGTACACAGAAACATGGACACGGCAGAAATGTTAACGCATACTCTACACATAACCTCTTACATACACATTACACACTCTCTCTTCCACACGCTCTCACAGATTCATTCATTCACACACACTAAAACACACGCACACACACGTATGTATGCATGGCGGTAGCAGATTAATAGGGTGTCAGCTTGTGTTTGGGTGAGGGAGCGTCAGGCGTCGGCCAGATGGTTCTCAGGGATGATGACTGTCAGGGGTCCTGCTCTGATCAATGGGATGTATTAATACAGCACACACGCACACACTCTGACACACACACACACACACACACATATTGTTGCACAGACACACACAAACAAAAATATGTTATGCATGCACACAGGCACACGTGCAACCATATTCAGACATATGTATTCACATACAGTGAAACACACACACACACACACACACGCACACAGACACACACACACACACGCACACAGACACACGCACACACACACATATGTATGCACGTGGTCTAACTTCACCAGTGATCCCAAGGGCCACAGTGTAACATCTGGAAGAGCCAAGGGAGGGAGGAAAGGACAGAAGAGTAAAGGAGGAGAAAGAGGGAGGTGGTAGGCAGGGAAATACATGAATCAGGAGGATTTAAAAAGTGGATGGAGGGAGAATAGATCAGTGATGGATACAAGAGAGGAGAGGAGGAGGGACGGGAGGAGGGAAAGGAGGTGCAAAAGGAGTAAGAGAAGAGATAGGGGACTGAGGATTAAATGTGGAAGGTTGTACAAATGGTGAGAGAAGAGGGCAGATGGAAAAGAGGAGCGGAGGAAATTAAGGGTGGGGTGGAAGGAGATGTAGGTAGAGAAATAGGAGGGTGCAGAGGAAAACAGGACAGACACCACAGACAGGAGGGAATGAGGAAGAAGAAAATGAGAGAACAAGCGAAAAATGTGAAAGAGGTGTGAGCAGAAAAAGATGAGGGAGAATAAAGAAAGGGTGATGGAAGATAGAAGAGAGGAGAGGATCGTGGGGAGGCATGAGGTGAGGGCAAGCACATAGATCTGTAAGTCTGGTTGCCAGATTTTTGGCCAGAATTTGATGAGGGCAAAATAATCCAGATCAAGAGATGGGAATTTGAATAAAAAGTGTACACCAAGAGGAAGAATTTTAAGAAGACAGAGAAGAAAGAATAATAATAATAATTATAATGAAGAGAAATTTGAAGCAAAAGAAAAGTAAGGGAACAACGGTGCAAGAAAGGAAACTTGACAGGGTTGTGTGAGTGACTAACATGTCTGTCAGAAAGGTGTAAAGCATGGAGAGTGAATTTGTGTGTGTGTGAGACTGTGTGTGCGCCAGGCGGTGCGTAGGGGTCTAGTGAGGCAGGCCGCCTGCGCTTCGTACCCTCATTCCGTCCGATTGCCATGACGACCCCATTAATCAGCCAAGCTGGCACAGAGCAGGGTTCCCAGCCCAGCCTGAGATCAATACACACGCAAATACACACATACCAAATGGACACAGACATACACACACACACACACACACACACACACACACAAACAATACATCCATGAAATAAGAAATTATGAGCAGAAAAGAATGAGTGGATTAGTGGACATTAAGTAGAGTGAAAGTTCACTAAGTAACTAATAAAGAAGAAAATAGAGCACCAAAGTCTTAATGTCACTTCAGGCAATCTCTGCTTTAGGCATTTAAAAAAATGTTTATATGGTTTACAATCCATATCTACAATGAATGAGAATAGGACTTGTTATTAAATTTCACACTTTTAAGCAATGTTTTAAAATATCCCTTTCCCTGCCTCCTGGATTACAGTCATCCTTCCAGCTGCTTCTTTAATTTATTTGCCTCTTAATCGTCAAACATCTACCCAATATATCAGAAATCTTTTCAGCACCACGTCAAGACACCAACGTTACCACTGCCTCTGTGGCCTGCTCTTTTCAAGTTCCCCCCAAACTTTGTTTCTCATTTCCACTTTCTTTGTGTATTCCTAAACAAACGAGCGCATGTGGCGAAGGCACCTGCGTGACAAATGACCGCCACCAAAATAAGTCTTTGCCATGTCAATGAGCCTCTCACACATACACAAACTCACACACGCACACGCAAACACAGAGTGTTCCATATCAATGAGAAGGTGAAAGGTCTCCATTTACATCTTGTATTAATTATGAGTGACAAGCCAAAGGTCACCGAGGGAGAAGAGGCCACTCGTATGGACAGAATATAGATCTATGCTTCTACCTCTTCTCCCCCTTACGCTCTCCTCCCTCTTTTCCCTATCTATCACCCTGTCTCACCCCCCTCTTGTTCCTTCACTTGTCTTTTCTTCCCCCCCTCCAGCTCTCTTTTGGTCTCACTCATTCTTTTCTCTTCATCACCATCTCTATTAACTGTATTGTTCTTTGTTCTAACAATCTGTCTCTCTCTGTCTTTTTCCCATGTCTTTTTGCTAAGTGTGTGACAATTAATGTTTTTATTTCAATTTCACTTTTTCTCCATGTCACCTTTAAATCTCTGTTCATCTCTTTTGATCATGTTTTTGTTTCTTCCTTTCTCTTCTTCTCTGTTGTCAGAGATGAGTCGATTACTACTGCTTGTAAGTATAATCATGCAAGACTGAGTTTCAGATATTAATACACACACACACACACACACACACCCACCCACACGCGCGCGTACAGGTGTGTGGTGGTGTGCAGAGAGGATGCTAGCCATTGTTGGCAAATATCCCATTGCAGGTTTGGGTGAACTTTGCGTGCTTACTGAGCTGCCAATTCATATTTAGACTAGATGACATCCGATAACAGTATAATATGTGCGCACCTACAGTACATGTGTGAGTCTGTGTGAGGGTTTGTTTGTGTATACTTGTGTGTGTGTGTGTGTTCAGTTTGAGGGAGCATGCTTATAGTTATTTCCTGTGTTGGAGAATCAGGCATGGCACAGACTTGTGGGAAGGTCCCTGGAGAATAGCAGACCATGGGCAGTTTGCGTGTGTGTGTGTGTGTGTGTGTGTGTGTGTGTGTGTGTGTGTGTGTGTGTGTGTGTCTTCAGGCCCCTCACTGGCAAACAGATGGCACCAGCACCACAGGTAGAGTCCAAATTTCTTCACATGCATCACAAATGACAATAGACACACACACACACCCACACACATGCACATATATATGCTGTATATCATATACGTATAATGACTATATACTTTGCCAGGGGTTTATAAATGTACATTTACAGGCATTTCTGCATAGGCTTCAGTTTGTGTTCACAAGTTTTTACATGTGTGAGCAATCTTATCAGCACATTGAATCATTTGCAACTGTGTGCAGCTCTGCCAAAATGATATGAGAAAACAACATGATCAAGGAGACTGCCCTTACAGATAGATGCGTCCATGCTCCCATCATCCAGCATTCACTGTGCTTGTGCGTGCATCCATGTGTATGTGTGCATTTACCTCCACAGTGAGAGCTGTAACAGCAGTTGAGTTGAGCGTTGGGTCCTGTTGGTGCTTCTTGTAAACCAGTCTATAATGGGAAATGAGGCCGTTGGGTTGTCCTGGTTCACTCCATTTCAGATGGGCTGAGTATGCACCTATCAGAGTGCACAGCACGTGGGACTGTTAGAGTGATTCAGTATCAGAACATCTTAACCATACCAGATTTAAGGTGACTTGGTGAACTCACCAGTGGGCATGACAGTGGGAGGGGCCATATCTTGTGGTTCTGCCTTCAAAGTCTGAGCTAAGGCCCATTGGCTCAGAACTGAGCCTTTGGAGTTGTAGGAGCGAACCCTGTACTGGAAATAGCTGAAGGGTCGCAGGGCAGGGCTTGCATCAAAAAATTCAAGCGGCCCACTGGACCAGATGAAAACCAGCAGCTCCTCCTCTGTTCCTACTGGACACCTATAACAGAATAAATTCTTGCATCAGCCATTCATGAATATCTGTTCATTATATTTTTTTAAACTTTTATTTATCAAAAATTAATATACTAAAAGTTATCTTAAATTGAAACCACTTACACTGTACTTTCTACAACTTTGTAAGTATTACAGTGTACTGATGTTGTACTTTTTGTGTAGTATTTGCAATACTAGTGGAGTGCCAGTTCAAAACATGCCTGGTCAGAACAGGCTGCTTGCAGCTTCCTCGAGAACCGCTCATCCAAAAAAAAATTCACAATCAGCATCACGCTTCCTTGCGAATGTACACATAATTTTCTAACTTCTAGCTCTTTGGGACGATGCTAGATCTGGGAATAAAAGCGTTCATTCCAAAAGCTACATCACAGATAACTGAAATGCTTGAGTTTGCTACAATGTAACATCTCCGGTTCTTAATCTGCTCTTGAAAGTACTGTACCATGCGGTGGGGAGCAAGCTGTACCCAACACGCTGTTCAGCAGTGTAAAAGTTAATAAGGGGTCCCCTCTAAATACATCACACAGTGTGTACTTCTGGTGGTAGTGACGCACAGTTAATAAATTTGTCCCTTAGAACTCAAGACAGACGGACTCCTTTCATTTTAGATATTCAAAATGTACTTTAGTTATACTTGAATTTAAAAAAAAGCATTTTCAAGTATGTTTCCTAAAAGTATTTAAAGTTAGCATACTTTTAAGTACTGAAAATAAGTGCCCTTAGTTTTGGAACTGAAATAAAAAATGTAACGGCACGTCTTAAACATCATGTGCTAGTCCCTGGCTGATGCAAGCAACCTGATGTCTTGGTAAGCCCCTTTGTCTGTGATTATGTAGGGTTTCAGGTGTGAGTGTGAGAGAGATTTTCCTATTTTATCCAAGTCCCTGTCTGTCTGAGTCTGATCATGCCAGGTGTGTCAGTGTGTGTGTGTGTGTGTGTGTGTGTGTGTGTGTGTGTGTGTGTGTGTGTGTGTGTGTGTGTGTGTGTGTGTGTGTGTGTGTGTGTGTGAACTGCTATGCTAATGTGTGTTTCCTGAGGACTTAAAGGGCTTAGTCTGGTCTGACCCTGCATACAGATCACACAGTCTTTGGTCAACAAGCAGACCACGACCTTCAGCATGCATTAATACACACGCGCAGATGCACACACACACACACACACATACACACACACATGCACACACACGCACACACACACAAAGTGCGTAGATTGGTAAGCAGACATTTACCTGAAGGTATATCACTAAAATGTCCGTGCTTTTCTACATGTATAGGTTAAAATGTATATAATATGTATGCACAGAGTATGTGTATGTGATTTATGTTTGTTACTTCTGGTTCATTAGTATTGTAGTGACAGAGTAAATAACTTGAGCACATTGTCACATTGGTTTACATGAGGACATACGAATGTCAAAGCAAACTTTGTGCATGTGTCATTTCTATGTCTGCTTGATTCGTCATCATCTGCTTTCAGTATACTTCCTCATAATCAAAAAGGCCTTGCTCCTCTGGACAGCCAGCCCCATTCAAAAAACACATTGTACATTCATTCTTCAGAATTGGCTACTGAACTCTGAAAAATGTCTTCTTTATTTCACAGGTCAGTAAAATAAGAAAAAAAACACCTGTGCAGAAGTACAGTACATCTTAAAGTGCACAACTACATAAGAGCAGCACCAGCGGCAGAGTTGAAAATGTGGCCAAATCTGATGAATTCAAAATTTAGTTCATATAAGAATTCCAGTTGTTTGAAAAAACATTTTTGGCCATTTTTGCAGACTTTCTCGTCAAGTTATGATCACTCAAATAAGGATGTGATGCACAATACCATAGGCAAATATTATTTCTAAATTTGAGACAGTCAAACAAAAAGATGACACCCGTTGTCATGATGCATTATTGTTATAATTGTTATGACAGTGTTGTTACACAACAGCGAAAAAAGTCTTAGGTAGGAGGTTAGGCTGGGTGGTTGGGTGTGTAAAGCATGTGGCTTTGATACAGTTGCCTGTCAGTGTTGGTTTCTTTAAAGCTTGAGGGTACACTCTGAACCTTCAGGTATCGTCAGTAAGAATGAAATGCTAAAACATCGTCAGACGATAGCCAATGGGTTCCAAGATTGCATTTCAGCCAGTGTATTCAGCCTCTTTTGCTCTCCACAAGGGCCCTTTACCTGCAGGCAACAAAAGCCCGCTCAAATGTAATTGGTGAATATGTCTCAGACTACACACGGAAACCAGAATGCTTCTGATACCAAAATGTAGTGCCTTTGTCAAAGTAGTCAGGATGAGAATTAACACATCCAAGTCTGAGGCCATGATTCTCTGTGGGAAAAGTTGGATTGATCCCTCCGGATTGGGAGTGAGTTACTGCCCCGACTGAGGAGTTCAAGTATCTCAAGGTCTTGTTCACGAGTGAGGGAGAAGGGAGTGTGAGATGGATCGGTGGTTTGGCGCAGCGTCTGCAGTGATGCAGGTGCTGTACCAGACCATTGTAGTGAAGAGGGAGCTGAGCCAGAAGGCAAAGCTTTCTATTTACTGGTCCATCTACATCACAATCCTCACCTATGGTCATGAGCTCTGGGTAATGACCAAAAGAATGAGGTCGCAGATACAAGTGCCCGAAATGAATCTCCTTTGAAGGGTGGCTAGGCTCAGCCTTAGAGATAGGGTAAAGAGCGTGGACTTGCGGAGGGAGCTCGGAGTAGAGCCGCTGCTTCTTCATGTCGAAAGGGGCCAGTTGAGGTGGTTCGGCCATCGGATCAGGATGCCTCCTGGGCGCCTGCCTATAGAGGTGGCCCGGGCACATCCAACTGGTAGGAGGGCCCGGGGCAGACCCAGAACACGCTGGAGGGATTACATATCTCATTTGGCTTGGGAACACCTCAGGATTCCCCAAGAGAAGCTGGAAAGTGTTGCTGGGGAGTGGAACATCTGGAAAACTTTGCTCAGCCAGCTGCCCCTGCTACTTGGCTTTGGATAAGCGATTGAAAATGGATGGATAGTACTGTTGTCAACAGATATCTGGATACATACACAGATATCTGTTTATAGAGATTACCTTGAAGGCAATTTTCCCCTTATCTCAACCAAGTAGCTATAGTTACCCTAACATAAAAATAGGAGTGGCAGATCAGAAAATGTTCAAATGGTTTAAGGAACAGTTAGTAGGTTAACTTTGGAAGACAAGGGCAAACAGTGCAGCAAAATCTGGCCATTTGCTCCTTAGGTCTCAACCCATTACATTCTTTTTGGCATAAGGGGAAATATGCCATCAGTAAAATTATCAATGCTCTGTGTGATGGTTGAATGCCTCTAAAGATTCCAGAGGCAAAAGAGGGCCTTATCAGAACTGGTATGCAAAAGTAGACACTGGTCATGTCTCAGTGTCACACACAAGCAAGTACATCTTCATTTTTGTATGTGTGTATATATACATTATACATGTGAATGTGTGCATATGTTACCTGTATATATGGTAGGATGTTATGAGTCCGTTGGGTTGTTTAGGAGGTGACCAGTGGATCTCCAGGACATGGGCTCCAGCTGCCTTTACCGTGGGGGGCATTAAACCTTCTGGGGCAGTCTCTAAAGTCCGAGCATACACACCCTCTCCTACTCCACATCCATCTCCAACAGGCAAAACAGGAGCAATTAGTGTCAAGACAAACATGTTTGTCACAAAATGTCTTTGGTGCATTTGTTTGTTGTAATTAATGAAACAAAATCATCAACACACCATAGTGATAACCTAAGCTACTTTTCTATAAGGCTGTGGATCTCTGTTTTGAGTCAGGCCATGAGACTTGTTTTAGCCAGAATTTACTGTTACAACACAGAGAGACACTGTTAATGTACAAGCAATAGCTCCTCCATTTGGAAAAGCTGTTGCTGACCAGAGGATTCATGTGTATGTAATGCTAACACAACACAATGTTGGTAAAACAACCTTGTAAAACGGATGTTGTTCAAAAGTTTAAGCTTTTTTTTCTTCATCACACATTGGCCTATTACCTGAAAAGACTTTCCATGTGGAGTGAAAGCAAATAAATGGAGGGAGAGAGTTTGGGTGGACTTCACAAGTAGAAATTATTTTGTTAAATATATTCTCTGAATTCCTTTTTGCAGTTCCAACAGTCCCCATGGTCGACAATCTGCCTGTTAATTTCTGTGGATGTTTTAATGTCCAAATGTAATTTTCCTCAATGAGCCTGTGAACTTTGTTATGGATTGGTTGATCTCTGATTTCAGCCTTTTCTTTAAGAGCAGAAAAACAAAAACTCATCACAAACTAAAAAAGTTTAAATGCAAAATATAATTTTTCAGATAGGTTCTTCTCTCAATGCTTGCATGATGGCACATTTTTTGAGTCAATCCTTTTCAACCATGGTAGGAAGAAGAGCAACATATCACAGGTCAGTGTGGCCATCCCTTTATGTGAGTCTGTTGTAATAGCTCATCAACTTGCCACAGTGTGGCTAAAGTGGGTTATACCTAGCCAGTGCAAAAAAGGGCAATAGCACAGTTAAACACATCTGTTTAACAACTGGTTAGCCACAGACTACACACTAGGTCTTCTCACCCCTCGCATCATGTGATGTAGTAGCGTGAAGTAGATGCATCTAACAAGGTGTCAGGATTTAAATTAATTTGGCAATCTTTAGTGGCCACTGACATAAACTGCTTCAACCAACTTCAAACTTTGAATCCAGGATTATTAAGCTTGTTACAGAGCAAACTGCTTGTTAACCACAAATAGTGCTGCTATGTGCAGCACAGCTGAACTCTGAACTAATTTTAACAGTGTATTTATTTTTGCAACATTGTTCTTTACATTACACCACCAATTGTCTCATTAAGGACAGTAAATCTTTCAAAATAAAATAAGTGTAATCAATTACTTACCAATCTGACAGGCCTGCACTCTGATGTAGTAGACGGTGAATGGCTCTAGACCTGTCACGGTGAGGTGCCGGTATTGGCCAGCGCGATGCACTATGGCGTTGGCACTTCCTGGATTTAAGAGGATGTTGTAGGCAACAGCCTGGCTTCTGTTGAGCTGGGCTGTGGAAAAGAAGAAAGGCAGATAGGAAATAATTATGTTTTCTGCTGGAGTCCATTTATTCCTGAAAAAAAACATGGGATGAATGATCTAATTCTACATTTCATCAAAACCAGAAGGACATACCAAGATGACAATAAAAGCAGTGTTTGAAAAAGTGTGCTACAACTTTATTTATCCTCAGTTATTAGAAGGGACTTGTAGAAGATGCTTTATCTTTGTATGGTGAGTGAGCTACTTTGCCCAAAAAGCATGTTTAAAAACATGAAAAATCCAAAGGCCATTGTCTGATTCAAATTGCAAAAAAGAGCACTCATTCAGCAGAGATGGGACCAAGTCGCTGTTTTGCAAGTCACAAGTAAGTCTCTAGACTTTGTACATGAGTCCCAGTTCAAGTACCAAGTCAACTTGGGACTGGCCTTTCTTAAGACAGGGAGGTCCCAAGTCCTAAACTCTGAGTCTCAAGTCCTAAACAAGTCGTAATACACTCTTCACCAAATATAATGCCATTTTAATAACAAAGTAATATTAAATTAAAATAACAAAAACCAGGCTTTCCTCACATTTTTATGGACAATATTTCAAAACTTTTCCATGACTTTTCAAAAACCCGTGCTACTTTTTTTTTCCTTGCTACACTCGCTGTGTGTTTTTTAAACAAATCAGATGCAATTCCTATTCAGACATAATTGCAGCTAGTTGGCATACATGAAGAAACATACGTGACGTAAACAAAACATTGTCACACATCAATGCATACTAGAGCAATGTTATATCAACAGCTGCAGAAAATTAATTTGCTGTAACGTCACATTACATGAGAGGCTATTCAAGGAAGATTACTGTGAAAATTCATTACACACAGCAAAATTCAATGACTTTTCCAAACTTTCAATGATTTTTACGAATGCCATGACTTTTCCAGGTTACCCACGGCCGTGAAAACCCTGAAAAACAGAATGCAGATGAATGCTTTGTTAAAACGAGTTTCTTGAAATTTTTTGTTTCTTCGTTTGTGATTTTTGACCCGCATGTTCTCCATAATACAATTTTTTTTGTTGACCACCACATAGTTTTTGTTCACAAATGAAATTATCCTTGGTATCTTTTTTTCAAACTCAAACTGGTGCTCAGTAAAGTAAAGTTAATTCTTCATGGTTCACTCCTGCAACTTGACTGGATGCTGTCAGATTGGTTCAAACAAAGTGGATCTGGGGAATTAGGTATCAAGGTGCTAGGAATGAATAGCATTAACATTGGTTAATTCAGGGAACAAAGGCAAATGAATTGATTCGTGGCTTTTAAATAACATATTTTAATCTTTGGGTTTGAGGGAAGGTATCAAGTACAGTCAAGTCAAAAGGCTGAGACCATTCTGTTTTGTAAGAGAAGTAAGAGCATAACTATTGATTCTAGGTTCATTTAAGGAAGTATTACTCCACACTATTTTATACTGCCAGACAGTTTTAGAACAGAATTGTACTGAAAAAAGTAAAGAATATAGTTAAGACCAAGTGTTTATATTTCATTATCTTAAGTTGTACTCTGCACTGAAATTGTTGGATATAAATAAACTGAAGTAAAGAAGTAACTATCTGTACAATATATGATTTCCTGCAGGCACACCTGCCTGATTTTTGTCTTAAAACCAACTGATCTGCCTTCACAATCCTGGCACTGTGGTCTCACAACCAGACAAAAACACACAAATGTATACATACAGAAACACCCACATAGATACACACACACGCACCTAGACTTTGTTAATATTCTCACCGGAGGTTTTTCCATAATTCAGGCCAACTGTATTGTGATGGGTTATTCAACATTCATGAACTCTGGATATCTCGAGAACGAACTGATTACCAGACAAATGAAAGACTTCAATTATTCACCCCCCAACTCACATATGCACACAAGCACCTACACGCACACACGCACATGCACACACACACACACACACACACACACACACGCACAGCACACCTCTGACTTCAGCACATGGAGCTTTTATACGACCACACTTTGTGTGTGTGTGTGTGTGTGTGTGTGTGCGTGTGCGTGTGTGTGGTCTTTGTGAAAGTGTGTTAAAGCAGCCACACACACACACACACACATACACATACACACACACAGAGGGGTTATAATGCATCTCTCTTTGATCAGTGTGTTGCTCAGCCATAGAGGGTTAATCGTCACTGTGATATTTAAGTTCTATTATTTACAACCAATCAGCTGCTTTGCCATCTTCTATTTCACACACGATGCCCGCAATTACAAATGCACACATGTACACTTGCACATATACAAAGTGGTCTCACACACACACACAGACACACACACACATATACAGACACAGACACCACCATGGAGGAATTGATCCTAGGGTAAATGTCTTTTTAATAGCCATACGTCATTGCTTTGGCAGTCAATGTATGCATATGAAGACACAAACACATTTGCATGTACGTACACACCAACAGACAAGCTGTCAGAGAGTCTGGCACGCACACATACACACACAAGTCGAAAACACTCCAGATTCTGGGCTCAGGGAGTTAACCAAGCGTGAGAACCCAGCCGATATTTCCTCACCTTTAAAATCAACCCGTAATGACGATAGAATAGGCCTGCCTATGGAAATGTCTCCACAGTGACGTGCACACACACACACACATGCACGCGCATACACACACACACACATACACACAAACATGTATAAAGACGCACGCATAAACACAGACACAAACATAAAGAAACAAAAGACACACACACCCACACACACACACAACAAAGTGAAGTGTCTTTGCTAGTTGGCCCTATAAGCGGTTTCTGAGATGGGAAATCAGCCTAATGAGAGAGTAATAGTCAATGATAGATGGGTTAGGGCAGACAATCACTGCCCCATAAGCATGAAACTCAGCCCTGAGTGTATGCTCATGTAAACCTGTGTATGTGTGTGTGTGTCCAGGTCTTGAGAGGCCAGAAGGTGAATGGAAAACTACTGAGGGCTTTTGTTTTAGTCTGACCCCTCTCTCTGTCTCCTCATATCAGAGGAAGAAGCAACTCACACAGAGGAAAAACTTCTCTCTGCTCAGTTTAATAGGGTGAGTATAATTTTCTCTGCCCTGTAAAGCTGAATCTAATGAATGTGACAACCACTGTTTTAGTGCTGGTTAGTGTTATTTAGATTATTGGAATACCATTTGAGTAGAAACTTTGTCTGGGAAATAACTTTGGTAAGATTCTGTATGTACCCTGTTAACCCTGTTCCTGTTCCTTCTGTGAGAATGAAATAATTCTGCTCATTGTGGGTTTATTTAAAAAAGCTCTTGCTGTAGTGAGACAAGAGGGGATCTTAAAGTCAGAGACTTATGTCAAACGAAGCCTTTCCCTCTAAAAGCAGATTTTAAATCCATACAAACACTGAATTGGCCTCTCTGGTTGTCTGCGATCACTTCTCAGTGACCACACAATTACCCTGAAAGCCTTTGTTAAGTGAGTTTGTGCATGCATAAACAGAACAGGTCAGAGGTCTGACTGGTTAAAGCTTTTTGTCCAAATGTCACTACATCCACACAGGAGTACACCAGATGGATAGTGTGTGAAAAAATCACGTCCCTCCTCCTCTTCCTATTGCTTCTAATGTATTTGCTAGAATGTATTGTTGCTCACGGAAAACAAGAAATCAGAGCCGTGGAGTCTCTAGCACAGCTGTCAATCATGTCAATTATTTTTCGTGAACTGCGGTCAAACTGTCAAACTAGGCAGCGCTGATCAAATATGAATCAAGATTCTGTTACTGCGTGGCCAATTTCTCACCTCAAATGTTTTCAGGAACATATTTTAGTGTACTGTTAAGCTGTAAAATGAGAAAGTTCGGTCTGGCCAGTGGGCAGTGCTTTGTTTTGGTTCAACTATTTTCAATATGGTGGCTGGGTCACAAACTGTTAATGCTGCCGAGTTTGACATTTTGACTTCATGAACAATAGTTGACATGACTGACAGCTGTCTTAGACTCCTCGGCTCTGATTACTTGTTTTCATTCACATGCAGTAATGCTATTGGAAGCCCCACAGGGCAATAGGATAGACAGACTATAATTGTTTTTCACAGATTATCTGGCCCATTTAACACGTGTGATTAACACGTGTGTCAGTTTCAGCAAATATGACAAAAGTTAGTTTTTATAAAAGTGACCTCAAGCTATAGCTATAGCTATAACAATAGCTTAAAGGCACATCCAAACACCAATAGAAAACCTTATCGTTGTAACAGACACCGCCTCTGACATAAGTGTTGCCATTCAGCTAGTGGGATACCTGCATGTGAAGTATTTTGCTCACGTGTTTAATCTGCCAACAGTTCAGTTTGTCAGGTGTGTGCAGCATTTATGACAGATTTTGTGACAGTGTTGGTCAGTCTGTCTGCTTTGCATCACATTTTATTGCAACAAAAACGGTTTAAGTCAGACTGAAAACTTTATCTCATGAGGTCTGGAGAGTGCTAATTTGCAGTTGGAAAAAAGGTAATAAATCGCAATATATTTTATCGCAATACTCAGCATATCGCCATACATTTAGCATCTCAATAATATGGTATTGTGACCTATGTATCAAGATAATATTGTATCATGGGTCCTCTGGTGATTTCCACCCCTATTAGGTACCATAGATTACACCTCAGTTTATATTATTCATCATTAGCAAACAAACAAGTTTGTATCATATCATTAGAAATCAAAAAGGTTCAATATGTGTTGCCATTTTGATTTAAACTCAATTATCTCTGCTAAAAATATTTTTCACCTATCCATCCATTCATAAAGCTACTCACCAGGAGTGGTCCAGACGAGAGAGATGGAGTAGGGTCCTGACACTGTTACATTGTGGGGAGGCTGGATCCCAGTGGGGCAAGAGACTGGTGTCTTTATGACATATTTGTCACTCACACCAGTCCCACCCCCTGTACTGGCCTCCAGGTCATACACATACCTGAAGAGATGGCGGGGTAAAGAGGGGTGTAGAGAAAGCAGTAAAGAGAAATGAGGGATCAAGAGAGAAGGAAAGAAATACAGGAAGACAGTGTTAACATTTCAGTTTCACACAACACAGTATCACTGTATGCAGCAAACATGTCTGGATATGATCAGCATCATGGCTGACACAGTCAAATAATGGAAGGGAGTTTTATTAGTTTATTCCAAATACATGCTAAAATGTCTTCACACTTTCAACCAGTTTTTTTACCCAATCAGTTATGACCAAACATGAAAATATAGGTTTTTCAGGTTGATTCAAAATATATATCTTTCATTAAAATATATTACTTGATTTGAATTACATGTTACATGTGTCGTCTTCCCCCAGCACAATAACTGAAATATATTCATCTACTATTCCACCCAGCAACACTAAGCATCAGGTCTCTCAAACTAACAACAGCAGAGCCGACCAGGGTGCTACTTTCAGGCTGAATTGTAAAAACTATGGAGGGTCCCACTCTCTTTCTCAACTGAACCAATAAAGGCAGATGGCCACGCACCTACAGCTTGGTTCTGTTCGAGGTTTCTGCCTGTTAATAGGACGTTTTTCCTCGCCAACATTGCCAAGTGCTTGCTCATGGGGAACTCGTTGGGTCTCTGTAAATTAAAGAGTATGGTCTTGACCTGCTCTATTGAAAAGTGTCTTGGGATAACTTTTTTAATGATGTGGCACTGTATAAATAAAACTGACTGTTGTTGTTCTTCATAAGCATCAGATCAGCTCAATCCTACTCGGTACACATGACTATGTATTCTGCATTGTTTGGTTTATTCTCCTATTGCTTGTGTACTTGCTACACTCAGTATCGCTGTGGGTATTGTGCTTCAGAAGAAAATGGAGAACTAACTTGGCGATAGCTCCGTTGCCCATTTTACTTTCAAGGAAGGTCAGTCCAGCTGTGAAAAAGACAGTGGTTTCATTGATCAAGAGATCTGTGGGATTTTTCCCCACAGAGTTAGTATGTATTTGAAGGAGTCTGAGTTGGAGCAGTGTTGATGAAGATTATCAACACAGCATTGTTGGGATCATGAAAATGAAAAACTGAAAACCTATATATGATATATGAAACAGTGATATATAAGGGCAAAAAACTAAAATTTAATACATGCGTCCAACCACTTTTACTAGTTAAATGGCTCATAATTTAAAAGTAAGGTGCAAGGGGATGTATTTAGTCTCTTTATTGATCATATGTGTGTTTTGGGCATGACATGAATTCAACAAATCAGAGGGTCATCTCCCATTTTCCTGTGAAATCACTGCTATTTACATGGTGGATTCTGTAAACTGGAGAAGCGACAGAGGAAACAGAACAAAACTTTTAGCTTCTGAAATAACCAAAGAAGTTACGCTGCTCCTTGCAGCAAATGTGCACAGCGTTTCTCCCAATAAGAGAAGCTGAGAAGCAACAGCAGACAGCAGCTCTGCTCTGCTCTGTTCACATTTTATAGAATGTAATTATTATTTGTCCCATTTAGTAATGTATTATTTTCCCCATCTTACTGTGTGAATATTGCACCATTCTGACTTTAAAACAAGTTTTTGTTGATTAATGGAGGAATCGCTTTCTGCTGCCTCAAAATAGCAATACACCAACACCACACCTCATTTTAAGACATACATTACCTTTGCCTCTTACACAACATGTGAGCTGCCCATGAAAATGACAACTACGTCGGTCTGAAACTAGCAATGACAGTTGCACTGCGCTGTGCACCATTTTGCGCCAGGTGTAAGATAAGGGCTTTAAAGTTCCCAGCCTTGCAGGACCACATTAGGGAATGTATTCTGAAGTCTAAATATTGTGACAAAGAATTTGTGTCATTACATACGTTTTTGCATGGCAAAAATGGCATTGTGCCAGGAAAGCATGCAATTACAATCAACAGGGTTGTATAGTTTCTGACAAAACGCTTGAATGCCCAAAAAGTGAATTGTAGTCTTTCTAGGTGTGATTATTGATACATTAAAACAACAACTGGGAAGACTCACTGAAAGCATGGCCTGTTGCAACCTTCCCCTGCAAACAGATTCAGACCTATGCTTGTTGTGTGCACATGTCCGTGTTAGTGCGTGTTCCTACAGTGACTGCACTTGAGGTCCGTGTCTTCCTCTTTTTCCCTCTGTTGCCTCTCTTGTCCCACTCTCTACCTCTCCCGCCCATGACATCATAAGATAGATTTCCCTTTTAAGAGCGTGTGGCTGGCTGGTGCTAAAGCCTACATTAGCTGTGTAAGTGGGCCACCATTTAACATTAAAAGCCTTTAATTTGCTATAAACTCCGGCACACATGCATTAATAGGCACTGGTGTTGGGTTATTGTTCCTGTGCAGAGCGTTTTAAACAGGAGGCCATTAGCACCTCTGCAGTGGGTTTGAATGCAGTCAGGGAAAGGTATTAAAACTACTCATATGTTACTCTCATAGACACACATACACACACACAGACACACACAGAAAAACATAAATAAATACACCTCACTTAGACACACCAACTGTGGAAAGGAGTGACAAAAAAGAGAAATCAAGAGAGGAGGAGAGCAAAGCAGAGTCTGAGTGTGATGGAGAGGGAGAATTGTATCATGGCATAAGGTTTCAGTGGGAGAATGAATTTAAACACTTCATCACTGGAAGATATTTACTTAAATGTAAACACCGCCTTGGGATATCAAAAGTAAAATGGTGTGTGTGTGTGTGGGAGGTAATCGGTGAGTGGGGCATTTGCATCTGTTTGCCTGTGTGTGTGTGTGTGTGTGTGTGTGTGTGTCCTACGGGGCCAGCCAGAGGGAATAGGTTAATTCTCTCGTCATCTTAGACACTTCCTGGGCTGCCGAAGCAAAGTGACAGCTAATCAACATTGTCATAAATAATCAATGGCCACTTTGAGCAGTCTCACGCACAGACACATGCGCACACAGAAAGGCATGCGTGGGTACACACTCGCACACGCGGACAAAAACACACACAAGACTGCCTGGATAATGGGGCCGGTGCTCCCTGTGTAATTCTTGGCGCAGGGCTAAATTGGGAAAAGAAGGGAAGGAGGAAGGGAATGAGGTAAGAGGGAAAAGGATGGGAGGGGAGGGAGGGTGAGAGGAAAGAGAAGTGAATAGGAAAGCGAGACAAGTGATGAGAAGCGAAGGGTCGGGACGGGAATACCTTCTGGCAGACTATCTGGAATTAGGGAAAATTAAACGTCACACACACATACAGTCCTATCTTCTTTCTTCCTTTCTTTCTCTTTCACACACACATAGAGGGGATTGGAGTACTGCAGGGTGTTATCCCAAGAATTCTATTTGGGGTAAGGAGAAATAGTCTCTGGAGAGAGAAGGCCAAGGAGAGAGGGAGAGAGAGAAGGGGGACAGGAGAGAAAGAGAAAGAGGATGGGGGGGGGGTATCATTTTACACTCCCATAATTAAAACAGAAAATCCATCTTAGAAAAAAGACACGGATTAATAAAGGTTAAATGAAAATAAACAGATAAATAAAATCTCCGCTCCACTGCTGTCTGTAAGCAAAAGCCAAATCTGATTTGTGTTTTAGTGTGTGTGTGTGTTGTGTGTATGTGCGTGTGTGTGGTAATGTTTGCGTCTGTCATTGGCATGTCAAATATTTGCTCATTAAATGACACAAACAGACATATACAGAGTGCAGTCCTGAGAGAGAGACATGGATGGGACGATAGCAGAGCTTTTAAAACAGGGTGACCCCGATATAAACACGCGCACACTCAAAAGGGGAAAATTCAGGAATTAAAGGGATGATTAATTACGAAGCTACAAGTGAGGTGCGTTTATGTATGTGTGACGTCTACATGTGTGCGCACACTTGCATACGTTTGCTTTCATGTGTGTGTAAAGCATGCGAGTGCATGCTGTCTACCTGTGGTTTGGCAGGAGTCCAGCGTCTGTGTAATTCTGGACACGGTTGTCTCCGGTAAAAATAGTGTGACCGTCTCTGTTCAGTCTGTACTGGGAGATGTGTCCATTAGGCTGGCGTGGCTGATCCCAGTACAGCTCCACCGCAGATGTGTTTATTATCAGATGTCTGGGGCTGGACCATACACCTGAGATGCAAAGAAGAAAGAAGAGTGAGTGAGTGTGTTCCACATTAACTGGCACCTATCAATAATTAGTAGCCCTTTTTCGGTTTATTTCAAACAAACTAAAACTGAAGAGCATCACCTCATGTACATAAACACAACTTCTCCTGAGACAGATCTTGCCGATATCAAAGTGTACAACAGCAAACCCAAAAGCTTGTGTTTCTATTAATGGAGGACAGGCTGAATCACTGTTGAAAATAGATATTTGAACGAGAATTCAGATTATCAAATTGTCGACGCACGACTGAATTATGACAATGACGGAGGAGAAGACAAAGTTTTCTCTTGAGATTATAATGAAACCAGGAGAGGAAAAGAACATGGACAGGCAGACAGGATGTGCTTGTAATGTGTAATTTCATTATTTGAAATTAAAAGGAACACAAATGCTAAAAGTCTGTGTGCAGGAGGAGAGTTAAATTAACATTTAATTAAAACTGAATTTATATAAACATAAACATGTAGTAGATATACTTATTCCAATCACACAGATTAATGTGTTTTGGATTATTTAAAATTATGTAGTGTACATTTAGACTCAAGTATAAATTGAGAAAGATTAGATTTGTAGACAGATAGACAAAGGATGTGTAAGTGAGGTGAACCGAGGGGGTAAAAAGGTGCTTAAAGGCAAGGAATGAGATTTAAATGAAAATGGGAGAATATCAAAATCTCAGAGGAGAGATAAATGCGCAATAGATGGTAAAATAAGAGGAGTGGAGAGGACGGGGAAAAAGAAAACAGATGTGGAAGGAAAAGATCAAGGGACACAAGAGAGAAGGAGAGGCAGTGGAGAGGAAGAGAACTAAGAGAACATGAGCAAATGAGAAGTGGATGAAAAGAGGAAAAATGATCCTGATTGAAGTTCTTAAATAAATAACAATCCATGACGGCATTATATTCAGGCAACAAAATAAGGCTTTGTCCTGCCGTAGTCAACAGTGAGGAAGAAGAATGAGAGAGAGAAAGGTGAAGGGTAGCGAGATATAGTGTACGGAGACCAAAGAAGGATGTGAGAGGGGGAGGATTCACAAAAGGAGAGCAGTGCGAGGAGATGAGAGAAGTGAGAGGAGCGGAGAGGAAAAAGAAAAAAGTATCTGAAATATGAAATCAGTAAGGAGGACATGGACGAAGGTAAATTTTGTAAAAACATTTTACTAAACGTATGAGATATTGTGAACTTTATTATTATTTATTTATCAAAAAGATAATATCTTAAAGTCCTGCTACGTTTCAATTAAATCCAGCTCTTATGATAATTAATTATATATTTACAACAATGTAAAATGTTTGCCAGGACGTCAACAAAGAAAGTAATCTGTAAATGTATTATTTTTATTTGACGTTAGCTTTATTTTCTTGTAGGGAGAAAAATGTGTGGCACACGTCTATCTTACAGTTTTCTGAGTCTGACAGGTATAGGAAATATTCAAGACCTGTGGAATCAGATTGACCACTTCAGCTGTAAATAAACGTCACAGCTTGAAATCAGAATAGAAAGAATTCCTAAAATTTTTAATGAAGTTTTAAGATTTGACAGGATCTCCAGGATTTTCATAAGTGCGTGAGTGTGTATGTGTGTGTGTGTACCAGCAGGGGAGGCTTGCAGGGTGCGTCCTGAGGAAGGTGAGCTGGCTCCACATCCGACAGCTGTGCAGGCTATCAGCACGAAACTGTAGTCTGTGTACGGCTGCAAACCTGTAGCACACACACGTATACATATATGATAAAAAGATCACAAAGGATGACTCTTACACATGAAGTATCGAAAACCGCACACACACATTTCCTATGTCCAGATTCTTTTTTGTTCTCAATGCAATAAACTGTGCTTATTCGTTTTTCAAAACATGAGATGCACAGAGGGATACACAGTGTAAGGGGGTGAGGAGAGAGAGAAGACAAACAACAAAATGAAAAATAGGGAAAAAAGTAAGAGAGTGAGGGGAAGCTTGCCCTGGTCCGTATCACAGCTCTCTTCCCAACCGTTTTCTCTCCCTCTCTCTCTCTCTATCCATTTCACTCTCCCTCCCTCTGTTCTTTCCACACTCTCTCAACGGATGGATCCATATCTGTCGGTGTTAAATTATGCATGCCATAACTCAATAATGAAACAACGTAAAGATGGGCAGCCGCGGAACTGACATGGGATAGGACCGGTCCAACGCTGTAATGTCATCAGCTTTTGATCTATGATAATTATGATACCTCGGTATGCGTTTAGGCTACAGCGTCCAGACATGATTTATTTATAGGCACCCGCTATGCAGTCTAAAAGAAATCACATAGCGACTGAGTGATCCTTTAACTGCAACCACAGGAAATCAGTTTTTGGTGTTACATTTAACCTTTTATAGGACGGTTTAAATACTAGAAGTTGCTAAAAATCCTACATGTGCCTAAACAAAGTTATCCTTGAGTTAGAACCACTTTCAGGTGATTGAAAACCTTTGTTACCTTCAGATATATTTTATGCCTGCTTCTGATTTACGGTGGATGGATGAGGATGAATGGATGGATGCAAATTCTTAATGTTGTCATGGGGGCTGACTGGATGTTTTATGGTCATTCACGTGGCTGACAGCATACAACAGCTTACAAATCAAATTGAAGGGAAAATAAAAGAACTAAAATGACTTTATTTCAAAAGGATGAATACAAAAACAGGCTCTGGCATTGCATAATACAGTGTGTTGGAATCTTTATTTCTGACTTAAAATCTGCACTATGTAAGGAGAGGTAATACATATTTTACAACATTGAGGACATCTGATATGTTAGATAAATATGTTTTAATATTGAGAAACATTTTTCATACATACTAATATATCAAATTTTTTGTTCTACATGACCAAAGAGCAGGTAGAGACAGTACAGGACAACTGACTACCAAATGTGACTTATAATTTATCAGCATTAATATTACAAATGTGTTATCACTTTTGTAATTTAGTGAAAATAAAAGACCAACATTTTACTATGTGATAAACAAATATAAATAATGTTTTTGATATTATTTAGCTAATATTCTAAATATTTCCAATTGTGTATGTAACTGTGCATACTTGGAGGCTGAGAGAGGGGAAACCCTAATTTGTGTCTTAGCTGCGATATGTATGTCGGTACCCATCCTGTGTAGACTATATACGGCAGAGAACATGGGCACGAACACACACACATGCATACCCACGCACACACACACACACTCTAATGCACAGCGGAGTGCTTTACCATGGCTTCCTCACATCTCTTTCTACTGCTTTGCCTGCTTAACATGCCTCACAGCCTGTCATGCTCAACCCAACCTCTGATCAATGTGTGTGTGTCTCTGTGTATGTGTGTGTGTGTGTGTGTGCAAATGTTCTCACTATGTTGCCTTGTGTTTGGGTTAAATAAAGAAAATCTGCCAGCCATACAAAAGTACTAGGTTTAAAGCGTAAGGCTCTGTTACACTATTTAACTGTGCAACTAAGCGTGTGTATATGCGTGTGTCCACTCCAGCATAGTAAATGATATCTACACTGCAAGTGATGTCATTTGTTGCAACGCTGAATAAAGCAGTAACCCTTCACTACATTTTCCTACATACAGACAGACAGAGTGCTCCTATGGGAGTCAGAATGGGGCAAAAATCGCAAAGACAACTTCGTTATAATATTCAACACAAGTAGACAACTTTATGGGGCCATGAGGACACGTGGCAGTGGCTTCGGAAACAATGAAAAATTGGGTATAACGTGAAATCATCTTGCATAAAAATACAATTCAAACTGCTTTAAAGTGTTGCCCGTGGTGATTAATACCAGCCTAAACTCAGGTCAGGAAGCAGAGTGGATTGATCAGAGAACATGCTTGTAAAAGTTGATTTATCAGTTCTGCTCTCTATGAAAGGAGCGCACGGTCAGACAGTAAAGCAATGTCAAAACCAAAAAACTCTGTTTCTCACTGTGAATGGCCGAACACCACCTGATCCTCCAAGCACTCTGTTTCATGCTATTTCAAATACAAACCAAAACAAACAAAATCTTACTTCTCATTCAACACATGAGCATCTGCAGAGGCATGCAAACACACACACAAACACCTTTGATGTTTCTTGGTGTGTTTCAAATTACCTTTAAAACACTCAGCCTGAAGAGGGCAGTGTTGGTCTGCTGAAGAAAGTACACTATGTCTACCACTGTGTGTGTTTGTGTGCGCAACAGAGAGAGCAAGTGTGCATGCACGCGTGTGTGTGTGTATACCTGTATGTGCACATACTGGTGCATACACATGTGCTTATGTGCTTGATTATGGAAAGACAGAGGAAGCTTCAATCATTTTAACAGTGATCACCGGGAAGTGAAAAACGGGTGGAGGGCGTTTTGATGCGAGCAGCCAGCGGCTCACTAACACAGAGTGAGACAAGGCTGTAACTGTCATCATGAGAGCTGGACACAGTGGAGATCGGTGTGTTTTTGTGCGAGACAGACAGAGAAACAGAGAGAGAGAGAGAGAGACACTGGCAGTGAGACAGTGAGGAGTTGGAGCTTACATCCAAGAGAAAAGTTAAAGAGTGAGACTGTGCATGTGCAGAAAGCCAACAAACAAAAGACGGGATTGTGAAACTGTTGTTGTGGATTTCTCTTATGTGTGTGTGTGTGTGTATGTGTGTGTGTGTGTGTTGCAGTAAAAGTAACTGATTTAAAGCTGCATTTTATTGACAGGTTGCCATTCCCTGTTTGCAGTGGAGAATATGATAGGATGATGGGCACAGGCCGCAATACCATGCCAGTTACCTGATACACCACATACTGAGAGTGAAAGAGAGTGAGACAGAGGACGACAGAGAGAAGGAGAGACAGAGAGATGTGTTAATGTTCATATCACTATTATTGTGTACTGTATTGTGATGCTTTGGCAGCATTGTTCTTAAAACTTCCGTGCCAATAACGCCCTTTGAATTGAAATAAAAAAGAAAATGGAGAAAGAGAGGTAAAGTGAAAGAGAAGATGGAGAAAAGGTGGGGAAGCCAGGCAGGAGAATAAAAGAGGAGAGAAATGTGAGGCTAGGTGAGAAAGACATGAAAGGCTGAAATGGAAAGATAAGGGAAAGAGAAGAAAGAGAGGGGTGATACAATGCAGGGTCAGGCAGGAGAGGGAAATGCAGAGGGAGAAAGAAACAAAGAGTTAGTAAGAAAAACAAAAGTTGCTTTATTTGCATGAGAAATGTAAAGAACAGATGATGCATCAGAAACAAGCAAGAAAACAAAAGAAAAAACAGAACGAGAGAGAGATGGAGAGAGACAGAGAGAGGGAGGAGAGCTTTGATAACACCTCTCCTAAATAATTAAGAGTTTGACTTCCTGTCTGTGGCTCCCTAATGCAGAGACCGTCTGGGATGGAACAATGAGATCAGGTTCACACACACACACACACACACACACACACACCCACCCACACCCACACACACACACACACACACACACACACACACACAGTATATACAGATTCCCTAAGCCAGCAAACCCATATATGCAGGTAAAACTTATTGTACAGTGCATAATTTATACATCTTTTCATTCGTGTTGTAAAGGCCTCACATATCTGTCAATGATAGCTCTTACTTTGTTTGTTTACCGTTGTATAATATTTATTTCAGGGAAATATCTTGAAAAACAGTCGAGCTTAATTTATATTAATCTAGCTTGAAAGTAAATATTCAAATGTGGGCTCATTTTGCTTGACCCTGAGGAAAAAAAAATCACCCAACTCAGACTAAGCTGAAACACGTTGATCCACAATATATCAGATCACATTTGTCTTTATGGACGACTGTCCCACTGAGCTCTCTCTTTTTACTGCAAGCCTGCCAAACTTGTTCTTTGCTCCAATTTTAGAAGTTAAACGCAGAAGTCGTGAAGTGACATGGTGTAGCTGGATGAAAAAATCCACATACTGTAACGCTGACACTTCTCATCAAAGACAGATTCAGCATTGATACATGAAAAGCAAAGTTCTTGCCTATCTCCTCTCCTCCTTTGCTATGTCTGCATGCCTGTACCTATAGCACGGACCAATCGGAGCATGGGCTACGGGGGAAACGCATTAATAAATAAAAGAACATACTCTATTCCCTGCTGTTCTGAATTAATAATGAGCCTACAAAAGACCAATTAAACACATGATTAATGCCATAATCTATATAATTGCAGGCAATAATTCATTGTGAGCTAATGATAGCAATACTTAATATCGATTCACATGGGGTGTCTTTGTACAGTAGTGCTTAATTCTTTCTATGAAGTGTCACTTTTCAGAACTGCTAAAATGCTAGTAATAAGAGCCCATTTCTTGCTTTCCTCAGGCAAATAAAAAAATAAACTGGGAATGGTAGAGGCCACAAATTTGTTTTTATAATTTGTCTGGCATCATAGAGGCTGCTGCTGACTTTGGGAATTTTCATATAACAGTGCAAACCAGTTGGAAGCAACAACACTATGTGTAACATTAACTTTGATTTTTGGACTACAGAGAAAGAATTCGGCGCCCCCACTGTTAACTATTAAAGGAATACTTCAGTCTCAGAATGACCATTTTGTATATCTGTTGATCACTGTGTGTTTCCTTGAATTCATTAAGAAAACTTTGTTTTTCTTGCATATCTCCACAATAAATCTAGATTCCAAAAAAGGCAAAAATTCGTAATCAATTGAAGTCGTAGGGAACCACATTTAACAACAGCAAAACTGTATCAAAACATCCATTTCCAAACTCTCACACAACTCCTGCAGTATCTTTCTAATTTCATTTACCCAGGTAATTGCTTAGTACTTCCCAAACACATGCATTTTCCATAAAACATTAGGATTTAAAATACATCAGTACAAACAGTTTCATGCACAGCTAGGTAGCATGCCTGGGCAACACGTGTTTGACTCTGCACTAGCTGAGCTTAAAAACAAGTGCCTGCTCAGGCACACTGCCGAGTTTGGGAAGTTCTGGGCGTGTATATAAATAAGACTTGGATTATACGCCATGAGTCATGAGTGAGTATGTAACAGGATGTTTTGATGCACTTTTGCTTTTGTTAAACGTGGACCCCTATGACTTCATATCATGAGGAATATTCTTGGTTTTTGGATTCTCTGTTTACCCTGGTAGCATGCCAGAAAAATAAAGTGGTCACGTGTTGAGTAATTGATATACAAATGATCATTTTGAAAAGCACTCTTTTAGGGGGGAGGGGTCAAAATACCATTTATGGGTAGGCAATGTTACAGATGGTTTTTTTTTTGTGGCATTGCTTTTGAGATGTAAAACCTTTTGTCTAGACTAAAGAAAACCCTCTAATGTCTCAAAGTTTTTTATTTTTATTTTTTAACCTTGAAGGTAAAATTTGGGGTTTTTATATACGGAACTGTATTTTTATATCTTTATCATAAGTATCAGCAAAAGGTACTCTAAATTAAAATGACTGTTATACTATTACTATGTCATAATTCTATGATTACAAAAATGAATTAAAAAACTTTCTTTATAAATGAAGGCCCTGCAGACCAACGTGATCAAAATAAGTTACAACATTGCAAAAGTGATTCAATGTAAATTCTACACTTTTGTAGCTAAAAAAACAACAAATAAAAACAAATGTTCACAGGTTTCTGTTGTTGGAGTGAGTGAATGAGTGAATGAGCCGTTAAAGCATCTGTCCCTGACAGCGTTGAGAATCATCCGAGAGATGCAGAGAGGATGAATAATGGCGTATTAAACATTAAGGATGGAGGAGTAGCGCAGCAATTATTTCTGTTCATATTTCACTGAAAACACTTAGATATATCCATCCATCTTTTCATCTGTCCCACTCTTTCTTCCTTTCTCCTTCACTCTGTTTCAAAAAGTGTCATTCTGTGCACCTTTCACCCCCTCAGTTTGTATAATTTTGTGTCACTCCTTTATCTAATTTTACTGTTGAGGTTACTCCCAACCCACCTCAGGCCCCCACCCACCCTCTACCCCTCTGTTTTAACTCATAGTGTATTGTTTTTTTGTATTTCAATTGGTCGGTGTTGCTGATGTTATAAAACTGATTCAACAGCTATGATTTAACGGCAGTTACTCATTACAACAGCAGCACTTACATACAGTTTGTAGAGGAACACATGTATATGTACTGTGTGTGTGTGTGTCTGTATGGACATGAATGTGTAAAAGATACAGATTGAGACACATTTTAAAAATGTTGCAAAAAACATTATCAATAATGTTAAGTGCATACTGTATGAAATATGAATTAGGTACTACTTATGTATATCCATACGACTGAATCAAACTAAATAAAATTAGAAGCAGATAAAACTGGGAGAATGAGAAATAAAGCCTTTTTTTTTTTTTTACAGTTAATAAACATATAAGTAGTAGGGTTGTTCTGAGCTAATATGCAGAACTGCTTTGTTCAGCTCATATATGCGTTGTTACACAGACAGCTGCAATGTGGAGAAACAAGAGCGGGAGAAAGAAACAGACAGACAGACAGACAGACAGATAAAGGGGAGGGAGAGAGTGCCCCAGTAGTGCTTTTGGCTGAATATGCAGGGTTTTCCAGTGTCTCACTGGGGGACAGGGGAATTTCACACACGCATGCTGGTTGCTTACACTGGCACATGGGGCTGGTACAGTATTACAGCACATTACCATCTCTATTTGGCATTGTTTGCTTTGCCTCATGCCTACACATACAAACACACATGCTTGTGCACACACAACTCCTGACCATACAAGCCAACCACAGGCACCATGGGAATAGTCTATTGGCTACTGGCAAAGCCGTTGCCTGGTCTGAGTCCAAGACAGAGCAGAGAGCAGAGCTGTGAAGGGAAAATGCCACTAAATTTCATCCTCAAAAGATGTCACCACTCAGCTCTTAGATGTAAAAAACGTAATATTTAAAAATCAAATCACCAATTAAACACTTTAAATATTTAAATTTGAAGTCTGAGTATTTATATTCCAGAAGTAGGCATGTCTGCTGGGATGATTTTCTATTGGCACTTCTCTGTTGTGTCTCTGAAATTTTCTGTTTTTACACTGACAACAAACATTTGTTTTACAATGCTTTATGCAGGTGTTTGTGTCTGCATGTGTGTGTGTTTGTGTGTGTTGTGACTGATGGCAGACGGCCAGCAACACAGCTCCTCCTCAGGGTAGATAAAACAAGACCCACAAATCACCCAGTCCTGACACCACCATGTTTGTGTGCAGTTCTACAATATTAAGACAAGGCAACACTTGTGTTTGTCTCTCTGTGTGTACTTGCTGTATTTATTTTGTTTAGAGCACTGGGTCTCAAACTGCTGCTGTTTTGAGTTTTTCCCAGGTGTGTACCTGGGTATGTGAGCTTGAGTCTGTGTGCTGGACTTTAATGTTTGAGTGTGCTTCTGTGCTCATTTTGTTTTTGTTTCTTTTGTGTGTGTGCTCATGTGAGTGTGTTTGTTTCCGTGTGAGGGGCTGGGCCACAGACAGCATGGCGGGAATCAGGTGTAAATTCAGACATTAGATGGCTTCCCGAAACCAGCATACATAAATAAAGGCATGACAAAGGAAAAAAAAGAAGAGGGTGGAGAGTGGACAGATAAGGAGAGAGGAAGTAGAGTAGAGAGGGGTAGGAGAGGAGAAGAGCAGGAGTTAGGAGATGATTCAAAGATGACAAAGGACAGGAGTACAGGGAGGAATATCTGGAGTGTGAGGTGAGGAAGTGAGAAGGAGGTGAAAGAAACGAGAGGTGCAGGAACAGGAGGAGGAGAGGAAAATAAGAAAGGGGAGGAGAGAGAGAGAAAGAAGGGATCGAGAAGGAACTAAAAGAGTTAGGGAATGGAGGAAAAGTGAAGCATTTGATAAAACTCTTGATAAGACTCTTACCAGTCACAGTATAATTTCTGGGCCCATCGACGTGTGTAAATATGGTTCCAACACCCGTCTGGTTCAGGTGGTACCGCTGTATGTTTCCATTGGGATGAGTTGGTTCAGACCAGCTCACACTGAGGGAGGAGGGGCTTAAAGCTGTGACCACTGGAGGCTGAACGTCCTCTGGGACTCCCTGGACTGTCACTGCCACCACCTAAACACACACATGGATACAGACACACACAAACAGAAGAAACCCGTTTCTGATTTTTACAGAATGTAAAAAGTGTGGATAACAGATGGATTTCTGCTGCGACCATTTATGAATGCAATTAACATGATCACAACCCAATAAAAAACTGCATCCAAATTCAGAGCTCCCCTCTCTGAGGTAATAAAGACCTTGTTGACGACAGAGAAAGACATTTGCTGCTGATTTAATTTATTTCCAAAAAAATAAAAAAGGAAAGGTAAAATGTAGACACCAACACATTTTCATATTATAACCTGCTGCCAAACGCGGCCAAAACAGGGAACAAATGAAACCAAAACACAAAGTATGGTCTTTGAAACTGTCCACTCCAAGGACCTGCTGGTATTGAGGGGGTCATTGTTTTTTTGCTGCTTCTTCCCAAAGTGCATTCTCATCTTCTTAGTTTTACTAACACCCAGGAGTAGGTCGTTGTCTTGACACCAGCGGGTATTGGAGTCTAAAGTGGCTGCACAGTCGTATGTGTACAAGAAGTACAGCAGGGGACTCAAAACGCAGCCCTGGGGTGCTCCGGTGTTAAGGATGAGGGTGGTAGAGGTGTGTCCACCCACTCTCACCACCTGTGGTCTGCCTGTCAAGAAGTCAGGGATCCACATGCGCAATGAGGTGTTTAATTCCAGCTCCTTGAGTTTTGTGATGAGCCTGGAGAGAACTATGGTGTTAAACACTTAAGTGTAGTCAATGAACAGCGATCTCACACAGCTTCCTTTCTTTTCCAAGTGAGACAGGGTGGTGTGAATGATGTCTGCTATGGTGTCTTCCCTTGATCGTTTGGGACGTTAGGCAAACTGTAGTGGGTCCAGTGTGCTGGTTAGCAAGGAGCAGATGTAATCTTCGACCAGCTGTTCAAAGCACTTCATCACGACAGAGGTGAGTGCCACAGGGCGGTAGCTGTTCAGGCCTGTTAGTTTTGTTTTCTTGGGCAGAGGAATGATGGCGGACTTCCTGAAGCACATGGGGATGACAGACTGAGCCAGGGCCAGGTTGAATATCATTGTGAACACCAGTGAAACACCATAAGGGGCTGTTGTCTTTGTCCAACATTCTGAAAGTATTATTACTATATTTAACATGTCTGACTGTGTCTACAAACCGCAGACTATGGATTTTACACACAACACTAGTACCCACTGAGGCAAGAACCATGTCACTACTGTAAATATGGAGAAAAAAAAGTGAATGCAGTAGCAGCCATTACAGTTCAGTATTTGTGTATTTAATGGCAAATTTATCTCGAGCAGTATACCAGTGAGGAACTACTGGAGACTAAGAGTTTGTTGCTTCCAATTAAAGGATTATCTCTCCAAAATGTTACTCATTCTGATGGCAACGTGGATCTCGTGCCTTAATTGACCTACTCTGCCGCTTTAGCATTTCTGCATGACCATGAAACCAACTGAAAGCTGCTTTAGTGATGCAACCTGCGAGGCAAAAAAAAAAAAAAAAAAAATCACTGCTTTTTAGCACACTGTTGTGAGTGACCATCTTATTGTAAATTCCTCGTGTAGTATCTGTGGGCCCCTGTGAATGCTGGGTGAATGTGGAGACCACAGAATCACAGGGCAATCTGCTGCTAATGGCAACAGGGATATCCTGCCTTAATAGACTGTCACTAGTACTTCCCCCACCTGTCCCACACAGTGCTATGCAATTAGAAGACTGCTACTACAACTAAGGAGACACACACGTGCACACATAAACACGCACACACAGGTACATGCAGGTATATGCACGCCAACACAAAGAGGTGGAAGAGAGGAAACAGAAAAGGAGAAAGAGAAGAAGAAGATAAGGAAGATGCAGGGAAAGAGTAGCATCAATCAGTGAGTGCCTCAGTGTGCTGTTAACTTGGATGTCTGTCAAGACTTTGCTCAAATGTAAAGGAAATAAAGTCATACAACACTCTTCTGTGTGCAAGTGTACCCTAAACTTAACATACAGTCCACCTTACCTTGCTCTGGTTGACAACCTAACTCTGACTTACAGAAATAAGGATCCAAATCAATCAATGTCTATGCAATGAGACATTTGATATCACCACATTTGAGACCCCTTTGAGGTGCAACTAACTCACTAGTGATACCACCTGTCTCTAAACCTATTTGATTTTAAATGACTGATTCATGCATCTTATAGTTTATTGATTGGGTAGATAAAACATGGAATGTAGGCATGACATAATAGCTCGGAAATATACAATGTGGGTGCTCAAATTTCACTCACATATAATAAAAAGCTGCATACATGAAAGCATGCCTCACTGAGATACTCTCCATCCAACCCTTCTTCCTGTATACAAAGGAATGAAAGCTTAGAGGAACAGATGAAAATGGGAAAGGGATAATGTTGGACACCAGATGACAGTTGCTGTGAAAGAGAAACTGGTGTTTGGACAGTGGAGAGCAGAGAGGATGAGAGTGGTTTAGAGAGGAAAGAGACAACAGTTGGGAGAAACTGAAGTGTGTGACGTTGGGATCAGAGGAATGACAGGAGACAAATAGCAGGGAGAACAGGACAAAAGGATTCGAAGACAGAGGAGGACCAATCGCTCTTCCTCCCTCTCTAAGTGACCAACCGTATTAGATCAGCACCTTCTGTTGTCACAGCAGGTGTGCGTTTGTGTGCGCCTGTGTTTGTTTGTCCGTGCCTGTGTGTGTGTGTGCGTGAGTGTGAGGGGGCTGATGCCAGGTAATTGCAGTGGTGTATTAGGTTAGCCCAAGTTATCCCATAATTGGGACTGTTTGGCCAATTTTCACTGGTGTACAAACTAATCCAACTCACTCCCTTTCCACCCTCTGCTGGGAGTGTGTGTGCTTGTTTGTGTGAACATATATGTATGTGTGTGTATAAGAGAGGGAGGTAGACAGAGAGAGCATGAGAGACAGAGATTGAGTTCGTAGTGTAGCTGTGAACAGCTTTAGGAGGCTATGTGTATGTTCTCCTGGCCATGTTTTCAGCTAAATGGAAAAAAGTTTCCAGGCAGGATGATCTAGGAGCCTGCCTCTTTAAAGAAATGTTTTTGCTATTCAGTGTTTCCCACAGGTCTGAAATACAGCTGTGTAGGAGGAAAAAAAACAAAAATATCATTGTTACTAAGCTATTTCTAATAAATATAACGCATTGGAAGATTTTGAAATTTCATCATGTTGGGGGGTAAAAATTGGGTAAATTCAACTCCAGGAAAACAGCAGGGAGAAGGGCGGGAAAATCAAAATGGTTGGCAAGCATGGGGAGGATATTTATATGATAATATTCTTCATAATGTTTATTTATTTTATGGTCAGATTCACACATGGCTCACAGAGAAACTAGACCAGATGAAACTACTACTTCAGATCACAAGCCAGTGTTGTGTTGAGGTCTGTTTCTTGTTTGATGTTTTTCCCCTAAATCTAAACCAACTACGTAAGGGGGTGCTATGCAAAGTATCATTCTAGCAGGAGGGAAACACCCGTCAACAGGGAAACTGTCTTTGACACAACACCAGCTCTTGGGGGAGGTGTAAAGTGAGGGGAGATTTTCCATTAGTTAACTGATCGTGGATTAGTATCACTCGGACAGAAGAAAAAATAAAAATGAAAATAGCTAAAATGGTTTACCAAATACAATTGGGCAACAGAAAATATACCTGGGTGGCCCGCCCAAGTAAGGTCTGTTTGTGGGAAACACTGGAGGTCAACTTGGTGCATCATTCGCATCATGATGTTGACTTTATTCTGTTAAATAATACCAATGCCTACTGAGAGCAAAACTTTGGTGGGGAGAGAGTGCATGAATATCAGAGCTTCGCAATGTCAGTGTCCCTACTTTAAATACAAATATTAAGGAATGACCTTTGTATGAAACACAATTTTCTCATTATATTTTTTTAGGGTTTTCCAATTGTATACACAAAATAAAATCAGACTAACAACAGGAAACTGGAACAAATAATTAAAATTACTTTTTCTATTCATATCGATCTTACTGAGAATCAGCAGCCACTTCTACTCTAAACAGCGTTCATCTGCAGGTTTAAGCTGATTTCAGATCATTGTTTTTGGTCTTCATAACTCCTCATCTTTCATGTTGAGAAAACAAGCTCAAACCAGGAGGTACTGCCCTATCATAGTGTACACTGCCTAATGGAAAATGCTAGACAATATCATAAAGTAAATGGGCAAAAGAAGCAGATTTTAAAAGAGATGTATACGACATTCAAAGCATTCATATAGCAGTAAACATCTATTTGCTGGGTAAAGATATAGTGGGGTAATGGTATCCTCCTGAGCAGAGAATGAAGTTATGCTACCTGTGTGTGTGTTGTAATCAAGATTCTGTTTGTTGTTGTGGTAGATGGTCTAGCTGTGCATGCATGCAGGTGCATGCGAGTCCCTATGTGTGTATCCCACAAGCTAGCTAATTATCACTGCAGTGGGCAAGAATGGCAGTTACCACTGATAAGACCGTCCCAACCCATGTTGTTGTTAGTTGCTGGCCACCAACTTAGCCACCTACATGTTGAGAACTAAGCACAGACAGCCTGATTTAGACTTTGAATGTCATATACAGCTCCTTAAAGATCTTTTTCTTCAGAAACTGTGGTTAAATGTTGAGTGAATATGTGACTTTTTGTCACAGGGACAGAAACATAGCTACAAAGCATTTTGTAATGTATTCCCGACAGAAGTCTTGCTGCCTCCTAATGTTGGGTCCTTTGTAAAGTTGTGTCTAGAGATTTACCTTTACCTGGGCTCTACTCTTTTTATGGGTCTGGCTGCCCTGGCCATAAACATGATAACAGAAGACTACTGGCTACGTACAAGCCTAATCATACATGCATCCATCAATATGTAATGACTTTGCGTGTATGGGAGCCAAGCAAGGGTGACATTAGGACTGTTGTAACAAGGTGGAGAGAAATACAAAAATGCTCACAATTCAGCACATGCTATCAACACAATACATGTACAAAAATTAATTAATAATAACAGAATCACTATGTACGTACAGTATATGGGAAAGACATTGATACATTCTTTTTCTTTATCTCTCTAACAACATCACTACACTACATCCATCCATTTCTATTTCATCCATGTCATCATTCTCCCCAGCATTCATTCAATGTATACATTAATCCATCCATCATCTATTTATCTATCAACACTCAAAACCTGTTAAACCAACTGCACTTCCATCTCACTCTCTCTCATCCATCCACCCCTCCACTGACACATCTACAGGCTTCGTCTTTACGTAAGAATGTGCTCATCAAAATAATGAGATGTTAAATTAGCTTTAAAAAAGCCAGAAAGACAGTTTTCAACGTGAGCTTTCATCACCCCTAAGCCGGAGAAATTAATTGTTGTGGTGATATCAGCTCTGCTACAGCCAGAGAGATAGCGGGGGGGGGAGTTCTGTGTGAAGCTATTATGGACGCTATCACAAACATCAGGTAGGCTCAGCAAATCCAGAGCCTCGCATACAGAGGCAGAGCGGAAACAAAGCTAAATAAAAACTTGTTCCGACATGGGAACAGTACAGAGTTCACACAGTGTGGGAACATCACAGACTGTAAATTCTTAACAACAAAGGTCAGACACAGGTTTAAAATTTGTAAAATATCGCTTGCAGGACAACTGAGCACCTGAATCACAATGCAAAAAACATCTAGAAAACAGCATCTGAACCTTTTACAAGAGGGTAAAAGGGCATTTAGCTGAAAGGCCACTGGCCAAACAATCGATCAGATGAGCGACCAACTGCAGAAGAACTATGCTGCAAGGTTGCTGCTGTTAAGTTTAAACAACGTACAGTTTCTCCTTGACAAAACAAAAAAGAAAAAGTGATCTTTGCACACTTGTATTCAGAAAGGTAGGAGAACAAGGGATGAGTTCAAGTCATAACAGTAGCTCTGCACACTGTTGACTTTGACTTGAAATTTATTAATTAGCGTTTTGGTTAAAGTGGCAATGAAACTGATTTCTTTTCTTGACAGAAAAAACACACTGACAAAAGCAATATTGATTTAAAATTGAAAATAAATCAACATACTTATTTTCTCTCAAAGCAGTGTTCTAAGTTCTCTTTCTTTCCCACAAAAACACACTTTTTTTTACACACCTCTCTTTTCCTTTAATTGTTCAGCCTAAATTAAAGAAATGAACTCAACTACAGAGTAAAGTGGTGCTTAGTCCAGTGAAGCTCAGTCCATCTTTAGAGGAGCCATTAGATAATCATACAGGGGAATAATGTCTTTATGAAATGGGGTGCTACAACAGAGTAAGGTTTTGGAAAGTGTGAGTGTGTGTGTTGATGTGTGAAAGAGAGAGAGCTCTACATGGAGGCCTTGCAGGGCAGAGACAATCACATAGCACAGAGAAGAAATCAACAGAGCAAGACACTCCATTACAACTGTAGGTGCAATCGGTAAAGTTTAAGGTTATTTGAGACTTTCTGTACAAAATGATAATTTTATTAACGAAACTTTCATGAAAAATGTTTGTTCATGACCTTTTGTTTATGGAAATGACGAGACGTTCAGCTTAAAATAGATCTTTGATAAAAACCTATGACGAAATATATGTTTTGTTTTTGTTGACGAAACGAGGACTTTAGTGAAGAAGTAGAAAGAAAGTAGGTATACCTTATTAATCCTTGAGGGGAAATTCGAATTTTTTTCACCCTGTTGTCAGCTACACACAGGCCCAAAATACACACATGGAAATGTGGTGGGGCAGCCAGGCAGCCAGCGATGGTTAGGGGTTTTGGTGCCTTGGCTCACTGGCACCACTCCAACTACCGGACAGGAACCCCATCAGAAATTTTGATTGGCACATCCCTAAATTACTGCTGCCTTAAACCTTAATATTAAGGCCCTAGTGAGGATTGAACTCACGACCCCTGGTTTACAAGACCAGTGCTCTAACCACTGAGCTATAGAGCCTCTTCTGAGGCCAAGTGGACATTTAAATTCAGAGGAGAGGAGGACAGAATGATAAATTCTTCTATGAAATGTATTAAACTTGCCATGATTTTCTAATATCGTATGTACAGTGTAAGATCAGAGTGCCGACAGGCCTGTAAGTTCCAGTATGTTTTGTTATTGTCAGCACCAGGATGTTTTGCTAGCAACCAAAAACAGTCATGGCAGAGCAGCATCAACAGTTAGCACGAGTTGTGAGCTGTATTTCAGCAGTAAATAAGCTACTGTATGTGACTGACTGTGGATGGTGGAGCTTTTGAATAGATTTGTGGAGTTTGTCGATTGCAGCAGTGGTTGTTAGCAGTTAGCTCCGCTTGTTAGCTGCTGAACCACAGTGCAGCAAGTAGTCGTCAGCCACTGGACTTCACATCTGTGAATCCCTGCAGGACTCCACACAGATTTGCACTGTCTCCAGAGTGTTTGTTATTTTATTGCTGTTTGACAGGCAGGTAGGAGGTTCAGTTACCTGAGAGTGTAGCTGTGCTGTAATTCAACAAGTCGGAGTTTTCTCACTGACTCTATTTGAGGACAAAAATTCAAACCTCCACAAAAACATGTGGCAGATTTAACGTTTTTTTTTCTCCCTCTTAACAGTGAGATCGATAAGTCAGAGTTTACAGTGAACCTGGGTAAAAATCCTAGTTGAGATTTTGAACTATTCAAATGACAATCAGTCAGCTTGAGCTCGTAAATCATACTTTAAAACTATCTAAAACTCTGCTGCAGAATTGTAAGTTTTCTAGGTGTGTAAATTATTTGTAGTTGTAGAGAAAAATGATGTCTTCATGAAATTTCACCAAGTAATACAACCTGTCACCTTGACTCCAATTTCAGATGCCTGTATGAGCCTCATTTAATTAAAGAACATTTTGACCAAAATTAATGACTAAAGTTGACATAAATGTATTGACTTGTTGTTGACTAAAATTGGACTAAAATGTTTTCAGCTGTTATTCGATTAAAAGTAGACTAAAACTGAAATTTTTGTCTAAAGACACTAAATATAATATAGCTGCCAAAAGTAACACTGATTTAAGTGTTGCTTATCAGTCACTTATTGGTCATTGTAATAGCTATCCATCACCCACTTCAACTGCAAAACTAAAAGTGTTTATGCTTGTGCTGTTTTAGCCCTGACCCTCTGGATCAATCTGCCCCAGTCATTAAGATTCTGAATGTTTTAAGCGTTTACCAAAAAGCCCACCTTTATATACTTTATTAATCCCCAAGGGGAAATTAAATTTTTTCACTCCTTTGTCATATACACACCTGCCCGAAATACACACACATGCACAAAAAGGACCTGTAGGAGATGTCACAGTGAGAGGGCTGCCCATGGACAGTTCCAGTTCCCAGGGGATGAACTGGCACTGGACAGGGACTTGAACTGGCGACTCTCCGGTTCCTAACCCAATCCCCTATGGACTGAGCTACTAACTGAGTAAAATTCTGAATTTCCCATTGGGGATTAATAAAGTACATAACGCTAAATTTAAAAAAAAAAAAAAGGATTATAGACAAGCCTTTCTATAGAGCTTCTTCACGTGTTGTTAATATTTGTGACACAGGTAAGCATAAGGTGAGAAGCCCCTAATAAGCTAATACTGTGTCGCAACATAGAAAATGTGCTGTTAGTGAACAGCACTGACACAACCACACATGAAGTCTTACCTGTGTACTGTCAGAACAACCAGCCCGGTTACAGACCCTCAGCTGGTAACTGTATTCCTGGAAAGGCCTGATCCCACCCACATCAGTGAAACTGTTTTCATCACCACGGTAACGCTCCTGTCCATCCCGCAGTATAACATAGTGGGTGATGTCCCCTGGTGAAACGGAAAAGATACTTTTTCATAATCAATGTCCAATTTTTCTTAATACTTAACACATTTTGGCTTTTTGATTTTTAAGGTCAGATCCAGAATAAAATAATAAATAATAAAACACCCCTCTACTGAAGTTAATCCAACTGAAACCCATCTACAGAAAAGCATTTTTATTGATACACACACGCACACATACACACCATTAGGCCTGGCGGGTGCCTGCCATTGCAACTGGATGATGTCATCTCGTTCACCTAAGCGACTCCAGCGAGGCGATGCCACTCCCCACGGTTTGTCTTCACTGGTGGTCACTGTTGTAACATCACTGGAGGCTCGTCCAAAGCTGTTCCAGCCCCTCACTCTGTACTCATAGGTGGTGAAGGGCTCAAGGTCAGAGTCTGGTGCAGAGTAAGGAAGACAGGAAGAACAGAAGAAGGGGAGCAGGAAAATAGAAAAATAAATTAAGGATAGGTGCAAGAAAATAATTAACAGATCTGTCAGCAAGATAGCCAATATATTCATCAATCATTTACCAACACTGCAATACTTAAAATTAATTCCATGTGATTAATACTGTAAGTGCACACATAGTATCAACTCTTTTTTCCAGTATGTAAACAATCATGTTGTCGATTTGTTGCAAGTTCTATCTGAAACAGCAAATATTCATATGGGGGGACTGACAAAAAAAGAAATGTCTATACATTATCGTTAATAGAATACTCCACATGTAATTTAAGAAAGAAAAATAAAATCGGAAAATATGAAAAATAATAGAAAATCCAGTACAACATAGACTTTGTATCTTCTGACATTTAAATTCTTGGGTGGATTTCTTCAATTGTATTTAACAGTTTGTAAATGGGATAAAGTTGTGATAGTATGTGGCTCTAAAAAAAAAGAAAGATAATGGATTTAGGATATACTGTGTACTACTCACAAAGCAAATATTAAAACTGTATGTAGCAACAAAATTCTGATGCATTGTTATTATAAAATCTTTTGAGCAACCTGTTATACAAAAGGGGACAGGCTGTGACTCTTGTACAACATGCACAGTATGAAAAATATGGTAGAAATGTCAATCTATGATGACATGTACTGACAATATTTTCATCTTTGATAATGTGTGTACTGGGAGTTGTACTGGCAATGCAAGCACAATTTATATGAACATATACCAAATATATGCACTATCACTGATGCATAGTTGTAAATGTCAGGCCGTTACTGAAGCATTCTGGGAGACAGGCTGTGACAACCCTTCTGGTGAGGTACACATACAGGAGCATATATACATACAGATGCACTTCCACACGCTCACACGCATACATGTGCATTATTTTTAGGAGTGTTAAGGGACTGTTGCTGTAAATGAGACCACATTTTAACCACCAGTCTGGGACTCTTGTCTTTACTGCTGTGATAACTGAAGCAGCAAAACACACAGTGGCACACACATGTAAATAAAACACTGAATGTGTGTGCATCGGTCACTAGAAACGGACTTTCTGTATTAACAACTAATTCCACAAAGTATAAATATAAACTGTGTGTGGACAATACAGTACATATTTAAAGCACTGATTGCACATGTGGAGCTATCTGTGTGTGATCTACCTTAGGTTTTTTCCCAGAGCAGTATAGCATGATACCCTGTGTGTGTGAGTGTGTGTGTGTGTGCATGAGAAACATCTGGTGTATGGTGGGTGGCGACAGCTTTATGTGCCTCTGCCCAGATGGTGTCACAGCATTGCCTAGAAAGTCTTATCCTAACCGCCCCATGCTACACACACATACACTAACACACACACACCCACACCCACACACAAAAACACATTCAGTACAGAAGTACACTTAAATGGTAACTTACTGGACACTAACACACACAAAAAAACATGTAATTATTGTACAGTCAGCCACACACACACACATAACATCCACAACCACAATTAGTCCTGATTAAACAGACGTAACTACCCAGATAAATAATGTGTGGACAGACTGAAAATCCTGACACACACGCCCACAAACACCAATACACACACACATACACACCCAAACTCCCTTTGGACTGATAAATAGTAGAGAATGTTGAAATGGCATTTAAACGCCCATCTCTAAGTTTTAATGACACACAAGTGTACAGCACAGAGTGAGTTACCACGTTAACAGCTATGAATGTACACTGCAACAGCTGTCTTGGTGTGTGTGTGTATCTCTATGTGTGTGTGTGTGTGTGTGTGTGTGTGAGAGAGAGAGTGTGGAAGGGCATCTGTCTCTAAAGCCCATTGATTGCAGCCGCTGACACATTTAGAGTAAATGCAGAATTGGATTCTGCAGGCTTGAAATTTCCGTGAGAGGTGTGTTTCACAGATGGCTATTTTCTGTATTAGTTACTCTTCATAGTGGCTCAGAGGACTGAAGTGAGAGGCCCAATTTCCAACAAAGTCATAGGTCAGAGGCAGGGATGCAAATATATTATGAATGGTGACAGTGTTTAAAACTTAAAAGCATTAGGCATACAGACGCATACCTACACCAGAAAAGATTACTATGTGATAAAAAAGTAAACTTTAAGTGAGCTTTACTGTGATGCTGCTGACTTTAGGTATTGTCTACATATTTTAACTGAACTACAATTCTTCATTACAAAGACAGAAATCTGTCAACCTGCTCAAATCTCTAATTGACACACAACCAACAACAATTTTATTTTCCAAATGCTAACAAGCTCACATGATTGAAGCAAAGTGAAGAGAAGAGATTGGAAAAGGAGGCTGGAAAAACATGTTGATCAATAAGCAATTGGTCGGACTTGATGAGATACACAAGACAATGAGGGATACAAACATTTTGTGTTAAGGAGAGATGATGAAATGGGCAAATTTGTTCGGTGGCAAAACAATTGACCTTCCCCTAAGTCCTGCCCCTTTGTTATGGCTGTCGGAGTAAGCAGGAAGCCTGCATTGTACCTAACTGCACTCCCTGAAGAAATATTATCATATTTTTGGAAAAATGAAACAGTGATTCCAGAGAGAAGCAGACAGAGGGGTCTACAGTCTGTGTTTGAAGGATATATCCAGGATGTCAAACTGACTCAGCAGCAACAACAGGTTAAAAAGACAAAGATAGTTAGAAGCTAAAGCCCAACTATAGGCTACAGATCACAGTGTAAAAGTGAACCACCACATCACTGCTGATCGCCACAGAAGACAATGAATATAAAGGGAAACTTTGCTGATATTGAACCAGCTGTGTGGCGTCGCAGTGAGTGCAGATGAACGGTGTTTGGCTTCGCCACCGTGCTGCTGCCAGCACCTGGACCTCCGCCACCAGATGAGCAGGGATCTCCAGGGGAAATCAAACAACGATCATCTGCGCACAATGCGATGACACACAGCTGGTTGAATATCAGCAAAGTTTCCCTGCTTCCCTTCACTGGTTCCTGTACAGCAGGGTCGGCCTTTGTTTCACTGTTATGATCATTAAAAAGCAAAAGCAGCATGTGTATGCATTCAGTAGGCTATATCTTCAGTAGCTAGCTAGCTAACCCTACACTTTTCAGGGTTTGATTTTGGTTTGGGAACAGTGAAGAAACGTATATCTTTTTCCGACCTCTTCAGGTAATGAGTATCATTAATACATGACGTGCTCCAGGCACAACATTTAGCTCCAAATCCACAAAGCCAGCCTGAAAATAAAGGAAATTTGAAACAACTGCATTAGAGCCAATGGAGCACAACTATGTTGTTGTCGGACCCTGGTCTGAGCCAGCTTGATGCTACATTATGATTGGCCAGTGTGCATCTGGGCGTGAGACTTAGCGAAGGGTCAGTTGCATCAAATGCAGTAGCTGTCCCCTAACGGTTAGAAAAGTAGGCTTGTTACCAAAGACACTCAACACTGAGGTGAATAAAGTAAAAGATTTAAAAAAAAAAAAAAAAAAAAAAAGCTAAAAACAAACTACGCTTATTAGTATGGAAAAGCACTTGTTTTTCCACTGAACACACACTTAACACACATATTACCTGTATAGGTGTATCTGTTGGCATCTCCGCCGTACACCACCTCCTCATGCGACGGGCACAGGCTTCCCTCGAATTGCAGGTTCTCAGTTTGAGTGTGACTGTATGCGTCGGCCATTTTGTATGTGTTATCACTTCTGTTTGTATGTGTAGACAAGCCCCTAGTGAGAGTTTCATGAGTGGTGTTGCTGGAAGGTGAGTATGTAGTGGAGGGTGCGTCAGGGTGTGTGTGTGCAGACAGGACCCATGTGCAGGCGGTCGTGGATGGATCGAGGTCACAGGAGCCACAGTAAGCTGTAGATGCTGCAGCTACGGGACACACAGCACCCTGCAAACACTGGTGCTGCACAGAGCATGGAAAGCGAGAGACAGATCAAGACGGAGAAAGTGGAGAGAAAAAGAAGAGATGAGAGGGTGGAGGAGTTAAGGGGAGCAGTAAAACATAAAGTCAGGGGAGGAGGAGAGAGAAAGGGGTTCAAAATATTTTCTTAGCATGATTTGTCTGTATGACTGCACTGCACGCAGGCACAGACACCTACTACAGAAACCTCTTATAGACGTTTACCATTATCTCATATAAATTCTGAAGTGCCTCTCTGTCTCCAACACACATAAACATGCAGGATGTGCGTGTTTGTGTGTACGTGTGCATGTGTGTGGTAAGCATGGTCCTTAATGACATCATTAGAGCTAATGAGAGTTCCTACCCTTTGTCCCTGTGTGTGTGTGCCTCAGTTTGTGTATGTGTGTATGCATGTGCCTGTCTCATGCTGACTTAGGAACACACAAACACCACATGACCCCAGTTGATAAATGGAAGATGGCCCAGTCCCCAACTCCTGATGTGACAATGAGTGTGAGTTTGAGGGAGAGAGAAAGAAAGGAAGAAATTCTGTCCACCAACGTCTAAATACGTTTTTCTGGTGGAGCAGCTTGCATTTCCGAAGCATGGAAGATTCCTAGTGAATTTTACACCTGCATTTATTGCTAATTGATGTAAAAGTCATATTTGTAGGTCTTTTTCAACTGTTTTTACTTGGTCCTCCTATCCATATGGCTCATTTAGTTCTTCCTGTTTATTTGTCACCTCTCTTAATCCTTCCACAAAGGTTACGTTCAGACTGCAGGCAAAGTGGCCCAAATCACAAATTTTTTTTTGTGCTCATAGGTGACTCAGATCTGTTTGTTTCATAACTTTGAACAACAAAAATCAAACAGAATCTGATCTTTTTAGTTCACTGACTTCAGTTTGGACCACTTCATTTGTGGTCCCAAATCAGAAACAGGACTGACTTTTGCAATGCGACCTCAGTCTGAACAGTCATATCGGAATTCATGCCACTTATGCTTCACTCTGTGTTGACACTGGTCACAGTACTGTGCTGGCTGGAGTCACTCTGTGAACACAAGCATGGAACGCTGCTGCCAGTGAGGTAGTGAGTGACGGGACAATGAGGTGTAAAAGACCTCTCAAGTATTTGGAGTTACACTTCTGTATATGTGAAACCAATATTGTCACTATCTCAGCGCTCCTGGCTCCGACTCTGCATCCACACCCACCTCACCATACAGAAGTAGTAGCCATTGATCCACTAAGCAGTAATTAAAAATTTAGCTCTCTTTCCTCATTCTTGTTATCATCTGCTCACAAAGTTGTTGGCTTCCACTGTGCATCAGCTTGTAAATGAAACTGTAAACACTGACTCAACTGGCCTCCGTTATTAGTTCTGTATGTCAGCGTGCTACATGTGACGTCTTTGTTATTGTTCTTTTGCACATGTGGGTCAGTTCAGTGCCATGACCAGTTCAAACTGTAATCTGATACTGGCAATATTTTAAAAATAATGTGAATCACAAAAAAAAAAAAAAAAAAAAATCAGATCTGAGCCTTAACTGTGAACTGCAGTGTGAATGCAGGAAAATATAGCTGTAAAATACAGGTAAGACTAATTAAAACTAGTGAAATGCAGCCATAAATTAGCTGTAAGTGATTATTTAACTGTGTAAAACACGATAACAAAACATGTCACCTATATTGAAGATGTGGCTGCTGAAGAACAGACTGCAAAGAAATGCCCTTCTTTTGAAAAACTTCTATCGGACATTTGAACCACCAAGAAAAAGATGTGAAGGACCTACTTTGTGGCACAACTAGGACACTACACATGATTATTAGCAACGAAAGTGTACAAGAGCTAGGAGCAAATTACCTCATAAATGGTACATATCTAAGCATATCTAATTTACTTGTGTGTATGTAAACATAAACACAGAGACACACATACAAATGTACACACCACACACATTATCTCACATACACACACAAACCTGTATCATCAGTCCGGGCGTGGGTTCATCGGCGCACACATGTCGTCGAGGATCATAGCCAATCCCGTTGCAGCATTCCTCCTCCTGATGTATGACCTTTGACCCACAGCACTGTAGTGTCACTGTGGCATTGCCAGCAGGGTGCATTGTAGGATATCCATCATAATCCACACAGCAAAGAGAGGTTGAAGAGTTTATATACTCCAGACCACAGCAGATAAAACCTAAAGACAAGAAGACATGCATCATATTATTGTTTTAAACACATTTTAATTTTTTATCCTACTATAGCAAGAAATCATCGTTCATGGAACATCTTCCACTGCTGCTTAAAAGGCTAAAATCAATGTATGTTTTAAATCCCTAGTGAATTCGTGTTAAAGGTATTCTATGCAGGATTTTCCTAAATAACAATGTAGCCTCTACCCTCTTCCAATATTTTCTTAATTTCTTTTTTTGTTTTTGCTGCTTTCAGGACATCCCTGAACACACACAGGTGAGGTCAGGACTTAATAAAATGGAAGCAACCAAGTGCCAGAACATAAGCAGCATGCATTCAAGAGGAGGCAACAGACAATGAAAAGATGCAAATATAGCGAACGAGAATGATTTCACTTTCACTGGCGATACTGTTTACATACAGTACCCCAAAATTACTGCACAGTATACCTTTATACACCAGCGTAATATTTGTTCCCTCGAATTTCTCTCTTTTACAAGTGCTCTCACACGTCTCTGTAATTTACATGCTGTGGTTGTATTTCTGTGTCTGTCTATGACAAAGAATATCGGCCTTTCCGTTCTTTTCCTCTTCTTGTCCTCATCTGCTTCTCCATACTTAAGCAGGGCATCCTCTAATAATACTCATCCAACTATTCTACCTCTTTCCTCCACTTCAACCTCCTCACTCTTCTTTGTCTTTTCTCCTGCCTTCCTCCCTCCTTAACCTCTTCTCCTTCATCAATCTGTTACCTTCACCTCCTCTTATTGTATGCTCTTCTTCTCTCCATACCGCATAAAGATCCAGGCCATGCTGGACTGTATCATCTCTAAACCCTTATTTTCCCATCTGCACTGAAACTGTATTTATACACCGCTCTGAATATTAGTGTGTATCTGCTCTTATTGACTCTTATATACATCCTCCTCTTCACCTCCCCTGCATGCCTGTTTTCCTCTCCTGTATTCATCTCTTCGCACAGCAGTAATATTCAGGCTGTCGAAAGAGTGCACGGGCAGAGGAAGTGTGTTTTTCTGAGAGCTGCCATCTCTGACAGTGATAGGTGATGTCTTTCTGCTACCACTTCACCTTCAGCAGCAAGGTGACATTTAAAATACATGCTATCACTCCATTTCCCGGTAAATGTTTTGCAACTGAATATCAAATTTCAAGCGTGTTTCTTCACGTTCACCTGCGCCCTATATTTTTAAAATTCAAATAACTTGAGTCACTGAGAATGATTGACAAATTAAAACTGTTTCAAGTGTCTGCATAATTGAAGTAGAAAGCCTCGTTCCTGGTGGGGAAAATAATGCTTTGTTGTACGGAACCTATAAAAGGGTCTGCCTTACTCTGGATAGAAAAAGGCTTCAGCACAGAGTGTCATTCTAGTTGAATGACTGGGACTATATTTCTAACTCTTTTTAATAATCTTTAATAAAGCTGTAACTGTGATTTTGTCAACAAAAGCTATGTGTCAATAAAGAATGCAAATATTACGCCGTTTTCCACCAAAATTGGTGCATGTATTCAGGTATTTTAAACATGAAAAAAAAACACTACAGAAAATAGCCAATAGACTCAATAGACTCCCATTGTTTTTTCCTTTCTTTTTCTTCTTCTTTTTTTTCACTATTGTGTCAAGTTCAATGCATCAGAAAACAGGTTAGTAAACAGTAGAGAGCAGCATAGAGTCCAGTGAAAATGTTACAGTGGTTATTTCTTTCTTAAATCTGTTAGTTATTCAGTCTCTCTCTCAGACTCGATGCAGACTAATTTGGAACAATGTTGAAGCCTTGCTTGGACAGATATGGACAGAATTTGTGTCTGAGATGACAAAGAGTCACAGAATTTACAGATCACACTGGAAAAGGGGCAAAGACAGAGCCGATAAATACCTGTGACTACTGCAGTGTTGTCCTGGGGATGAATCCCGATTGTGACCATTTTCATTTAAGACAAAACCCAGATGTTAGTGGGTGTTATTTGTTTTTTTGTTCAGTGGGAAAGTGACTTTATAAAACATAGACCCCAATGACTCCATCTCAGGCGTAGGGTGCCCCCTGTCTACCTTCTTTAATACTATAGCAACTAAATAAACTTGTTTCCACTTGGTTTTCCAAAACCATACCAATGTGATACCCCAACTTCAGTGTGTATTAGAATATGATTCGATGGACATGAGGGTGAAACGAACCTCTCAGCAGCTCTTATAGAGCAGCTACAAAACTAATGAAAGCTGAAGATTAAAGAGAGTAAACATGGTGCCTTCTCTCTGGTGGCTTTCCTAATAACACAAGTTGAGCCAGTCTGGTTACTTTGACGTCTTAGCTTAGTTGAGGGGGAGGACTGTCAAGCTTTGGCCTTGCAATGGATTAGGGCTATAACATTGTCCTGCTATAATACTGAGTCAGCAAAGTAACCTCCTGCTGTGAGGATGCATTGGAAATACAAATGAGCATGGCATGGCACGGCACGGCTCAACTAAAACATCATAACTGTGCTGATGGAAAAAGGACAAATTGTATTTTAATGAGAGAGTCCAATAGGAAAAGCTTCTCATTTTGAATCAGACTGAATTATTATAAGAACCCCTCGGTCTTCTGTGATTATTTAGTTTAGATTTAAAAAATCTAACTTTCATGAGGTATTTAGTAAATTCATCCTAACAGTTGATGACACGCTGATCTGTGGCTCTATCTACCCCCAGCTGTGTTGCCCATTTTATTTGACAGCAGACATTAAACACTAAGTCATTGCTTTGTATCACGGCCTCGCCCTTTAATGGGGCTGCAGCTAGTTGTGGAGTGATAAATAACTTATTGTTTAACAACCCAATCAGCATTCACTCTTTGCGCACATGAAATGCTGCTCATTTAAGCAATCATTTCACTTAAAGGCCAAAAGTGGGGGATGGCACATATTTTCTCCTGCACTGTTGCAGCGCATTATATCCTCGCCGCATCCATCACGGGGAACATGTGACAGGAAAATGCATGTGCATGTGTGTGTGATTGTGTGACATAAAGGCAGTCTGACGGCTAGTAACTCACTTAGCAGCGGCAGCTGTTGCAGAGCGGGGGCTTGGTGGCCAATTCCCCCAGCGCCTTACTTCAGCTTCAATGACGCGCAAATAAACAGCTCAACACTTTTCCAAAATAGCTTCTCTCCACTCATCCCTTGTCCTCTCTGCATCCTCACCTCTACTCCTCCCTTCCATCCGGACACCAGGCCCTCTGTGACTCACAGTTTTTACTTGTTTGCCTCCCCTCCATTTACTACCTAGCAGTCCGACAGTCTTCATGTATCGTTTGACATTGTTCTGTTCCAACTCTCTGCAGATCTTCATTCTCTCATGCTTTTTCTGACTTCAGGAAATGCAAACTTTATCACCTGTGACCTGAAGTTCATGGGGGTGGCTCCTGTCAATTCTTCACCCTCAATCTGCTTTTTATTCTGTTCTTTTGTCTCTGCATCCCCAGCTTCTATATCAACCTGTATCTCCCCATCTCCAGAACTGTCTTTGTCTCCTTTTACGTTCGTATTCCCTCATTTTCTTCTCTCCTTCATGCTTTATTTGATCAAATTTTCCCATCGTCCTATCATAAAATTCATCCTCACCTTTCTCTGTTCCAACATTTCTCTTGGCCATGACTCTACGTGTTCCCCTCTCCTATTCTCCTCTCATCATCTTTATGTCTTCCTCATCTCCACCTCCTTTTCCTCTTTCCCTTTCCACTATTGCTCACTCTATCTCTTCCTCTGTATCCACTCAGTTCATAGGTCTACACTGTTTGTTTACTGTTCTGCAGCTAAACTTCACTATTGTATTATCACCCATTCAGCAGAAATCCAATCCCTGTCTTTGTAAGCGTTATCTGTGTATGGGTGTGTGTGACATGCTTGTACATTTGTGTTAACGTTTTGAAACACACACCCACTATTTTCTCTTCCTCTCTGTGAGGTGTGTGTTCGTGCATGCGTCTGCATGTGCGCGTATGTGTTGACAACATTTTATCACACACCTCTTGTTTTCTCTCTTGCATCGCAGAATGCTTCAGCCCTAATCTTCAGATTTACGTTGGATTTGCATACATTCGTTAATAGCATCGGGAGCGCCGCGTCAACACAAGGTGCTTAGACAACGTGAATTATTATTAGGGTTTCAGTCATTCCACTTAATGATAAGTCAATATTTAGCCCTGCCAATGAACTACTGATAAAAATGTGTGTTGTGGATTAGGGTTATCCGAGCTCTCTAGGAGACCAAAACCCCTCCACAACTTTAAACAAACCAAACACTTTTAAATACCTGAATATATTACAAGGGGTTTGGCACAAAGTGCAGAGCAAGTGCACACATACTCAGTTTGTGTGCACGCATACCAGCACACACACACAGTCACATTGAAGAAGCTTTCATAGACACAGATTAGTGGCATCTGCAAGGCGTGCACGCACACAAACTCATAAACAGAAAGGAGCGAGCATAGAAAAGCTGACGTAATTATTAAAATAAGATGCTCTGGATGATTTTAGCTTTTCACAGATACTGTACAGACTTTATGTATTGGTACAGGGGTATACTCTGGCCAATAAGTTATAAGAATTTGCCGAGAGGAAACTCTGTAGATATGTTTAAAAATGTGTTTTTGATTTGACTTTAATCTGTCGATATAAATACTAGTGGGAGAAAGCTTTACTAAGCTTAATATAATAATAATAATAATCATTACATTCATGTATGTTGTTGACAACGTGTCTGAAATTTTTTTTAAAAATCAGCTGCATCTACATACGAAACAATATACAAATATACAAATGTGACATCTTGAATTGACTATACTGAGCACCAAAATCATCTACCCAGTATCAAGAAAATCAAACCTGATATCCACAAAACTGCCAATAAGCTACTGTATAAATTTAAATGCTCAACATTTTGAGAAACATGCTTATTTCTTTCATTTTGACAAGAATTTTTTTTTGACAAGTTTTCCTTTCACTCCAAGACCATGAACAATACAGGATTTCGTCTTGTATGAGACAATATGCGTAGATGATAGGAAAAACATGCCCACTGGTGAAAATATTTTTTCAACATGGACCGTCCCCTGGACATTAAATCATCATCAGGTCATCGTCAACATAAGTTAACACACTGCTGTCACAGCACACGTTGCAATGTAAGACAATAGGAATGTCTGTAGTAATATCCTACATTTTCATGAATCCAGGTACTTAAATGAACCTCAAAACAAGGTAATTGTATGAAAGTGGTCCTCGGGAACTCTGCACTGTGCCGCTGACACTACTGCCTTGGTGAACAGAGCTTCAGAGAACCAGGGATGAGAGAAGGCGGGCAGGCGGGCAGGCGGGCGGGTAGGTGTCAGATCAGTGCAGAGCACTGGGACAAAAACACCAACACATCACTGACAGTATGATAATAACATCCACATACAAGTTTCACTCTCACTGGTTTCTCTGACACAAAAAAAACTTTCAAAATAGGTAGAGTCACGCAATGCCATTGTTTTCGTGATGATAACACACAACTGTTGTTCACAATATATCCCTGTCAGGGAAAATAACAGGGTGCATCCTCTGGAGTCATTGATAACGAGTTTACTTTGTTCTTTAAGATCTGAAGGTCCAGCGTCTAGGATTTCGTGGCATCTAGCAGTGAGGTTGCAGGACTTAAACTTCTCCTGTGTGCTAAGCTTGTAGGAGAATTATGGTGGCCAATGTGAAAACATGGAAAATGGTCCCATCTACAGCCAGTGTTTGGTTTGTCTGTTCTGGGCTTTGTAAAACATCTTGACGAACTCTGTGGAAGAGGATCCACTTCACGTACCTAACAACATCACTGTTACTAATGTGTATTTGTTGTATGTGGGTTGTTGTTTATAGTTGTTACTAAAACTAACTTAATTTCCGGTGAAGTCCTACTCAATATTTCGGTCACAACTCTTGAATTACTCAATTTAAGAATCCTCATCTTACATGTTTGTTGTTAGGCGTTTGTTAAAAACAACATCAGCTCTCCTCACATTCTCAATAAATGTATCAACCTCGAAAATCCAGTATTGGTTGGGCTCCAGCACACACACACACACACACAAGCACACACTCACTGCAGGAAGGAGGGTGTGTGCTTGTGTGTGTGTCTGTGTGCACGAGCGCACTTTGTGCTCCAGAGGGGCCAGACTATATGCCATGTCGAGAGATGAAATCGCAGTGGATTGACTTCCTCACACAGTGCACAGTGTTCCCTGTGGACACACACATGTGGATGTTGGGGCAGCAAGCACACACACATAATCAAAGACACACACATACACACCCACTCTTTTCCCAGCTGACTGGTTGTCCTCTTGTCTTTCTGACGTCTTTTTTTTTTTTTTTTTTCATCTCAACAACATTACCAGCTGGGCATGTGTGTGACATTGTGTGCATTTATGTGTATGTGCCTCCTTGAATGTATGTGTCTTGAGTGTTTGTTTCAGTGTGTGTGTGTATGTGTGTGTGTGTGTGCTGAGCTTAGGGAAATGCTTTGGTGGCAGTTATATTTTCACCACTCTACAGGGATTCACTAAAAACTGAGACACAGCAAGCAGCTGTTCACGTGTGTTAAAAGTGTCTGTGAGAGAGGGACAGAGATGAAGATAGAAAAAGTGATAAAGAAAAGAACAACTAAAAGAGTTTGACAAAGTTATAAAAGAGGGGGAAAAACAGGGAAAACAAAAGATGTGGGATGAGATGAATAAAATTAGCTTAAATAAAGAATGTAACATGTATTTTATAGTCTACTGTGGATGTATGCAGAATATACCGTGTGATGGTAGAACTGTGTCCAGTGAGATTTGGTAATACTGTTTCTACTTTGGGAGCTATCTGGCACAGAATATTGAGCAAATGAGGGCTGGAGTCTTGTGTGATCTCAGAACTCTCTAAAATCTTAGTATTCATGTAGATGAGTGTGGTTTTGTAGGTAATAGTCGTGCACACTTTGGCGAATGGACTTTCAGAATTTTTATTATAACCTGTGTGTATCTTTCTAAGAATGGTTTGATTAAAATGAAAAGTTGAACTAAGTAGTCTTATTTATAAAGCTTGAAAAATAAGACAAACTAGACAGAACAATTCAGCACACAATATGAGGTCAGTTTAGCTGATGCATTGCCAGTTTGGGCATCTATTGATGCAAGATACTACACTAATATCAGGACACAGACCCCCACCACAATCTCAGTAGGTTTTTGTTGCTGAACATACTTTAGTCCATCTGAATGTCAACATATTTCTGCACTATTTAGCTGTACATATTTTCCAGTATAACACAATGATGGTCAGTTTAAGAATTTATCAGCAATCAGGTAAAAGTCATTTGAAAATCTGCATTAGTCTGGTTGCGGTTGCAGCCGTGCCAGCAGTACAGGGAGCAAAAATCTAAGTGTATTGTTGTAAATCACAACGCGTGTTGTTATTTCTTAGTTGAATTTACAGAGCAATTACTGGATCATCATATAAACCATCACTGTATAAAATTACATAGACTCTGACAGCAGATTTTAGCTATATCAACCACTCCTTTGTGTGTAAAGCACATGTCCATCAGTGAGCCACAGAGATTTATACCATTAGGTTAGGGCAGATGAAAAAGATCATCATAGAGATGAAATGTAAATGACTGAATGAGCACTACATGTCGTACATCAGTCAGACATGGAAACAGAGCAGATACATTCATCTCAAAGTAATCCCTAATGATCTCAACCAGCCAATACTTACACATTCTGCCCTCAACCCTACCTGAGTCATGGCAGCTGACAACACAGTTGGTGAGTTAGGGGTGTGTCAGAGCCCCCAAGTAGCACCAGGATGCTAAAAACATGCTGGTCAGCAAGTAGCGGTTGTCTTGCACCTATAGCCCCGTTTCCACCAAGCACTACAGAAGGATTCAGTTCAGTTCGGTATGCATTTTTTCCATGTCCACTATGAGAAGTTGTGGATGGCACCAATGGAACTGTTCCGTACCATCCCCATTTTGGTCCCCCCTCTGTTAGGGTACCTACAGTAGCACACAGATTAGGTACTAAAAGGTGGAGTTCTGAACACTGCAGTCCATTGATTGGTCAATAGGGAACGGTCACTCTGTCTCAGGAGTAAGTTGTGGCTGGTTTTGAGGCTCATGTAACCACTGTTCATACCGTGGAGAGTTTTACATACATTAGTAAACTGTAACTAAAAAAAATTAAAGGATGTTTTCCTGCCTCTCACAGCAGCTGTAGTCTGAGAAAAAAATAACTTCATTCGCTGGGTCGACAGCCAGCGACTTTTAAGGTGGAACGTTTATTTGTAATGTTACTCAATGCATGAGTTGACGACATGAATCCATCAGCACACTTTTCATTTCAGTATGACAACTTTTACCATTCCTTTAGTTTTTTTTGTCGCTCTTAGATGACATACACTTTTAGTCATGAGTACATTTTCAAGCATTTAAAATACTGGATCATGTGTTATATACATATAATCTAATCCTCACTTGGAGAAAACAAGTGTTGCAGAGCCTTGTTCCTGTAGGCTATGGCAAAACCTCTGCATTTGCCTGAGAGGGACTAATCACAAATCCACTATTTTTAAATATCCCACCAAGAAACGCTAAATGGATCCTCTAGGTACTGTACCATGTCTGAAGGGTTACTTTTGGTTCCAAAGGTACCACACCAAAAGTGTTCGGTGGAAATGGGGCTTATATGTCTCTATAAATGCTTCTTAGTCTCAGGTGCATCTCTAGTGGAGAGAACATCCTGCTTTTCCAGAGAGGTGGAATGGACACTGGAGGGAATGTAAGGTAACGCATGACGCAAAGTAGCATCAAATCATTCAGTCAACAGAGAGACAGAATTCAAAGGGGAATTTCCACAGGGCACTGAGACCTACTGATTATAATACTTTTACTACGGTTTTCAGTGCAAAACAGCCTAATTTTCACCTGCACTAAACATTCTACAAATTAACTTTGTTAAGCTACTCTTTCATTTCAAAAGCATTTACATTTTTTTTCATTGTTCAAGCAAGTAAACTGTAATCTCCTGAAATTAGTAATAAAAATTGGGAATGCACCATCACTAGCCAAATGAACTGTTAAGTGTATCTGACAAAAATTTAAATACGACACTGGGCACCTTTGTCATATAATGTTACATGATGTGCCCCCATTAGACAAATAAAAACCACCAGTCACTGTGGTGTTGAGGTAACAATTGGATAAGAACAAAAGGTTTTAATGCTTGCAAAACACATTTATGCAACTGAAATATTCTATCCAGGTAATATTTACAGCTATATCCTCTAATAATCACTGTCAGAGGTCTAGATCTGTGTGTTGGGTTGCATATGTGGGCTCAATCTGCTGCCCATATCTGGAAGTTAATGTTAACTTTTAGTAAATTCATAATGTATAACCGTAACAACATCAACAATTACACAAAGGCGAATAAACTGTGAACGTGCGCACACACAGACACACACACACACAAGCACACGCACACGCACACACACACACGCACACACACACACACACACACACACACACACACACACACACACACACACAGCAGACTGTCCTCATCTCTGTGCTCCTGACAGCCTCTGGTTTTATTCTTGCCAGTCATTAAAGTAAACCTAATAGAAAAGCCATCATCATAAATACATTAACAGAGAGAGAAATGTCTTCCTGTGTTCAGAGAGTACTCGATCTTCTAAAGCATCCAGACGCTGCTGTTTGGAATGCACTACTGTTGGCCATTTGCTACCCATCATTGATGAGGGGCTTTTGGCAATGATGAACACACACACACACACACACACACACACATGCACACACACAAACAGAGAGACGTGCACACTCAGAAACAGATGAGAGTCTTTTGGCAGAGACAATGAAAGGATGTGTGAAGGATGTGTGTCTCTTTGCATAAAGAAACATGTATAAATGCAGACACATTCAGATACATATAGAGAATCAGACAGTCAGCCACATACAGAAAGTGAAGCATGCATGCACCAAGTTGAAGTAATAAACCATGCACACTTGCACACACTTATACACACAAACGCATCCACTCTCACAACTCCGCCAGGCTCTGAGTGAGCTAGCTTAACTACTGGGATAATTTCCCTCCAGCAAATGGTCACTGTGCCCTTGAAAAACATATTTGATTATTACTTTTTCTCCCCCTCCTCTTTTTTTCTTTTAGCATCATCACAGCCATTTTCATCACGCGCTCTGATGATGGCACGGCAAGGCGCGTTAAGATAACACCCCGGCACCGCCAGGCTTTTAACACTTAAACGGTGAAAAGGGATATTCAGATTTGTCCTTGAACGTTTGGATGGGGCCTGCTGGGCTGGGACAGAGGGAGGGAGTCGGGGAAGGAGTTAAAGAAATGCATACATCTTTAAGATTCACTTACTTTAAGAAAAAGTGAGGTGGGGAGTGCATTTATGATAGCACCCACAGTGAGAAATGGGAAAGGCGGGGTTGAAGGGCAGATGGAAGAGTTAAAGAACTGTACACTATAAAGAAAAAGTGTGAAGGGGAAATGATTAGTGGAGCGCGCACAGTGAGGCAGGGGACTTTGGGAGAGTCAGGGAGCAACGGGAGGCCAAAGACACCACACACGCTCCTTTAAACACCATCTAATCTTACCTAAGTCTTAGCTAAACATCTTACATACAAACTCAGAGAGAGAAGAAAAGAGGAGCAAATGAAGAGCTTAAAAGTTGGTCTCGAACCTGCAGCACAGGAGGAAATGCTGCAAGAAAACTGAGGCACTCCTGTCCAAAAACAAACAGTATTTAATCTACTTGAAAGTGAAATGAAAAGCTGTTTAAACAAACTGGCAGATTTGGAAGGGAGGGATTTAGCGTGGAGACTTTGTGTTATTGTATAACAACTAGAGAATGCTGAGGAAAGGATTATAGAGACTATCTCAATAATACCCCAAAGACTAAAACTGGCCAGAACAGAAGCTAGGCCTGCCATTTAAGATGGTATATTAGTGTTACTTGACACAATTACAGTTACACAATTATTGTAGTTAGTAGGACTGTACCCTACTTAGGATGATGTCAGTCGAATCAGATTCAGCTGTTTAATATGAATATTCAATGATTTGATTTTTTTCATATACAGTTTTAAAGTTTGGGATGTTTAGTGTGACAGCACTATTAACATAACATAGTAAACAAGCTAACGCCGCTAACAGTGGATCAGAAATGTACAACCCTTTTTGGTCGACACTGTATTTCAAACAAAAGCCAGAGACTGTGCTGTATTAAGTTGCTGTGAGATATAAATTCACCACTTCCAAGCAAAACAGAGAAGATGATGTTATTTCGGAGGCTTACCCCAATTTTCACATACTCCGCCTGCGCTGTGCAGCGCCACGCAATGCATAGCAGATATGCTCCCATTCTAGTGAATAGCTTAATTTCTACAGCGTGCACCGCGCAGCATCTCTGGAGCGTCCCAGAAGCGCCACGGCGCTCCGCTTTGTCGGAAATCCGCGCCAGGTCTATTTTTCAGTGACTGCGCGTCCATAGCGTGTCAAGCCACGTAGCTCAGATAGCACCAAACCGTAAACGGAATGCACGCAGTATCCACTAAATTTCAAAATACAACACAATGCACGGACTATGGATTGTAAACTCTCAATTTTTTAAAAATCACATCCTTCTGAATGAACTATTGTTTTGGTCTGGCTCACACTTTATCAATTGCTTTTTATCACGTGATTTCGCAGTTCCCACGTGAGCTTGTAGTTCTCCCATGATCTTGTGATCTCGCAGTCCAAGCTGCTTGGGGCTCCGCCACGTGGCGCAGTGCTCCAGAAACACATCCAGTAGGCGAGGGTACGCACCATCGGTCGCTCCAGATCTGCGGCGCTGCGCAGCGCAGATGGAGTATGTGGAAATTGCAGGTTACAGTAGAAGCCACAGCTGTCTTTTTTAAAGAGTAGCATGAAAGTCAAGAGCACTCACTCTGTAGCAAAATGTGGGGGCCGAAACGTCCCCAGAAATACACTGCACAGCACACTGCTGACTTGCAAAAAAAAAAAAAAAAAAAAAAAGAAATCTCAGTCAACTATGGGGTCTCCGATTGGCGCTTCGAATCTCCGACTTTCAAGGTGCAGTCCTAGTAGTTAGACATGTAAATCGAAGGAAAATAGATTTGAAGCCTAAAAAGAGCACTTGTACACCAAATGGCACACCTAGCTAGCACCTGCCAATGGCATCCAAAAAACGTTGGATTCTTACGTCAGATAGAAGTTAGATTTTGGTTGGAATGACACTTCAGGCTGATGATATTTGAAATGTCGAACAATATTTAAATTTCACGCTGGGTGGATGCCACAGTGGGTCTGACATTTTGTAGACGTTGGGTTTTGTTCTCCACACCTCACAACTAAATGCCATTACTCTATGTCAAGATAGAGTTGGTATGAGACAGTTGGAAGACATTGGATATTGGTCACTTAACACCACAACTTAGGGCCAACATCAGTATTCTATGTCAAATTGACACTGGTATTAGATGTTTTCCTTACACTGAATTTTGTCACCTGACGTCACAACCTTAATAATACCAAATATTAACGTCTAATGACACTGGTGGCCAACTGGGAAGTGAGTTGCAAGCCTTTACGTGGCTGGTGTAAATATTTGTACTGATTAAAACTGAAATCTTTTCCATCAGATGTGGGTGACTCAGTACTCTAAACGAGAAATGACTTTCTATAATTGGGGTAAAGTAACCAGGAACGATGTGAACTTAGTTAAACCCAAAGACACCTCTCAGAAGAGCACTGTCCACTGGCTGAGCTTTGTGTTTGTTTCTTGTGTTTTATTGTGGACAGGTTGGATGAAATGATGTTTCTGACCCTGATTCTATTTCACCTGATTTACACTGGTTTCCTGTTTCAAACAGTCCAGCTTTCAGCACACGCACACATGTGTGAGTGCTCATACAACTGTGTGTTACATATTTTTGTCTGAGCGTACACGTTGACGTAATTCATTGTGTATACACATGCATGCTATGCAATGATGTGTGGTTGTGTATAGTTGTTGTTGTGTTTTTGTGTGGATCCTTGTGTGTGTATCTACGTGTGCACATGTTCATGCAAGCCAGTACGTGTATCTGTTGCCAGACGGCTGTCTCCTGGCATTGCTGTTCCCCTGCAGTGTGTGTGTATGGTTGTTGACAGTGTGGACGGTAATGTGTGATAGATCGCACTTCAGGGACCCCATAATCACATCAGCCTAACCTAGTCTATCAGCTGGGCACAATGGGATACCCTTCACTCCTCCTTTAATCTGCTCCATCTAGCTCTTCACCACTCTTCTGTTCTCTCTGGGTTTTTTTTTTCTCTCACTTACTTTTCCTCCTCTTTCTCAGTTTTTCTCAGTTTCCTTTATTTGATGCATACTTTACTGTTTTTAAAAAATCTTTCTTCTTTCCTTCCTTGCTTTCTTTCCTTCTCTTTTTTTCTGTCTTCCTTTCTGTCTTTCTTCCTTCTTTTCCTTCTTCCTTCCATCTTTCCTTTCTTCCTTCCTTCCCTTTCTTCCTTCCTATTTCTCTTCCTTTCAAAAATCTGTCTCTCACTATATCATTAAAAATACAGAACCCTGGACATGGTGAGAGGCAGCAATGAGAGTGAGTGGTGCCAAGGTTAAGTAGCATATCCTATAATAGGTGTTGCTGTGTGCATGTTGTGTGTGTTGGTGTGAGTGTCTTGAAACAGACGTGTGGGGTCGAGGTTGCATAGCCGGCCCCAGGGCTCCCCGACAGCGCAGTGCACCCGGCAAATGGCCCTTAGCCTCGCTAGCGCCGCTAGCCCTACGATCCATCATACCATATGTTCTCAATGGGGAAGCTAACGCTAATGACTGATGAGTGGATGGGAAGGGGGCACATAAAGGAAGGGAGGGTGGAAGAGTAGGAATAGAAGGAGAGAAGGAGGTGGATGGAGTGAGGGGAGCAAGAGGCCAGCGGAAAAAGAAAAGTGGGTGGGGAAACAAGTTGAAGAAAGTAAATATGAAGTTGACAAAGGATCAGAGGAGATGTGAAATAAATTTCAAAAGGAGATGGAGAGGAAGAGGAGGTGGGGAGCATATGCACTCCTTAGGAGGCCACCTCAAATGAGGGATGACCATATAGCTCGCTCAGTTGGAAGAGAAAAGAGGCTCTAGTGAAGGAGAAGAAAAAGAAACAGAGTAATGGTATGACAGAGTACAATACTTATAAATTAAATGTCAAAACAAATTAACATCTATTGCTCCGTACATGAGATCAGTCTTTGAGAGTGAAAACTCTAAAAGAGAGTTTTATCGACAATGTCATAAAAAGAAAACATGGACAAAGAAAACAAAACAAGAAAATATATTTTTATAATAAGCGAGAGTAACAAATGATAACAGATATTAAATTTAAAAAAAAGTATTGTTGCTGCTTTCTATGAACTTTTTTTTCAGCATGGATGTATTTCTGTGTGTGCAGGGATGGTGTGTGTGTGTGTGTGTGTGTGTGTCAGTGTGTGTCTGTGTGTTTGCGGATAGGCTAATGGAGTACTATAGGCCTGCCCATATGGGCCATTGTTTATGTGTGATGAATAGAGTCCACGTGTCTCTCTCTGGCACTCAACACTAAGCGAACCCTGCCGAGGGCACCCTGTTGACTCTGTGTGTGTGTTTGTGTGCATGTAATATGTCTATACGTGTGAAAGTGTGTTTGTGTGTGTGTTTGCGTGAAGGAGAGAGAATGAGTGTGTATTTGTCCTGCTGTGTGCTTGGCAGTGCCCTCAACGGTGCCATCCCGAGTGTGTTTCATCATCATCTGCCATGACAAAGATGTCTAATGACACACACATACACCCACACCCACATATACACACACATGCACGGTCCCATCTGTGCCATGGTATCCGGGTGCTTTGGGACACTGCGGGAGGGGAAGAAAGGGAAACGACCCCACGTTCCTGCAGCATGTGTCTACCTCAACCCTCTTTGCTTTACTCTCTTGTGCTATCATTTTCTATCTCTCCCTAAACTATGACAAAATCCTTTTTGGGACAGAGTAACTCATTTTCTAAACAAATGGGCTTTTTGTTAATTTTACGATAATGGATATCCTCAAAACAAAAACAGGCTCAGCAGCCCATTAAACTTAAAACAATGTGTTTTCACCGTTGGACAAAAAACTTTTAATTTTGTCCTGCTTGATGAAATATGGAAGTATTCAACAACAGTAGATGTTTATGCTTGTATCTGTGTGTTTCTTTCACTCACCTGCAGTATATGTATGCACTTCCCCCCTCTCAGCATCACCACAGCACACCAGCGTATCATCGACAATCCGGCCTCCACAGCATTGGACCCCATAGCCATCGTGGAGGCTCCCGCTACAGCAGAGCTGGCCGCCTTTCATGTAGTAAGGAACCCCCCCACAGCAGCTGTCACCCAGCCCCACTGAGACCCGGCCCTGCGTGTGGTCAGGGCAGCAGTTTTCATCTACAAAGACAAGGACAGATGAAGGAAACACTTGAATGACATGGAGAAGATTAGACTCAAGTCAAGTACAAAAAGAGCCAATCTCATTTAAGTGTAAACATATGAAGTGATCTGACACTCACTGGTTTTTACATGAACATAGTATCCTCCACAGCACTGGTGGTCAGGGAGAGTTGGGAGCATTTTGCCATTGCAGCAGGTTGGATTGGAGGAATTGGTCAAACTCAGGTAACTGCCCTCACAGCAATGGTGATGTGGCTTCTTAGTGTACAGCAGTCCACTGCAGCAAACCTGGATAATATACACAAATGAGAAAATATGTTATTTAAATTCACAAAACACACTGACAGTTATGTGTGCATTGAAATTATGCGACTATCTACCAAGGAGGAGGCATTTTGATCTTTATGGGGAATGTTCCAATGGCATTGTGATTTAGAGTCTGATTCTAGAGCCACACTTTCTAAAGATCATTGTGTAAGGGCTTTCTTCATATACACCACACCCACAATACCAATACAAAATGGATGCTTGTGTGAGAACATGTTTGTGATACAGGCATTTTTTTTCTATGTACATAACTATGTGTTTGCATGTGCTCCATCCAAGTATGCTCACTAGCAGTACTTAAGTAGGTGTGTATGTGTGTATTTGTATGTGAGCTTCAATGTTGTTATTGTTTGTGCCATTGGGTGCTGTGTGGGTAAATGTATGGCGAGTGGTTTCACCGTGCCAATTTGGCTGGCATTCAATGACACAAGGATGGAAGTGAACGCAGATGACAAGTTAATCTGTTTAGAAAAATTAATCACTGCAAGGATGACCGTGCATCCCACTTAAATAGCATGCACTCGGAAGAGGAGGGTGTGTATTTGTCTGTGGTCTCTGTGTTTCTTTTTGTGCTTTTGTGAGTGTGTGTTTGTGTTTGTGTCTGAGGTCTGGTGACTAATATCCTGAGGGAGTACACAGCAACAATGTATTCTCCTCTTCAGATCAGCAGCCAAAGCAAAGACCCTGGACTTTTGTCTTGTTTCACTCGTTGTTGTTGTTGTACAGTGAAGGTTTTAATGATTACTCATGACAAGTTCTAGTTAAAAGAGGCTCTCACATTCAGGTGAAAAGGGCACAGGAGAGAGGATTATAGCAGAAGAAAGATGAAAGACCAAACAAAGCAGAGCAGAGCAGGAGAGAGGAGAAATATTAACCCCCAACATGCATCACTCAGTACACCCAACATTTGTGTTATGTCTTGCTTTTTTAAAACAGTATGCTGCATATGTCAAAAACATACCTTTATTATGTGTTGCATATAGAAGTGTGTGTTGTTCCAGGAGAGAAAATGAAGTCCCCATTTACAACAATCAACACTGTAGTGTTTTAACCTACCTTTATCTGAGCAGTGTTGCATGTAATGCAGGATTGTCCATGCAAAATGTATGTGATGAGTGATCAATAATCTGGATGAAGATTATTCCATAGCCCTAACTCCTACCGAATACATAGCAAATAACCTAAGTACATCATGACCAGAGCATAATCACCTGGATGTCAGGATGGAAGCAGAACATCCCACACACACCATGACCGGCAGGACACTGCAGGTAGGAACATCTGAACCTTACACCACCTGCACCTCCTGACTCATCCCCCACAGAGGATGTGGCCCCTGTTGACCCACATGACCTCAGGGTCCGTCTTAAGACAGCATAGCCGAGCATTATCCCACTGGGTCTGCCTGGACGGGACCAGTCCAACCTCACCACCCTGTTAGACAGAGAGACGGAGATAGAAAGATGGGGGTATGTTCACCTTCGCACTCCTTTCACACTACCGGGACAAACACAAAAACTTTGTCATGCTCAAACACACGCACGCGCACGCACGCACGCGCGCACACACACACACACACACACACACACACACACACACACACACACACACACACACACACACACACACACACACACACACACATACACACACACGCACACACACACACACGCATTCACGCATGGTTAATGCCTGACAAAGTTGAGTTACAGTGTCAGGGTGTGTGTGTCTTTATACACTTCTCACTATTGATTTTCCTCTTTTTTATCTCTGACATCTTTGGCAGGGGATAGACCTGTGTAGTAACACATGGAGTTACAACTTCCACACTCTCCTAGACAGGAAATAAGCCACAAATCACCACTTCCTGCGCAACTGTAAGATTTGCAACCCAGATTTAGGTCAAACGGGGGAAATAGAGCATTTTAAGTGACAATAAATTTAACTGACTGCAAATAAAATGTCAGTTTACTGTCATATTTTATTCACTTCGGAAGCTGTGAAAAGGCAACTTCTGCATAATCTGATTACATTATATTCAGAATACAAATAAAGTTGTAGTAGGTAACTTTTATTAAAATATTTTTTTGTCCTATTTGCTGAAACTGCAACATCAGACAGATAATCTGTGGAGAAAAAATAAAGGAAAATCTTTTTTCTTTGCCTCCTTGTATTGCATCTAATGGTGTTTGCTACCAATCAGAGGAGTCTCTGACCCAGCTGTCAACCATGTTGATCGCCGCTTGTGAACTGTGGTCAAACTGTTCATCTCGGCAGCACTGATCAAATATCATTGAAGATTCTGTCACTGTTTTACCTATTTATTACCTCAAATGTTTTCAGAAACATATTTTAGTGTACTGTTTAGTTGTAAATTGAGAAATTTTGTGACCTGGCTGCCATGTTGAAAAAAGTTGAGCTGAAACAAAACAGCACCCACTGCACGGAGCAAACTTTCTCATTTTACAGCTAAACAGTACACTAAAATATGCTTCCACTTGAGGTGGGAAATAGGCAAAGAAGTAACAGAATCATGGTTCATATTTGATGAGTGCTGCCTAGTTCGACTGCAGGTCACAAACAGTGATTGACATGACTGACAACTGAATCAGAGACTCCTCAGCTCTGATTGGCTGTTTTCCTTTAACAGTAAAGTTCTTTTACAGTAAATTCTAGCAAAAGCCATTAGACGCACTAACATGATTTTTTTCACAGATTGTCTGTCTCATGTACTACTGTGTGAATATAGTGACAATTTTTTATAAAAATTACCAACTGTAGCTTTAAGAATAAAGCTTTAGTGTATGCAAAAAGTGTATGTAGTTTATCAGTATTTATTAGTGAATATTGTATTCAGCATTTCAGTCTTCACAGACTACTTCAGATAAAAACATGCAGCAATTACTGCATCTTCAAAAGCTTAGGTTTTTAGGTAGCAAGAAAAATGTCATTGTAGTCCCTTTGCCCACAGAATTAGATTTTAAAGTATAACTGAAATTGTGTACAGTTTCAATAATGATAGTCATTTTTGATATATCGGTTACTACTGCTAATTAAAATTACATTTTCATACATTACACTTGCTATTTATAGCCCACATCTTGTGCTGCAGACAAAATAGCTCCACCATTGTTACTGTTTGTTGCGGATGTAGTGATTCTGTTGTGTCAAACATGCAAACCAACCTTTTGCACTGCCGATAAACATTAACCATTAATACAGTCACACCAAAGACCATAGTGTAAAGTGTAAAACTAGAACTAGAATGACAACACTCTAGAAATGGTCAAGATTAAATATTTTCTTTTGGAAAAATAGCAGAGAGACCATGCAAGTTAAATAAAAACCTCTGTATCATAATAATTTCTGTATTACCTGGGACTGATCACATGTGCCTGCGGCGGGGCCAGGTCGGCAGGCATGTCCTCGACTGTAGTTGTCTGAGTAACATTGCTCCGCACACATGCATACACAGTACACACTTCCACCTGAAATACACAAACACAGCAGACAAAAAATAATGCACTCTCTAATGTCTGTGTTTGGTTGCGCATATCTGCTTCTGTTTGTGTGTGTACCTGCACGTTGTAGACAGTAAAAGGCAGCAAGTCCCCCAGCAGGTAGGACCCTGAGCTGTTGTCTACACTGCCATGAAGACGGTCATTAAGATAGATGTAGTAACCAGTAACTGCTCCATTGGGTCGTGTAGGAGGGAACCAGAGTACACGGACTGTGCTGCTGTTAACTGGAACCACCTCTGGGGCAGACATCCCGTCTGGCTCTGAGGATGCACATGTGAGAACAGACGCCCAAAACTATTTAATTCTGAAAGAACAACAAAACACTTTACAGCTTGAAGATAAAAAAATATGAGACATGGTCATCTTTAAACATGCATGGTTGACTTGTGGTATGAAACAAAGGCTCTTAACATCACATGTGAGCTTTGCTATACAGGGTGTCTCAACTATTGTGGTACAGAAAGAACAGCGCTGCAAAAGATTGGATTGCCATAATATTTTTCAGAGGCACATTTTCATCCAAATTCATTTAATAACTGCTAATAAACCCCACCACTTAAACTTAAAAATGCCCTTAACCATGCTGTGTCAATGATGATCGAGAAAAATGGATATGTTAAAACTACGTGTTACGACTTTCAGGTCCCCAGTATGTGCTACTAACACTTTATAATAGATATGTGACATTGTCTTTTTGGGCATACACTTTTCACGAGAAGAAGAGATGGACATGGACATAGAGGGTATGTTTGTGTGTGCGACAGAGAAACACACAATGTAAGTCGGTGTGCATGTACGACGGGACGACTATGAGCGTGTGTGTTAGAGAGGGAGGGAAACACCTGTGTGTCTCCATGTGTGCAGAATTGCGTTGATAATGCTATCTAGCAGTAAATGAAATGTAGAGCAGTGGGCTGGGTTTAGGTAGGTGCATTGGCAGCAAATGAATTGGGTCAACTTCACTTACCTGAGTGCATTTCACTAGAATACTAGATTGATTCTGAATAATCAGCTCACTCCCTCACGATTCATCTGTTTTATAGGTAATAGCGAATGATAATCTCTACCTTTGTGCATTATATTATATTATTTCTCCCTTTTTTATTGTCCTGTCCATCAAATTCCACAACTTTCTTTAATTTTCTAAGTTCACTCCTCCAAAAAATTCTCTTAGGACACATCCCCAAAGGACATTGGTAATAAACCAAAACTCTTATAATATAGTAACCTATAGAAAATGAGTCACAGACGCAGAGGCAAAAGGAAGGCATGAATGACAGAGACAGTGAAGGACACGGGAAAATCTGACAAATAAAGGACAAGAGCTAATCAGTGAGAGAAGATATAGAGACACTGTGAGCAAAATGTAAAAGTCAAAGAGTGGAAGAGAGAACACAGAATATTGTTAATTTAAGTGTATGACAAAATAAAGTTGTGAGTGGAAAAGTGAGAAAGAGAACCAAACAGAGGACGAGAATATGAGCGATGGTGTGTGAGAGAGGTAATCACACAGACTCCATCTATTATTCTAAGTGAAAATGCACTCAGCTAAGAGAAGTTAACCCAATTCATTTGCTGCCAATGCACTTACCTAAACCCAACCTACTGCTCTACATTTCATTTACTGCAGGATGGCATTATCAACGCAATACTGCACACTGAGCCCCTTTCACTCATACACACACACAGACACGCACACACATTTTTCTTGCCAATTAGTCCTGATGTTAGCATTGCCCTATAGATTGCAGGCCATGTTAGGATGGTTGGTAGGGTTGAGCTGCATTAGTTAAAATATATTTGGCCTTGGTCTGTGTGTGCACGCGCATGTGTGTGTGTGTGTGTGTGTGTGTGTGTGTGTGTGTGTGTGTGTACTCTTATGGCTGTAAAATAATGAAATTACCTCCAGAGCCCTCTCAGTTAAACGAGCCGTGCTTTGCCTTTAGCACCTAATGATTTTCTAATGTTTTTAATGCACTTTTTATTATACTGCTCAGATTAGAGGGAAAGAGAGAGGCCTCTGACATATGATTATATTGAAAAAGAAAGAGAACTGTGAAGGGGAAAAAGAGACAGGAAGACGGTCAGAGAGAGGGATCAGGGTGGAGATGAAGACAGAAAGAAAACAACAGACAGTGAACAGTCTGACATATGATTACACAGAGTGATTTGAAAGCAGAAACCCTTAACTGCTGAGAGACTTGGCTGAGAGTTGGAGTGGGAAATGGAGAGAAAAGTCATGATGACAGTTGGGTAGCCGGTGCAATTCATAGCTTAAGATAGTAAAAGCTGACCCTGCTTGAAGAGGGAAATACCAGTAGATCTGAGAACTGACATACTTTGCTCATATTCCAGTTAATACAGTCTCTCAAAGCTCCAGATTTTAGATCCTGATAAAGAGTCTCAGGTGTTCATTTTACAAATATTGAGTGAGACCTCCTTAAAAATAAGGAACCAATATTATTTGACTTATTTTAATTGACTTTCTTTTACATATTATATATTATAGAATATCTACCTTTTTGGAAAAGACTATAGGATGTATTGTAACTGTATCGTGAAGACATGGGACTGGCCATGTTTGCTGTCTTGTTTCACAGGTAGAACACTGCTTGTGTGTGTGTGGCTATGTGTGCAGTTTGCGTGTGTTTGTCTGCGCGTGGTGCCAACAAGCATTTTACAACACCTTAAATCTGCCTCACACACACACTTTGTATTGATTTCATGCCTCACTACATGATGTGTTTAACATCTCCTGTGAAGCACAGAGTTGCAGAGAAGCACACATTAACACAGACACCCCTCTTGGATGTATTGAATTTACACACTTTACATGACACACTCATAAATACAGCTCACACATCTCCGAAGTAAGAAGGCAAATTTTCACCCATTTTTAAGATAAACTGTTGGCCAAATATCACACAGATATACACATACCTCCATCCTCTGTGGTGACGTTTACTGTTGCCTTAGTTGTATTATGTGCTCCGTTGGACGCCTGTAATGATAACAGATATGTGGTACTGGGCCAGAGGTCACTTATCACTGTGGAGATGATCTCAGGGGGGAAACTCAAGATTTGACTTTGCTCGACAGACGCAATTGTCAGAATGTAAGATTCCACCTCGCCCTGTAGGTCTTGCAAAGCTATTGAAGACACAAAGAGAGAAGGAGAAGAGTAAGGGAACAGAATTTTAGGGTCTATTTTCACTTTTTTGATAATTGTCAAGTCACAGAACAATATTCATAGAATATATAGCCATAAAAGTCCTTCACGACTGTGTGTGTTTAAGAGAGACGGTAATCTTACAGGGTTGTGTCCAGTTGACCTGTACAGCAGTGTGATTGATAGCGTGGGCAGACAGAGACGGAGGATGGTGGGGAACCCCTGCCATGGTCACAGCGGTTGTAATCTCTCCTGAGGAATAGCCCACGTCATTATGCACCAGTAACTGGTACTGGTAACGGGTGAATCTGTCGAGAAACAAGACTTATGTTTTTGTTGAGGGGGGGGTACAAAATGTTTCCTTGTGAGTTAAAAGCTACAAATGGATTCTGAATAAAAGGTTGAAAAAAGAGACCAACTCCTGGTGCAAGTACTGACTTGGAAATCAATCCTCCATTGAAGGAATTAAGAGAAATAACAGACATGACTGTGATGCTCTATAAGTGGGATCAGAATTTCAGTCCTTTCTGCCTTTATCAATCTGTTCAATCTAAAGTAATTGTTAGTCCTGCTAATATAGTGACTTTTATTAAACAAACACAAATTACTTTCTCATAAAGTACATTCTAGGACATAATTGAAAAAAAATCCAAAGTGAAAAGTGCTGACACGTTTAAAAGTTTGTCAGTGTGCTGCTTGAATAAAGCACAGTAGAGACACAAACCCGAAAAGAGCACACCCAGAGCCGTTTAGCAAGCATAGAGGGAAAAAAAATTAGCTTCCACCAAGTGCCAAACTGAGATTAGGGGACGCTGTGTGAAAAACAATTTAATTCTTTGGGATATTTGCTTAATGTATCTTTGAGCGGTATTAAAAGATCGGCATCAGCGGCAGCTCGCCGATCGGCTCTGCACACACGGTTTGCTGCGGCGCCGGCGTTTGCTCTAGAGCTCATTTCAGTAATCTCACCTGCTTAGGCCTTTATCTTGGTAGAACAATTTGGTGCCGGAGTAAACATGGAGCCAGCGATGGAGATCTTCAGAGGGGGGAGGGGACATGGCTGTTACCGTGGGGACCGTGGCGATGGCCAGGGGCTGGTGGGTTTTACGTCTGAGCAACTTGTATCTGAAGGGGAAATTTGAATAAAAGAAAACACACACACATGGTTGGATGTTTAGGAATGCATTAACACCCAACACATGTTCACAAATGCTCCAGTATGAGCACACAGACACACACCGTACCCACATGGCAAGACACACATGCATACACACATACACACACAATTTTCGACTGACTCTTTTCCTTATCGCTCATTTCCTCCTCTTCTGCTGTTTTTCATCATCTCTATTCTTTTGCGTTCACTGTATCTCACCCCTCCCTCCCAACGCCCCTCCCTCTGTTGTTTTTTTCTGCAGGGTTTGTGTTTTCCTCTCCCCACAGTGATGCTAATTTCTGCTGTAATCAGAAGAGAAGGGCTTAATGCCGCCTTTTAACAAACCCACTTAGACAAACACACAGAGCTGAGCAGAGCAGAACAGAGAGACGGGCTCATGCATTTTAATCGCCTGCCAGGAAAATGGACCTTTATTTTAGGCCTAATCACCGACAGAGTAGAACAGGACAGAACAAAACGGACCAGAATGTGCATTAGGACTGAGAAAACACTGATTAAAAAATGCACAACACTTAGCTCATTACCAGGGCACTCATGTTAGCAGCTTGTTAACGTGTTCCTATCTGCTTGTTTGCTTAGGTTTTTCAGCAACAATTGAACATCTCCAGAATGTGTCTCTCAATAACAACATGCTGTAGATTTCAGTCTTGGCTGCCAGGTTTCTAACTTTGGGCTCCAGCTAATGAATACAAGTGCAGGGCCGATTAAAATTATGTAGAGTTGTGATGGTTACACAGATTGGGGTCCACTCCTATTAGCTCTTCATTATAAGCGTTGGTTTTTGGATGCATCCTACTTTTCTTTCATTTGGTTAAATTCTCACAACCACCAGAAATCAATAGAAGCAATTGTTTCTGTGCATTTTGACAGCAGTTATGCATGTCTGATTCACAGTAGGAATGTTGACAGAACCATGTAAAGATTGCTGGTGTATGGTGTCAATGTAAAATAAAAGTATTTCAATCCCTCTCCTGCCATTTTGTACTTCATGTTGTTCCCTTGTGCGCACACGTTTAGACAGCAGATGGCTCTTGTTATTTCAATTTACTGAGATATTTTGTACAAATGGCACAATTGGTCACAAGCAACTTGACTGCATTGCTGATGAGAAAGAAAAACAAGAGAATTCATCTGTGACGAGGCATCTTTGATTATCAGCGTCTTACCAATATCCCTTTAATTTAGGGCCCTGACACATTAAGCTTCCGCTTTCAGTCAGTGTCAGGTTGTTGGTTTGTGTCTGCAGGCCTAGGTTTTGCAGTGTCCCACACCACTGACACGAGCTGGCTCTTGTTGGCTTTTTTTAGCCGATTCAGCATGTCGAATAGGAAGTGAGGAAAGCAAACAAACAGCTGAAGTCAAGAAGGCATGAGATTGAAACAAACTTCTTATATTAGCTAAAATTATTTTTTGCCATTGAGCTCCTTAACAGAAACAGCTCATAACAGTTTGAGTCATTGTTCGCTGGCGCACGGCAGATATACTTTGTTCTTTGTACATCCGGTTGTGTATTCAATGTGCTAACAGGCTAACTAGCATCTTGAGTTTCCCTTTTTGAATGAAGAATACGGACAGTTGCCACCTGCTGCTATGGAAAGGTATTTCCTTTCACGTTGGTGCAGAACACACATACTAGCTGGCTGAAGTCTTTGCGATGTGTTTAAGTACAACATTTTGGATGACACACAGGCGACACAACAGTTGGCCTTTGTCTCCACTTGTTCTTTAATGTCAGTTTGGTGTGCTGGGGCCTTTACAATATGTAGCAATGTGGAATGCAATCTAAGCCTAAAACTAAAATGTCTCTGTGCCATCTTTAGTATGGTAATTGTGTAATATCCATCTTACCTGATGTTAGGTCCATTGGGCCTGCTTGGTGGTTGCCAGGAAATGGCCAGGAAGGACTCACTGACGGCCACTACAGACAGTGGTTCAAGGCCTTCAGGGACTGACGGGAATGTGGTAGCAGGCGTGGGCAGGCTCTCTGTACATCCTCCAACATGTCCACCTCCATTGGAACACGCCAACAAAGTAATACTGTAGTTTGTGTATGGAATGAGGTCCGTTATTGTGACATTGAGCTCAGAAGCATCGCCACTGTTGTGGAAGATGCGGGGTTCTGGGAGGCGGATCTCATAGCCATGGATTTCTCCATTGGGAATAAGAGGGGGAGACCACGTGACCTGAAACATAAGTGTGTTGGATTTAAGTTCTGGGTTGCTCATTTAAAACACAGTAGAGAAAACTAAAGGCCTAGTTCACTTAATCCTTCTAACTGTCCTATCATTATCCCAGAAAAGTCATCTCATTGGTTGGCTGGGCATCGGAAATGTTCTCGGCATGCTGAGGACGGCAGAAAGCTTTTAGATGGATGAACTACAGGAAGTCATGGCACAGTGTGTGTGTGTGTGTGTGTGTGTGTGTGTGTGTGTGTGTGTGTGCGCGTGTGTGTGTGTGCAGATCTTGCAGTGTGTGCTCGTGCAAATGCATACGTGCCTCACAGTGTGAATGTATGTGGTCAGTTGAGTGTTAGCAGTGGTATCATGCAGGCGGTATCTGGGTGTGCATACATTGTCACCTGGGTATGTGAATGTGGTGCTTTGGGATGGTCACGGTGTGTGTGTGTGTTAGTTAAACTCTCTTGTGGGGACAGATAACCTGACTTTGACTTGAGCAGAAGATTCCTTTCATCAAATTTAAAACAGGGCACACACCCACACACACAAACGCGCGCACGTGCACAAACACCATGCTAAAATAATGAAAACGGCTGGTAATGGAATTGCTGCATGCAAAAACAAAAGCTTGCTGTCGTCGAGCACTGCATCTGATTTGGAAACAGTTCAGTCTGTCAGCATTTCAGAGTGAAGATGAAGGTAACTGGCACACACACAAATGGTAACACACATACTTACAAACACACACACCTCTACACGTTTGAATTACACATATCTATACAATAAATGTTTCTTTTACACATCCACATACAAACACACAGTAAAACCTAAATTAAACCAATGCGTATGCGCACACACACACACACACACACACACACACACACACACACGCTCTAACACATTTATGGATACAGACTGTCATGTACAATAACTGATCAGTTCAGAGCTTGTTGAGACTTATGAGTTTAGGTGATTAAGTGGTCAATGTTGATGAGAGTATTATGAATGAACGTCAAGAATAATTACTTCTCATGCAACCTTGATATTCATTTAACAAGTGACACTGTGAGGTGATACAGGACACACACACGCACACACATGCTCACAACCACATATGGGCAGGGTCATGTTGAGTTAGGTAGCTCATTTCCCAAAGTGCGTGTTGGGTGTGCTTTGTGGTGGAAGTCATTTACAGATTGAATAGCCTGATGTAATCTGGAGATGGTGAAGACAGCAGAGACCCTGGGCTGACACAGAGCACTGGGGCTAAGGCCAGTACAGTATGTGTGTGTGTGTGTTTGTATGTGTTTATGTGTATATGAGTGAGAGAGAGAAAGATAGATGATAAAGTTGGTAGTGAGAGAGAACAGGCGTGTGTGTGTGTGTGTGTGTCTTTGTGTATCTATGTTATTATATTCAGCAAAAACTCAAAGGCACTGAGATTGTGCCAACCTCTGCAGCTGACAATAACATTTTACTATCTCTTCATTCATACATCAACGTTATCACTTACATATTAAGGTAAATTTATATTGTTATCCTGCGAACAAAGTCTCAGGATTTGGGATCCAGTCCAGATTGTCTGAGTTTGTTTTTTTCTTATTTGTGTTTAAAAAAGTAAAAATTATTATCGATGAGTCACAGATTCAAATGAATCTTAAATCAAATTGCTGGTTTAATTAAAAATGTATCAGTATCCCTTCAAACTAACTACCAACAAAAGCAGATCTGTCTTGGCAAAGATACCAATGAATGAGAAACTAATCTCTTCCAGCTATAAATCAGATACTAATAAAGCAGCAGACATACATTTAGAGTGCTTATCATCTCGGACCTTGCCTGTCTGTCTTTGATTTTTTTTTTTTTTTTTTGTACTACACCTCTAAACGCAGGCACAGTATCTGTAGAAATACACAGGTAAAATAGTTATTTTATATTTGTGATCTCATTTTGCTTTGCTAAGCTCTCTTTTTGCCATCATAGCCCAAAATAAAGCCTGAATTAAAACAATCTATGTCAACAATCTATGTGTCGATCTTTATCCCTGACTGCATCGCACTCACAATCTGATGAAGCCAAAAGGACGCTGTCTGTAAATAACAGAGATGCCATCCTAATATCAGAAAATTTAACATTCAGTAGACTCTGCATTAAGAGTATCATAAACATTAGGAATACCTGCAAAACAGGCCAGTTGTAAAAAATAAATAAATAAATAAATAAAAGATAAATGGGATAATGGTCAAGACAAAGTGAATATCTTGATGAGGAAGAAGTGATATGAAAAAGAAATCATTTAGAGAATGAAGAGCGATATTCAAAATCCTGTCTGTGTTGTCAAGGTCAATTGGTAACCAGGAAGCAGCCTGCCTGTCTGTCCAATTAGCAACAACCAGGAAGGAACACTTTCCCTCTTGGACCTATGACCCCTAAAGCTGTGCTGCTGCAGAGATGACAGGGGCGGTTCTGAAATGATGACAGGCATTAGCATTTTTCTGCAGTTAGCATTAGTGCAGGGCTGTGAGTGCATGTGTGTGTGCGCCGATCTATGTGTGTGCATGCATACAATATTGTTTCAGTGGCTTTCATTGATGGGCCTTGATGTGGGATTAGCCAGTGGTGGAATTTAACTCTGGCCCCTCCTTCAAAATGGCCGACAGGAAGGAAGCTGCCTCAGACAGGGTCACAGCCCCTCCCATTTTCTGAAGGGGACCTTGAGTTGAATGTTTTTCTTTCTCATTAAATCCCAAGAAGGAAAGACAGAGGAATCAGTGTGACATTGCTTTGTCTTTTCTACTCTGAGTGACTGAAGTTGTATTATATGTTTTGTGTATTTTCCGTTTAAAGGAACAAACACGTTTTAAATTCTAACAGTTCGTGCTGAGATTATGAAACCTTCTACCAGGTAAATGTAACAGGAGATATTGTAATTCACTATCAGCGGCAGCATTTCTAACTTAGATCATATTTGTATGCTTCAGTTGCACTCATGCCAGATAAAAGAGGTTTTCGGTGAAACTGACAGAAGTCAACTTTAAAAAAGGCACCCATACCTGGAGTGACTCTGGACCCAAGACCTTCACCCTCGGTGGACTGAGACCAGCTGGCCGAGAAGGTCTGGTGGTGATATTGACCCAGGGTCCTGCATGTATGTAACAATATGAGGTTAAAGATCCTACTGTGAAAAAATATGGGGTGGAAGCATTTATCTGTAAGTTTGACACAAAGTGGTGAATTTCATAAAGCTGGCACTAGACAGTGTAAAATGCAACATACACAAATCTTGGTCAATTTTTATTTAATTTCAGTTAAGACCATAAAAATGACCTTACCTGTGGTGTTGCCAGCCTGATTATAGAGCACAAGTCGATACTGGTAGCTGGTCCAGGGACTGAGAGCAGATGTAGAGTCCAGGAAGGAAAGAGGGGGAAGGTCTGGTGGGAGATGGCCCACTGTGGAGACTTGTTTGGTCCCAGCAACTCTACGTTCAACCACCCACCTATGCCCAGCACAAGATACAATGGAATTCATATACAAACAGGACTGTCACAGAGGGGCTTAGGTGTATGTATGCGATCAAATCTCACCGCTCCAACGGTCCATTGCTCCACTCTGGTGCACCCCAGGACAAGAGAACAGAGGTGGGGGTGTCAGAGTAAAGGTGTGGTGCAGGAACCCCTTCAGGGGGAGCTGGGAGGGTACGAAAGTCCTGCAACGTCCTAGACACTGAACAACCCACACTGGTGCACGCCTCCAGCTAGATGGTGGAAAAAAATGTTGTAACATCACAATGTGATGCATGTGTTTCGTGTTCATCATAAGACTAGAAGTTTTTTTTCGTCAATTAATTAATAATGATAAGTACAGTTTATAACATGATTTATTCTATTGGTATTTCTCAGTCAATCATCTCCAATTCTGACACCTTCAACCGCTATCCTACAATAACTATTAAAGTGGAACCAACTGTATTCTACCATAGTAATATTGTAATATATTTTACCTTGAGGCTGTAGGTCTGGTATGGCAGAAGATCAAGGAAAGTGTAGCTCGTAGTGTTCCCTGGGACAGTGACTGATAGAAGGGATGGACTTAAATCTGAAGCTGCACTAGTGAAACCAGAAACGGGGCTGTGGAGGGAGTCCTGTTTAAGAATATGTTCAGTATTAGAGCTGGCTGCATTGTGTTCTGGGTTTGAGAGTAAAAGACTGGAGCTTGGTTTTACACTGGCAGTATTTGGCTCAGTGGGGTTAAATGAGATGAAAGTAGGGCCTTGGCTGGCATTGCTTACACCAGTGGACTGGATGTGGGTGTCTTCTGTGATACCAGGCATCAAGCTAGAGAAAGGGTTAGGGAGGAGGTTGGGTCTAGTGCTCTGGATTGTGCTTGAGCTGTCATTACGGCCCGTGCTGACAGTGGACATGGAGATGTGACTTGAGCCTGGGGTGGGAAGATTGGATGGTGGCCTGACGTTGAGATATGCACCCTCAGTGCTGGGCCATAGGCTTGGGTTACGACCTGGGCTGGAGTTGAGCTGAGTTGTGCTGGTGCTGGAGACTGAGTTGGGTTTAAAATCTAAAGAAGAGATAGAACTGGGGTGAAGATAGAGGGTATAATTGGTGATAAGGCCATTTGGTTGGACAGGAGGAACCCAGGTAACTGTTACACTTCTAGGATGGAGCCCGGATACAGCTGGAGTGTCCACTGGTCCTGGACCTAGGGGTAAAGAGAAAGAAATGGATAAAGAGACAAGGAGGGGAAAACAAAAAAAAGGGCATGAGATAAATAAGCTTTCTATGTGTGCTTTTATAAAAGAGTGAGAGAAAAGAGAGGAGGTGGATTTGTTCTAAAGAATTATTTGACAAGTAACATCAAGAATGACATCAGAAGGACGAAGAGTGATTTTACCATCCCTATCCAAGGGATTAATATGAAAACTCTCTTCAACCCTCAATTCCTCCCTGAACAAACCGATATTGTATTTGTGGATTTATGCTGTTCTTGTGTTTGAATGTGAGTATGTGCATCGTTCAGCAGAGAACTGAGGAGGTCATGGGTATGCCAGGCTGGACTGCTGGAAACAATGTAGTCTAACTTCACACTTGTTTAATTAAACACAAATATATGACATGCAAACACACTCATGTCACTAGGGCTGGGTATTGGTACTCGATACATGTCCCAAGTAGTATCAAAATGTCTCCAGTCAAACAATACCTTCATCAGAGGGTTGATCCTGAAACGACCCCGCCGGATCAGCAAACTTTTTGTTGCTGCCGTCTTCTGAGCCACTCTCTTCCGGGCGAACTCAGTTCAACATCTGCCCAGTTAGCACAAGCTAACATAGCAGCAGTGGCTAATATCCAACACCAAGTCATTAAACAGTCCTTACAAACTTACACAGACACCGAAACAGCCCAACTCTGTCATTAAATCTGTTGATAACCCTTAGGAAATGTTAGCTGTGTGATGGTTACAGTCAGTCCTGTCAATGTGTGCGTGTGCCACAGGACAGACTCTCACAACTGTTCCCGGAGCAGAGTTCGCAATCCTACAGCAGCTGCTACAACCCATGCAGTCTGTGGTGTGGTAAAGTCAAGTGCGATGTACACTGACAGCATTGGCAGATCGGCGTGCCGAGACGCCACCAAAACATTCAAAAGTATGTCTACACTACATGCCACTGCATTCACATTATTGGTAACGAAGGAGTAGTCTATTGTATCGGTATCACTTTAAGGGCACTAGTGTTGATACTGGCATCATATCTTCTAAACAATATCCAGCCCTACAGATGACCCATAATTCTGGTAATTATAAAGAGGGATGCAAGTGGGGAATAACATATATATGTAATATATTTTAAGTTTGATTAAATAAGATAACATTGAACTGAAAATTGAGAAGAACTTGTAGCATTTACTACACTTCATGTCAGGAGACCAAATTGGTTGTAAATGTATCACAACTGACCTTTTAGTAGTTGTGTAGATTTGTAATTTGGGTCTACTGAGAACTTATGTTCACTGCCATTCTCAATGCCTAGGAACGTCTTAAACTCTTATGTCCAGAAGACGAAATGGTCCTAACTGGCATTAGAAGTATGCAGGCAGACAGAGATGCACATCAGAAGGCCACATGCACACACACAGTCACATGATGTGCACATGTCCATGCACGGATAAGACCCTACGAGACTAGTCAGGGGGATATTTCACTCCACAGTAGCTCATTTGAAGGTAATGCCCCTTCCCCCCTCCTCCCCCGGCATTTACATCCCACTGTACTGCTCTATAATGGACACACACAGATGCATGTCCGTATACGTAGACACACACTCTTCCTGACAGACACACACATGCCCACACCCACAGTGATGCAGTATAGCAGTAATGGTGCTGTGTGAAGGGCAAGCAGATCAAGGTGACTGAGCGGACTGAGGGAGCGTGCTGCGTCGCTAAGTGCTACCGCTAACCGCTAACGGCTTTCCCAGATGGCGGTGTGTGTGTGCGCGTGTGTGTGTGTGTAAGAGAGAGGGTGAAAGAAGATGAGCAGTTGAGAGTGTGCGTGCATGACTGTGTGTGAGAGATAAAGCGTGCAAGCATGTATATGTGTATGTCAGCATGCGTGCACATAAGACAGCGGTTGTGGAAGAATGTGCCTCTTTTGTAGACTGTCTAGTAATTGTTAGGCCTTACTTCATACTGACTGAGATGCCAAACAACATTCAGTGGCCCAAGATACTCCAGTAATTCTAAAAGTTTATAGCAGTGCTTATAATGCTTTTCACAACTATAATGCTTTGCCTCATATTTAATTTGTAGGAATGCACTGCTTAATTGGCTGAATATCAATGTCAGCCATATTCACCTTACTGACTGTCATTGACATATTGCAAATGAGATGGCATTCACCAATGTGTTTCTGTTGTGTCAGATCAATTTTGAGCAGGCTAAAAAGCAAAGCACAAGACAAATGGCCACAAACTTGTATTAATGAGCAGGTACAAGAAGAACATGCTGACTGTTTGGCAAATGGACACTGTGATCTCACTGTGGTGTGATGAGATGGTTAATAGCAGCTGAAACAGAGATCTTCACTGGGATGCCTTCAGGACAAAAGGACATGGTAAACTGACTATCGCTGCATCAGAGGACGCACCTTGGTATTTCCCTGATAATGCTACATTGTGAACTACAAATTCATGTTAAAATTGGCAGGAGGAGAGCTAGTAAGCATTAGCTGTTAACAGCTGGTGGCCACCACTAACAGCTCACAGAGGTTGCACTGAGTTACATTATGATGCGTTCAAGCTCTATTCAGTAAAAAGCAACAATACAAAAAAACATCAGTATCAGTTATCAGTTATCAGTTATTGGTTATCGGCTATGGGCTATCTACTACTGGCTACTGGCTATTAGCTATCGACCAAATTGTTATTTTAAACATTGGTATCAGTTATATCGAAAATGGTGCATCCCTATTAATTTGGATACTGTGATAATCTTTTTTTCAAGATGTCTCCCATATTTTACTGTTCATATTGTAATTTGGTGCAAAAAAACAAAGGAAGGGAAATCTTATTTTTGGTGATTTTACTGATGACCCCCAATGTTTTATAAAAGCACCTCTCTATGTACTGATAATTTAGACAACTTAAAAAAAACTGGCATGGAGTTCGACCATGTGTGCACTCGCATTATGATGTACAGTCAGACACAGAGAGACACATTACAAGTGAGATTCAAAGATACATTAAGATGGCAGCCAGCCAGCTAGTCACATGCACATTTTTTGTTCTATCCCCCACACAAATAAACAACAGCATAAAAATGGTAATGTAAAGCTTGGCCGATTTTACAGATCACAAATTGTCCCACCAACAAGCCATCTTTCTTTCGATTTACATCTCTCCTTCTGTCTGTCTGTCTCTTCCTTCTTCTCGTTTCCTTTCCTTGACCCCTTCCTTCCCTCCCCCTCTCTACCTCTCTCTCATTTTCCTCTGTCCCTCTCTGTTACTTGCGCTTTGTGTCGCGGTCTCTCTCCCTCTTTCGCTTTCTCTCTCTCTGGTCTCCCTGCTAAATAAACAATGCAGAGAGTTGACCTTTTGGGTTAACAGGTTTTTATGCTAGCTCTACTCAGCACTCACACTGATTCAATTACCACCAAAGGTCCACTGAACCCCACGAATAACCAAGGAGCCCGTCTCCCTGTCTGTCTATGTGCCTATCTGCCGGCCTGTCTGCACACCTCACTGCATTCTGGTCCATCTTTGCGGAGGGTTAAGGTGTATCTCTACCTGTTTGTCTAATTAGACCTTCTGTCTATTTGGCTGTATTCTTGTCTGCCTTACTGTAATTCCTTCTGTCTGTCAGATCAAAATGTTTCCCTGTTTCATCAGACATGAAAAAACACACAGATAAAAGACGCAGGAAAGAAGATTGCAGGAATAAAGTCCTCAATAGCAATTGTTTTACCACAAAACACAATCGAGTCACCTTGATCCAGCTCCCGTCAACCACCCAAAATAACCCCCGTTGTCACCCCCCATTCCTCCCTCATTCCCTCTCCCCTCCCCTCCCCCCGTCCACCTCTCCCTCTAAGTGTTGAGTGTTATTTAGGCTTTACTGGCGCGTGTAAAATTCTGCAATTTGAAGGGCTGTTAAGTTTTTCAATTGAAATTTTCATTTAAGATGCAGGTGATGCTTTTTTCCTTTTTTTATTTTACTGACGCTTTACTGCTCTCTGGATAGGAGGGAACGAGTGTTGAGGGAATGCGTAGCAACCCCACTCTCTCTGGTTTCCCGACTCCTTATCTCTTTTTTTCGCCTCCTCGCTGAACTCCTCCATTTTCCCATCTCTTGTCCTCCCTTTCCCAACTGCTCTTCTTTTCCCTTGTCTCCCACTCACCCTTTTCTCTCCTCCCCACCTCTCCGACCTCTTCATTCCCCATGCCTTTTCCTCTTTCTTTCCCCTCTCCCCTCATCCCTCCCTCCACACCTCCCACTGTTACTCCTCCTCTCTCCAGTAAAACACAGTAGCAGAAGGCTAAAACAGGAGTGCGGGGCCGCCAAGCCTTAAATCACATTTATAAGGATTTGGTTAGCATAGTAATAACACAATCAACTGACAAGGGCTGGGAGAGGGGAAGGGAGGAGTGTGTGTGCGTGTGTGTGTGTGTGTGTGTGTGTGTGTGTGTGTGTGTGTGTGTGTGTGTGTGTGTGTGTGTGTGTGTGTACTTGTGGGTGTGTGTGTACTTGTGGGTGTATACATGTTATGTACCTTCTTGTGCATATTCGTGTGTATGTGTAGGTAAGGGCCCATGTAGCTGTGAGTGTGTACATCTGTGTGTATCCATGTGAAGAGAGGAGGAAGGGTATTATTTTTAGCCTCTCACAGGGTCCTGTGTGTGCATGTGTGTGTTTGTGAGTGTGTGTATGTGGGTGACTGGGCTTTTGAAGGTGAGTCGAGGCTCCTAGGAGTCATAATGAGGACAAACGCTGAGCTTTACTGTAATCAAGATGCTTACGACATGGTGTCAAAACGTGACAAGCAATACGGTGAGAATTTACATTGCATTTCATATCTTTACTTTTTCTACAGATTATTTAATGTCATTGCTGCTTTAGTAGACACTGAAAGAGGCAGTGAGAAAGAGGATGATGCATGACCAAGGTCATGGGCTTGATTTGTGTAACGTCACAAGTATATGAGATGTACATTAGCCTTTAAGTAACTACGACCATCACGATACCTGAAATGTCAATCACTCAAAATTTTCAATAACCTTTTCAGACGCTGACTATTTGGGGTGATTTACTTAATGCCAGGTAACCTTCTAATGCATGTTTGTACTACAGAAAGAGAACAGAACAGTGCAAAGTAATATATGGCATAAACAATACTATGAGGAAATATCTTGATGTTTCAAAATATTCAAATCAGTGGGAACTGATTGGGTTTAGTAGGAATTCTAAAAATATTACAGAACTCTTGACTGCTGAGGAATTATGTTTTTTTATTCACAGGAATGTATATTTTCCCATTGGTTCTGACAGTATACATAAGACAGCAACATGTAAATAGATGTTCAGGTAATGAGTATGTAATAGTTTCTTAAAATATTCCAGCTATCTCTTGGTGTGCAAAATCGCAAAGGGATTATGCTTAACATTCCCCCTGGACAGCTAACTGAACAGAATACTGGGGAATAAGGTGGGGTTATTATTATTTTATTAATGCAGTCACTCATTCATTAAATAACATGAATTCTTTGTGTTCTGTCATTACCTCTAACCTAATTTCTGCTGCATTTTTCTCCTTCATGCTTCTTCTCTCGTACTTCCTGCTTTAAGTTCAATTTGGTTAAACAGTGCTTCTTTAATGTTCTCTGTCTTTCTCTCTCTCTCTCTCTCTCACACACACACACACACACACACACACACACACACACGCATACACACACACACACACACACACACACACACACACACACACACACACACACACACACACGCGTGCTTACTTTCTAAGACTGCTGGGCTAAGATCATTTTGTCAAAACGGTGCTTTATTCAAACTCCCTATAACACTTTATAACACACATACACACGTCTCCTCACAGACACACACACACACACACACACACACACACACACACACACACGCACACACGCACGCACACACACACTCTCTCTCTTAGATCACTTAGCTAGTGTGAACATGGGAGTAGACAGAGGAAAGGGAGCTGTCCAACACGGCTAGAGTTTATGTTCACAGGAGCCGTCTGTCTGTTCCGCAGCGGCAGGAATTCATAGGGACCAAATTACATTAAAAAGATGGATATAAAACTTTAATGGAATGATAAAAAGGAGAGGAGGAAGCGTGGGTCTCTCTCTTCCTCTGTTCTGTCATTAGCCCTCTCTTTTCTTCTCTTCCTCTTTTTTCCTCAATTCCTCATTTTACCTTTTTGCTCTCTCCATTTTTCTTTCCTCGCTTTTTCCTTTCAATTTCTTATATTCTTTTTTTTCTATATTCTCTCTCTCGTAAATACTTAAGGGCTAGTCCGTCAAATAGAAGAGGTGAAACCTGCTCTGTCCTTCTGTCTTTACATGCTTGAGCACAAAGAGTTGGAGGAAAAATGAAAAAGGACTTAAGTAGAAAGTGGTCAAAGACAAGAAAAGAAAAACATATGAAAAAAGTGATGGAGAGCTAAAAAAGGAAGGTATAAAAGTAATAAATACTTGAATCCTTATCGTTAATGATTGTCCATGTCAACATACAGTATAGAATTTATAGTTCAGTAACAAAGTGGAAACTTGCAAGGTTACAGCTAACATGTACAAGCACAGATGAGGTTCAGAGGAACTCTTCCAAAAGGGGTAAAACCCAAAGAACAGCACTATAAAAACATGTATGTTAAAATCTATGTGTCACTTGAGCATGTGCGTGCATGTTTGAGTGTATGTATGCTCAGGTATTAACTCTTTTGTAAGAGTGAATACTGTCTGTATGAACTGCGCTGAACTAAGACAACATAAATTTCATAATAACTATCGGCCTTACGAGACATGAACTCATACTGAATGAAATGTAAAAGTGCCTGCTAAGGTTGTCATTTTTTGAAGCGTGTGGGAGAGGAGATTAGGAGGGGAATGCAGCCTTTCCTGTCACTGCCAAGATGACGAGAGGATGGGTTTATGGTGACAAATTACACATCAATGTTTGAAAATCCAATCTGGCCGCACTTGGCTTTCTCCCATCATGGGTTTAAATCCCTTCTTATTAAAAGCTTCCATATCTATCATGTATTCTATTATTATGGTAAAAGATTTTTTTATGCACACTTTAAAGTGATTGGACACAATAGTATGTTCTCCACATCCGTGACTGGATGTAAGATTCAATTGTAAGATGTGACATGTAATTGTGAGTAATTTATTAAGATGATTATGACACAGGGAGCTGTGAGAAGGGATGAATGTGTATAAAAGACTGACAGGGCAGAAAGGAAAACAGACTCATCCATTTCACATGCAATCACACAATACATAATCATTTGTTATATGGGTCCATGAGATGTGCGCCAACTGGGTTCAGTAGGATCCTAATGTTTGGTGCTTTTGTGTTTTAGAAGCACAAAAAACAGAGAAGTGCTTTTAGTCATGAGGCCTGGGTCATATGTCCTATGAATAATATCACAATATTGTTAGGCTATATCACATACACGATATATATACACTATATATATTGACTGACTACTGTAGATGATGAAAATTCTAAACTACCAAGCAAACTACTGTTATAATAAAGTTACATAAAGTTTGGCTGGAGCCTATCACAGCTGACACAGGGCATGCTCTCACTCACACCTACAGGCAATACAGAGTCACCAATTAACCTGCATGTCTTGGGGAGAATATGCAAAGCCCTCACAGAAGGGCCCCTGCTCGCCAACGAATTCAAACCTGGAACCCTCTTGCTGTGAGACGACAGTGCTAACCACTGCACCACTGTGCTGACCCTAGCTCTCCAGTTCATATATTAATAATATTTGCAGGTTGCACTGGGGATCCATGGTCATAAAATGCAACTAAATGATCTCAGCCCGGAGCCCTGCAGATCTGAAAACACACGCCTCACCTGTTCACATACTATCACCGAGGAGAGAGTGGTCTAGATGGATGTGAGTTGGATGGTGCATGTGACATACAGAATCATGTTTGGTCTGGTGACTTAAAAAATGTTGTGACAATTTATACTCAATTTTCACGATATAGTCATTTTATACATCACATGTGGAGCAAGACGTGATACGTGGGTATAATCGATACATCACCTTCCCCTATTTTAAGGTAGGGCTGTACATGAATCACAATTACACCAGTTGAATAAAATTTGGCCGCTCGATACAAATACCTGTTCCTTTTTTTCCATATAGTGTTTTAAAGTTTGAACACAGTTCAGCAGGACGTTGAGTGTGACAGTGAAATTCATGTAATATAGCAAACAAGCTAGCTATGCTAATGACAGACTGGAAATTTGCAACATTTTTGCTGACACTAGATATTAAACAAAAGCCAGAGAGTGTATTGTATTAAATAGCTGTGAACTGTAAATTCACCACTTCTACGCAGAGAAAATAACGTGATTTTGGAGCCTTACAGGGCAAAGCCTCTCCTCCATCGGGCAGCTGCCGCCATGTATGCAGAAGGATGTACCAAAGATCAGCATGAAAGTAAAGAATACTCACTCTGCAGCAAACTCAGGGGGCCAAAAGATCCCCAGAAGTGCACTGCACACTGACCGGCAAAAAAACACAAAACAAAAAGGACTGCTCAACTTGAAGAATCTCAGTCGACTGAGGGGTCAAATCCTGGACTTTCAGGGGGCAGGCCTATTTTAGAGTGTTCATTATTGATTGATGCTGACAGATTTGATTTGTAACTCCAGTTCCAGTTAAACAGAGATAGAAGTCAGTAGCATAAAAAAACAAAGAAGGGGTTTGTACACTGTTTTTCTTTCATAACTATATTTAAACTGTTACAGTGTCAGTCATTCTGTGTCCCTGTATTTATGTGTGTGTGTGTGTGTGTGTGTGTGTGTGTGTGTGGGGGTGTGTGTGTGTGTGTGTGTGCTTTTGGGGATGAGTTTTTCTGCATGAAACTTCATGATTACGTGTTATTGCTTGTGAGCATGAGGAGGTGTGTGATTGATAAGGGGGACATGGTGGTGTGTGTGTATGACACATGTTCTCAGTGTGTGTGTGTATGTGTGTGTATATGTGTATGAGGGGGCCTGACAGAGACAGAGAGAGGGGAAAGAGGGATAGAGGTCTGAACGATGGGGCACAGTGTGACCGAATCGACACATTTATTACAGGCCACACACGCAAAAACAGGTAGCTGTAGATTCGTACACATTTCCTCCCTCACAGGAAAACACACAAATGTTAACACAAAGAAAAACACACATATTGTCCACCTTATCTATAATTTTGGAGTACATGGAAAAATCATGTAACAAAAGCTCATTCTGTTTGAGAGTGGGGTTTGTGTGTGTGTTTGTGTGTGTGTTTGCTAGAGGGAATTCAATTCTGAATAGCAATGAGAAAAACATAGGGCCATAATTTAATGCATCCTAAATGTCTGCAATTGTGTGTGTCTGAATGCGTGTGTGCTTGCATCAGTGTTGTGTTCTTATGAATGTGTGTGTATACATACACCCCACATACATGTGTACATACACATTTCTGTGTGTGTACATGTGCATGTATCCAATGTATGCAAATCTCGGCTGCTTAATGATAATGTATGTGATAATAGCGTGGTACTAATTAATTTATAACTTTGCACTGAGGAGGCTGTTCCAGTGGCTAATATGATTCTATTACAGCAATTAGCCCACAATGACACTGGCTAGGTCACTCACACACAGACACACACCTTACAGTATGCAAATCTCACTCTGTCAGTGTGTTTCACCCTATCTTGCCTGTCCCCATGTTTCATTTTTAATATGTCCTGCCTCTGACTCTTTTCCGTATTGTCTTGATAATAGTGACCGCCTCCACTAACACCAAGAAATGAATACACTTTTATAAAATAAAACCGTGGAGACTTTCAGAGAATAAAAGAAAACTGGGCAGAGGCTCTGTTTTTCACACCATGGGCCATATGTTTAATGTGTGAGGCTATTGTTTAGATCATTACCTAAAATCAAGAGATCTGTCGGACTCCTTGACTTTAACTTTGACTCAGCAGCACTGACAGCCAACTGACGGCAGAGGCCAACTATTAACCAGCTGCTGCCAGCCTCCTGCCAGCCAGTCACTTGGAAAACTTGGCTAGACTGCTGGCACAATCACCCAGGCTGCACAATTCAGTAGTAAAAAAACAATGCCAACAACCACAGCCAACAGGTAGCCAAAAGAACAGCAGTGCTGAGTGTTTGTCTGACCCACCAACAAGTTTGTTTATAACCACCAATGGAATAATTTATGTCTTCTTTATGGTTATTTATCAGCAGCTTTTGTTTTTGCTGTTTATGCATTGTCTGTGTGCACTGGCACAGATGTATAAATCCATGCATCTGTGATTAACAAGTACATTTTATGTGTGCACTTGTGTGTAAGAGTATGTGTACTTACTGTCTTCTGCAGTGCGCAGGGATGCCCAGGGTCCAACTGTCTGCCCATGTGTGTGTGAGACCACCACTCTAAACATGTACTGGGAGTACGGTGACAGGCCCTCAACATGGTAGGAATAGACGTCGGTTGCATTTTCTATAAGCCTGGGAGTTAATAGACACAAACATATATTTACTGACACTCTTTTGGATCTGAACATGTGCTGCGCTGTTATCAAACAGGTGAAAAAAGAGGGACGGCAAATAACTTACTTTACAAAAGGTGAACTAGTATTTGCCACTAAATATCTGTGTACTAGAGTATTCCATAACCAGGGTTCCTAAAGAAAACTATCTGTCTGTCAGTCTGTCTATAGATTGATATTTTTAACAAATTTGTCACCACTTGTCACTAGTGTGGCACGGTGATGCAGTGGTTAGCATTGTTGCCTCACAGCAAGAAAGTGCTGGGGTGGGGGGTTCGAACTCAGGGTGGGGGAGCCCTTCTGTGCGGAGTCTGCATGTTCTCCCCATGTCTCTCCCAGTTTCTCTGTTTCTCCTCCCACAATCCAAAGGTTAGGTTAGTTGGTGACTCTAAATTGTCCGTAGGTGTGAATGTTAGTGTGAATGGTTCTCTGTCTCTACATGTTAGCCCTATGGTAGTTCTGTACCCCGCCTCTCACCCAATGTCAGTTGGGATAGGCTCCAGCCCACCCACGACCCTATACAGAATAAGCAGTCATGGAAAATGAATGAATGAATGAAAAGTCACTTGTGAGCAAATTTGCGTTTATCGTTGCTACGGATGCTCTTTGTCATGACCACAATGTTTTGAGTAACGTTATTGCAAGATTTACAAGTCCTTAATGTCTACTTTGGCCCCGATATTATTTTTTTACTTCATCCTCCATTATTTGTTTTGCCGTTTAATGCCCGATCTTGGATATTCAGAACTGGACAACTCCCCATAATGTGTCAGTCAGCTAAGGTAATGTCTACGTATCACCACAGTTACAATGGAATTTGCTAGCCAGAAATTTTGATAAATGTTCTTGTTGTAAAAAATTAAAATATGAGCAGACTTTTTCACATTTTAGCCAATTTAGCCCCTTATAGTGTGCATGCAGCGATCATTTGGATTAATTGTGTAGAAGTTTTGGGCAGAGGTGAAGAGTAGGAAATAAAGATGACAAAGATTTGAAAACCACAAATGAGTTGTTTAGTATTCAGTAGCAAAAAGTGACTTGTACAAAAAAATGGTAAAAACTGTAATGAACGTATAATGTATGAAATGGAAAATATGTTTTTCTGGAAATGAGAAGTCTGAAGTGTCTCAGACATGTTACATCTCATATAGACATTAATCTCATTTCAAGCATGTTGTATCTGTTTTATGCACTCTAATGTGTTCTTCCTAAATTAATTTTATTTTAAGTGTTATGTTATAAAAGTGCCAAGGGACACGTATCATATGGTCACTAAACAGAGACTATCTTGGCAATATGTACAATATCTGTAGAGCTTTTTATCACATTTCCGTGTCACACCTGATCCCATATCATATAATAATACAAAGGAATCTGGGAAAAAGTAAAAGAATATTGTCATAAATGAGGGACCGTTGACCATTTAGCATCAGATGGATAGAAGGGATGAATGAATGAATAAATCAGGGAACAATGAGATTTCCATAGCAGAGGAGGAGGAGGGCATGGCTGTCTGATATATAATACATGTAGCTAGTCATTTATTTATTACCACAGAATGAGAGCCTCCTCTTCTTGGATTAAATTGCAATTTGTTGTCAGGAAGCATGTAATGAATACATATCAGATGCACACCCTCTCTCTCTTTTTATTCTATCACATTTTCTCTACCTCTCTCTGCTCTTTGATTTTTTTTGTCTTTTTGACTCTACCCCCGTCTCTCCAGCTCATTTCCTCTCTGTTTTTCTGATGGTCTGTCATATTGATGTGACATATTCAGCTGTGCTGTATAATGTACCCCTTTATATGTACATGTGTATGCATATGTGTGTACACATTTTTTAGGTGCGCATATACACTATGTGATATTAGAGTGTTATATGTGTCATTCTCTCATTGCTGTTTATTAACATATGCCTCTGTCTCAGACCACCTGCATGTACTGTGGCCAACTGTGTGCAAACTTTGTATCTACTGTGTCTGTGCATTGTTAAAGCCTAAAAATAAATGAATCTAAAACTCTCTCTCACCTTTTTACTGGTCTCTGAGGGGACGTCCTCATTTGCAGGCTGTAACGGAGTGGGCTGGGTGCGTTGGAGTGGGCAGGGGCGGACCAGGACACATTCAGGCTGCTACTAGTTGCATGAGCCAACCTCGGAGGTGACAACCCATCTGGGGCTACAAAGAGAAACAGACAAGGTGATGTGAGACAGGATTGAGACAGACAGGAGAAAGGAACAGGTGATAAAGGAAGGATGGAGGTGATGAAAATGAGATAAAAGCAATGAAATAAGGACAGAGGAGAAGAGATCAAAAAAAGACAAAACATTGACATTAATCTCATTCATTAACTGCATACTAAATGAATGACAACTGCCTTCCTGCTAGAAATGGCTCTGCTTAGAGTGGAGTACAAACAGAAGAGATGATTGAGGGAAGAGGAGACAGAAGTGAGAACAAAAGAGAAAAAAAAACACAACAGCAAAAGAAAAAAAAAATCCTTGTAAAGGAGGCTGAGAGTGCCAAAAAGAGTTCAGATTTGTGGATATACACCCACTACAATGTCTCTCTCTCATACACACACAAGTATACACACACAGCGTTGTGACCCCGCTCTCTCAACAGTGCCCCTCTTTTCCAGCTGAGCATGATAGCATAGTGCTAGTGTTGGAAAATCAGTAAAAACATCTTGATTCAGTATGATAGCCACGCTCTTAACAGAGAACGGAGAAGATGCGGGGAAAGACGGAATAAGAAAGAGATAAGGACAACAAATAGAAGGAGAAAATGAGAGTGACTGTAGTGTTGACTATGTGAAATAAGAGTAGGCCCTCCGATGTATAAAGTGACCCTTCAATCAAACACACTGCTCTCTTTCCACTACAACAAGACTGATTGCTGAAGACATCTTATCCTAAAGATGGCTGTTACAAACACACACATGCACACTCACACACACACACCAACACACCCACACACACACAAAGTATGTGAAAAAAAGCCTCCAAATGCTATTTTAACACTGGTTCAGAATAAAACTAGTCGTAGTTCACCCGTATCACTCTAATTCACATTCTTAACCATAGTACAGCAGCGTACATAGAGAAACACATTTAAAAAACATCACACAATCACTCCAAAGTGTGTGTGTATGTGTGTCTGTCTGTCTTTGTGCATTTTTGTTAAAGGCCCACCTGTGACTGTTTGCAGTTTTGTCTCTTATATCTAATTTGTGTCTTCCTCTCTGACTCTCTTTTTGTCCATTTTCTGTTTGAAAGTTGTTCGGACAAATGAGTTACTGACTCATTTCTTATCAATCTGTTTTGAAGAGGGATTGACTGAATAACTGAAAATGCAGCAACAATAGAACAAAAACATAAAATTAATTAATTGGAATTGATATAGAATTGAACAAAAGAATTGTTGAAGCAAGACTCAGCTTTAAGTGTCTCCTTCTTTTGAGTTTACTATCCATTTCCTGTATACTGTATTATACTGAGATCTTGTGCAACTTGTAGATCTAATGCACTAGTGCTTTTTTTAAAGCCTAATGATTGCTAATTTTTTTAAATATTCTAACAGCTAAAAAGGTTTTGACAAATTATTGGATCATTAAGATAAATCCATAATTGAATTTTAATCAATAAAATATTTTTGATAGCCATCTGTGGTTTTCTACTTTTTAATAAAATAGACTCCACAGTAGATCAGCAAAATTGTCATTCCCTGAGTGTGTAATTCTTGAAACACGAGTTGATTTCTGCCTCTCTGACACACACACACATGCACATACACACACACACGCACACACAAAACACATACATCACAAAGACACACACCGTTGGTGAGCCTGTGTCTCTCTCATGCTGTGTTAGCAGGTACAATATCAGAGGTGTCACTAATCGTTTTAAACTATGCACTTTTATGTTCACTTCTCTCTCTCTGCTCTCCTCCTCCTCTGCTCTTCTGTCTCTTGCTCCACTATCTTCTCTCTGTTCTTTCATAGAACAAGGACGCATCAAGACAGTTTGCCTTAAAGAAGTCTAAAGAGATGCCAGAGGCACAGAGGTAGAAAGAGAGATAGAAAGAGAGGAAACGTCTGGTATTTAAAATTTATACTTTCTTATGCCTTTGTTTTGAACTTGAACAGTAGAACTTTCCGAAGTCTGTCTTTTGTTGTTCTCTAACTGAGACATGGGTGTGGTGTGTGTGTGTGTGTGTGTGTGTGTGTGTGTGTGTGTGTGTGTGTGTGTGTGTGTGTGTGTGTAGGTGTGTGTGTGTGTGTGTGTGTTTGCAGATGTATTCAACACTTTTGTTAACATTAGCTAAAGTGGGAAAATGTGTGTCTATAGGTGTGTGTGTGTGTGTGTGTGTGTGTGTGTGTGTGTGTGTTGCTGCCTGGTTACCATTATCTCCAGACTGCTCTGATCAGCTTTGACATTTATCAGTATGCACAATCAGCCTCTATTCTACACAATTACAAACACACACACACACACACACAAACACACAAACTGTGCGCTGTGTAAATCAGAAATATGTGTTCAGACCATTAAGTAAAATCAATGATGTGTGCGCGCCTGTGTGTGTGTCTGTGTTTGTCACTGCTACTCATTGAATAATTGTTTTTTTTTTTCTTTTGCATAGCAAGCTATAAAAATGAACCTTTCCAGTTCATAAGAATGGCAATTAAAATCAGAGTAATGAGATAAAAATGTTACAATGGTTCACAGCTTGTGTGTCGAGTTGAAAACAAAGCTACAATTATAGCCATTTAAGTCAGATCATACACAATTTAGTGGAGGACAAAAGTGCCTTATCATAATGGAGGCCATAACCCTACTATCATACTCAGTTATTTTCTAAGTATGTGATCAAAAATCTGTTAGCACATGTAGATTTCTAGCGAAAATCAAGTTTGAAGGTGAATGTTTTTGTGTGTGTGTACCTGCTGGGTGCGTAGTAACATTGAGTGGCAGGCTCTCAACACAACCCAATGTGTTACAGCCTCTGATCCAGAAGCTGTAGTTGGTGTAAGGCTGTAGGTCAGTCACAGACAACCAGCTGCCTGCTGCTGTACTTCCATCCAACACACCATCACCATCTAAGAGACAGAGAGAGTCACACAAAGACAGATGTGTAAGGTCTTAAGCCAAGCATGGTGTATATACACATCTAGTGAAGAGGAGGGCGCCAATTTCATGCACATTTGATTGATTACATGGCACATTCATTGATTAGAGTAATTACTGTGATGGCCGGAAAAAGCGATTTATAAAAGACACTGACATGGTCTCATCGGTCAGTCAGTCGCCGGTGTTACTTTCATATTGTCCTATGTCTACTACAATGTTTATTTCCTAGCTGAAAATGCCAGGTGCTCATCTGAAAATGCCTCGGTGGGAGCAGTAGAGTGCTTTGAAGGCACAGCATGGTTTTAGCTAGCGAGTTCTTGCTCTGGACGAAGAAAGGCTGAAACTTTTTTCCTTCATCAACCAGTCGACTGGTTGAGGAGAAGTTTGGATTTCAGTCGACCAAAATTTTCTTTGGTTGACGACAGTCCTAAAAGGTACATTGAAAAACAGAGAGAAAATAGAGGAGAATGAGTGAGAGTTCAAGAGAGGGGAATACTGACTGAGATTAACTGAGAGTGATCAAAAGAGAGAGGTCTCCATATCGAGGTTATGCAAGGATAGTCAAAGAAAAAGGATCAGAAAATTACACTATGTAAGCCTATCCAATATATTTAGATGGACACACACACACACACACACACACACACACACACACACACACACACACACACACACACACACACACAAACACATATCAGTTTTGTGTGAACTGATGAAGGCAGTGTGTATCAAAGAATCAAGGGGTTGTGGGTAACTAGAGCGAAACACCATCTTTCTCTTTCTTCCACACCTCTTCTATCCTTCTCTCCACTCATTTTAATCTGTCTCTTCCTCTGTGAGGAGCAGATCAAAGTCCCTGACTCTGCGTGTGTGTCTGACAGAAAGAGAGAGACTTGGTGAATATGTGTGGGTTAAAGGATGATTGTGTGTTCTGCTGTTTCCCCATGCTCCTGTTCTCATCTTGTTCAATTTTCTTCTTCCCCTTTTCTTTCCATGTCCAGTTCTCCTCTTGTATTTTGTCAGTCTCATCCGCTGTTTTGTTGTTCTTCATGTCTTATGTTGTTTTTACTTGCAATCTTTTCTAATACATCTATGGAAATATGAGCTTCTCATCTCTCCTCCTCTCTATATACTATTGTTTACCAATACATGTCTTTGTTCTCTCTTCCATCTTCACACCAATGTTTTGCTCTGGAATCCTATATCCTCTCCTCTCTCAAGTCACTGGCAAAAAAACCTTGTCTTTTTCACACCGCTCTGGTTTGATTACTGCTTCTGTCACTTTCCCATTTCATGCCTGACTTTCAGTCTAAGTTGGTATTGTTGGTGAGGAGTGTGTTTGTGTGTGTGTGTGTGTGTGTGTGTGTGTGTGTGTGTGTGTACGAGTGCACACTTGTATATGTCTCCATCCACATTATCCTGTTCTACTCATCTTTAAAAAATACTTAAACTTACTTTACTACCTAGAAAAACACTTGGCAGTCTTGATATCTGTGATCATATTAACTGTACTCAGAAGAAAGCAGCAGTGACTAGTGTATTATATATTATATATCAATAACTATGAATACCATTAAATAGGAAAATTATCATGCAGTGTAATAGTAGTCGATATATTTTGAAAATTTTCCATCTATTAGTTTTGTTGACCACAGTGCTAAGACACCTCCAGAAAAAGTCGCAAATTACCTGAGAATTAACTCTGATCACAATAAATGTTTGGAAATCGTGTACTTTCAGATTTCAGTATTGCTTTTGATGTGGTCAATCACAGAACACTCTTCTGTATCTCACAGTATATAGACCCTCTTCACAGCAGACATTTTGACTTGTCAGGGGAGGAAAGTACAGGTCAAAGAAATCGTGTTCATGATGGCTCAGTTCCATTAACCATGACAGTAAGCCAGCATGAACAATACGAGGGCCCTAAATGTAAAACAGTCGTTATTATAACTAGAGCTGCACTTTTCCTGTTATGACATACCAAAATGTCCACTGTGGAAAAGTTATACTGCAGGGATACTCAATTTGCTTTGCTGGGGGCCACCTCAGTGAAATGACATGAGGGTCATAGCAGCCCTGTGCAGGTCAGGTGTCCTAGGGGTGTTCCTAGGATTTGGGGAGAGTTGGGGCTTAGCACAGACCTCTCTCGGGGGTCTGGGTAATGCTCCCTTGGCGCTTTTTTTTGATTAACAAGCTCTATTTTGAAGCTTTGTTAGGCACACTATTTACATTAAAAGTACAAAAAACTGAATTATTGTAATTTCATTGTGGATTAGAAAATGGTTTGGGGGCCACCAGGCACCCTATCTTCCCACAGGCCACAAGTTGACTATCACTGCTCTTTTGCATCCATTATTGACATTTATAAACTATAATAATAACTTATCTGTGTCATTTGATTGTGATCTGAATTATGATCTTTAAAAAGTCCCCTCGTTTGCTGCCTGTTAAAGTGATAACAAACTTTACAGATTGTGCTCCTGGTTTTTGATGGTGTCTGACAAGCTTTAAAAGTAACTTTTCGTTATGCTTTGACAGCATTGGAGTGCTGTGTGAGTGAGACCTATAGAGAGGGAGCTTTTACTGTTCTCTAATTTATTATGTCCACGTCGCCTCCAGGACAGCCTGACCTGAGAGCATTAAAGTCAGGTTACAAGAAAAAAGTCAATACACAGCTTTTTAGCATAGTTTTAAAAGTTTGAGTAATGACATGGTATGGTTTAAAAAAAAAAAAAAAAATAGAAATCTTAACTGATTAATATAATCAACTGAACAGCAATGTGTAAACTTGAATTTTCAGAGAAGCCAAAAAAAAATGCAGCAGATTTAGTAGGCAACTGAGGCTGTCTTTAATGCAGACCCACCCTGGACCCATTTTTGTCTTTCTCATGGAGGGACTGGGGATTTTTAAGGGGGATAGCAGGTCAACAGTATATGCTACACAGAAGCGGTACAGATTACATCATCTGAAAGCAGTAAACGTGAAGATTCATTTGTGTGTCAATTTTTTCAAGTTACAAATCTGGACTAAACATTAGATTTTGGCTAGGCGCCTTGACCTTTGACCACCAAAATCTAATCAGTTCACCCTTGAGTCCGAGTGGACGTTTGTGCCACATTTAAAGAAATTCCCTCAAGGCGTTTTTAATATATCACATTCACGGGACGGACAGGCAGACCTACAGATGTTTGCACCTACAGATGGACAGACGGACAATCTGAAAATATAATACTTCCGGTCGTAGCTGTCGCTAGCATGGAGGCGTAAAATTGGTTTCACTATAATGAAATGACTAGCATCATCAAACATGACTACAACTGGGCTCATTGAATAAAGGAGAGTCTCAGCTTTCAAGTTATACCCAATTTATGCAATTCCAAGACTGTTTAAGGACCGCAGTATGCAGAGATAATCAAATACACAATTTTTAGACCAGGCAAAACATTTATACTGCATGCAAAAAAACTGCATGTTTTTTTCCAGAAACTGCATGGGATGAGGAAAAAGTGAGCACGTCTTTAAAGGGAAAACTTGTGGGTACCCATGTAACCCATTTTCATTCAGATATCTTGAGGTGAAAAGTCAAGGAACCCCTTCAAAATGGCCATGCAAGGTTTTCCCTCACCTGAATTTAGCCTCCTGTAACTTTGGAAAGTTATTTAGCCCCCTTTCCAACAAGTTTGCATGACCTGGTTGGTACTAATGGTTGCCTAAGTTGTCCAGTTTCACATGATACCTCTACCTAGCTTAAAAAATGGGCGTGGCACAGCCTTTTAAAAACAGTAATGGTGAACAAGATCGCCAGCAATCACACAGCTCTCTTAGGGTTAAGGGAAAATCTACATTTTTGTCTGCCTGGTGAGCGAACTGTCAAATAGTTTGCGTATTTTAATGTATGAGTGCTGCTGTGTGTGTATGTTCAGGTTCAATATTCATGTGATGTCTGTATTGAGTGTGTGTGTGTGTGTGAGTGTGTGTCTGAGAGGGAGAAAGTTTGGCTGCATATGTTACCTTTGCTTCTGTAGTACAGTGTGTAGCTGAGGTTCCCATTCGCTCTAGGTGGGGATGTCCAGCGGGCTCTGAGTGACCGAGAGCTCTGATTGGTCAGTTCCAACAGTATAGGACCTTCTGGGGCCATCTCCAATGTACGCATCTCCACCTGATTTAAAGGGAAAACATAAGGACACACAAGCACACTTACGTTCAAATGCACAGGAGAGCAGACATGTAGCATGTGTACCTACAAACAATACACTATATTTCACTGTGTTTTACAGTAATTCTACTCACAATCATCCATCCAACTGCTATAGATGTAATTTTGAATATAAAAGATATATAATGAAATCTGCCCACATTTGATCAGGGTCATAATCATGGTAATATATTTCACTGAGTGGATTATTATAGGTGTTAAAATATAATACTTCAACTGAAGTTTAATTTTAAAGTGAAACCACTCTACACATCTAGCCCACATTACTTCTGCTTTTAGTTTTCTATCATTTTCTTTATTCCTCCTTTCTTTCTCTCTTCTGCCACATTCCCTTCCTATTCCACTAACTCTGCTCCTTTTCTCTTCCCACCATCACCCGCTCTCTTCTTCTGTCTCATTTCCTCCTGTCTCGCGCTCCTGTTACCCTCTCCTCTGCTGCCCTTTGCATCCTCACTTTCCACCTCATCTCTCACTTTGCTCTGACCATTTACTCTACCCTCATCATTTCACTCTTTTACCCCGAAACTCCCTCCTTCCCTGACTGCTTTCTTCTCCTCTTCCCGTCCATCCTGTCATCTCCTCCTCTTCTCCCCTTCACCCTGTTCTTACCCCTCCCCTTCCCAGCATCCTGTCCTCCTGTTCTGCTGTGTCAGCTGTTCTCCTGGTGTCTGACTAAATATGGCGTCCGTATTGGAAAAATGCCCCAAAATATGGCCTGTCGTCAGAGACATCGTTGAGTGTGGAGTGGCATTTGCTACCAAATGTCACTGTCGCCACGCCAACCTCGTTATTGAGCCGAGAGAATCGATCACCTTTATGACGCTCAGTGACACACACACACACTTAGACACACACGACACACATACACTTTGTAAACGTCTGAGTAGGCATTCCCATATGTGGATCCATGTTTTTGTGTAGTGGTTAGTTACAGCGATAATCTGCATCATAAAAATATCAGTTTAGCTGTTCTGGCTGTTTTGTTTCACCAACTGATGTGATATGATTCATCCAATAGAGAATTTTATGGAGCTTTTACTTTGGCTGCTGTAAATGCTCTAAAAACTGTTGAGTGGGTCTAGAGAAAATGCTGTGTACTAAAGAAGTAGAGTTTTCTGTGTGTTGTAGTACTGGCAACTACAGTTCATGTGGAAAAAACACAGTGCAGTAAGACACTGAGAAGTGAACTCAGAGGTTACCAGAAAAAAGAGAGTTTCTGCAGAAATTTCAAGGACAAAGATGTTGAAGTATTACCAACACTGCTTGATTACTCAGTAGTCACCATGCAGAAACACCACAATGACTTATAAAACATGCCTATCTTCAAATATATCACAAAGGACCTTGCAGTTTATCGTATTAATCAATCAATTAATTAGCGTGTTTACTAGTAAGAAGTTCACTGACCATTGGTCCCTTGCCACAGCCCCGTGCCGTGCAGGCCTGCAGCCTGAGTACGTGTCGGCTCCACGGAGAGAGTCCTTCCACCACAAAGAACCTCCGAGAGGAGCTGGAGTTTAAAATGAGAACTCCATCCAGCCAGAGACCATAGCTGGTTATAATACCTGTCAAAAGAACACATCGGATTATGAAATATATAAGATACAGGAGAATAAGAAAAATGACATGAGAAAAGTGTTTTCGTGACACAGTAAGCCTGACGTTAGCCAGGCAACTAATAACTAGAGCTGTCATGAGTGACTGTGAACAACTTTTAGTGTTAACTGTCCCAAAATGAGTTTACTATACATGAGTATCTCTGTACAGCACATAACTCACCTTGTAAACATAACCGATGTTTTGCATTTATTCCCTGTCCTGAACCACCTCAGGCTGTTCTCATGAACTGTTATTAAATATACCACCACAATCTGTATATGCCAGTATTTCAGGTATAACCCACGTAATCGGGAAGGGTGCAATCACGTGACCAATGCACTGATGGGAGTAAAAAAAGGAAGAAGTATAAAGTGTGACAGTCTGTATAAGGAGGAAGGTTGGGGCAATGAATGGGTCAAACAAACACAGGACTTTTACCCTGAAGACCACTTTTCAGGACTGTGTAAAACCAAGTGAACTTTGTTTAGAGGTATGATGTCACCATGTGTCTTTTCCTAAACCTAACCTGTGTAACTTTATGTGAAGTACATCACTTTGAGTTAGGTATGTAACATGACGACGCCATTCGTGGGGTGCTAATTCGTTAGATATCCTACGAACCATTATGTGAGAATACGTTGACCGCCTTAATCAACACATTATCAACCCGACTCAAATACCCAACTATAAAACAAAACATCTGTATATGGCCAAAGAAAAGTCCAAACTTTTTTGTCATTCATTCATGTTTTAAAATCCTTGAATTTTAACATGATGGTGTAATAGTGGGACAACACATCTCTGTGTCACTGTGTGAAAGTGTGTTACACATTTTCTTTGGCCTCATTTTCAGAAATTTGTTTTCTAAGATGTGCACTTTTTTCTGATGCTATTCACGCACTGCTGCCACTGGTTACTCATACATTGCAGGACTGTGTCCAGACTACCAGGAATTCCAATCACAGAGTGAGCTTTGCTATGTTGGGATGCAGTCTGGGTCATTGGATTACAATGCAAATGAAAACTGACTTAGGGGCTCCAGACCTGCCAGTCAATGTGTCCTAGTGTGATCCAATGATGAAAACAGCACTGAAATGACAAATGTAACCATAGGCGTTGTGAGGATAAAGACCCTCTAAAGGACAGTAGTACTGAAGCGAACATGCACACACACAAATGTGGGTGCAAATAGGTGAGCACACACACATCGACACTCCCCACAGGCACACAAAGACACACACACACGCAAAGATGGAAACTCACACATGTCCATACACACATACATACACGGGCACAATAATTACATTACATTACATCCACCTAATAAAAAAAAAAATGAAACAGTACGGTGCCAAATGTGCTTTTCCTTAATAAAAATGCATACAGGGGGCTCAAAAGATCAGTGCTAAGAACTAAGAGTCTATTCTGCTTTAATCATGTGTGGGTTTTATTATTGCTCAATACAGATATACACACCTATCAGGGAAATGAAGACACAAAAACCCCACGGACGCCAACTACATCTGGGAAGCTCTTAATGTGGCCAATCACATGCGTGTGAGAGTGTATGTGTGTGTATGTGTGCGGACGTCTCTGTGTGCTTGTGTGTGTGAATAAGCCCATATCAGTATAGGTTGTAATAAAGACAGGTTGGGAAATGAAGCAGCGAATGCATAACAGGCTTATTTCCCCTCTTTGTCTGCGTGTTGCCCCGACCTAATCCCCGAGAGGATTATCCCCCACAAATCCCTGCAGAATTGGGGAGAAGGGGGGAGAGAAAGACACAGAATCTCACTCCTCTGGAACCCATCACCATCATCACCGTCATTGTTGCTGTCCATTTATGAAAAAAAAAAAAAAGGGAGTAAATGAAAAAAAAGAGGCACTGAGCCCTTCTTTAAGCAAAAATTAAAGCTTTTTAAGCATGAGATAATCGGGTAATCATGATTAAGTGTCTCCTTGTTATAAATTTCTGTCATCAGATGAGAAAAGCTTTAAGTAATTTATCCAGGCTAATATGCACACACATCTCATGGTTTATGGTGCGAAATGCACTCATGTGGCATTAAGCGTAAAACACACACGATTCACATTACACACACACACGCATTATGGAATTACACATACTTTAACGAGCATGGCAGTAACATTTGATAATATGTGGCGGTGTGCGCTGTATGTTAGAGACTGTGAAATGGGGTGGGAAATCCTCAGATGGTTTTCATCACTCAATTCATTTGGGTTCATAAGATGTGCAATTGTTAATATAGTCCTTTAATATTTATGTTTGTGTTTTATTTGCGAAAAATACAATACTTTCAGTATACCATGTGGTGGATGATGTTACTTCAAGCTACCATATTTTAGCCATTAAAAGTGTGTACCTTTAAGAGTTTTACTAAGACACAAGGACATCTGAATGCTTGATGATACTCATACTGAGTATACATTTCATATTAACATGTTTAACTGCCTTTTTTAAGATCTTTTGGGGCATTATGTTCTTTCATTAAAGAAAGTGAAGTGATGACAGGAATTGAGGGAGAGAAACAGATGCAACAAAGGTCCCCAGCTGGACTCAAACTGGGGACTTCGCAGTTCAGTGTTAACCGCTAAGATAAAAAAGGTGCCCCATGTTTTAATGCCTTTTTAAAGGTGTTTTTAAAAACGTGCACTTACTGCTTTCAAAAAAGATTGTGTTCTGGTCTCTGCTTTGGACATTTCTATTAAATTTCTTGGTCATTGTTTACAGCTTACATAAACAATAGCACACTGGAGATTCCTGAATGCTAAATGAGTTAGTTACGTATTCAAATATAGGTAAAAAAAAAAACAGATGAGGATTTTTTTAAAGATGTAAGAGACGCGGCGCAAAGCAAGCAGTTGCTTTTTACTGTTTTAAACTACATCATTTGCAATTTTTTGAGGTGCTGCAAATCTCAATGTAATACCTGTACTTAAAAGTATACCGATTGATGATGCAACACTGCGAGCACTTTCTCACTGAAACACATAAGTATATTGTGAAGTTAAACTCTGAGGAGTTTTTAATTTATGCAATCTAATTCCAAACTGTATTGTGCAAGACACTCTTCTGTCGACAACTTTGAGTCTCTTACTCTAAAACATCTGCTCACAGAAAATAGTTATACGCAAATAACTTTTTTTTATCTGGTCGGTTCCAAGCCAGTAGCAGAATTTCAAATTCACATCCAATATACATCAAATACATCTTGTCCAGCTCTGTGCAATGGATTTTAATTGGCTGTAAGTAAATTAAGATGAAGGAAAAAAGAATAGAGAACACTGAGGGAGGAAGGCAGTCACTGTGAGTCTATGTGCTCCCTGCCTGCAGTTCTCTATTCAGTCAAAAGGGAGCACTTTTCATCCACTTAAAGGAGCTTGGTGAAGCACTGCCCTCTCACTCCCGGTCTCCGTTGGTCTCTGTCTCAAATTGTACGTTCTCCCCCTCGTCTTTGTCTCTTTCCCTGTTCTCTCTGAGTCCTTTATGCCCTCTCCTTTTGGTTTCTCTTCCTGTTTTCTTTTTCTTCAACTGTTTTATCTCTAGATTATACACTCATCTGATTCCCCTCACACAAAGGGAAATGTTCACCTGTTTCATAGTCACATGTACGGGATACCTGTACAGTGGTAGAGGTCTTGATCTACAGTATGGTAAATACTGACACCGTGTATTCAAGTCCACAGTTAAACTGATGTTATCCTCATAATGATTCTTGTCAATGTTTCTCTTTAACATGTTTTATCTCTCACTAGTTTGGGATCACTTTCTTAAATCTTTGAAAATTCCACGGAAAAAAATAGTAATTAAAAACATGCTTGTGTGTGTTTGGGCGTATTTAGTGAAAATTTGACATTATTCTAAATGTCATTGTTGATCAATTTTTATGTATATTTGAATGTTTTGCTGTGTATCTGTCCACTTGTGCCATTTTAGGAGTGTATTCTCTCACCATTGGGGGTATCAGGAGGTGTCCAGCTGACATTGAGTGCATGTGGGGACAGAGGTGTGACCAGCGGTGCAGGAACATTCTCTGGGGTGCTCTCCTCAGTCTGAGTCTGGCTGGGAGGGCTTAAGGTGCACCCACCTCCCGTGCAGGCCTGATGTGACACACACAGAATGGCATTAATGTGTTTATGAATGTGACGAGTAAATCAGAAAGATGAAAGAGTAAGGGACTCACAGAGAGTGTGATGGTGTAAGCTGATCCGGGGGTTAGGTCCCGGAGTGTGTGGTCTTCAAAAAGTTCTGAGCTGTTATAGGCGAGCACAGGCACTGCACCGTCACGTGACAGGAAGATGGAATAGAACTCCAAAGCGCCGTTGACCTGAGAGGGACGTGACCACCTGGAGAGGGAGACAGGAATCAGCAGGGATGGAAATAACTTAATTCATTTAGTCTAATACTGTACTTTCAGATTTCCAGGAACAGAACATTACTTTAATATCCCAATTTCTGAGACCTTTTTGTGTGATGCCTTAACTGCATTTCAGAGTGAAGCATGTCAATTCTAATCCAAGGCAGAGAAAGTTTTTTTAAGTGTATATATTTCTGTGAAGTTTTTAAGTGTATGAATGTGTGTAAAGTAAGTGTAAGTGAAGCCGAGACAAATTTCCACGTGAATAGACAACAAAGATGCATTTTTATTCCACTATATTCATCATATAGCTGTAGTGTCAAGGTAATTTAGAGATTAAAAATAAGGCTAGATATACTTCATCTTTTAGTAACTAAATTCATCTAGAGAGGTCAAAACTATAAATTTATCCTACAATCAAGGTTTTCCTGTTTAACCACAGTCTGACAGAGCCACACCACTGCTTTGGTTGACATATCTATTCACTGTGATGCACAAGGCCAGTTTACTCAAAAGACTGTATTGTAAAGATAACTTATAATTGTGCCTTACATTACCATTGCAATATAGGTAAATATAACATTGGTAAATATTTTATTATTTTTAAAATGTTGTGTATGTGCTGAAGGTTTACATGAGATTAAAATAAGGCTGTGAGGGAGGCAGAGTAAAAATGTAAGTATCTGTGGGCTTCCTTTTGGCCTATGACTGCACCAGACTGCTCTGTATTTATATCTGCGTGTGAGAACAGGCGTGTGTGCTTTTATTGTAGTGTTTCTATCTGTAGGTAGATGTAAACACAATGCAGAGAGCTAAGGATTCTTAGACTCGACTCATAAGCCCGCATACTGTGGTGAGAGTTTCCTTTGTCAGATAGAGGTGTCTCCTTTTCTATATTTAGAACAGGAAGGTCATCCCCAACAGAGAGAGAGAGGGAGAGGACCAGAGACAGGGCTTATAAATAGAAACAAGTCAACTATCCATTACAAAATGTAAAAGAGAGGGCAATATGAACCTAATCTGGGCAATACATACTAAACCATACAGAACAACATTCAGATCTAGTTTTCTTTTTGTTGGCTTCACTGATACTAAACTATGATTTTCTAATAAGGGATTATAGGAGCTGCTGAATGTGTCATAATGATCAACATTTATCCACTATACTTTCAAATGTGATGTGATTTGTGCCTGTATATTTTGTTAGAGATATCTCAAAGCTATGATTGAAAAATTACAATAAAAAGTTGTGCAGTCATGGGAAAATTAGAGGTACCTTCTAATTTAATTGTTCTTAATCTCATTTCATCCTAACTTTGTAAAATATAGCGCTGCACCAATACTGTTTGAGTATCACTAGATGTACTTATTCTGTGTTTTGTAAATGATGGACCATGATGCACTTTTCATATCGTACAAAATCCAAAGTGTGTGATAATTTTCCTACAATTTTGGGATTTTCACAACAAGTATATCCATCATAAATAAAGGGGAATTAAAAGGTTTTTTATAAATAGTTCAACTGTTACAAATCCCTGAGAGTAACCCAGCCCTCCTGGTATGGTAGCAGAGGGAGGCCATTTTAAAAAGTGATGGATTCCTTTCTTGGTTCCTCCCATTAAAAGCCAGTTTTTGAATGACTGATGAGTGTGTGTTAGCACACAATTAGCCAATGTGGCTAATCTATCACATTTATTATAAGATTTATGTGCTGTCGATTGGCAGTGTGATGTATGTCCACTTTTGAAAAACTAAATCAAAGGGGAGTTGTAATAATCTGTATCATAATTCACTGCGGTAATGGTTTTAGAAAAACCATTGGTTTTAAAAGTATGTTATGAAATTAGTGTGAAACAGACGGGTGCTTTCTCAGCACGTTAAATTGAAAACCATGTGCTTGAGATGCAATGGGTTCAAATTCAGCATCATAACCTATGAATTGTCGGCCTGTCTCCTTTCCCTCCTTCACCTCCTTCTGTTCTCTACACTTGACAAAATGAGTATTGAAGATCAAAAGAATTCAGAAACAACGAAAACAAGCTGGAATTGAACAAATAGGATTGTTTTAGCTGGCTAAAATTTACCTCTTACTCAACATGTAATGTGTCCCATCTTGTTTTGCATGTACTTGGGACTGTACACATTTCTGACAGTGTGGGTATTTTTGCAACTGCGCCTGCTCTTGTGTGTGTGAATGTGTTTGTGTCAGGTAGTGTTAGGTGAGGTCAGGGAATAAATCTGCTGATATTGTTTTGTTCACATCCTGCAGCCTACCTCAACCTTTCTCACAGTCTCTCACCCTAACTCTCTCACACACACACATACACAAACACACTCTATCTCACTTTCCTTTAAAACCTTTCTTACATTTCACTCCGTTCTTTCCATTAAAACTCACAATTTATCTTCCTTTCTACTCTGTCTCATCCACTTTCTCTATCCTCACATTTTTACACAGCTGTTCTCTGTCTCTCTTTCTCAGCTTTTCTCACAGACACAATAGAGAGGTATTGACCAAGTATGATCTCTCAACCTCTGTCTATTACCAATGTGCTAACAAGGCAATACGTAGCCTTCCCACACCTGGTGAATATATAGCTGAAACACAGTTTAAAGGCTAAGGCTATGATACATATCCCTGTGCTGCAAACAGCAGGACTCTCATGGATGATGCATTATACCTTGTGATTTGTTTTTAAGGCTGTCTGTCTATAGACTACCATAGACTGTATAAAAGAAGCAGACGCAGCCATCGTAACATCACCCACTGGTTTATGGACTACTGCTTTAAAGTCTCAAGTTTGGCAGTCACCACTGCACATGGGAGAAGTTAGTTCAAAGTGAAATCTTTCTGTCGTAAGGCCTTCTAAGAACGTAGTAAATATTATGAAAGGGTCTATCTTATCCCAAGTCTTTCCTAAACCTAACCAAGTACCTTTGTTGCCTAAACTTAACCAAACTGTGACTGAAAACTAAAAACAGAAAATTAGTCAACACTGACTTCTGGTTTCTCTCAGGACAGAGGCCCCAGTCTCCTGGGTGAAAGTCCTGCGTTTGACCCATTCATCCACCACAACCTCCTCTCTGTGCATACTTTGCACTCTTCATACAAGGTCATCTCACGTCCTAAAGCCTTTACAAAAGGCTCTCTGGTAGCTTTTCAGTATTCATACCCATATTTGGACAAAAGGGTGGAGCTGTGGAGGAGTGAGGGTGGATCAGACTGAGAACCAGAGTTGCAAAAGGCGACAGAGACCAGAAACTCATTTGGAAAATGCTTACTGAGGTACTAAATCAAGTGAGAAGTAGGGCCATGCTCTCATAGCCTTATACATTACATACAATTGGACATCTTTTTGCAACCAGCGGTATCGCCTCCTGTTGGCCATTAGAAAATATGCACGCTTAAAGAACTTCCACACTAGCCTCAGTTTTCAGACCTGGAGGCTATGTCCACTTCTTTTATACAGTCTTTGTGGACTACAGATAAGAAAAGAAGCTTGTTTACTTTGCATGGCGTAAGAGGCCTGAGTCATGTAACACTGGATGCAGAGATGATTTAAACTAGTGCAAATTAAGACCTTTTGTGGGAAAAAATGTGATCAGAACCACTGGTAAACTGACATATATAAATCCTTACTATGTTACTATTTCTGTTACTATTAGGGATGGATTTATTGTGAAATTCCAGGCTTATACCAATGCTGATGTTTAAAATAACAATTTAGCCGATAATGATGTTGTTATACCTTTTGTGCCAGGGGCAACAAAAAAATCTTAGTTATTAAAAAAAAAAAAAAAAAAAGTAACAGTTTTAAAGTCATTTAGTCCTTCATTCAACTTCCTTTATATAAGCCCAAATTCAATAATACAATTTATGAAAGCACCCTTTAGGATGACCTGCTTTCACATGAAAAACATTATAAAAAAAAATAACTGCTTCAAAAAGCTTTAAAGCTTTTTACTATATGTATCATAATTCCCTCTCTAATATCTTTTTTTTTTTTACATAGTTTTAAAAATATCAACAAATTTCTCCATCAGACAACTGTATTAAATAAAGTTTCTCTCCAAAAAATACATTTTTACAATATTTCATTTAAACACATCATGAGAACGTTATAATTTACCTAAAAGAGCTTTCACACATCAATGTAACTCAATTCAGCCTCCATCAGCAATTAGTTCTGGCTGCTAACAGGTAATGTTAACTAGATCCTCTCCAGCTGATGTCAACACAGATGTGTTGTCCACAATGTAGCATTGTAAGGGAAACAAAAGGGTGCATCTTCTGACGTGTTGGTAGTGAATTTACTGCCTCCTTTCAACCTGAAGGTGTCCTGCGGAAGATCTCTGTTCATCCAAACTAGTGTTTTTTATTGTCCCCGGGATGATGGGATGCTGTTAGTTTTGCATTGATGTGACACAATGGAAAAACATCAGCCACTTCCATCTGAGAATGTAATCTTATTTGCCAGTAGGCTGATGGCTGTCAACAAGGCGAATATTGTGCAACACTAGTGTGTGGCCGATAAACTGACTCATCCAACCAGACCATTTCCATTCCTCCCCTGACAGATTGCATCCTTCTACAACACATTCAATTATGATCAATTCTGATGTCAGGTATATAAGAGGAAATCAGTGCATACTTTGTGAATCAGAAATCAGGTATTATCAGTTTTTCTCTGATCAAATTATTTCGAGGAGATTCAAGAGAACGAAAAGTACACATGAATAAGGCCCAACAGTTCATTGCACCTCTGTCACTAAAACTCGCCTGCAGTACATTCAGGCAGATATGCTTGTGTATATGTATATGTGCACTGCTTATCCAAGACAATCGAAGCATTACCAAGATCATCACATCTTAATGACACACACTCGCCAATACCCTCTCTGACACTGTGTGCCTTCATATTACTCCTCCATCCACTAACTCACCCTCTGTCCATTGTTTAAGCGTGTGTGGAATGCCTGTGCGTGTGTGTGTGTGTGTGCGTGTGTGTGCGTGTGTGCTTGTGTGCGTGTGTGTGTGTGTGTGTGTGTGTGCGTGCGTGTGTGTGTGCGTGTGTGTGTGTATGAGTGGCTCTCTGCCCTCCTGCAGTGAGTCCCACTGTAAGTGACAGTCAGGACACTAATGGCTTTCACGCAGATTGACTCTAACATACTCACACACACAAAAACCAGCAGCATTTGCACATGAGCATGATGGGAAAAGTGCAGAGATCTATCTTCCTCTGTCCCCTCCCTCTGGAGGTGAAAGGTCAAGTGCAGAAGAATATTCTACATTGTAAACACACCTGCAGAAGGTCACTGGCTCTGTCTTACCCCGTCTCTCTCCCTTTGTCTTTTACACAGACACAACACGTAAAATACAAATGAAAAGCTACACTTATCTTACCCTGTCCTTTTCAGTGAAAATTACACAGTAAACACACACTTTCTCTCTCTAATTTGTGAGTAAAAACCAACAACAATGACACATACATAGATTGTACGTGTACAGTACACAGTTGCTCACACTTTATTTCAGTCAGATCCATACACATGAGAAACACACACTGTTCCACAAAAGTCAAACACCAGTCAAATGACTTAAGTGAGCTGGCTTTACATATACATTATATAAATATAAACCTGATGTGTCATCCAGCTTTATAAGCCCTGCTATGTGTGTTTACATCCTAACCCACATAGCATGGACTGAAACTATTATCTGCTGATGAATGGTGTTGTTAACATGGCGTTTGTGTTTTTTGTGTGTGTGTGTGTGTGTGTGTGTGTGTGTGTGGGGTTGTGTGTGTACTTACTCGACCAGAATAGTCCGTGAGTCAAGTGGAGTAAGAGTTGGTGCATGTAGAGGCCCCGGAGGAAGCTGAGAGGTCAGCACAGTAACTTGTGAACTGTTGGTGCAGCCCACTGAAGTGCATGGACTCAGTACCAAGACATGGGTGGAATACACACCAAGACCTGAAACGCACGCACATATGTCAGGTAACAGAAAAATAGGTACATATACAATGATGGCTCAGTACAGTCTATGGCTTAAAACACTTGAGTGAAATCGTAACCTAAGTTGCTCTCTAACTTGTGCACCTCTGTGTGCGCCCCCTCTCCTTTTAGCTCTGTTTCTCGATCGTTGTTTCTCTTTCAGTGTCCATCTTTGCCTCAAAACTGTTCTCCATCTGTCTCACTGTGGCAATCTCACTCTCTGTAACACGATTTATTCTTGCACATACTGTATAATTACAACGTCCATAATCCTTCCAATCACTGCGAACATCAGACACTCGGCATTATTAACCCAGCATGGATCATATGTGCTCTCATGCATTCATTAACTCACAAAGACACACACATACACTGTTGGCCAGTGTGATGTTTTGCTAACCATGTGTATGTGTGTGTGTGTAAATTTAAAATGAGTCATAATCTATTCTGCTCATATAAAACGCGATATAAGATGTTTGTGAGTCTGTATGTACATCCTTGCATACTATATGTCTGCATATGTTCAATTCAGAGTGTGTATGTGTGTCTATGCATCTCAGTGTGTGTATCTATTCACATCCCGATGCTAGTCTCAGTGGTGTGACGTGTTTCATACCTTCTTTAAGTCTATTTAATGACAGCTTTCAAAGCAAATTGTGTGTATGCATGTGCAGTAATGTTTAATGTTCTTTGTTTCTCCGCTGCTTCATTATCACGTATGTGTATGTGTATGTGTGTGTGTGTGTGTGTGTGTGTGTGTGTGTGTGTGTGTGTGTGTGTTTAGCGCTCTTTTTCAAAGTGCTATTCCCTTGGTAAGGACTGAGATGCTCTTTCCTCTTTCAAATGCTAATCCCCCCACTCCATTTTGCTTTTCTTCGCTCTTCCCCTTCTCTTTACACCGAGGCCTCATCCCTCCACAGTCACATCTACGCTGTGACATGCACGCACACTTCGACACACACACAAACACAAACTCTCATTCTCTCCTCTTTACCAGTGATGTTGTGTTGTCTGTCTTTCCCCCTGTAGACCATTTGGTTGTTGTGATAGAGGAGGAACTCTGTAATGTCTCCATTGGGCCTATCATTGGAACAAAAAAAAGTTAAAAGTTAAAGAAGTTGAAGTTAAATGAGGGTAATGTTATTATGTTATATTTAACTTATACTATTTTGATGTTAAACTCCCTGTTGTGTTCAATTAGGACGCCTTTATTCAAGGTGAAAAAAAAACATGTATGCCGAACAAAAGGAGATACAACTTTCATTACAATACAACATTATGTTTGTTTTATGTATGATTCAATTTACTTAAAAACATATCTTTACTTCACACCTGTCATTCATATTGCCTTGAAGTAGGAGTAAGTCAGTAATGTATAATAACATTAGTGAAGACTTTATGGCACACCAGTTGTGCAGTTACCTATGTAAAACCTGCACATAAACAACATAACACTGACGAACAAAATAAGTGTTTTGGATGTGAGAAGGGCGGTTGAGACTGTGTATTGTGCATTACCTTGCTGGTGGTTCCCAGGTAATATAGAGGGCTGAGGGGGATGAGACTGCAGCTGGAGGAGAGACAGCATCTGGAGCTAAAGTTGTGGGAAAATCAAAAATGTTTGTTTATGAGGAGAAAGGTTACCACAGATATACTGGTTGTTATAAGCAAATGAGAGCAAGTGACACATCTTTTTTTATTCTTTGTGCTGAAACATCGAAACAGGGAAAACAGTCATTACCTAATAGAAATGCAAAACTGCAACACATGTTATCAACATTATTGTATGATAACATTAAAGGCATATACCTTGAACTAAACAATAAAATACACACCAGCGAGTCACAGTTTTAAACAGGCTAACATTCTCTAACATCAAATGCTACAGATTTAATATGTTCTATATCATGATGCTAGACACTGACACAGCTTTGTACAACTATTCAAAACACTGCAGAGACTAGAGCAGGAAATGTAATGATTTTTATGTTCCTTGACCTCATGAAGAAGGAGAAAAATGTGCCTGAGCTCACAGAAAAGTGAGTAAAACGTGTCTACATGAGGTTTTCTGAGTTTGAAAAATAGACTTTGGCAAAACAGAGTTATAAATAAGTTCTTCTCCAGTCCTCCTAACATGGTTCAGTGTCTTAACTCTGCGCTCAGTGAGAATCAATACAGTAATCTGTTTTTTTTTTCCTTTTACTTCAGATTGATTTTTGCTGTCTCTGCACTGACCCCTGCCGTCACATTATCTCCCCAACAAGGCCAGTTAGTCCAACACAGATTAATGTAGCGACTAACATGAAGAAAAATCTCTCTTTTCCTCTTCCACTTCTTCTTTCCCTATACATGTAATCTTCTCTCCATGACCTCCCAGATAAGAAAAATGTTACTCTTTACAATCTGCCTTTCACTCAGTTGTAATGTGCTTCGGTCTCTTATCATTTTGTGTCTTGCCCTCTCCAGCCATCTTACTGCTTCTTCTCCCTTTCCTGTTTCTGTTTATTTTCATTCTAACTTGTCCCTTCGTCTTGTCGCTCTTCTTGAGAGCTAAAAATCACTGACGATACAGAATGCGTTTAGAAGTGTGTCTGTGTGTGTCCAGTACAGACACAGTCATACATGAATGCCACCAGTAAGGGATGGAAAAGGACAAGTTCTGTTCATGGGTTCATGGAGGTGTGTGTATATACAGTGAGTGTGTATGCACAGTGCGCACATGTGTGTGTTTGTGCTTTACAGCCTTACCTTCCTCTGGGGTTGTGAGGCTCGTCCTCAAATCATTATCATCACCATTGTTATTATGACGACTCTCAGTGCAGCCAACAGGACTACAGGCACTTACACTGACAATGTATCGAGTGGCTGGAGTGAGACCCGGCAGCACACCTGGAGAGGAGGAGGAGCACACGAACATGTCAGACGGAGTGAGGTAGTAAAACAGGCAAAGGGGAATTTTGTTCAAAAAAACACTGTAACTCTGGAAGCTACCGTTAGCTACCTAGCTAACGTTAATGTCAAGGTATTGCTGTCATAAAAACAAAACCCACATGTATCACGTGAAGTCTGGGATGAAGCCCTCCCCAGTGCCTTGCTACCACTTTTCTACCAAAGAAAAACATTATATGGACACACATCCTAACACTCCTCTGTGCCAATCTTGCCTTACCTGGCAAAATTGCTGTAAGTGTCCGTTACAACCTGTTATTACTGAAGTATATCGACCTTCTTCAATAGTGCAATTTAAATGCTCTACTTGTTTCTCTGCACCGCTGTTGCTAAGCAAACTTGCTGGGCTTGGCACACATGGAGGGTCTATTCTAATTGTAAAGCTTCAGTTGTCTCTCTCTGATGTTTTTTGTCCTAGCTGTCTGCCCTCGCCACTCCTTTCCATATTTCCTAAGTCACTCTTTTACATCCCATCTCTTCTCTTCCACCCCCTCCAACCCTCCTTACTCTCTGTGTCCAGTCACCCTGTACTTGTGTCTCCTCTTTCTCTCTCTGTTACCCATGTCTTTTAATTCAATTAGGGGCCAGGGCCCCACTCCGCTGCCATTACACCCTCATTTGCTTTCTGTGTTTTTTAGCCGTTGGTGTAATTCTGCAGTCAGGTGTCGAGGCCATCATAAATTAACAAGAAGCCTTATCACGGTGGACTTAATGTCTGGCAAAGAGAGAGGGAGGGAATGGGAAGAACCGAGAGAGACACTGAGAAAGACGGAGACAGAGAGCTCATCTTCATATTTGCCTGGAGACATGGAAGAGTGGATGGGAGGAGGGACGAATAGCAGCAGCGGACGCAGACATCATCATCATCATAAAAGATGAAGTGAGGAAAGATCGAAAAGTGAGCAACAGAAAGAGAGAGAGAGAAAAGGAGCGATGCCAGGGTATGACATCATTGGGGTAGTCCTAAGTGTCTTGTTCCAAATGGAGACAGTCTCCTAAAGCTGGGGACTTGCCAAGGAGACATTAACAGGGTTGCCTGGGACAGTGAGTGCATGTATGTGTGTGTGTTTGTATGTAAGACAGAAGTAAAGTAAATGAAAAAGGCAGTGTGAATGTGCTTTTTCTAAGGGCTTAAATGCCCTTACAGGTTTGACAACAAGGTGGCAAGAAACCAGCTACAATAAGTTAACAGGACAATGGCTGCAAGTTAAATTACATTTATCATAAATGATCCATGTTTCACGTGATGCTACTTGTGGTGTTTGTAAGTGATGTAGCCTAGCTTTTACTGAGCAAAATCCACTTGTTGTTAATGCAGTTTACTGAGACCCTCCTACATGTCAACCTTGTTCAGTATCTCAACTAGGTGAGACAAGGTGAACTGATCATCTTGTTGGATTGCAATGTTTCATTGCAATCCTTGGGTCCCGGCATTCATGTGGATGTTACTTGACATGCACCACCCACCCAAACACTGTTGCAGACAAAGTACACCCCCTCATGGCAACAGCACTTCTTAATTGCAGGACAATGCTCAATGCCACACCACAAAAACTGCTCAGGAACAGCCCGAGGTACATGGCAAAGAGCTCAAGGTGTCGGTCTCGCCTCAAAATTCTCAAGATCCCAATCTGATTGAGCTTCTGTGGGATGTGCCAGTATCCCTCTTCACAACCAACAAGACTCAAAGGATCCACCGCCAACACCAGACAAAACAGGACACCTCCAGAGGTCCTATGCCTCGACAGGTCAGAGCCAAGTCCAGCCCAAGGAGGCCCCATTCTGGAACGGGGGTACCTCTGGCTTACCAACACGTCCCGGGGATGCTCGATTGGATTGGTATCTGGGTTATTTGGAGACCAGGTTGACGCCTTGAGCTTTCTGTCACGGTCCTCAGGCAACTCCTTAGCAGTTTTTGCAGTGTGGCACGGTGCATTGTCCTGCTGGTAGGACCACTGCCATGAGGCAGGTGTTTGGGTGGATGGTGCTTGTCCACTGACATCCACATAAATGCCAGGACACAAGAGTTCTTAGCAGAACATTGCACTGTTACAAGATGGTCAGTGTTACCAAATTCACCTGTCCAGTGGTTTTAATATTTTAGCTGATCAGGGCATATATCTTATATTTGTACTGCATGTCAAAATATTTTTGACAATCAAGGTTTATGTGTCTTTTACCTGTGAAATTTCCATTGGCTAGGTATGTGGCTTTGATAGATGAGCTTCCGGCTGATCTCTATTGTAGGCCTTCAACTCATATCGATCAATCAGCCCTCTGATTTCCCCAGTGGGTGGCACCCAGCTCACCTTGGCACTGAATCCATTCAAGCTCTGCACTGTAGTTGGAGGTGGTATAGACCTAGGTACTACAAAGAGAGAAAGCAAGAGGCAAAATGAGTCAAGATGAGAGGAGACTGGGAAGAGAAGACAACTGTGGAACAAGACAGGGAAAGATAAGATAAACATGTAAGCAGCAGAGTAAATAAATAAAAGAATACTACAATTACACTAAGCAATTCATAATAGAGCAAGTAAGCTAATCAAAGACAAAAGGATAAAAGAAGGAAAAATACAAGAAAGAATTTAGGTCAGACAAAACAAATGTCAACACAAAGATGTATCAAATAAAAGCCACAAGGGAAAATGCAAAAGAAAAAAGCAAAACAACAGGTCGAGAGCACATGAGGTTAAAGAAAAAGCATCCCCCTTCTCTCTGTGTTTTAATAGGCCCAGTAAATCATACCTCACCATTAGCATAAATAGTATTTATGAGAGTAGTAACTTTTTCAGCACTGATTTAATACAGCCAGCCATTCATTCTGGGCTATATTTCACAGCAATCAGCCTCCCTCCTTCTCTGTAGCACTCCCCTTCTTTCTCTCTCTGACACCCTCAGTAGTTCAGGATGGTCCAAGTCCTTTCCCCCCTCCTTGTCTGTCTGCCTCACGACCACTTCCATTTTCTGTTCTCATTCATCCTTCCATCGTTCTTTGCATCTGTCCCAGTTTCAGCTTACAAATATAATAAATGCCATGCTTACAAATTCATGTTACATCTATCTTTCATCTCCTTAATCTCACTCATTCCAGTCTGCTGTGCTTCTTGGTTCTGCGCAGAATTGTACAGTATATTAAGTCATAAAACAGAGCACCACTGACAACCTGTTTCATGCTCTACCTCCTACGACCTTTTTGTTTTTCTTCTGTCAGTCATTAACTTCCTTTTCCCTCAAAACTTTCTCACCATCCTTCTCCACTTCAGCTGTTCTTATGTCTTCCAGTTTTTCTCAATCCTTTTCTGTCTCCATTCATTAACCACTCATCTTGCATCTTTTCTGATCTCCTTACAACCCTTCCCTTCTTGCTGTCCAGCGTTTCTTTCCTTCTCTTTTTTGACTCTTCCTACCTCCTCTCTCCTCCCACCTTTCCTCTCAGTAGTTTCCTCCTTCCTCCATCCTCCTCCATTTCCCTCAGTTCTTAATGTTTTTAGCACTTCCTCCCTCACTCTCCTTCATTCCTCTCTCTGGTCATAGCATGGTATAGTGAGACCTACCAGTGTATCGTTCACTACTAACGAGGAGCTTTATATTACACAAGGGACCACACAGGCCATTCTGGGTTAACAGCCTTTTACTGGGATGCCCTTTATAGAGGCTTTATCAGTCTCTCATACCGTCAGGCACATGTAATATCACTGGCTTTGGATAAGTCTCACATATTGTACAACATAAGGGTGGTTTTACATCCAAAATCAACAAAGAGAAACACAACAGAACACAGTTTATACTCCTTGTCAAACGGGCCAAATTGTGTCTGAGTAAAAGATAATTCAGTTGCTGTCAATAATGACAAAATCATACTACTACTACTACTTTGCTAATTTCAAGACAGATGTCACAGCACACTGAATGACCATACATGTAAAGAGGAACACACATACACACACACGCAAACACACACACATACAGTAGTGTGCTTATGCCTGATGCTAAAGGGCATCATCATTCTATCATACTATTAGATGGTATCAGAAAAAGCTTAGATAGAAACAATTACACTGCAGCAGACACTGTGTACAATGTATACTGTGCATGTGTACTGCAAGAACATACATAAGTGTGAGTGTGAATTACTGTTATGATGTTTTCATCATCATCATCGTCATTATATCTGCCTGTAAACGTACTGGCCTGATGATAAACAGAAAGGCAGACCAACTATTGTCAGAAATATGAGAGATGTTTTACCTTTGCTTCGGCTGCGTCCTCTCTGCCAAGGTCCTGCTGCCCAACCTCCAGCAGCCAAGGCCACAAACCTGTACAGGTACTCTTAAGAGTTGTATGAGTGTTTGTGTGTGTGTTTTCACACAGGAGAAAGGGTTCGGGATGCACATGGGACAGGGAAGAAACAGATTTCATACATTAAAAGAAAATGTACTGTGTACGAGAAATAAAAAATAAGCACAAAAAGATGTATCGCATGTTCTCTGTATCACCTAAAATCAACATCATGATTGTCCCATTTATCTTAGCAATGATTAATCAACAATATGCCATTACATACACCTGTGTACGAGATTGTTCATCCCCACAGTGGAACTCTTGCTCTTTGTACTGAGCAATAAACCGAAAATCATGGATTATGACAAGTAAGATTTATTTGAGCAATAATTATTAACATTTTCAGTGCTATTAAATATTGGCTAAAAACCAAAATAAAAATACAACTATCACAATAATTTTCGAATTTTGTGCCATATCAATATGACTAAAGTTTGGTCAGTTAGAGTCATAATGTTGTGATGTGATTTCAATATTTAAGATTAGATGATGGTCCACTAGTAATATCCAAATATCAGAATTTCCCCTACTGATAAATACTGGTCAAGACATGTCAATTTTATTTATATAGTGTAATACAATTTCAAGTGGCTATAAAGTCTGTACTGCATATGACAACCTCTGCCCTCAGACCCCTCAACTGGATAAGAAAAACCTTTCCAAAATCACATTTATACATTTATTATTGTCCTTTAGTAATTGCTGTCCTTGATTGCTGATTGCAAATTGACTTGGGTGCTGACTTGATTAATTTTTTTAAACTAACTGTTGCAACAGGGACTGGAGTATCAACGCCATGTTCTTTAGATTGTTTGATGTATGAGGAAGGTCTATCACCAAAACAGTGTTACTTTTTAAAAAGTTAGTGTCGACACTGTGCCAAAGTTGCAGGTGAGTGCTCTTTCTGTGTTAGCGTAGTTATGTAAATGTGCAACAGTGCATCAGTTACCGGTGAAAGGCTGAAGACTATGATCTGTGGCTTGTGTCTTCCTCCCACTGTATACCAACACTGAATCATTTCCTCTGCAGTTGTACCGGCTTTCACCAATAGGACAGCCGTCTAAGTAGACTCTGACACAACGGCGAGAGGCGACAGAGAGATTAACACTTTGGCTGACAGGAGGGTTTGTTTCATCACTTCGTATGGTAAGACCCTTTATGCAACCTCCTAGGCCTGTGGAAGAGGAAAGGATAAGAGAAAGAGTAGGAGAAGGAGAGGAGAAAGGGGAGGAGAATGTAAGAAGAGTGCATCTTTCTAAAAACTCTGTGAAATGCTTGTCTCCATGTGCTTAAATAATCATTGATCATTGTCTAAACTATCATCCTCCACTTTCTAATTTGCAAGTTGAACTTGTCAAGCACTTAAAAATTAGTCACAAGCAAATAACAGTGAATTCACTGTGACTCCTGATGGGTGCACTTAATGCTGCCATGGCCATATCATGGAGTGGGCAGGTTACCCGTTAATACTTTCTCTTGGACAATAGTGTCAAAGTACTGATACTACACTCTCACCGTGTTTGTGACTTCGGCTGTCCAGAGCAGGATGTATGAGCTCCATGGGCACGCCTCCCAGGTATAGTGGCGAATCAACTCTCAGCCTTACTGCTCCCCCCACTCCTCTTGTCTCTTCTGCCCAGTCATTGACTGCAGCAGAAATGAGTGAGCCACGTTTTGCCAGTGAAAGTTGTTTCCACTCTCCATCACAGTAGCTAAGCCCCACCCACATGCTGAGTTCAGTCACATGACCTTCAGAGGAAAGAATGAAAAACAGGAGACCACCATCCAGCTCCACCTAAAAATAAACACCAATAAACAAAAAATGATTAACTAAGGTTTGGGGCTCGACCTGAATATTTTACTGTTCAGTTTCAATCAATCGATTTTATTTATAAAGCCCAATATCACAAATCACAATTTGCCTCAGAGGGCTTTACATCGTACGACATCCCTCTGTCCTTTGGAACCTGACAGCGGATAAGGAAAAACTCCCCAAAAAACCCCTACTGGGACATCTTGTAGGTGCTTGTCGGTAAAGAAGGGGTTATTCCTACCAAAATATCAGGCAAAGTCTCTGGAGTGCAATGTCTGCCTGATGAGCACGAGCTTAACACCACATCAGCGGCCAGCATGTAACAATCCCAACAAAGTCATGCCGACACCAAAATGACTCAACTCTATTGTTAAGCCCATTAATAACTGTTGTGTAACATTAGCCATGTGATGCTAACAATTAGCCCTGTCACTGTATGTGTGCAGAGCTCAGAACATTTGCTGTTAAATACTACCGAAGCTCCAGAGCCCAAAAAATGCTATTTGTGACAGTCATACTGATGTGGTGTATTTCTAGGTTGTATTTGAGTATTGTCAGTATTAATTTTAAATGCATCTTCGCTCCTTACCAGCATGTAGTCTTCAGTTTCTGTGTTGTACGTAAAGAGCAAAAGTGCACTGAGCTGGTCTGTTCTGAAATCCATTGAAATGTCAAAGTCCTGTCCTCCACTGAATACATCTCTGTCCATTTCCAAGTACCCTGAAACAAGGAAGAAATAACTGTCAACAACATGCCATTTCATTATGAGGCTAACAGCTAAAGAAAGATTCTTCTTTTGCTATACTGGGGAACTATAAAGATACTCTCGAACTCCTCTCACCAAATAATAGCATCTGAGTGAGATTTAAAATGTGTGATATGTTTATGGTTAACATGCTTTTATCATATATTCAAAGTGACAGACTGAATAAACGATCGGATGAGCAAGCCCTTTTACAAAGCAATAATGGAGGAAATGTACACTGATGAACCTGATCTTTCACACAGAGACCAATTAACTTATCATCATCATATTTATCAACATGAAACAACAACCTCATTATCACCAACATCAGCAGCAAGCATCTTATTAAGATATACAGTGTTGCCAGTGTATTAGGGACACTAAAAATCCACTTGAAGTTGTATCCGAACACATCTTGCTAATTCCACAGAGCTTTTCTCTGCAATACAAATACTCTGTTGCTTATTGTCATGCTTTTATATTGCAGTATGAAATGTTGTGTTACAATGTACACTGTCATGTCACTTGTACTGAGCATAAATATCAGTCTTTGTAGTATAATAATGTTAGTGTGCATTGTTTTTCTAAGTAAATTAACAAAAAATCAACAGAACCATTTATGCTATAAACAGAAGAGCCTACCATGACCCAGAAAATGGGCTCCATCCATAGTTTGAACAGGGCATCCCTCCCAGCTTTCATACACTGCCACCTTCTTAGTGGCTTTCGCCCAGTCAAGAGATTTCCATTCCTCTAAGGGGCTGTCAGTCATCTTAAAACTTACGTCTCTAAGGCAACCAGAGAAACCCTGTCGCACTAGTCGTGCGTCACCTGGTGAGACAGACAAGAATTAATTCCAGTAACTGCCACTTGAAAAATGTTCACTCCAGTCTTTTAAAACTGCCTAAAATATTGAGTTTAGGCTCAACATTTATAGTTCACGTTGTCAGTAACTGTTCTTATGCAGTGCTTATCATACAGATGACCAGGAGTTACAGAGTATAAGTGCCTAAACGAGAGTGATGGCAAATTTTCTGAAGACAGTTAAGTTGGTCCCATTGAAGTGAGATTGGACCTCAACCAGGAGACTTTAAAGTATTTATATCCCCTTCCTAAATTATACTTGAGGAGGACAGAAAACCTGCCTTATCAAAAAGAGTGGAGAGAATTGGCAGGATACCATTTCCTTAGCAGAGAATAAATAAAGTATATAAAAAGGAATTAAAAAGCCAAGCCAGGATCAGACGGCCACAATGTATTAAATCTACTTAAATGGTAGAAATGATAAACAATAACACATATAGTAATAATTAAAAAGAGTGGGCAGCGGTGGACTTACCTGAATCCTCTCTTAGCAAAGTAAAGTCTTCAGGCAGCCCTCCAATGAACACCCCTGTGTTCTCACCAATAATAGTGCTACCACTGGAAGCTGACGCACTTCCTGGTGGTGGAGGTAGGATGGTGGTTTTACACATAAATGTGGTGGGGTAAAGCAAAAGTGTGGATTTAAAGAGGTGTAAAAGTAAATATAAGATCAGAGCATTTTGGAAATAGAGAGGAATAACAATAAAGGGAAGGACAACATAAGAGAGAGGAGGTAAACAGGAGGTAAAGATAGAAAAAAAGAAAAAGAAAGCAGAAAGGTAAGACAATGTGAGGGAAGGGTTTAGCTCTTGCAGTTTTTGTCCAGATTTACCCAAAAAGAAAGAAAATTAACATCATATTTAACAACAACTGAGGAACCTAAGTGTGTTTGTGTGTGTGAAGTAGTATTTTTCTCATCAGACACAGAATGGCTGGGATTGACCTGGCTAATACCTCCATGCAGAGCTGGGGGATTTACATACATACAAACACACATACACTCACATACATACACACATACATACACATCAGTCTCACACTATTCACATCCATGCACGGGCGCACATCCTCGCATGTATAGACGTGCCAAAATACACTCGCATTTACACTCACACTCCCACACGAAGCAGATACACACAGTGGTCAGTATGAATATGAGAAGAGTTACCTCTGTATTGATTGTTTACAACGATTGTTCCCACGGCCCCTCGCCTTGTTGCTATGATGCTGTGCCATTGTCCATCATTGTAGCGGCGCCCTCCATCACCCTGTACACTCACAGCCACTGCTGAGCCCTACAATACATGAAGACATAAACCCAAGATACATGCAAGAAATTAAACTTATGTACATTAATGGTGTTGTGAAGACATCCTCTGACCAATAGGTCTTGCAGCTATGTGTATAACCGTAATCACTGAAGTATATCTATGGCCTCTGGCTCAAAACAGGCCACTTTTCAAATAGCAGTGCAATCAAACAGGCTTACTTTGTGACATTTCAAATGATCGCTTCTTTATGCCTCTGTTGTGCGAACAAGGTTAGACATTAAGGATCGATGACACACATCATACACACACCACCCTGAGAGAGGACACGAATATACACGTATAATCATCAAAGTGTTGTTACAAGGCTTTTTGCTACCTATTAAGTATGACATCATTGTTGTGATCAGCTTTTAGCAAGTGGGCAAAGAGTAATGTAGTAAAACAAGAGTAACAGGCAGGTGCACACTCGCACAAAATCACACCGACAACATATATCCACACACAGATACACACACAGTGATGAAGATTTAATGATGAGATCAATAAATGTATGAATGCCAGAGTATATCAGCCTCTGACATCTTTACTACTATTGCTAGACAGCTCTACTTAACAAGACAACATGGGAGGAGTCTCCCTCTCTGTTACTCTCACTCACTCTCACACGCATACACACCAGATCAGATTCCTTGTCTGGTAGAGACACTGGTAGCCTGCACTTGAGGCGTGCAACACTTGACTGAGGTGTGTGTCTGCTGTTGTGAGAGAAGGCCCCAATGTCCACACACACACACGCACACGCACGCACGCACGCACGCACGCACGCACGCACACACACACACACACACACACACACACACACATCAAATAAACAGCACTTACCCAAAGTGCCCGTGGCTTTCCCAGCCACACTTGGCAGTCTGATACAGAATGTGAGCATTTGTGTGTGTGTTTTTATGTGTGTGAATATACCGTGTACGTGTAAGAGACAGACAGAATGAACAAAAATGTGTGTGTTTTAGTGTATGTGTTTGTCTGTGTGTGTTTGCGCCCTTCTGTGAATGGATGCAAGGGCTAATGGAGATCCCACCCAAATTGCCAATGTGGTCAACCCTGGCAAAGTCAGAGGCCTGAACAGAAACTCTTCCAGACTCAGGCAGGTGACTGGCAGTCACCTGAAGTTTAAGTTAAAGACACATATGCATTAAGTTGATTGAAGACAGGACAGGGTCTGTAGTACACATTTGCCAAGTCTACATACAGTACACGTATTGTTTTAACACTTCTAACTGTAATCCTCTGCTCAGTCCTTGGGTAGTTTTGCAGATTTTTGTACAAATTATCACTTCTAAAATACTGCACAGCTATTTCAATTTAACCAAGATTGTTGTACACATTTTTTATTGTATTGTCTCATATTTTTATCATAATTAATCAATCTATCCACCCACCCATCGCGGGGGCCGAGTCGCGGGAGCTGCAGGCCAAGCAAAGCACCCTAGATGTCCCTCTCCCCAGCAACACTTTCCAGCTCCTCCTGGGGGACCCAGAGGTGTTCTCAGGTCAGATGAGATATGTAATCCCTCCAGCGTGTTCCTGGTCTGCCCCAGGGCCTCCTACCAGTAGGATGTGCCCAGAACACCTCTAAAGGGAGGCGCCCAGGAGGCATCCTGATCAGATGACCGAACCACCTCAACTGACCCCTTTCGACGCGAAGAAGCAGTGGCTCTACTCCGAGCTCCCTCTAAATGTCCGAGCTCCTTAGCCTATCTCTAAGGCTGAGCCCAGACACCCCACAGAGGAAACTAATTTCGTCCACTTATATCCACAATCTCATTCTTGTTCTATTCTATATTTCTGTTCCTTAATTTTTTCAAAACTTGCTTTTATTTAAAATTTTATTTTCTCTTGTTTTGTATGTGTTATGCACCAATCCACCAAAGCAAATTCTTTGAACATATCAACCTACTTGGCAATGTACCACATTCAGATTCCAATTTTTGGCGGGACCACAGAAGTGAGGCCAACCCAATCAACGCAAAAGTCTGTCCATGAAAGAGTGACCGACTGAGTAAGTTACACCATTGGTCAGAGTGAGTGATGATATTAGTGTTGGTGTTTCCCCATTGGCTGTTGCTCTTTCGAAATGAGCAGCCGCTGACAAGCTGACAGAGCTGTGGATACTGGCAGTATTATTGTATTCCTCATTTTCTGTTACCAAAGTGGCATCATAGCATGGTGGAATTAGCAAGCTAGATAGCTAAATAACCAGCCACTACATCAGTAAAATGTTATAACTTCATAAATACTCTCTTGTCACAGCGTAGGAAAGTACACTGCAAGTACACTGCTACCGTCAGATGAGTGACAACTTTGCTTGGCTCCGTTTCTGTAAACATTTTAATGTTAGTATGAAAGCATGGTGGAACTAGCAAGCTAGCTAGCCAGCCGCAAATGAAATGGCAATTTTGGACGGTGGAAAGAGGATCACCTCATCAATTTGCTTTATGACACCAGCCCTACATTCATTCAGAGGTTACTTACTATTGCATTTTACAGTGTCAGAATGGGTGCTGCCACAGTTATGAGAAGAAAGTGGAAATAAGACACTAATTGACAATAATGCAAATTTTAAATGTTAAAATGTCCACACAGGTGCTGCCATGATGACTCAACTGGTGGTACTAATCGGTGCCTATTGGACATTTTAAACCCTTCGATGTCAGCGGAATTTGGCTCGGACAGTGGCCAATGGCTGTGCAGCTTCCACCAGTTACGCGGCAACGTACGTCCTTGAATGGAGCTGAAGAGAGTGGAGAGTGTTGTTAAATAATCAGTGGGCACACCTCCAGAGAAAGGAGGCCCCTTCTGCTGTGTTACTGTGTCTAACTGTACTGTTCTTCATTTAAACATGTATTTACATGAATTTTGGGCTGGATCGTTTACAACGGGCCCAGCTCTGTGAGTGACAGTCAAGGCGGACAAAAGTCCATTACAGGCTATGTATGTGCTGACCACTTCCTGTTTCAAATTAAAAGTCCTCGTTTCAAATTAAAAGCCCTCTAGGGTTTCATATACTGTCTGGCCATATACTAGGTTTTGACCTAGTTTTGTTTATTTTAGATCAATAAGAAATGGAAGCAGACCAAAGCATTAAAGATTTCTATGAGAGTATGTTTTCATACGTGCACAAGGGGCACATAGGAATCCCTTTAATAACCGAACAACAGAGGTGTAGCCTCCTACAGGACAGTGTCAGACTGTGGGTCTTACTAGAGTTAATGCACATTTAAGTAGCACCACCAAGTGGGTAGGCTCTAGTTTATGTTTTTTTGATAATTTTTAGTATACATGTTTAGCATCTGTTGCTGCAGATTACAATGTTGTCTTCCCCACAGGCTAGAGGACTGCAAAATCACAGCTTTCTAGATTTCACTAGGAGCCACCAGTGTTATGGAGCTAAGAGATAAAACAGATGCATCACTGGTAGAATAAAATACATTCTGTGTGTTTACCACTTGTCTGTGTGCACGCAAATGTACTGAACAGACAGTGACAGCTAACTAGCCAGTCTGTGATGACAGGTACATGTGTATTGTAGCATAACAACCTGTGACAGTCATTGTGGTTATCAGTAGCTACATACACTTTTGTATAGTGAGACAGTCAGTGGTCCATAAAACACAACTCACCTGCATCAATAGAGGATGGACTTTGTGTGTGTGTATGTGTGTTAAATAGTTTGTGACATTGGGCTAACTCCAATGCTTTGGTCCATCTCTGTGATGTGATAGGGAATATTTCTGGGTGTCTAATGTGCTTCAATGTATTTTGTGTGTGCGTGCGTGCGTGTGTGTGTGTGTGTGTGTGGCAGCTCACATGTGCACATATTTATGAGCATATCACTTTCCCGTGTCATGCTAAATTACCCCCCACCCCCCAACCCCCCGCACTGGTAATCCCATTAGGCTAGCTCAACAGGCTAATAGGGGGAAGTAATGGGCCCAGCTATATGTATCTAGGGGAACACTAATAAGCCGTGACACCACTCCCACTGTTAATTACCCCAAACTAGTCTAAACAAAGGAATCAACCCAGTTGGAGAAGACACATACGCTCCATCGCACATCTCGCAGTACACTTAACTACAGACACACACATTAACTCTGCAAGTCAACAAGGATCTGTTCAGACACATACACACCCCTGCACACACAGATACATCCCATGGTTACATTTTGATGAGGGCTTTTTGATGACGACTATTGGATGGTGATGAGAAAGAAAAGTCTAAGTGTGTATGTGTGTGTTTGTTTGAGTGTGTAATTAGTTGGTGGCCTCATGGAAGTATGTGTAATCATCTCCCATCATCACTTTCATCATCTAAGTCGTTGACTCTTTAACCCCTCTACATGTGTCTGTATGGATGGATAAGGGAAGCAGGGTTGTGTATATGTGTATGTGTGTGTGTGTGTGTGTGTGTCTGCACGCGCAAGGGTGCAAAGCTTAATTAGCTTGCAATTGGTATTCACGCGTGGTGACTGCAGGGAATGAGTTAATTGCAGTCCAATTCAAACGTTGACACACTTTCAAAGTTTTTTCCCCTCTCCCTGTCTCCCTGACAGAAACCAATGAGGGGCTACAGATCACATTTATTAGATGAGAGCAAGTGAGAGAAAATGGTAGAGAGACAGAGAGAGTGAGAAAAGGAGAGAAAGACAGAGAGACGGAGGTGGAGCAGAATAAAAAAGAGAAAAAGACAGGTGAAGGTGAGCGAATAAGTAAAGTGAGCAGAATTAAATCAAGTATTGTATTAGACAAAAACAATTTAGGGGAGTGTGGATGAAAAAGATGCATAAAAAAGTAAAACAAATTGGGTGAAACTGCCACAAAGTAAACTTCAAAATAACTAAAATTTTGGAACATCCTTCTGTCAGATGTGGTCCTGTTAACAAAACTCTGCTTGCTGCAAATTACAGGTAAGTTTGTTTAATGGTGGTCAAGCTAGATAAAGATGGTTTGAATTAGTGGAAGCAGACAAATTCCCTCAACAAAAGGTAAAAAGAGTAAGACTCAAACTAAATTGAAACAATTTCAAAAAAGCCTCCCCTCCTACTTTTAAAGAGAAATGCTAACTTGTGCTGCTGCTGAAATCTTCTTAAACCTTTTTTGTTTCACCTCTGTAAAACACACAAAGATAACGTCTGATTCCAATCAGCTTGTTGATGGCACGATGGCCTGTCTTTTTTAAAAATGCAGGGCACAAAATACCAAGTGTATATGCAGTGAATGTATAATTTGAGCTGTGCGCGTTCAATCTCAGCTCTACACTTTGTGACCAATGTCTGAGAAAAGCGCTATATCAATAAATTTTACTTACTTACTTACGTGCATCAGTGACATAACCTGGTACAGCTGCCAACTCTCACGCATTGACCGTACTGACTTTTCACACACTGTGCCCCCACATGTCCATTTTCTCATTCAGTGAAAAAACAATTTTTAACTGATAACACTGTGACATAAAAAAAAGGACAGTGACAGCGCACGGACAGACAAGACAGAGAAGCACAACACAGAAGCAGCGCCATGAAAACAATGCGATCAAGGCATCTGTGGCCACCGCACTGCGGTGAAGTTACTTTTGAGTTGGATATTAAACCAACATTCAGTCTGAACTCAGCAGCATCTTCTGTAAATAGGAAGACAATAAGCTCAACTCCCAGCCCTCACGTTTACTTGCTGGGGGCTGACTTGGGATAAAAAATTATCAATGTATCGCTGTCTAAATAACACAAAACCAATGTTTTTTTCCCCAATGCCATCATGCTGACTTGCCAATATTAGCAAAAAATACGATTAAAAAATTTAAAAATTGAACTCATGTGGCACACTTAATTTCATCATTGATGTGTGGTTCGTTTATTTTATGTAAATATTTTAATAGAAAATACTGACAGTTTTTTTCAATAGCTTCTATGTAATGGTACCCAATGACTCCAATTTCATACCAAAATATATTACTGCAGGACACACAGGACACACCGCTTTTCCTCTTTATGTGGGATATTAGTGCTTCTTCTATTTTATAGTTAAATTTTTATGGAAATTTATGTTGTTGTTTTTTCAAATAAGTACTATGTAATGTAACCCACTGACTTAAATTCAATATCAAAATGTGTCTCTTCACAGGCCACACCTTTTTATGTGGTATTTTAGTGCTTTCAAATATTTTTTTAAATATTTTGTATGAAAACATTTTTTTTTTTCGGGAAGTTCCAGTGTCACATAGTTTCATCCACATTCACAAATAGCACTGAGAGCTGCTGTAATCATGACAAATTGGTATTTGAAGTGTAGAGTTAAGTTTTGCACTCACATTGCACTCAAGTGTTACAAAATGAAAACAAATGTTAACATACCTGTGGGTCAAACAAAAAGTAAGGCCGTCCATTTTTGAGCTGAATAGCCAGGAACTCTTCCTGATTTCCTGGAGAGAAGGCACAGAGCAGCAGGCCATCTGGGGACCGAGTTTTGAAACTCAGCTCAACACCTGATACAAAGTAAGAGACAGAGAGAGCAACATATTTAATCTTCTTTTGTTTGTTCTCAGGAATTACTTTAACACAGGCTAAACAACACTTATGATACAAATATAACTGTAAAATAATTTATTATTTATTAGTAATTTATCTGTGAAAGTGCCCCTGTAAGACTTAAAACAGCATTCAGACCTTTTAAACTCAGCTGGACACACTGGGGGGTTAGTTGTGGTAGCTGTTATCAGGGCATAACTCAATATGGGACTTTTAGCATCCCAGTGTTATATCTGGCCAGTAAGATACCAGACAGCCCATAGTGTTCACCATCTAACAGACAGGGACGGACCATCTCTTCATGAACAGGGTCTTTTACTTTCTGTTCACCATCAGTGTGTGAAAAAACACAGGTCATATAAACTGCAGATAGAGATCTTTTACTGTTATCAACCCAATAATATTTGTACACTTCTTCCTTCTCCCTCCATACTTCCTGAATTTCTTCAAATCCAGAAGACAGATATACCAGGTTCAGGTCAGACACAGGCTCATTTAACTTTTTTTCCATGTAGAGCCTATTTCTCTCTTCAAAATCTGAAGCCAGGTACACCGTATATGTAAGGTTAAACATAACCCAATTCTACATTACTCTAAAAAATGCCAATTATGCTATTTCCAAATATTATAAAGCTTATATAAAAAGCATACTGTGAATCAAAGCTTCAGCAATGTGGGAAACTTGTGGGTTTCCCTTTAACACACACACACAGCACAGAATTCTTCTAACGTGCCGTCTTGTCATGTTACTATGGATCAGAGATTGGATCTTAATCCACTACTAGATCCACACAGCGACAGAGAGCATGCGGTTTTACGTGTGCGTTTCCTCCGCTCCGTCTGTCTCTGAAGGGAACAGAAGTGTGGGAAGATCTGAGGAGTTGAATGTAGGGAGTCCAGGGTTCATCAGAAGCCGGTGTTTGCAAAATAATTAGTGTGTGAATTCACTTAACAAGGAGAGAAGTCAAACAGTTACATGGCGAGCTCAAGATGAATACAGATTATCCATTTCAGAGCTCCCAGTTTTCACACCATTTTGAATGAAAAATACCTTTTCCTGTTGTCTGTTTGTAACTGGATCTATTGTGATGTAAGCTGTGAAGTGAACATAATGACTTGTCAAGTCACTTCAAGTCAGTCTTATTTATATAGCCATAATCTCAAATTTATCGCAGACTACTGCACAATTTGTGCAACAGTTTGCAAATACCTAATAAAATAAATTCCACTGAAAAAAGTTTCCAATTTTAAGGGGAACCTGCCAACCCTACTCAATACACAGCCTACAGGTCTACATGCAGTGTCATAGTAAGTACTGGCAGCAGTCCTTGCAGCAGTTACTTGGGTCAGCGGTGCATATTTTTTCCTTTTTGGATTTCTTTATATGAAGTGGTGAGGAAATGAAGACTGATCTTAACGTATACAATGGATGCCAATTTCAATCTATGCACACCATACATATCAGGGTGTAAAGCCCCATTCGGATGGGATTAACATTAAAGGAAGAGGTGGGGAATCAAATTTTCCCAAAGCTCCTTGGTAATTTAACTCATGGTTTCAGATGCCATTTTAACCATCTGTAAATTCCAGGATGTGGTCTGTAAAAGACATGAACAGTCCACAGAACAGAGCCAAAAAGGAAAGCCTGAAACCCCCGCAGGGGAACGTGGAGGGATTGCTGTGAGACAAAGATATTTTGTAAGGTAAATCATGCCCCTTCTCTTAGTCATGACTTATGTCATATCGTTATCTGCAATGTCCACTGTGAGTGAACGTCAATACACCCGCTTAGAAATCATTAAAATGAAAAGAGCCTCAGAACCTGAGCAACATCACATTTTCATGTTATTTTCAGTAACAAAGTGGCTGTAAATCCCTGGGCCCACTGCGACCAGGAAGTGCTAATAGCTAATTCAGCATACTATTAATGGTGCCGTTTTGCCAAACTGTTAACAAATAAAGGCTCAAAAAAGGGGCTACCTGTAGCTGACATTACAGTAGTTGCCCTCCTGATGGCTTTCAATTTTTCGTTGTCATATTGATTTCCAAATATATGCCTGTATGTTGGTGTTGGCATGGTTCTCCTTATGGGATCTAAATTACAAGAGGACCCAGCCTGACGGTGCAAGACCAATTCACAAATGCAAATTCGCCTGGAACCTCTCAGTTCATTTTTGATTTCCAAGGGGCGTTATCATTGGCCGTAAATCAAAATGGCCCTAGACGCAACTGGACAGACCTACAACCAATCAGAGCAACCAAACATGTAATGTAGTGCTAAGCGACAGGCAAACAGACTAGTGTGCAGAGGTGAGCTGTGATGGCGTAGCATCAATTTGTGTTGCTGATTTTGTCATCAGAATTTGAAAAACAGTACTCCAACAGAAAGTTACACATCAGCCGCAGCCATCTTGGTTGTGTTCACAATGCAGCGCTCTGCTTTACTAAGCTAGGGTTATGCTTGCCGTGATGTCCTCAGAGGGAGGGTTTGTGAGCCAGAAATGACATCATCACATACATGCTGCAGACGGGAATAAAATCACTGACCAGCGCAGGTGATGTTAAAATCACCCTAACTCCCTCCAGTCCAAATAGAATCATCAGAATCATTTTACTTTTGTCTAACATCATCTTATATTAAGATGTGACTAACAAGGTATCACAGGTTTGCCATTTCCATTTCAGTCTCAGATACAAGTGATTTAGAGGATAAACTGGGGTTACTATACATGTGAAAGAATGATTTTTCCTTGCAAAAATGCGAGAGTGAAAAGCCTTTTGGATCTGGGGGGAATGTAAAAGTGTCTTCTTATAATGGTCCCATTTGGATAGAGCACAGATACACTGATCACAAATGAATAGCTTTACCTGGGTTAATGATTTCTAAATAAGCCTACATGGAAATAAATGTACAATAACTGTGGTAGCAGCATACCACTAAGAAAAGACAAAGATGTTCTTTACATTGAACTTGCATTCTGTACATCAAGCAGGCATCTGTCATTTACATTCATGACCTTGTCACCACAGAGATGAGTGAAGTCATGACAGATACCTGACATTACATTATCCCCCTTTAACCTTCTCTCTGTGTCATACTCTCCTGATCTCTCATGCCTTCCTTTCTTTATTCCCTACGCTTTTAACCTTCCTCCTCTTTTTCTTGACCTTTTCATTCTCTCCTTCTCCACCTATTGCCTCATCTGAATGTTTTCTCTCCATGCATCTTCAATTTTCCTTTTACCTCTTTCACTACCAACTATGTTTCTTCCCCTGTATCCTACTTCCCTATTTTTCATCTTAACTATGGTGTAAACAGTTATCTATTGTAAAACATCAAACTTTCTATAGTGACACGGACGTGGGACATACATATTCTATCACACACATACACACGCAAAACCAGTCCTGTACACAGGGGGCAGGCCCATGAGACCTGAACACACACACACTCATTTGACAGTGGAGAAGCAGCATAACTATTATTTCTGCGTCATCAGCACAAAAGTTCGAAATACAGTACAAAACTGTGCAAAGATCCATAATGGTAAATAATGATGTACTCTGATACAGAAAGGAATATTGTGCAATACCTTTGCTGCAATGCATTATGTTTTCCCCTCTGCCCAAAGTGAGGATGTGCCAGTCTGATATTCAGTGTTGGTCAGATACTGGCCAAAATCACTGGATCAGATATTGGAAAAAAATAAAGTATAATTAGATACGATCTATTAGCCTAAACGATCACTTAAGTGCTTAACTCAACTTTGTGTGCCATGCCATGCAATAAACACGATTTTTTTTATGCAGCTTACTTGATATCAGACGTAACAACAGCCTAGACTTTCAGCTGTGAGTTCCTTAAGATGCCACTACACAGTTATTACTGGCGATACTATTATTTTTATGTTACATTATTGTTATTGAAGTTATGGCCTACATTGCAACTTGTTTTTGCTATGTCATTGAGGTATAGGCTACATTCAGTGTTGAGTTACATCCCGTATTTTACACTGGAATTATTATATTTTTGTTATTCTAAATACTCAGATTTAAACATTTGCAGAGTTGCATTTCAAACGTTTGAGTTATGCTGACCAATAAAAAATGTCGCTAGAAGTTCTGTGTGTGAAAAAGTTTAAATAAATAAAAGCAGCAGTATTGCATAACTGAGTGATGTTGTTTTATCATATTTGTTTTGCAGTTTGAGAATAATGATTTTTAGGTGGCTCTGCAAAGCAAACTGCATTCATACGAATGCATTATTAACAGCTCAGTTGTTTAAGAGAGGGACAAAGACAGTATTAGATTGGTATCAGTATCAGCAGATACTCAAGGGTACGGTACTGATATCGGTATTGGACTTAAAAAAGTGTTACCGAGCCAATCCTAGTCTTAAAATGGACCTAGTGCTCAGAATGTGTGTTTTCCTCATGTCATGCTGTGTTTATAAGGAAACTACTCTGGATAAATTATTCAAGCAGTCCAATCTCAGCCTCACAGTTACCAAACAGAAGAAATGGTGTTCAGAATTGTTAAGATAGTTCTTTTGAAGTGGCAGAAGGGTCAGTGTGGCTATTATTGTATCAATACATATGCATGTATACATCATGTCCTGTATTGATCTTTGTTTTACAAATAATTGAGTATTTTGTATATGTTGTCGTAATGTCTGGAAGAGATACATATAAGACAACAATGGACAACTGTTGGTGTTTGTATATTATGCACAGCATGTTTGTGTGAGTCTGTGCGATAGAGAGGGACAGACTATCAACACATGCTTGGCCATGGTGTTTGGTCCAAATGTACAGCATCTAAATGACACTACTCGTGCTCAGCATTACTTCCTTCAGATTTCCCCACAGGACTTGTGCTACTTCACACTGACAACCACTTTGGAGCCATCAACAGACAAACCTGAGCACACAGCCTGACAGGTGTCTCTGTTACACATACAGAGTACATGGAAGCACACACATGCTCCCACACAAACACATACACAGTGCAATCACAGACACAAAACACCAACATGCACTTGTTCACCTGAGAGTGCACATCGAAGCCCAACAGAAACATACGTGCTCAGTCTACAGGCCTTAACACCTCTCAAGTACCACACGTGAATTCTTAATGTTAAAGAGTTGATAAATACTGATTATTAAAAAGTAAAGACAATCTGATCAGTTAATTAGATTTCAGTCAGGACCACTTTAGTCAAAGAAAACTTTATTTACATTTGCAGTATTATATTTGAGGTATGGCTCTGTTCTGGGGCCTCTCTGCCCTTTCTAGGCCTGAGGAATACCTAAGGCGGAGAGAGCACATCTCTCTGCCCTTCCACACGCATACAAGGAAAGCCTGAGGCAGAGAGAGCAAACCTCCCTGCCTTAGGCTTTCCATATAGGCGCATGGAAGCAGCAGCAAAGACTCCCCAGGAACAGAACAGAGCAGCATCAATGACAAACAGAAATCACACTGATAAGTCAGACACAGCATGAAAAGGAGGAGCTGGGGTGGAGGCAGGTTGCAAAGCGGCTTGCAGAGGAAGTAACAACAGTAGGCAGGCCAGAGCAGTTTAAATAGGGCACCCTGAATGAGATTTACCAACTGGTTGCATGGAAAGGAATCATATGATCAATCAGCTGACTCCCTTTCATCAATCAGCTGATCTATTTGTTGATTGGGCTGTTTGAGATCAGCCGATGTAGCTGGGATGTGAGCTCAGAGACTATAGCCACAACATTCTCCATGAATGTATTTACCATGTGCTCATCACAATCTGCTTGTTACGCTCTGATATTTCTTGGGCGGAAGTGGGAATTTTAGGCCAGGGACTGTCTGGCCACTGGATGTTAAGATATCTTACTCTGGGCAAAGTGCTGAGAGTGGATGGACTAACCAACCAACTGTAAAACCATTACCATCCTTAGGCCTCACAACTAGTCATGAACAAGCATGGCATGTATAATCCTTCATAAACATTTCACATGTTATGAGTTCTTGTTAGAAACCATTTCTAAAATGGCATGCAATGACTAACTGGACTGGGCTGTGGGTGATCTACAGCATGCAGTGCAGAATATCAGCAGCTTCTGCTGCTGGCCAGAACATAAAGAGTACAAAAAATGAATGTTTTTAGAGACCTTTGTCAATAATCATAACCTGTGTTGTTTCACAGTGCTGCGTGTCAAAATGTGAAAGTTTCTTTCATGAGTGATATATTACTTAATGTACTGTAAAGAACATTTTATGACCTACAAGTACATAAAACCAATTATACTCACACCATCAACTCCAGAGTTGTTAAGTGAGAGAATTATATTGTTTAAATTAAGTCTTTTGTAAATTAAAAATTATTAGGACTGTTTTAAATGGAGTTTATTGTTCATAATAAATGTACTGTTCCCTTCCCTCTGTGCCTTAGCGAACATAGAGAATTTATGTTATATTCCACTATATGTAACATTAACAAGTAGTAACATGCGACTATTTACAGTTTAAAGTATGGTCTTATTTATTAGGTAGTATTGTTTCATCTGTTATTGTATTGTTTCTCCTCTCTCTGTCTCAGTAAACAGTGGAGGTTGTGTGCAATCATCTACACAACATAACCTGAATAACTCCAGTCATGTTAGCTCTGTGCTGGCATTAATCAGAGCCTGGCGTATTAATGAGAGCGCGGCAGCTAGCTAATTACACCCATAGATTCTGCAGCAGCCCATTAAATATACAAATGACAGAATTAAAGAGCCCAGCCTCTTCTGATTAATCTTTAAATGGGGAAAAACTAATGATGTCTGTGCAAACTTTCCCTTCACACATTTCTCCCCCTCTCCTCTCAACGTCAATGCCTGGCAATCAATCATATTAATTAAGGAAAAATAATTTGTATCATTTAACATTTCCCTCTTTCCTGCTCAGTTGCTGCAGTGGTGCTGCAGCAATGTACTGTATTAGACGTGTCTGGAAATTATCCAAGTCTATTTGTTCCTGCATTCATTTTTTTCTTCTCTTTTTTTTTCTCTAAACTATGTTTGTGATGTTTCATCTCTCTTCATTTACTGTGGGTTGTAGAAATACATCTGGATTAGTGGAGAATATGAGCAGGCCATCATCCTCTTTCCAATCGGCCCATTTCAGACTCAAATACTGAAGAATTACAAATGAGGAGAGAGGATTTTATAATCTGTTTAGAACCAGTATCCTTAATTCAAAGATGAACAAGACGAGCAGGAAGTCACATCGCAGTGCTTTAGGTAGAGAAGCATTACAGATAAGATGAATGGACTAACTTGCATTTATGGAAACAAGCACTTACAGGGTATTCATATCACAGCATGATTGCATATGGTTATGATCCTGTTTTATCTAAAGTAAGATTCAGTGTAGTAAATATTGACCTCAAGTACCCTAAATTCATTCAGCATTAAGAAGCACCGTTAATCACAATTGAGCAGACTTATCATTATGGAAAACATCCACTTCTATCACAATAATTGCACATGGCAAAAACAACCTATTTGACAAATATTATTATAGTAAAGTGGCCATAAAAATTATAAGTCAAAGGGCAAATATCATGCAACTTTACATGATAGACAATCTTGATTTTAATTAAGATATAATATACAGAATACTGCCCTTGCTCAAAGGTGTGCCCTTAATTCACATGTTTAGGAAATAAGAAAGCCTGAACCCAAATATACAATTTATGGAAACAACTACTAATATTCCTAAAGTGATGCATAATGTTGATGGAGGAAAATGATCTGCTGTTTCAGAGAGTCCACCAGCGTCATCTGAATCATTATTTCTGACACTGGAATAAGATACAAACTCATATGTAAATAAAAGTTTTTTCAAGACTCTATTAGACTTTTCGAGCAATGTATAATCTAAATTTTGTGATGTTTATTGAATGAAGTATTGTGGAATCTTGCATTATGAAACTGAACAAAAAAGACTATACAAATTTACTGTTGTCATTGTCGGAGTTACTGGGTTTCCATAAGACATCAACGATTGACGAGTCTCTCCTCTGTGATCAATTGACTCTCAAGGGGGCATTACACTGCATTACATTCATAATCCAATTTGGCTTTGATTTGTTCGCTGTTCCATGCGCTTCGATGGGAATAATTGTCTGTAGATGATGCTATTAGTATTGATGGTTGTAAAAGGGCGATGGTTTGAGGACTGCCGACACATTCATGGTCCAGAATAGATCCGGTCTGAAAGTGATTGTCTGATCCATTACCCTTTATGAAGGAGGAGAGTGGAGGAGATGAGAGGCACCCCTCAATAGCAAAAATCATCATCTATTTGCTGGCGGTACTCAGAGAAATCTATTTATCTTTGTGCTGAAGGGGCATGGATAAGATCAGAAATCATCATTTGTTGATTTGGGATAAAAAACAATGTGTTCAGAGAAAGCAATGAACAAGAACCGGGAACCATGAGCAAATATAAAGAATAAAAGGTAAGACAGCTGTTGGGGTTTCTTAACATTTAACCAGATTAGCATTAAGCGAACAGCACACCAATTTACCATTCAGCTCCAGTACATCTGTACAGCATAAAGCGGAGGACAGAGATGTGACATCATTATAAAAAAAAAAATCAGATCTGTGATCTTTACAAATTATAATCCAGACAAGGTGTTATCAGTACACTTGATCTGTTTCGGCCACAAATTATCCTTTATAAAGAGAGGAGAATAGAGAAGAGGTAAACACATACACATTTGTTTATTTATTTTTATTTAGGCTTTTTGCCTTTATTTAACAGGACAGATTAAGCACCAAAAGAGGAGAACGAGGGGATAATGTGTAGTGAAGGGCCACGTGCTGGAAGCCGAACCCACAGCTGCTGTGGCAAGGACAATGCCTTTTGTACAAGGGACGCCCACTCTACGCATTGAGCTACTCGGATCCCCAACATATTAGCATTTATATAATCTCAGTGTTTATAGTTAAAGACTTACTGGTTACTAGGTTTCTGCTGAAATTATTAAAAAAGAAAAAAGGTTTGTATGCTGTATGTAGAATGGTGATTTTCTCAATACACAACAAATACAAGTAAATATAGAACAATAAGAAATATATATGAAATTGACCAGTGTGTGTGTGTGCTGTCAATTTCTTATGTTGAATGACTGATTGCCCAACAAAATCAATAAACACTGAATTACAAAAGAATGTGGTGTGAAACATGGTTTGTTTTCACCTCTGAGGCAAGTCACAAAATCGCACGCATTTTTATTCAAATAAACTGATCATTTTAGGTTATTATTGTGATTTGAACACATTTTTCTATCCTTTAAGGTGGCTTACCTCTCCACATACACTCCTTTTATTCTCTCTCAATTTCTATGTGACCTTCAAAGGGCATTGGCAAAAACGGTATTTTGTATTAACCACTCAGATGCAATGAAAAATGCAATCTATGTGTGTGCATGAAAACTGTTGTTAATCTCAAAGGCCACTAAAAGGTCACACTCAGATCCTGTGGCTCTCATCAGCAGTTGGACACTGACCTACTGTTTGGGCTGTAAACTCCTAACATTTCAGATGTAAAATGAAAACTACATGGATCCCCATTTTGTGGGTGGCAAACATGTTTGGGTATTTTAGATGGAACAAGATTATGTGACCAACACAGAGAGCTTTGTTGACTCAATTACAGCTGATCACAGTCACACAAGGATTACAGATGAAAACTTTTAAGTCAGGAATTTGTCACCAGTTATAGAGAACTGATCTGCCGACAGATATATAGCTTAAATTTTAACATTTTATCATTCAGTTTCAACATGAATTGGAAAGGCTTTTATCTATGACCTAAATGTAAAAATTATGTCCACACAAAAAGACACAACTAGTGATATAAGGTTTGTGCAGGACAGAGAAGTAATCTCAAGTGGCATCGAAGAGCTTTGCCCGCTCAAATCCCACTGATTAGTATCAGCAGTCATTAATTATGAGCGTCAGACTGGGTGATGTTCTCAGATGAAGCAGAACATGTTTGGCTGTGCAGCTCAACCCTCTAATGATGCTGGTAAACAGAAAGATAATTGTCCTTTAAGATGACTGGGGAAGTCATTCTAAAGGAATGTCACTAGAAGACTGAGAGTGCAGAACGATCACTGAGCAACACAAAAATATACCAGCAAACACAGCATGTATGTATGCATGTACACATGTACTCGCATGTACGGTACACAGCAACACAGACAGACATGCTGTCCATTTTCTGATACAAACACAGACATCTGCATGTTCCTAGATATACTTTCTTACCTGTGAAGTCTGTGTTGACAGGAAGGGTGTAACTGGGAAACTGGTAGTAACTGTTTTCTGAGAATCTGGTTCCTCTGACAACAGGATCGTCTGGGTCAGAGAGAGAGACGTCTGTCCTCTCCACCTAAAAAATAAAATAGTAATGATGTGAATAATAATAATGAAAATGATACACTTGTTAGCTTGTTTAATTTCACTGTTCAGAATCACAATAAATACTTTATTCTCAATGTCCAGGTACAATTCAGACACAATACTAAAAGTCTAGAGCCATGATTAAAGCACTAAGAGGCTGTGTTTTGAGCTAAATGCTAACCTCAGCATGCTAACATGCCCTCAGTGACAATGTTAGTATGCTGATGTTAAGTAGGTTCAACAACTAAGTTTAGTGTGTTACATTTGCTAATTACCAATAAACACAAAGTACAGCTGGAGAGATGGGAATGTCATTAGTTTGCTGGTGTTCAGTCATGAACCCAAATATTAGATGATTGGTAATTTTGGCCTAATGGTGGCGCTAGATGAAAAAGTCAGGGGCTTATTAAAGAGATAACAATCTGTCCTGATGAATGCTTGAATGTGTTCCGTTTCGCCCAAAATTTGCTGAGACATTTAACTCAAAACCACAAAGTGAACCTTATGGTGGTGCTAAAAGAAAAGTCAGATTACTAAAAGATGAAATTTTGAGCGTCAAAGACTTCCATTTACTGCATTCTGGTGAATTTTTATGCATTAATGTATGTTGGAGATGTGATTATTCATGTGAAGGAAAACAAAAATTCAGGAGCCAGGTGACAATTCAAAATAAACATATAATGGAATATAATGCAGTAAGGCTCTTGGGCATTATGTATTGCGTTCAAATATGTATTATCCTGTACATTAAGTTTTTTTTATTGATTGTTATCCCTGCTAAGTCACCACATAAGAGGGCATGATGTACTCTTCAGTCCTCTTTGTTTGGGGAAATTACCTCTTTAAATGTGCTCGTGCCACCTATTCATGTCAATGATAAATTAATTACTTTTAATTAATTTATGAACCCCTGAACTGTTGCAGCTCATATATGTTTCAGCAAGATTTCTCCTCATGTTCAAAACTTTCTGTACATGGAAAACATATCTCACATATCTGAGTTCTCTGAGATTTTAAGAATAAAATTGTATAATTTTAAGGGAAAAGTCATAATATTCCAAGAAAAAGTCCTAATTCTACGAGAATATAGTGTTGAAGGGGTGAGCTCTAAAGCCCGGAAATGAGTTAGCATTTTTGCACTGCCAGTTCCCTCGTCTTGAAGTAATATGGTTTGCGGTTAACACAAGATTACTTTGCTGATATGGTGGCCTAGTATCCTATGCAGACTGTCTGACACATAACCTTGTTTGGGACTATCTCTGGAAGAGTAAGTTTAAGGAAGCAGTGTGCTGCTTGTCCCTGGTCTGTATTGAGTTAGACACCTTTGTCTTTCGTATCACGGAACAACCAGTGTGCTTGATACCGGCACCATAACGTTATGATCACAAAGGAAAGAGCACCTGGAACACTATAGCATGGATTGTCTTGTGTTCTAACCTCAAGCTCTCAAGCGGATTGCGCTGTTTCTAAGTCATCCAAAATGTACTCCAGCAATCATATCACTGCATGTAAATGAGGCAAGAATAAAGTGAAAACCAATAGAAATAATTGCTCTTGCAGAGGAAACATGAGGGAGTTTACCCTTTGTAAAGCCAAAAGAAATTAAAGGTTGGTTAATTTAAACACAATTAATATCAAAGTAGTGGTGGGGACAACTTTAGGTAATCAAAAAGGTGGTAGGGACATATCCCCACCGTCCCTACCATAAATTAGATCCATGAGCATGGCTAAAATAGTGTTGAATTACATTTCTATTGACCTGCACACATACGCATGTAGGCCACATTGTGATTTTTTCGTCAAAACACACACACATAGACACACACACAAACACATGGGACAAAAAAAACAATACCAACTGGCACTGACTGTATTCAAATACTCTTACTGACTTGATATAGTGGGTGTGGTCCATTAAGTTGGGCTGGGGGGTCCCAGGTAATCTCCATGGTGGTTTCATTTACTGGATATAACTGAGGTGAAGACAGTCCTGTTGGAGCTAAAACGAGAATGGTAGAGACTGTTCAATGCATATAAGAACTTTTCCATTATCTTAATCAGATTGTCATAATACATGGATCTGTGAGCTCCCTACTTTGTTTGATGTATCTAAATTGCCAGCACATAGAAACACTTAAACAATGTACCACACCTAACATACCTAAAAAACATTCTCATGTTGTGTTCGTCATAAAATGCTTTTGTCATCTTGATATTTTATTTTCTGTCAGTCAAAACATGTCTTAAGCTTATTTCTGTCATACCTACTGTACAGTATGTATGGAGTGCACAAATGTCCCATTTTCATTTAACGGAGGGTCAATTTAATTTCCTTCTTTCACTTTAGATGTTAAATTAAATGTCCCTTTGAAACATACTGGGCCCTACTTGAGCCGTAGCTTCAACATGTATCATAAATAAATCAAATGGAGACTGGCTGATATGGTGAGAGGAGATATATAGGAATGGAGAGAGAAACATAGCAAGTGATGGACTGGTGCGGCGATGGGAGAGATGTGTGTGCATTAAGTGTCATTCCATCGTTGTGTTTCTGTGTGTGTGTGTATGTGTGTTTCAGTAATGGTCTAAATGGTCTGTGGTAGGAGTAAATTAGCTCTCAGTGACATGCATGCGGACCATCTTTAGTGTGAGTTCTAATAGAGCTCTTAAAAGGGAAGTGGACAGCTTGTCTAAGGCGGCTCATCTTGGCACATCAAACCATAAATTACTGCCAATCGATAGCTTACCAGTCTATTGAAATTGAGCTATGGTGACATTTAGAACACTGACTGTGCCACACACACATGCACATGCACCTTGTTTTAAACAGTGGTGTTCCTATTTGATGTATTAAGTGCTAGAAAACATTTCTGTTTTGGTTTAGCCAAAGCCTGAATGAAAATGTGTGTGTGTGTGTGTGCGTGTGTGTGTGTGTGTGTGTGTGTGTGTGTGTGTGTGTGTGTGTGTGTTAGGGGCAGATTGTTAGAGAAGAAAATGCAAAAATGTAGCTGCTTCGAAATTTACAGAGCTGTATACGACATTCAGTGCATATCTATGATCCAGAGTCCGAGCTGGGATTGTCTGTGCACTGCTCTCATCACGGAGGTGGCTTAGCCTACAGTTAGCAGCTAACAGTGCTAACACCTGCAACAGTGCTGACAGAGCTAACCAGGGGGAAAACTGGGGGGACCTACGCTTTTGTCACAACACCATCACCAGCGGTAACTGCCCGTAAACGCCATATGAGCACAATGCAGAGTGGCAGCAGTTCGCTAGCCAGTTGGACAGACACACAGGGACTCACATGTACTAACATGCACATGCAGCCAGACCATCGACCACAACAGCAAACAGAGAAGCTTGGATTACAACACACAGAGACGTAACATAACTTAACTCAGGACATCATTACTCCACTATATTTTTACATAACAAATAGTTCTTTGCTGCTAAATGAATCTTGTTAATGTTGTATACAGAACCTTTAAAGTAGAGAAACGGATATGACAAATCTTTTCCTGTGACAGACCTTTATCTTGTGAAAAACTAAGCCTTGTAGTATCTGTACAAAAGGCAACACAAGCTTCTAACTGCATCAGGGGCAAGCAAGGTTTCCTAGCAAAATGGACCACGCTCTGCTGGTTCTGAGTTTTGATCAAACTGGACTGACCTCAGTGAACTTGAGTGTCCCTGGGTGATATCTGACTGTGAGACTTCAACATTACTGACGGTATTATACCCGATTCATTCACCCTAGTAGAGCTATCGTCACCTGTGATGGCTGGACATCAGTTAACAGGGAGTGTGTCTACTTCACTACAGAAAAGAAGACTTCCTCTCTTTTCAGATTACTCCAATTTTCATTTGACAATGCTGTTGACATTAATGAAGATCATTTCAATTTAACAGTAAAAATCGAAGTACACGTTCCTCCTACTGGACTTTTGTGTCTGTACACTATCAGTGAGAAGTTTAAAGTTAAAGTGACACTGAGTGGGCCTCGTGCAAGAACCCTTTGTACAAACAGATTCATCCTTAAGTGGCAAGTATGAACATTCATCCATTTTCTTGTATCTAAACTTGTCTCTTAGGCACAAACAGACATTGATGAGTGAAATTTTTATTACTACACTACTTATTATTTGTTAATTACAGAATTAAACATTACACTCCAACAGCTGCCTCACAGTCTTCATGCAAGATGTTGTCCAGAAGAACATCATCTGCTATACGTGTCAAATCATTTGTCTTTATTTCTATCATGCTACAGTTCAGCAATAATAGAGAACTGAAATTTGTATTAATATTTCAAATTTTTTTGGGTGCCGTAATAAATTGATGTAATAAAGGCATGCTTTAGTGAGTTGCTTTCTGGACAAACACTACAAACCTTGACAGACAGAAGGACAGAAGAATGTGTGTGTGTATGTTTATGGGTGTGTATTTGATTGATGGGTTTCTAATGCGCTGTAGTCTTTGCGTATCATATATCCATTTATTGTATTAGCTTGTTAATTCGCTGAAATGTACTTAACACTGTGACACATTCAGTTTGACGAAAGCCACTTGCCATATCATGCGTGTGTTCAAACGCACACATGTACACCCACACACAAGGTTAACAGTCCAACAGAAAGGTTAATTTTAGCTGCCGACATGGTAATGAAGCAGCTAAATCATGGGCCAGCTCCCAGGAGCAATTGTGCATGTGTGTGTGTTTTCTGTTTTTACAGCGACTGACATGTCTTAACAGGCTCTTAGCGTACAGTTACACCACGCACACAAGCACACCACTTATTGACATCACGATCCCTTGCCATGCATATTTCTCTCCTCAAGAAGGGCCTCAGGCCAATTATGCGTAAATCAATAAAGTTCCTGTTCTGTTGAGTGGTGTTACAGTGTGAGTGTGTATGTGTGTATGTCTCTCTGTGTGTGTGTCTTGTAGAACAAGCCTTTATGGATGTAGGATACATAAAACATCACCATCAGCCCCTGATTAGCCACTCACTTTACGTCTTGATCGATAACTTTGTGGAAAGACACACACATTGAAACAATTGCGAATGCATCCACACACATGGACAGAGAGCTCTTTCCTTGTGTCGTTACGTCTTTCTCAATGTGCGCGCTAATGTTCAGTCATGTGCTTTGGTGTAACTCCAGTGGTTTCGCAGATGCTCTCTGCTCACTTACAGCAGATGGTAGCTGGCTCTAATGGCCCAGCCTTATGTGTGGTAGATTTATCAGTGCATCAGGACCACGCTCAAGTACACCCTACCAGGAGTGCCACTTGATGTGAGGATCGTTTCTTCCACAAACTGTTTCATTCAGAAGATATCACAACGTTTTTCATTTCTGTAAAATACAATTTTAAGATCAAGTTTAAAAACCTTTTGGATAAATCATGCATTAGCTTTACAGTTTTCTTTAGATATTTACTGAAAACTGGGGGTGAAAGAGGCTATAATTTCCTTGGAGGAGAAAGAGTTTTAACGTAAACACACCGACTGAAATACATTTAGCTCTATGAATTTTACACCAATAATATATGTAGATCCCTTCAAAAGAATTCAAATGAATCTGAACTTCTATTTCTGTATTAAGACTGTTTGGATTTCTCTCTGTGGAGTAAAATTTATCATTCTGATGCCGTAGAAATTGACAAATAAAACAAAACTGAAATAAAATACATGTATATTGCAATTTTGACCAGACAAATTCAGTTGAAAAAAATATCATAATAGACTTTCTGTTGATCTCTGTCCATAAACAACTGTAGTGTGATGTTTAATGTGATTGTCTCAAACTTAAATAACTGTAAAAAATGGGCAAGAGCAAGCAAAAACTTGTAGGATAAATTGAATAAAAATGTACAAATATCCTAGTGCAGCATATATAAATGGTCATAAAAAACAAACTAAAAGTAACAGAACTTTGTTTTATCTCCTGATTACAGCTCATCTGTTCCCTACTGTTGATAGGTTACAGAGGAAAACTGTTTTAATACACTAACAGGGCTGCAGCACATCCTGATGGCTTAGATTATGCTCTAAAAATTACTATTTAATATTTTCTGTGAACTCTCGAGATGATTTTAAACTGAATGAGGAAAAGTGATATGAGGTGTGGAGCTACGACAGAAGCTCAACACCCAGTGGAGTAGCACATGCTATGCAAATAGTGTTGAGATTAAAAAAGAAATCTGCCAAACGGCATATGCCATTATCATTTCTTATAGTTGAAACAAGGGACATCTTTGGCGTTGGATGAAACAAAATGGTGACAACAGATGTGGCTGTTAAAAATACATTCAAAAAGTCAACTGGGTACAATAAGCCATATTGTATTGTACTGTATTACAGTCAAGAGAAGTCTTTGGAATCACTTGAAATAAACATTGCCGCTGTGTCAACAGATGTAGCCATTAAAAGTACATTTAAAAAGTCCACCGATTACAATATGAAGTATCATTCATCACAATAAACACAAGGAAGGACTTTTTGAGAATTGTATGAAATGAAAATATTCGCTATGTCAACAGATGTAGCTGTTTAGAGAACGTTCAAAAGCTCAAATCCCTGAGCAAGTATTTATAGATGAAAGGTTCTTTTTTTCACAACCACTCAGCGCGCCCATTGTCTATTCACCTAAAAGGATAAACAAAACAAAAACAAAACAGAAAAAGACATAAAATGAGCCGGAGGAGTAGAGACCATAAGCGAACAGATGGAAAAGTGTGTTGGAGGGTCATGTGTGTGTGTACGTGTGCGTGTGTGCAATATGTATATTGCAGAGTGATTCATGTTCCTCAGCTGCCATGTGCTATTTTTCTGTTTAAGTGAAAGCGGCAGGTAGAGACAGAAGTGAGGGAAGGATTGAGTAAAAAAGAGAAAAAGCAACAGACTGTCGGAAAGAGACTGACAGACAGAGACTGAATAAAAAATCTGCAAGTATATGTGTGTGTGTGTGTGTGTGTGTGTGTGTGTGTGTGTGTGTGTGTCATCCTGCACTGATCAATTAGTGCTCATCTTGGTCCCATAGATTTGTGCCTGAGTTATTAAACACAGCTAATTCATTCTACTTCCAGAATGGTTATAAATCCAAAAGAGAGAGACACGCTGTATGTGTGTTTCTGTTACTGTGTGTGTTTGATTCATGGCCAGCAGGAAGTGTGTGCTACGCCACATTTTTCTCCTTGTAATTAACAGTAAATTGTTTTTACTGCCGCGCGCCATGAATATCCCCTCTGGTTAACACGACCAGTGCTGTCGCCACTCAAGTACCCAATGACTGACTGTGTGCTTTTGGATGCGTGTGTGCATATGTCAGAGGCTCGTGTTGCTGTTGTTATGAGGGGGATACCGCACAGTTAAATGATTCAATACTGCACATAGTATATAACTAAGCTGCTTTTATCTATCTATATATTATATGGACAATATATTGGCACTATCAGCTTTCTCCTATGGTCATGCTTGTTTTTTTACAAGCTGATCACTGTTGTGATACCAAATATATGTTTGTCTGCCTCCATGTGTGTTTGTGTACATATCTTTTTGTTTTACCTGCTGGTAGGGTCCGTCCTGTGCTCGGCAGACTGGAAACACAACCTGTCTTTGTGCAGAGTGTAACAGTGAAGTTGTACACATGGTAAGGCTTCAGTCCTTTCACTAAATAAACAGGCTGTGACGTTGGTCCCACCCTATGTAAGACCTTAAAAAGGATAGACAAACAGAGAATTAAAAGTTGTTGTGGCAAACAATGTTTTATCTAATCAAGATGAGGAGAGACACAGAAGCAAGGAACAGGAGTTATACACATTGACCTCCGTCCTCAACTTTGTACACACACTTTGATATCAGTAATTCAAGTTTCAGAGTTCCTGACATATCAAATCAAATCACAATCCATCAAATTATCTGGTCATTTAAAAGTATTTAGGTCAATTACATAGACAGAGATAGAGAGATCTTAGAGATGTAAAAAGGAAAAATATATTTCGAGCCTGTATACCTTGACTTCTGTCCACTGGTGCAACTTTTGACTCAACTGACAGCTGTAAAGTTGTGTAGTTGTCCCGCTCATTACAGTGTGTACAAGAGCATACTGGTATGTGTATGTGTGTCTTACCTGACTAATAACTGGAGGAGCATAGGGATTGTTAGTCTGTTCAGTGAGCAAGTTGACCCGATATTCTGTGACCTGTCCTCTGGCGATGATCCCTTGACCCTCAGCAGTGGTCCACCTAACTTTGAGACTGGTGGATGACAGTGCTGACACTTCTGGAGGAGCTATCCACTCTGGGACTGCAGACAAACACACATCACAGTCCACATTTAGCCATTGGCTAACGTAACCATTAACTAATCACTAACACATCATTTATGCATATTTGAAAATGAGAAATAAATCACTTGTTTGAGATATCACACGTCTGTTAAAGAAACTAATAAGTAATGTTGAAATTATCCTAATAACTCACTAAATATTTCATAATGCAAAAGGGGCAGAAGGTGACAGGAAGTACCATCCACTGGAATACAGTTAGCAAACGCTAATGCTAACAGAACACAGCACACCATTTTCTCCTATCTGTCTCAAATGAGTTTATCTATAAGCAGACAGAACTCCCTCTGCACAGCCAGTCTCGGCAGGTTTTTGTCTATCATCTGATTTGAGTTTATCTATAATTTATTAATTTAAAAGTTGTTACAAAGAAAGGAATGCAGTTGCTAATTGCACCATGAATTGTGCATCACTTGCAACTGCTATCTGCCCCTTCTCAATGTCCAATTCACAAAAGATATTGCGCTAATTATATTACAGCGTAAACACGCTCATAAAGTTTTGCAGCTGATCACACTTTCCCTTTAGTTCATCTGTTGCAATTTGTTATGTTGCCTTTTGCACCAAGAACACAGTTGGCAGAAAGATAGTAGAGAGAAAAAAAAAACTGAAATTTTTTTATACCGCGAGTTACACATGGCATTCCTCAAATCTTCAGCCAAAGAATTTAAATATGATACAGAGAAACAGTATTTGGGTCAGTGCATGGCATGACACCCCTTATAAACGTGCTTCAGTTACCACCAACTCTCTGAAGACACTAATAAAGTTCACTGCAACTCCATGTGGCTATTAGCGCCAATCTTTGTGAATTGGACTGTTTTTGCGCTGAGGCTCATTTGCATAGAAAAGGGCTAATTTTGCGCCACATGTATGCATATTACATTATTTAAATATGTGCCAAAAGCACAGCAGCACCAACGCGCTATTTGCTTTTTAGATCACTTAGGGGTGCATATAAACGGGTGAGATATAAAGGTTCTGACTACTAAACTCAGTTGTTTCCCATTGTTTCTGATGTTTTTCTTTGACCGCCACTTAAACATTCAAAATGATCCTTTTACAGTGAGTTAATTAAAAATAATATACTAATTTAGACATGAAAACATACCTTCAAAACCAAGACTTAGTGGATATTATGTGGCCTTAATGGATTTAAGTATTTCATAATTCTACGGTTGTGATAGCCACTATTACACGACAGATTAGAGAGAGGGACTCTTTTATTCTGCTGTTGATGGCATCTAGCTGTGAAATATGCTGTGAAATGTGATTCATGGTAGACATAACCACAGTCATATTCTTTCTTTCTAACACAGTGCATGTACGTGCACAAACACTGACACACGCTCCACATTTAAAATGGTGTTATCATATGCTTGTTATCCAGACACATAGCTTAGAGTGATGTTGGAGGCAATCGTTTAGTCCTAATGAGCCATATCATCTATTTGAAATTCAAATACCTTAATGAGTTTCCCCTCCCCCACTCAGTTTTTATTTCCTCCCTCCTTCTTTTCTCTGCATTGCCTTTTGACAAATGCCTGTTTTTTATTAGTATTATTTAATGCAATTTAATTTATCTTTAATTTTATCCATTAGCAAAGTTCTCTGGTGGACAGATTCTGACCAAAACATCACCTTACTTAGATCTCTGATTTCAGTCATGAAAACATTTTAGTATTTTAGGCTGCATTCATCCACTTGAAACATCAAAGCATTCACAAATCATTTTGGCTGAAAATTCAAATGTAATGCATAATTTCCTCCCAAAGTTGCAAGTTTGAAAAGGCCACAGCCCTTACACCATAAGTCAGATTGACACGAAATCTGAAACACATCTACATCTTATTGTGCCCTACAAAAAATCTTTTGTACAAGCCACTGTCATAGATTTCTTTGCCAAATTGCATAATGTGAAAAACGGCATAATGTCACATCTACTTTTTTTTATTTTGACCGTATCAGTATCAAATTTGGTATACAGCATGGGGGGGACAGAGCTACATAATTTTAACATAAATGAGCAAGACTGGTCAAAAACACATGGCCACAGTCAATCAAAAAGTCTTGGCAAAGGGAAAAACTTAGAAGGAAATAGCCTTTAAATCAAGCTGTCTTGGAGCCATCCTGATTAAACTGAGTGGAGATATCCTGCACTCAAAGTACCCACCAAGTTTCATTCACATCTGTTAAAGGGGCGAAGTGGCTGGACTTTAAGTGTCCAGCCATTGAAAAGCATACATTGTAATAATGGAACAAGTGTGTGATTGGTCCTTCTCTGGACAAAATTAAACCAGCCGAAATGGCTTTGTTCAGCTTTAATGAGCCGGAACTCACTTGGTACCACTTGCAGTTTTGATTTTGGCAATTGAGCTGCTTCTGTCTTTTCGCCTAGGAACGGCTGAATGTCATTCAGCCAAGACTCTGTCCAGTAACACATTCAAAATAACAACCAAAGTTATTGTCTATGGGGAGACCACCTTATTGACGATTATAAAGTCATTTGACTTTGTCTGATTTCTAATAACTTTTGCTAAAAAACAAATTAAAAAATATCAACTTAAATAGTTACAACATAGTAATTTGAATAGTAAATTGATTTAACTTGGCCTTTTCACTCTGTGAGATAAACCCTATGGCTGAATAACAAAGAAAATCCACGTTACCTCAGTTTAAACCATGATAATGATCTATACAAACCTCCCTCCATGGTACGTGCTGTTGTCCAGTCTGATGTGACACTTCCTGCCATATTGACGCTCACGACTCTCATCTGATAGGTGGAAAACGCTTGCAGACCTCCGACAATGGCACTGCTCTCAGGCGGTGAGACTGCGCTCCTATTGGTTAGCTGTGCTTCTGGGGAAACACTTGAATCGAGCCAACCAGCGCTGAAGAAGACTCTCTTTTCAACAGGAGGACTTCTGGACTTCTGTGATTCCACTGGTCCATGCAGAAAGACCTCATACCTTGTGATAACGCCTGTGCAGAAAGCAAAATAGTTTGAAAAAAAAGAGTTTGGGAAGCAACAATTGCAGCTACAGAATTGTTAGAGAAACACTACCAGTTTTCTTTTTATATTCAAGATCAACTCTTTTTGTTGAATTTAAAGTGCCAATTCAGCATGTCTGAGATAAAAGAGTAAAAATATTAAGTGTGTATTAGAAACTGCAGCCTTGCTTAAGGCTAAACAAACAAACAAACAAACCAAAAAAAGAGGCTGACAATGGCTAAGTCCTGGCTAGTCCTGTTTGACTCTCTGGTGGAAACCAGGCTATTGTCCTAATCTTGCATGCTCCATCCCACTTGTTAATAGGAAAATGGTTTAGGATGAGGACAGAGCAGGCAACACCAAAATACAAAAAGAGACTTACAGACCCAATATGGAATAGATGAGTGTCCAAATGTTGCTATAAGTATTAAATACAAACCAAATAAAATAAAATAAAGAGGCTTAATGTGGAACTTTACCCAGTCTTAATTATTTTTCTTTTCTTTACACCACTGTCAGTCTTGATTCCTTACACTCTACCTTGCCTTTTTTTCTAAAGGCTGTGTTCTCCCTTTCCCATCCTTCTTATATTAGTACAGTGACTTTAGAGCAGTTCCTACAACTGTAACAACATAAGTTTATTTGAATGTTTATGGCTGCAAACCAGCTTTAGGACCCCAATTAACTCTGTTGACAATTTTGTAACTTAACAAAACTATTGAAAGTAATCCATGCCGCACAAATAAATATATCAGATGTTGAAAACTGACAATAAGTAACAGACCTTGCATTTTCCAATCATTGTGTTTCCCATAGGTCTGAAATATACATGTGGTGGTAGCTGACAGAAACGGCCAGCACAGAAATGGTATCCAACTTGTGACAAACAACAAATACATGTGAACTTTAACACAAAATTTTGATGTAATAAACATCTCTATTAATTTCATATACATTTCATTATATTGCTCCTCTCTAATCACAGGTAGCGCTAATCTAAATCATCTCTGTCTGTCTGCTTGTGTGTGTATATGTCTGCTTGTCTCTCTGCTGTCTTTAGACACGACTGGCAAATATGTGGAATAAGTAGGCTACGTGATTTAAAAAAGCCCACTTATTCAACCCTAAGTTTTCAAAATTGGCAGAATGAACATTATTTCTCGTTGAAACTACCTCAGCTGCATTGAAGTTGAGTTCATTAAGTAACAAACTGATGAGAAATTGAAGGAAGAAAACATACAGAAACCCATGTAACAAGGCTGAGTATGACACTGGGAGGGAGAGAGATTAACAGAGAGAAAAAAAGCGAGAGACACAAACAGAGAGAGGTTACAGGGCTTTGTATGACACTGAGCCTTAGAGCCATTACAAAGCTCTCTGGATTTACCAAAGGCAGTTCCAGTTCAGTGTGCATTTCTGTGTGTGTGTGTGTGTGCGTGTGTGTGTGTGTAGTAGTGTTAGTTGATTCTTCTTCTTCTTCAATGACACAAGCCTAAGAGCCATGCTACCAGGCAAGTGTTTCATGTTAGTTAAATTTGTCTGGTGTGTGTGTGTGTGTGTGTGTGTGTGTGTGTGTGTGTGTGTGTGTGTGTGTGTGTGTGTGTGTGTGTGTGTGTGTGATTACACTACTGTATTATTCATTCTGACATGGACATGAATAATATATATATTTGTTATGTCATGTAATTGAAACACTTCTAATAAACACAAAGTATACATGTGCTCATTTGTAATTGCACAGACGTATGATATGTGTTCTACATGTTACATCAGTTGCACAGCATGCATGTGTATGTTTGGTGTCCTACCATTTGGCTGACTGGGGGGCTCCCACAAGGCATGCAGTGTATGGGGTCCTGTAGCAGTGACTCTGGGAGGGGGTTGGTTTTGTGGGGGGGCAGAGGCTGTCAGAAGAGACAGTGGTGGGGTAGAAGTGCACCCCCCTGAAGAGCACGCCTGTAGACAAAGTTAGGATTTTGTCATTTTCATGCTGTAGGTTCTACATGCTGAAAATATACATTGGCTGTGGCTCAAGCATACTTGCTATATCCTTTTGAAGACACAGTTGCTTCACATATCTTGTTTTATTGGCTGTGAGGATATACAATACATATAGGCTATATTTTGCAAAGAGATGCAGGCACTAAAAACACTGGCAGCTGTTTGCCCCACCCACCTCCAGTATTACAGTGTATTGGGTGAAGGGCTTCAGACCGCTTGCCACAGCCTCTGTAGATAAGCCTGTGTAGTGAATGACAGGCTCTGCTCCGCTAGACTCCGTGGAGGATAGCACAAACCTGTGGGAGACAAAAAATTATGATAATAAATTCCTCTTTTCTTCATTTTTTCCATCTCTCTTTATCACTGCGATAGGTCACATGGTTTTGTAATGTGGTTTAGTTAAAAACTAGTGCTGTGATGTCGCAGAGACCTAGGGGCTAAGATGTGTACAGTGCAAACTGCAATGTCCCAAGCAATTCAGATGTCCAGGCTACTGTTGCAGGTCACCCCCCTCTCTCCCCTCATTTCCTGTCTGCCTCGTGTTTATACACTGTAGGTTAAAATGCCCCAAAAATAATCCTAAAAACTTCTAAAAAAAAACAAAACAGTGCTAGTCTACCCATCCTGTTTCAAACTGTCCATGCTTCTCTTTACCTTCAATCCTCAATCTCAACCCACCCTTCATAACCTCCCTCAGTATCCTGTTCTATCATATCACCTACTGATAGTCCCAACTCCATCTATATATCCACATTTTTCTCTCAATTTTTCCATACTATGTATTGTTCCTTGAGGGAAAGCTTGTCTGAGATAGATAAAATGTTTTCCTTTCCTCTTTCCCCTTTCTCCCTTTTCCAGCTGAACTCCTTGCCAACTGTGAATACTGCACATTCTTTGACTCCAAGTATCCAGGTATTCACTTACCTGCTCTTCTCTCCTGTACCCTTAAGTCCTTCACTTGGTTGCTCTCTTCATCTGCATCTCTCAATCTCTCTCTTATCCTTTAATTATTATATCGTAGGCAACCAAAGCTATCTCAGTCTTCTCCTCAGTTTCACTTACGATCAGTAATCTCACAATCTTCCTTGAAGGGATCAACAATTCTGAATGTTTTGCAACAAACTGTATCACCAGTTCTATTCAATAGGTCAATCATCCTAGTTGGGGACTTTCAGCACACTTGCCCTAAAGCTGCACTGGTATGCTATAAGATGGCTGATTTATGTTTATCATTACAGTGTTTTCAGCAGTCAGTTTTAGCCAGAACCACAACACTGACTATTGGTAGAGCAACTGAAAATCGTTTCTTACTTCGAAGACCCACAAGTTGGAGTGTAACCAAGTCTGAATTTTGACATCAGTCCATGGCACTGTGCCTCTAAATCCCCCCTCCTTTCTGTTCTTACTGACCTTTCCACTGGGCCTGTATCGTTTCGTGGTGTGCTCCAGTTAAAACTTGCAGTGGTTGGACCGGGTCGTCCCACAAGGTTTAAATGGAGCTGTTCTGCTTCTGGTGGTGCACCTAAAGTTTGGTATGAGGCTGATGCACTTGTTGTCGCCCCGGCCACATTAGCTGTTATAAGCCAGTAAGAGTAGTTGGTGTAGGGAATTAAATCTGTGTCTTCAAATGATTCATGGCCTGCAAAAAAGCGGAAAGAAGGAAGCTCAGAAATGAGTTTGGAAAACAATGTTTGTTTCAAGTGTATTTAAAATAAGAAACCAATGAAAATTGTTTGAAAACCTGCATGGATGCTTACTGAAAGGATAGTGACTTTGGATGCTATGCACTGACTGTCCATCCCTGATGAGTGTGTAGTTGAGTCTGTTTGAGTTTGGGGAGTCGGGCGGATGCCAAGAGAGGCGAATGGAAGAATAACTGAGAGCAAAACCTGCAGGTGCAGGTTGCTGGGAGGGTGCTGCACAGACAGAAACAAAAACATTAAAAGAGATTAACAGTGATACATATAGACAAAACAGATTACATTTTCAAATTTTACAGGGACCAACAGTTTAGAATAATTAGAGCATGTTGCTTTGGTGTAAATGTGTTAACAGAATCAGCTAGAATCCAGCAAGTCCCTCGAAATCAGACTGCACATAAATACTTTTTACATCACTGATGTACTGAATCTTTGCTGACACTTTAAGAAATTGTTTAATTATAAAATCGCTTGCTTGCCAAAAGTTAGATGAGAAGATTGATACCACTCTCATCTATGTACAAAATGTATGAAGTTGCAGCCAACAGCTGGTTAGCTTAACTTAGCACAAGACCTGAAACAGGAGGAAACAGCTAGCCTTTAAGTCAGTGTGGGTGGATTTGGGCTTGTGTGTGTGTTAATATATATGTGTGTGTGTTAGCATGTAAAACAGACCTTTACTGCACCCAAAGTGGCTCTCGGGGTCAAAATGACTCGCTCCAGGTTGACATGTATCACACTTGTCTCCAGTTACCAGCAGTTTACACACACACGCCCCTGAGTCTGGATCACATGAACCATTGACACTGCCCGCTGGGTCACATGCACATGGCTGGCATCTGGTCAAACAAAGAAGAAAAAAAAGAAATGATCCCGAAGACGTTTTGTACAGTTCACAATTTTTATTCATGGCTACACCCATCTGATTGAAAACAATATCAAAACACTTAAAATCATCACCAGAACCTTATAAGACACAGGTCTGACATGAAATTATACCTTCTGAATAGCTAATGATTTTTTTTTTTTTTAAATACAGTAAAAAAAAAAAAAAAAAAATACAGTGGAACCTTCTTGTAGTGATCATGACTGCAGTGATCAATTGTTTATATGGATCAAAATGCTTACGTAATCAAGTTGTCTACATATACTGTTCATTCTGGGGTTTTTCATACATGACAATATTTGATTTTTGTTTTTTTTAGTATGGTTATTCTATTGCTTTTTTGTTTTTGTTTTTTTAAACTTTACTGCCTCCATGATGCTTTCTCTCACAGTAGCCCATCTGCTTCTAGCTGGCTACCTGAGGCTTGTGCCGGGTGCACAATGAAATCATGACAGCAAAAGAAAGTAATTTTCTCTCAATGAGAAAAGTAGTCTTCTCAAAGTTTATGACAAACAGCCCAAAACAAGCCAGTGAGATGCAGCAGTGAAACTTGGTGTTCCTCAGGCTACCTTGTGTAGTCTACTTAAACAACAAGGAACAGTCATGGCTGGCAGTGGAGACAGAAAACAAATGAGCATGGGAAAGCTCCACTAGTTGAAGCCGCCTGATCATAAAGGGGGCTGACAATGCCCGGCCCATCTGCTTATAGTGACCACTGTTTCCACTGTAGTGCATTCATAGAAATTCGAACAGTATATGCCAATGCTTGGGTGTTGATGGTTGACCAAACACAGAAAGAAAATGCATTGTAAAATGTATCCAAAAACAACTTGTGACTGGGTATGTGTGTGTCTGAAAGGTGTTGAATCTTCACCTTAACACTGTTAGAGACCCCCACCCATCATCATCCCCAAACTGTAAAACTAACTTCACCGAAAATGCATCCCCCCTCAGAGTTGTCAAAATCTGTGTGTGTGTCTGTGTGTGTGTTAGTCTGACAGTGTATGTGTCTGGGTCACCACTGTGGTGTTACCCTCACTGGGGCTGGGCAGCGGGTGATCATCCGGCCAGCCACCTCACACCTTTACACACAGTCACATGCACACACAAACACACACGATCTATGTGCTTGTTGAGGGGTTGTTTGGCTCACACTCATACACACACACTACACTGACATAGAGAGTAACACCGTATAAACCCTATTACTGTCACTCACTCACACACACACACACACACACACACACACACACACACACACACACACACACACACACACACAAAATCCATGTGTGTTTTTCTTTCTTACACGCACTCCACTCACATGCTCCCTCTCCCTCTCTCTCTCACTCACACACACACACACACACACACACACACACACTGCTACACCTTCTTTATTGCTGTGTGAAAAGCCACAGCCTCTTAACGAGCCGCAAATTTGTCCTGTCAACTGGTGCTCAAACACACACACAGACACACACACGCTAAAACACACAGGTACAAATACACACACACACAAAAATGCCATAGTGACTCGACCTTCACTCCATTCCCAAGGAGAAAGAAAACACCAACATCACACCCATTCTCTCCTTTTTCATCAGCCTCAAAGTACAGTACGTGTGTGAAAGAGAGTCATTCATGTGTGTTTAGTAACATATAGCATGTTTAACAAACAAGAATTTAACAGAGACGTGCAGGGAACTGTGTGCAAATTAATGATCATGTGTCATGTGTAATAACATTAGAAATAACTTTCAAAGATGTTTAGATCCCAATGACACAAATTATATGTTACTGTAGGTTTAAGAATATCAGAATATTACATATGTAATCCCTTGTAATAAAATTATGTGTGTAAGTGAATGTGTGTATGTGCCAATATCTAATCCCTCCAGACAGAATTACCATCATATTTCCCTGTGATGAAGTTAACAGCGGTCAGCACTTCTCTGACCCACTTCTCCATGGAGACACAGAGACACAGGACTACAACATCAGCCAACCGCTCCCACATCAATGTGTGTGTGTGTGAGCGTGTGTGTATGTGTGTAAATTCATTTGTGTAGAGCCTATTGATTGAAGGGGGAGGATAAATTACTTTATGATATTTAGATGAAGAAATCCTTACTATGGAGCGATTCTGGGCACAAGGAAAGCATTCAGCAGTAATAACCCAAGACTTTATTTGTCATTTCTTCAGCACGAGGAAAGAAAATAAGACAGGAAATAGTAAATAAAGGAAGACAGACAGAGAGAGGGAGAGAAGAGGGAAATTACTTTTATTTACGGAGTATTTAACGTCTCACTTGTCTCTATTCAAAAACATACACTCACACAACACCCATACAACACTCCCATGCATGAGTGTGCACACAAATTGATACACACACACACACACACACACACACACACACACATATATATATATATATATATATATATATATATATGTCCAGGCTTGTCGGGGTCCCGCACTCTTTCATTCAGTCTAGTGAGAAGAGATCCAGTCGGTGCGACTGTGTGTGAGGTTTGGACATACTTTCCACGCTGAACATCCACAGACAGCCGTGGACTTGTATCAGTCGTGTGACAAACTTATGGTTCTTTCCATAGAGTTTAAGAGCACACGTCTGTGTTGTGCGAGTGTGTGAAAGACAGAGAGAAAGAGATGGCAAGCCACTGATAATCAGAGCGGCTGGTGAGTCTCCATGCCGATCCAAAGTCCCTTCCTCTGTGTATGGATAAATATTTCTGATGCTGACAAGTGAGGGTAGCAACATTTAGTTGACTAGTTGACTACTCGCGCATATCCATAGTCAGGATATTCCCCATCCTGTTTTTTTTTTCCCCAAATTCAAATTATTGTACTCTTTCCTTCCCAGTGTCTCCTCCCTAATCTCTTTCTTAGGTAAACTCTTTATCACTCTGTTGTTTTTCTCCCTTCTTCAATCGTTCCATCCCTCTCTGCTGTGAGAGATCTCAGCCACAGCCTGAACATAGGGGAATACAGCTATCAGGCAAGGTCAGCTGACACACACACACAAACACACACACTCGCAGTGGACCACTAGTCAACAGTTTGTGGATCATCTATCTGCTATGAAACCCTGTTGAGAGGAACTTATGTGTGTGTGCGTACCAGTACTGCACAAGATGTAATGTGTACAGTTACATTTGTGCATGCGTGTTTTAAGTTGTGTGTGTGGCGCTGTGTGTGTGAGATAGCCTGCAGGTAAAGACATGAGCGGTAAAGGTCAAAGCAGCTCTTAACTCATGTAAGTCATATGTCTGCCAACTAATCTGTAAACTGTCCTTACAGAGACTGCACCTGCTGGTGTGTGTGCTTGTTGGTGGAGTTGCGCGTTTGTGTGTTTGTGTATGCGCAGGTGGTGCAATTAATGGATAAAAGCTTTACAGGATGAACAACCTGCAGATATGCTGTTCATCTGTGTGTGTGCGTGTGTCATTAACTTTCTGTGAGTTACCTGCCCAGGCCAGGGTTGAATCCGAAAGAACATCTCACGACACTGGTCACAGCGTCGCCCTCCCACTGAAGGATGGGCACACACACATTGTCCACTCTGGCTCTCACATCCACGCTGCGATGCTCCCATTGGATGGCAGTCACACTCCGCACACATACTCTGATCTGGAGAGAGGTAGAAGCCTGGACAGAGACAAACATAAAATGAAGAAACATGATGAATCTGATTGCTTGTCTGTCACTTTATTAATCTGTCTACAAGTTAGGGCTGAGCCATATATGCAAGTTGGGGCTGGGCAGTATATGAACACCGAAAACTTTAATTACTAGCCTGGGCTATTGTTTGCTTAAATCACTGAACTCAACCGGCTTATATTTGAGACAGGCGTATATATGAGACAGGCTTTTAATACTGGAAATACAATCAAATTGTGAATTTAAACCTGTGTGAATATTGTTTGGTGAAAATTTTGGTTTTGAATAACATGTCAATTATGAAGAAGTCACCACTTTTTCTGCGTCTCTCTTGTTTACCAGGACGGTAAATCTAAACAAATTATTCTTTATTGTTCATAGTTTCAGTAAAACTAACTAAACGATTGTAGAGAATCTTACCAAGCTAACAATATGTGTAGCTTGTCCATATTAACAAAAGTTTTAACAGTTCTATTTGTATGTACGATATTAACAGCTGACTAAAGTTAGCTCCTGGGGGTAGCTAACGACCTGGTTTTAAACATCCAAAGAAGTTTTTAAAAAATGAACTACATGGCAACCAGACCAGGCGTTAAATTAAGACAGGCATGTATTTGTCAAAATGTGTAGCCACACCTGGCTAGTAAAAGGGATTGGGACTAAGCTTTTATCTGAAGTTTTACGGTATTATATCAACATCGTGATATGAGACTAGTCTTTGTTTTGCTATCGATATATCATAAGAGTTGTCTTGGTTTTAAAAGCTGCATTACAGCAAAGTGAAGTGATGGAATATTATGAACTTACCAGACTGTTCTAGTTCTATTATTTGCCTTTACCCACTTAATCATTATATCTACATTACTGATGATTATTTATCAAAAGTCTCATTGTAATATTTTGTGAAAGCACCAACTGTCAACCCGACAATTTTGTTTTGAATTTATTTTCCACACCTCTAAAATTGAATCCATATGACAATTCCTGAAATAACAACTCAAAGCATCATATGTTTCATGTCCAGGTTGTGCTCTGTTTCATCCAAAATTATTAACCAATAACTAAACGGTTAACTTGTCACATAGTAATGTTTTCTATACAATGTCTTTACTACTCTCCAGAGAAAATAAATTATGTCCTATGTAGTTGGCTGAAAGTTCCTCATATGCATTGTAAAAACTATGAACAAGAAACCATGCATGCTGCATATTTAACAGTGTCTGATATTTTCTCTTCTTTGACAGCATCTGATTATATGATGTTACAGCATTCTATATGAAATCCCTCATATTGCAAATAGTGAATCAGTGGCTGAATTTGATCGCGGCCTGGTTCAATTTTGAGACATCTGAGACATAATTTTATGTCCCTCCAAATAAGCATTAGGGTGTGTTGTTTGCCATTTATTTGTAATAAAATTTAACACAAAGCCAATAAGTCTGTGTGAGGTTACATTAAGCACTCAGGGTTCTTAAGTACAAATCAATTCAGTTTATTTTCCCCAAAGCTAGCAGTGGCTAATAAACAAATTAGATATTCAATTTAGCCACTTTGACAGGGAATTTGCAATGGCGTGTATACCACGTTATGAACAAGCAGTTTAGGAAATGAAGAGGGGCTATGTGAGGATGGAGTTCAGCGAATACAATGAAATAATGGGATTAAAAAATTGGCAAAGTTATACATCCTTGTTACCTCACAATAGTGCTGATTATTGCCTTTGATTTTTTTATTATTTGTGAGAATAATGATTATCTTGTGTCCTTTTATTTTTTGAACAACCTTCCATCAATACATTCAGTCACATCTTGTGTTACAGTAAACCTGACTATGCTGTTGGTCACTCTGCATTACTGACACAATACAACATCTGTTACCTCTTCTCCCATAAGACTGACCACACACTCACACACACACACACACACACACACACACACACACACACACACACACACACACACACACACACTCATTCATGAGGCAATGCACACTCAAAAGTCAAAATGAGATGAGTGAGAAGAAGCGATCTTGCCCCTCTGTGGTGCTGTTGTTGAGACCTGGCACAAACAGGACAATCACTGAGTGGAGATCTGGCAGAGGGCACATGCCAGTACACACACACACACACACGCACGCACGCACGCACGCGCGCGCACACACACACACACACACACACACACACACACGCGCGCACAGGAACAAACACTAAAAGTTTGGACGACCAACCATTGTTCTTCTCCATTTTTTTCAGAATCTCTTTCATTCTGGGGTGGTCTGACCTTTCCGTTAAATTTTTTATCCAGTTCCTCCATAAAATTCATTTTGATCATTACATCATCCATCTATCCATTATTCCAAACACACTTACCAGGTCTGCAGCTACTACAGTCCTTTCCATAGCGTGTAGGGACACAAACACACTGCCCTGTGGTGCTGTCACACACTGACCCCGTCACTGTCCTCTGAGGTCACAGATACATGGTACACAGCCCTGGGTGGACTCCTCTGATAGGATGCAAAACAACATCAGGGGGCAGAATAGATTCAGACTTTTTCTCTGAAACTGTCACCACTTATGCAACAACATAAATGTTTTACAACACAAAAACAAAATATCTCCTCAAACAAAAGTCCTGAGGTAAAGAGAATAAATAAGTTATGTAACATTTATTCTATTTCAATTACAGTAGCTAAGCTGTATCTCAACTGACTCTACTTGTTATTTGTTAAAGTTTCTAAACAGCTTTCAATGGACCTTGACAAAAAGACTGGGACTAAACTTGGATGCAACTTTGGCTTCAGCTCTGTGTTAACTCACTCTGGAGGTGTAAACTCCTGTTGTAGTAGTTGTGGGCACAGTTGGTACACCGTGCTCCCTCCACCCCCTCTCGGCATGGGCACTGTCCGGTCCACATATCACATACACCTTCTGGCACAGTGCCGTGGATGTCACACGCACACGGCAGACAGCCCAGGGAGTTTCGCTGCTCCAGGGTGTGGTAACCATGACGACAGGAGTCACAGCAACGGCCTTCCACATGTTCCTAAAAAAAAAAAGGAGGACAGAAAGAGGCATGTAAAGTGTTAAAATTAAGTGTCATATAAATATAAATATATACAGTAAGTGTCCCCAAAGGAGCCTGGATGAGCCTGAATTGTCAATAAGGTGCTGAACTGGTCAGCCAGTTAAAGAATTTGACAGTCTGAGAGTTTTTACCAGGACCTGTTTGTCTTTACCTGTTGGCTCTGCCACTGGCAGTGTCTGTCTGTCATGTTTTATTCTGATCAGATGCCACCTCAGAGTTAGTCATGGATTTACAAAGTCGAGCAGCTGTGTGGATCATACATGGTGGTAGGTAATTCAGATGAGAAAGAATAAATTATAAAGAGATGGGTGAGAAAAACTTAATCTAATAACAGGAGAGGTCCAGCAGGGTCTTTAGGTGCACGACGGGAAGTGAATATATTATTTTGTGACCTGGAAAAGCCAAATCCAGTGTATGTTTTTAATTTTTTCTACTCTTAATGATTCAAAGTAAACTTTAAAATCCTTATTGGACCACTTCACCAGAAGTGCACGGACCTCCATTATTCTTTCCTGCCCTCTTCTGCTCACAAACCAAAACCAAACTACTAAACTCGGTGGTTTCTACTTTTTTTAACTCCACTTGGTAATGTTTATTTGTTGTTGGTAAAATGTTCATAATCTTTTGTTAGTAACCGCCTGTTTTGTTGTACATTCCTAAATAATGTCTTGTTTTTCCTTCAAGGCCAAAAGGAGACTTGTTGCCACCACCTTTACGTCTGTGCTGGACTATGGTGACGTTATATGCATACATGCATCTACACAATGCTTACACATGCTGGATACTGTCTATCATGGAGCACTGAGATTTATTACAAATCTCAAAGCCCTCACTCACCATTGCTTTCTGTACAATCATTTATAAGTCTATTCTTGGCCTCCTTCCTTTCTACCTACTGACCTGTATCCTACAAAAAAGTATGGGAAGTTATTGTCTGTGCTCCCAGGACTTATTCATGCTAACTGTTTCTTAAGTCTGTACTGCACCAGTGTCTAACTCACTTTGGTTCATGGGCCACACACAGCCCAATTTAATATCAAGTTGACCTGAGCAGTAAAACAATTGCTTTATAACCTATTCATAACAACACCTTCAATTTTTATATCTCTCTTAATCATTATATGTCCATTTTCCCATACATTTCCTCGCCTGTGCAGTAATTCTGTCATCACCACATCAAACCAAGGTGGAAGGTATTGAGAAAGCAGGTTAAATGATCTCCTGCCTTACAAACCATTTACAAATCTAAAGTTTGAGTAAGATATGAGCACAATGTTCAGTATCTTTAAATCTGAACACAAATATTCCTTGTTTTTTATTCTGTGCAGAGTGGAAAAGCCTCTGAAGCAACATTTTACATAAAGTAAGCTACTCATTGTTTAACTTACTCCTGAAACCTGACACCTCTCAGCCTTCACAAGTGCATCAACATTAGGTGTGCAAAGTCATCCAGTGGGCAGGATTAGACCCTTAAGTATGCCGCTCCATCGGCTTAGAATCAGTTGCAACCTTACCTAAATCTTTGGGAGCTGGTCTCATTAGAAGCATTCAAAGTGTTTCTAAATAACTTGGGAGTAGACACATCTGCCTTTATATGCTTTGAATGTTTGAAGAATGATTTTGATAGATTATATTTTGTGTCTATAAGTTGTTCTTTGTCTTTATTTTAATTGTTATATATTATGATTTTTCTCTGAAACCGTGTTATTTTTACTGCTGCTTTTACTGCTTTTTAATCTCAATATGACTTTTACTCTTGGTTAAATAAAACAATGGTGTCATTGCAAGTCATAATAAAAATGTCTTTAAAAATGTACACTTGTTAACTTGCCTTGCACACACACTGTCCTGTGTGAGGATCACAGTCTGTCCCAGGTACTGTCCCTTCTTGTGAGCAGTTGCAGGGGGCACAGGATCCCTCCAGTCTTAAACCAAACAAACCCCTGCCGCAAGAGTCACAGCGCTGCCCCCCCACCCCGGGCTTACACTCACACTGCCCCCCCTCAGGCTCACAGAACGGGCTGATGGAACCCAGGGGGTCACAGTCACATGGGACGCAGCCGTCTGGGTGGGACAGGTTCCAATAACCAAACTCACAGCGGTCACAGGAGAGACCTGGAAAAAAATGCATGAGAGAGAAAGAGACAGAAGACATTTACAGAAATGTTGAGGAGAGGACAGAGTGGGACCTGCTGAGAGAACCAGAAAGGAAAAAGAAATAAAAAGAGTGAATTGATGCTTGCTTGTCCACCAAATAGCGTTCAGTCTCTCTGTGTTTGCAGGCGTGTGTGTACGTGTGTGTGTGTGAGTTAGAGGGAGCGAGAGAAATGGTGGGTGAGTGTATAAAACTGCCATCATTAGGGCCAGGCCCTCTACATATGATGGATCACTCACCTAAGGCCAAACACTTAATTTCACTGAGCGAGAAAATAAATAAATTAAGCAACTACAAGAAAAGGATGGAGGGAAAGAAAAGGAGGAGATGGAGAGATGGATGGAGGAACATAAAAATAACACCGAATTACCATTTGGCGTGAAAACAAGACAGGGTGAGTTCTGTTGGCTTTAAAGCACTTAAAGAACAATTTATTTCTGCTTGTTGCCAGATTAGCAGATCAGTTCAATACGCTTTACTGGCATGAGTGTAAGAAAGACAATAGTGCCAAAGTGTCAAGTAATAATAAGACTGAAAAGAAAAAGAAAAAAAATATAAAATCTAGAAAGGAGGATATTATTTTTTTTAGAATAATTCATTAACAGGTTTCATAAGATTTTGTTTCGTAAAACTGAAAATCGAAGACATTTCAAAATGCAAATATGCACCTTTTACTAACAAGTTAAGTATGAATATGAAGGCCTTCCACACTTTAAACAATTTATATCCCATTTTCAATACCAAAAGGCCCTGTGCAGAAGAGCATGTGCAACGAACCAATCACAGTTTCACTTCAGTTATTACTATTTATGCATTCCTTTATTGATCTTAATTTCAGTTCTGTCAGCATTTTATTCATTCTGACATTGAGGTAAATTATTTCTTAAATTATTTTTGTTCTGTTTATAATTATTGCACAATAACAAACACCAAAACTGACCATACTGTGGGAGGTTTTATGGCTACAGCAGCAGTGCCAGGCTATAAGGCTAGTTAAACCATGATATGCAGCGTGAGCGAGCAGGGCTTATTTGAATATGCCATACGTATTCCATGACAGGCAATCTGTCCCTAAATGGATGCCTGGGGGCAACACAGTCACCACAGCCGTTTATGAGGGAGCGTGTGTTCATATGTGGGTGGGTGAAAATGTGAGTGTGTGCACGTACATCCGCGAGAGCGTATCTGTGCATCTATGTTAGCGCACATGACAAAGTGTGTGCTTGTCTGTGTAAGTGTGTGTCCTGCTCAGTGTGCGGCAGACACTTGGCATTTCCCCTGGTCTGCCCACTTTAATGATTTTATAGATATGAATGTATTTCTCTCCATAGATCATATTTCATAATAGTGCGGTGAAGATATGTCTGCGTGTGCATGTGCTGAGGTGTGCGTGCACGTCTGGGTTCGCTGGTGGTAAATATGCAGGCTGACAGGATGATGGTTACAACCCTAACAATGCTGTGATATGATTTTCTCCCAATAAAACTATACAGTTTATAAAGAATCCCACACCCATTACAAAATATAATTATATTTCTATTTACAGTTTAGACACTGAGCTGAACAAGTTGGCATTCGCGAATCCTATTTTTGCAGCTTGTCTTGTGACATTCAAACATGAGGTTCAACAAACACAACGACAGAAACAACTGAGAAGATTAGAGAAGAGAAACGGGAAGAAAAAAAGTCACAAGACAATAAAAAGGAAAGAAAAGTGAGAACATTAGAAAATAGAATGTGTTAGAAGATATTAGATCAGGACAGAAAGGAGGTAATTTTGTGTTGGGGTGTGCACGTGTGCACGCGTGCATATGAGTGTGTGTGTTTTCAGGACATGGCCCAACCCTTTTATCAGTAGCCAGCTGGTTAACAGGCTCATGCATCACCATTTCAAACACTATTATGTACACACTGCACTCTGGCACCTTGTTATGAATGTGCGTGTGTGTGTCTGCATGTGTGTATCTGTGTCTGCGTGCACACATTTCAATTCCGTCCTTCTGAAGCGTGCCTGCCATTGCTCTACTCAAAGTATCAGCTTGGCGGTAATAAATTGCCATAATCAAATCTCATTTCTGAAAAATACCTGTGGGAGCAACCAAACAAACAAGGACAGGAAAAAAAAGAACGAAAGTGGGTCTTGTAAGAAGGAGTGTGAAAAATACAAGGGGCTGCAGCCGTTTGTTTTAATCAACTTGGCATTGAATTAGAGAATTAAATACCAGCTTAGTCCTTGATAGCATGCATGTGCACACACACACACACACACACACACACACACACACACACTTACACACACAGACATACAGTATTCATACAAACACGCAAGAAACTCCTACAATCATACAATACACACAGTTAGGCAAAGACAAAAGTACATAACCACACGGTCACATCCAGACGCTCTCCTTCTTACATATACAAAAACATAAACAGACACTCTTACACACATTTACAAGTTCACGTACACATGCCCACACTCACACGCACGACCGCGGGCCCTTGATAGCGAGGCTTAGCAATAACCATGATGCGTTGAGTTGAGGAGCGTTGGCCGGTTTTGCATTTCATACGAGCCTGCTCTTCAAAGACACACAGGGGAGAGAGTGAAACCATTTATCACAAAGAGAAGCACAACGGCTGGAAGCACCCCCAGCAGAAAAGCCTGTTTATTTTGGCTGGCAAAACACTTTGGGATATGGATGTGTGTGTGTTTTCGCCTGTGTGTGTACACCCAGTACATCCACTTCTGCCTGTGTGTGCACCCCAATGAGCAGCTGCGCCTATGTATTAATTAAGATGCCATTACTGGACAATTAAGCAGAGTAACTGTTCTACTGAAAAGCACAAGTTATCAACAGAGTACTCTGGGACATTTTGTAAGAGAAACTATTTTAGGGAGCAGATATTTTGGAGTTGAGAGCTGTTGTGGTAACATACAAAGATCTGAAGAGATTGCTGATATTGCCCTTAAATTACTTTATCTTTTCATTATCTTAATTGAATCATCACCCACAGTAAGGCTGCCTGGCTTGTATGAGTGGGTTTAAGGGTGATGGCATGCAGTGGCACCGGCAGAATTCTGTTTCAAAACATGCACAAGAACCACCTGCTTGTGTTTTTTTTGCACTAACTTTACCAATACAGCACCATCATAAAACTCTAATTAGCATACCACATGCATGTTAAATACCAGTCAAAAGGCCACGTTTAAACTATCATCAGTACAGCTCTTGGAAGGCCGCAAATGACTGAACTTGTTTGGGACGCGTTTTCTGGACTAAAAATAAAACAATCTCCAGTGCACTTTATAACTTTACATTCGGCGATCCATTTATTCAAGGTTCTGTATCAAGCACCAACTGAAAAATTAGTGCCCAAAACTGCAGTCCCTTCAATGGCCACTTGAGGCTGGCACCAGAGGCCAGTCAATCCCCACAGACCCCCATGTTTACATGCCAAAATGACAACTGTGCAGGGGATGAATTTTTATATAACTCATCCATGTATATTTAACTAAGACGTTAAGTTACACATAATTACGGGCGATCCATTTTAAGTGACAGGCTGTCTGCCAATGGTGTCCTCGGCTTCTCAATCAGATCCACCTCTTACTCTTCCACAGTGCCAACCTTTCGCCAAATATGGTTACCTCTGGCTCGAAAAAACAAGAAGGCAACATCCGAAATGCCGAACTCTTCAACATGGCGGCTGAAATTAAACCAATGGGTGACGTTGCGGTAGCTACGTCCGTTTTTTTACAGTCTACGTTTTGCATAAACATCCTCTCTATAATGTTCCACTACAAGCTGGAGACAAGAATTACGTTCTTGCATTAAACCAGTTTATTAAAACGCTCAAATCAGTGCAAAAAACATATGAATATGTCACAATGTCTCACAGAAAACAGCGCTCTCACTCAAAAGCCAAGTGGTTACATCACCAGCAGGCCGCATCTGTCCCCCCTTCCTCTTCTCCACCAACCATCAGCACGCGCACCATCCATGTACCATGCATTGCTGTGACTGGCAGAGAGATGGGAGATGATAGACTGGCTCTGCTAATCCAGAACTCCCAACCTGTACAGAATCATTACAAAAATGCATGGCAGTGCGTACGTGATTATGGCTGCCTGCGCCATTGATGGCATGATCTTCTATGTGTGTCACATCATCCTCAAAAAGTTTCTCTAGCGCCCAGTAGCTCAGCAGGTATAGCGGGTGTCCCATGTACAAAGGAAATGTCCCTGCTGCAGCGGCTGCAGGTTCGATTTCAACCTGTGGCCCTTTGCTGCATGTCATCCCCTCTCTCTCCCCCTTTCACGCTTTCAACTGTCTCTTTTATTTTTTCTAATCTAAGTAAATATTTATGGGAGCCTATTCTAATGCTCCGACTCTGTTTTTTCATCTCTTGCATAATCTATTGCTCAGCACCTAGTTTTTTTATGTGTGGATGCGTGTGCTTGTGTGAACTTTTTCTCTGTTTACCTGTGACATGGGGTTTACACTGGCACAATCCAGTGTCCGGGTGGCAACTGGGAACTCCTTCTGTTGAGTTGCTGATGATGCCAATGTCACTGCAGTTACAGCGGATGCAGCCATTTGGATTTGAGGCTTTAAGACCATACCAACCAGGCAAACACTCTCCACACCGACGACCTGTTACCGCAGCCTTACAAGTACACTGACCTCCTACCTGGTGATGAGAAACAGAGACGAAGAGAGGGCCAAGCAGGGGAGAGAAAAAGACAGATTGTCAACTGACTTGAAAACGCTGAAACCATCAAAATTAAAATTTTAAGGGTTTCACTGTCATCAACAATCGAGTGTTTGCGCTGGTGTGTACCTGAGCACACTCCATGCTGTTGTTGACTGTTCCAGCAGTGTTACAGTTGCAAGGCTGACACAGATCAACTGAGGAGGGATCAGCTTCCTCCAGCCTGAAAAACCCACTTACACACAGCTCACAGTTCTTGCCTGAGAGACAGAAACAGGGTGAGAGAAAGAGAAAGAAAGTCAAGGAAACAGGTACCATTCAGGGATCAAGAGAAATGTTCATGTCAAAGTCCGGGTGTCATCCTTTTTTGTTTCATTGGGAAAGTGGTTTTGCAGCATCATGAAAATATGACTGACACATGTGACTAAGGCACACAATATGCCAGTGAAAAAGCAGCATGAAACACTTCATAACCATCCCCTACATGACTACTGCCATCACTTACAATCAGTTTCCTAACAGATAAACATCCCTTACACTCTATTCCTTTTATTGTGAAGGTCTAAAACAATATGTATTAAGGAGTCCATATATAGTGTCTGTATTTGTTGGAACTATGTAATACAGACTTATGCAAAACTGTATTTGTCTGTATCTGAACACAAATCACACACTTACTTAATTAAGACGTTGGGATCATCCAACAGATGAACAGGTTAATTGTAAGAGATATAAGTATAATGATTGGGTATGAAAGGGGCATCCTCGAAAAGCTCAGTTGTTCTGAAGCAAGGATGGTCACTTTGTGAAAAACTGCAAAGGCAAACAGTTCAGTTTCTCAATCCACAATTGCAGGAATTTAGGGATGTCACCATCTGGAATTCATTATATCATCAAAAGATTCAGAGAGTCTGGGGAAATCTCTGCAAGTAAGGGGCAGAGCTGAAAACCAACATTGAATGCCATGATCTTTGATCCTTCATACAGCACTGCAATAAAAACCAACATGACTGTATAAAGAGTATTACTACAAGGACTTGGAAACACTTTGAAAAACCATTGTCTGTGAACTAAGTTCATTGCTGCATTTACAAATGCAACTTAGGACTCTACCATCCAAAGTGAAAGCCATATATTAACAACATTCAGAAACGTTGCCAACTTCTCTGGACCCAAGCTCATCTAAGATGGCCTGACACAAAGTGGAACAGTGCTCTGTGATCTGACAAGTCCACATTTCAAATTGTTTTTGGAAATCATGGATGTCGTGTCCTAAGCACTAATAAGCAAAAGTACCACCCAGATTGTTAATTTATTTTTATTTTTTTATTTCAATTTTTATATACTTTATTAATCCCGCTCAAGGGCACCTTGGCAGTGCCCAGGAGGTGAACTGGCACCTCTCCAGCCACCAGTCCACGCTCCATATTTTGATCGGGTCGGGAACTTGAGCTGGCAACCCTCGGGTTCCCAAGCCAAGTCCCTGTAGACTGAGCTACTGCCACAAGCTAAAAAGTCAGTATCTGCAATGGTATGGTGGTGTGTTAGTGCCCATGGCGTGGTGACTTGCACAGCTATGAAAGCTTTGTTATTGCCAAAAGGTACTCACAGGTTTAGGAGCAACATATGCTGCCATCAAGACAATGTCTTTCTCTGGGACGTCCCTGCTTATTCCAGAAACACAATGCTGAGACACATTCAGCGCACGTTACAAAAACATGGCTTTGTAGTAAAACAGTGTGGGTACGAGACTGACCTGCCTGCAGTCCAGACTTGTATGCCATTAAAAATGTGTGGTGCATTATGAAGCACAGCAGAGATTCCAGACAGCTGAGCAACTTAAGTCATATATCAAGCAAGAATGGGAAAGAATGTCACTTTCAAAACGTCCACAGTAAAGGTCAAAAAGGATTTGCAAATGATTGGATTCAGTTTTTATTTACGATTTACATAGCGTCTCCACTTTGGAATTGGGGTTGTATATAAACCTCTCCTTGGGGTAGTTGCTTCTTATCTGTGTATATATATATATATATATATATATGTATAAAAATAAAACTCAATATCGCTGTCACCCTCATAGTATTCTACAGATGTTGATCTCCAAGGTTAAACAGAGCTAGACACAAAAGCCTTTAAATATGCTGTCCCTCCTTACTAGAATCATGTACAGAGGGACCTGATTGTCAGAGCAGATTACTATGAGGGAGTTTAAGTCAGTTTTAAAGGATCAAATAAAGTGGTTGCTTTGTAGTATGTACTGAAATTGTTTAGAAAATTATACCAGTTCACACATTTTAATGATATAAAACACACTACCTGTGGTGTTGTGAATGCAGTCATCACAAACACCTCCTCCTCCCCGATAGTGCTCATCTGGGTGGTCATCAGCTCTGGCTTCGTAATGACAGGAGAGGGCGTGGCCGTGACATTGACAAGGCCGGCAGTTCATAGGCTGGAGTTGGTCACCTGACCTGAATGGCTTATCATTGTAGAGGGGCGCACAACGCTGGCACTGTTGAAAACAGTCACATACATATAACTTTATATGAATGACATGCTACATGACAAGAGGAAACAAAGGAAAAGGACTGTGGTATTTGCCCTTTGCTTCAGAGTTAGAAAACCCACAACTACCACAATGCACTGTACCACACCATACCAAAAAACGCTACCTTTGGTGGGTGACAAAATGGGACCTTGTCTGTTTTGACGCAGGAAACAATATGGCAGCACGCTGTTAACAAATCAATCTCAAATTACAGTTAAATGGTAAAGTAAAACATTATGGTACCCACTTCCTTTAACAAATTGTTGTATTACAGCTAAACAGTGCACTAAAATATGTTTCTGAAGACATTTATGTGAGATATAGGCAAGACAGTCACAGAATTTTGGCATATATTTGATCAGCACTGCCTAGTTTTACAGTTTGATTGGAGTTTGGTCTGAGTGCGAAAGAATGAGAGGGGCAGGTTTCTTTCTCAATCCACTCCTACGCTTTTGGTGTCCGTGGAGTCAGGCGTACGAAAATGCGAAAGTACAATCTGGAGTTCGAGCAACAGCCATAGAGCCAGCAGCAATCCGCTGGATGACGTGTTTGAGCTGAGAAATGAGCATAGAGATCTGGGCGCTGGTAAGATGGAAGAAAGTTCACCACAGTTCATACATACAGTACAACCCACATTGTTATGACACAAAGCTGGTTAAAAGGAAAGTATCCCTTTAAGCAAAGGCATATAAAAAACGTCATTAAATCTACAATTGCTACAAATAATTCTGCATTGAAAAATGGTCCCATGACAAGTACATGCTTGCTTTTATAGAACAAAGAAAGAGAATAGACAGACACAGTAAGAAAGACAGACACAGAAAGACAGAGTGGCAAATATAAAGGCAGAAAAATCGGTGGCCCGTGTGAATCTAAATCTAAAGAGAGAGAAGAATAATACACATAACTGAATAGAAAACACAGAGGTATTGTCTACTATATAATAAAAAGCCAGTACTTTCATACATACACACACACACACACACACACAGACGCAAACTCACACACACAGCATAGGGAAATCAGACTGCTAATGAGGAGTGACTTGCAACAGCCAGGGCTCTCACAGAGGCCCACTTTCATGTCAAAATAAACATACCAAGGTGTGTGTAGGGGAGGAGGAGGGAAAAAAAAAGTGACATAAAAAATGCATTTTTCTGTAGCAGAGAGCAGCAGAGGCGAGAAGCAGCAAGTACAAGCCCTTTGATTTTGTTCAGCAGTCAGTACAAATTATGGTGGACAAGGGGGGCATCAAATGGCGGGATTAAAAATGTATTAAAAAACACAGGAGTTCCTCCCATGTGTGACACATGCAGACCTGCACTGGGCCCATTATGTATGACACACAGAGGAGGGGGGAAGGCGAAGGGAAGAGAGGGGGAGGGGGAGAGTGTAGATGGAAATAGGGGGAAAAGGCTCCTATTTTGTGTACGAGAGAAAAAGGGGAGGAGGTAGGGAAAAATGCAGGAAACTGATGTGAACAGAAATGAGGAAAAAAATCCCTTTGTGTTTTAAAGATTAAGACTAGAGGGACAGAAAGACAAGAAACAGACAGAGAAAACAATCCACAAGTGTGTGAGCGAGAGATATGGGATGGAAAATGAAGAAGACAAAGAAAGACAGAGATCAAAAATAAAATTAATGTTAGTATGTGAAGACAACAAAAGGCCCCATGTGCAGCTGCACCACCACACAAGGCTCAAGACAAAACATTTACAAACACATAAAATGATATGCAATGGTATGCTTTAAAGGTACCCTGTGGAGTTATGTTAGTGTCTCTCAACTTGATGCATTTTGTGCATCTTTGGGATGAGACAAATGTTTTGAGTGTATTTCAGTCATTGTAAATCAACTGCAAGCTTGGTGTCATCCTCGTTATTGCCTTGCTTTGCCAGCAGCACAAATGTGTATCACACCACCCGTGTAATAGTGCATCCTTTTGTGCATGCACAATACCCACAAAGTGCACACCCACTCATTAAACTTTGCTCCACAGTAGGTTGGACTGTTGTAAAAAAATAAATTCAGAGTGGTTTAATATTAGGCCAAGCACCAGATTGGACTAATACACCAAATTTTACCACTAGGTGTTGGACGTGACAAAGCAGCCACTGCTGAGTGGTACATAATGACACTAATAACATGCAAGCATCCAAATATTACGTTACATTGTGTTAACACGAGAGCTCTCTTTCCATGTTGAATGTTAATTATGCACTTGTTATGTCATCAGAACAAATCACATAAATATCAGCTTTATGCCCAAAATCAGACTGTAGAGGTACTCATTTCCAAGGTTTGTGCTTTTTTTAAACACAAAACATGTTTTATATGTGATATTTACTGGAAATGACAAAAAAAAAAGCCCACAGCACGCAGGTTTTTATTAGCGATGGTCATTTACAAGAAACTTTAAGCACTCTGGCGATCTCCCTCTAGCCAGCTGCTGTCTTATGTTGGTTTTTGTGGTGATATCATTTCAGCTTCATGAGTCAGCCATTCCTTGTTCATTGCAGTGCTTTCAAAGTGACACAGATATGAATTCAAATAGAGAATATGGCAAAAGTTCAGCTCAAAATGGTGCACCGCTTTGCTCGGGCCAGTTAGGGCACCTCTTTCACCTCTGCTAAAATCTTATGTCTCTCATGTTATTGTGCCCTGATCACAGCCTGTCAGACACCAGTGGCATTCTTATTCCGTTTATAGACAGACATAATAATATGTAAATCAGGTGTCACATTGCTTATTACAATTCTTTATAATAACAAATTTCAGTTCAACCGGTTTGTGTAAAATCAAACCCGTTTAAGCTTGTATATTGGACTGGACCAGCAAAACCGGAGATGGAACAAACCCCACTCTGCAGCAAAACTAGTGCTCAAAAACAAGTTATGTTTAAGGTTTTGTACTTGGTTTAGATTTTAACAATGAGCAAAATCCTAACAGGATTTGGTTCAATTCATCACTATATCTTTGTTCATTTAACTTATTTAACATAATTCTTGTATACACATTAAAATTAATACATTTTGGGTATTTGCTATAAAATTCATTCCTCATTTTTATAATTCTAAAGTGTCCCATTCTTCTAATTTGACACCATCTCTAAATTTTACTGCTGGGTAGCCAAACATGATTAAATTAACAAAGAAAATCTTAAAAACAGCAGGGAAAAGTGGATGGTCTGCTCATTTACAAAGAATGTTTAAGATGACAAAAACACTTCCCCACCACAAAACGAACAAGATCTAAAAGGTTTGAATATCTGTAATATGTGTGTGTGTGTGTGTCTCCAAAGCACTGTTCCCTGTTGGGCGATTATTAACAGGATCTAATGAAGCAGCAGGAGATTCTCTGGAGACATGATGTATACACACACATACCAAACACACAAACACATGGGACAAAAAGAAACAAGTGTATAAAGACCTACACACACACACACACACACACACACACACACACCACACACACACACACACACACACAGGAGAGCGTGTCTTGGGACATGTAATTCCACAGGAGTGCTGGGATGTTTGCATGTTACTGTTTGTTTCGTCTGTCTCCTGTTCGTCTCTCTGTCACACTGTTTGGCTTCAAATCTGTCTAATGTCAGTAACTTCCCGCCTTCCTGTTTGTCCGTGGTGCTTTTCCCCTTCTGCCCATCTGTCTTTGTGGTTGCCTGTACATCTATCTGCGGCTCTGTGCCCCAAAACGTTTCACATATCAAAGGTACTTTTCTTTCTGCACTTCGAACAGAAAGCTCTCACTACATCTCACTCTTCAACTCACCCGCTGGGGATGAGTTGAAGAGCGAGATGTAGTGAGTTTCTCCTCTCCCATATCTCCCTCCCTTTTCATTCCTCTTTCGTCTCCTCTACCTCTGTGCCTCCTCGTTCTTCCCACCCTTCCTTCCTCTTCTATCTCCTCTCTTTCTGAAAAACAAATCACTCTGTACATCTCTCCGGGCTTCCCTCCTCTCCCCTTCCTCACTCGCTTCCCCCTGTCTCTACCGTCCCCCAACTGCTTGTTCTCATAGCCACGGTGAGTATGTGAGCAGGAAATATTACCATACCAAATGAAAGGGAGCGGATTTTTTCCTCCTTCTCTTTTCTTTTCATTCAACATTGCGTTACCTTCCCTCTCTCCCAGCCTGCTAATTAGTCGAGGGACTGGTGTTTGGGAGTTAAAAGAAAACTGCACACGTTCATTCTCTTCTTCATACAAAAGGTTTTGATGGCGCTCCATCATCTGCTCACAGTAGCAGCAGCAAAAAAGGACAGCACATACTATAGATTGAGAGTACATGGTGTTCATTCTACTGCTTTTATCTTTCTGCAAATGGCCAGTCCTCTGTAACATTATAATGTAGCTAAAAAGAACATTAAAAACTGAGTTATTCAGTTTGTTCTGCTGACGACAAGGCACCTCTGTCAGTACTTAATCGACAGTCTGGCGCTTAACTCTTTAAACAGTACAAACACAGCCAGCTTATGACAATTTGCAGTGCAACAGAATAAAACAAGTGAGAGCTACAGACATGTTTTTTCTGTATGTTCTAGTTCATTTCTAGATGAGACTTTACGTTAGATTTCAGTAGGAATAAAATCACAAGTGAATAGTGGCATTCAGGTGATACTTGCTCAGTTAATGAAAGCAGCATGTAGTAAAAGTTATAAGGTTACTTGTTTTTTTATAAAATCCCCAAATTGTTCTATTCCTTGTAAACATCCTCCCAAATATGTCTTTGCAAGTCTGGTTCAATGCATAAAAACATAAATGTGTGTGTTTGTGTGTGTGTGGTGTGCCATGTTGCAGAGAAAAGGATAACATCTTATTTTCACTCTGAATGTTTGGACAAAACCTGCTGAGTGAGGAGCCTACTCTAATGGATATGTGGACATTCAGATGGCCTGTCACAAGCATCTGTGTGTGTGCGTGTGTGTGCGTGTGTGTGTGCGCATGTGTGTGTGTGTGTGTGTGTGTGTGTGTGTGTGTGTGTGTGTTAATCTGCTGGGGCAACTCATCTTATCCTAAATGCCATGACCAATTTCACGCTCTCACTGGAAAGGTCGTGCCACTGGCGCGTGTGTGCGTGTTTTTGTATGTGTATGTGTATGTGGGCAGGTTTGTGTGCACACGCCCATGCTGTGTGTATCTGAATTTAACCCGGTTAACCCCAGCCTAGGTGAAAATCTGCTGCTGAGGCAGACTTTAGCCACAGAGATCCTGGACAACGCTACTTAACGTCACTAGCCATCAATATCTCTCTCACACACACACAAACACACACACAACGATGGAAACCCAAAGAAAATACACACACACACACACTGTGTCCTTTTTAGAATTTACACACACCAAACAAAAATACTAGAGATAACTCGCATGAGCACGTGCACACACACTCTAATTTTCACACATTTTGTTCAATGATTTCAAGCACACAGTCAAATCAGCCTCCAGCTGCACACAGCCTGATGTAATGAGCCCTCGTGCGTTTGGGTGAGGATCAAAAAACACACAAGCTGGCTTAAAGGAAAGGTAGTGAGGATTGTTTTTGCATCTTGCTATGATGATATATTTTAACTTCTGTGACACTAATTTCAAACAACATTGAATCCCCCAAAAATGCTATTCTGACCCATCAAATGACAACGACATTGTACGACAGAAAATAGAGCGTGTGACGTGATGTACAATACAATATATGATATAGCTTTCAGACATGACTGAATCCATCAGCTGTGGAGAGACGTACAGAGACAGAGTGACAGAATGAGAGATCAACTCTGACACAGAGTGCACATAAAAAAGAATCAAAAGAAAGAGTGAGAAAGTGGGAGAGTGCGTGTGCACTTGTGTGCATGTGTGTTTAAGTGTGTGAGGGAGAGAGTTTAAGTGTGTGTCTTCCAAGGCCCCCGTTGATCATCTTGACACATGTCTGAGCATTTCTGTCACTTTAATGTCACTGTGGAAATTCTGCAGATTAGTACAACATCCGTCATGGTGCTAGGCCGATCCAAGTCAACAGAACGCATGCAATATTAAACGCTAATATTCCCCACAGCCTTTTATGCTCCAATATTACAGAGACAGAAGAAAGGTCCTGAATATTCACTCAGAGAGATGACATGGACAGGTTTGGGAGAAAAGTGCACACAGGCACACACGCGTGCGCATGCATGGATGATCACACAAAAAGGACTCCGTATATACACATACACATACTGCACACACTCCTTTACACACAGTCTTTCACAAAGCGTAGCTCTTGTAGAGATCAATTTACATAAAACCACACACACAAATTTACCCATATTGCTTATTTCTGTTGCATCTCTAACACAAAAGACTGCACTGTACATACGGGTGAAAGGAAACGAAACAGATCGGGAGGACGGAAAGACATGAGACAGTAGGAAAAATAGAGGAACGAGAGGGATTAAACATGAGAAACAGAGTCAAACAGGAATGAATTAAATACTTAGAAAGCGAGGCAATAAAGAGTGAGAGGGGGTAGAGAAAACGGCTGAGTGAAATGAAGCGAAAGACAAACAGAGAGAGAAAGAGAGCTGATTAGAGATGCATGCTGAGGGAATGTCATTGTTCTAGTCGATTTGAGACATTATTTAAACTGAGACCCGGGAGAGAAAGACAGAGTATGAGAGAGAGAGTGATCCACAAAAGGAAGAGGATGGAGGTGGGACAGGGACCTAGAGAGAGGAAAGAGGAAAGTGGTGTATGAAAAGAGAAACAGAGAGGGTGAGAAAGAAATGGAGAAAGGAGCAGAGACAGATTTTTCTGCATTAGTCTGGAAGATGGCATAAACCTGACAATGCTCAGTTATTTTGCATGTGTGTGTATGTGCGTCTGTAAAAAGCGCCCTCTATGATAACTTTTATTTTAGTCTGGAGTTCATATAAGACAAAAACTATTAAATGCAATGGTGTGCGTAGGAGTGTGTTTGTTATTTGAGTTTGAGAGTACACAATACAAGAGATTGAACAGCTGCTGGTTGACAGCTGTACTTCTCCACTGATGTCCTCTGTCGCCTCTGTCTAAAAACACACACACACACACACACACACACACACACACACACACACACACACACACACTAATACACAGACGCGGGTGTATGAATGATATATAAGTAGTGAATAATGCAGGCTGTCCTGTGCTACAGTGAGGTGGAGCAGTCATACTGAACTTTTCACTGCTGACCGACTAGAGGCTTTGTTGGGGTGATGCCTACTATTACCTGGCAAGTTGTATTAGCTTTGTTGAGAGCAAAGGCCTGGTCCAGAGGTGGTGTCAACATCAAAGTTAGACTGAACTCTAATTGTAAGCTCAGCCCTGTGTGTGAATACTTGCTGAGGGATCACACTTTTGATTTAACTGGGAGGTAACGGTGACCAGAAACAAACTCAATCACCTGTGAACTGTGTTTCTGAATTGAAAATAATTTATCCAACTGTAAACCATTATGCACGAAAAGCTGGTTGTCCTGCATTTCACTTATTTACATAGACATCAAACACAATCAGTGGCTTTTGTTTCTCTACAATTGTACCATTTTGTGAACACAAAAACAATCCAAGCCTAAACTTAACAGTTAGCATTCAGACAGCTCAGTTACAGTCTTCTTTCCACAAAGTCAGGCAATGTAAAAATGTCTGAGACACCACATATTCTGTTATCATAAATTACCCTTGCAGGAATCCTGCGCCAACAAGGCTGACGTCAGCTGTCAGTTATTTACAACTTTAACAGCATACAGTGTATCACTTTATTTAGCAGCCTGACCGCAGTGATAGGTGTCTGTTGACCAAAATGTCAGGTTCAAAGCACCTGGCATTGCTGGTATACAGCATGTGTCAAAGAGCATGGCAGTTAATGCTGCTTAACGTCTCAGAATAAAACTAGACAAAAACAACAAAATAAAAAGGAAGGGGTCCTAATAAATGTGCTGCGTGCGTGTTTGTAATTTATTAGAGAAGTCCTCTTTATGTCGTCAAGAAGGAAACTGCCTAATGAAGACCATGAGGAGATTCTCCCCAGGGGAACTCCTCTACGCTCAGTGTGTGTGTGTGCGTCTGTGTTTATGTGCTTTAACTTGAAATAAGTAAGTAAATATCTGGGTCTAATAGTGCTATTGGTAATTAGGAATAAAAATCCCCAGAGAAAGCGAACCTGTGTTTAAATAGGTGGAACTTGTGTGTGGCAGCATGACCCTCTCATACCTTCATAACACATACTATATATATTACCAACACAGGGTGTGTGAGGTCCACTGCCACACACGCAGATGAGGTTAACACAACAAATAGGTTTTTAGGATGACATTTGTTACTTACATTGTTTCCCTCTGTGTGGCTCTCAGGCAGACACAGACAGCGGTAGGGCGTCACACTGGTATCACAGTGGTCTGCATGGCCGTGACACTCACATCTGGCCAGATGACAGAGAAGGAGAGAAATGAACATACTGGGAGGACCTCAAACTGCATTGTACTGATTTGATAATTAAAATATCAAATTTCTGATAACAATAAAAAACAAAAACAATGAAATGAAAAGGTAGGCAGCGAACATGAAAAAAGCTCCCCCTCCTTCAAAGTTTCTGTTGCCACCTCCTCCATCCCTCGTCCATGGAGAAGCAGTAGTGCCATTAGGATGTTCCCATTCAACATTTATAAATGCCATCCTGAGAATTATCAGAGCAACATAACAGGTAGCAGACAGCCCTGTCTCTCTCACGCACACACACATTTCCACATTACCAACAGTGGACTATGGTGATCAATGTAAATGAAAAGAAATTATCTCACTGCTGACCCTTTTATTTCTAACTTAATCCTGATTCTTATTTAAAATACTTGTTATTTTCCTGCCTTCTAGGTAGTCCTTCATGTGAACACTGTGTTGAAACTTTGTATTTTTTGCAAAAAGGTAATAAAAACTAAGCGTAAAGAGACTGGTATCTGTAGCCTGCAGTGTATAGTCTGAAAGCCTGCCTGGGGGTGCAACCTATTCAAACTATGGTGGAATGTGGGGAGAAAAAAATCACCAGAGGTTCTTTGACTTGATTTTTGCATGATTTAACGCATGACCAAAAGTGGACCTCCAAAATGTCCCCTGTTGCCTTGCCAGACCACTGAAGGTGAATGCGTAACAATGCTGTGGTCCTCTGTTGAATAGGTGCACATGTGTGCACACACACACACGCACACATGCACTTTAGAAAAGTCATTTAATTATTCATTCAGATATTCAGTTGCTTTCTCCCTTTCATTCTTCCCTCTGTGTATCCTTTCACCACTTCATATCACTTTCTGTTACAAGCTGACTGGGTATAAATTAAATCTGAAGCATGTAAGCAGTAAAGATTTTCTCTATTTCAAATTAAATTAAGTGTTCTTGCGCAATATTTCTAATTTGTGAAGCCTACAAGTCTTATGGCCAAAATACATGGGACACAGACACGGTGCAACATGTCTGCTACAGTATGACCGAAGAAGAGCATGTCCATTATGATCAACTGAAGCTGCTATACTGACCAAGGAAGCAGTGCTGGCCCGTGTGGGCATCACACGGCTCTTCTTTTTTTTCTGTTTTTAAATGATTAAAATGAATACCTCATAGTAAAGGGGCCTACGTAATTCAGCAGAGCAACCTTGTGTGTTTTTACATTTCAAATTAATATAAATGAATTAAAACAGTACCAGTTAATACAGTCGACACATTCACAAACATACCCTGCTCTGCCCAGCCTATGTGACGTGTTGGGTTCATGCCCCATGTATTTCGGCTGTTAGCTTTATTGCCTCTCAGATCTAGCAATGACTTAATTTACCAAAAAAAGACAAGTGAACTGCTACTTAAGAATCTATCCACCTCATATACTTATTGAATTTCAAAGATTATTAATCTGGTAAAATTATGTAAAAATAGAAAATGAACCTGCATTTTGCAAAGAAAGAAAGACTTTTTTACAGTCCAAAGATAACTGTACGAACAAAGCCTTAATGTATAGAAACAACAGCACTTTAGCTGTGATCGCCACCACGTATAAACAAAAAAAGAAAAGGGCACCACAAACAAAACCGCAAACTTAGTCAATACAGAAGTATGGCAGTAGGAAAAAGGGTGTCTCTTGGCCTAAAAGTGTAGTTCACAATCCTTTCTTTTAGAGAAGAAAAACATGTCAACTTTAAACTTTGACCACCAGTTCACCCTGTTTGGATTCACATTAAGGTACGATGCCTAGCTAACCTATCTAGACTGCTGTGTTTACATGTGCAATAAGTACCAAGAAGTTCAGTGACTATCAAAAAATTGCATACATTATGTGCAATAAACATTGTAATATTTACCAGAAAATTGTATGGAAAAAAAAGATGACACCTCTGTGCTATAATATCATTAAGTAATGTAATGTGAGAGGGACTTTGTTCTAATATGTAGGACAAACAATGCTCACGAGTGTAGACATACACAAAGACACATACTCAGGTTATGAGTGCTCTCTCTCTCTCGCCAACATGCCTATTTACATGCTTTATAAAGAATGAAGAGAGAAGAGACAGAGAGATGGAAGAAGAATGAAAGAGAGGGGGAGATGGGGAGGGATGAAGAATGCACAGATGAGATTTCAGCAGCTCTAAATCTCTGTTTCTCCTACTTCACTGTAACAAGCTACTAATTAAAACAGCTTAGAGGGAGGGGGAGTGAGAGAAAGAGTTAGAGATGATTGCCTCCTGCATAATCCTATAATTACCACAGTCATAAAAAACAGTCACTCTGTCAGTCTAATGAAGAGATGTGTTCACAATTACTCTCAGAAAGCTCTGCTGATACTCAACAGTCTGTGTCAAAATATTTTTCTAGATGCCGAACTGAGCTCACACATTTTAACAAATCAGCACTGGAAAGATCTTCAAGTGTTTCTTTCTACCAATTATGCCACTTCAATGAAATTTTGACAAGTGGCAGAAGTCACTGTTAACTAACAAAATTGAAATGATGCTACATATGGTGGTTCCTTTACAATGGTATTCTCAATGGTTAACCAATTGACTGTTTACCATTAACATCCCTAATTTGATGATGGTATGATGACTAGAATTTCTACTTCTCAGCGTGCAATTCAAGTTCTTCAAGACACACCACAGATCTACATGTCCAGATAAAATAATCTGTCATGACTGCATTTCAAACACCATCAACAACTTTCAGAAACAGATGAGTTACTTATAGTGGGATTTCTGCATAAATATTTGGAAGTCCTCACCTGCCACTGATGGTGATCTCATTGATGGCATAGTATCTGTGTCGCTGGTTCACCCCGGCTGCTCTGGTGTGGGACTGTCCCCTCAGGTGTATGCTGACCTGGGTGGCGTGTGCCATCTTCTGCAGGGCAGGAGTGTTGTAGAAGTCATTATAGCCTGGCCTCAGGTTTGGCTCTGGGGTCAGCAGGCTGAATATGATGTTACCTCCTGAGAAGGGCACATCGCTGGAACACAGGAAACATGAGCACACATCAAACCAAGTGTGTGAATGTATGTGTCTAGGTCACAACTCTTTAAGGGATCTCTATTAAGAGTTTTGAGAGCAGACTGGCTCTCATAACGGGCCTGGATGGTGTATGTTTTAAAAAACCCTGCATCACTGCTGATTAGACTTGAAAGAATGGCTTTTTGAAAACCTGTATAAAGTTAAACAGTGGAAAGAATATTGCAATAGATGCAAGATCTATTCATGCATATTAGGGTATTTATGTGCAGCATACATTTCAGCCAGGACCCAAAGCACAACACAGTGGATAGTGGCACAATGGTTCTGTTGCAGACATCCTGGTGAATTCAGCTAGTTTTTCCCAAATAAACCATGAACTGGCAGCATTGCTACAGCTGTAACTGTTGAATTTACAATACAACAGGGGCACCACACTGTTCTGTCACTGTTTTAGCTATAGCTACGTAGAAAGTAAATGTTAGCCATTGATCAGCTTGTGTTTGAAATTAAATTTATTTTGTTTCAGCTCTCACTAGCCCTTTCTAATTATGGACAATGATGTTCATCTCCAAAAAATACTTGTTTATCTGCACATGTAGACAAGATCCAAAAGGATCAGTAACAGCACTCCTGAAGCAGTACTGTAATTGGCTGCTATGAAAACACCTGAAATGACTGAGGCGTGCTTGAATTTATCTTGCCAGACACTCCAGAAGCCTCAGAGGAGGCAATGTCTCTTGTGGGATTAAATAAATCTTGCGAGATAAAAAACATAAATCTTGCAAGATCAAAGACAGTGCTGTTTTTGATATAATTATCAACCACTAATGTCACAGAGTGTGTTATTATGTTACCAGTGTGAGGTTCAATTGCTCTCATGCCAATTTAACTAATACGTGTTACTGTGCCAGGGAAGGTTGTATGTGATATCATTTGTCAGTCAAGTGAAAAATAAGCAATGACTACATAATCTGTGATCTATTCATACCTGTTCTATCTAGTGCCAACCAAGACCTTGATACAAGCAGCTATGCCAAGATTTAGTGTGTGAGACTGTGTGTGTATGTTAAGACTATGTTCCAAGGCCAGTGCTCTATCTGGTGCCAATCGAGAGTCTGTTACCGGTCATGTGCCAAGGCAGCGCTGTAGGTGGTTAGCTTTATAAACCCCGTCACTGTGAGAGTGCCAGTGTGTGTGTATGTGTGTGTGTTAACTGTATATGTGTGTAATGGGTATATGTTGGATTTCCTTTGATTTCTTTTGAACACACAAACACACACTAATGTGTGCATGCATAAATGTGCGTTTATATGTATTTGCGTGTGTTCATATACTTCTTTATTTAGTCTTGCCAGCAGTTTCTGTGTAATCTCCTCTGCCTTTACGAGGCTATGGCCACTCAACAGCGTACGGCGAGAACATGCGGTTCTGCTCTGGGGAAAATGCCCAAAACAGAAAAACAGACTGTTTGAGGAGTTTAATTTCTTTTTCTTTTTTTTTTTAATGACTCATGGCACTTTCAAATGGGTTGATCAAGTTGTGGCCAGAGATGACTTTCTCTTCATCTGACTGATGACACAGTAAATGGCAGTAAGTTATTTTAATTTCTTAACAGTGCCAAGCATCCTGCTAGGTCACAAAACATTCCCAAGAATTACTGATATCATCTAATTATAATGTGCTATTGTTCAGTAGCTATCCACTCAAAAATATTAAAGTTTCACAAACCTGGAATAGTTTGGATTTTTTTTTTTTGGATGGGTTTGAATGAGGTCTATAGTGAGTGTATTACTTACAGCAGATGTTGGTCGGCATGTGCCCACTTTAGAGCAGACAGGAGTACTGTCATGTAAGCTAAGAAATGTACTACTGCGAACAGGGAGCTGCAGCAAAACGCATTATAGACACCTAAAAAAAGTCCCACCGATCATACTCTAGGGCTGCCCCCAAAAGTCGACCAAATGTTAATCAACCAGAAAGGTCATTGGTGGCCAAGATTTCATTGGTCACTTAGTCGCAGAAAGAAAAATCAAACAAACAAAAAAAACGTCTGTCTCTAGAATATGTTGCCACTTTGCCATGCTGTCACTCAGCCTTTTCCAATGGGGAAGCTGCTATCTATGCTCTTTTCAAAACCACCAGGCGCCATTAAAAAAAAAACAACAGTAATTTTTGCTGAGTTGCTGATATAGCACAGCCTTTATCAGTTAGTGTGGTTGAATTATTGTGGGACTTTGGTGAACGTGTACCAACCTCTAAAAACACCAGTCACATAATAACACAAACAACAATCAACAATCAATTAATCAGTCATTAAGAATTTGATCAAACATGAATTTTATTCAATCAATATCAATTGATAGCCTATGCAATTCTATCATAACATATGCAAAATGTTGACGCATTCAGTATTGTTTGGTATGAGCAAAGTTTTTATGTTTTTATGAAATCAAGATTAATTGATATATTTATCATTAATTTTACAAATAATCAATTAAAGTGCTTACAGTTTGCAACCCTAAAACTAACCGATTGAAGCAATGGCAGACCTCCTCATACAACCTCTCTTCAAAAAGATTCATCCCCCCTTCAAGCTTAGTATTTACATGTTTGTTTGTTTTTAATTGATTTGAGGCAGGGCACAACCACCACTTCACCTTGCATACAAGTGTAAAATTTTGTGTGTTCTTTTTCTGTGTGTCATTATATCAGCGTTTTAGCATATCAGAAAGTAAGAAAGACATTTTGAACTATTAAAAATTATTTTTTCTAATTGTTTACACTAAAAAATTCAGCATACCAATCTTTTTTTAGTAAGGTCAATAATACTGACTATTTGTCATGCCCACCCACTCGTTCACACATGGTACGTACCTGGGCAGCTGCAGACAGTTGACTGAGTCCGGTCTCAATAAAGGCCCGTTGTTCTGCATTTCAAACACACTGCAGTTTCTGGCCATATATTGCCAGTCTAACCAGGGCTGTTCTGTGGTGGTGCCATTCTCAAGTTCTGTGAGGTCAAGCTTCCGTCTCTGGATCAGGACTGACTCAGGCAAGATCCCAGCAAACTGCACTATAACATAGAATATCTAGTGGAGAGAGGGGTTAAGGTTAGCATGAACAGAATCAGATTTGCAATACAGATACACCTGTTCAATGTACTGCAATCCAAAAAAACAGGCATGTGATAAATCCTACCATTGTGTTATTGTTGACAGTGTCAACCACATTTATTCAAGTATTTGGTAATATTCTAGGCCATAATAAATGGTTATTGTTTTGCATCATGTTATATCAAGATGAGACACTAATGTGTAATGGTGTAGACAAACATTAGAACACATTGGTCAGTTACTGTACCTTGATATAAATAACATTTTAATGATGACTCTAAATTATAATGAAGGGTTTCAGTTAAAAACAGACAGCCGTCACACAACACATACAGTAGACACACAAGTAGTTTCCCCTCAAACCATCTGTGTGTCTGTGTGTAGGTGTGGGTATGTGTGTTAAGTGTTATCTGCCCCTCTACAGTGTGGGCTGGGACACTGGGTTACACAGCAGGGAGCGCATTAAGCCACCACCACTGCGCAAACTCACACACACACACACTAACACACACACATCCCGAACTTCAGAAAGTGTCTTTTATCTGGGGACTTGAGTTGAGCTACCACGTCAGGACAGCTCCCAAAATCCTGCCCACACTCACATACACACTTCAGAGAGAAGAGGGACGAGTCTTTTGACAGCCCCAGTGTCGACAACGCCCAAATCCAGCAATATCTCTCTCTCCCTCTGCCCCCCCATCTGTCTCTCACTGCAGTGCTTAGAAAGAGGATGAAACTACTGTCCAGTGCACATACAGGTGCAAGCAGATAGATACAGTACAGTGTTTGTATTGTGGCATTTCAATTGTACTCCACAGTGACGGAATTCAGTTGACTGTCCAACCCAAAGTAGCGAAAGATGAATAGGCAGGTAAAGAGGCTGATACACCATTTAGACAACACAATGATCTTGGATAACCCACATTTGCTGCCAAACTGACGAGGTCAACACTTTATTTAACATTAAATCACAACTCAGACTACAGTTCTGTGCACATGTCACACTGCTCCATGTTGACATAGAAAGGCTGAAAAGAATTAACATCATAAGAATACGATAACTCCACTGTAGATGTTTACTGCAACTTTGAGCTCTGTAAATCTTACATTCTGCTACATACAACCTTACACACATTTTAACATGATTGCATGTTAAGACAAATAAAGATTAGACACTTGGAACACTGTGCATGTATCCCCATATCAACATTCAGAGTAAATATTGCTGTGATCACTTATAATGAACAATTTTTTTTTATATAGTACATTTAAAGTGACTGGGTATAATTCTGAATTAGCTATACAAGCAGTCTGAATGGGTCAGTGGCATCAAATGGGGACTGACATCATTCTGCATAACACCTAGGGTTGGTGTGTGAAAGTGGTATAAGTGTCCAACATTGTTCAAACATGTCAACAGAATACACATTGTCTAATGTGAGGATCAAACCTAAGGCCTGACAGCTACAGGATGGTATCTTTACTCAGCCCACCATACCAGCTGATGGCAGGTTTCAGGATAATAATACCCTTATCCACAGAGTACAAGTGGGTTGTGTTGGCATTTCATGACCTTTTCGGCCTTACCAACTCAGGAGCTGCATGTGTCTCCGTTTTCGTGTAGAAGAATAAGGCCATGTCACAAAAAACATTGTTTTAGGATTCAGCCTTCTACTCTGAGTTTCCAGTAAATATGGACAGTAAACACAAGCAGCCCAGACAAAGGTCTAGCTATACAGATCAAATACTGTGCACCTGCTAAGAGTAAAAACCAAGGGGGAGAACTAAGGACGCTGTGGTGCAAAACTGCCTATACAAGCTGAACTTCTTTTCTCTGTCTCTTGGTTGACCAGCTCAGGGATCCATTTGCAAATGTTAACATGGATAGAACAACAACACTGTAAACTCTTGAAGATAAGTTTGCTCTTTGTCAATTCATCTTTAAACTGACACAACAGGGTGGTGAATTGATTTAATGATAAATTCAGTTAACTCAGTCAATTCAGTCACCACATACTAACCCAACAGAAAAACTGATGGTAGGTACTACAAGAATCTTAGACACCCTTTTTCAACCACTACTGCAACTGAAAAGTGGCAAAAAAAAATTGATGGAGCAGTCACTTAAACTGAACTTAAAGACCTAGAACCTCAAGGACCTATGGACCTGAACCTAAATACCATCTGCCTGCCTGTCTATCAGTATTATAGATTAATGTGAGTATGGGCTTGGGTACGTGTGTATGATTAGATGTATTACCTGGTATTGTCCATTCACTAAGTCCACAGTAATAGTGACTCCTCCATCCAGTTCCTGTGTAGTCATGATCTTAGAAAGCCATGTGGTGCCCATGTCCCGATCATTGATATAACTGAGTGGGTGGGCATTAAGGTTGAGTCTTAAGACTCTGTCATTGGTGGTGTCCTCAACACCGTTGGGAATGCAGTATCTGTTAACAATGACATTTTAAGTTTAAGGTATCTTAACTTTTACATGAAATAAAAACATTATAATATAAGTGTTCAGTAGAGGAAAGTATCACTAAAGGGTGAAGCTTCAGAGAGCCATTAAGAAATAACGAAAGGCAGGATCATCAAGATACAAAAATAAAGGTCTAAATATACAGTTCACTATTTTAAATACATAAGAAGTTGTGATACTGTACCTCTCAACTAAAGGGTGTACCCTGGGGTGACTGGGAGGACAGCGACACTCTGGCTGGGTATGTAGCTCTGGCAGGATCCCGGAGTATACTTCCACTATTTCCCTGTTAAAATAAGAAACAGCAGACAACATCTAACTATAGTCGCGTTTCCATTACCCCTAGAAATCACACAACCTAAATATCACAATAAAAAACTGGTAATGGAAACACCTATATTTCGAAAATCCTCTCAAATATCGCTAAAATATTTTTACGCTCTCATGAGGTTTTTTTTCAGACATGTCGATATAAAAGTGTATCGCAAAAGTGTAATGGAAACACTTTTTTCGCATTTACACGTCATCAGCGTCAACGGACATGACGTAGGGGGTCACACAACCAGTTCATTTTGAGGAAGATGGCGCGGTATGTGTGGACAGAGGAGGAGATGGAGTTATTATCAAAAGCAATAATAGCAATATTATAGTCCCGAGACGCATAATGCTTTCGGCCAACTTCCTTGTCTCGCGGGACGGACGAGAATTTAAGAGAATTACGGCTAGTTCGCAAAACACCTTTCAATGGAAACACCTGCAAGTAGCATTTGAACTTTGTCGAAATTTCAGAAATATCGGTTTTATTTCGCGAACAACTGTAATGGAGACGCGATTAGTAATACGACACTGAAGCAAAATATAACCCTAACTGGGATGAAGAAGGGATCAGTTTATTATCATATGGCATAAAGCATGGCTATGTTTTATAAAATAATAAAAAACATTTGATACACCAAAAAGGAAAGAAAAAACACACGGATCGCCAAAATGTGGAAGCACTCTTAAATCAATCCAAACTATTGTTAGTATTGTGAAGATGAAAAAAATGACACTGACCAAGCAAAGCTTTGTGTTAACTTACATTGTGAGATACAATCCTAAGGCACCTGTTGACATGCCTTCGACTGAACATTTAGTACAAAGTGGAAAATCAAAGGCACAATTTAAAAACTCAATCTTTCATTCTGTCTTACCCAAATCTTGATGAGGGAAACTTGTAAGCTCCAAGTCCTCACTGTGTGCAGTACATCACTTGTAAGCAAAACACTAATTGCCTTGTATTGAATTCTCAGGAAAATCCTCTGGAAGCAGTATGGATCTTAAGATGCAACGATTAGCCTTCCCCTTCTTTCCTCCAGCCATCTTTCCCTTTATCGCTTCATTCGGCTCCTCTTCCCTTGTTGCTTTAATCTATAAAGTATCCCTGTCTATTTCTCCTCATTTCTATCCCTTCATCCCTTTGTTCAATCTACCAATCTTTTGCTACCTCTTCCCCTCCTTTTCCTGTGTCAATCACAGTTTCCTTCCTTCTTCCTTGTAACCCTTTTCTTTCACAATACTCATTTCCTTTGTTGCTTCTTTGATTCTTCCCTCTTTCTCTCCCCACAGCTGCTCATTACCTGTCCCTCTGCCACACTCTATCCAACTCACCTGTTGGTCAGAGTGGCTGGATAAAATCTAAAGTCCTGCATCCGCCCAATGAACTGATAAGACCCTGGAGAGATGAAAAGAGAGGAGAAAAGAACATAAAGAAGGTGTTAATGGGTTTGTACTGAAGGCAGTGAGTGAGAGGATTTCACAGTGTTTAGTAGATTATCTTATCAGTTTCTTGATAGCAGCTAAGTGAGGCTGCCCACAGCTGCTTATAATGGCCAAGTTCATGATACAAAGCCAAACAGGATCGGCCACAGTCTACATTTGCTGCCACTAGAGAGTAGGGGGGCTTATAAGGACAAATTCATTAGCTTGGTTTTGAGGCAAGGGCCAAAACGGGTCTGTCTAGGGATAACCAAGTATTACCCAAATCCAGTGCTTCACAGGGCTTACTTATTAGAGTGTTTCCTCATGCCGTTTTTAACTGAATGGCTTCTCTTTTTTTCAACAGAACCACCAATTCTGTCCCTTTATCCAAAAACCTATGTAAGTTCTGGACATTTTAAAACCTTTTTTTTAAACTCTGACAATTTAGCTGCAAATAACTTTTATTTTCCTTATTGATGAATCTTTTGATGCACTGATTCAGTTGGTCTATAAATGTAAGAACATTTTTAAAAATGCCCATTACAAGTTTCAAGAGCACAAAATGACATCTTGAAAATACCTGTATTGTTCAAACAACAGTTCTAAACCAAAAGATATTAGCTTACTGTCATTGGACAAAATATAGAAGGAAATCTTTGTATATGCTCATATACATCAGGCACATTATGTAATGTAGTACATACACTGCTACATGTAGCTTCATGCTAATATCTTGGCTGTAGATGTTGTAAATTTCTTCCCAATTTTGGATCATATTCCTTCTGTAACATGTCAACTTGTAAAGATACCAGATTACTGGTGACGTTTCATGGTAGCAAATGCCGCTATACTCCATTACAGTCATTTCCCTGACTGCAACGGCATGCAGAGATGCTGAGAACACAGATACGGAAGACCTGTCAACACTGACCAATCACAGCAGAGTGGCCTTTTTTGGGAGGGGGGGCTGAAGAAGACGTTTCAAACAGAGGGTGAATACTGGTATATTCAGGCAGACAGTATGAGAAAAATGAAGTCTTTTCTATACATTAAAACATGTAAAGATAATCCAAAACCCAAAGGTAACCCAAAACACAAAATGAACCTTAAAAATGAGCATAATAGGTCCCCTTAAACCACTTTTTTCTACCATTAATACATGTTTAAGTTGGTCTTATAAGTGACAACACATATTTTCACAGAAAAAACAGGAGGGGAGCACTTTGATAAAGCCGTCTAGCTGATGTTGAAAACAAACGATTTGCAAAGAGGTAAATGCAAAGATGTTGGACACCAGATGCCACGTATATCAAACATGCCAAAATACCAAATTCTCTTTATCAAGCAAACATACACTGGAATGTCTCAAACATATGGGCACAATGTCCAGACGCACATGTGGGTACTGGAATGCACACAAGAAACGCCATCAAACACATAAAGGAACACAGACAAGCCCCCAGCTCATCTCCACACACAACCATACATACGTGACAATGCTGGACACAACATAAGAGACCCACACAGACGATGATGCTGGTCCAAAGAGAGCCGGAGTCTTTTAGTGTCCAACAAACTTCTGTCTAGTTTGACAACAACTCTTAGAAGAAGGATAACGTCTCTGAGCATCGACAGAACCCCTGCCATGTCTAGCTTTGTCTGTGAAAGTGTGCGTACGCGTGTGTGTGTGTTAGAGGCTTTACTGTGTGAATTCCAAAAAAACATCCTTACTTTAGAGAAAGACAGTGTATGAGTGTGTGCGCATGTGTGTGTGTGTGTATATTTGAATTTGAGAGAGGCTTTGCCATGTTTGGCCCAACTACAGTGTGAGCGTGTGTGTGTGTGTGTTGCAGGGGTGTGTGTATGTGTAAAACAGAGAGAGAGTGAGAGAGTGTTATGGGATGTAAGTGTGTTCGAACAGTGTGTGGTTGTGCAGCCTTAGGCTTTGGCTCAGGATTTCTTTAGCGTGTGGAAATGGGATTATGCCTTCCTCTGAAAAGCACTCTCCCTATTGTTACTGGGATGATGCAAGGTATAAGCCTTAATTCTCTCTTCTCTGTGTAGGTCTCTGTCTTCTCTCTCTGTGTTTCAGTTTCAGTTATCCGTCGCTCTCAGTTTCCTCTTCTGTGTTTTTGTGTTCTTAGAACTGATGACAGTTAATACAGGCAACCAGGAGTGGTGTGTGATTTTTGTCTAGTTTTTTCTTTCTGTCCTTCACTGGTGAGACCAGTGGTCACTGATGGTAACAGCAAAAGCAAACTAAGTGGTAAATGGGCTGCATTTTTAAAGCCCATTTATCCAAAGAGCTTTACAATACAAAGACAACAATGGAGCAACTGGTGTATTTGTTAAAACAGTGCAAGTGAACAAATTAATGTTGTTTTAATGGCCTTTTATTGGCTTTTGTACAAAAGGCCATGACCACATTAGAGTAGCGAACTCCACCAGTAAAATTTTAAATTTGTTCATAAGGTTGTGAATTCATTTTCTGTAACTACTTATCTTGTTGGGAGTTGGGGGGGTGCTGAAGCCTATCCCAGCTGATCTTGGGCGAGAGGCGGAGTACAGCCTGGACAGGCCGCCAAACTACCACAGGGCTAACATATAGAGACAGACAACCATTCACACTCACATTTACACCTATGGGCAATTTAGAGTCACCAATTAACTGCATGTCTTTGGACTGTGTACCTGTAGAAAACCCAAACTGACACGGGAGAACATGCAATCTCCTAACATGCAAACTCTGCACAGGGTTCAGACCCCCCACACCGGGTTCGAATCAGGATCCCTCTCTTGTGTTTAGAAGCTTTTAGGTGTGATTTTTAATGGGAGAAAGTGTTTCTAAACACAGTCATCCCCTAGCTGCAAGTACGCTGCTACATGTAGCTACATGCACACATCAGTGAAACATGTAATCTTGGTGACCAGTGTTGTTAATTTCTCCCTGATTTCGAATTGTTTTCTTGCTAAAACACATCCGGTTTCACGGTATAACATGCCGCTATTCTCTTTTATAGTCATTCCACTGGCTGCAGTAACGCTACTGAGATACAGAAGACCCAGAAACGCTGACCAATCTGAGCAGTCTGGGCTTTTTCAGGAGGGGGCCTTAAAGAGACACATCTACAAAGGCAGCGGGTGAATAAAGGGCCTCCAGTACAGACGGTATGAGGAGAATAAAGCATTTTTGTTTGTAAACATGTATTTTGGGTTTCTGCTAGAACAAGTGTGAACCTATAAGTGTCATTTTAAAAGGTCCCATATTGTTACACTTTTGTGACCATCAGTATGATTTGAAAAATACACACCACTGCACAAAATTAATTCTCTTAGAAGTTACTAATGATCTGTTATTACCACCTTTGATACAACCAATAATGGTATCCTTATCAGCCACTTTAAAAATGTGGGTGACATTTAAAGCTCTGCTCCTGACAACTTCTTGCTGGCAGGGTCCCCTCCAAAAACAGACATAGTTGTTAATCAATACATCTGATCAGCATTCGCATAATCAATCCACTGATCAGAATTCCAGACACACCCCCGAGGTTCAGCAACCACACACACACGCACAAACACGCGCGCACACACACACACACACACACACACACACACACACTACCTCTCTCTCGCTCCCCCGAGCCAATCACTTGCATTGATCACAACCACTGATGTGATCTTCAGCTGATCAGATGCTACCTGCTGTGAACTAGGGATCAATGCCTGATAAACGAGAAGAAAAACACTCGTTTATCACTCTGGAGATGAACGGATATCATTTTTCTCTCAATTTCTCTCCTATTGACTCTGAGACGGCTCCCAGGCACCACCAATCAATCACAGATGTGTAGTTGAAGGGGGATAAAGGCTGGGAGGAGAATAAAGGTAGAGTAGTCATTGACACCATATTTAGATATACAGACAAGATAAACTAAGAGGTAATTTTTCTCCACTAGGAGGGAAGAAAACAGATGGTGGTCCCTCTGAAGGCCGAGGGTTGTAGATGGGGCTGATTTTAAGTTTGAAAAACAAATGTCATGCCTTGCTATTTGAGATTTCTGCAGCAGGTTTAAACATTTACAAACACAAATAACTGATTGCTTATGATTCCAGCGATGGGAGTAATAAATATTTTAAATAAATGAATAACTTATTATTTTAATTGTTTTTGCATTTTGATGTGTTTGATATATTTTAAGGCCCTGATCACACACAGTGTTTTAGCAGCTGGAGGCACCTTTTTGTAATTGATTTTAATGAGAATGAAGCTTTTTGCTCGCTGTTTTTGCGTTGCCCTCTAGGCACCTGGCGTTTTTGCCAGCGTGCTCTGAACTTCTCGAGTTGAAAAAACTTCAACTCACAGCAGAAAAACGCCCCACATCATCTCTTTTTTCGTCATGGTCAGGACAACAAGTTAACAGTTGGTGAACAATGGAGGAGAAACTGGTGGTAGCAGCTGCTGGATACAAAGCACTATACGGTCCAATAATAGACAGCAGGTTGTCAAGCTGCCCCCGAGTCATCCTAAAATATGCCTGGAGATGGCCATCAGTGATGCAAAGCTCCTGGACCAACTGGTGGTGCTCCCTGTAATCCACCCTCTTTTTTAGGATCTCATGTACCCACACAGATCTCTCTTTTCCTGTGCCCAACACACTATTTGCTGACAGCCTCTCACCTCAACCAGAGCTACAGCAAGTACCCTCTGCCCGTCCATTTTAGGAACTAGATACTAATTACTGTGGAGAAAAAAATGGCAGATTGATTACACAGTAAGGTTAGTGTAAGGATGTGTTGGTGTGGATGCCTGACAACAATAAAAACGCTCAGCAAGAGTTTCTTAAATTTTATTTTTACTAGTGGCATTCAATTTTTTAAAAAAAGGCTGTGCGGTGTGCCTCGCACTCCGCAACCTGCTAAATGCTCTCTGTGTTATGCAGTACCACTGAGGAATCTGAGAAATCTAGATTTAATGTATCTCTAAAACAATGTAACTTGTCACGTCAAAAATATAAAAACAAAAATACTTGTGTTAAAAAATTAGCAATCTTTACCGTTGGAGCTGAGGCCCACCCACATGGCACCATCCTCGCTGATATCAGAGAGCCTGTTGGTCAGAGGTTGCGTGTCGAATGGTGTCCCATCCTCCTCAAGCCCATCCAGGAATAGACTCACACGCCTGTCATGAACCTGAAAAATCAGGCAGAGTGAGACCTAAGTCTTTGGTGCACAGTTTCATTCCAGGCTTTATATTTTGTTGAGCAGTGTACATTTTCTGTGGGCGAAAATCAAAATGGGTCTTCAAATTGTGCTACACCACTTTGTTTCCCTTTTCAGAGTAACATAGACATTTGATGAGGATGAGGAGGACCTGTGTCATCACATAGTGTGATTTATTGTTCAAGAAAACTTAGTTGAATTTGTCTAATAGCATCTATGTTCAGTGTTCAATAGCATCTAACTGTACAGTAGGTTTTGGAAGGGAAAAAGGTACAGAGATAATCAATTAATAAATCAACAGTTCCATAAAGCAGCATTGGACACCATTAAAAGTCTCCCAGCACCACAGTGGAACCCGTACATGTAAGGGAGCGGCCTGAGGGGCAGATGCAGCAGTAAAGGCCTAGCAGCAGGTTACTGCTGTAACACACAACGTCTCAGAGAGAGTGGCAGCTGCTCTGTGTGTGCATATGTGCATCTATCTACAAAAGTGTATGCACGCACCATTGGTGTGTTTTTGCATATCTATGCATGTGTGTGAGTGTGACCATGTGTGTGTGAATTATACATACGGCTAATCTTCCAGCTCATTTCCCCAGTAGCAGAAAGAGCCTCAGGCTAAACTGCCTCAGCCGCAAATTAGCTTTCTGTTTGACCAAAAATCTCCTCTCCACTCCTTTCCTCTCTCCTTTCCCGATCTGCTGCATGAATATTAAAAACTGCACGGCAGACAACATCGTCAAAGCAGGAGCAGCTCCCTTTCACATCAAACCCAGGCAAAAGAGAGATACTTCCATAAGAGGGGCTCTCCTCCCCCTAAAAAACTTTAATGTGCCCTGTCCTACTCTCTCCCTTTACCCCATCTCCAAATCCTGTGTTTAGGAAACACACTGTGGGACCACTGATAAACACGACTCTCCCTGTCTTACCAGAGTCCCCCTCTCCTTCTTCATCTTTCTCCTCTCTCTTCTGCTCTGGTCCTCCTTGCTTTGTCCTTTCTCCTCCTCACGAGGTCATTTGATTCCTTCACCTTTTTTCTGTTTCTGAGTTCCCTCACCTCGTTTTCATCCCCCCCCCCTCTCTCTCTCCCTATTTTTCATAACCATCTTTACTTTCTCTTCCCTCTCAGCCGACGACTTCCCCCTCTCATCTCCCTTCCTGTCTCTTTCCCTCATGTTTATCTTGCCCTGTCGCTCTCACTTGTTGTCAGCTCTTTAGGGAAGTTGAAAAGGTGTGAGGAGGGAAATAAGTCCAAGTCAAAAAACGCCTTTAGGGGATGAAGGCAGGCCCAGACAAGTGTCTGCCTCTCAGAGGATAGTTAAGACGCCCAGACAGACACTTTCATGATGGCTGATTGAAGACTAGCAAGCGCATGAGAGCAGAAGAGAGAGCGCAGGAGAGAATAAGAGTGAAAAAAAGGGAAGAGAAAAAAAGAGACAGGAGGGAGAAAAAGAAAAGTCAGAGAGCGGGTGTAAGAGAGGGAGCCAGAAGAAGGGCCCTCTTTAGGAATCTCTAAGCCGGAGCTGTGTGGCTCTTGGGGAGATGTGAGGCAGTTGTCAGGCCTGATGTAAATGAATCCTGAAGCGCTTCATCCTCCTTAGCCGCCACGCGCCCTTTTGAAACACAGCCAACTCCCCTTTGTTAGCTTTCACAAACACTTTCCCTCTGTTTTTCCCTTTCCCCGTCCATCTGTATTTTTACCTCCTCCTTTCCTCTACCTCTCTTTGTCTCTTTTAGCCAGTGTAACTTCAGAGTTCTTTGAGAATGGAGTGGAAAAAAGGAAAAGGAGTAAGGGAATTCTTTAGTGTTGATAACTAGTCTCATTTGGACTGTGTCCACTAAGTACAAAGGGAAGAAAATAATACTTTATACCAATCTTCTTCCGTTTTTACACAGGATATGTATTTTGTGAGGGTTTCAAGCGGAGCACTTTACGGTACCATAACAGCATGCATTTTTTAGATATATACTGAGCTACCTAGAGTCCAAAAGTAGTGATCATTAACTGTAGTTAATTATGAATTCAGATTTGAAGTGTGCATTAGTGCAGTATATACTGTAAGTGTATGTTATATTTTCAATACTCCTGAGTGTCATGGTCTTGTATATGCCCTGCTAACAATCTTTCATATGCAAAGGACACCCATTACACCAAATCTTCAGTTAAATGTTCTTTTAACGATTGTGATGGCACTATCTAAACTAGAATTACCACCTCATGGTTGTATGCCTCCGTGAACCACTGAAGTTACACTTGAATGCTGCACACACATTATCCCCCCCGGCTGTACAGAAGATCTATACCAGTGGTTCCCAACTGATGGGTCGCAGGTCCAAAATTGGGTTGCGGGTCCTTTCTAAATGGACCACAAGTGACTCAAGAATGTGTCAAGTTTATAAAAAACACACTTTATTTTTAGGTACAGTGAATCCTAGGCACAGAGCTTTTATTTTCAAGTGCCATTTCTTGCTGTACAGTGAGCAACTTAGACACAGCACACTAGCTTGACGACATGTTTAAATGCAAGTGTGACACTGAATATATTAAATTGTGTGGACCTTGAACTAATGTATATGGAGAAATTTGGACCCTGTGACTGAACCAGTTTGGAGCCACTGATCTACACAATCAGCACAGTTTTAAGGTGGACACACAAGATTAGTGTCACCAATTCAGTATCTCCCTTGTTCCTGAGTTATGACGTGACTAATGGCCAGAAGAGTGTTTTTGCAGAACATTATGATGTCACAGTGTCACAGTGAAGTTGACCCTAAACCTTTTAGATATATAATGTCATCACTTAATCATTTTATCCTGGTTGATATTTGTGCAAAACTTTGTCATAATTATCAAATTAATTCTTGAGTTATGGCCATAAAACTAATTAGAATTTGGTAGTCGAAGGTCAAAGGTCCAAGGTCACAGTGACCTCACGTTTTATGGCCATAACTCAAGAATTAATTTGATAATTATGACTTCGACTACCAAATTCTAATTAGTTAATTCTGTCTAAGTGAACATTTGTGCCACATTTTAAGAAATTCCCTCAAGATGTTCTTGAGAAATCACATTCAAGAAAATGATGTAAGGTCACAGTGACCTTGACCTTCAACCACCACAATCTAATCAGGTCATAGTTGAGTCCAAGTGAACGTTTGTGCCAAATTTGAAGAAATTCCCTCTTGGCGCTCTGAGATATCCCGTTCATGAGAGTGACAGACGGACGCATGGACAAATGAATGAACAATGCGAAAACATAGACCACATAGAAATAACTGGGATATATCTTTTTTCCATAGTCATGCAAACCAATGCTACAGGTCATTAAATTGATACACAACTGTTTATTTCTCTGATATATTTTTGTTTCTGCTGTTTTACCTTCCTTTAATGCAAATCCAAGGATTGAAGCTGAAAATGGAAGGAGAGATGGGTTCAGCAGGGTTCAATCCTGGGCCAGCTTGGATACTGAATCTAACCCTTGCACCACCTGTGGTCCCTGCCACTATTCATGGCTCCATTAGTACCTGGTCTGGTTGCATGCGGTTTTCTCCTGCATGCAACATTCCTGCAAAGCTAAGATTGTAACTAATGACAGCTACTAACTGCATTTTTTTCAATACATTTTTTCACATTATTATCCTTTCCTTATTAAACAGTTTCCTTCAAAGGTTTCTGTGCTCTTAGGGAGTTTCAAGCACCCTTTCGCTGTGCAAAACCCACCCCACTGGCAATGTTACCACCTAAGCCTCTCTAAAAGCCCAGGGAAACCCTGAGTGGAAAGCTTTTAGTGATCTGTAGACTGGCATTTTGACTAAAGCTCTTCTCGATTTTCACACTCTTGCCAAGCCATGGCTCAGTACACAGTGTGGACAGCAGTGTCTCTTCTAAGCTCACTTTGTAGCTGTGGGCCACAAAAGTAAGAGGTGGTAGAGAAAATATGAATAAAATTAGCTGTTCCAGTCATACAAAAATATTCAATGAATTATATTACAGTAAAATAGAAAGCTTTTACTTTTGTAACCACCCTATAACAAAAACTAATAGCTGACTGTATCTTGTAGATTGAAAACTTATTGCTCAGTAATGCTTAAAAAGGAAAAATCTGCTTTTTTATCTGCAAAAATCACACACAAGGACTCTGCATTATGTACAACTGAAAAATTTCCAATGACCTGAAAAGCAACCTTTGCTTTTCTTCTTTGCAATGGTAAAATGTAGGACAGTTTGTACAAAGCTAACCGCAAGGATAGGTAAGGAGAGGAATTAGGTGTCAACGGGCTGCAGCAGCAACACTTCCTGATGACCTGGGTAAATTTCCATTAACTTGATCCAATCGCTCAGTGACCTACACTTTACCACTGAGGACATGAGATTTGCCAACATAGTTGTCAGGTACAAAAAAATGAGGAGTTAACTTCTGTATTTGTTAGTAATATATTTAACAATGATTTTATGAATGATTTATCAAAACACATAATGCAGGTGTGCGTCCTTTGAATGTTAAAGGAATAGTTTGTATTTTTTTAAGTGGGGTTTTAAAGAAATTTTTTAGGGTTAGTTTCAGATTCACAAAAGTCACATAATACACAAACAAACTAACCGAATGAGGCATCAGTAGACCAGTCATTCCCGTGTTCTGCGAGGTAAAATTACAGTTTTTGGTGGCTTGGAAGAGAGTTTAAATAATAGCTTCAGTTGCCCATCAGAAAGGGCTGTCTGATGGTGAGGTAAAGCAGTGAAAATATTCTGAATATGGCATAAACTTAAACTGTTATTGATTTTTTTTAGGTGGCTAAAGTATGTTATTGCTGCCCTCGCCCACAGCAGTACAATCCTTAGCTTCTATGGCAGTACTCCTGCTTGGAGCGTGGCAACCATCATCTCCTGTAGGTAATACACTGACTATGGATAAATACCTCATACAACCCCATTTTAAAATATCCAAACTATCCCTTTAAATTTAAATCCAATGTAGCGAGCATATAGCATTCATACACACATAAAACCCATGTCTGGTTGTAGCACACTATAAGCTGTTAGTCACTCTCAAATTGAGTTTTTGAAGTAACTCTCTGTTGCTATAATCAAAATGTAGCGGTGTTTCAGACAGGCTGCTGTCATACTGCACTTACAAACCAGACTAAAGCCTTTCAATTCATCATGGTCAAGGACAGGTTAACCACAGCATACAGATATTCACCTGACTAATTCTCATTATTCTAAACAGCCAGGTGTTATCCAAACATCTGACATGTTGCACACGGTGTCAGACTTTAAAGTAACATTTCATTTATATGTGTACACGAGCTATCTTAGCTGCAGGTGACAGTTTGAGGTCAAGGTAGATGAAAAGGACCTTAAGGAGGACTAATACTGGAAATACTAGATACATATTTTACTGCTGTCCGATTAGTCTCTTAAAAAGCTAAAGCGGTGCAAGGCTCTGTGCAGGAGCTTAATGTTTGTTTGTGTCAATGTGTGTGAATGCAAAACACCAGTTTACACACACTTCTTCGCTTTCTGTTTGACCTTTCTCAAAGAGGATACTGATTCAGACCATCACCGCTATTTTTCTCATCCACTTAGTTCACATCCTTTTGATCAGCTCCTCTGCTTTGCTCTGACACTTATTTCTATTTACACAACAGAAGACATTTAACGATTAACATCTCACTTTTACATTGGTGGTTCCCCCTTTTTCTGTAAAAGTGAACATACACATAACCAAAAACAACCACTGAAACGGAAGTGAGATAATAAGAACCCATCCTTCATGCCCTCCTAAAGTGAACAACTATAGTCACCTAAAATAATTACTGTTATTTACTTGATATGGCATTTATATGCTAACTTTAGAAGGTGCAGCAAGGGAATAAACACACATACATCATTCAAACTTGTGCTGAACAGCCACACATATTTATAAAACCATGTACGTACGGATTATAAACCCCTCTTGACAAACATCTGATTTTGGGGCTACATGTACATCAACAAAATTTACTTAACTTTTTTTTTTATCATCTTCTCATCCATCGTCTCCTTTAATACCCTCTGCTTAATTCATGTTCTCCCATCTTCTCTTTTTAAATCTTCCACCTCTCCTTTCCATCCTCACATCTCCACCCTCCTCTCTTGAACTCTGCTCAACCATCTTTTGTTTTCTTTTCTCAGACCTTCCCCTCTCTTGTTGCTCCTCTCGTGCTTGTCTGCTCTTCCTCACCTATCTCTTCCTCTCCTTTTAACCTCCTCTAATCCCTGACCCCCCGCCTCTGCCCCCACGCATCCTGCCTCACCAAACTCCCTCCACGCAGCCGCTCTCCTCCGGATGTGTTGCCCTGTGACTGACATCCCACTCACTGATAACACACCTCATTCCACAGCCAGGGAAGCTGTCATTTGGGGGAGACGCAGAAAAAGAGTGAGCAAGGAAGGAAGAAAGAGAAAGAAAAAGTAAGTGGGACATGATGGAGAGAGGTTGGAGTGAAGAGTTTAGTGAATGAGAGAAAGACATTAAGTTGATAGAAGAAAAAATGGATACATAGGAAAGAGTAACACAGAAGGAGAGACATTTTGGACAGTGTACAGGGAGAGCAAGAGAGAGGTGATGCTGCAAGTTGGGAGAAAAAGAGGGAGAAATTTAGATAAGTAAAAATAAAATACATCGTAATGGGGGAAAAAGATGCAGCAACAGAAATGAAGCAGTGAATATGTTAAATAAATGCAAAGCACTGGTTAAGACACACCATATGATCACTTGATTTACTTACTTAACTTCAAGTATTGCAATTTTTGGTACTATTTTTTAAACACTTTTATGCAGTTATTTATTTACATTACCATTAGTGCTTTTGAAATCACAGATTCTGCAACAAATTTTGGGGCGTAACAGGCAATGATGTGATTCTACAAACGCAAAAGCTCCAAAGTGCTCACTTCATTAAAACTAAATTATCAGTAGCTCAACTACACAAACTGCACAGCCTCTGTTTTAACATGTAACTAATTAGCTAACTAAATGATACAATTGTATTAGTAAAAAATGCTTTTTAAACTTGCACCAAAGTGAGGTTAAAACTTCTTTTGGTCAATAGCTTTTGTACAAAATGTTCATGAAGCTTGAATTTAAATCTTAAATCTACACCCACTTCTCCAAAATCATCTTGACCATTATACATCCTTCAAAAGAGAGCAACCAGGACAGTACACAATGTGGGGTACAGGGAACACATGAACACACAAATTTTTAGATCTGGTCAAATTGAAAACTGCAATAATCATGTTTAAAGCAGGAAATAATTAACTTCCAGGCAACATTCAAAAAAATGTTTGGTGACAGGGAGCAGGGTTATAACTTAAGAGGAGAATTTAATTCTAAAAAAATAATGAATGTGTTTGTACAACTTTGTGTATTTCAGTGTATGGGGTGGACTTGTGAAATGGGCTGCACAATGAGTTGAAACAAAGCATGAATATACATTGATTTTAAAAAATATATACTATATACTTATATTTTTGGCAGATATATAGATGAGGAAAAGCTGTTAGGGGAGTGCATATATATTGTGTGGTACTTGGACTGTAAATAACCTGGGCTTTTTATTTAACTGGGTGGTAAATAGGCTTGGGTTAGTTGCATATTAGTTGTGAAATAGATTTGGGAATTTGTTGACATAATATATGTGTTAAAAAAAGAAATGTAAGAAAGGGATAGGGACATGCAAGTTTTACTTCTACCAACTCGTTTTCGGACACTGTTATCTTTGTCTAGTTCGTTTTTTTATTTTTGTGTTTTTATTATTTTGGTTTGAAATAAAGTCATTCATTCATTCATTCAAGGTTGAGATGATCTCAGCTTGACAGACTTAAAATTGGACTAAGATCATCTTAATCTTAAAATGCCTTTTGGAAAACAGTATGCTGGACATTCACGGATATTCCTGTCCTCCAAATACAAACCAAAGTGAGTAAAATCAAAAAGTGTAATGTGACTTTATGCATCTCCAGCTCTCTCCACTTTTGCGTCCCCAGGCATATTGTCACCTTTCCCTCTCGCTTCCTCTAACTCTCCCTCCTGTTATCTCTATCCTTGTTATTCACCCTCCGAGCCTCTCCCACCCTCTTTACTCCTCTCTCCCCCCTATATACTTGCCCTTACCCACTATGAACTGTTAGCAGCTCTGATGTACAGCCAATATTCTCTCTATCATATTAGCACGGCTGCAGTGTGTAAAGAAAGAGATAGGAAGAGGAGGAGAGGAGGAAAGGGAATAAAGGGAGAAGAAGAGAGAGAGGGAGAGGATGGAGAGGAGACACATTTGTTCTACTCATCTCAGCGCTAAAAGATACAATTACCTCTCACAGCATATTATCCATGTTTTATACCAGCCCAGGGCCCCATGCCTTTGCCTTGCCGTGCTCACCTCATGTAAGGCCCATATTTTAACACTAGCTATGACAGTTTATTTAAGAAAAGAAAATTGTCCCCAGGGAGATGGAGAGGGAGAGAGAGGGAGTGTGTGTGTGTAAGGGGAATGAGAGAGAAAGAGGGAAGGACAAAGAAGGTGGAGGGGGAGAGACAATGAAAAGGGGGAGAGAATGAGAGATAGATGAGGCAGAGAGAGAGGAAGAGAGAGACAAAATCATTCTCAAGAAAAAAAAGCAGAGAGAAAAGATAAAGAGAGAAAAAGAGAGAGAGGGGACATTTATAAGGTGACACATCAACCTTTTAATAAAGACCATAAGTCTCTAAGACTTTTTCTTTCTGAGCAGAAAGCAAAGAGGGGTCCCATTTAACAAAACAGAGACATCTATGAGAGCGTACAAGGAAGGAGGAGCACATACAGTATCACACTGCAGAAGGAGAGACATGCAGAAATAAGACTTAGTGACAAGGCTTAGACGCACCAAATACGCTTCTGCTAGCAACGGGTCCTGATACAGTATCAGGTTTTGTGTTGGTTTTGGGCCATGGTGTTCTTTGATGTAGGGCCCTATGAAATCTGATTTAATTTTTTCCCACATTTCTTTTTGGTTTTTCCAAAGTCTGTGCTTTCCCTTTTAATGTTTTTCTTATTCTTCATAGTTTAAGCACATTTTGTCATCAAATAGAGTGTCTAATCATGTGGTGAATGAATAATATCCAACAATTCAAAGAGAAAAAATTCAAAATTTAATGAATATCATTGAATTTGATGTAATAGAAGAGTTGTAGTACTATTATTTAATCAAAGGAAGTGCTTAAATACAGTTAAAAAACAAAAAAAAAGCATCCTTTTGTAAATTTAAGTGCTTCACATCTGAGCTTCATGTTGCTCTGCTCTAAATTTGGCTGTGAGTGTCAAATTCCTCAGGTTTTTCTTTGGATGTTCGCAGGGTCCAACAATAATGTTCACTGTCAACCCAACATCAAAGAATAATGTAATGTCCCTCACAATGTTAGTGTGATTTCTTGTTGTAACTTCCTGTGATTATAATCCAATTAATTTTATCTTCATATATATTTATCTTCATGCATACTGCAGATGGATGTAACAAGGTCAATTATACAGCAGTAATATGTGTAACAAAGTCAAATGTACATTTGCAACATTAAGCATTTTAATTACACAATATTTGTTGCAGATGTTATTACCTGACACACTTAGGCCTCCATAGTCAATGTGTGGGACATTTGATACTCAGTTTTGTATCCCTACGTTCACCTTTGGGGGTACCCCACCTATAAAGGGGTGTCTCCCGCCTGACATTGCTCTTGTAGTAATTTCTGTGTTTTAGCACAGTTAAGCTATGTTTATAAGTTCATTTTATGCTAACATATTCCTGTGTCACTTAATTTGTGTAGGGGCTCGAGTTTGTATGGTTGTATTTGACGGAGGATTTTGTTTTCACCTCTTGTTGTCAAGAATAAACAGAGATCACCTCCCAAGATATCCACAGGCTGGGCCTCTTTATATCAACACAACACAGACAACACTAGAGTCCACAGGGTAACACGTAGTCATGCATGTAACCTGGGCCATTGCAATGCATTTACAGGTGGTTTGACCACAAAGATGCAATTGACAGCTGGGTTGATATACAGAAACATCAGACACTGCTTCACGACCACACAAGAAGCACAGGAGGGCAGGATCTGACCTAGCTTGGATGACCAAGAAAAAGACTGTGGTCAAGCTGGAGTTAGCTTTCACTCTGCGGTCAAACCAGCCAATGTTCAAGTTGGAAACAAACACGGGCAGAGCAGAGTAAAGTCTCAGCTAGTAGAGCAGACGAGCCAAATTAGCTGGCTGATTTATTTTACTGGCCCAACCTAACTTTTTAGACCCGGTGTGTGTGGAGGAGCTGAGCCCCACACTCAGTGAAAACACCAACACAGAGAGCAGAGGACAGAAGCAGCATCACCTATATGACACCAAAGCGTAGCAGCATAGTGCATCCTTATCTCTGTATCAACAGTTTGCATCCATGTATGTCAAATGTTTTAAGTAGGCATAGAGTAAATGCCCAGTAGGAGAGCAGAATAAAAAGAAAACTTATCACTTCAGATGTCAGGTTGCGTGTGAGGAATTTGGAAGTACAAGTCAGGTTAAGTCTCATCTGGTCTGAAACACACAGGTACGGGCCAGGTTCCAGCCTCAGCAGGTGGATACAGAATTCTACCACCAGACAGGAACATTAGTTTGATATTCACTGCTTAGCATCTTCTTCTTATAGTATTATTTTTTTCCAAGATTCTTTTGCTCTTAATAGGGTTACTAACCTATGCCGTGCAACTTCTACTTTAGCATGGATATATCTAGAAAGGGCAGGTTAACATAACATATGCTCTTAGGTGGATCATTTTATCCAAAGCACCTTGCAGCACCCTTGACGCATACATTTTTAGCACTCATATCTCACAGCTCCAGTGGGAATGAAACCCCTAACCCTGGCCATGTTAGTGCCTTGCTCTCTCTATTAAGTTGGACCAGACTGCACACTGGCATGAAACGCTGATGTAAAATAAATAAATAAATGGATTTTAAGACAGAAAATCTCAAACCCTGCCGCACATACACACACCTTTCTCTGCCTCTCTCTCGCTATGTAATTGATGCCAGTCTCGTGCCCTTTCGCCTCCTGTGCCAGCGGGCAGAGGGCTACCATAGAGGTGTCCGCTTCACCCCTACATAACAACCTTGCCTCACCTTCACACACATGCACACGACTGCAAATACACACACATGAATATAATGTATTTAGTGCACATACATGCATGCAAACACACACATATAGCCTTACAGAGGCGTGCACAAAAAGTGGCTCCATGCACACAAAGTGTATGCACATACACTGTATAAAACACACACACATTAACTTTCAGTCTGTCTCACAATCTGTCTCTGTCACTCTAGGTGGGACAGAGAGGAAAGCATTAGGGTAACTTTATGAAACAGTGTGCTATGAGTCTATATGTGTGTTTGTTTGTCACAATTTTACCTTTTGGCAAGTCTGTCTTATCTTTATGTGTTCCTACTTTAATTTCTTCTCTTCACGTCAAATTTCAATTTTACTTTACTCTCTTACAGCAGATACTTACACATGCCTTATACTTGCTTTACATTCATCGAGCAGCCTATCACAGCAGCAGTACCCACTACCACTACTTGGGAAGGCTCAAATATTGAAATTAGAAGATATATTGAGGGAAAGCATGTATGTATAAGCACTACTGGAGATTAAACCCACACTAGCAGCAAAATTAGAAGCAGTCATGGAGAAGTAAGATAAAAAAAAAAGGTTATTATTTTCCTACTACAGTAACAGTACCCATGCATGACATGGGACACAGTGCACGCTGTGCCACTCATAGAAGACTATTGGTCACGTGTAAAAGAGTGGTCTTCAATGAAAACCTTGGCCCCCAGCTTCCATTTCTGCAAGGCAAATTTTAAGGCTCAAATTGGTGCAACAACTTAATCAGGGTCAAGTATCTTGGTCATGGAGAAAAGTGGATCTTATGGCCGAGAAGGCAAGAAATTGTCTACATGTATATCCAAGGTCGGAAATAAACTTTTTCTAGCGTCTGCCACTGTGGCAGCAAGTGGTTGTTGTTTTTTTTTTTTTTTTTTTTTTTACACAAAAAAAAATTCTATGCATGGTAAATTCCAGTGTTCAAATTACACCATGGCTTTTGGAGGAGCCTTATTTTTTTTAGGGGTAGAAGGTTACTGTATACATGCACACACATAGATGAAAAGTGTCTGCCCATGTGCAAACATAATAACAATGCATTTCAGTTCATACAGACCAATTATCAACTTTTATGCTAATTTCTCCCCTGCTCCGATCCGATCTGAGCTCATCCACCATCTCTCTGTCTTGTTTGACCTACAGACTCACTACACACAGAGCTAGTCTTTCAGATGAAACTGGCAGTGACGTAGTGAAGTTGATACAGTAACAAGTGGGCGTGTATGTATGTGTGCACACCTTTTTATTGAGAATTGTTGCTTAGAATTTAGTGAACTTCCTCTGTCAGTCAAGACGAAGTTCTGTAGTCAGTAGTGTTGCTTTCATACAGCAGTTTGGAGCAATTTAAAATGTGTAGCTCTATCCAGTCATACGCTAACCAAACTAAACGTGTCTTTCTGTTAAGCATTTTCCCTGTTTGCCAAATTGGCAGATGGCCTGGCGATTTTACCCGCCACTGCCAACAATTTACCCACATTCAGCAGGTGACGGTGTTAATTTCAGACCCTGCCGATATCTATGTTAACAGTGACTATAGGTTTAACTAAAGGTACTGGTAACTCGTGCTCCCACAAAGTGTCAAATCCATGCTAAACCTATATAAGGATCAAGGTAGATGAGCTGTTTCAGATAATGTATGTTGATCATTTACACCAACAGCAAACACAAAAGAAGTGAGGAGAAGTAAGAAAGAGGAATGCAGAAAAGAGTGGGAATGACAGAGAAATGAAAGTACAAAGGAGAGACAGACCAAGAAGAGAGGAGAAAAAGGCAGAAGAATGAGAAAGAAAGACAAAACCCGTCTCAGATAGAGTAGGGGCGATGAGGCATGTGCACATGCAGCTTTGCAAGAAAGAAGGCAAGAGAAGGAAAGACTGCATGAGAATAGTCGGTGCAAATTAGTTGCCTTCTGCCGAGACCAGACCAGTCCTTACACAGACATACGCACAGGGCCAGAGTCTTACAGTGTAACTGTGCGTGAAAACATTCATTAAGCTTATTATGGCATTCAGTCGAAGTTTTAGCAGCCAAACTGTCTGAGAGCAGAGTAGTGGAGCAGATGAGCTGTCAGGGTCTAGAGAACAAATTGTAGATTAGATAGGAACAACTAGTTCACTCCTTCCAATAACCACAAAAATGGTCGTGTGTGTGTGTCTTTGAAATCTTGAATTGACCTTAACTCCTGACGACACTTGCACACTGACCCACTTACCCTCTTTTTTCATCTTTTCTTAACAATTCTGTTTCTCCTCTCTTTTCTCTGTCTTTAGCAACAGTTAAGAGCCCTCTGACAGAAGTAACCAGCCGTGCGTGTGGTGCTGTGTGTTTGTGTTTTTAACAGTAAGTAAGAGAGTGTGTGTAAATGTACGTATGCACAAGTGTTAAACATTCATGCAGCCGTGTTGAGTCGTGATGGGACCAGTGTGACTGGTTGTCCCTGCTACTGCCTCATCCGATAATGCTGATTTGCTCAGGCACTAACAGACGGACCCCTCTGGGGGTCCTCCAGGCACACAGTCAATCACTGGTACTCCAAAAGATAGTACTCCAAAGCTATTTAAATTGTGAACTCCCTTCCATTCTCTTCTTTCCATCTTTTGCAGTCTTTTTTTGCCACTTTTTTCTCTTCTTCTCTCCATTTCTCTTTACACTGAAACCATCTCTTTAGATTTACCCTAACCCCCGACTTACTACATATCTTCAACTCTCACCTTTGTATATATTTGATTTTTGTTTCTTCCCTTTTCATAAAATAACACAATAGCACAAAGTGCAAGACATTAGAAATGAAGAGGCATACACCAAAAGGAAATATCCTCAAGTTGATTTAAAACTGATTTAGAGCAAACACAGAAGGTCATGTAAACCAATGCAACATTTTGTCTCTGCCCTTCAACAGCGTCTCACATTGTCGCTCTCCTGATCTGTCCTTACCAGAACCACAACAACTATTGAATGGGCACAATACTAAAATAAATGTCATGTTGATGAGGTGACAAGAGGATGTAAACAATGAGACCAAAATAACAGAACTTCTCACCCACAAATCTCATGAACCCACATAGAAATAAGTTCGCCCAGTCTCTCTCCCTATGTGCTTCAGCCTTTCCTTCATCTACAGCAAGGGCCAGAGCAAGTTTTAACTTTCAGGGAAATTCTGTATCACACCTACTGGACGCAACCAACGTGTCTGAGGTGAAAAAAAAAACACTGCACCTCCAAAGCACTCTTAAGCATTCTCAGTTGGGTTTTCAGACAACCACCTGGTCTTTCAGTTGAGAAAAATTTTTGGGTGTACATGGCCCCTGGCTGCCACTAATTTATTCTGTCACTCCCTTATTAGCTCACTCACTCTACGAAAGTCTGCGCCTCTCAATAGTACAGCATTTGCATAGGAATGGTCATAAAATGGTATGACAATAACAAGACCTTTTACTTTCATGCCACACAGACAACTTTGCAGTCTTAACACAGCCCTGCATTTGGCCTGGCCCACTCTCCTACACTGGGTATAGTGTTCCTATCAACAACATAGGACACACCATCCACCATTACCAGTACTGGGGACGGTAAATGCAAAGAACTCAAAGTGATAGTCTTTGGTACTGGGGAAAACCAAGCCCTCAGGAACAACATCTGACTTTGAAGCCAATTTTACATAGTAGCCAAATATTTTGAGTGTTGCTTATGAGTTACGACATCCAGGTGCTTCATGTGATGCCATGAGGCCTAGAAGGACTTCTTCCCATAGACTTACATTGTGAAAGAGTTGTCTGTAAATCCGTGGATCAATTTTTTTTAGCATCACAGCTCCCTCAAAATGAGTTGTTTCATTATCAAGATTTGAGCTATCCAATCTGATAAAGTTTAGAAGAGCTGCACAGTTCAATCGTTTCCTTTGGCTGGTGAAAGGGCTCCATGATGCAAAAGATCCAGGTGAGTTCAAACCGTAGGAACAGGGCTTTTTTGGCTTCAAGTGCCACTAAGCAACTTATATACATGATCGATGCCCTGCCCCCAGCACATGATCTGGTCCCTTTATACATCCATGGGGAAAACAAACGCACTATCCTCCTGATGTGGTTTGCAATGGTTGACGCACTTCCTTTGTACCATAAATTGAGCCTTCATTTTTCAAGAGATTGTACCTAGTGGGCGACAGAACTGCACAGTACCAGGGCAACAATCTAAATGCTGATGGTGTCATTATACTATGGACTTTACATTGTGCAAACAACATCTACTTCATAAAGATTAGTTAAAGTAACAAACTTGTCAATTTCTACTTTAACGTGAAGATACTTAGGATAGGATGTACAGACTGCACATGCCTTATTATTTTCCCAAACCAACCATTGTAAAACTAGAGTCCAAGGTGTCAGTGCTCACTGTTGTCCTCATGCAATCACAATATGTAAGGCACCTCAGATAAAAAAAAACACCCATCAGGAGAACAAGTTATGTTAATTTGTTGTACCCATCCCTCCTTTAACCACAGCAGTAGGAGAGGTAATTTTCTACGTACAAGGATAACTACAGATTGGTAATAAATTCTGCAGAAATGTACAGGAAAGTGAATCCCTCAGTAAACTGACTTCATAAACATCCCTTAACAACACTGAGCCACCTCCCTCACTTTACCCATCTCCTCACTCAGTCCCTCCCTCCCCCAGGCTACCTTTTCCTCCACTATTCTCGACATCGTTACCATAATCAGATAAGACAACTACCTAGGGAGCACCAGCATCCCTACAGCACCTTGCTCCTGGCACCGTGTGTATACATGTGTGCGTGTGTGTCTGTGTGTGTGTGTGTGTGTGTGTGTGTGTGTGTGTGTGTGTGTGTGTGTGTGTGTGTCAGTGTGTGTGAATTGCTCCTGGCACTTGGAAACCCGTATTCCTTTTGACTGTCTTTTTGGTGTTTTGATCTTTTCAAACCGACAGATGACTGGTGTGTGTGTGTGTGTGTGTGTGTGTGTGTGTGTGTGTGTGTGTGTGTGTGTGTGTGTACTGTATGTGTGCAGGAAAGGTTTCTAAATTACCCAGCTCCTTCATAGGGTAATGTCTGTATTGTGGCTGACAAGTCTGCTACAAATTACAGCTGAACTGTGAGTGCGTATCTGTGTGTATAAGTGAGTGTGTGAGTTGATAAGAGTGTGTGCATGCACAAGAATGGGAGTATGCGAATGGTGTTTGAGTGTCAAGGATGATTATGTTATTCTTCTGACTGGTCAAAACAGATTACATCACCATACCATTAAATGAAAAGCCAACTGATTCACAAGAATACACACACATACACACACACACACATACACACAAAGTTTAAAAACACCTCCAAGCCACACCACCGCAACACACTTTTAGCGAAATACCTGCAAGCCTAACACTTTTCCATGCCAAAATGGACATGTACAACAAACATAGATACTGTGCAAACAGAAGACATATAAAAACCTGATCCCTACAGGGCATTCACACATACTGTACACATGCACACACACTTGCTAGCAATTGAGCCATAAGCAACACTACATTTAGCCAACAACATAGTAGACTGCCAAATTACTGTACCAGGCATCAACACCAGTCAGCTAGCCAGTAAACTAAACTGTCACATTAGGTTTTCTGGCTGGGTACAATTATTTAAAGCACTGGTCCACATGTATAATTTCCTCATTCGTGGCGCACCCCTCTGGTCTTTAATTGTGCTTTAAATCAAACTGCAGTTGATATGCAGTACTTTCTTAAATCTACCTGCTTTTGGGCACCTCCAGCCTCACTTCTAAAAAATGAACTGGAAGTTTTAATTTTGACACAAAAACAGAATAAGAATAGGAAAGCCGCTTTATGATACCAAGATTATTATCTATTTGCAACGGACCATTAGTCAAGGACGGCAACTTTTTACAATGTGTTACCTTTTTTCTGAATAGGTTTATTTTTTAGTGTCTCTTCTGAGTTTGACATTTTGGGAAAATTTGCCTCTGCGATTTCTTGCTGAAAGTGAGAAGAAAAGACTAATACCATTCTCATGCCTCTGTGTTGGTACAGTGTTGGTAGACAGTTGGTAACTTTTATAAAAAATAATTTATTGTCATATTTCCCAACACTGCCACTCTATTCTGAAAGAAGTACATGAGACAAATAGTCTGTCAAAAAAATCACATCCCTCCTCCCCGCTACTGCCTCTAATGGCATTTGGAAGAATCAGACCATGGTGACATGGTTGACTGTCATGTCAATCGCTCCATGAACTGCGGTCAGACTGTCAAAATGGGTAGCGTTGATCAAATATAAATCACGATTCTGTAACTGCGTTGCCTTTTTCTCGCCTCAAGTGTTTTCAGACACATATTTTAGTGTACTGTTTTGTTGTAAAATGAGACAGTTGGTCTGGCTGGTGGACGGTGCTTGGTGCTCCCATCCAACTGTCTACAACATGCAGGCCGGGTCACAAACCTTCTCATTTTACAGCTAAACAGTACACTAAAAGAAGTTTCAGAAAACATGTGTGGTGAGAAATAGGCAATGCCAGAAGAAAATCTTGATTCATATTTGATAAGCGCTGCTGAAGTTTGCAAGCTGTGTTTAAAGGACGAAAAAGAAACTACTCAGTTCTGCTTGGTTGTTTTCGCTCACATGCAGTAAGGCCATTAGAAATGCTACAGAGCAGTAGAGTAGGCAGAGGAGTATGAATTGTTTTTTCACGGATTATCTGTCTTAGTGCTATGTTAATATAGTGACATTTTCAGCAAATATGAAAAAAGACATTTTCTATAAAAGTTAACAACTGTAGCTTTAAGTGTACAGCTAAAGCCTGAAAGTAAAACACCTATCCTGGCTCTCTCTACAGTTAAAAACACACCGTACTAAAACCTTCAAATCTTAGTAATAAATCTGTTGTATCTTGTTTGTTGAATCCAAAAGCAAACAGAAATGTCAAAGTGACATGTTGTGGTTTAACATGCTCTGATGCATTAACAGCTGCTCAACACTGGAAGAACAGCAAAGGAGAGTTCATTCATGATCATATGGAGCTGCATGTTGCTAGGAAAAGCTGTTGGTCTGGGCATAACAGCCAATTGGTGCCTGTGCCTTTTTGTGTTTTGACCATTTAAGATGGACTTTATTTGAGAATTCATGATATAAAATATCAGTGTTGTATAATGTCATTATCAGTGCATGTGATGGCAAAGTGAGTGCCAGAGAGGGGCAATGAAAAAGGTTGACAAAATTCAATAAAGCCTATTAAAATTCATGCCAGGTCAAATAAAATTGGGCCAAAAGATTCCACAGATAAAAAGTAGTCAAACAAACAAGTTAAGTAACAGACACGTATAGTGATAAGGCTTGTCATGGTGACCATGTTTTCTCCCCAAGTAGCCCTGGTGTTATTCAGAGATGCTGAAAGAGAAATACTGTCCAGTGGAGTAATCTGTAAAACGATACTCTTCAACAGAACAGAAACACACACGCACACAAACAGGGATTCATTTGGGGCCTCGAGACTCTCTCCACTTCACTAGCTGCCATTTCAGAATGATCAGAGCTTTTGAAAGCCTTTTTTGGTCCATGACAGCCTTGTATTTCTAACTTCTGATGCCTTCTAAAATTTCTAGTCCATGAACCACTTAGGTCAATTGGCTTTGGAGAAATGAAGGAAAAAAAGAAAACACTAACCCCAAAGAGAGAAAATAAATGCATACATTGTTAAACTGCAGAAAGTACAAGTAAGTAGTGCATGTAATACAATAAGGAAATTTAAGTCTTCCATGGATCTGCAGTCTCCTGAGGTTTTGTGCTTAGGGTAAATAAATAAGTTTTTCCCATTGTAACTTTTCCATTTTCCAACTTTCATCTTTGTGTTTAGCACTTATTCAAACCCTAAACAAGGTTCTCCATAATAACAAAGAAAGATGCAAAGTTTATCTGTAAAAAAAAAAAAAGTAATATGTCAACAAGTATTCAGTTATTATACTCACATTATGATACTGAAACTGATGGTGCCAAACTGTATTTACAGGATCCCCAGTCTACCACAACAACCCCTGAGTAACAAGATGGTGATCCACAACATGATTACAAACATATCCAGCAACAAAATTAAACAACCTTACATAAGTGCAGCATTAATTTCTGTGTTTTACATGGTAAACCAAATAAAATATCCACAGACATATAAATATATTAAATAAAATAAGTGAAAGCTAAAGAGTTCCAGGGGTTTTGAAGTTAGTTTTCTATACAGGACATAGTCGTTTTTGAAATGTGTGTTAAAAGTGTGAGGCATCGTCTGTCTGTGTATGTGTGTCTGATGTAATGTGTGTGCCCCTGGCCCCAGCAGCTGTGCCAAAGCAGATGTTTGCCAGTATAATTACCACAAACTCGTAGAGAGGAAGAGAAAAAGATGGACAGAGAATGAAAGAGAAACACAGACAGTGAAGAAGACAGAGAGGCAGCATGTCTGTGATAAAAAAAGACCATTCTGCTTTCACAACCCTTATGAAGACCGTTAAACACAAACCTGATTGTGTTTCTAAGGCAGACTGATTGAATTTCATGCACACAAACTCACCTACAGATGCACATTAACATTCATGCTCATAATCACAGCGACCAGCTATGGCATCATGTTGAACAGTTGGCAGTTGTGTCTCATGTCACCATTAGGATCCCGAAACCCTTAAGATTTTTTACCTGCAAAACGAGGTGTGTCCACCTCTCCAGTGTAAGCCTTCCCTCTGTTCTGAAGCTGACAGTCAGAGGTGTCTGACTGCTGGACTGACCATACCGCAGCGTGACCGCCTGCTCGGACACTGTCACAGAAAAAAACAACTTCTCCACCGAGCTCTTCTCCAGCAGCATCCTGAGGGCAACAAAAAGAAAAGCAGCACAATGATTTCAGCAGCCATAGACAGTTCAGATAGCCCATTTAAATATCTGGCATTGATAAGCTGTTATAACTTAACTCAGAGGGAAGACGGAAGGAAGAGTGGACTCTAAAACCTATGGAGTTGAGCGCCACTACACACATTCACACACACAGTCTCTCATTCTGACATTTACACACGGAATATCAATATTTTACATGACTGCTAGGTTTGAGCTGCTACACTGGGTGTAGACACAGAGACACACACACCCTCCACGTGTCATATTAACCACCATCACTGACATTTTATGGGAAATCATGACTTTTATGAACCCAGAGACACATACCCTATAAATCACAGATAGATATATGCATGAGAAAGAGACCATATGTATGTATGTCAGCGGGTATGTATAAGTGTGTGTGTGTGTGTGTGTGTGTGCGCGTGTGTGTGTGTGTGTGTGTGTGTGTGTGTGTGTGTGTGTGTGTGTGTGTGTGTGTGTGTGTGTGTGTGTGTGTGTGTGTGTGTGTGTGTGGGGAAAGACAATGAGATAGAATGCCAAACAGAGACAATAAATGCAAGAGAAAGTTAATACAAGTTGTTTACTTACAACAACTAAAGAACTCATTTACTGGACTAAGATTTCCTTCATTGTTCAGGAGGTTTTATCGGAAGGACAGAGGACTCTTCCTCTCCAAAACAAATGGACCAAATGATTTAAACCATTACAAAAACACTGAATAAAGCAGTCTCACATTAAAAAAAATCTGTGTTTTTCCTACACAGCTGGTCACAGACAAGCTGCTATCTAGAGCTAGTGGTAGGGGGGAAAAAATAGACACAGCATAGTATCGCAATATTTTTGTGTAGCAACATCGTATCGTCACAAAGTGCCAAGTATCAATTTTTTCATAAGACTGAAAAACGGGACTGAAAACTTTATCTTATTAGATAAAACCTATGTTGACAAAGTTTTCCTTTGGGGACATAATTTACAGTTGAAAAAAGGTATTAAATTGCAATACATCACAGTACATTTTATTGCAATACTTAGCATATTGCAACATATTTAAAATCGCAATAATATTGTTCATGACTCAAGTATTGTGATAATATTGTATTGTAGATCCTCTAGTGAGTCCCACCCCTACCTACAGCCAGTGTTTGGTTTGTCTGTTCTGGACTATTGTAGAAACACGGCAGCAAAACATGGCAGGTCTCCGTAGAAGAGGACCCCTTTCTTATGTAGATATAAACCGCTCATTCTAAAGTAAAGTAAACATGACAAACCTCATTTTCAGGTGAACATACACATAAGAAAACTTACTATATCATTTTCCATTTCTGCCCAGTAATCCCGCTAAATCACACCTTTAAATTCTGACATATAGGTACATATCCTGACTCAACTTTGCATTACTGTCATTACTGATTTAACTGCATATTATATTTCATGATTTACTAATCATTTGTTTTTTAAAATTTCCGCAAACAGTGAAAAATGCTCAAATATAAAAATTTGAGAAGCTGAAACCAAACTTTAAGCATCTTCAAAGTCAATATGCATTAATAGATTGTAAAATGATGGTTGTTTAATTATATTTTTGCTTATCTGTTTCAGCAATTATTTATTCAATATGTTGCTAGGGCAAAGTAAGGTGATGGACAGGGAAAATACAAGTTGCCAAAAATTTAAAAATAAATAAATAAATAAATAAAGCTTTTGTTGTTTTTAAAATAAAGTATGACAACAAGTACTGCTTTCTATCATCTGTGATAATCATGGTATGTGCATTTGTGGACAAACAAAAAAAATTATCAAATCAAATGAGAATCCTCAAACAATACAAACATAACTTCATAGTCATAATGTGGAAGTATGGCCATGCTATGGTAAAAACTATGATTTGTAAAAGCAGGTGGCTGGCTCTGTTCATTGTTCAGATGGGGGGAGGGATGTGAAATCACACAGAGGGGGAGAGACAAAGCGAGAGGGGTGAGGAGAGATGGACAGAGGTGAGGATAGAGGCCTCCTTTCATCTGGCTTCTTTGATGGCAGCCATGATCGTCTCTACAACAAAAGACTGATGGCCAACGACAGCAACAGAAAGAGAGAGAGGGAGAGTGAGAGGGGAGAGATATTACTTCCATTCAGATGCATTCAGCCATACAGGTGTCATGTTCGGCAAACCAAGACAACAAGAGTTGTCTGTCATCTGAATCCCCAGACAGACAACTTCACAAACAAAATCACAGCATGAAATTTAAAGGAGTGACTTGATCTCTGTCTGATTCTCCTTCTCAGAGTTAAATTTAACTGACAGCAACATTTAAACTGAAAATCCAGTCAGTTACTGGAATACATGTGAAACCTGTCTAGTGTTGCTCTAGGGCTTTCTTCAGACCTGTCACCATTGCAAAGTTATCAGTCACATTAATCGCTGCAGCATGATGTGGAATACGTGCATGTTGACAGACTTTTATCTCATGAAAGCTCAACAAAACTATAACAACTTACTTTAAATATTTGTTTATTTCACAAAGATGAAATTATTTTCTCACTCAGCAATGCCTTTCTTTGTGTGTCCACATGGAACAAACCATTGCTGATCATATGAAAAGACAATCTAGTAAAATTTCACCTCATGCACTACATTTCATTTTACCACAAAACTACTCAGTCAAAAGGGTAATAGTAGTACTTATTAGAGGGCGAACCAAATTTTAAAAGCCAGTGTTAATTGTGTTGATGAAAACTATGACAAAAATATTTTGTCAACAACCTTTTTACCGTGCCGAAAACAAAATGATGACGAGCTACAAATTGATCTTGATAATAAAAACTAAGACTAAGACTAAGACAAATCTATGTTTCATTTTTGTTGACAAGACGTGACATGATGAAAATGTTAGTGGTGAACTATCATTCAAATGCCGTATGAGTGATGGGCTGTTAAACTCCAGTAAATAGTCTGAGATAGTGTGTTGTAGTAGCCAGCAAAAACACACTTACCGGAGCAGCAACAGCTATTGGTGCACCTTGTGAGCTGTAATTTAGCAGTACATAAGCAGCCGTGTGTGTCTGTGTGTGGATGGTGCAGTTGTTGAATGGATTTGTGGAGTTTGACAGTTGCAGTGGTGCCTGTTAGCAGTTAGCTCTGCATTTTACCCTGGTCACTGGACTTCACAGCTGATCCCCTTAGGACTCCATTCTGATGTGAACTCAAGATGGTTTATGGGTTGATGGGTTGAGTTTTCTCTGACAGAGATGAAAGTTTAGTTTTAATCAATGACTCTGTGAGAGGACATGAGTTTGAACCTCTGGACTAACATGTTGCTGATTAAGAATGAATTCCAGGCGATATTAAGTTATTTTTCTGCTTCTTAACAGTGAGTTTGAAAAGTCAAAATTTACAATAAATCTGGTTACAAATCCTGCTTATCTCATATTAGTTACTTGTGGTAGTGAAGTTTTTGAGACCAGATATAGAGAGATTTTTAAATTCTCAAATGATCAGTAAGTCTGTGCTAGTAAACCATCCCTTAAACCTGTTAAAAATTGCACAAGAAATGCAAGTTTGTAAGAGTGTAGAAATTATTTGTAGTTGTGGAAAATCTGTCTAAAATACATTTTTATACAACCTTTATACAACCCTACAATGTCATGAATTTTCGGTGACTAAAATGTTTCGAATTTTCATCGACTAGACTAAAACAGTAAAAGAGAAAAATGACTAAAATGTGACTAAAAGTAATAAAAAGTAAGTATTTTCGTCTCAAGGCTAAGACTAAGACTAAATATAAAGTAGGCCAAAATTAATAAAGGCCAATATAAAAATGACAGCCTGGAAGTGGAAAAAGCAGATAGCCAGTTCACTGGCCGCTACCAGATACACACAAATCTCCGACCAAACGGTTGGCAGTCACGTTGCATTGTAGTTAATGTAAGCCCTAGGTTTTGACAAGGGAGAACAATGCATAGAATAAAAAAGATGATGTCTGTCGTTCTGCTGAACCAATTTTGATCCTTTTAATTTTTTTTAGCTGCAACCAGCAGCTCTATAACTCACTCTTGTTGGTTGGTCTGTCCACAAATTTTTCCTGTCCTTTAGTGGCCACAGTTTTTGCCCTAAGAGGTGGAAATATGGCATTGAGGTCAAGTGTGTTTGTGTTCTTGCCAATTGGGTAAAAGAGGGTGTGACGGTGGGAAAGGCCTATCATAAAAAACTTCCAAATGGATTCACAGACTTGCCCAAGATTCTGTGGAAAGACTGGTCATGAGCCAAAGGACAGCAAACTAACTGTTCATGTCAGTTGACAAAAAGGAGAAGTGTGTGGATGTATTTGGTCTTAGCTATTGCAAATTCATGTTTGTTTAATTGTCCATTGTGAGTCCAGCAATATTATGGACATGCATTTATAAAATCAGTGTTCTCTATTGCTAGCTACATTTAACTAACATTACTCAACCAGCAACCAGTCTAAGTAATCCACTTTAAGTGATGCTGTATGCTGGAGGAAGAGATGGGGTTGCCAAGTAAAGCCAACTGATCTCTTTGTGGGTCCAAGTGCCTTGTGTGTGTGTGACTGCAAGCTGATCCGAGTGTGTGTAACTCTGCACCATCCCAGCCCTGCCTGCAAAATACCTGCACACTCTCACACACACTCTGTCTCTCACACACAACATGTCACAGTAGGACATGACAGCCAGTTGTTGGCCAACATTTCCTGACAGTGATACCGACCTGACCAGAGCTGACCTGATTGCTCCTTGTTATTAGATCAATATCACAGGGCTTTCACTTCAATGCACTTTCAATGTTTGAAAATCATATTAGATATCATATCAGAGCAGACATTGACTATACATCACAGCCGCAGTGTGGTTTCAGCAGGGAGCTATATTTCATCAGTAGCAGGATAATGTTGGACTACTCTGATATGATACATCAGTAATTGTGACTCATACGTACGACACAATAACATCAGGATAGTTTGCGAGCATTAACTTATAATAAATGTGATTTTTTTTTTAGCATTTTCAAAATCACTGCATAAACTGTCATACACAGAAAACTGCATCTGGCTGTCATGCACACTCACACAGAGCTATTACACGTCTGGCTTCTGCTTCTTTGCACAGGGAATTGAAGGAGAAAAAATATATAATTTAGACACAGACATAAGATCCACACACAGTATACTGTTTGTACTGTACGGGTGACATCGGTAATAAATACAGTTTAAAAGTCAGCGGCAGTGAAGAGCTGCTCCTCAAAGAAGGCCTCATATATCCAGCAATGCAACTGACCGAAGATCCTAATTTCTCTGAAATGACAAAAATTAAACTCACATCTCTCCCGGAGAGCTTGGTTTCATCCACAACGACAGGGTGAGGGAACCTAACGCTCCTAGTTTCTGTGACGGGGGAGAGATCAGACATCCATCCTGGACTGTCCGAAACAGCACACTACTGGATCCACCAGAAACCGCCTCTGAACTGGTCGTGGTTCCTGTCTCTGTCTGAGTCCCGGGGCGAGTGTCATTACTATCTTCAGTCACACAGGTACCCCTGGTGGAATACAATTTAAACATGTAAACATTTTTTTCTCAAAAGGACCTCTTTTCTGTTTTTGTAATTTTGCATGAACTGAAAGGTCAGAGGTCATCTGAAATACCTTTATGACATTACTATAGATTTGATCTACCTACCTGTGTGCAGGCAGCAGCAGTGGGGCATACGGAGGCGTGGAGGATCTATAGGGACACTCCTGGACACAGAAGGCCTGATAACATGTCATCAGCTCAGTCTGGGTGGACACTGACTGACAGTAGCTGCTCCGCTCTGGAACCCCACAGGTGGAACGAGCCGGAGAGGTGGACACGGGTTTAAAGGCAGCAATGTTTTCCATTCGTGGAAAATGTCCCTACGAACAAAGAAAATTTAAAAATTAGTATCAATCACACTGGGTCTGTCCCTCTACTTTTACTTGTTTGTGTTGGCAGCAACCTGAAACATTTGGATACAATAATGATTTATTATACCATTTAGCAATCTATTTCAAATTTCTAGAAAATTAAACAACCAGTAAGTTAAAGAATTGGGTTAATCTGTGGATTTTGTGGGCAAACTTCTTGCTGTCACACATACCTAATATATATAGAATGTTTAAAATGTATTAGGACAGGTGGTCTTAATGAAGATGTCAATGAACAGAGAGAAAAATAAGCATATTTGTTGTGGGGAAATGAATTCATTTGTAGCTTCCAACAGGCAATTTTCACAGGGGACCTTTAGATGTGTCACAGTAGAGAAAGCAAAGGGAAATAATAATCATAATAATAAATGATAGTAAGAAAATAATATAATGTATGATGGCTAAATTCCATCCAGCTGCTTTTGTTTCAGAGTTCTGTTATTGTGCTTACAGTCATGACTTACTGGGACACCTGAATAGGACAGAGCTACCATTAATCATTACGTTACTATAACAAGATAAAATGTCTGCTGTCAAAAAGGCCTATTTAATAGTCATCATATAATCCATACACAGTATACTGTCTGTTATTTTCCCACAGTCTTTGCATCAGGAATTACAGCTGCACTCTTACCTGTGATGAAGCAGGTTTTGGACACAGGCTGAAGAGGAGGAGAGTTAACCAGAGAATGATATGATGCCACTTTATCCCTTTCATCGTGTTTTTCTCCCTCTTCACTTCTCCTTCGGTAAAGCTTTTCAGGTGTAGTGTCCAAGGAAAAACAGGCCATCTCTTCCTTATCCCCATTCTTTTGTCCCTTTGCTTGATTACACCTTCTGTTTCTGCAGCTGACAGAATCCCAGAGACATCCGCCTTGCTCTTCTCCTTTTCCACCACGCATTTCTCACCACTCTTTCGGTCTTTTCCAACTTTCTTGTTGCCTTTATTCCTTAAGTTACACTGCTCCCCTCTCTGTCCTCCATCCATCTCCTCTGTTCTGACTCCTCTGCCCCATTTTTGTCTCTTCCGTTTCAGTTTCTCTCCCTTTGCTCCTCCCTCGTCGCCTCTCTGTTCAATCCATCCCTGGCCTTTGACCCCACAAGAACCTAGAAGCGGGTTTTCGGAGGGGTCCAGCATGATCCGAGGTTCTAAAAGCTCGGACAGGGGTTCTGCAACATTCCCCGGGGCAGAGGAATGTTCCAGAACCTGGATTTTTTTCGGAAGCCTTCCAGCAGCGCTTGAATAAGTGATGACTGTCATGGTTTCATGGTTCCAGGGTTACAGGGACATTTTTTACAGGCCAGTGCCCCTGGGGTGAGGCTACGAAGCTTAGCTCTCTGTTACACTGTCACTGTCCCTCGCACACACACACACCCACACACAAACCACAACCAAAGCCTTCACATGATAGGTAGGATTTCACAATCTAGAGAGGGAAAAGAGAGAAGGAGAGAAGGAAAGAGGAACGTGGTCAGACCAAAATCCAACATGAGACAAATCTGAGGAGAGTGAAATGCCATGCAGGCTATTCCCTAGCCAAAGCCTACACTATCATGTACAGCTTGATGGAGGCACAGCTCAACTGATACTGCTACATTGCTTTCCCCTTTTCTTCATTTTCCATTGAATTAAACATGCCCTTTTTCCTCTGGCACCTGGCCTCCAGGTTTTTATCCAACTGAACGGGTTTTCACATAAGTTTGTTGGAAATTGAAGCTTAGGTCAAAGCTCTCTTCATTACAATACTTATCAGCTTCAATTTCACATTTTGACACACAGAAAGAGGCCAGCAGTGCACTCATCTCCAGTGTTGAATTACCTGGACCCCCCTGCCCACGGTTCCCGTTGGAAAATAGGAAAGCTAACAGTGTATCTAATAACGGCTGCTATATGCCGGACAAATTTGTAAATCTATGCAGATAATGTGCCATGCTAAAATATGTGGTTACCTGTGGTTGTGGAGTCCCAGCACAAAGCTCTATCCCCATCACAAGTGCAGCGTCAACAAACATTCAACTTGTTGCTCTGGCACGAGTGGAACAAAACAAGCTAACGGGACTACCTGTGTTTCTCCACACACCTGTCCGTCATCAACAGCAGGACGTCGCTCCAGAAGAAAAAATAGTCCTCTTCCAACATGACTTGAGTTGTTTAGTCCGTCGCTGTGGCGCACACTATGACAGCAAAACTGAATGACAGTGCAGCTGAACTTGACAAAGCTCCTGTTTTCTCTCTGTGTCGCACCTCTCTCATTCAGAACATGCGGCACGCGGTGCTAAGGAGATTACCACGAGCTGCCATCTGGCCGGCAGCGCTCGAGGCGGCAGGATACTGTGCGCAAAGTAACGGTGAGGCAGCGTTACACTGCTCAGAGCCAAGTAACGGAAACTTGAGCGCCCCGGGGGTGACGTGAGAACAAACACTGCGACACATCCGTTTTGCATCTGTTACAGAATACTAAAGATTGTCCGTGACAGCGAGGCATTAATATACTGTTTAAAAAGCCTAATTACCCCCTGCCTGGTTGTAATGCTTTACCCCCACCTACGCGGGACGCGTCTGGGCTGCAGACAAGTGGCTCTCAGAGACAAGAGCAACGCTACTGCCGTCGCTAGGCAACGGTGATCCGCTCCAGCCGAGGAGAGTGTGGGCAGAAAATCATTTAATGGACTCTGTCAAATTTATTTTTTACTTAAATAGTACATCACCATTAAGGGTGTGATGCAGTATGGCACTGATGAGAAAAAACAAACAGTAAAAAAAAAAAAAAAAGTACTACTGGATTTGTTTGCACTGCTGTATGGATAGACTGGATTCATTCACTCATTTGTAATTCCTGTAGGAAGCATTTACAATTTAGCTGTGCTTTCAACACATGGACACTTCATTTTTTATAATGCTTTAAACACAAATGAACCCGTTCAGAAACCAGTGCTGTTCCAAACACACACACACAAAAAAGGGAAAAATACTGTAATGGTGGATTTCTACTCTACATGTATCTATAAATAATAATAAGCAAAAAAAGAAAGAAGGAAATTAATTAGGATACTTAAAGGAGAGCTACGCCCATTTTCAAAATTCATCTTAAAATGTTCAGAAATATTAATAAACATAAACAATTCTCTCCCAAATCCAAAAGGTAGAGTGCTAAAACTCAAATTTGCAACATCAAGTACAAAGTCTGAAGTTGCTCCACAGATATGAAGTGAGAAGATCTTATAGATCAGTGGCCCCCAACTGGTCCAGCCACAGCATCCAGATTTCTCCTTAGTCATTAGTTCAAGGTCCACACAGTTTAATACATTCAGCACCATACATGCATTTGGCTATATTGTTGAACTAGTTTGCTGTCTTCCTCAAGTAGCTGTTTGTTAGTCACTCACTCTACAACAGGAAGCAGTACTTCAAAATAAAAGCTCTGTGCCTGAAATTCACTGTACTTAAGAATAAAGTGTCTTTTTTTACAAGCTTGACATGAGTCACAAGGTCCATTCAGGATGGACACAAAATCCACCAGTGGGGAACCACAGTCATAGATGACACTGAGGGCACCATGGGGAATGTTCTGAGTATTTAGGAACATTTTCTTCCAACAACAATAGGATAAAACTCAAAAAGAAAACAAACTTTCTGTCGGTCCACAAAATCAGACTCCCATTCACTGTCTATGGAGCAGCTCCAGACTTTATACCCTATGACATCACAAGTTTGAGACTTACCTCTGTGGTTTCTGGCTTTGAGAGAGAGCAGCTCATGTTTACAACTGTTGACTGAATGTTCCCAAACCACGGAAATAACATATTGGAATTCTTAATTTAGGTGGTTTTCCCCTTAAATTATTATTATTATTATTATTTTTTGAGGTTATTAACACAAAAATTTCTTACAATAAAAATGGCAATAAATGGTCTTAACCAGTGGTTTAGTTTTAGTAGATGAGGTGGGTGTAACTAAAAGGTAGATGGGTAGGTTACCAAGGAGGAAGTGGGTATACCCTCCTATATATTCCAATGGTGTTTTGGCTGGTGGGTATACTGTAAACTGCCAGAAAAAGAAGTGGGTAAAACTGGTATACCTGCATATACCCTCCACTAAGACACTGGTCTTAATAGACCTTTTTAGAGAGTATTTATCTTTCATGAATTGTTGACTCATATCAACATATTGCAAATATATTTTGCATTGCATTTCTCATCACAACTCAAACTATCCAAATTTATTAAGAATCTCTAGAAAACAGTATGTTAACACATGATTTCCCCTGGTCATTTTCTGGTGACAGCCATATTCCACATCCAAACAATGAGAAGGATTTTTTTTTTTTTAAATCCTGCATACGATTTTCATATGATTTTTTGACATGTATAAGTAGCAAAGCATATCGTGTTTACTTTAAACAAAGTTTAGACACAAATTATGTACTTTAACAATATGACTGATAGATTGAAACGTGCCTTGCGCTTCCTCACATGGAGCATGCTTGTTAGAAAGGGGAGTGTGGCTTTACGGAAATCCAAATTAGATGATATGAACACTGTGGTTGGCTAATAGACATCCCATCAAATTAGTCTGTGCATTTGGGTGGAGTCAGATGACAGTACTCATATATTTAGACATTCTAGAAAAGTTATGGCCATTGGAATGGATGGGAGATCTGAACTGGTTAAGTGAGACTGTTAAATATATACATGATTTAATCAAAATGCAATAGGTTTTGCATGTGTGTGTGTGCATGCGCACGTGTGTGTGTATGTGTGACAGAGAGAGAGAGAGAGAGGGTGAGAGATTAAGCGTATACCCCACATTTACCCCATTAAACCATACAAAGTGAATACCCAATAATTATGATGCATAATGCAAAAGTTGATAGATGGATAGTCAATAGTTAGATGTATTACTCAAAAGCATGATCAATAGCATGTTTACATTTACAACTGGACATGCCCTCTAAAATGTCTGTAAAATCACCACGTCGGTAAAATATTAATTTTCAAAAGGACAATGGGACATCAGATCTGAAATCAGTAAATTCAAGATAATTTTTTAGGAATATTTAAAAGGAGGGCCTCTAATTTGCAAGAATGCCTGAATGAGAGGCAAAGGAGGAGCTGGCAAGGTGTCTTTGCCTGTCAGCAGTTTAATAGCAGTCACCAGGGATGGCCTGATGTGTGCTATTAATTGGGCCTTAGCGACAATTACACATGAGTTATAATTACAGAAGCCCTGTATGCAAAAGTGACCGAATGGTATACCTGCTGTGAATGTCCTATGATACATGGTTGATAATGTAGGCATTAAAATGTATATATTTCCATTATTTCCAAGTATTTAAACACGTGCATTTGCCTGTGTGTGAAAATCTGAGTTGACTAATGTAAAATGAGTTGTTAAATGTTGCAATGTAGATTCAAATGATCAAACTCAATAAAAATAAATAAATAAATGTATTTTAATCCCAATAAACAGTATTCAAACTATGAAATTTTCTTTTTCTGGTTTTAAGTTTCCTTTTTTATTTGACAGACTTAAAAATGTACTTGCACTGTTAGCTGAAGAAGAAGGTGAGGGTTTATTACTGAGTGTCCTCATATGACAAAGAGAAAAAACTGTCACCATCAAATCTTATTATATATTCAATTTGTTTTTCCATCGTATGCCAGGCCAATAAAATAACCAATTTTAAACAAATATTCTCTGGTAACGTAACCAGTTAAATGCATTAATCCTCTATTTTCATAATGCTGAACATCCACTAGCAAAACATAAACAATCCCATCAACACACACACACACACACACACAGAGGCTGTAGCTCAAGTGTACAGTACTTTAGACTTCCACTGTGTGCTTAAGCGCTCTGCATTTAAATTGTGTAAACATTTCTACCAAAAAAAGAGCCTCTCTTATATTTTTCCCTGCCGACAAGTTTTTACGTTATCATACTAATCGCGTTTGAACAGCTGCAATTTGCTTTGGTTGAACAAAGGCATTCTAACTAGGTTTTAATTAAGTGTTCCTAATGACCTTAAGGAGATTAGAGGTTCGCCTTCTAATCAATACCAGGCAGAGAGGAGCAAAGGGAGGGGAGAGGAGGAGAGGGGAGGTGGCTAGGGGCTAGGATAGAGGTAGGGAGGAAAGGGGTGGAGAAGGGAAAAAAGGAGAAAGCAAAAGGGGGAAGGAGAGAAGATGAAGTGGAAGGTGGTGGAAAGAGGACATTAAAAGGGAGAGTGGAGAAAGAAAACCATGAACTTAAAAAAATAGTCTCAAGGTCAATCTTAAAGCCGACATATACATTTGAAAATAAAGAATTGAGTCATGATAGCAGACTCGTGAGTTACCTGGCTTTCCTCAGTGGCCAACAAAATGGTAATATGTTTTTAATGCTTAAAGGCATCAAGAAAAACCAGCGGGTGACAGAGAGGTGCGGGCTGTACATTTCAGCAAACATTCACATGCACAGTGTGACCATTTACCCAGGAAAGAGTTTGGAACCCTCTTTTTCATCCCTCGCCATATTTCCCTTGTTTTGCTTCTTCCCTTTCCACTGAGAGGCTGAAAATGACATCACACCACTGTGTCAGAGAAGCTATGATTATCAAGAGCTTTGTTAGCCAAGAAGAGTTTCTCTTATCCTCTCCTCATAAGACATTTGCATAGATTTGCACAGAGTGTGTCCACATGACAGAGAATCTAGTCATACATTGATTGTGCTAATTTATTCAGCCAGGCGCATTCAATTCCAGAGATTGAAGTGCTATCACACAAACGGGATTAAAACCGGATGACGATCGCACAATTAATATTGTCTCATTTTCTAAATTACTTATGTATGACTTATATTTGGCTAAATTGTGTTTGCTGGTCTAATAACATTAAGGGTAATATGGTAAATGTGGGCTGTAAATGTATCGTCTCTCTGAGTCTCCAGAGCAGCATGAATATGTATGGAGACATCCTTGGCCTCGCTGCTGATTAGGAAAAGTGGAATAAATTGATGGTCGGGGCTGTGTGTTTTTTAGTAAAATACAATATTATGTTGTCCATATGGAAATGTTACACACACAGACGCGCACACATTTCTATTTTAGGCCTAATACATTCAAGAACAATTTTATTTGAATAATAGCATGTTGGTGACTGCAAGCTCATCATTTGGCTGCCATTGATTTCAGATTTCTTTTAGTGTGTGTCCCTGTATGTCTGTGTGCACATATATTAGCATGTAGTGCATGAGTGTATAGGTTAAAGGTGCATTGTGGAGTCTTTTCCCCTGTGTAAATAAACACATTTTTTGTTTAAATTCAGTTTTTTTCATTTAAATGTTTTGCATATACCCCTGAGGATTGTGCTGAACAAAATGGGACACACTAAAAAAACATTGCTCCATAGCTCCACTAGTGGTCAAAACGTTCTTGGTTTAACTTTAAAGGAATATTTCACCCCCAGATGACCATTTTTAAATCATTAATTTTATTCATTCATTTTCTGTAACCGCTTATCCTGTTAGGGGTCGTGGGGGTGCTGGATCCTATCTCAGCTGACATTGGGCAAGAGGTGGGGTGCACACTGGACAGGTCGCCAGACTATTGCAGGGCTGACACATAGAGACAGACAATTCATCATGCTCGCATTCACACCAACGAGCAATTTAGAGTCACCAATTAACCTAACCTGCATAACCTAACGTCTTTGTGGGAGGAAGCTGGAGCACCCTGAGAGAGCCCATGCTATCATGAAGAGGAAAAACTCCGTACAGAAGGGCTCTCCCACCCAGGGTTTTAAGCCCCCGATCTTTGATTTGATCCTGGAACCCTCTTGCTGTGAGGCGACAGTGCTAACCACTGCACCACCCTGCTTCCACTTTGTAAATCAGTTAAGTCTTATTTATCTAGTTATATGCTCAGTACATCCAAAACAGACAGCCCCTTCCAACAGGAAATTGAAAAGTGAAAGTCATCTATGCTCTCTTCAAAGCCAGACTCATTTGACGAAAACAGTAATTTTACCTCACTGAACACAGGAGTTGCTGGTTAACCATTGCCTCAATCAGTAGTTAGTTTGAGTTCATGTGTGACTTTGGTAAATGTAAGCTAACCCTTTATATTAACAAATGCCCAATTCAGACCAAAGAATAGCGACGAGACAAGTTAAAACAGGCAAATACTTGCAATGCGCCGTTCTGCAACGTTTTAAAAACCTGCCGGTTCACACCAATACAACTAGATGAGACGGTTTATCATCTCTGTACAACAACTGTCTGTACTTTCGTTCTGATTTTCAGCTTTTCGGGCTGATTTTGTGGCTGAATTCAATTCGTAGCTCCTTAGAATATGAATGAGGACAGTGATAGTGACATACTGGTAAACAAGCACTTATAATCAGTCAGTGAGAATCATCTGACACTGGCACACCATGAGGACGGAAACAGTGAGCTTGGCGAGGATGGAGGATCTGCCGCAGCAAGTGAACACGCCATCTGTGGTCATTTTGACTCGGCCAGCGGACATCACTACAAGCTGATTGGTCGTTGAAACCTTATGTTCTAAAACCAGCCGCCAGTGATTTGACCAGTGGAGTTGCAGGTGACAACATCAGCCAGTTTGAATTGAGCTAAGACTGGCCAGTTCACTGCAACTTTTCTCCGCAATGTTCTGAAACAGTTTTGTTTCATTGCGAATCTCTGGTCTGAACTGGGCTGAAGTCACACAGTAACACAAATAAACAAACTGATCAAGGAAGCGGTACACCAGCAACTCCTGTGTTCAGCAAGCTAAAATTACTATTTCTGTCAATGGAGTCTGACTGTGAAGAGCACATAGATAACTTTCAATTTCACTTCAGTTCCTCATTAAAAGGGGCTGACTGTTCAGAAGTAGGCCTACTGTGTATCTGACTGGATAAATGAGACTTTATACATATACAAAAGGTTATTGGAGGGTGAAGTATTCCTTTAAAGTTATACTGTGGAGACTACTAGTGATGCAGTGGAGAAATGTTTTTTAGTGTGTTCCACTTTGTTTGAGATTTGGATTATACTGCACAAGTTGTGTGAGATTTTGTAAACAGATGTTCTGATATAGTTTTGCTATTGTTAAACGTGGACCCCTATGACTTCAACTCATCGAGATTTTTCTTAATTTTCCAATTCTTTGTTTGCCATAGGCACATGAGAAAAGCAAAGTTAGCTGCACAAATTCAACATAACACAGGGTGAGTAATTAATATATAGGTGATTATATGGTGGGTGAAGTATTCCTTTAAATAACAATGAACACCAACCTTCTCTACATTTGTTTTTAATGACTTTTGTGCACAAACATGTACGACCCAAGATAAGATAGATTTAGTGATTAAATTCTCAGCAGATTCCTTCCCAGTCAGATATGTAGCTCTGTGAGGTGGAATAGGTTGATATTCACTCTGAAAAAAAAGCATCAAGAGAAGTTATACCTCTGTAAACATAGATCTATTTTTGTTGTTCCTACCCAGGCCATACGCCCTGTAGGGCCATGTTGATAATCAAGAGACCAGTATGCTGCGTCTCTATGGCTGCTAGATGCTGGCATAAAAATAAAAATAAAATTCTATATTTTTTTTCCACATGACATCATTAGAGCCGTTAAAAGTGAAAAAGGAAGACATTTTTACATCTGTCTTTGCACTCCATCTTTCACATTCAATTTAGCTTGTGTCAAATATGCATATACATCAGATCTCGGAAACACCACAGCAACATGCTTAGTTGGCAACTATGCTGGTCTGACTGTAAATGCACCCTGCTGTGCTGGTGTAAGGTTTATTTAGGCTATCTCTTCTATTTTCCTCTGCCACTTGCGTCATCCTGCTGTCCATTCTCTATTTTGGTCACTTCTGTCCTCCACTCGTACACCTTTCCCACCCATCCCACTCTCCACAGGCACCACTCATTCTTTCCTTCATTCACTCTATTCTGCTCTCCCCTCCCCATGCCCTCAATCCCTCTTACCGTCCTCCATCACCGCTCTTCTCTGAATGTCCTCTTCTTTCTTGTCCTTGTTTTATGCAGCATTTTCTATAAATAGATATATATATATTTTAATCCACGTTCATCATTTATCCTCCCTGGCTCTAAATGAAATGCACCAGAAACTAGATATAAAAACAATTTGGCTTTTCCTAGGCTTTTCAGATTTTATATCCTTAAGTCACAGGGTCCATATTGTGTGTGTGTGTGTGTGTGTGTGTGTGTGTGTGTGTGTGTGTGTGTGTGTGTGTGTGTGTGTGTGTGTGTGTCTGCCCCCTATTGGGGTTGAGGCCAGTGACACCCTCAGGGCTGTGCTGTCCAATCCCCTCCATGCTGCGTTTCTATAGGATTGAATTAACCTCCTGCCTCTCTTGACAATGCACATACACAAAATCATCCAGTCTCACTCACACACTTTGTCTATGCCAATCACCTTTCCCCTGTCAAGGCTGTATTATTAGCTCGGGGCACTTCTGCAACTATTATCACCTAGATTTACCTATGGGAATCAACCTACTAAATGCACAGAATTTGTTCATTTATTTTCTTAAAAGAGTCACAGTATAGAGTGCACATCACTGGCTGCATAGGAATAAGAGTGCTGTAGGTTTAGTATGGAATGAAAGATTAAAAGTTTTGCAGGCTGTAAAACTTACTGCTGCAGTGATTGATTTCTGACCATGAGGGGGGCAGAATGTAGAGAAACAGAGACTGCAAAACACACTTGAAAATACATTTACAGCTAAGCCACTGTCTTACAGTGAACACTGCCTTAAGTAATTCTGCATTCACTTATAAGTTGAATTACTACTTTGAGTCGGGAAAGTTAATTAAAATGTTCCTTTAAGTCTTGTACCCACTTAGAAAGTCATTTTCTGTGTAGCTTCTCAGTCTGTCATCACTATACAAATATTACTTTATAAGATTTTATGCTTTAAAAAACTTTCAAAACACATAATGATTTTAAATCAGTCAACTACTAATACATTAATGTTAGTTGGTTTAAAGCTGGGAATGATTCCCTGTGTTTTCCTGAACCTCTGACTGTAAAGAAATATACTGGCATTTTTCTCTATATGGTAACAGAACGACGCCCAGGATAAGGTGCAGGTAAAGGAACAGTTCACCCCAATATCGAAAACACATATCTTTCTTCTCACCTGTTGTGCTGTTTATCAAACTAGATTGTTTTTGTGTGAGATGACTGCTTTCTCTCCAATACAATGGAATTAAATGGCACTCAGTGTATGGCGCTCAAAGCACCAAAAATACATTCAAAAACCTCAACAGCAATGTCTCATTTCAGAAGTCATGACCAGGTTACTCAAGATAATCCACAGACCTTGCCACAAGCAGTTTCATGTTAGAGTTAGAGTAGAGAAGGAAGCATGCATCTACTGCTAGCTCACCCAACACCACTGTAGCTAATGTTACAGCTCAGCCGAGAGGGACGCCATTAATGTTTACATGTTGCACTGTCACAAGCTCTAGCCTCTCGTCCATGAGTTGATGCACCCTTCTTTCTGTGCAGTGATACAGTTGGCAGGTGTAGTTCAGTAGTAAGAAAACAGTTCCCACACCAAACTGCTCACAACAAGGTCTGTGGATTATCTTGCATAACTGGGTCATTCTTTCTGGAAAGACACTTTGCTGTTGAGTTTTTAAGTGTGTTTTTTGGCACTGTGAGCGCCACAAGTTGAGTGCCATCAAGTTACATTCAAAGACTGTGTATAAAAATGGATGACACATCTTTACTTACTCTCACTGCACAAAAATGAAGCCACAATATCTCAGGTATGGCCACTGCCAGCTTGCGATGGTGATGTCTTTGGAGCCAGAGTCTGCGTAGTAGTGACACCTGCAGTGTCAAGTTCCCACCTGTGCATCCATCGATTCAATCAGGAGCAGTGCCTTTGATTGCAAGCACACTGATTGGCACACACAGCTGTCAATCATGATGTCAAACTTGTTTTATGGCATAAAATAACCTAACTAAATTAAGCACTTGAACATAATAAAAAATGATAAGAACCTCCCAAAATGACAAAAGCCATTTGATGTGTAGTGACGTGTCCACTAACATAGAGGGGGCGGGGCTTATGACCTATACTGCAGACAGCCAGCAGGGGACATTTAAGATGTTTTGGCTTCACTTTTTCACTTTTGGGAAGCTGTCATATCGTCCATCTTTACATAGAGTCTATAGTTACATTATATTCAAGAGAAGGCAGACATCTCTACGGCTGATATCTCCACTGGTGGTTGGTCTGTGATGGGACACAAACTTGAGCCTCCCTCAAGTCTAAAATGAAAGGAAGACTTGGGAGTGGACGTAAGTTGTGTGCTGCAGAACTGGCTGTGAGCTGTAAACTAGAGCCTGTTGGATCTGAGGCAAATATTAGTTTGGTTATACTGGTACTTCTCTATTTTTGTTACTATTTTAATACATGTGTTTAAATAAAAATGTGTTTGGTATTTTGAATTTAAAACTAAGTGATACTTGTAAAAATGCGTTGCTCTCAGAGCTTTCTCTTGTGTCCTGACACACTGTAAACAGCGATGAGTTAGTGAAACTGCTTGTGCTTTAAATACAGACACGTGTTATTAACGTACATATCAGATAAGCTCTAATTGGTTTTCTGAGGAAAAGTGGCTGCTGCATATCAAACCTTCCAGCTATCTATTGGCCACTAGTGGGTGATTTTAAGTGCCACTAATTCACTGGCCAGTGACACATCAGACTATTTATTAAAGTACACTAACTTAATGAATGGCCCATAGAATGGAGAGTTAAAACATTTACTGTCCTAAGAGAGAGATAGAGAGCAATAGACACAGAAAGAGGATGGGAAGGGGGAGAGAGAGAGGGAAAGAGAGAGGAGAGAGTGAGAATAAATGGCCCATCGTATAGAGTTAAGACGTTAAAAGTGCAAATAGACAGCTGACCCTCTTATAGCTTGCACATGCAGCTCCGACACGCGCAGCCACCTAAGCCACTTTACACCCCGCGAGATAGAGGGATGGGGGACAGAATGGGAAAAGAGAGAGGAAAGGATGGAGAATTGGATGACACAAGAGGATGGGATGTTGGAGAAATGGAAAGAGGCGACAGATGGAAGTGAGGCAAGCGAACACAGGTGATTTATAGTTATAGTGAATAAGATTTTAAAAAAGGGAATGACAAAAATGAATGAAGGAAGGATCAAAGAATGAATTAGAAAGAGACAAAGTGTATGAAGAGAGAAAGAGACAGAGTGAAAGAGGGAGAGAATATAGAACGTGTAAATCATTGAAGGTTTGCACAAATGATGGGCCGTAAATTAAATGCAGAGTGGTCTGCTAGTTAGCATGTAAGTTAAGTAGGCCATATGATTTGATGGAGAGAGGGTTATTGGAGAGCACGGGACAAGGAGAGAAGACAGACATGTAAAGAAGAGACAAAGAAAAACAAGGAGAGAGACATGGGAGAAAGGAGAGTTACTCTTCATTTCCATAATTTCTCCATCCTTCTGTCATGCTTTCCACTGTCTTCCCTGCTTTTGAATGTTACTTTCTGTCTTCATAGAAATAAATCAGAATATGGAAATAGGAAAAGGAGGAAGACTAGAAGGTGATTTATTATCACAGTCATTAGACGGATTCACAACAATAACATTACTGTTTTTTATTAATTAATGATAACCTGTATTTTTCTGTCATGTTTGTCACTTTACACTCCAATATATAGTATATACCGTATATTTTTTGTGTATTTTTTCCATCTGTGCCCATATTTGTGCTCTAGTTTGCTTGTCACTGTGCACTCCGTTACTCTCCTTATCTGTGTTTTAGTGTGTGTGTGTGTGTGTGTGTGTGTGTGTGTGTGTGTGTGTCAGGGGAGCCGGATGCTGTGAAAGGCCATTACCACCGTGAGTCCATGTCACTAGGCCTGTGAAACCCAAGGGAACCCTACCACTGATACAAAGGGATATGGGGATAACACACACACACACACACACACACACACACACACACACACACACACACACACACACACGGGCATATAGAAATTTAGACACATACAAATCGCGCTTACATATGGCCACATGTGGACTCCACAAGGTAAAATTATAAATCACACATGCCAAAATGAACACACAATCACCCACGCAAACACACACACACACACACACACACACACACACACACACACACACACACACACACACATACTAATAGTTATAAATATATATATACATTTATAGCCACACACAAGGGGGGTTAAATAGCCCCAAAACAGGCCTTTGAAACACCATCAGTGTGAAGCTGCCACACATTAGCACTTTACAGGTCACAGCGCCTAAAACAGATATGGTCACCCTTGGAGACTGACCCTGTTTGGCACCGTATTAGGAGGAGAAAATCACATCCAGACTTCCCCACATACCCAGTGAGAACCACTGTAAAATGAAATCAGACTCCAGTATGAGGTGGAATGAATCAGCCAGTGTGTGTAACTGTTTTACTCTGTGTACCACATAAAAAAAAATCATAGTTTCTGAATAAAAATGCAAGGTCTTTCCTCAGGACTAGAAAATAATTGCAATGCCTTTCCTAAAAAACAAAACAAAACAAACAAACAAACAAGAAAAGCTTTGAGTTTGGCCCTTCAGCTGTCGCCATCTAGGTTTTTTTGGAGCCAGCCAGAAGTGACCATATTTGGTTGTCAAAATTAGCTTTAGAGACTGAGCCCATTTTTCATACAAGGCTGTAAACATGTTTATTTCTGCTGTAAAAGTTGGCATTTTAACATCTATGGTGACTGACTCACTTCTGGAGCCAGCCCCAAGTGTCCATTCAAGGAACTGCCTATTTTGATACTGCCATGTCGGCTACATTTTTCAGTCCTGGAGGTTGTCACTTGCCTTTGCCACAACTAAAAATTCATACTGTAAGTCAAAAGTTTCAGTCCTCATCCCTCCCCTTACGAATACTGTGTTGCTTGGTGCTACGGGTAACATGTTTATTGGTCCGTGAACATGACACCATCAAGCATGACAATAGTGTCAAGATTTCATGAAAAGATGTAGCTGGGGTTGAACAAAGCTGGAGAAGTCTGACGGATTTAGTGACATCTAGCAGTGAGGTTGCAGACTGCAACCAGCTGAAACTTTTCATATATGCCAAGTAAGAACTCCTGGTTAGAATTCCTTCAGCATTCATTGCTCAGTAGGTTTTTACCAGGAGCCAAATTATCCACAGACATCTATTCCTCTCCAAAACAAACAGAACAGGTGATTTAAAATGGCAAAAACACTAAATAAAGCAGTTTGACATTACAAATCAATGTTTCTCTGGTGCTGTTCAGTTACTAGCCCAGCACCTGCTAATGTGTGCTCACCTTTTTTCTCTGATAGCTAAAGATCCAGGTGTTGCTGAGGTTTTAATCGGGGGCCGAATTACCATAAACATCTTCTTTTCCAAAACAAAAGGACCGTGGTGATTTAAACTGTTAAAAACACAAGTTGAATATCAGTATTTCTCCAGTGTCATTAAGCCTGTCTTGGAGGTGCTGCTAACTATGGTGGCCAATGAGAAAATGTGAACAACCCTATCAAGAGCCAGTGTTTGATTTGTCCACTCTGGCTTATTGTAGAAACATGGCAGTGCAACATGGCTGTCTTCTAAGATGAAGGACCTGCTCCCTGTGTAGATATAAATGGCTTATTCTAACAAAAACACAATCATTCTGAAGATAATTATTAATTATTTCTATTTATTTTAGATTTAGATTCAAGTTGTGGACATATTTGTGACGTTCATGACTTCATGTCTGCAGGGCAGCCTCTGAGGCTGTCCAGAATAATGGTGCCATTAGGTATTATGGGAAGCTGTAACTGTGTGTCGCTGGCATAACAGTGAAACTTTATACATGTAAATGGAGAATGAAATGGGGCCGAAAAATTTACCCTGTGGGACCCCAAAAATAATATCAGCTATGAATGAACTGGCTGTGGTGACTGAGGATGCCTTATCAGATGGCTGAGTTTTAAACCACTGAAAAACCCCAGCTCATCACAGTTATCAGTAGCGACAGATCGGGGTTATATCCTCTTTTAAGTGCAAAACGCTGTGTCATTCATTAGTCAGTTTTGCTGAGCAGAGCAGAATAGACCTGCTCTGTTTTTTGTTCTTGTATACAGAAGAAATACAACCAATTTCAATACTGAATTGAGAAACTGAAAAATAAGTTTAAAGAATATGTAGTAGGAGGGGATTATGAGAGAAAAGAGGAGATAGCAGAGGAGCAGGATAAAGGGATAAAAGATACAGAGAGAGAGACAGCAGATAGAAGGAGAGATGTAGATGAAGCCAGAAGGTGGAGGAGGAGAAGAGAGGAGTTAAGTTGGCCATTAGCGATGCGGCGTGTGGAGCCCACTCTTACATGCGTTCCACAAGGTTAACGATAAGAGCCCCTCAGCAGCTGAAATGCTCAAGTAGCTTTTATCGTATCATAATAATGAATCAAAGATAAAATAAAATAAATGAACTCCAAAAGGCGAGCAAGTAAAATAAAACGTATGTGCAGAGAGCCGGGTGACCAGGCAGCAACCCAAATAGAGAAGAGAGAGAGAGAAATTGTGGAACGAGTGAAGGGAGAAAAAGGAGTAAAAATCTTTGCTCTCTTTACGCTAATATCTTCTTATGTCATCTGGTTGAAAAATATTTGCCTGCGGGTCAGGGCTCCCCCTGTTAGAAAAAGGCTTCTTCACGGCTCTCTGCTACATTAAATATCTGGCCTCTGCATCCCATTTACTGCTGCTGGCTATTAGGACAGAGAGAGAGAGAAATAAGGGAGTGTGTGAGGTTGACAGAGCAAGAAAGAATAAAGTAAAAAAAAAAGGGGAGAATGTGGAGATGGCAAGAAAGAGGGCTGTCAGAAAGAAAAAAAGCATTTAAAACACACCACAGAAAGAAAGAGAAAGATGAAGTCTGAAAAGCCTTTATTGTTTTGAATTGTGTGTGTGTGTGTGTGTGTGTGTGTGTGTGTGTGTGTGTGTGTGTGTGTGTGTGTGTGTTTAGTGCCCTTGGCAAGAGCAGGAGATCTGGCCATTCAGAATGGACAGTAGTTAGCCACCCACTGGAGCAAGCTGTTACCACTTCCTTTTCCCTCCTCCTCCCATCGCCCCCCCTCTCTTCCTCTCCCCCTCCCTCTTTCCACTCATTCCTCACTGTTCACTCTCATTTTGATGCAAAGATGGTACTTAAAAGAATGAAACGGTTGTGACAGTAGCCTAGAGTTCACCTGAAAGGCCATGTTTAAATGTTCTTGAGTGTTGAATCAATTTGCATTTAGTAAATAAACGATAAAGATGCTCCCCTGCCTTGACAACTGCAGGAGTGCCATTTACTAAGTCACTAACATACATTATAAAACACTTAAACAGTGTTACAAAAATGACTGGCTGTGTGTGGTTCATTTCTTGGCCACATTAGTAGGGTCACTTGGGTTGGAACTGAGCGTGGGGTGGTTGCTGTCCCCCTGTTTGACTTATATTATTGTCCTCCACTTGGATTGTTTGAACTAAGTTAATTCTTACTCTGGCCAATTTTGAGACAGACACTGTTTACCTGTGTGCCTCAGATAACACAAAGACAATTTATGCAATTATACAATATATGGCAGGGGTGTCAAACTCGCCACATACAGCCCAATTTGAGGACAAGTGGGCCAGACCTGTGCGACCTGTGAACTCAAATATTATTATTATGTTATTGTCAGGAATTATGGAGCAACTTTTTTATTTTTTTTTAAATGGCACTTCAAATTTCAGATTTTCAAGGTAGAAATGTAGGACTTTTACTTTGAAATATCTCTAAATACTATAATAAATACTAGTTTTGTGTCTGTGGAATAGTCTTTTTAATTCTTATTTCCAGCAGCCCAAAAACAAAGAATAAACACATTTCCCTCACAAGTTTTCAATTTATAAGGGACACTGGTAATTAATTTTACACTTCTTCTGACTATAATCCAATGTCAGTACATATTAATTTGAGTGATATTTTGAAGGTGAAGACAAGGCCTGACACTTTGGGCCCCTATGCCTGTGCCCCGTAGGTCCCATACAGTAATCCATCCATGCCAGTGAGACATGAAATATGATGATGGAAGTTCAGTTTGAATAACAGCTCCATGAGTTTGAAGGACGGTGATCATCAAGTAAAGAGTAGAAATACGACATCAGAGTTACAAAGTAATCTAATCATGCTTGCGTGTATTTCAATGACCTACCCAACACTGGATGTTGCTGCAGAAGTAGAGCTTCAACTTTTCCTGCTGGAGCCCTCTGCATTGGCCTCATTCAAATAATTGGGGTCATGTTTTTTTTTTCAGGACTGTTGTCTGTCTGAACACGTTGTAAACATAATCTTGCGAAGTACAGCGCTGCTGGAAACTAGCATGCATGCTCTGTGAACTATCTCGTAAATTATGTGCTTATTGTTTGGTGCCAATCTAAAAGAAATGTGTGTATAAATCAGAGACAAAAGACAGGTGTCAAAACTGGAAGCCTGGTTTTAATTGATATTGCTCTACTGTAATAATCCTGAAAGGCATAGTCTGGAGTAACACATGTAATGTTTCAACCCATAGTAGTTTAAGTTACAGAATCATAGGTCTCTCTTTTTGCATTGAACAATATATACAATGTGAAATAAATACATTTACACAAATGGACATTATTGTTGGAGCACACTTGTATGATACACGTCACAAAAATATACAGGTTATTGTTTCTTTTTTTTTTTTCATTTACTGATGTGAAGCACATCTAAAATCTACGGACATGTTTTTTAATTAACACTACAGGGTCTTCTCTCGTACACAACTCTTCTCCACCACGACAGGGTCTTTTTAACCTTTAAATATCCTTTGTATCCAAATGTGTCATCGTTCTCTCTCCCTTAAATATTTTCTTCACATTTGCAAATTCAGACTGCAGGGTCAGCTGCAGCACAAGTGGCAGTTACATTTGGGGATTAAATACAACTAAATGACTAAACACTGTAGAGCTGTAGATAGACACAGTTTGGCCTTAGCAGATTTCAGGGGCAGCCATGGAAGATGGACAATCCCGCTTTGTCCCTACGCCTAAATAACTCATCCTTCTGTTCCAGCTAAACTATTGTTACATAGAGTATTCGCAGCTAATGGATCTAAGTTCCAGATGAGGGCGGTAACATGGTGCCTAAAGTGCAACCAGGTCAAACTCTTTCTATCGATGGCTCTGCAAAAACCCAGACAGTCCTTCTTTCAACGCTCCTCTTAGAAAATACCAGTTTGGTTTGTTGTCTTTTATGTAGTTTAACACTAACTGCAGAATCATTGTAAAAGCTTTAACAGCATTTAGACATGTAACACAAAACAAACAAGTGCAACTCTTGTCTCATCATTGCACAGTCATCAGAATATTGCCTTTTAACTAGAAAAAAATGCATGAAAACACTTTCATGTTTTACATCTAAATAATAACAATGAGCAGCAAGTTATATCAAAACCTCTGAAAGAATCACACAATCTCCCTCCTGATTTTAGCTGGTAGATTTATTGTTTTTTTACTAGCAAAACAAAGTGGCATACGGCGAACCATTTCCTGTCATGACCATCATTGACAATAAATTACTCGTTTGACACCGGTAATTTGTGATTTAGGAAAATTCAGAGACATATCACTACAAATCAGTATTTCCTAATTTAGAAACTTGATTCTTTGAAAAAAAAATGGCTATTAACCAAATCCAGCTCAGCCTTAATCACCTCAGGGAGACGTGTAACATCTTTCATCGTGTTGAACTGTTCAGAAGTACACAGGTTTGGTTTGACAACTAACAAATAAATAAAAACAATAACAGAAGAAAAATAATAGTGAGAAAAGAGCACTTTTCTTCCATAGGTTATTTGTCGATTAATGTACAGTGGATGGTAAGAAATACCATCGCTCTGACCATGAGACGGTGTTTTAGATTACAATCAAAACAGGAAAATCAACTGTCATCAGGGACTTTGCCTGTAAATGTCTTCTATGCACCTGTGAAATAATTGGTATGTATATTTCCTCAAAAAAAAAATTTACATGTTAATGTTTAAGACCTTTGATGAGTCCTAAAATCTTTGAATTTATGCTTTTTGTAGCAGAGAGTCTATAAATCTAAATGTGTATAAAGAGGTATCACAAGCACAGTAACGCGTTCATTTAAGGAGACTTTGAGTCTAAATCTTGGGTTTTAATTCTGGGGCCGAAGCAGAAACGTGTCCCACAATGTAATGAGTGCATGGCGAAGAGAAGAAGAGAAACAGCAAGTGCAAACTAAACATGTCGAGCTTTTTTTTTTTTTTTTTTTTTTTAACATTTCCCATCAACCCACAAAAACCTTTAATCCTAACCTTCACCTGTCCGATCATTACTCTTTGTTGTAAAACAAGATATCTTCCTGGAAATGAGCTGAAAACAGGACACAACAATGGAGGAAAAAAAAGTTTTTCATCTTCATATTTTCTCTTTTTGACTGCTGAAACAGTAAAGATGACTGAGCCGAGCTGTATGGAAGGCAGGTATGTACAGCGAGTTTATCAAAAAAGAGTCACCTACAGTTCTGAATTACTCAAATGTCCTTTTCATTTCATCGTTATTTAAACCTAAAGATATACAGTATATTGTTTATTCTACAGGAAAGTTACACAAATGATCCCTTTTTAAATACTTGTATGGTGTTTCTTCATTTAGATACTAAATATTTAATTATTTATGTATAGTTTGGTAAAGATGAGTACTGTAATTTGATCTTGGTGGTCTAGTTAAGTTTCTAGAAGAAGAGCCTTATATCCGGTTCGGTTCATTGAGAGAGAATCCGGTGCCCAGACCCCCAGCGGACTGATCCGACAGACAGACAACATGGCCTCTACTCTACTCTGTGTTGTCTAAAGAAGAAGCACACGGCACAAGAACGGGAATCACCACAAGAAAAAGTACACAGCAACGCCTTAGAAGACTCAACAAAGGAGGAAAGGATCAAACAGAAAGACTTTAAAACAAAGAAACAGATAAAACTAAAGAAACAGGGTTTTTTCTTGATAGAAAAAACAGCGAACATGAAACACACATCGAGGCTGAACTACATTTTTTTTCCTTTTTTTTCTCGATTTTGTTTCCAATAAAATGTCTTATGTTAGAATTATAATCTGTATAATTTACAATATACAATGTTTAAGAAGGCTGAGAAAATACCCCTTACTTATAATACTGATGTTTGATACAGAGCGTGTGATGTTAGAGATCAACTACACTTAAACTGCAGCACTCCTCAGCTGTGACAAGTTGCCATTTCATATTAGATTACACCGTCATCTGCATTACACATTTTGGCATTCTTATTCGGCTTTAGAAATGACATAAACAATGATATAAAAAAAAATCCCTCGACTGTCTCCACCTGTTAAAGCTGTGATCAGTCAGCCATACAATCCTGCTGTAACGATGAAACTGTTTTTTTATTTGATTGTAAAATGTCAGACAGCTTCCTGTAAGCTCAGCTTTCCATTTCTTGCCACTAAATAATCCACATTAAGTCGCAGTTTGCAACACTCAGAGCATTAATACAGCAGCAAAACATTATCTGCTATGTAAAGATATAGCGGAGTAATGGCGTCCTAAGCAGGAAATGAAGTCATGCTCCCTCTGTGTGTTCTAATCTAGGCTTCTCTGTGGTGCATGTGAGTGAGTCTCACGGGTGAGCTAACTGACGCCATCCTGCAATGCACTTGTATAGTGGTTACCACTGATATCAGGAGGGCATCTTTGTGGAAGTGTAGTGCTCACCCTCCAGTTTCCCCCTGATTAATGCCATTAGCTCTGTAAGCACTGCTGCTATTGTTAGCACTGTTTACTGAGTTAGCACTGTTAGCCTGCTGGAGAATTGTGAACAGACAATCCTGCCAAAGACCCTGAATCCTAGATATGCTCTTAATGTTGCACACTGCTCCTTTAAATTTAACAGGCAACTTCGACTTTAAGGCCCTGTCCACACACATGCAGATAGTTTTTAAAAATGTATCTTTCCCTCTATGTTTTGGCCTCTCGTCCACACAATTTTCGAAAAACGCCCAATAAGGTGTCGATTTTCAAAAACTCCAGTTACTTTGTACTTGTGCACATTTAAAACAGAGCGTTCAGGAAATAATGATGTCATCTTCTCAATACGTGCATGTGAATTACTGCTTTGTGTATTAAGCATGCGCCAGAAACAAAAACAACACTGGACTTTTTGTTTATGTATTGTTAGCATGCTTGGTGTAATGACTACTTCACAATTAACATAAACTAGCCTGTAGACTTTAGTGCCTTGGCAATGAGGGGAGACTGTGGAAGACAGTTAATGCTGGTGAGTGTTTGGAGTCGTTTTTGCGTTCTAGTGTATGCAGAGATATTTTGTAAAATAAAGGTTGTGTGGACAGAATTATTTTTTAAGATGGAGGGGGGAAAATTCTGTTTTTAAAAATATCTTTTGATGTGTAGACAGGGCATAAAAATGCCTGAAAATCACTCTAAAACTGACCACCTAAAGTCCTTATCGTTATGGATTTATTTAATTAATGAAATCAAATTCAAAATCAAAAATTCTAAATTCAAATTCACAATTTCATTTTAAAAAAGTGCTTTTTGATGAGACTTAAAATGCAGGCTATGTTTTAGATTTTAAGTGCAACACAAACAAGTAGACAAGCTAAGAAACAATAAATAAATATCAGCAAAAACTGCCTGTAATGGATTCTCATTTAAAATTTACTCTATAGACTACACTTTATTTATTTTTATCAATTAGACTGTATTTGGAAGAACTCTTAGTTGTCACCATAACACGCAGGTGTGTCCTTTAAAGTAATGTCCTTTAAAAAAATGTCAGAATAAAGTGTCTAACAATAAGAAGTGGAAAGTGAGCTAACATGAAACTGTCAACGTGATGTTTTTATTCAGATGGTGTTTTGTGTTTTGGCTAGCACCGTTTCCCTCAGCACAGATCCAGATATCGGTTTTTCTAATGGTCACCAAACTTGGCTGAAGAAACATGACTGAACAGCTGATTTTAAACAAAGAACTCTTGTTTTTTTTATCAGATTAAAAGTGACAGCAAAAAGAGCCTGGTCACAAGAAGGATGCAAACATCAAAACCCTGTGATAACTGCAAACTGGATTATGGATATTTTAGTGTTTTAGCTGCTTGTGTTACTTCTTCGGCCCTCACCATAACCATTCCTCACACAGCTTTTATGTGACGGCAGCATTAACGGCTCATCCTCACATTTCTGGTCCATATTTGTTCCTGTCTAACTTTCTCTAACAAAGGAAATATTGACTGTTATCTAATAGCGTATGGCAAGTTACACAGAGAGAAAGAGAAGCTACAAACTCTCCTCAAATCCCCATCCTCTCTCTCCCAAATTTAAGACTGGCACGTTATGTTTATATTGCAGACTTAGTCCATATGCACAAACCCCTCCTTTAAAAACCACTATTGCTCAGAGTTTTTCTAAGATAAACGCTGATTTGTTAATACATTATTACTTGTTATATTTATATATATATGATAATTGCTGAAAGTGGTCAAGCTGATAGAAAAAAGGAAAGACATATTGATTGATTCAGTTTTAAGAAGACAATATTAATAACAAAAACAAAGCCGTGTTATATGTCATATACAGGATGACAGTTATTTACAACCCTAATACTGGTATCATCGCTAAGATTATTTTCAAGATAGAAATAAAAAAAAAAAAGGAGTTTGAAAGCAACAATAGTTGTTCTTCAGTCAGTTTTGTCAGCACACATTTTCCTTCTGGTTTGTATTGCGTTGAGTGACTGAAGCGCCCCCATCACTCCCTGAATGGATCACAAAAATATCTCCGTGCTGACACGGGAGATGAGGTGGAAGTTGTGAATGTAACGGAGCAACGAGGGTAGTACTGAAGTGACACTTTGCAGTTTTTGGAGTTTGGGTAATGAGCACGGGCTGGACTATTCTTAATGGCACATTGACAGACTGAAATCTCTACTGACTTATGCGTGGAGAGCTACAAACCTGGGCCACTGAGCGGCTGAAAAGGTTTTAAACAGACGTCCAAACACAAGAGGAGTGTTTGACAGAATGAATGTGGACTCAGCCTACATCTACCAGTCGGACAAGCAGGAATCCATTCTTGACAGTATAGATCGTCTTGTTGTGTTAGGTAATATTTTGACTCTGTCAGTCGATCACACCTCAAGTGGTTTGAATATTTGGAAACATTTTCAGCCACATTAAGTGTGCAAACACTTATTCTATGGTTATACTGACAGGTTTGGGAGGCCAGGGTCACTGATCGTCAACAAATACAACAAATAGTAAAGTTGTCGTTGAAGTACGGGAGTCATGGGAAACCAGGAACTGAATTTAGGGAGAACCAGAGAGTGTTTACAGCAGTGGTTTCCAATCCTGGTCCTGGCCTGCTGGTTTTCATAACAACCAGGAACATTTTCTGGTGGAACAGAAAACCAGCTTGAGGCCCAGCATTGAAAGCCACCGGTTGATCAAACCAGAAACAGTTTTGGGTTATGACAGTAAAGTTTGCTGGCATCCTCTGAATGGATGAGCTCCATTCTTTGGCAGGGCAAATCTCCTCTTCTTTTCTTTCTGTCCATCCTTCCAAATTTCATTGTACATGTAATTTGACAACAAACGTCATTAATACTTCTTTAGTGTTCTTTTTTTTTCTCCACTCGTTTTCTTCTTGAACACTTTAAAAAACTCTGTTGGGGGAAATAGGGAGGGAAAAGGAGACACGAGTGCAGTCTTACAGTCTCTCAGAACTAAAATGAAGAGTTTTCAGTTTCTTTTAAATGTGTCCTCATTTAAGTGTTTGTCATTAATAACATCTTAACTGTTATTAAATGCATAAGAGTTTTGCCATCTTCAGTGTTCGGAGCCACTGTGGTAACTGTTGGGTGATTGTTAATAGTTTTAAAACGAAATATCTTCTTCCCTTGGTAATACGGGGGTCACGTCAGTCTGTCAGCTTCTTCCCCAAAACAAAAGGTCAAGTGAGCGGCCTTTTGTCAAAGACGGCGAAAGTTCAGGGGTTCAGGTAAGAGGTTTAGGTTACTTGTTTGTTCATAGTTGGATGTGTCAGCAGACGTACTTCAGGGACATATTTCTGTGTGTGTGTGCGCATGTGTGTAAGAGTGTGTGCGTGTAAAAGAGCAAGAGGTCATTCAAAGTGAGATTCAGACTGGCGTCTAGCTGTCCTTCCATCTATTCTCCCGCCCTCAGACCTTGGCTTCCAGCAGCTCCAGGAAGAGTTTGTGCATTGGGACTTTGCCGTCCTGCTTGATGCTGTAGAAGTGTTGCACGGCCTTGGTGGAGGTCTGGCGGAGCAGGGGGAGGGTCATGAGCAGCTTGCCCGCCCGGCGGGGATCCTCCTGGTGCTGGGAAGCCTCGTAGTCCTGCAGGGCCTCGTGGAGCACATCCTGGAGCTTCTGCACTGCATCCACGTCCTCAATGTGCATGGAGTCTGGAGAACGAAGGAAGACAAACACGATTAAAATTCAAATGGGAACAAAAGATATTTGATGAGGCATTTGTAGAGTTACCCGCAGATGTTGTTTGTTTGGCCATATCTGGACATGAAATTTAGATCTTGTATCAAATATATCAATAAAAGAAAATAGGGGGTTATGGTTAGGTTTATTTGCTATCATTAGAACATGGCGCGATTTGGACAACGAGTCTTAAATAAGCATCAGCTGTCCAAGTGTAAAGTAAACTCTTTGGCTGACTAAAATTCCTATGTTCTGAATTTTCCAGCAATAAAGCAGGCACGTTTTGCAGTGCAGAAAGCTCCCACAGCTCTCTCAGATGATGTTTACAACAGTATGTGTCTCTGTCAGTACCTGTGCCCCCTCTGTCTGCTGTGTCATTGATCAGTGCTGCAAAGGAGAGACGTGCTAAAGACTCAATCTGAAATCTAAACAAGCCGAACACAGGGGTGCTACTGAGGGCCATAAACTCATGGATGGGAATTCTTTACGTTGTAGTGAAATGTATTTTAAATATGTATCTAAAAAGTGCAAAATGCCTCTCTGCATTTGCATTTGAATATAAACCAACTTCTGTGTTTTATACTGCAGACCAGGGACATCTTTTAAAAGTATAATTATAATTGTAGTGCTGTAGAATTAAACACACGAGTTCAAAATGTCAGTCCACCATTGCTCTGTAACATACATGTAAAACACAGAATTTCTAGTTGAAACTAAATCCAGGATGGAGGCTTTAAAATCAGATGCTGCTCCCTGCTCTGTCTTTAAAGTGTGGATCTGTGGGTGTGATGAATGGACACACAAAGAGACGAGTGGGCGGAGAAAAAAGAGATAGACTTGTAGAATGATGGAGAGATGCAGGAACACCTGAAAGTCTGTATGTGTGTGTGTGTGTGTGTGTGTGTGTGCATAACCATTTGGCCGCACACATCTGTAATCTCCCTTTGAGCTGGCATGTAAGGTGCATTTCAGCATATGTGGCAGTAAAGGCTGAGACTGTCCCTCAATAATAATGCTCCATATTGCCCCTTAGGGAGGCAAAGTCTTAATGTGAGCTGGCCTTTAGCTCCCAACCTCCGATCAATGTTCCCGATCAATGACTACATGCATGTTAAATAATAATCACAAGGCAACTATTGATAGGCCACCACACCCCAACACACACACACTTAAACACACACACACAAACTAGATGTGCAGAGGGGATGAGACCTGTGAGTTTAACAATGCTATGGTACTTCTAACAGTACACTGCTCACACAAACACAATCTCACACCCGCTGAAGCATTTGTATATACAAGCAAACCACAGCAGAGAAAGTATGATCTCACACACACATTACTTTAACAACAAGGAAAACGTATACATTACATTGTGCAGACAAAACTAATTCAACAGAAAATGTGTGAACACAGCCACACACATACACAAACACAATCAAATACACAGTGTTGGATCTATAGAGTGTAATGCATGTATCAGTATGCAGGACCAGACCAGTCAGTGGGCTGGATTCTATAGGGATCAATAGAAAACTCAGCTTCTATCTGTTCTCAAATTTTCTACTTTCCGACCAGTTTGAATAAAACTAGGGTGGTCCACTCGCCTGATTTTTTTTTATTTGCTGCTTTGAGATATTTTGATCAGTGGGTAGGGGAGACTTATATTCATTAAGATTACTGAGGTAGATTATTATTTATGTTTGTGTTCATACACAAAGAACATAAAAAAACAATCTGCATATAATCTCAAATTCTGCTTTGCAGATCTCCATTTTGTCAGTATGACTCATTTTTACTTGTCTTTAATTTTTCTTCAATTATTTTTAATGCAAAGATGTTCAGACCAAATATTTAGCTGCCCTTTATGCAGTGTCTCTTGTTAAACGAGGACATAATTCATACTACTAAAACACGTGTAATATGTCACCCAGTCTTGGGAATTGGGACAAATCATGTCCCCCTTTTAAGAAAACCCTTAAAATTCTGACTTATCAACATACTTATTCCATTTCTTGGCTGAAACATTATTTTTAAAGGATGTATTAATGTGTGTAAACATAATGTATAACATATTTTAATCTGCTTTCATTTTCTTAACTTCTTAATGTGCCTTGTGTCAGAAAACACCCTTGCCTTAGATGAGAATTCACAACTTCAAACAATTAAAATACGTGAAAAGCCTTCAAAATTTAAAACCAACATTATGTACTGATAATGTCAGTTTAAAAATGTAGTTTTATTTTTTATTATTTATTTTTTATCTTTGTTTAAATTTTTTTTTTTTTGTTAAAATACTGGCCCTTTAAAGACCTGTCTTAGATTTTTGTCAACTTTGTCAGAATTCTACAAAGAGATTTAATCAGGCATAAAAAAGGTTGGCAATTTTCCAATAACTCCTGTCTCACTCCTGGTATCCACAAAGGCAGGAATGCTGCTCAATACTTGTAATATTTCTATTTTATAAGAAATAATATAACTATGTAGTGTGTCTCAAACTTAATAGGTCAACTCCTTAGTCCTTCTAAATGAAAGCTAAATAAGAATTGTAGTTTGAAAAATTAGTATTTTGATAAGCTTTAAGAGAACTCTTAACAACTAAGCAAATTGCTACTCACTACGACTGCTGTGAATTAATAAATATATAACTTTTTGTCAACTCTGTAACACATAAACTCTGTCAGATCTGACATCTATTATGTATGCTATTCAAGAAAAAAATGAAATCACTGGGAGGTTGGCCCATTCATTTTTTAATGATCAAGACATTTATCTTTTAAAATATATTTTCCCAGCCTAATTGAAGAGTAAAAATCACCCCCACCCAAAATAATATTTAGTCTCAGTTCTCAGGAATGAGTGATGTACAAATCAATGAGTGTTACTGCCGGTCGCAATTAAAAAACAATCCCTTACTTGGATTTCTAATGAGTGGATACCTGAGGTACAGCCCATAATGACCATAAGTTAAAATGAAGTTTAATGAGTTTCACATTGTTTTTGATTAATACTGTGTGTTTAGTATTTGAGCTGGTAGACATGGCTGCTGCCTGCGCTCTGACCCGCAGTACACTCACAAGTACAACAGCAGACGTTAATGAGCACGAGCACACAAGGCTGTTAAAACACACATGTTAACACGGAGCTCACAATGCATACACACACATAAATGAATGCACAGACACACACAACACACACGCAGAGACACACACAGACACGTGCCTCTTGTTTCCCATGGCTAGTTTAGCTGTCTTTACATGTGGGGCACGTTTGCTAACATTTCTTAAGGCTTGGCTTCATTAATGCAGACGATTAGCATCCTGTGAATTAATTAGTGTCAGTGCCCTTCAAAATGCTAATGCTAGCATTCTGTTGTCTTGAAGAGCAGTTGGAGAGTCTGGGCAATGATGCAAAGTTCTTATTTGGGCGTCAGCTGTTTCGATTTCAATCAGTTAAAAGAATGACTATTTCAAATGTGAGCTCTCTCAACAAGTGAGGTAAGCTTTTGATGGATAATTACTTTCCGGATTTATCGGGATATTTTTTACGTTGCATGTGCCAAATACACAAATGGATTTCAGCTTCACTATGAATTAACTGCATGATATTTCCTCCTGCAAAATAAAACGCATATTGTAGTTTGACATTTACTCATTTGTTTTCTACTTTCATCTACTTTCAGCCTGACAGGAACAATACTGTTTACTCTCATACTAATTATTACCCTCCTGATATAAGGAGGTTTTTGACATGTTACTTAATATTTATACAACAAAAAAGACAAAATGAAGATGCAGTGCTAACACAGAACAATATATGTGTGTAAATGTGGGCGGGTATAACATTTGGAACTCCATTCTTAAAATGCAGACCAATACAACACCAAAACTTTACTAACTTAATCATCAGAAAATTTGATCTAGAACTTAAATAATGAGCTGATTCATCAATTATTCTATCTACAGAAATCTGATGATTGTTTAATTATTTAACATAATATTCAGGCAAAAACATTCTCTGGTTTCAGCTTAACAAATGTGAATATGTGATGCTTTTTTTTCTGTTTTATGTCCTTGCAAAATTAATATCTTTGGTTTTTGATCAGACAAATCAAGCAATTTGGAGATGTCCTGTTGGGAAATGTGATGGACCAAAAGATTAATCAAGAATTGTATTGCCAGATTAACAGATAATCTGAAGCACTTATAGCAATAATTTAATATTATAACTGTCACAATGTTTTGAGATGTAACAGATGTTGTACAGGTGTTTGTAATAAATCTGTGGATGTTACCCTTTATGTTTAAACCATTGACTGTATAAAATATTGGACACTGCAACCTGTGACGTCAGCCTATTGGTTTGTGGACTCCTGTTTTGAAGCCGAGAGAGGATGGAGCTGTGGAAGAGCGAGGGGTGCACCTGACTCATACTGTGGTGACGCATTGTACTCACTCAAAGTGTCCTCGCTTTTAATTGTGTATAACTTTGAGCCTTAATAAAATGTAAACGGGTGAGTTGTATGAGAATTCACTCCCTGTAAGGCTGTCACAAGTGCTGAAATTTGCTATAGAGATCAAAACAGACCAGGCTGTAAAGATGTTTATTGCTGCTGTAAAGTTGGACATTTTAACATGGATGTCTATGGGGACTGACTGGCTTCTGGAGCCAGCCTCAAGTGGCCATTAGAGGAACTGCAGGTTTCTGCACTTCCATGTTAGATTTATTTTTCAGCCTAAGAAGTCGCCACTTGGTCTTAACCATTCTTTCTCTTTCTACCAGACCTGTCAACTCATCCACACCACTGGAAATCTCAGGGGCAAAGAGGACTATGTAACACCTGTTTGCCAAATACTTCATCATAACCATCATGACCATCACCACTGCTGTCCAACCTGCAGAACCAGCCGGCTCTCTCAACTTTCAGTCAACAACATTTACAGACCAACACACACACACACACAAACAGCCAGAGCCAAGAGATTGATTGTCACATAGCCCACAGGAAAACAACATGTCAATACTTTCTGCATGTGCATGACAGTATGTGCTGTATGTGTGTGAGCAAACATTTTTCAGTGGCTCATATGTAAGAACACACCAATGTTATATGTATGTGTTTATGTGTCAGAGAGATGATATCGGTATATTTGAGAAAAAGAGTGCAAGTATGTTTGTGTGTGTGAATGTGTCGGTGTATGTGCGTGTGTGTTGATGGTGGCAGAATCAGAACAAAAGGCCCCTCCCTCCCTATTCAAAGCTCTCCCGTTGCATTCTCCCATTTAAACACATTGTATTGACAGCTCCCCCCTTGTAATTAAAGAGTACTGAAGAGCTGGCCGGCTTCCAAGACAAAGTTCAAAAGACGGGTCATGGGAGGAAGAAGGCGTACGTGTGTGTATGTGTGTGAGGAAGAGTGTGTGTGTGTGTGTGCGTGCGTGTGTCAGTCAGCTGTCGATGCAGCTGGACACATCAGAGAGGGGGCTTTATCGACAGACTTTGGGTTCTAATGATTTCAGCTTATTTAACAGGCATCTGAAGAGACGACTATGCTAATTGTAAAAGGGATCGCCACTTTGTTTGGGGGTGGGAGGTGGGCTTCAGGTTGAAGACGTGTGTGTGTGTGTTTTTACCTCTGTGTGTGTAAAATAATTACTTGTAGGCATGTGTGATTATTAAGAGTATGATGAGACAATTGTGTGTGGCTTTAACAGTGAAAGTGGGAGGTTTGACAACTGCAGGTGCAGTGTGTGAAAGTATGCGTCAGGTGTCGCAGTCGTTTGTGTGTGTGTGTTTGGATGTGTAGTGAGTATTGAAATCAGTCCTTTGATGGTTCAGTTTAAATGAGACCCATGGGAATGGAGATCCCTAGGATTAACTCTTTCTCCAGCAGTCGCGTGCTCACAAACTCTAACACACAGACACACACACAAACAGACAAAAACATGAACAGGTTCAAACCTGAGTTAGCCAAAGCGATGGCCTTGAGAGCGACAAATTCCTCCTTCTCTAGCTTCATAGTCTTGTATTTCTTGACCAGCTGGAGGATGGCGTTGTTCAGGTCCAGAAGTCCAGCTAGCTTTGACTGATCCTCGTCCATTATGTAGTCCTCAGCATACACCAACTAAAGAGGAACACACAGAGGTTGCAAATAAACATGTGTCTTTAAATATCATTAGCACAAGAAGCAAACCTGAAGTGAAAGATGCTAACCTTGTCTTCAAAGGACAGTGAGCGGTACACAACACGTAGGATCAAGATCTCCATCCATGCGCTCTGCAGTAGACTCATCTGGTCTGCCAAAGACAGCGTAGAGAACCCTGGGGATGATTGAGACAGAGAGGATAAGTAGGAGAAATATACCCCAAAACAGTGTACAAGTTTTTATGTTAAGTTTTTTTATATTGTTTTGCTGTGCAGGAAGTAAAGTAAATTAATTGGCTTTTAAAAGTAAAACTTAAGAGGAGTAAAGAGAGTGAAAAGGAGAGGATAAAGCCTGTTTTGAAGCTAGTGAGAGGGTCAAGATCGGCTCTCCTCTCTTCTCTCCCTGCCCACCCTCCATCCATCCAGTTGACCACAGTCCTCCTCCTCCTCGTCCTCCCTCTCCTCCTCCTCCTCCTCCTCTTCCCCTCTCCCCTGTGCCCAGGGCTGTTCTCTGGGGAAAGGCAGGCCTTATCTCCCCCTGACACAGCCTCCATGGATCAATGCTGGCCATCGCTGCTGCACCGCTCAAACACACAGACTAATTGCTGCTATGGCCTCAAAACTCCTGCTTTCTCTGGTGTCAATCCATGTCTTTCTATTTGCCTACGTCTATACCTGTCTGTCTCTCCAATCGCAATCCATGCCGTTTTATCTGTCAGTGTCTATCTACGACTGACCATCTGTGTGTCTGATTCTGCCTTCACCTTCTTTCTCCCCATCCATCTTGATACATTTCAGTCTCCATGTCCTGTCTGTTTTAGGTATCTCTCTGTTTCACATTTTTTTGTCTACCACATTTTGTCTGCACTTCCTGTGACTTCATATCTCCTTTTTTACACTCTCATTTTGTTTGTAATATTTCGACTTCTTTATTTCATATCTCTCGATTACATTCTTACTTAAGTCCAGCAGACTAACGCTTGTTGTCTCTCCCTCTCTTGTCTTTCTCTTCCTGTCTGTCTATCTCTTTAATGGAACACCTGCCCACTCACACCTTTCCTCACAGCTGTCCTCTCCTCACACACCTGCCCATTCACACCTGCCTGCCTGCCTATGTGTGTGTGTTTTGGTGTGTGTGCAAGCCTTCATAGGAAAGGCAAAGACAGTGGCCCATGTGAGCACACCTGTCAGACCTCACCGCAGCCATCCAGTTTGTGTGTGTGGACGTGTGTGTGTGTTAGAGAGGAGCATCCTGCCAGGAGAAGCAGGCAGATGAGAAGGAAGATATTTCCTCAACAACATCTGCTGCCATGTGCCTCCTCTTGAGATGGTAGGTGTGTGAGACTATGTGTGTGTGTTAGTGTGTGTGCATGTGCGTTAGGGGCTCTTATCTCACAGTGTGTTGATGGGTAATGGCAGGCGTCTCATTATGTCCAGGTTGCAGGCTATTGTTGTTTGTAATGTGCTCTAATTCATTCTATCTACAACTGTTAACAGCTCCGACACACACACACACACACACACACACACACACACACGCACGCACGCACACACTTATGTACAGTAGACAGACACTGCTGCGCACACGTACAGTATCACATATGCATAGACAAAAAAAGCATAAGAACACGCTGGAATGAATCCAAATGTGTATGATTGATACACACACATTCACACACACACGGCACAGTGAAGCGAGCAGTACTGTTGCCAACTGGCAGTGTCTTCTTCTACTTAATGAAATCATCAGAAGGGATTAGAGGTGAATTTCTTAAGGGGGTCTTCATGCACACACCCACACGCACACACACATCTCTTTCATAGATGTCTTTAGGGGGTCCTTAGGACTTCACCACTCATCGTGGGCAGGGGAAATAAGCATGGGCACTGCTAAAATTAACCCACACACTTATTGAATGTGTTTAAACCCTGGGGTCAAGTGAAGAGAGGAAGACATGAGTGAGGGGTTAATATCATTTAATGGTGTCACTGGTTGTGTGTTTTAACTTGTCTGTGTGTGTGTGTGTGTGTGTGTGTTTGAGTGCTTTGGCATTGGGAACAGCACGCAGGGTTCAATCAATTCGCACACATCCCTCTGGTGGAATTTGATCCGGGGGCAGTGGGGGCACACAAGGCTCAAAAAGTGGGCACACGCATACACACACACACACACACATATGCATACACATACATGGAGCCACAGGTACAAAAATACACACAAGGTAAAAAACGTCATCCAAAACATGCCTGAATTATTAGCTACATGTTAATAATATAGTTTGCACATACCTGATGCATCAAAAAAACTCCCTCCTAATTACACATAAAATGCACACTTATATGCCCAAACACACACAGACACACACACCCCCACACACCCACACACACACACACACACACACACACACACACACCAATAATTAAAACCCCTGTGATTAATTTATTGAGCTGAAAGTGCAGCTTTTCCTATTGAGGTACATCAATGATTTTTATCAGGATGTGGTTTGTGTGTGTGTGAGTGTACTGTGTGAATATGTGTATGCCTATAATGTGAACTTGAACATAATATACATAATTGCACTGTAAGTGTGCTGGTTTGTTGTTTCATCAGCATGTTTATATTCTTCGTATATGCATACATTCCCATATATATATTTCTGTGAGTTGCTGCATGTGCGTCCCCGTCTGTGTGTATTTCCCTATGTTTGTGTGTATGTGTGCCTCCCCCGACCCCCCTCCTCCCCTCCCCACCAGCCTGTCTGCGCTGTTCAGCCATCCAATGCCTCTTATCTGTCTGATTAATAGGCGGCCAGCTTCAGGACAAATTAATTAACAGATAACGCCATCTCTCCCTTCTTCCCTTCCTCCCCTCCTTCTCATGAAGCGATCGATACAGCAGAAGAAAAGAAACATCAATGGGAATTTAGTGCTGATGATGGAGAGAGAGAGGTATTGATGGAGAGAGAGAGAGCACGAGAACGAGTGAGACGGAGGAGAGAAGAAAGTAAAAGCGGGAGAGGTGTTGGAGGGAGAGATGGTGATGTTGGTGGGAGGGGTGGAGACCTTTCTTTCATACCTGTGATTTCACTTGACAAAAGAAGGTTCCCTATTTGGCTCTAATTACATTTCCTTTCTGCCCATTGTTGATAAGGCATCTCATACTATGTGTGGGAGTGTGTTTGTGTATGTGTGGATGTTGAGCAGCCTGTGTTTACTGTGGTGGCGGCGGTGGTGGGCTGAGCTGAGTGTACAGTAATGTACAATGAAAATAAAGTTCAAAGCTTGGCATAAACATATTAATATACACTTTAAAGGAGAGAAAATTGCTTAAGGACATGACCTGCAAGTAAAGCCATGTGCTCCCTGGACACCATTATTGGATATATGCTTATGTCTCTAGTACACGTTACATCTTGCTGTATAGGAACATTGGGCAGGATTTACGTTTCCTGTTAAGCATTTCCAGCCAAACCATTTAGTAGTATATAAACTTCACTTTTAGGAGACAGGGTTAAATATTATTTTTTATTTAAAGATTTTTTTTTTGGCATTTTGCCTTTCTCAGAGCGAGAAGCTTTAAAGTGCAGGCAGGAGGGAGCGGGGATGACATGCAGCAAAGGGATAGGGGCTGGAATCAAACCTGCAGCCGCTGCAGCAAGGACATAGTCTTTGTACATGGGGTGCCCAATCTACCAGGTGAGCTGGAGGTGAATAGTTTTTACTAAACACAAGTGTGTACGCTGTCTGAAATTAACTTTGGCCTCCCTGGCCAAGAGGACTTGTAGACTGTCCAAACATATTTTTTACCGGCCCAAATAATAAATTGTCTTTTTGCCACTGAAGCATTTGTTTAAGTACATTTCATTGTGATAATGGGTATTACAGTAAGCAAATTTTTCAGTGCACTGAGCAACTCATCACCACAGCCTCAACGTGCCATTATCTTCCCCCATAGTAAGCAGTGATACAGTGTACACATCCTGGGCTTTTATTTTATAAGGTAAGAACAGAAGAAGTGAAGCTGTAATATGCTATTATTGACAATGTGGGAGGCGATAAAGAGTGTTCTGTCTTGGTTCAGGCTACAGAGCCTCTGTGTTATTATTTATTACCTTCATAAGAATGGGTCCAACCCATAACCATCGGTACCCACAGTAACAACAGACTAGTGGAAAGAGATGGTTTAGCTGTTGTCCTGTACTTTTAACAGTGCTGCAAAACTAGGAGCCCTCAAGATGGTCAGTTTCACGGCATGACACATGTAAAAACACACGTGACAGGAGAGAAGCAGCAGAGCAGCGCACCAGTAAATGACTAAAAGTATAAATGCGGTAGAGACTCTCACCAGTTTTTTATTACAAGACTATTTTGGGACAAACATTTACCAGCCAGTGTGGCCGATAGCCCTACGAGATTTACACACCAAATGGAAAATGTACACACCTTTGCCCCTTGATGGGTGTTGATTTCGGACACTGAGTGTGTACATAATAATTCAGATAAAGTAAGGGGTGCGTGAGGTCAACTTAATGACCAAAACTTGGTTGGATATGTGTGTGTGTGTGTGCTTTTGTTTGGGCGTGTCTGCTAAAATATTAGGACACTCTCCTTTATCTATGAAGGTACAGAGAGAGAAAGAGAGCGTGTGGTGTGTGTAGGTATGTGTGTGTGCGCCATACATTGGTCTGACAGAAAGAGGCTGCAGTGCAGTCATGCAGACTTAACCTCTACTGCTTGCTCTTGCGCTCTTTCTTTTTTCTCTTCCCTTTGCTCTATCAGACACACACATAAAGACAAACACACACACAAACACACGTCGATTCCCCAGCCACCCTGCGGCCTGTTTGTCTGCCAAATGAGTCCTGACTGCACGTTTACACCCGAGACCGCACAACAGTCTGGCACAGACACACACACACACACACACACACACACACACACACACACACACACACACACACACACACACACACACACACACACACACACACACACACACACAGGATAGCCCTCTCTCACGCCCCAGTTGCTACACAGACACACACCAACACACATATCCAGGAGGCCTATATTTGTTTTCTTGTGGTTACAGGGCAAATGGGAACCAGTGAGAACTGATCGTGATGCTTATGAGTACCCGTGCACTCGTGTGTGTACAGTTTGTGGCGTTTCAGAAGCTGCTTGTATGTGCATACGAGTCTGTGTGTGTTTGTACCATGGTGCCTATGTATGTCTGCAATAACTGATGCATCAAAAAAGGCTATTCTGTGTGTGTGTGTGCGTATTAATGTGACAGGTGGGAAAACTGGTGGCATTGCTGATCTGGTCTGAGTTATTAACACACGACTTGTCTCCATATTCTGTCACTGTGGTAAAAAATAGGACTTTTGCTATAAATTTAGATGTTATTTTAGAGCCCCTTTAACGTTTGTGTTATGACGGAGACTAAAAGAAAGTTTGAGAAAGTGAAATAAATTATATCTGTAACATTTACATGATATATGTTTTTACTTTTTTCTACACAAACCACACACTGAAGTGAATAATTTGTTTCTTTGGCAACATTTCCTTATGCCTGTGTGCTGCAAGTAGGGAAGTAAAAACACCAAAAACTTGCACTATGACATTACCATGACAAAAAGTCCATGTTAGGATATTTACCACAATATTAAAAGCACAAAGAAAAATGGTTACTTGAAAAAGATGTCAGTTTTTAAATAATAAAGCCACCTTCTCAAGCAAGGCTTGACATTAAGCTTTTTTCTAAAAACGAAATCAACAGGGATTTGGACAATTGTTATAATTCAATAACATATAAAATATACAATTAACAGGTAACAGTTACATGTCTGGGACAATTCTAACTTTACCATCATTTATCTGCCAGTTTTGCCTGGCACTTGGCCAGTTAAATATGGTTGGAGAAACCTTTTAAGCCAAAAACAAGATGGCTGCTCTTAAGTCCAGTGTGCAGTGTCTTTGAGATCAGACCTGCCACACTGCTGTCAGAAACAGAGCCTCTGATTGGTCAACAAGTCAGGAATACAACCTTTGATTGGTCAACAGACTAGGCGTCATGGACGGCTAACAGCAACATAACTGTGAAGAAGACAATGTCTTGTCAATGTCAATGTTGGCTTTATCATTCTGGATTTAATTTACAAAGTCTTCCAAAAGACACCGCAGTTCAAGCCTGGATTACAAAGTTTCTGAAAGTGGTACGATTGCACTGGAGCTCTTGTTGAAACAGCACGTCAGTTAACTTCAGGGCAAATAAAGAGTAAGTCTCTCATATGCAGGGTTTCAGAGATATTTAATGTTGGTAACGTTATGTTTTATATGACATTGTTGACCCCAGAGTTAACTTCTGCAACAGTGTCCAGTATGTCAGACTTTTTGTATGAGTCCTGTTCAACGCTTGGTGGTGAGACAGATTCCGCACGCAGCTCAGCTGAGAATGCGCTGCTACAGTGATAACAGTAATTACGTGATTTATTTTCAAATAACATTACATTACATTCATTTATCACTTGCCTGATTGGACAACTGTAGGAGCCATTCTACTTGTCTGAACATAGAATTTGCCCCCGGCAATGTCGTGCCCTGCCACAGAACGTAGCTGTAGTAGCAAAGTAATCATGTAATATCGTGATAGATTTCTTTACAGTCCCATGATGGTATCGAGACCATTTTGATAGTGGTACTGTGAAACAGCGATAAATTGTTACATGTCTAGCTGCACGTAAAAAATGTCTAGATTTAAGCAATGTGACAATTGTGATTTCAAGACCTCATCCTTTACTTCAATAGCAAATGTGTTTCTCTTGAACGTTTAAGCTTAATCCTTAATGTCATTTATTTCTGTGTGCCTACGGTAGCTGTGTTGTTGTATATCTGAAGCCAAAAGCCATTTTTGATTGTTTAGTAGCTCAGTATAATTTTTTTGCTTCAAAACTGACAGCTATAAAAGACAAGAGAAAGAGTGGGTCCCGTTGATTATCTGTGTGAACATGGCCAGGGTGCTGCCAGCAGAGAAGCAGGTCAGCTCAGTGTTGCTGGACCACATTTGATCTGAATGAGCCAACTACCAACTTAACCCCCAGTGTGAGACTGTGGCTTGGACAGAATAGGCCAATGGCCCTTGGACAGTGTATCTCGCATCTTGTGGTGGCTATCTCCAAAATTCTAACCTCTAAAGCACATACGACATCGCCACATAATTAGCAAAAATTCTTTCTCTGAAAAATTACAGTCAGATTTCAGAGGCCTTTGAAATCAAAAATAGATTTTCTCTGGCAATTTTGCGTTTTTTGGGTGGTGGAAAATATGGATTCATAAGAGGAGTAATGAAATGCAAATGAAGTCCCCAGCTGGAGTCGCATCAGGGACATTGTGGTTGGCTTGCAATTTTACATAACATATACTGGTTTCCTTTTGGAATGACATGATTTAACAGGCATTTAAATGGTTTGGCTTATTTGTCATATTTTATGTTCCCTCAACCACATTTAGGTCCTTTGCCTTCCAAATCTTCTCACAGAAAGTAGGTCTGCTTTTAGTGGTTTTGAATCTTGGCTGTAGATGACGGCTTCTGTATATAAGAGAGGCTGTTTCACAAGCCATTTGAACTGATCAAACTATGCCTTTTAATTCTTACTTTTAATTAAACATCTTTTACCTGTGTATAGAGTTGACTGTCTGATTAAAAATTGGTCACAAAATACTACAAAATACACATGGTGGTCCATCTGCACACTTATGGCAGGCCTTGCACTCTTGGAGCACCTTCTTGCTCCGTTACAAGTGACACTGTGCTCTGTCCTATTTGATCATGACCCCAGGACACGTTTAACAGGAAACTTCTCAGTCTGTCTCAGCAATTAAACAGCAAAGACTCACACACTCATCAGGAGTTTTCGGCCTTGAAGTTGTAAGAAGAAGCTTCGCACATTGTCATAGAAATGTAACACAATACAGCAAAACTGAATTCACACTGAGCACAGTAAGGGAAACTGGATGTGTACTGTAAGAGAGACATCCTGGCCTGGAGCTTGTCATTACAAATATGAGTAATAAACGCACTGTAATAGTGTACAGTGTAATGAGCAAATGTAATAGACATGTGGTAGACACAGACCAGTCGCCAGAAGAAAATGTTGCCATTATATGTTTCTGCAAACCAAGAATATGTTACATTTGTATGTTTCATACAAATTTAAATATAAACACATCTTTCTAAAGTGCTTTATATGAGCTGACTTTGTCATGGGGAGGTGGAGGGGATGGTGAATGGTGCGTCAACTAGGCGAGGCAGCTGCCAAACTGCAGACCACTGTTTGAGACCATTAAACAACAAAACCATTTGTGTTTTAGCACGTCACGGCTGTGATTCCATGAACTTTTTAGGCTCCAAACATTGGTCTTTTGTAGTGACCTATTGCTGGGAATAGTGAAATGAAAAGCTGTTGTTTTTTTAACCAAGATCAAAACACAATCTTTTTCTGACCACAACCAAGTGTTTTTTGTGCCAAAAATAACCGTGTTAACCAGTGTTGATGTAATGCAAAGTTTCAGTGCATCCTCAACTAAATATTGTGAAAATATAACACACCATGGTTTGCAGAAAGGCACTTTGCCAACCTTTTTTTCTGGTGATCGGGTTGATGGCAATTATCTGACACAATCTACAGCCACTGTCCTCTTAAAGCCTTGATGTAGTGTAGCTAATTTTGTTGTTAGGGGGCATTTTAAAAGAGGTATTAAGAACTGTGATGTAAGTCGTTTTATGACCGTCTAGCTGCTCAGAGAAGGTGCGAGGAGAATAGTGGATTGCCTATGTGCAGCATGTACACGTATTGTGTTCTGCAGGGGACAGATTTAAGTCTTCTGGCCCACTGAGAGAGAGATTGCATTAGGACACGGGAAGTGTCCAACAGTTACCAGCACATCGCTGCCCTGCATGTGTGTGTGGGTGTGTGTGTGTGTATGTTCTGTGTGCACCCTGTGTTACGTGGCTCCAGTGCTCTCTCTCATACCACTTTCTGCACGCGTTTAAATTTGTGTTAGTGTGCACATTGTTGCATGCTGTGCAATGCGAGTGCTCCCTTGTGATGCTTTTTGAGTGTGTGTGTTTGTGTGTGTGTGTGCGCACATTTCAAACTGTTTTGTACCATACGGCCAGACGCCGGCCCAAATGAACACGGACCTCCTGTGATGGCTTTGGCCAAGCTGAAACAACACACACAAGATATACGCACACGACAAGCATGCTGGCAAATGCTGTCACACACTCACGTACACACACACACATGCACACACACATCCACCAGCTGACCCAATTACACAGAGATGCGCAACGAAATGGAAACAAATCTACCCAGAGAACCAGCTAATTTAGAGGGGCTTAAAGACACACTCACACACAGGGCACACATCCACTTACACACATACATACACACACACTCGTGTATCGTCTCTCAGATTATAAAAGACATCATGTGTCAAGTGGAGTTGAGATGATATGAAAGTGCAAATCACAAATTAAGTGTTATCGAATCTAAAATCGAGTTGCTCTATCAAAATCCTTTGAGTGTATCAAAAGTGTGTGTGTGTGATGAGATGAACAAAATGAAACAGAATTGTTGTCCATTTCTATCTCCTCTTTTTGTCTCAGTTTTCCTCGTCATTATTGGAAATGTATCCATATGAATAACCGCATTTCTCCTGCATGCACATTTTTGTGCTCATCCTTCAAGTTTATTATGCTCTTACACACACCTAACTCCAGTGAGTGTGTAAAGACTGAAGAGACAGAGGCCACTGAACAGGCGGTTACGTTACTTGACACCAAATCTGTTTTCTATTGTTGTTGTCACTCCTATCTGTTCAGATGTTTGGGAAGATTTTTTATGCGTCAGGGTTGTGCTGAAATATTTTGCTTATGTACAAAAAAGAGAATGGAATCCCCAAACACTTCAAGTCACACTACTTTGCTGTAATAGAACAAAACATTTAAGGTCCCTCCTCCATTCAGAAATGTGTTTTGCTTGTTGGTACTTCAGTTGAATGTTTGACCTTCACTGTGCAGAGTGATGTATGTGCAGAGTTTGATGCTAGAAGGCTGTTTTCACATTCATCTGCTGAGGGAGGAAAGTTTCTCTGTGCTCACCTCAAACATCAGTTAAAGAGTGTGGAGTCAGGATTTTGTAATATCGGAGCTGGTATGGAAGGAACTAGTCCTCAAAGTCTGGATTTTGTAACAACGCAGAAATGTAATTCTAATCATTTTCAACAAGCTTTTTAAACCTTGTGGAGAAAAAAATATCCTGACAAAGTATTACTCAAAGCAGATTATTGTTACAGGTCATGAAACGTGTCGCGAGGGGAGCCTTTGTTAACATTGTGACATGACCAGTGCTAATAGTTGCTTTAATTTTAGGTCTTGCTGAAGACTGATCAAGATAAGGATTAGGTTTTGGTGATGGTTAATCTCTACCTCTATATAATCTAAATCTTTACTAAAAAAAAAAAAATTCCTGGGTCTCTACGTTTGAGCTGCACAAACTGTAAATAAAAAACGGACAAGAGCTGACACATTTTTGTACGAATAAATGAATGAATTTGGTACACTATCAGTTACTTTTCTAGTACATAGCACACACATATATGTGTCATCACCTTCACCTTCATCCCCTCTCATATTGTTGGCTAAAATATCTTTTTTCTATTTCTTTCCCCTTCCACCCTCCCCCTCTCCTTCCACCACATCCCCCCTTTTTTCTCTGTGCGGCCTCGGGGAGAGTAGAGCAGTCATAGGGTTGCAGTAGCCTCTAATCAGTGTGAACAGCAAGCTAATTACCAAACCCTCAGCCCTGGCTGACTGTTAATTGCATACATTAGACACCATCAGCAGCACTGCAAGATTAACACTTAAAATCTTCCCATTGCTGTAGTGGGGATGAGTGCTCTGAGTGTGTCTCTGTGTGTGTGTGTGTGAAAAAGAGAGTCAGGGGGAGAGAGACAGAGGTGGAGAGGAGGGTCGTGTGCTCTATTCTCCGTGTGTGCATGTGTGGTGTGTGCTGCCTCTGTGGTTGCGGGTGCTAATATTTAACACTTAATTAGAGCCAAAATGGAGACGCGGCAACACGGAGATGTGTGTCGAGTGTTATAGCTTTTGCCATGGCGGGGTTGCTTGGGTGGGGGCAGCCGGTCGTCGAGGGCAACCCCGAGTCTCTGTGGAGACGACAGATGGAGTGACATTAAGAGCATTGCAGTGGAGGCATTTCAAATAATAAAATATCAATATTTACATTTTAATTACCCACTTCTAGCTCCGCCAGGGCCATGTCAAGGAGTGTGTGTGTGTGTGTGTGTGTGTGTGTGTGGGCATGTGCCACAGCTAGCTCCGCCGGGGCCATGTCTTCTTGTCTCTATATGGAGTCAAGAGTTCTGCTCAAGTGACAATGATCTGCCCTGCTTGAGAATGTCTTGGATAAAGAAATTAAACATGTAAAATAACAAATTTCTACACAACTTCTGTTCGCCAACATTATTTGTCATATCTTCCTATTTTTACTTTTTCTTTCACTCAATCCATCCCATCTTCCTCTCATCCTCTAACTCTGCATCCTGTCTCTCCCTCCTTCGATACAATGCTGATGCAGGCAGGACTGACCACTCTGTGAGTGTGTGAGCATGTGTGCACAAATCTGTCAGGGGAATTAACCATGTGTACACAAAACTGAGAAGCTTATACATGCACACGCACGCACACACACACACACACACACACACACACACACACACACACACACACACACACACACAGATACTGCTGACAGACAGTTTCGTAGATAAAAAAACAGTTGAAAAAAAAGGTAAAATAATAGTGACGACAATGTGAATATTTGCATGCCTTCATATGTCATGCAGGTAAAACAATAACTGTACGAGATAAAAGACAGCTGGACGTACTGTTTTGTTTTGATGACGTCTTGCCACTTACTCAAAAGTGTCATTAGGAAACACACTAAGACACTGATTGGACTGAACATCAAAATTCATACCCCAGGGAAAGTCACCCCGTGTCTGTTGAGACTCCACACAAAGAATGAGTCCCTCTCAGGCCATCGCCTGCATTCACTCAGTGGCATATAATATTGCCAAGCATCTTACCACAATTTTAGCTTTGTCAGATGGCAACAATACCAACTTAAAAGATTCCATCAGCATAATTTGACAGTTCTCTACATGAAAGAGGTGAGAAGAAGGGATACGTTCCAGGGGATACAGAAGCAGTGATTAAATTATGTGAAGGGCAACTGGGTCATGATCAAGATCAAACAGAGGTTTTAAATCAATTATCTATCTATCTATCTATCTATCTATCTATCTATCTATCTATCTATCTATCTATCTATCTATCTATCTATGTTGTGATGAATTCATTTTCCCAGCTTGTTCAATTAACTTGGTTGTGACAGTCTATTGATCTCTTGGTGGATTACTTTTTCAGAACAATATCCTGCCATAACATATTCTCCTGAAAAGAAAAAATCCATAGTCCAAGCATCAGCAAATGAGCTACGCTGCTATCCAAACCCATTCTGCAGGAGACATTTTTTGTTTTCAAAGAGGATTACATAAAATTCCTTGCTCTCACATTTATTTTGTTGCTGTCACAAACAACATTTTGCGTAAAAAAGTGATACTAGAGTCCAAAAACTGAATGGTAAAAACATTATAGTTCAAAAGAAATAAATTGTGGAGTGGACATAGGAGAGATTTTCTTTTGTGAAGCGATATTGATGTATGAATAGAAACTTGCTGATTGTGGCTTTAAAACAGAACCCAATGGTCCCTGTCCAAGCCCGGTGTCTGTATATGAGATTATGAGGCTGTGTTGATTCTATCTTCCTAATCCCCCGTAGCTTTCCATAGAGAGAGGACCACAGAAACTCCACAGGGATTAATTTACTATTCACAGATTAGAGATATGGTCTCCAATATCATCATCCAGGACAAGCATTGAGAGGAAAGGCTCAACAATGGAGCAATGAGAACAGAGAGAACAGAGAGAAAGACAGAGACATACACAGACTGAAAGAAAGACAGAGATGAAAACGAATGCACACAGAGAGACAGCCTTCTCTCCTACAGCATCATGCCTTAATGTCCTAGCTCGAAGACACGAACATTAGACCTCATTCCACCTCCTCATCTGGGCCTGAAAAAGCCTGGGCTGAAAATCTTAATTAATTGTCCAATAGTGCTGCGGGGTCATTATGCATTGCAATAAAGAAGCGTGTAATTATGAGATTTAACAGCCATTACCAAGGCCAGGAACTCATATGTCATCATCAGCAACCAAGCCAATGGTTTGGTACGGCTGTGTGTGTGGCTTGATGGACAGCACACACACGTGCACAATACACACAATCGCATATGTACATATAGTTCATGTAGGTATATAGTGTTTAGATATATCAAGGAGAAATGTTTTCTCTCTTGTATAGGCAAACAAACAGTTGTAGGTATATACATATGCATGCATGAGACTAATAGGGGAAAACAAACTGAAAATGCATACAGGCGAGAACACACACAGAGAAACACACACACTCGCACACATACCCATCAGTCTGACCCAGACAATAAGGCAGCCAGCTGTGATAGCAGCCTGCAGATGAAACATCCCATCAAGATTAAATAGACACAAAAATACACACATTATTACTGCTGTGTGTGTGTGTGTGTGTGTTTTGTGTGTGAACGTGCGGTGAAACACTGAGACCACAGACATTGTCCTCCGCCACATACCAGGTGGGAAGTGACACACTTGTATAAGGATGAAGTGCTGCGTACAAACACATGCACACGACACAAAGTACATGACTGAAAAACCAATCAAAGAAACAAGGAGCATAAAAACATATTCATATGGAACTGGAAGTTGGAACTGAGAACAAAGAACTAAAAAGAGAAATATGATGATTGTGGTATGCCAAATGGAACAAAATAGCAGTAAGACAGTAAGTCAAAATGTCTGCTGTACGAATGGCCTGCTGCCTTCAGGATTGGTGGTTGAAGTTTTGATTCTGTGTTGGAGGAACAGCATCCCTAAAAGTGTGTCCACACTGAACACAAAGCAAACGTATGCCTTGTGTTAGTATCTATAAGTGTAGCTAACTAGCAATGTACACTCTAACCATACGTATGAAGAGTGGCTGCATGTGTGTTCATAAAATAGCCCGTTCATGCTGTTGTGTTTCTGCTTTCTCTTCATCTCAATGCAGTGAAAAAGTGATGTCACAATATTTTGCTCAAGTCCAAAGAATTCTCAGGTTCAGCTTCATCTAGATTCACGCTGCCCAGACCCACAAAGTCTGCAAACGTGTCTGTTTGCTCTCATTCAATCTTTGCATTGACTTTATATGTCAATTGTGTCACCTTAGCACCTACTGAGGGGCCATGTCCACCACAGTGTTTTTCCCAACTGAACACGCCAGGCGTTCCTCATGAAACCCCCTGCTGGGAGCATTTGAGAGCGCTTTGAAAGTGCAGCGTTTATTTAGCTGAGACGCTTTCGTCTGGTGGCTATGATACAAAATATCCACATAAGTAAAAATGTCAGCACAAGGTGAAGTACCTGCTCTGGATGAAGGGACAGCACAAACGGGGAGGTAGAGAGGCCAGATCGTGTGGGTTCATGAGAGGAAACATATATTAATATATATACATATATACAGTATATTAATATATGTCTGCTCCACTGTTGTTGTTTAGCTTAGCACCTGTACATGTGAAGGTTGGTCTTTGTGGTGTTTGTCCTGCTGCTTCTCCACTGTGATTGGATGGCTGTGTAAAAAGTGACAAACTTGAACCTATTTTTAAACTCTTGGCACTCAGAAATGCCAAACATCAAATGTGCAGGCCTTAGCGTGGAACAGACGCTTAATGAATTGTCACGCTGCTAGCGTCTTTAACATATATATGCTGCATTCCAATTGCAAAGAATTAAAAAAATACTTTGGCCCGTGGAAAAAAAAAACAAAACGCTTCAGTGGACACAGCCTCTAACCGGTTGCCCATCTACGTTTTGCATTTATTGCCGGCAATTATACGAGATGTTGGTACCTTAAAATAAAGAACCAACAAGCTAATGGATTGTTATAATAAATAAAATAATTTAACATAGTTATTTTATTTAACCTTTCAGCACTGCTGGGCTACACACAGGCACAGGGGCAGCCCCAAACTGTTGCTTATCTGCAGGTGTTTTCTTGTGTATGTGCACGAGGTGTACCTGTCTTTGTGTGTTTTTACCTATACTGTATATCTAATTTGCCTCTGTGTGTGTGTTGTGTGCACAGACCATAAGTCGTCCCCAGCTGGTGACAGGCACGCTCCAATCCTATTTTCCCACCTGCTTATTCCCTGATGGAAAGGATGAATCCTCCGGACTGTTATTTAAGAATGATGAGTGGAGGATGGGAAGGAGAGAGGTGGAAGAAAGGGGGAAGGTGGAAGAGGGAGCAGTAGGAGTATCAGCCATAAAGGACAAGTGAGAGAGGGAAAGCAAAACAAAGGGGGAGTGGGGAATAAACAAAAAACAAAACAAGCAAAGGAAGGGAAGAAAAAGGAGGGAGAAGGGAAGGAGGTGAGGATCAACGATGAGGGTAAGAGAGGCAGATGAAGGCAATGGTGGGAGGAGGAACAGAAAGACTGAGCAGAGCGAATAACAAGAATAGAATAGATATAGATAAGGGGGGAAAAGAGAAATAGAGACAGAAACAGTGGGGAAAGTAGATAAGTAGAAAGAGAGAGGACGTGGAAAGAGAGATAGAGAATAACTATTTCATGCCTGTCTGTGAACTTTGCATGAACCGACAGAAATAATGTGATGCCATGACAAGCCTGTCCCTCCTTCCACTAGATTTGCTGCATGCATAGGTGTGTGATATGTGTGTGCGAACGTCTGCGAATCCCTGTATGTGTGTGAACTCTTTATATTGCTTTTGGTGTGTGTGTGCGTACATGTGTGCCCCAACAGATAGAATAGGATGATGATGATTTGAAATGGAGTTTGGCCTGTGCGTAATTATGATCATCTATCTTTATGCCCCGCCAGCATATCATATCATATCACATCACATCATCTCTCTCTCTCTCTCTTCCTCAGGCACACACACACACACACACACACACACACACACACACACACACACACACACACACACACATACACACACACACACACGCACACACACACAAACACAAAAGCAAATTGAAAGTGGTAAAAGCTGACTGTTTGCTAGTGATGACTTAGATGATGATGGGCTCAGATGGTGTGCTGATTTATTTGTTACTGCTCGTCTGATGTCACATATTATAAAACTGTGCACGTCTGTGTGTGTGGTTGTGTGTGTGTGGTGTGTGTGTGTGTGTGTGTGTGCATTAGTGCACATTCGCTGTGTATTAGTGCTACTTTAGAAGTGTACGTTTGTGTGTTCATGGGTGCGTTTATGATGTATGCGCTTGTGTATGCATGCTTGTGTGCATGCTGATGTATGCGGCTTCTCTCTGGTGTGTGTGTTTTGTGTGTGTGTGTGTGTGACAGACATTATTTGATGCAGATTAGTCAGTGTACTCAGATTGCAGGCTGTGTCTCAAAGGCTGATAGACAAATGAATTTGATTTGCTAATGTAATCAAACTAATAAGAAAAACAGCAATGGGCTGCTGAGCGCAAATCTCATGACTTCAATATTTGTGTTTTTTTTCTCACTTTTACTGGAACATTTATCCACTGCATGCCTTTCATGACTTAATTTTTTCCCTAAGAAATTAGAATTAAAATGATTAAAATTACTTTCAATGAGAAGCCGTAATCTTAGACAGTCAGGAAAAAACAGATCGCCGTAAGACGCCACTTTTAAAATCAGTGTAATTCTTAATATACAGGTATTTCACTTACTTATAATAGTGCTGAAGTTAGTAAAGATACTGTTGGTGATGTGATCATATTTTCTTTATGCTCACTGCTGCATTACCACAGGCTGCCACTACTCTTCAAGTGACTTCTGTGTGTGTTACTTTTCATATTGAATCCAGGTCTGATATGGTCTGACACACATGGGTACAGCGACGGCGACAGCTGGTATGATGTGTGAGTCTAGCTGTGTTTTCACGTGTGAGTATGTGTCTGTATGATGTGTCAGGTTGCCTGACTCTGAAGGCATAAGGTGTGTGTCACCACCAAGGTGTGACCTGATAGAGGGAATACCAGTGTGTGTGTGTGTGTGTGTGTGTGTGAGTATTTATGTTGTGTGTGTGTGTGTGTGTGTGTGTGTAAAACAATGTGTGTTTTTAAAGCAGGCACCTAAAGCTGTGAGTGTCATCATAAGCACATCGTCATGGAAACACTGTCAACACGGTGATGACAAAACAAACACAGGGCATCGGACAGACAGGAGAGTCAACACAGACTGAACGTGCCCTCAGAGACTTAATATGTGCGGGAATTGGAGAGTGTGTGTATGTGTGTATTCATCAGAACATCAAATGTGGCACAAATAAGTTATTTCACAAAACCAGCATCACAATCTATAGCTACAAAGCGGATATTATAGCTTTCTGTCTCTCTTTTCTAAATCTTATTGCAGATATTCCCATGGGAGGAAAATGTCTGAGACTATTTACAGCATTTATCCAGACTCACCCTCAGTTGTGATACATTCATTTTTACAAAATGTGGGTTTTATTTTGGTAAATAAATTCATATTGCAGTGTTTGAGGGGCCATTTTAGATTGATTTTACAACAGCTTTTGTTGATTTTCATGCTAAAAACAGTCCTTCTTGTTTCCTAGATCATAAAAACAAACCATCTTATCACTAATTAAAACCCACAGACTGATCTCACCTTATTACAAAAAAAGAAAGAAAAAGTGAAGTAGATAAGACAGAAGAAAAGCAACGCACAGAAAAAGGAAAATGTTTTCTCTCCTCTGTTTTCTCATACTGATGATATGCTTCCAATGCCCACAGGCTTAATCCAATAAAGAAAGCCCAACTTAATCCAAACATTAAGCTCAGATATCAAATATTCTTTCCCTAATTTGATTTCATCAATATTTGTTTTCATCTGCAAACAGGAGTGTGTTTGTTTGTACGGGCTGCAAGAGGAAACCATGATGGTGGTGCACTGGAAAATAAGATGTCTCTGATGCACGAATGTGGACAATGAAACAGACACACACAAACACACACACACATAAGCAAACACACACAGTTGAAGACATCAACCTCTAAATGTGTTATGTAGCTCAGGGATGAGCAGAAATGGAAATCAAACACGCCCAGCAGAGCTCAGAGAAAATCAACAGCGACTGGAAACACAAACATGAAGATATGTACTAGAGAGCACAAAAGAAACAAAATTGACCAAGGCAATGAAGTAAATCTAATTCTGATTCTAAGTCTAAATCAGATCCTGATAAAGTCCCATTTATGAGCTGAATCTCATTAGAATATGGAAAAGGCAGATTCAGTTATATTATTTCAAAGAAGACGCAGTGCTGTCACTTATGTTTCTTATCGTCTACCTGAACTGACCGCTTTGTTACGAAAGTAAACCTGTGATGTTATGTGCATTTTTAAAAATCACAATAAAAACCAAAGAAAGTGACTGTAAATAAAACGTTCACTGTCAACATTCCTAATTTGTTTTTCTACAGTATCTGCACCAGGCTAAATAATAATTGGCACTTAACGGTTACAATAAGGCAACTCAAAGCAATTTTAATGTAAACTAGAATTCATATAATGCCATAACTTATCAGAAAATAGATGTGAATATATTTGAAATTTCTCCACAATTCACTGTAATGTTCTACCATACAACCTCTCAACCTTTTACCTACAAATCTTTTACCTCTGCGTGTTGTGCCTATAAGAACATCTCTTTACACTGCTCTGAATGTGTGTCTGTCTGAATAGACTGTATGTTTGCGTGTTGTGTTTGTGTGTTAAGAAGGCACCCAGCATGCTGTGACTGTCAAGGTGAACTAGCCTTAGCCGACAGAATGGGGACAAATCTGCTTGTGCGTTTGTCTGTGTGTGTCCATGTGTATTTCCGTGTATGCGTTTTCACGACTTTACATGCATGTGTTCCTGGACCAGCCGCTTTACTGCAGAGGGTAATGGCACTGAGAGGAGCAGACAGAATGTAAGATGAAGTGGGGGAAGAACAGTTAAGACCACAGAGGGAGGGAAGAAATTAGGGATAGAGGAGGCAATATTGTTTTAAAAGTTTCATGCCATTAAAACTCATTGATTTAACAGTTGGGAAAGAATAGTGTGTCTGTGTGTGTGTGTGTGTGTGTGTGTGTGTGTGTGTGTATGTGTGTGTGCGTGTGGTGGTGATGGAGAGATGTTTCTCTTCTGATTTACCACTCCTCAGCAAAACCTCTTTGCTGATTGATGACAACACCAGACATAATAAGGAGGGCCAGAGAGTGACATCATCACTAGTCTGGGCTTTAACATTCCTCTGTCATCACACACACACACACACACACACATGCACACACCCACATGGTGCTGTTCTGCATCTCTTGGATCTCATTGTGAAGTGTTATAATGTGTGTCAGTGTTAATTTACAGAGCTGCACTTTCAGAGTCGAGGACGTGTGTATCCATGTGTATACGTCTGCATGTGTGTGTGTGCAGAGGTTCCCCTTGGCTGCCGAGACTCAACATTTGATTTGCTAAAAGGAGCAGGACACTTCTATTAATCAATATTTGCTGACTGACTGGGTGTCTTTCTGGCTGATTGACTGGCTGTGCAGTTACTTGACTGACTGATTGGCTAACTAACAGACGGACTGTCTGTCTGGCAGTCTGAATGACCAACTGCTTGACTGGCTGACTAAATCTCTAAGTGAAAACCATTTATAACAGGACAGAGAGAGAAAGAGCAAAGAGGCAAAACAGCAGAGGCAACGGTGACGGAGGGCTTTACTCACTGGGTGCCTCAGTGAGAATGCTATGATGTACCAATGCTGGACGAGAAGGCATATTTGAATGAGTGATCTGATTGATGAGCAGTCAATCATGGTTTTAAAATCTAGAGCTGAACCCCAATGACCCGATCTCTACCTCACCTGGTACAGTGTGTGCACCATTTAGGCTGAGTCTTTAGCAGCGCCCCAGGTTTGACTCCGACCCACTGCCCTTTGCTGCATGTCAACCCCCTCTGTCTCCCACCTTTCCTGTCTATCTACTGCCATCCTATCAAAAAAAGGCAATAGACCCTGCTTATTTCATCTGTAGAGACATACAAGCCCTGTTTTCACAGAGATCCTGCCCTAGAGCTGCAAGGAAGACCCCTCACTATCCTGCCTTTGCTTTGTGTATACGGAAACCCGGTGTGTGATTTAAGATATCGAGCAGGCTTTGACGTGCATGATGTGTAGCACAGCAGCCTTGGCATCTAGTGTGACATGTAGCATATGCATATAGTACATGGGGCAGTGCTTTCTAAACAATAACAATGGCACAACATGGCAACGACAATCATTTACCATCCCTGTTATTTGGTGGCTGATCTCGTCCTCTGCTCGGAGGGTAAGGAGCTCCCGGACCTTATTGTCTCTCCAGTTTGCAGACATTTTTGGTTGCTGTTCTTATTTGAGCTAGGTGCCAACTGTTGCTAGCTTAAATCTCCCTGTGGTGGGTCGCACACATTAAACATCTTCAAAACGTCACACCTGTCCCATTCTGCCGTCTGTCCCTTTTACAGATGTTGATTTGGCACTGTTACTACCTCTGCTGCCGGCTTACAGATGACATAACTCTGCCCCCCATTCTGGATTGCACCTTTTATACACAACAGCGAGGCAGAATAACGGCGCAAATTCCCACCTTGAACAGACAGGGTAAAAGGGGTTACACACAGACAGAATGGCTGGCTGGGGGGATGAGAGACAAGGGGAGGTGGGAGGCGTAGGAGGGGATAGGGGTTGAGAGATGAGGTTGACTTGATAATGAAGAGGTTAAGGATACCATGGAGAGAGAGGGTGGGAGGTCAGGTCAGAGAGAGGGAGAAAAGGAGGGAGCGCCAGAAAAGACAGAAGTAGAAAGAGAGAAAAAGGGAGGTCACACGAGAGGTTGAAGAGGTGGGGGATATTTAGCCATCGGGTCAGAATAGTATTGTGTTAAAGGCTCTTTGGGAGTATCTAGGTTATACTGAGGTAATGTATGTGACCTCCCTACTTCCCATTCTCTTCCCATTTCCTACACTTTTCCTCTTTCACCTCAGCCTTGTATGTTTTATTTCATACCTCCTCTTCACCGTGGATTATTTCAACACCCATCTCCAAGTCCACACAAGGAGGAAAGAGAAAGAAGAAATAATAAAAAGAGGCCAATGAAATGGCTCAAAGAGACAGAATGATGAAGAGAAGCATGCAGAACATGAGGCAAGAGGACTTCCCTCTTCACCTCCCATCCCATCCCATCCCACCACCACCACCACCACCCAAACCCCTTCTCCCATATCTCCATAAAGGCCGATTAAATGAATAGACAGACAGCAACCCCCCCTCCTCCACCTCCCATCCCCCGATTTTACAGCTCAATCATACTGCGTTACTGCCGACACATAGACCGCTTATCCTGAGTGTCAAAATTGAAAAGGGAACGAAAGAAAGAGAGGGGGAAAGACTGTAAAGAAAAGAAAGAGCAAGTAAGAGGAGATAGGGAAGCAGGAGAATAGTGGAGGGGAAGTGGGGGGCGGCCCAAGAGCAATTTCTTCCTTGAATAAAGAAAGAATGGGGGAGGGGGGGTTGTAAAAAAAAAAAAAAACACTAATGGCAAGGCCTCTGGTTCTGGTAAAATAGACTGTGTTATAGGTTCTGGCTCTCATTCGTTGATTCATTCATTTGTTCGTTCCTTGCTCTTTCGTCAAGTCAAGTGCTCGCCTGTCTGTCTTTCTCTTTTGTGTCCACGAGTCTAGATAAGAGCTGCTGGCATGACTGCCCGGTAGTCATTTAGTTATTATAGAGAGAGAGGGAGAGAGGGAGGATGAGGGAGTAAGAGAAGAGAAAAGAGAGGATGAAAAGACTAATTCTACAGACAGATAAATGGCTCATTTTGAATGGCCTTTCTTTCTTTTAATTCACTCTCTCATTCGTTCCTGTTTAAATATTTGCCTCCTTCTCTCACCTGACCGCTCTACATTCCTCCTTCAACACACACACACACACACACACACACACACACACACACTTGACTATGACATGCAGCCTAATATGCAACTGGAGTTGTCTCTATGAGAGCTATTAAAATGAGATCTTCTCTTCACTAATCCATATTATTGGACGCCAAAGCCTTTCACGCCCACTGAATAATAACTCTGACAATATTTCCACATACCCACAGTTTCCTGAGAGTGACAGGATACAGCTCATATACTTATATTCTAATAAATGTGCGTCTGTGAATATGTGTGTACGTGTGAGGCCACTCGTTTGAATCAGCAAAAAGACTTCAAACAGTTCGTCTGTGTTTATGTGTTTGCATGCATTTCATCTCGCTCTCTGACTCACACACACATGTGCATGTGTGAGGTGCGCACGTGTGATCGTGTCCCATTCCTTTCGGGATAACAAGAGACACACACTGGGTCTGAAACCTCATTTTCCTCTCCTAATGACATATCAAATGTTTGCATATAGGCCATATCAGTATGGAAATGAGCGTGCACACACACATACACACGCAGCTTTAGAATAAAAGAACCAATCAAAGAGATATGTGTGTATATGTGTGTGTGTTGTCACAAGTCTCTAAGGTTGGGTGAGTCTGTGTGTCAAACATGACTAGCAACACACACACACACACACACACACACACACACACACACACACACACACACACACACGTACCCTAGCCTTGTTATCCCGGGGCCTGTCTTGCAGGCAGCCTCTCTAACGCTGAGTGATGTTTAAATTAGTTTACAATTTAGCCTCCTCGCTATCCGCAGACGGCTCTTAACTCAGTGTGTGTATGCGATGTGTTTTTGTGTGTGTGTTTGTGCGTGTGTGAGCGTAACAAATTGTTGCCAGTACGGCAGACATCTAATGACTTCAAATTAGCTGCCTGGCGCTCGCCTTGACACGTTGTTACCACTGTTAGCAGCCTGTGTGTGCGTGTGTGTGCGTACGCGTGTGTGTATGTGTGTGTATGCGGGGCTGCGCAGCCATATCATGAAGCATAAATTGGCTTCAACTCTCCTCTCTCTGCCTCTGTCTTTTTTCTCTTTGTTTCTCTGTCTCTCTCCATCAATTTGATTAAAAAAATTACTGTACCATGGCGAGCAGAAACGTGTGCATGTGTGTGTTCACATGTACACTGTGCACGTAGTCAGTCAGTCACACACACACACACACACACACACACACACACACACACACGCACACACACGACAAAATGTGAAACACGTAGGCTGCAAAAGGTTAACAGATCTATTCTATTATGTTCTATTGTATTCTATTCTAGTCATTGTAGACTCTTTATTGTTTGTGTTTGTGTGTGTGTGTTTGTGTGTGTGTGTGTTTGTGTAAGAGTCTGATAAAGAATGTTGAGGCGGCGTATTTCTTTCTGACAATCCTTTCCACCCTGAGTGAACAGTAGATCACTTTCTGTGTGTACATGTACGCATGTATGTGTGTGTGAGTGTGTGTGTGTGTGTTTTAGAGAGAGTATTAGATCAGTGTTCAGTGTTGTAAACAATGAGGATTTCATAAGGTGTTCACATCACACACACACACACACACACACACACACACACACACACACACACACACACACACACACTTGGAAGATGAAGAGTTCTATCTTTCTCTGTGAGCAGTGGATTGCCTTTCTCGTTCATCTAATCACGCCATCTTCTCTCCTCCGCCAAGCAATCGTTGCGCTTCGCTCCCTCCACAGAGAAAGCTACACACACACGCACACACACACACATTCAGCCCAGCACATAACCTGGCCAACTCAGTCCATTCACTTGTAAAAGTAGTGAGCAAAGGAAAAGGCAATCCCAATGCAAAACAATACATTAAATATACATCATGTGTACATTAGTGTGTCTATAGAGGTCTGCGAGTTCTCTGTGTGTGTGTATGTTATATATACAGCAGGTGCATCCCAGAGGTATGGGGAGAAGAGACAGAGAGAGCAGGGAAGAGAGATAAATGGATTAAAATAGAAAGCATAAAAGAGTAAAACGCGGGACGGGGAGATTACAGGAAAGGAGATAGGATTGGAATGAGGCTATATGTTGTTTTGAGAAAAATAAATATTCAAAGGGCTATACTTGGTATATGGATCGATATATATGTCTGCTTACTGCCCATATAGCAGCACATAGATCAATACACTAACAAGAAGCAATGCATATTCCCATCTCCCTACCTCTCTCCCTCTCGCTCTTCATCTCTTTTTCCTCTTTCTCTCTGTTATTTTCACATTTATTGATAAGATATAATACATATCATTTGGAGACCCTGTTATCCAACGCCATTGACTTTATTGTTATAGATTTACGCAGCATGACTGAGTGGTATTTATGCCTCTAATCTGGTGCTTCCCTCTATACTCTCACAAACCCCCAATACTGTTTGAGCCGTGGCAGCAGGGGGTAATTCTATTTTATTCTATTCTACTCTATAACCATATTTCCAGTCGACAATGGGACTAATCTTTGTGCTAATCTGTGTTAATCTGAGACACTGCTCTTCCCTCCTTTCTGCTGTCGCAGCAGGTCCCGTCATTTACACCGAAACCAGATTATTGTTTTCATCTTGTATGTCTTGCTCCCTGTCTTCCTCTTCATTTTAGTGTCCACGGCCAGATGCATTCATCTTTACTCTCTTTTGTTTTCTCATTTTCTTGCTTTAGGTAATTGGCATTATATACATTTTCTCATCTTGTAGTCAAGACCCAATATTGAGAGAGGAGGAGTCAGTTTGAACAGATTATATTAGATTCCTCTGTTTTAGTGATAGACCAGTGAGTGACACATATGCATGATAATAATAATGTATAATAATGTATATATCAAACACTATTCATGTCTATATCATTAGAATCTGACATTTTCGTTGCACTTTATTAGTTTGATTTACTTTCTTTTCTAATCTTCTGCATCTGATTTACATTACCTGCTGTTTCAAAACTCTCCACAATGTTGTTTTAAATTCTGTGTTAAGATTGTTACCACACAGAAATATGAATTTGTGTTCATCACGTCAAACACAAATGACCTCAAATACACACTGTGTCTCTCATTCAACAAAACAAAACCTAAGAAAACCTAAAAAAAAACACAGACAAACACAGGTGGAAGGTGGAGCTTTACTCATATTGTTCTTGTTGTGTAAGATTTTGTGACTGTGACTTCTATTACCAGTACATACATAGTTCATCAGTAGGGTAAAACCGTGTCTTCAAAGGGCATTCTCGTATATATTGCACAGTGACTCACAAACACACCCACCCACCCACACACTCATCACATATAAGGGGATTGGACTGTTTGGTTCAAAAGTTCAGAATATCTGTGTGTGTGTGTGTGTGTGGCAAAGGGGTTGATACCAGCGAGGGCATTTGGTTGGTCAGGTAGAGGAGTCAACAGTTCAGACTGTCTGAGTGCAAGGATTAGGGTGAAAGGTCATGTCTTAGCACCTGGTGTACTTGTGTGTATGTAACTGTGCCTGAACTGCATCTGGAGCAGCTGATTCCAACCTTGTACCTGGCCAATTCACACAGCATGTGATTCTATCCTGTTAGGTGCGTTGGCGTGTGTATGAAATCTCCTATACTCTGGAACTGAAAAAAAAAGGTATGGATGTACGTGTGTGTGTGATCGTGTCACAACATGAAGTCAGGCTGGGTTCAGCGTGAAAGTCAGGGTTCAGCAGTTTTTTTTTCCCTACCTGGGATATGTTTGGCCCAGCCGATGTTGACCACCAGCTCTCTGTCCGCCAGGTCACACAGCGTAGTCAGGGCCTTGATGTCGCTGTCTGGTACTGTTGGGTCAGGCATGGCGTAAATCTTCTCTGGCTCGGCCACCAGCAGGTGAGAGACGATTTTGTTATCTGCAAGGCAGCCAAAGGCAACTGACATGACCACCAGACAAGGAGAAAGACACAGAGACAGAGAGATGGTGAATTTTTGCCGTATTAGGCTGCAAGCTGTTCCACACCAATCCGGTGCAAAAAATGTGAAAGGTCATATGCAAAGTCCCTTATAACATGGCTTGCTAGATAACACGTGTCTAAAGGTGTTTCCACATGTAGTAAGAAAAAGTAGCTGACATGATTAGACTGGAGAAAAAAACAGAAACATGTTATATCAAATCAACACATAAACCATTTCAGTGTTCTCCAAGTAAGATAATACACATAGAGCATTTTATTTAGCATTATACTGTATATATTAGAGGCTGACTGATTTATCTGTGTGGCCGATTAATTGGCGCCAAAGGAGGTTTTACAAACTGTCGTTCTGGTGAAACTTGGCTCTGATTGTGGGCCAATGGCTTTGCAGCCTCCAACAGTCACATGGCAACATAGATAATCGACTGGAGCTGAGAAAGGGAGGGAGTGATATTGGCTGATTAATCGGTAATCTGTTTTTTTCTGTTCCAAACTATCGTCAATTTATTGGCCTTTAAACATCCAGGTCGACCTCTAATATATACAGTATATATGTATGTATTGTATTGTACACAAACATGAATATGGAAGAATGTAAACTTGTTTGGTACTGAAAAAATTTGGAATATATTCAAACCTTTAAAATGGTAACACATACTTAAAAAATGTATGTAAGGGAATGTCAATTTTTGATGTTATCTGAAAAGTCATTTTTACTGTATAATAGTGATGCAGTATAGTATAATATAGTCTTTTGCAGTTCACCGTCAAGTGGCAGTTTTTTTGCCATTTTATTGAAAAAAAAAAAAAGTAAAAGAAAAACAAGATTAAATCAGAGGATGCTTGACTACAAGGCCCTGTAATGTGCTGTGGAATTTTCCAACAATCAAGCAGCAGATAATTGATTTGATTACAGTAATTTGGCAGGACTAAAGATGACAAAAGATCAAAAAATTATTGAAACGTTTCCAGTTTAGGAGATGCTTCAAGGTGTGATTAAAGGCGATTACTGCTGGTGATTCAGGTTGCTTAAAACGTTGTCTTTTGTATCACAGGCCTTAAGAAGCTTCGCTGATACATACAGGAGGGAAAGATAATACTGAAAGCCAAACAGCTCAGCTGGTAATGGTGACATGTGGTGATGAGATCTCTATGGCCCATTAGTAACAGACTGATACCCTGCTTCCAAATTAATCCACTGACTAATCAAGCATGGGAATAATAACAGAGGATAGAAGAGCAAGAGCGGAGCGAGGGATGGAGGAAAAGAGAGAGGGAGATAAGCAAAGAAAAAAAATTGGGGGAAGACAGACAGGTAGAAATAGAGCCGTGGACAGATTGTAAAAGACAGACAGGAAGAGTCGAGAGAGCGACAGCTAGATAGAGATAAACAGCAAGAGAGAGTGAAACAGAGTTGGGGGGATGAGTTGTGTATTGATCTAACACTCTCCACCCCCAATTCTGTTACACACACACACACACACACACACACACACACACACGCGTGCACACACTTGTACATAGATATATTCTTTCCATCCTCTTTCCTCTAGCTCCAGCTCCAGGGTCGTTTGAGCCAAACCAATCCCAGTCACACTGCAGTATCTGTGGGTAAATCTTATTTAATGTTTCCCTAATTAGAATCAATGGAAGCCCATTTCCAAACCCTGGGCTATTGTTCTGTTCTCACACAATCAATGGGGACGCTGAGGCTAGGGATTGGGCTACAGATAGATAGGCTGTGTGCGTGTATCTGAGAGCGAGACAGAGGGACAGAAAGATTTTTTTTGTGCGTATTGACTGTGTGTGAGAGAAAAAGAACAAGAGAGACCCAGGAAGTCTATATCAATGCTATAGTTTGTGCTTTCAGTTCACAGAGAGATTTGTGTTCATACATATATTAAGGAAAAGGTGTAAATAAGGTTAGATCCTCAAAAAGTATCTCAAGTGGTCAGTGCTGACTCCTGAAAATGACTAATGTCGGGACTCTCTTCCAAAATGTGACAAATGCTTGATAAGAATAATAACAGGACTAAAGAGTTAAATATAACAAACCAAGAAAACTGATCAATAGCCCGTCAGTAAAGACATTCAGCTAGCTGGCACACACACATGCTCTGTGTATGCAAACACCAACATTATAAACACACAGGCACACACACACATATTGTACACGCATTCATATTATCCCATCATTTCAATGATTAGTAGTGCAGAAGTCCCGGTAAGCTGTCGTGCAGCCATTCAGCATATTGGCCTAAAGCAGAATATGCTCCAGCTTTAAGCAAAATGGGCTTTGGGGACCAAGCTGCTAAACACTCAATCTGCACTGCATGTGTGTGTGTGTGTATGTGTGTGTGTCATGTGTGCGAGCAGACGCTTAGCTAAAGAGCTAACTCTAGTTTGATGTGGTTGCCAGATTGGATTTAATCCGGATTAGGGTTCTGGCTGTTCCCCCTCCCTTCCTCTGTCTCCCTTCCTCCCCTCTTCTCTCTCGCTCCCTCTCTCTGAGAAACCTTCTCATTTAGACTCAGTCTCTCCCTCCGACTCCACCTGTCTCTCTATCACTCTCACTCACTCTCTCCCTTGTTAATTTTTCAATCATCAGGCTTTGGCGATGGTTTTATTCTTTAAAAAACGCAGCCAATCCAGCCGGAGCTAAATGAATACCTTTATAGTGAAATATTACACACATAAAATGTTATGACCCCAAACTGGTAGCAGTAGAGGCAGGGAGATAAACTTGGTCCCAAACAGATGGGCTTCTCACTACCCTGTGTCTATTTATGTGTATGTGTGTGTGTGTATTTGTGTGTGTGTGTTTAATTTTTTTTACTCTCCAACTGTCTCCATTAGGAAACGAACTGATGGCGGTTCCATGTACTTCTGATCTTTGAACGACTCCTGTGTATTACATGAACACTGCCTGCACATGATGATACAATAAGCTAGAATCTGAACATTTTCTGCTTATTTCCAGGGAGGATGTTCCTTGTGCACTGAACACAGTATGTCCTTCATTGTTCCCTGTGCACGCTATGTCAGATGCTGTTGTCACTGTGGCACATATGTCAATTTGTAGAGTTACTGTGCACCGAGGACAGTATGCAAATCTTGTCCTTGAGAATCACTGCTCAACCTCGCAGGAAAAAGGGCTATTACATACACTGTAACCAGTCAGAGTTTCTGTGTGTGTGTGTGTGTGTGTTCTTACATGGCTTCTTGGGAGGCAGAGCCAACTGTGGGTTCAGGTATGGACTGTTGTCTGCATCTATCCGGCGTTTGTACTTCTGTCTCCCACCACGAACCCTGTCCAGACGAACACCTGTAAGGAATGACAGAGGAAGTGTATCAATACACTGTGCATGACCCTCGCTTCAAGAGAAGAGACTTTTGAGCTCTTTTGATTACTTAACAAAAAGACAAGGAATAAAAAATAGAATATAAAAAGAGAGAGTGGAAATAAGATGAAAATGTGTGGACTGGAACAAGATTACATATGATGTCTGGGAGTGAAGCGGTGATAGCTGTGCTGTTCCTGCAGTGTATACGTGTGTGTGTGTGTGTGTCTGGCATGCACGCGGGCACTTTTATGTTATTGTCAAGCTTCCTAAACTCACTTGCCTCTTTTATTCTACAACAAGCCTAATTCATAGAGACACCATTTGAGTAAAAGGCGTTTCTGTCTCTCTCATGTCGTCTCTCTGGCTTTCTGACTTACTCTTTTCCTGTCTCTCACCCAATCTCTGTCTCTCTGTTGCCGTCTCTCTCTCTCTGTCTCGTTAATTAATTGACACAAAGGAGTCCTAATTTAATTAGGCCTATCTCTCAGGGGATTGGATGTTACCGTGGTTACCACTTAAAGATGGATAAGGAAGACAGAGGTGTCATGTACCCTGGAGGAAGAGAGGAGAGGAGGAATGTGAAATTCTGTTTATACCATTCAGAAATAAAATGACGCTCGATAGAGAAGAACGCCATCCACAGAAACTTTATCAACAGATGGTGCAGAGGGGGGGAAAAAAGTTATCCTAATGTTGAACACACCAAAAATGACACCACAATCCCAGGGTAGTGCTTTACACTCCACTGATTTAAAGAGTTTTCTGACACAAGGTGCATTTAAAACAGTAAGGATTTAAATGTATAGACAGAGAGAAGAAAAAGAGGGAAAGAGGAGCCAAAAAGAGTGAGAAAGCAAGAAAGAGATTTGCTAACACACAGAGATTTAAATCCTCTGAAAAATGTGCTGACCACGACCAAGACAACACACCTTAGAGATTTAACAGAAAGACTTTCTATTGGCAGCAAAAAAAAAAAAAGTCAGGGAGCGTGTTTGTTCATTCGTTGGCATTTGTAAGTGCTTGTAAGTGCACGTGCTTCCCTCTTTTATTTGTGTTTTGAACATGTGTACATTATATTGAAGGCATCTTACACTGACGCACATTTTTCCTATGGAAATGTAGTCATTTAGAAACCTCTAACTGTCCCAGGCAGCAGTCAACTCAGTGAACTGAACATGACATGCGTCAGTGTGTGTGTGTGTGTGTGTGTGTGTGTGTGTGTGTGTGTGTGTGTGTGTGTGCTTGAGACGAAAATAGGTAGACAGAAGGGCTGACAGTCCAGGTACAGTGGGGGGGACAGTGTCAGCAAACGGTCAAGAAACTCTTAACACCAGGGGGTACAAACCCACTCACACACCCACCCTCGACTTTCTCTTCCTCTCACACACACATTCACACAATGTCTATGTTTCTCTAACCCACACCCCCACGTTGTGTTTGGGTAAGCCCCCGACAAGCAGCTTGCTCAGTCACTACCTGGGTCAGTGGTTGGTCAGAGGAGGAGAAGGAGACTGAGAGAGGAAGTAAGAGAAGGTGAGGTGGAGGAGGCCGGAAGCAAGAGAGAAGGTGGATGTTTGGATGGGATGGATAAGTAGAGTCTAAATGAAAGTAAGGGTTTGAGGAAGAGCTTAAATCAGTGGGTAAATGTGTCTCAGTAATGTGGCTGCATGTATTCAAACCACAGATTCAAATTAAACTCAGCGAGAAATTAATTAAAATTTGATGCAGCTATCAAAAAGGGATTTTTGGGCAAACATCTGTTTCCCATGTAGCATCGCTTGTGCATCTATTTAAGATACGCCTACACCTCCTGCTACGGCCTCCAATCACATATCCACTTTAAGTCACTTCTAAAGACACAAAAACTGTAATATGCAAAGCATACCATCAAATATACGGGTGGCACCACCAGCCTGGCCTCTCATTTAAGAAGGCAGCGTGGTATCAGAACAGAAGAAAACAGCAGTGGCTGTAATGTTAGCAGAAGGGAGCAGTTAACCTGATGCAATGCAAGCATCTGCAACTGATGCTGCTTCCAGGGGACTCTTTCTTTTAGCTGCTGCCCTCCTGGTTAGGGGCAGCGTTTTGCCTTTGTGCCATATATCAACAGATTTTCAATGTAAAAGACAACACTGAGATTGGTAAAGGCTGACAACCCACTCAGCGACAGTCTTATTTACTCTAAAAAATGAATGCAGTCAGACATGCTCTGTCATATTACTGTCTATTGCAGGCACACTTTAAGCAGTCACACACAAACTCTCACATGCAGACTCTCAATTTTTCACTTTCTCTTTTCCTTATACCTAAAAGACCCAGTGCTGTGCTGAGCTCACTTTATAAAGAGCCCTCTCTAACTACCTCATCTATTTTCCACCAAATTAACTCTCTCTCAGCACTGATTAATGATCAAATCTAAATGAATCAAATTAAAAATTGAAAATTATATTTCCAAAGCCCACAAAAAAGAGACAGGAGGAGGCTAGGGGGAGAGCGAGAGTGCTCTACCTCCTCTTAACAAATGAGCCTTCAAGCCATAAAGAATGGGCAAGAGAGGAGAGGAGAGGAGAAGAGAGGAGAGGAGAGGAGGAAAAGAGTAAATTTAAGGCTAAAAAATAAAAAAAAAATTAAAGCGAGAAAAGAAAAGGCAAGGGAAGAACAGAATAAATGAACAGGGAATGAGTTAGAAATGGCATAAAGGGTGAGAGAAAAGAAATAAAATTTAGATAAAAATGATAAAAAGCAATAATGGGACATTATGATAAAAGAAAGAGGCAAAAAAAAGAGAACAGGAGAGAGGAGTAGAGCACAGGTTGTGAAATAAGAGGAGAAGGGGAGGTGTGAGTAATGGATGGGCTAGTAAACAAAAGAAGAAAGGAGAATGAGAAAAAAATGAAAGGAGAGAGAAAAGAAGGGATGGAATGAGGGCTAATAAAAGGACATGAGATAAGAACAGAATAATGACAGAAAAGGAAAGATGCATGAAAGAAAAAACGAAATCCACAGAGGTTATACCCCTTAATTATACCCTTTAATTATTATGTCAACTAACAGTACACCTCTACTCAGTCTGCTGCTCCTACTTCTACACACTCACACAGAAACACATATCACAACCTGCCCCCATTTTCTGTGTTACACAGTGCATAGTGTGTATAAACTGTATCTGATACCATGTAATTAATAACACCTATTTTACATTAACGTTTCCATAGACAGGTTTTGTACCACTTTTTTCATATGCTGTACACACACTTTTGCACACATACACACAGTGACAGTGATGAAGGTGAATCTTTCCTATCGTGGGAATATTGCTGTCTGTCAATAGCACGATCTGCACTGATCACATCAGCATAGATTTTACACTGCACTGGCGTCACTCTGTGTCAGCGCACGTGTGTGTGTGAACAGTTGAGGGATTGCGAGTGAAATGCCTTTGACACCTAAGTGCTTCTGAAGAGAGAACCGGCAAGCATGGAAAGAGAAAGATAGAGGAGCTTGAGGAGGAGAGGAGAGATGAGAGAAAGACACAAAATGGATTGATTTCAGATGGTCAATGATATGATAAGAGAATGGGAGGATGAAAGAGGGCGAGGACAGGAGTGAGGGATCAAGTGGAGAGAGGAGTAGGAAGACAAATAAAATGATTGATTTCTGTTGATCACAGTAAAGGGAAGAAAGGATGACAAAAAGCACGAGAGGAAGAGAGCATTTAAAGAGGTAGAGACATGGAGAGGGAGGGAGGAGGAAAGAGAGAGTGTAGTTTTATGGTAATTGAAGTTGTAACAGGGTTGAAGTCTCTCTTCCACCTTAGACCAGGTTATCACCTTATGTTTCCCTGTGTGTATTTGTGAGTGTGTGCGTGTGTGTGTGTGTGAAACCCCAGTGTTGATGTAATAACATAAAGGGTTTTCCTATGTGGGTTTAACAACTGATGGGCGAGTAGATTGGGTAAGACAACAGAGCCATTTAAATCTAATGTGTGTGTGGGGGGGTGTATCTATGAATTGTCTGCATGTGAGGAAGAAGTAGAAATAACAAGATAAAAAACACACAACATAGGTGCATATGTGGCTACAGGAACACCACAATATGGTCTATTTTGTGATGTTCTCATCTAACTGGTTGGTTCAGATCAGTGTCATGTTGGCAGAAGTTTTCATGCACAAATTTTAAAAATTTACACAAGAGAGCTTAAAGGAAGAAAGCAAAATAAAGAGAGCATAGGGTGGAGGGGAGGTTAAGAGGAAAGTGTGTGTAGTGTCATGCAGTGACGTTTGTTTAGACCAGAACAGATCAGATAAGCACTGCCTGAGGCAGCGGGCAGGTGGCTGTCACTGGTGTGTGAATATGTGTGCGTGTTTGTGTAAATGTGGGCATGTGTGTGAGACCATGTGAGGTCTCTAAAAAAGGTTTCCTTTATCCACATTAACAGCTCTTTTCTTTTAAAGGAACAGTGTGCAAGATTTAGGGGGATTTAGTGGCATCTAACAGTGAGAACTGCAGATTGCAACCAGCAGAAACTTCTCCCGGTTAGGATTCCTTGAGTAATCTTTGTTCTGGAGGTTTTTACCAAGAGCCAAACTATTTGCAAAGGTCTCTTTCTCTCCATAACAATCAGACCAGGTGATTAAAACCAATAAAAATGCTGAATAAAGCTGTTTCACATTACAAATCAATGTCTCTCCTTCGCTATTTAGCATGTCTCTGACAGGTCGTCAGCCCAGCACCTGCAACTGTGTGCTCACCTATTTCCTGCGATAACATCAAGTGTGCTCACCTTATTTATGATTTAGATGTTCAGGAGGTTCTTATAATGAGTCAATTATCCACAGAGGTCTCTTCTCCAAAACAAACCGACCAGTGATTTATACCAGAAAAAACACTGAATACAGCAGTTTAACATAAAAAAAATCTGTGTTTTTCCAGTGCTCTCATGACGGAGGGACTTCTAACTACAGTGCCTGAGTCGACACTGCAAAAAACAAACAAACAAAAAAACCCCACAATAACACCATGACACTAGAGCGCTTTGAAGGCGCAGCAGTTTTTTAGCTGAGATGTTGTCTCTGGCTATGATACGGAATATCCGCAGAAATAAAAATGCTGCCTGTCTATGTTGCCAGGAGTATTAATTTCTCAATTATTGTTGCACATGTAGAATGTGACAGCTGGTCTTTGTGGTATTTGTCCAGCCCCTCCTGCACTATGATTGGTCAGCTGAGTGAAAAGTGACAATGAAACACCAAATGCGCAGTGTTCAGGCGCTCAGTTACTCATCATACTGCTGGCGTGCATAGTGGAAATAAGCGGCACAGCCTTGGTCGACACACAACGCCATTCTGCGGCCAGTACAGTTCATCTAGAGAGAATGTGCAGATTTTTTTCCTCAGTGACCAATTGAATTTCAGTTGACCAAGGTTTTCTTTGGTTAACTACAGCCCTATTATGTGAGCTGTCAGATACAACAGAAAACAATTACAACAGCTACATTTTGCTGACATCTCCTGTTAAATGAATTGTTATTTCCAAACAGTCTTCCTGCCACCTCTCCTCTCCTCTCAAGACAAACAGAAAGAAAGTGTATGTGAAAGAGAGCAGACCACTTAGGCAGATCTCTCGTCACAGTATTTCCATTATCGCTCCTTTCTAGCTGGGATGCAACCAGATGCCAGTCACACACACAAACACTCACACACACTCACTCAGGACAGACGCTACAGGGCCAGATTTAGCTACAAGTTTCCCATGGGGGAACACCAGACGCCACCAGTTGTCTGGCGCTCCCCTCCTCTGTTTCCCCGTCTTCTTCTCTTGTCTCCTCCCATCTCCCCATCACTTGCTCTCTCCTCCTCTAGTCATCTCCTACTTTCCTTCTTTCCTTCCCTTCTTGTTTTACCCTCATTTATTGACCCTTATACTGTGTTTTCCTCATCATTTTATCTTCTCTCCCTTTTAATTTGACCTTTTTAATCAGCGATATCTTCTAGGAAATGTAATTGTATTTGTGTTGTGTATGTGAACATGTGTCGGCTGGTCATCTGGATTGTGGTGTGTATGACTGCATGTGTGTGTAGCAATGAGATTGGATAGCAGCGGTCAGGACTGTTGAGCTATGAAGAGAGTTATGACGCACACTGCCAGCTGTATATACACACACCAAACACACACACAAGCACCAACACTCACACAGACTGGGGCCTTCCACCCGATCTCACTCATTAGGTCTTAGAGGCCGTGGGGAGCACGGCCAAAGTTGGCACGAGCCGTTAGCGTGTGCGTGTGCATGTGTGTGTGTGCGGGGCAGTGTGCCAAGGTTTATATTTGCAGTCCGTGGACTTGTCTCTCTAGTCGTCTACCATCTGAATCCAGCTGGCCGTTTACGGCAATATAGAGACGGAGGCTTTGGTTTTGGATTCATCCCATTCTGTCTGTTTAACCATGATTCATCAGACGTGCTATCATCAAAGCTTCTATGTTGTAAGGGAGCAAATCTGTCAATATGACCATATGTACAATGTACATGCATACTGAATATTGCTGGCTCTGGGTCTGCGTGCCTCTGCCAAAGCCTTTCATGTTCAAATGTCTGATCTGTGTTTTGTATTCTGTTCATGACAATTGTACGCATTACTGCTGAATTTGAATGCATTATGTCTGTCTTGCTTTGCCAGTTGTGTACAAATAGAAATAACTGTGACAGCGACAGCATTATTATGTTTGCTTGTTTTTTTAACTTGTCAAATAAATACAGTTCAATTTAAATGTATTTTCCGAGGTTAGAAGCTGTTAAAAATCACTTTCAGCCTTTTCCTGTTTCATTTTTTTGCCATCAAATCTTTTACCTGCAATAATACCCCTATTCTCTCACTCCCCCCTCCCCTCTCTCTAGGCAGATTTAAGCCCCGCCCCTGTGACCTTTCGGTCTTCAGCTGACGCATCATTATGACCTCATTAAAAATGGACAGACAGCCATTGCCAGAGGGGAAGTTCCCATAATATAGTCAGGCCTTTTAATTGCCTTGCTCCAGAAATTAGCTGCTACATATTGGTGGGTGGGTGCCCCATGTTCGTTCCTTCAGTTTACCCCCTGCTCTCTCTCTCCTCTCCTCTCCTCTCCTCTCCTCTCCTCTCCTCTCCTCTCCTCTCCTCTCCTCTCCTCTCCTCTCCTCTCCTCAAGAAACATTCAATATACCACACAGACAGGGTTATGTGTGTGTATTCACACGATCAGGTGTGTGTTTAAGAGAACATGTAAAGAAAAGGCTCCACTCTGAGTTGGTTTACTGACCCTCTGGCCTCTTGTTCTCCCCTCTTTTTCCATCACACACATACTTCCTTGCTGCCTCACTTGCTCTTGCTCTTCATCTCACCCTCTCTGTCTCCCAGGGCGACAAAGCTAATTTGAGGCAGATCTTGCCCTAAGGGGTAAACTACAGCATCTACACACACGCACGCACACACAAATGCACACACTCTGCTCTATGTCCTCCACCCCGCTCCTTCTCCACCCTTACCACTTTATCTTCACCTTTCTCCCGTGAGCTAGCCCCTGACAACTACAGTTAGCTCTGATGCTAACTGATCTAGCCACTTACTATTATCATCCATGCAATCTGTTACAACAATGCATACACCCAGAAGGGCTGCTTGAAACACAGTAGCCAATGCTTTTAAATATTGTGCATGCAAATTATTGTTAGTTAAGAGTAATACAACATTAAACTAGGAAATATAACAATGTCTATTTGATTCTGTAAATTGGCCTTTACAAAACTGTACTATATGTTATTATTAGTACACACAGGGTCTTCTTTTACATGTAAGCATTGTGAAATTTTCTTAATCTATTCTTTTTATAGGGGTTTCAGTTCAGAGTAAGGGCTTTCTATTTCAGAATAATAACTCAAGGGGACGTTTCAGGTTTTTAGTGTGTCCGCAGCATGCACTATTCCTTAAAAATGACAATGAATTATATATTATAAACTAATATCCTCAGCGAAATAAAGTAAAGGTGAGGGGATACATTTAGCTCCTTTCTATAGTTCTTGATCCTTCCCACTTCAAAAAGAACGAAAAAGAGAAAATATAAGAAAATGGATGTATCAATTTTCCAAATGACCCTTATTCATATGTAGAGCGGGACCTCCTGTATTAAATTCACACCCACCACAACAAATGAGGTGGCTGTGGTCTGTCATGTTGATGTATATATATGTAGGCCTGGCTGTGTGTGTGTGTGCGTGTGCATGATATATGTGTGTGGAGCAGAGAAGCAGTGGCAACAAAGGCAGCATAGTTCTGCTCTTTTACTGGCTTACTGGGCGACCCACATCCGTATGAGTTAAAATCAATAGCATGTCTACCTAGCAAAACAGAATCTAGGTAAAAAAAAAGTATTTAAAAGTGTTAAAAGGAAATGGTTACTAAAAAACATTCACTTGTAAATGACGGCTTGTTTATCGACTAGGGCGATGTGGTTTCTGTGTCCAGTAGGAGGATGCAGTCTGAGCTGTGAGACTGTCGGAGCTGCCAATAATACATGCACTTACACATGTGTGTGGGTATTTGTGGCTGCACACACATACACGAGACAAAACAGGAGATGAGACATGGGTTCTGCCTATGTCAGATCAACTGGGAGAACAAACGCTACGACAGCAGCTTGTTGGGAGTCAGTGTGTGTGTGTGTGTGAGTGTGTGTGTGTGTGTGCACAAAAGAGAGAAAGACAGAGGAGAGAGATGAGCATGCTTTGCAGTGAGGTAAAACTGGGGCTGTTGGAGGCAGTTATATTGAATTTTGTGTGAGTTCAAGTGTCTGAGGCTCTGAGATTTTTTAAATGTTTTCTTCCATTTTACAAGATGATGTTAATTCTTGTCAACTCATTTTAATTTCGCTCTTTATTTTAGCCTTTTTACTACAATCAATCTCAGTTTTAGTCTCAATTTTAGAATTTAGATTATTAAGTAAAGATAATTCCTGCACACTGAATTATTATTTGCAATAACCTTTATTCAAATACACAATGTTTTGGTCTACAGACCTTTGTAAGGTAATTCTTACCTGTGGACATTTATTGAAGGTGTGCATGAGCCTTTAAATTCTAGAAATTAGATTATTGGATTATACTGCTGTTTTAGTAAAAAATGATGACAGTATTTTTTTTTTTTTTTATCTAGCATGTCATAGCTTATGCGTGCAAAGTTATATTTTTATGCAGTCTTTGTTTCACTTTTGTCATTACATTCTTTTGTTTTTGTGGATAAAGTTTATGCTATAATTTCATTTTAACCATAGGCAATGTGACATCACACATGTGAAGTTGTCAACCCAATAAATATTTTTACCAACAGCTTGTTAAGTCAATAAAAAAAATCCATATTTTTATTTTTATTACAACTGTCTAGCTCAAACTGTTAGGCATAATTGTGTCTGAGTGGGTGAGAGGCTGCAGGTACGGAGTGCCATGGTGCAAACAGGATGGAGAGAACAGTGAGCCAAGAGGAGAATGGATGGATAAAAGGCATGAGAGAACCAACAGAAACACAACAGTAATACTGAGTGGGAGAACTGGAGGGAGAGAAGAAGACAGGAATGGATGGAGGGAGGGCTGGCAGGCGTCGGCAGAGGCACGCTCCCTGACCACTGTAAGGAAGGGGGCGTAGGCCAGGTCTCCCATCAATTACAACCTTGACCCTCCTCTCTTCTCCTTTCTCTCTCTCACACACTTTCTGCTTCATTCAACCATCCTCCCCCTGCCTCTCATCCTCCCCTGGTCCCTCTCCTCTGCTCCTATAAATCAATCGCTTCTCTCTCTCTCCCTCTCTCCCTCCTAGCTTTTCTCCCACCTCCCCCCTCCCACTATGCGTCTCTCTCTCTCTCTCCATCGGCCCTCCTCTTCATCCCTTGCCACTCCTCTCCCTCTTTTCATCGTTGAGAGTGCAGTGGGAGTAGAAAGGTCAAAGGTGGGCAGACAAGAGGGAGAGAAAGAGGCAGAGGCAATGAGGGAGTGTGAAAATGAGAGAGTGAGTGTATTTAATCAAAGTGGTTTGGGAGCTGATAATATCTGTTTTTGTTTTTTTTATCATTCTTAACAACTAAACTGCTGTGTGTGTGTGTGTGTGTGTGTGTGTGTGTGTGTGGCTGAGTGTTGCAGTTATCCTCTAATGTTCTATGTTCATCTCATTTATGTAAGACAAGGATGTAGTTGGGAAGTGGGACTTTGTGTGTGCACATGCACAAACTATTTAACTTGTGCATATGAAAGTGAAAGATGAACATACACAGGGAAAAGAAGAGAGGAATGTACGTCTATTATAAGTGATTGTGGGATAAGAAGACATATAAGAAAATAAGCTGTAAACACATATGTGGATACAAAATGTACAAGAAATCAATAAGAAGATAATACAACAGAAACATATTGCAATATACTGCATATAAAAAGAGTATCAACAATTTCTTATTAGTGTTACATGTAGCATTGTTTAACATTAATAAATCACTGTCATACTTTGATGCATCTTGGTACATTTACTGTAAACCAACGACATCATAGTTGAATAGACTGCTGGCCTATATTTATGGCATTGGTTCTCCTTGTGTCCCACAAACTTAGGACCACATTTCCCATAACGCCCACTGTTTTCCAGCCCCAAAGGAATAGTGATCCTCTACATGTCTTAATTTTATCAGTAGCTAGAATGAACAGGTTTGCCTTATTTCTTCCATTGCTTTACAAGTTACTTCCCTGTGTAGCATTCAGTGGGCAACATTTTGTTCCATAAAACTGTATCTCTGGGTATCATTATCTCTTAATAGGTCTTTAAATGCTACATGTAGCACAGTTAACAGAGAAAGATAAGGAAGAGACCTTTTCCCTTACCCTCCCTCAGCATGCCCACAGTCAGACACTTCATGAAGCGGCAGGCCTGGCACGACTTGCGTCTCCTCTTGGTGATCTCGCACTCGTTGGTGGCTGGACAGCTGTACTCTATGTTGCCTGTATGTAGACATGTTGGAGGAAGACAGAAAAAGGGCTATATTTCAGACGGATACATCAACAGACAAGTAGGCAGACAAACTTTTAGACACATCCTGCAGCACAGACACAGAGACAAAACAAAGGAGGACAGAGAGACAAAAATCTAGAGATGCAGAGAGACATACAGATACATTAGAAAATAAACTTTAATGAAAACTTTGACTTTAAGATGGACCTTTCAGCGACAGTAAGCACTGATACTAAACTCTTTCAAACTAATCTGCTTTCTTCTGATTTGAGTTTGTGTGTGTGGGCACTGTTTTATCACTGTATGGCTGCTGATTTAATGTGCCAGTGATTCATTGTTACCTCAAAAAGTTATCACTTTGTTTAAAAAATGGCACAGACAGCCACTTGTGCATGTATGTCTGTGTTATATGGGCACATACAGTATGTACATGCTTCTTGGCAAGAGCCAGCTGATGTTGCGTGACAAGTTGCAGTTCACTCACAGTACCACTGATGCAGAGCCGAGGTTAAGATTATTAGCTAAAGTAAGTCTATTAACTTCACAGCCCTTGCCAACAAAAACAACAACACTTGGAGTGTGTTAGAGGCTAACAGCACTTTTACTTTTAATTGTCCGCAGTCTCACTATTTCATCTGTCATTTGCTACATCTTACTACTTCTGTATTGTAATAGTCTCTGTCCTTGCTATTTTCAACACTCTGTATTTTGCTACATGTCCAAATGAGACCTATTTCCAATCATCTGCTGTGCTTTCTAATTTCCTCCCCTGTTTCATTTTGTTGTTTTGTTTTCTCATTTTCACCTTCACATTCCCTCCAGTTCTGCTCATTTCCCCCACTTAGTAATTTGCTTCCACCCACTACAAAGCGAAGCAGAGTTATGGATTTGTTAGGACAGTCTGGACTTTTGCAGAATTGCTAAAATGGGCGTCTTTGTTCAGGGAAGTTTATTTATCTATATTATGAACTGGGTTGAAATGTGAACCAGGGAAGACTTTGTTTCCTTCCTCCCGTGCCCTCCTGACGACTACAGTATCCCAGCAAGCCAATGCATCTCCCACTGAAACAGAGTAAACAGTGATTACTATTGACTGCTGCTGTGGAGAGGATGTTTTCTCATTACTGGGCTGATTAAGGGGGCTAGTTAGCTTGGGAAAAGGCTAAATGCACGAACACTTTCTAATGGGTAACATGATGCTCATTAATCGGCCTTGTTAGTTAAAGTAAAGGCTAAACATGCTAAATGCTGAGGGAACCCTTGCAGTCTAATGGACGCCACTAATGGGACTAGTTAGCTTACACCCAACCTGTACATGGGGATGATACAGGAGGTGCAGAATAATTCAGCAATTAAGAGGGACACTTACTTAGCACGAAGGCTAAATGTGCTAATGACACAGAATCTGCGTAGGTTAATGGACGGCCAGTTAAAGGCCTTGTTAGTGTGAGGCTAAACAGACAAGCACTGCTAAATGGATAACTGCTGTAAAGAGCCACTTATAAGGCTGAAAGGCTAAATGTGTTAAACCTCTCACTCAGAAAAAAAGTTATCCATGCAGAGTGCTAATGTGGAAGTGGAAGTCAATAGACCATAATGATAATGCATATCAGTTGTTAATTAAAGTGACTTCTATGATAGAAGTAAAATGTTTGTGAAACTTGAATTTACAGTATTTAGTATCTCACCTGAAAGTGCAGAGGATTTTAATACTATTTGATATTACAGACTGTGCATGTTTAGAAAGATATATAGGTAGGCTAACACTGGAGATCCATACAAAGGTGTGATATAAGACTACATAACCTATGTGTCATGCTGCTCCAAAGTGGGGGTAGAGGGTAGGAATTAGAAAAGAAGGGTTTACATCAGAATGTCATATCTCTCCCTCTCTCTGTCTTTATTTCTCTCTTTTTGTGTCTTATTGTGCACTGAGGTGGGCTTAGAGCAGAGAGGGTCTTGGAGGCTCCTATGTATAACGTGTTAGTTTGTATGTGTGTGTTGGTGTGAGTGAGGGGGATATATGAGGGCCTCAAATCCCCTGCAATCTCCTTTGAGATGTGTGTGTGTATGTCCACCTGCTGCATGACAATTGGCCACCATTGTACAGACTGTGTAATATGAATGTTAGTGTGTTTTTGCCTGCCTGCTCTTTGAGCTGTCTTTTTTTGTCACCTCTCCAAGAGTTACACATCTAACTTGGTCTTGAGACAAGTTCAGCCTCTCCCTTCCGTTAGTTTTCTTGTCTCAGTACCTTGGTTTTTTATGAGACAGTTTTAACTGAACAGAGGATACAGGTAGAGGGTGAGAGAGGTGACAAAGCAGCAAGGTCTGTGGGCCAGATTTGAATTCAACACACTGCAGTTACAATGGCATGCTCTTAGCCCAGTGATTCACCCAGACATCCCTTACCATTCTATATCAAGATATACAAACTGATATGTATGTGTATAAGGGCTGTTCCCATAAAGTAAAGCATTTGAAGCATCAGTCAGAGACCCCCCAGTAGACTGAGATTCCTCAAGTCAGTGCGCAGTGTACGTTGGTGACATTTTGGTCCCCATAGTTTTCCGCAGAGTTAGTGCTCCTAATTTTCACGCTGCTCTACAAGCAGAACAAGCAACTGCAGACCAAGATCGTGGGCTGCCTAGAGGAAGGGAGGCTCCGAGATAAAATTATCCTCTGCCTGCTTCTTAGAAGTGGCTAATTTACAGCTCACAGCAACTTCAAATGATACAGTCTCTGGCTTTTGTTTGATATCTTTCATTGGCAAAATATGTTATTACATATTTCTGATCTGTCGTTAGCATAGTTAGCCAGCATTAGCCTGGAGGGCTAACTTGGCTTGTTTTCTACATTATGTGAATGTGACTGTCACCCTGAACGCCCCACTGAACCCTTTTCAAACTCTCAAACTCTGTACCGAAAAACAGGAACTAATAGTTGAATATTCTTATTAAACAGCCAAATTTGACTGACACAATTCTGAGTAGGGTACAGCCCCAATTTGTATATTTAAAATTGTTTATTTATTGAAGGATTTGTTTGCTCCCTTTTTACATGGTCCCACCTACAATTTTCACTGCACTGTTCACCTTTCTCATCTTCCTCTCTCCTGCTCTTATCCACCTTTCTTCTTCCCTCTATCTTTATCTTCCCATTTCATCGCTCTATCCCTCCCTCTCCCACTCTTTGCCCTCCTCCTCACTCCCCTTTATCCCTCTCTCTCAATAAGGGAGTGATAGATGCAGGTTGTCAGGTGTCGCTGGACTGACGCCACAGAAACAGCAGCTGCCAGAGCCACTTCCTCCATGCTGCGACACACACACACAGACACACACACACATACCACTAATTCCTTCCTACATCCATGTGCCCAGTCCACCCTCCCCCTTCTCCTCTCTTTCTTCCATTCCTTGTTTCACTTGTTTATGCAAACTGGTGTATACTCCTCTCCTCTCCTCTTTCCTCTCTCCTCTTTCCTCTCTCCTCTCCCCTTCCACCCCATGCTCTCCTCCCTGTCCAGCTGGAGGTGTTTTTTTGGTGATTACCTGCGGTTTTATTGGCTAATGGGTTGAAACATACCAATATGTCTGCCGCTGCCCATCTGAGGCTGGCCCTGCTTTCCAGCCAAGACACATACACTAACACACAACCCTGCATAAACACAAGCATATGTGCACAGACACACACATAAACCTGCGCTCATCTACATGGATGAGCACAAGCCCACACATAGATGCACGGGGTAACACACACCCACACTATCTGTGGATGAGTTTGGCTTGCGTGGTAGCCAAAGATAATGTCATGACCCATTTGTTCCAGTGGATCCAAGACTGCTCAGTCTGCATCCAAACAAACATTAACAGTAATACTGAAGCACGCTGATGAAACAAATGAAATTTGTTTATGAAATTGCATTTGTAGATTTCATTAGCAAGTGCTAGTTGTGTCAAGTTTGGAAAATTACTCGTTTAAGATTATTCTGAGTAGACTATTACATATCTCTTAATAAAAAAACAGGAACTGTTATGTTAATTTTGGCCAAAGATGCAAAATGATTGTGATTTAGCCAACTCAGCCAATAAGAAATATATTAGAATGCCTTTAAATTGAGTTGGATCCTCCTTCCAGCTCATTTTTCAGTACATCCCACTGGTGGTTCGGGTTTTTAATATGGCTTCCTGTCCATTTCCTCTCAAAACTGTTGTATTTGGTCACAACCTTTCGTGACAGCAGTCCTGCCACTAGCTTTGCCAAAGTCTTGACCCATAACCTCTAACTCTGGCCTTCCTGAGCTGCAACATGTCCACTACAGGAGAGGGGAAGATTACAAATACAGTGAAAATGAGAGAGTGAGAGAGCGGGAGGGGACGGGTCGTTGCTTTAAATCTATTCAAGGTCAAAATCTGAAGAGGCTCTGATGTCAACACAGCACCGTATCTATATGTTTGCTGGGCTCTCTGTATTTAATCTCTGACTGTATCCTCACCTATGTAACCTTTAACAAGCCCTTAAATGAAATGAGACATGTGGACTGGTAAACTGCTACACACGACAGGAATGGCAGACGAATTAAGGGTTAAACCTATACACAGAGTGATTACAAGGTCATGTGTGTGGCTGTGCCTTCATGTGTGCTGGTGTCTATGTGTGAATGTGCTTCTGTGAGCTTGTGTGCGTGTCTCTGCCTTTATCTCCGTATGTGTTCCAATCTCTTTGTCAGGATTGCACTGTGTCCTGATCTCATGCCATAATAAACACATACAGGTCATCTCCAGGTAGTGGTGACCATCTACTGGATGTTAGACTTCCACCCCCGCCCTCACATCTCCCTGTCTCTCTCTCTCTCTCTGGGGCTTTACTGGGAAAGCTGCTTATCGGAGGCAAAAGAAAGCAGAGACAGATAGGTGGATGGATGGAAAGGCAGATAGATGAATCCTGTCTGATATGACTGACGGACTGACTGACTCGATGGATCGATGACGGCTGGCTGGCTGGCTGACTGGTAGCTTGGTTATTGCAGTGGCACACTGACTGACAAGAGGGCTGTCCTGCTGACTAATGGGAACAAATCATTAAAGATTATTACTCAAACACATAATCTTCAAAGGTTTATCACTTGCTGACCATCTTGCTAACTGGGGTAACCACCATGGTGGTCATAATATAAAATTCTATGACTTTTCCCTGATTTCCCATACATAGAAAAGCTTCATGAATCTATCTTAAATTGCTTCTGGTTATATGGTTATGGTTAAATATACTTTTGTTATTGCCATCAAATCTCATGAAAAGTCTAAATCCATCAATGAACTGATCTCACTATCAACTACCAACATTGGTTGGCTACACCAACCCTATGTCTTAGAAAGTACGATTGTATATTATGAAACGGGTTTCTTAATTACATTGTTATGGCTAAGTAATTGCTGCCTGAATTATGTTAAGATCTCCTCAATGTTTCCGGTAAGTAAACACTAAATTCATATACTGCAAAGAACGTGGGGTTGAGGAGGATGGTTGGCATACAAAGTGCAGGACCTTGACACCAGAACCCCACATCCAGACTCCTGTCTGTGGTTAAGGAAACAAAAGGAGGTCGGTTAACGTAAGGGAAAGGTTGTGGTTGTGGTTAAATGTTAACAAAAAAGGTAATAAAAAAATGCTGTATTCTGGGGGGATACTGTATCGCAAGATTGCCTGTTTTAGGAAAACAACTGAAGACGTTGTTAGTAGCCAGGTATGTTTCCCTCAAATAAACTGACTGTTTCAAATTAACTGTAGATAAATGTAATTTCTCTGAGACAGGACTGACCAAACAGTTGCACTTGCTGACCTGTTCCTTCCCTAAGATCAACACGGGCACAGTGTACTCTGAGTTGATCCTACAGTACTTAAACTGTAACATCCTGCTGCTGGAAATACGAGTGCATCGAGACAGTGTCTGAAAATATCTGTAGCCAACACCTACAGTGCTTAGCGTTTTAATAAAATAAAGAGACATATATTCATGACCTGTTTCCGAAGAATTACATCTTCAGTAAGAACAAATGGACTTGTGGCTGAGTGCCACAGACAGGCTGTGAGAGTCGGGAGGTACAGAGAAATGGATTAACACACTGTTGGTTTTGGTTCTTTCATGGGAACTGTTTGCACTAACAAAAGATCTGAATATCATTAGCTTTGTTCTATAGTGTTGTCTGATTATAGAGATAAACAGTCTGTATGTATCTGCTTAAGTTCTGCTTGCTGTGGACAGAAACATGAAAAACACCATAAAACTCTATTAATTTATCAGCAAAGTTGTAGATTTTGTGCAAGTGATATATTGGTGAAATTCCATGCACCATATATCGAGTGATTTTCCATGTATTGTATAAGTCATGCGAAACTGGGATGGTTTTTAGCTAGGTTTATTAATAAACAAATGGCTGACTTGCTGGCTTGCCTCATGGCTAATTGGTTGTCTGTAAGACTGACCTGTGCTGTGCTTACAAGGGTGAATGAAGGATACATTGGTGGTCTCGTTGAAAGGTGAGTCTGAATTGAATATCCACAAAACTGGATGGATAGTCTAAATACCTGAGCATTTCATGGACTACTTCTAGCCCTAACAAGAGATGAGCAAAGGATTACTGAGACTAATTCCTGGTACTCTTCTCATCCTGTGGATTACTGTTCTACCCCTTCTCTCCTCTAACCCTTACCCTGAACTCCTGACCCCTAGACATAACCTCTGACCTTCTTCTGACACTACGCTATCTTCTAGACAACAGGCTTATAGCTAACACGCTTCCTGTAAAGCATAAGCAGCTAGATCTGGAAATGCAAACATTACCTGGAAATTACTCTTTGCTGTTGATGAAGAAGAGGTCAAGGTTGAGGGTGAAAGAAGGGTGTGTCTGGGAGTTGGTCTGTATACATGAAGCTGATTGGATGCTTATATGTGAGTGTGTATGTGCGTGCATGACAGAAAGAGAACTGGTGAAGGAGAGAGAAATATAGACTGTGGTGGGTGTCCTGGTGGCTCACTTAGCAGAGACATGTACCACATAAAAATCTGGGTTCACATCTGGCCTGGGGCTTTTATCATATGTCCTGGTTCTAGTATAATGGCTCAGGTGTATGCGCATGCGTGACTGAGTGCACTTCATGTGCATCTGTTATCCAAAGAAAATACCGTTTATGTTAAGTGCTATGTGTGCTATTTCTGCAGAAAGGCCATGCCTCTCTAAGGAGCCTATTTAGTTCAAGATGAAAAACACTCTTCACCATTAACTTCTGACCTTTTGGCCCCCGCAGCCGACCCTTTAATGTGTTCTTTTGTTGTGAGGGGTTTATGACCTTTCATGTAGCCTCATAATGCATATTTGGAAAATATCAAATTAAGGCAAGGCAACAAGATCACAGCTTATTGTAATGTCTGCAATTTTAAACAAACATTACTCTAGATAGACACAGAGACAGAAATGTACACACACAGGGTGAGAGGAATACATAGAAAGTCAAAGTAGAAGCCAACCTTGGATGGTGCGTTTGAAGAAGGCCTTGCAGGCCTCACAGGACGCCACTCCATAGTGGTACCCTGACGCAATGTCCCCGCACACCAGACACAGCCTCTTGGGCATCGAATTCAACATGTACTCGCACTTAATCTGTGAATCTTCCCCAATAGTTGACGAACAGTCCTCGTAACGCTTTGATCCGGGGCCACCAGCGGGACCCAGGGGCCCTGCGTTGGAGCCGTAAAGGCTCGGGGAGTCTAAGCCATTGGGGTGGCCGTTCATCGTGGACGAATAGGAGCCTGAGGCGTCACTGGAGCCACCAGGGGAGTGATGGTTTAGGCTGTCAGTCAGGGAGGCAGGACTAGACGGCTCAGTCTTTATATAAGAGGACGGACAGTTGGACTCAAGGTGGCGCTCCTTACTGGACATTCTGCAGAGAAGCCTGAGGGAGTGAGACAGGAACAAATAGAAGAAGAAGAGGAAAGTATTACAAGAAAATGTCATGTGTAAAATGTCGGGAAAATGATGGATACTTGTAGACAAAAGAAAGAAAACCCAGAAAGGCAGAGCTAGAAGAGAAGAAAAATAGATACAGTTAAGGCAATGTTTCAAAGTCCAATTATAGCAATCATTTGTTCTAATGTTGTTGTATTTCCTCACTGTCACTTTCAATGATGGATTTGTATTTTTTCACTGAGCCGGGCAAGTTCTATAAATGACACACATACATGTACACACACAATCCATCCATCACATTTGTTATTCTTTTCTTAAGAGAAATGACAGAGAGAGCAGTGCAGAGGGAGAAAGAAGGGACGAGGTGATAGAGGACAGTAAGAGAGTTAAACACAAAACTAAATAGATTTTGGTTCATTAGGGGGAACCATGAGTAAAATAAGAGTAGCTTCTATAGTTCCACACAATCACACAAACGCACACACACGCTCGAGGCCGATGGTCATCCGTCACTTTCCAGTCAATAGCAGCTTGTTCTACATGAAGGTAATCAGTAAGCAGCCTCTCTGCTGCTCAATCATCCCAAAGACAGCCTCACACATACATGATGCTCACATACACGCCTCACACACACATACACACAGACTCATTCATGGTCATGTGTGAGCACACACTGACGGATACAGTTTAAGAAGTTAGGGGAAGCCATACAATACAAAACTGTGTTTAAAAAAACTAAAAATTCTCTGCTTATCAGTGCTGAAGTATTACTGTAGTCCTCTCCACATCTCCCGTTCTTCTCTGCTTCCTCTCCTTTCCTCCACTCTGCTTCCCTTCCTTTCTCCCTCTCTGCTTTTCCTTCTTCCACTCCCTAAGGAGGCTGACTGGTGTCTTGTTAATGGCAGTTGTAATTAACAGCTATCTTCTCTCTGTCCATATCTCTCCATCCCTCCCTTTGTCTACCTTACTATCTATCTGCCTGTCTCCCTATCACTTCCTATTCACCGCCATCTCTCTCTCCCTCTCTTCCTCTGTCCCTGCCCACTCTCTCTTTCTCTTTGCATTACCACTCTCTATTCCTCTAACCCTGCCCTCCCTCCCTTCTCTCCCTTTTCATTGTTAAAGGCAGAAAGCACAAAAGGGGTTTTTAATTAAGGCAGGATGCTGCTAAACGAGGGGCTTCTAAAGTCCAGTCGGCCTGTAAAAGATCCCTGTTCTACAGGGACCCATAAAACACAGACAGCGCCTTGACGGGGAATGAAGAGCCAGGCGGGAGAGGAAAGGGTGGGGGAATGGGGAATGGATATAGACAGGAAAACAGGTCGGCAGACAGACAGACAGCTAAAGCAGACAGATGGACAGAATGGGAAAAGAGAGAAAGAAGAGTTGGCTGCAGTGACTGTTGACAGCTGAATGACAGACAGCTGTTTTGGAACAGTTTGGTTTTTAACCTGCGTTAAAGAGCAACTATTGTGCTCACTTTCAGGTTCAGACTTGTAATTTGGGTTTCTACTAGAACATAATTTAATGCTTTAATTTTCAAAAAACATTTTGTTGTCGTCATACTGTCTGTACCGGAGCACCTTTATTCAACCTCTGTCTGAGACACTCGGTTTTGGTGTCTGTCTCTTTAGGCCCCCTCCCGAAAAGCCCAGTTTGCTCTGATTGGTCAGCATGTGAGGGTCTCCTGCCTATGCACCGTCACTGCAGCCAGGCAAGAAGATTGTAGCAGAGAATAGCTGCACTTTCTACAGCCAAAAATCATCATAAGGGACATAAGGCAGCAAGAATATGATACAAAACCAGGGAGAAACAAACACAGGCAAGCAATATTACGTTTCCGTGTTGCTAGCGTATAGCTATTGGAGCAGATGACCATATAAAGAAATCTGTCATGACCTGACATCAACTGGTCTGAGTAGAAAAACATGTTGGAAATCACAAGTGCTATATTGTGGGCAACTGGACTTGCTTGAGTTTCTTGAAGACGTTTCACTTCTCATCCAAGAGACTTCTTCAGTTCTAAGCCTCTTGGATGAGAGGTGAAACGTCTTCAAGAAACTCAAGCAAGTCCAGTTGTCTACGACATAGCACTTATGATTACCATGACCTGGATGAATGAGAATCTTCACCAACAACATATTGGAAACAGAGTATTCAGAACAGTCTGAAACCTAAGGCTTTCGCTCACAGGGATTACTGGCCATGTTTATTATGAATATGCAACATTGTAACATTATAAATATGACAGAAAATAAGGAAACACATAAGAGGTCCCCTTTAATGTGTTTGATGAGCAGGAAGATGACACAAAGCTGCCCTCTTCCTTAAACTAAACCTACACAGGTACTTTGAGGCAAAGACCCCTTTCCAAGGAATTCAGTGCTTTTCTTGAGTCAATTTTCCCTTTAATAAAGTGACATGACATTTATAACATACAATACTTTATTATATATTTTATTCCCATCCCTGCTAATTTCTATGAATCGTGGCTTTTGCAGTATTCACCCATGTCTATAAATCCGTCCATCTGATACTAAGGTAGGTCTTCAGTTTGGAAAGGGGGTGGGACGCCAGGAAAGGTTTGGACACAAGTCAAGAAACAAGAGGGAGGTAAAAAAAAAAAGGGATGGAAAGTTGATGGAGGGATACAGGAGGAGAGACAGAAACACATATAAGGTGCTAGAATAAGCAAGAGGATATAAATGTAAATGTGGGGAAGAGTGATGGGATGAGGAGAGATCGCACAGGGTTGCCTATGTTCTAGCGGAGGGAGAGAAATACAGTGGTGACAGAAAAAGAGAGTAGAGCCATTTAAGTAGATGATGTGATGGTGATGATTTAATCTCTCCTTTTTCACTCTTTATGCTCTTTTGTGCCCCCTCCCTTCGACCGTCAATCCCTCTGAGTACCATTAAGTGAAAGAGTTTAAGTGCCAAAAGATCTCAGGCGCTTTTACCTCTTTCTCTCTCTCTCTCAAATTCTCATCTATCTCTCTTTCCTTCTCCCTTTACATTCCTCCGTCTTTCTTTCCCTCTAATATCTTTTTCTCCCACTCACATCTTTTCTATGTGCTCCCTCTCTCTCTCTCTCTCTGCTTATAAATGAAAAATAATGGCAGTTGAAGGGGGAGGAATAAAAAGAATAAAAAAGAAGACATGCGTGCAGAGGAGAGGAGAAGAGGAAAGAAGATTAAGAAATCACAGCCAGTGCGCTGTGCCGAGCGAGAGGTTGAATGCATTTATGTATGTATGTTATCAGTATAATTATGGCGCTATGTAACGACGGCTCAGTGCTGAAAGAGCAGTCTTATTGTGCCTGTCTGCTCTTCAGATGAGTGTGGGGAGAGAGGGAAGGGGTTGGGTCTCAATTTTTTTTCCAGTTCTTTATGTTTTTAGGTGTTTAAAGAGGTTTATATAAAGAGGCAAAGGCTTGAATGTGTTTCTCTTTCTTTTCTCACACGGGGCTCAAAGACATGAACGGGGTGTTATGAGATGAGTGTAGTAAAACACAAATAAGAGCAGAAATCAGATTTTAGTTTTAGATGTCTGCTTAATTTTGATACAGAAGAAAGGTTTTGATTTTTTATTTTCTTCCTGCTATTCTATCTTAAAGAACTAAAGCAAGAGATTACAGCTTTTTTTGCACTGCACTGGGTATAATTGATGGTATGTAACTTTTTGTTCTCAGATTGTCATAAATTTATCACATTACATCAACAAAATTTTGATTTCTCCATTTCTTTTACTAGATTTCATGAGTTAAGTGATTATGTCTTTTCTATAGTTCGTATATGTTTGGTGTAATTTAGACCGAAACATATTGACTTACCGAAGTTGTTTTAATAATATAAGTAATTTTAGTTTCACATGTACAACATCTAACAAAAAGAAGGCGAACTGGTGGACACTTTCATCATGTTTTTTAGAGTTACAAAAGTTGTTCTGTTTTTCTTTTTGAAGTGAACAACTTTATACTAGAACACTGTGAGCGTATTCCAGCGAGGGCTGATGGTTAATTCACCAAGGTTTATATTTTAGGATTAGTGCCCTTGATAGAATTGACCACACATACAGTGTTTGTGACACCAACTAGATATGAGACTGTTTCACAAACAGCCAGAGCAAGGGGACAAAAGTGGCTGTTTAGTTCCTGCAGGCATCAAATATTCAGCAGGCCTATTTACCTGTCGCAGAACACACACACACACAGACACACACACAGAGACACACACACAGAGACACACACACACACACACACACACACACACACACACACACACACACACACACACACACACACACACACACAAACCAGAAAGATTACCACCCTCCCTTGTCTCCATTTCCAGCTCGATCCCTGTCATTTTCTCTTTCTCTTCTTTTCTATTTCTTTTTTTCTTTTCTCACTTTCTGAAGGCACAGTGACTCATGACAGAGAGATAAACATGTGGACGCATGGAGAGAGAGCAACAGAGAGAACAGAACGATGTCTAAAAAAGAAAGGAAAGAAAAGGAAAAGAAGAAGAATCTTTTTTTTCTTGTGTGTTTTGAAGGAAGGTGGGCCACTTTACTATGACAAGCTGTCATTAGAGCGGTGGGCTGATGCGGCGCCCTGACAACTGGCAGGGACAAACATACAATCATCGTATTAGAGCAACTACTCTCTGCCTCACTCTGTGTCTCTGTGCTCCTTTACTTTCTGTGTGCACTTGCACCCTTTTATTATATACAATCTTTGTAGGACTGCCTCGCTAGATGGAAGCCATAAACACAAACTGATCCTCAAACAACTTCAAACTGTTTTTGTCCCGCCCGGGTTAAAGAAGAGAAGCAGTGTAAGTAGCTGCGAGTTGAACGTGTTTACAACGGACAGTCTGGGTGTCATTAGATAATACTCGGTTTCTTAGTAACTGTTTGATTGTACGAGTGCTCATGTTGCTTGGCCTGCTGGACTCTTCTGTCCATGTTGCCATGTCTCTAGATCTCAGCTACTGCATCAGTGAGTAAAAATTTTTATCATAAACAACCAAAACATGATGAAAAAATCTAGAATTTTTACATGAAAATAACTAAATTGTGTGCCTAAAATACAAACAATTAGCTTAAAGGCCCCATACTAGGCTCATTTTCAGGTTCATACCTGTATATAGGGTTTATACTAAAACATGTTTCTATGATTTAATGTTCAGAAAAAATAGTTTTCTCAAACTGTCTTTCTAAATATACCCGTATTTACCGAAACACTGAAACACTCTGATTTAGTGCCTGTTCCTTTAAGCCCCCATCCCCAAAAATCCCAGTTTACTCTGATTGGTCAGTGTTTCTGGGTCTTCCACATCTGCACTCGCGGCATCTCTGCACTGTCATTGCAGCCGGGGAATGACTGTAATGGCACTGAAGCAGCAGTTTTTAACTTTATATAGCATAGTTGTGACATCACAAATTCATGGATGGCTCATTTAAAGGCACAGTTTTTGATTACGAACTGTGTCCATTCCTCTGCATTTCTCATTTTTAAACTTTCACAGTACTGTTATAAAACACTTAAACCTACTTCATAATAAAAAACAAACCAAAACATGAATATCTGAATTTTTACAATATAGGATCTTTAAATGTCATCCAAATAACGAAAACCAAACAAAATGCACCTGGCTACACCCTGGCAAACTTCAGTGAATGTAGGTGTAGAGGAATGAAGCATCTCACTGCCCCGACAATATTTTAAAACCAAAAAATTCCCATAGAGAAAAGCGATAAAAATGAGTAGAGAAGAATAAGAGGTGAGAGGAAAAACAGAGAGGAAAGAGAAGTGGTAGCAATAGAGACAGAGAAGAGAGAAATGCTGACAATGTAGCTACCACGGGTTGGCTAATACCTTTCTATCACACCAAGCATTGTGCTCTCGATGCTGATAAGAACACACAGTCCAATAAGCAAAAAGGAAAAAAAAGAGAAAGAGAGAGAGTGAAAACCTTACACAATTCTATCTAGATGATACCGGCAGTGCTTTGGGGAGGGAGGGAAAGTGAAGGAAGGATGGAAGACAGAAAGGAAAATACATTGAATTACAGAATGGGGTAAGAGGGGGAACAGGAGCAAAAAATGCATTTACATTTCCATAGTCAAATGAATAGAACGATTTCATCAATAGACTGAATTGCTTTTTCAGCCCTTCACACTTGTGTGTTTATTTTTCTTTCTTTGCTCTATTTCTCTCTCTATTCTACTCCCCTTTCAACGCGCTGCTATCTGTGGAGGGTTGTTGAACTGCTTGTCAGCTTGTTAGTTCGATACATGCACTGGTGAGTGTGCACACAGACAAAAACACAAACACATAAACTTGTTAGCAGCACACATAGGTTCAAAATGAGCAGGTTACAGCTGGTTTTGTTTAAGAATTACACTTTTCTGTTTCCTGGGGGCTGAAGTGTTGGATCAGAGCAGAGACAACCTCCAAAAAAAAATCTTTTTCATATGTGTCATTATGTGTGCCATTTCCTGAGTAAGTAGTAATTGAATCTGTGTTTTTACATGTGCATTGTGTAATGTGTGTACACAGCTTAAAGGCAAAGAAACAGAGGGAAAACAATCCGTGTGCTGCCATGTATTTGTGGAAGTGTGTGTGTTTGAGTTTAGCTCCATAAACTCACAGTGTGTGGATGATTATAGTTGTTTTCAGGGACAAAAATGAATAAAATAAAAAATAAAAACTCACGCAGCGACAGTCAATCTAAACCACTCTCCCTCCTACTGAGCTCCCTCTCGCCCTCTTTCCTGCTCTCTTTGGGTCTCAATCTCTCTTTCTCTCTAGCCGTTTCTACTTCTCACACACAAACACACTCTATCATTGCTTCTCCCTCTTTCTCGTGCATCCGCACCCTGTCACACACACCACCTTACACCCCGCACAAATACACACGCACACACACACACACACACACACACACACACACACACACACACACACACACACACACACACACACACACACACACACACACCAGGGAGCAGATCAATTGTTACAGTGTTAGTCGGGCAGGAAACCTGTAATTCACTTCATTGGCTGCAGAATAAACCCCTGATTACATACAATCAATGTGATAATGGCTAAAACACATTCTGCCCAATGGGCTGTCGGGCTGTAAAGACCGGCAGAGGAGAGGAAACGTGAGTGTGTGTCTATATTCCTGAGTGTATGTGTGTGTGTTTAGACACTACGACTCCTTCTAGGTATGAATTTGAATGTAACAAACAGACCTGCACACACCTTTGTTGTGCACAACTATCCGCAAACACATACACAGGTGTGAAATGAATTGGGTAGGACTAACAGAGACACACCAGTGGGGCTAAAGCTGTTATGATGCATCCTGGGGTTTCTAAAGTTTACACACACACGCACACACACACACACGAACACAACCGCACACTCTCTAGATGTGAATGGATAAACAGTGGGAGACAGCACACACAGGGCAGGCTCGGCCAAACACGATTGATTAAGAATTATGTGCTTTCCAAACTGCAGACTGCAAACTATTCAGGAATATCATGTTGAGTCTGGTGACATCAATACATTTCATATGTCTTCAATCATCACACACTGCTGCTGTTGAAACTGTTTCATCTTCTTCCCTTTCCTCTTTTCAGTCAGCCTTTTTTCTTCTCATAAAAGGTGATTATATTCCAAATTTTAAGGGAATTCCTTTTCCTCTCAAAGTCTCCCCTGGTCTGTATAAAGGATGATTTAGATTTGAGAGTCTGACTGCGTTGGTGTAGTTATTTAAGTGGAAAGATATGAAGAGGTTGAGCTTGTTCAGGGAAAAAACGTGAAGGCAGTGCACTGCTAACCCTGTGTGTGTGTGTGTGTGTGTGTGTGTGTGTGTGTGTGTGTGTGTGATTGTGTGTGTGTGTGTCAGATGGGAATCTTGATGATTTAGGTCATTTTCTTGCGGAGCAGTAGCTGATAAGTGTGTTGCTGCCAGGCACTATCTTTGTCACCATGTCTCTCTCTCTCCTTACCTCTCTCTTTGTCTCCCTCTCTCTTTGCCCCTCTCTCTTTCTGTCTCCTTTATCTGCCGTGTGTCATTGTGTTTGTAAGGGTGGTTGTCTACTGTAAGAACAGTGCTTCAAACCTCTAAAATAGCACCATCCTGCACCCTGCACATCACAAGTACAGTCAGTCTCTTAGCTGTGCCCAGGTATTCATCCACTGAATAATCAAATAAATAAATTACTGCAAACTAGATGTCTAATTCGGTTCTATTTTGGGACTTGGCAGACTAAATTGCACACCATGTACTTGTCGTGACCTCAAGCCTTTTACTGTAAAAGGCTGAAGAGTGGAAATCAATGAAATTATTGAATGCATCCTCTTGTTAGGTAAACCTTTTATAGAAGCATGTGGCAGATGTGAAATCCTCCTTTTATTGAAAACATGTAATGAACAAATTAATCATAAATATTAAATTTGTTATGAACTATAAATTTGATGTGACTGAACACATTCGCACTGTGGATTCACATGATGTTGGCAGGTAGCGTGTGTGCAGGGGTATACGGGACATACACTGTGTAGGCTGCTTCCTTTATAAAAGAAAGGTCATTGATCAAGGTTAGTGTTCGTCTCTCTTTCTACGTGTGTGTGTGTGTGTGGATTAGCAGTGTTATCGCTAAGCATTAGGGGTGCGACAGCCCTTCCAAACACTTACCGACACTTTTGTGTGCCGTTGTGGCTGACACACATGCATTCACACACACACACACACACACACACACACACACACACACACACACACACACACACACACACACCGAAACGCACACATTCCACTATTCGTGTACAGTGAGAGCTCTCCTACACTCCTCTCTCTCACACTCAGACTGATAGAGACCTGGGCAAGGTGCCGTATCAAATGAAATTGCGCAGAAGTATAATAAAAAAAAAAAAGTGTTTAAAAAAACAAAATAACCCCCAACGGATTAAAAACACATTTTATTAAGCAGATGGTGAAAGAGGATTTCCACTCTAGTAAATATGACAGGGCTTTCAAATGTGACACGGGACGGAGGCAGAGCGAGGGGAGGGGAGGAAGAGGGAAACAGACAAGGAGGGAATGGGAACACAGAGCGCAATACTGCAAAAGAGAGGAGAGACAGAAAGGGAGAGATAGAGGGGGAGAGGGTGAAGTAAAGTGGTGTTGGATCTGAGAAAATGAGGGGAAAAAGAGGAATAAAGGAGAAAAAGAAATGTAGCAGAGGAGAGGAGAGGAGACATAAGCGAGCAGAGCGTCAAAGCTGCATTCTTTAAGCAGATCAGATTTGGGGAAATTGGGCTGTCACTACAGGATTGTGATGATTTACACCTATCCATCACAGGGGAGAGGGGGAGAAGCAGAGCCGGAGTATGTACAATAATGCACGGCATCTGTAAAAATTGAGAAAATCCGTCCTAAAAGGGCTGAGTTCAAAGCTTACTTTTCAATTCAGGCTACAATACTCTTTATATGACACATTTAAAAACATGAAAAACATTCTAAACATTCTGGGGATTACTGATAAAAGTGCAGTTCATTACTTTACTGTACGATGACATCATGTGTCAGCCAGGTACTGCAGGTCAAAAGAACAAAGTGAACGTCGTGAACGACACGTCTTGAAATACAAAATTTCCTCCCACGTTACACAAATGCAATAATAAACTGAAAGCTAGAGCACGTTTAGAGCTGAATTGATCTGTATTGTCACCAGCTGCTGTTGACACTCGTCCCCTCTGCCTCGTCGCCTGATCTTCCCTCTCTTTCCTCCTGCCCTCCTTCCTCCCCCTCTCCCTCCCCTCACTGCTGGCTGATGCACCTTACAGCCTCGCTCCTGGACCATCTGTTAGCGAATCTAATTCACATCCAGTCATAATCAGGTTTGCTGGAGTGCCCACTGTCTCTCCCTCTCTCTCTGTCTGTCTCTGTCTCTTTCTGGCCTACCTGCTTCTTCCTGTCTATTTTACATTCTGCTTTTGACTGTCCAGTTTTCTTTTCATTGTCAACAGCATCCATATCAGCCTGTCTCAATTCAATTTAGTGTATTTGGACATTACGTTTTCCTCTTTATTTTCCTCTCTTTGCACTTCCTTCAATAAAAAGATGGCACCAGTGTATGAAGTTGTGACAATGATATAACAAATTCATCTCAACTTGCCATTGTGTGAATTTTTAGGTTTAAAGAATTTGGTGGTATTGTACTATAACGCACTGACATGAACTGTTCACCTCAGCTTTGCATTCATAGGTTTTAAATTCTGCTTTCCTAAAAAGTCACAATTGCAAAATACATGAATTTAAATATCCCATCAGCATTTAATGGCTAAATTAAATTATAAGCATTAAGTTGACATTGCATGGAAAATGAGGTAGTGTATCGACTGCTGCATCTTCACTGTATATGTTTAAATGTGTGCGTGCGTGTGTGTGTGTGTTTGTGTGTGTTTGTGTGTGTTTATCCATGACTGAGAATAAGGCGAGTTAAGGTGAAGGGGGTGGAAGTTAATGAGAGGTGAGTGTCTGAAACCCTCTCTCTCTCTTTCTCTCTTTCGCTCTCTCTCTCTGCTCCAGCAGTAATCCTCTTCTATAAATCTGCAATCCAATCAGCGTTGTCCACACTTACACACACACACACACATGCACACACACAGAGCTGTTGGGAGGCCCATCTGTGTGTTAAGGCAATCTGCTTTATCATTATGATTACATTGGGCTCAGTTTACAGCAATGTGTGAGTGTGTAAGAGTGTGTGTGTGTGTGTGTGTGTGTGTGTTTCAAGCGCACTCTGGCTGCCTGACATTAATCACATTCCCATGGTTTGATGGCCTAAATAAAAAGAGGAATAATATTGTTGCTGTCCAATGAAAACTGCAGATCTCCCAAAACAAATTAATAATTTCTTCAGAAATGAAAAAAAATAAAGTTTTAATTTGAGCAAAAGCTCCAGAAAACAAAGCATAAAAGATCTTTTTATATTATTTTTTCCTGTAAAACAATTTAACTTTTTGATGGATTTTACAAGAGGATGTCATTCTCAGTGGTAACAATTGAAATTTAAAATATTGTTATGAATAAATATTAGCTTACCTGCATGTTTAAATATCATAATATTTTGGACATAAGTACATAAATACTGTTAAAAGACAGAGACGACTGGTTGCTCTGTATATACAAACGTAGATCAAAATCTTGTGTCGGGTGCTTGTGGAGGACGGGAAACAAGAGGATCGTCAGGAAGGCGATCCAGGCTAAGTAAATAATAAAAAGCCTTTTAAAGACAGGTGTGAATATATTTCAATTTATTTTTTCTGGGTATCTCATCTCATCTCATGTGACTGTGTTCTTTATGAACTTGTTATTTTTACATTATGGTCTATTTGTTTCACCTGTCATGCCATTATATGGGTCATGTCACGGCCTCTGATTGGTTCCTGCCACCATACAGGTGGGGCCATACCCATGTTGCATGTATTGAAAGCCCTGATGAAGACCTGCAGTGGTCGAAACATGTTTTAATGATTTAGCCACTAAGATAAAGGCTTTAAATATTTCCTTTCCCGTTTTTTCTATATTTTCTCAGAGTGCCTGGATTGCCCTCCTGTCAGTTACATTAATGCTGTTGTTGGAGTTTTTCCTTTGAGTGCGAGAATGTGTGTGGGAGAGTGTTTATGTTTATTGTGGTCCCAAATCCCATCAACACAGTCGGAGGTCAGATATCCTGGAGGGGATGTTCATGTGATCTTAAACTGCACGTGTGTTTGCATACAAATGCTTCTTCTGCTTTGTGTGTATGTGTATTTGTGTGAGACAGTGAGTTGAAATGAGGTGACTGGTATTTACCTTCATCTTTATCATTTAATGCTTCATTAATTGTTTTGTTTTTGTGCCCTTTTTGTAGTTTTTTAAAAGTACGGGCCCTTTTTTATTGATTATTTCATGTTGTCATGTCACTGTGGGAAAAGAGCAGGTGTAAATAAAATTAAATCAGTGATGGCTCAATTCCATTTAGCTGTTTGCATTTCAGGTGCCTGGTACAGTGCATTCTGTTTCTCTATCACCTGAATGGGACAGAGCCATTCAGAGTTTCACCTAAACCACATAAATTCTTAAATTGTGAACTTAAGCAAATATTGGTAATATAATCTGGAGTGTGTTGTCGTGTCACATTCGAGGTCAGGGCTGGTTTTGGCAGTTGAATTCGCCATTACAATACCAACTGTAATTTCTTTTAACTTGGTCCAAAAATTGAACCAGTGCAGCTCAAATCATGTTCCCCAATGTGGAGGGGAGTGTGTGTGTGTCTGTGTGTGCAAATGTAAGTGTGTGACTTCAAGCCATGGCGTGACTCCCTAGCCCCTGGCAAACCTTTACACCTCTCATCACCAGACTTCACTGTTTGCCAACATACACACACACACTCATATTGTGCTAGTAACACTCCTCTTGGTGATTGGTTGAGAGTCTGCGTGAGAATGGCTTGCCAGACCTCTAATTGGCTTGACCCAGACTAACCCTGAAATCCTATTGGACTAAGACTCCCCAGTCTACAGTACACATGGGCACACACTCACAGACACACACACACAGACACACAGACACACACACACACGCACACTTAAAATTACAGTGTTCTGCAAAAGCCTAACAATGCGCAAATCAATAGTGTTCTAACAGGCTGCAATGATACAACAACGATAACAACACAATATGATAGTAATGTTCATTAAGGTGATCATGTCAGTTAGTGAGATCATGCAGCATAATGTTGTTTGGTCACAAACAAATATACTGACTGTCTAAACACACCAGATAGTTCCAAATTCATCAGCACAGATCAATAGAGAAAGTTTTTGGAAGGCTTATTTAAGCACTTTTTGCTCCAATGGCATCTAATATAGTCAAATCCTTGGCAGTGCTCGGTCACGACACTCTCAAGTGAGAAAATATATAATAAAATATAAACATATAGCTGTAAGCTCAATTGTCACATACTCATTTGCATATAATGTGCAATAAGCCGGCATTATGCTCATTATGTACAAAACACACTTTTGCAATCTGGGCATGTGGCTGTATCTCTTATCCAGAGAAACTTAGACTGATTAGAAGACAGACAGAGGAAGTGGCAGAGAGGGAGAACGAAAATGAAGAGAGACAAAGTCTGTCTGTGTCTCATGTGTCACACATTTGCGGTGTTTTAACATGAAACAAGCAGCATATTTACAGTTTATGTTCTAAAAATGGACGGCAGCAGCCCTCAGTTTCACCTGCCTCAATCAACACAAACCCAGAACTGGTTTCTGCTGGAGAGCTTTAAAGTAAAATTTCACTTTGGTTAAAGCGTTTCATGCTTTATTGCACATGCAGATGGCATGGGGGATTACTGTAATGGTAACAGTGACTGTCCTTCAACCGAATGATATGATTTAAAGCCTCTGTGCTGCGACGCATTTGCACTACTGAAGTGTCCTTGAGCCAGAAGTTGAATCCCACTTTCTTGTGATATCCCATATATACTGTAAAAATATAGCAAAACAAAGAAAGTGCTGCAGGTAAAGAAAAAAAAACATGTGGCAGTATCAGTGCATTATTTCAAAAATAAAATAGTTGCCTTTGGACACTCAGTAAAACATGTTAAGAAGAATTGGTAGCGAACGCATCTCGCATACACACACGCGCACCAAGAAACTATTATTAAGAGGCCCAATAAAAACATTAAAAAAAAAGAAGCCCCTTCTCTTCAACTTGTTTCCCATGTGTTTTTAAAATCTTTTGAAATGTTTTTCATGAAAAAAAAAACAAAAACAAATATAGAGGGGAGCCTAAAATTTTAGACCGGGCCACTCCATGGACAACCCCTCCACACCGGGAATAACTGATTAGGGTGCGTAATAATGACATTCTCAGCGGTCACTCTTAGAACTCATGGTAGGGGACTTTTAAAACTGAATAAATAAATAAATTTTTACAAATCTGATAAAATACAAACTGCTGAACCTGGTTTGCTCCTGGCTTTACCTTTAAGGAGATAAATCTGCTTATTGCATAAAGTAATTTTGCCTTTTGCACGTCGTGACACGAAAGTAAAGCGGCATATTTTAAATACTGATCTCATAAAAACTATGCAAAAAAGGTAAATTATACTTCAGTCCGTATGAACACATAGCCTGCTGTCATGGAATAAGGAAAAAAATATCTGACATAAATAAAATAAAATAGTAAAATAAAATAAATTGATGAAAATTATGAAAAGACAAATATATAAGCCCCCGTTTGAGAAACTGGAGAAGAGCGAGATCTCTCAGCACTATGCCTCTGTCTTGCTCTGTCTCCCTCTCTCTTTCTCTCTCTCTCTCTCTCTCTCACACACACACACACACACACACACGAGCCACTAAAAACTGTCTTTTGATGTCTCAAAGTGCTTGCCTTTTCTTTCTCTTTCATCCGCGGTTTATAGAGGTCAAGTGTGGCTTTTGTGTAAAAACTGAACCTAACTGATTCATAGATTCTTCTTCTTTTACGTTTTTCGCTCTTTCCCTCTCTTTTTGTGTGTCTTCGGTCCGCTCGTCGTTTTGTCTTACCTGGGGTTGTAGAGGGCATGTGCGTCTCTCATGTGGTTGGCCTCTAGTGGATCGTAGCTCTGGTGCATCCTCCAGGCGCCAGCACCGCATTTACTATAGGTTGACTTGGAGTTATCGTCACTGCTGCTGTTCACCAATGGCCCCTTCGATAAGTTCATTCTGTAGGCGGGAACAAAGTGAGAGAAGGAGGGGTAAAAATACAGCCAGTGCAACAGGGAAAAAGGTCGAGAAACAGCATATGAGAAAGAGCAGCTGAGACATGACCTTTTTTAATGTTATGTGGCGATTATTATACTATTGACTTACAGACACAAAATCTGTTAAAAAAGACTTGAAACATCATTAAAATGTAAACAGGAGACTTTAAAAAAGTGCAAATCATGTAATGCAACTTGAATAAATGTAGAGAATTTTCTTTACAACAGGTAAGGACACCAACATGTATAGAAAAGGCAGAAAAAAGTTTACAGAAAGGAAATCAAAACAAAAAGGTTGAGTAAATGCAGTGTGAGGCAAATGGACTGGAGACAATGTCATGTGTTACAAATGCAGTTAAATAACACAGTACACACACACACACAGATTCAAACATAACCTGTCTGCTAGTCTGTATGTCCACAGAAGATTTAACAGCTACAGGAGATAAAGAAAAAAGCCATACGAGTATGCAACTGCTTAGCACAGGCAGGACAGAGACAGGTAGGTATGTGGACGGTCAGGTACGAAGACGACTGACGCACAGGCTGACACACTGAGAGCACCGACGGGCAGACAGACAGACAGCTGTCAGCAAGACAGACAGATGCACAGATGTACGGGTTGTGACTTTAAACCAGTACATGAGACTTTTGTCCTGGAACGTGTTAACAAATTTCTGTCAGATATGTCTGTCTGTGCGCACATCGGCGGACGGGTCAGGCTGCTAATTGAAGCACACCCCGGCTGCGTTCAACGTCAGAGGAGTTTTACCAGTTTTGGCCTTGCAAAAAGGCTTTCAGACTGAGGGAATATAAAACTAAAAAGCACCGGAGGAGGGACCGCTATCCGTCAATCAAACCCAGCACTGTCGTCAGGGGAGGAGCTGTCGCCGGGGTGATAAGGTCACCGCGGGCAACAGAATCAAAATCGTCCATTGCAAAAAATAAATAAATTAAACAACACGCAGTGCCAGGAAAAAGGGACAGTACTTATAGCTGACGTCAAAGAGGAGGAGAGAGGGCAGAGTTGATAATAAAATTGGCTGGGTGGCCTACATTTAAACTAAACTATCAGGGGAGAGTGGAGTGGGGCTGTTGGGAAGAAAAGCACTTTATTACAGGCAGAAAAAAATTAGAAAATACAGAAAACAATTCAGACTGGAGAACAGATGTCAAAACACAACTGGTAATAAAGTGATCCTTCTAAAATAGCGCATAAGAGATGCCTGCTGGCGACGCCTGAGGCATTCCTGTGCTTTGCATTTTGAGCATTTGTATCTTTTTTTTTTGCATATCCACAAAAAGGCAAAAATTATAACGCTAGCTCATTCCAAGATGGGCCTAAAAAGAGGAAAAACCTTTATTATTTATATTTAATTTTGAAACTTTTTACTGAAAAAAAGTCTACAAATTAAAACTTGTCATTCTTTTACATCAGTTTACGAAGATTCGGACTAATCTTTTCAAGGCAAACACATCAAATCAAAACACCTTGGAGCTTTTTAAGCAATGCAAGGCGCGAAATGGATATGACATAAAATCTTATTTCTTCTCAGTTACTGTTGTTTTGGTTTTGCTGGATTTTTCCTGTCATTACCATCCTCCTGTGTGTGTGTGTTGTCTCAGGCGTTGTGTATCAGTAAACAGAGCAGGATGTCGGTATGTGTCACAAACTGATAGACACATGTTTACCACACAAACACACACCAGACATTTGTGTGTACATATGTGTGTCGTCCCGCTGCGGGTTGCTGTTTAGGTGAGGGCCACGTAGGCAGACAGGTAGACAGACCAATCACTCGTCTGACAGCCACCTCTCCCTCCATGCAGAGCTGGGTCGGCTCAGTGAGAGGTGGAGGGCCAGGGTGTGTAATATGTAGGTTTTAGTTCCACTCTGGTGAATAGGAGGAATCGATATCTCGCTGCTGCTGCTGCTGCTTCAGACACTTATTGGCTTTGGTTGCGGTGTCACAATGCTATATAGACAGGCAACACTTAATACTTCTTTTTTTATTGGGGGAGTGTCCCGGTGTCACACTGGACTAAGGTACACCCAGTACCATGTATACATGCTGTTGTTAGTTTGAATCCCTATCCCTGCCCTTTCTAGTCGCATGCAGGCTGCTATGTGAATTGTGCAACCTTCCACCGGCCAACATAGCAGACAAAGTAAATGTGAAGTAGAGATTAATAAAGGGAAGGAAATAAGGGAGAGACTTATTTAACCCTGACAGGGTGAAGTTACTTACTTATTTAGCTTCACATCCTTGTTACTACGAACAATGAAATCCAGTTGTATCAAGAACACATGAATTTACCATTTCTGAGATAAATCACGATTACAATACTGTAGCAAAAAGCTTTTTGATTTCACAGAAATTACCTCCAGTCTGCCACTTGCATTAACCCACACACTAAAACTGTTGGGGATTACAAAGAGAGGTTCTGTTGTATTACATTATACCTTATTGCAAGGTAATCGGATATTTTTTCATGTCTTTATTCATTCCAGAAGATTAAATTTGGGTTAAAAGGCATCTTACAATCAGCAGACAATGATTTACATCGGACGCCAACAGCGCTTTGTTATTCTATTCATCGCGGCGAAATCTAGACACACAGACACGTCGTATTAGTACAGTACTAAATATAAAATAGAAATTAAAATCTAATTTATTCTCTACCTGAATGGATTCAGATTTTTTAAAGAAAGCTTTTCAAAACCATAAAAGTATTTACAAATCAACAAAATAAAAGGCTCAGGTCATAAATGTTTATGTATATGTGTACAAAATAAAAGGAGAGAATAAAAAGGAAGAGTATTAACCTATGTGATTCTACCTGACCTATTTCACGCTCCTGTCACTACATGTAAGTGGCACCAGCACACACACAAACACACGCTCATATTGTGGATGCGAGAAGGTGTGTGATTGTGTGTGTGTGTGTAAAAGTAGGGAGATCGTGGGTGTCTTTCTGATGCTCCGTGACTCGCTCATGTGTTGCTGGCCCATCTGTGAACAGAATGACCATGACACAGTATGTGTGCGTGTACGACGTATGTGTGTGTGCGTACGTAGGTGTGTGTGCGCTTGTGTGTGTGTGACATGGTGATGCAGTGATTGATGAGACAGTTGCCATTCTTGCTAATGCAAAACGCACCTATCCCTGAAGGGAGCAAATGCCACAACACACACACACACACACACACACACACACACACACACACACACACACACACACACACACACACACACACACACACACACACACCAGGGCTGCAACTGCCCTACCTAATTACCCCTCTAGTCAGGGCAGTGTGATGTCTTCCAGTCACATTTACCATAAATATCAACAGAAACATGGTTTCATCAACAAACACAGTTACACAGGTGACATACGCACGTGTAAACACTGATGTATGCCCGAACAAAAAACTAAAACGACAAATTTATTTGCAGGATAACGGCAAAAGAACAGGGAGATCCAAACCATACACCTACAGTGATATGCAACAACAAAAAACAAAAAGCAAAGTGAAATAGAAAAATATATAAAATCTCTTTTCCGATTATTCTGTTCACTTTCTTGTATCTTAACAACAAAACTGAGGCTCTTTTATTTACTTCTTGGCTCCAGGTGGTAAAATGTGTTGAGATTTGACTGCACACAAAATACTGTTAGTGACTCCTGATCATATTGTCAGATAAGAGACAAAAATGTAAATTGAATATCTGCATGTGTGATATAATAATGACAAATTTGTCTCATAAATAGTCTTACAAGGACATGTATTTGTGTGTGTGCGTCGGGGAGACATTAAAATCATCATTAGATAATCAACAATACTGAGTGCATAAACATATTTATATACAAATGTGTGTGACTATTCCTCTCTGCGCGTGTCTGCACGTACATCGGGGCAGGTGGGGTTCGGAGCTGCAGCCCTTTGTGTGTCTGAGTGGATGTGGATGTGTGTGCGCGTTAGCGTTAGCGACGGGAGCTGTTAGCGGGGCAGGCGGCAGATGGGCTGTCGGCCTTAATAGGGACTGAGCGGGTGCAGAAAGGTGACAGCTCCACGAGGGAGGGGTGTGTGGGGAGGGAGAGGAGGAGAGTGTGTGTGTGTGTGTGTGGGGGGTGAATGGTGGAGGAAGATGGGGATAAAGGGGAAATGAATTATCTGCGGAGGTCAGGAAAAGTGCGTATCAGCTGCGTAAAGGAACGCACCTACTGAGGACAAGAAGTGCAACAACACACCTGGAAAGGTTTAAAAACAGTTATAGAAGCTGTGGTCATTTCAGCAATTCTAAATATATTAAGTGCTTGTTCTGTTTCATCTCGTCAGATATGTTCTCTAGTTTGTTTACGGTAAAGGCCAAATGTGGCGCTCTTACTTGAAACCAGTATATTTTTAAAAACGTATGACGTATGTAAAATATTAAATTGAATTTGCATCAACATATGAAAATGAAATGCGATACTAGTTTATACAATCTCACATAAACAACTTAAGTCATTTAAGTCCGCATCTGTGCAGACACAGAGTCAAAACACACAACAAAAAACACACGGGCCATACCCATAGATGTATTTTCCTTTTACGGTCACATACAGATGCAGGGTTGCACATGTGCAAAGCTATGTGTGTGAACATGTGACTGACGTGAATCGCTGTGACAATTTGAGGAACAGGAACAGGAACACTGTTGGGTTGTTCGTTCTATTGTCAGTGACAACTTAAGACGGGGTGTGAAGGAAAAAACATTAAATTGTTGACCGAAGTTGAGAAAATTGGGAGTCGCAATCACTACTTGTTTCAATAAATATGTCCTGCACTTTAAAGTTTACATGAAATTCTGAATACTTTCTATCTTATGTTGATAAACTAGTGTTAAAAAAAAAAAAAAAAATCAAAGTTTGGTGGCAATGAGCTGTTAAAGAGCAAATTGAGGAAAATCTAAAAACCTTATTTTTCTGTTTTGGAAATCCTCTCCTTTTTCTTTATCGCAAAACTTCCTATGTGTTACTCTTTAGTGTATGCTGTTGCTACAAAGGCTTCTCAAGTGTTATAGAATCACAGTTTTCGGATACAGAAAAGATGTGCTTTGTTAAGAGCCAGGATGTCTGACTATAGAGTAAATTAAGCGAGGATGGTAAAGGATGGTTTATTTGTAATGTGCATTTGATAAAGTTTGCAAATTACACCAAACGAAATGCCAAGTGTACAGACGACACAGAAAATGGAAAAAAATAAAGGAAGAGAGAGGCAGACTAAAAAAATACTAAAGAGAGAGGTGGGGTGGTGGGCTGGCTTGTCATTCTCTCCCCATCAGGCACACACATGAAGCATGATGGGAGGATGAGAGGAGGAATATTTCACTGTCAGTCGGAAGGCGGCATGGTCATTCATTTCTCTCCCTCTCCCTCTCCGAGTCTCTATCCATGTCCCTTTCTACTGTATCTTTCCCCTTTTGTGTTTTTGAACCCCCCTTACACACACTGTCGAAACAATGACAATTTAATCATACTATACAAGGCCTGGGCATGTAGAGGGGGAGAACTATCCACGCAGCCAATCTATAGGGCTCTCCCCACGGACACACAGGAAGAGAGCCAGAAACAGCAACACAAAAAAAGTGCAAAAAACAGACAAGACGTTTGAACCCGCATCATTCTCTCGATCCTCTTTAACTCATGCACACGCGCACACACACACACACACACACACACACACACACACACACACACACACACACACACACGCACGCACACACAGCACCTCTCCATCTAAATCTGTTCTATTGTGGCCCAGTCTCCACTGTCTCCTCCCATTAGGAGTGAGAGGCAGCATTAGAGGCCCTGAGCACGACACGATGGGCGCACACACACACACAGACACACACACACACACACGGATGCGTATACATACGCTGGTCTCCTGTTCTGAAGCGCAGCTCAATAATTTACCCAGTGAACAGCTGAAATCACATTTTAGTAACTCCTTCTCTCAAACTAATAAAGCCACAGCAGTGATGATAACAACGCTAAATAAGACATTAAATATGAAAAGTTAAAAATCCTCTAAAATCAAACAGACAGATCTGTAAAAACGTGCTAAAATTTCACTAAAGAGGGAAAATACCACATGCTTTCGACACTAAAAGCTCAAATCTGCTTGGTGGCAAAGACTGAATGAGACAGAAAAAGTCAGTACGCAGCAATAAGAGAGTAATTCTTAGTCAAAGCATAAACAATTCGATAGACTGTGATAAGAGTAATAATAAATGAATGCACATTTTGATGTATGGGTGACGGAACTAAAGGAATGAGCGGATGAGCGGCGTGAGGAGAGAAGGAAGGATAAGAGATGAGAAGAGATGAGCGGCGTTGCCTCTCACTATATATCACTCCCTCTCTTCTTTCAATCAGCGCTTTGGCATTCAATCACACACACACACACATACACACACACACGTTTAGCTTCACGGCCAGTGTGGTGTAATGGCTAATTGCAATAAGTGTGTGTGTGTCACAGCTGGTACAGTCTCTCTTACTGCTCTTTCAACACATAAAGGCCGGCACTGACCCATGACAGACTCTCACACACACACACACACACACTGGGGGAGAGGGAGAAGTGATGGACTGAGCATAAATCAGAGAAATTCACATCATCAAGGCTTTACAAATGTGTGTGTGATGGTGTGTCTTCAATATCTACATGAATGTGTAATTGCATTTTTGCCACAGTTTGGTTACTTTTCAGCTACAAATGCACAAAAAAAATGTGTGTGAGGGTGTGTTTCTGTGCACGTGTGTACATGCATGTGTGCATTCATGCGTACATGTGTGTCCAGCGGACCCCTAAGTGCTGGTGTCAGACAAAAGCAACCCCCCTCCCACCCCCAACACCCTCCTTCCCACCTCTCACTCGGTCTGTCTCTCTCATTGCATCTCTCTCTCTTTACGGGACTGAATTACCACTGGAATGCCCGGGACCCTTCACATGAGAGAGAGGCGGCCGTATGCAAGGGTGTGTGTGTGTGTGTGTGTCTGCTGTGTTAGTGCGTGTGCACGTGTGTCGGCTGAGACAATGCTAAAACTGACAGACAACGAGTGCCGTAGGGACAGACGGACAGGCAAACAGACACACAAAAAGAAGAACAACACCTCCTCATACAGGCCACCAATAGGTCACACACACACATACACACACACACACACACACACACGCAGGCAGGCACGAACCCATGCATGACAACAAACAGATGCAAATGCACACACACACTCACACACTCAAACACACACACAGCCAACAAATCAGTGCGGCACATATTGACATGCTTTGACAGATGAATTAAGTAAATGATTTTATAAGGAGATTAAAAGGATTTTAATTTACGCAATCTCTCTTTGGTCCCCCCCCCCCCCGTCCCTCCCTCCAGTCAGCTTTACCTCTCTCCCTCTTTCTCTCTCTTCCTCCCTACTGCTTTCTCTCCCTCATGGCCTGAGAAGAAGAGTGCACAAGAGACTGACTAAAAGAAAAAATATAACACATTAACACATTTTCTTAATTTTCTTAGAGTAAAAGCAACATTTTCTTTTTATTCTCCTAAATTCCAATGTTGATCTTTTCTTCGCTGCAGTTTTAAACAATTGCAGAGGCACATGATCATTACCTTTTTTTAAGCAATACGACATTAGTACAAAGCAGCACTATTTAGGGTTTTAGTTAAACCGCACTTCCTGTTTTTTGAACTAACAGAATACAAGCAGAACGGTCGGGCATCAAGTTTGACGAATTTCATATTCACCCGTTAATTTATCTAAATTACGCTATGTCATCAGGATAACCAGAAAAACCCAAATCATTATCAAATCTCTAAGGTCATGGTATTGCTCAAAAATTAAACAATGCAATGAGTTGCTTTCGTTGCTGTCTTGACTCAACAAGATCAAACACTTTTGCAGGGTGAAAATCGAGCGCCATCGTTTTCACCCGATTAATCATTAAATCTGCTCAAAAGGCAAAAAATATTTACTATAACTATATTGTTTTGCTGACATTTTTTCTGCCATGTATGAATTTAGTGTGATGAATTTAAATTTTCTGTCAAGGGCACACCTTGACAGCGTGCAATTTCAAACATGCTCCAAACTGTGTTTTATTCAGTCTGCTTTTGACTGAACAGATATTTAGATTTAGATTTACTCACACATAATTTATTTGCATGACTTTTCAATGTATTCAAAAAATATGGAAAAATCAGGACTGAAAATAACTGACCGAAATCATTTGTGCTGCTATCTCTCACACTGCAAGCCTTTGACTGAATGATCAGCACGGCCGCTGTGCAATTCTCACCACCCGTCTCCTTCACACCCACTGACAAAAACCACCAAATTCACTAAAGTCACTGCAGGAAATATATCTTAATGATATGCAAATGGTATGTATATGGTGGCATGAGGGGAATGCAATTATGTTAACAGCTTAAGCGGTACTTGTTGTTATTATTATTATCGGTATGATCATTATCCCTAATATTTTAATTAGTGCAGGAAAGCAGAGCCTGAGAGCAAAGGAGAGGAAGCCTGAGCAGAGAAAAGAGAACGGTGAATGGATGAAGGAGCGGACAGACGGACAGTTGCAAGAATAGACCAAAGGATTTCTAAAATATGTGAGAGCGGTCCCAGCTTACATGCACTTGACGGAAACACACACAGGTAAAGCAGCACATTCCACTGCTGATTGTCTGACATGAAAGTGTGTTTTTCCGTCTGTGTATTTGTGCTTCATTTCTAAACACAGCTCTCACGCTTTACAGCTCTTCACTAAAACCTGGTCAAAAGTGTTCATTTTTCCTGTCTATTTCAGAGTCAAAAACAAGAGTTTAATGTTTCTAACCTAAATTGCTGTTGATTCTTAAAATACACCTCACTGTTCTGCAGTTGAAAGACCAGCGCACAGAGTCAGGGTTGAGTCCTTACACTCAAAAATGTTCTGAATCCAGACTTCACGCAGGAAATCCATTCATTTCATTTACAAAAAGAAATGCTCAGTATGAAAGGCTGCTCTAAAGACTCACCAAAACTCACCAAAAGCCTGATTTACGACACTGCATTTCTCTTCCAAAAATAATGATTAAAAATACGTTTACATGTTGTTTTTAAAATTATTATTAATGTTTCAAGAAATATAAAATTGTGCAAAAGGGATCGCTCTTGAGCCATTTGCAAATCTCTGCAATTTGTTACAAATCTAATCATAACTGCAACAAACTATCAAAAAACAGTTTCTTTGAACGATGAAAGACAAGTAAAAGTGGTATCATTTCACCATCTGCCATTTTTACTCAAAAATGTTCCCCTCTATTCCACACACTGTGCAGGTGAGAGTTCTGCATGTAACAGACACACACAAACACACAGATACAAAGGTAAGACAGCTTCAAGTACACAAAAAAAATGTTAATTTTCTTTTAAAAATGTCAATAATGTCACGTTTGAGAAACACATCAGAAAATCATCCTGCATCAGCTTCTGCTTTGACTTTGTCCTTTCAGTTCTCTATCTCCGACTTTCTACCGTGAGGACACTTTAACTGAGGCTGTGATTCGGTGTAACTCGTTTTAATTTATTTACTATGAAGCCAAGACCACTCAGAACAAAATTAACCTGTACATGGTTTATTTATTTCTATACATATACACGTAAAATCCTGGGATTAATTAATGGCAATGCAGATCTGACAGTGTGAGTGCCATTAGTGAATTCACCCCTACATGCAGAGAGAGTCCATCTGCTGAATTACACACTTCACTTCAGAAAAATCCATGTTTTACATTGTACTGATTGAAAAGGGGTAAAGTGTATATTTACTACAGTTTAATCTAAGAGTTTGTTTGTCCTTTTGTGCATTTTCATGAAACGCACCTTTCACGGTACGTGCACAATAACACACACACACACACCGCTGTCCGTTCCGCCAATCAGTTAATCTGCATTTTGAACAGCGTCTTCAACATTCACCTAAAAGAGCAAAGCGTTGGCTAAAGGAGCAGCTCAGCGGCACTCGCTTGTTTGTGTGTGTGCGTGTGTGTGTGTGTGTAACTGTCTCTAATTCCTGTGCGGGGCCACACGCTGAGCTGCCTGTCTGAAATTCTACCTCCTCTGGCATTTAAGAGCGCAGCTCTCCCCCTTTCCTCCTCCCTCCTCTCTTATGGGCCCTTGTCCTCCCGTCTCTCCACGTTATTCCTGTAACCTCAATGCCCTGTTACCTCTTTGATTCTCTGCTTGGACGAACACACACATAAAAACACAAGCACACAAGCATAAACACGTGCACAGGGGTACACACAAGTAGACCAACTCTGACTGAGTTGCTGATTTGTCCTGAGAGGGATGTGACTTAAAGTAAAACAATGTCCTAAAAGAAGAGAAAGTGAGGGAGAACGCGTGTCTCTATGGTGTTAATGAGTGTGTGTGTGTGTGCGCGTGTGTGTGTGTGTATGCGTGCAGGTGTGTGTGTATGTCTCGCTCTCAGGTGGAGGGACAGAAATTCCGCTCTTCTACCCACTGAGTAAGAGCTGCTGTCCGGATACTGCAGCCACACATAAACACAAACACAAACACACACACAAACACACTCACACAGACAGTGTACGCGTGCTACCTGACAGCAGAAACAACCTTGACATGGTGCCGGCCACCTCCGCTGCATACCAGCACACTGACACACAAACACTCACTCACTCACACACACACACGCACTCACACACAATGAAAGACGATGAAGACGACAAGTTGAAGGATGAAGAACAGGATAAGATTAAAAGGTAAAATTTACCTACTCTTGTTCAGAGTGCATTAAAAAACACTCGGATAACGGGTGTCCTACCGACTCCATCGGCGATACCGGGTCATTGTCATGTCAACCTCCTCCAGGGAAAAAACAAGAAAATTAAAAAAAATAAAAAATCAAAGTTTTTATATCTCTCCTCTCTCTCCTCCTCTTCTTTCTCCGGTGTTCCTCTCTCTCGGTCCTTCCTTCCGCTTGGAGGGAGCAATACAATTACCAGGCTCTGCGCTGCCTGCACTGATCAGCTCTGCGTGTGTGTGTGTAGATGTGAGGAAGCGTGTGTGTGTGTGTGCGCGGTGTGTGTATGTGAGAGCCAGGGAGAGGGGGCTATAGGTACACACACAGCCAGCCAGCCAGGCAGTTGGGACGGAAAGCTGTGCTGCTGTCCTAATCAACGACTTAAAGCCCCGATAGCAGCTCATGAATATTAAGCAGCATTTTGCATATGCAGTCCCTCAGGCCCCGCTTCTGCTGTGATTGGTAGATGCTTGACCAATGGCTGCGGGGAGAGGCGGAGTAAGGGGTGGAGACAAGGAGGGAGAGCAAGAGAGAGAGGGAGAAGAGCAGGTGGAGAGGGAGGGATCAGACAAAGAGCGATAGAAGGGAAGAGAGAGGGAGGGAGGAAGGAAAGGAGGGAGCGGAGAGGAGAGGAGAAAGAGACAGGTGAGGGAAAGATTTAAAGCAAGACATCCCGCTTTCTTTCTTTCTTTCATTCTTTGTCTCTTTATCAGCCAACCTTTCTGTTTCTGCCTCTCACATCAAGTCTTCCTCTAAAGTATCTTCACTGGCCTCTGTTTCTCTCATCATCACCTGCAACAATGAGGAAAGAAAAGGGGCAAAAAACATTCTTTCTTTGTTTTAACAAAGTTTAAAAATACAAATCTGTCAAGCAGAGGCTAAACATTTGAGATACATCATGTTTCAAAGCATTTTTCATGTAGAAATCACAGATGTGTGTTAGCTCAGCTGTAAAACACAAAATTGACCGAATCAAATTGAGAGAATTGCAAGATCAAAGGAAAAAGTGTAAGCTTGACCCTAAACCCTAAATAACCTGTCACACAGCACACTTACGCACACGCACACACACCCACACACACACACACACGCACACACACACACACACACACACACACACACACACGCACACACACACACACGCACACACACACACAGTACAGCCGAGCCCATCACAGCTCAGCAGTAAAATACGGGATTATGGCAATTCCGAGGCCCTTGTCCTTTGTTGTGGAATGATTTGGGAATGATTGGGACAAGGTTTCCCCCGCTGCTTGCTGTTTTGTCGAGCTCCCCGCCGTCTCGGCACCAGCAGGTTGTACATTCCCAGTATTTCTGATATTTCTAACAACTTGGAATGTGGGCATTGTCTGTGCGAGAAGGATTCTCCAGGAGAATTATCTCACCGCTCCGCGGTCTCCGAGAGAGGAGGAGACAGAGGAACGAGAAAAAAGAACGTGAGGGGAGACGGAAGGGTCTTTTCTCGAAAAAGGGGGAAAATGGAAAACCCACAGGGAGACTCAGATCTGCTTTGCCTCTTTCGTTCTTTCTTCCCCTCTTTCTTTTTCTTTCAAAAATGTCCATTTTTTCAACCTGACTTTTCCAACGCTCAAAGACCCTTCCACGCAGGATGGAGGGGGGAGAGAGAAGTGTGGAGGAGAGAGGGAGATAGAAAGAAATCGGAGGGGTGGAAAGGGGGGATGCAAAGATGAAAGAGAGTGGTTGTGATTAGCAGCTTTGGAAGAGAACAGATAATAAAACATTTCCTGAAACCAATCTCTGCTTTGATGTACGTGTGTGTATGTGTGTGTGCAACAGTGACTACAAGCTCTTTCTCTCTCTTTCCCTCACACACACATTCACAAACAAGTCAAATGTTTCACACCTCTGCTTTGTTAATTGACAGTCGCACATCCATATAGAAAAATTACTTCGCCAAAATCCCCCTTGTTCTCTCGTGACGCAACAACACAAAATGAGGATGTTAATATTGGTGTTTTATGCTGATATAGCATCTGTATGGAGCTGCATGAAGAAGTCAAAAGGCTTTTTCTTCCAATGTCACATTCCACACATGTCAGTGAGTGTGGTTATTACCTAATGCTTTTGAACCAGAGAATGTGCAGCACTGAAATGCAATACAGGTAGATCTGTATCGATGACAACATAACCAGGGCTAATAACTTTACAATTACTGCACATTTAAGATGCTGTGTTAAGTTAAACCAGCTGTGATTCTGATGTAAACAGGAACACACACTATGATAGGGGTGTAATACCAACAGTTGTTTTAGCGTGTGCATCATAGGAAGATGCTGAGTTGTTTTTTTAGGGTCTTTCAGCAGTTTACAAACGTACACAAAATCATTTTTAGGAGCAACACAGGTGACAAAGAAAGGGGCTTATGTGACATTTGCAGGCACACAAAACACACACTCACTGACACGCTGCTTGAGCATATGTGCATTTGCCGTTTGCACAGAGGTGCATGTATTCAAACACATGTATACACAGATGCTATGAGGTTCATGTCCACAAGCACGCAAACACACACACACACAGACTTATGATGTATCCAGGGGCTTATAAGCATCGACAAAGATGAGTGTGAATCAATGCTGCCGTCACTACTGGGCAAACAAATCCTTTACCAAAACCTCTGTCTCTAACACACACACACACACACACACAGATACAAACACAAACATCTGCAATCTCCATATCTGTGTTAAGATGCATAGATTTAATGTTTTGCTTAATGTAATATGTATTGAAAAACAGTGAATCTGCTTGTAGGAAATTAATTAGAAAATACACAAAAACTATAAATGATAAGTTAAACAATGAGGAGAAAATGTCTAGAGGTTCAGCAGAGATGCAAATATAAATTCACACATTTCAGCGACTGCACTGCGAACAAAAATGTTTAAAAAACAGAGATGTGACTCACACAACGACAAATTAAACAGCCTGTCTGCAATGAACTGATCGTGTCCATCGAGATGCATGTCTTTGTTGCAGTCTACTTTAGAAAATATTCAATGACACTTTTCTTAGTACAATTCCAAATTCTGTAATTTATGCATGTATGCAGTCTGTGTTAGAAAGTGATTTTTAGGACACCAGTTTTAGTACAAGCAGCAATGTGTTTGATAAAACAAAGGCATGAAAGTGAAATCTAAAGATCAGGTTTCACTCTGCACGTGTGCTGTGAGAGACGCTTTAAAAAGCTTTTTCTATGTTATGTAAATGGCGAAGCATTGTTATGGTGAGACACTACAGTCCTATACCACACACACAAATTCATTAACAGGACTGTGCTCTTTAAAACTTGTTAACACATATGTTCCACATATGTTCCTGAGGCTTCTGAATTTTTTAATTTAAAATCGATACTGTCCCAAAACCTCAGCTATTTTATCTGAAGCCTGAAACAACCTTAGCTCCTTCTCTCCCTCTGCCTCCTCTTTTTCCTCTCTGACCCCCATTGCCACACACCCCACCCCTGTGACTATTGATTGGTTCTCAGTCAGTGTGTATGTTGACAGTGACACCTTTAGGCCACTTCTCTCTCTCGCTGGACAAACCTGGGTGCCACGCAAACCTCTTAAAGACAAAGCCATTACAGTAAAAGCCAGGGAAATACCCTGTGTGTTCATGTGTGTGTGTACTTGTTTGAGGCGGCTACCTGGCAATCAGGTTCCCTTGATTTGTACAACTGTGGATAAAATATCTTCTCCATGATAAAAAACACTCAACCCAGTCAAAGTGTAGAATACAATCAGAATTATTACTTGTATGTGTGTGTGAACAGGCTTGTTTGCACCGTCTTCCCACTTCAGTTGCTATTGAAAGCTGTTGTACACTACTGATCTCTCACTCTTGTCTATTGTCTGTGATTATGTGTGTGTGTGTGTGTCTGTTTTGACCCTGTGGTGGCAGCCTGTTGACATCTGTGGAAGAATTATCCATTGCAACTCTCACTGACATCAATCACAGCACTCGATAGGCCACAGCAAGTTCATTCAGGGCAGCGTGTGCACGCTTATGTGTGTGTGTGTGTCTGTTCTGGTCAAAACAGTCTTTAACAAATTCAGGAGGCGGTCACTTAAGCAGTTGACCTCAGGCCACCCATCGACATGAATGCCAGTTACACACACACATCACTTGACCGAGGCCACAACTGCAAACAATGCTCCCGGACTGACTAATAAAAATATGACGTTGATAATTAAATTGCACCTGGTGTTTTTCCTTCTTGACATTTAATAATAGTTAGATTAAAATTAATTATTACAACAAAGTAAAGCTGAAAGAAAACTAAAAAGGAGCCGTTTGGAAATTTAACAAAACACACAATGCTGAACTTGGCTTTTGTAAAGGGAAAGAGAGCTGCCAACGCAGGAGGGAAAGACAGAGAGGGGGAGGGATTATAGTTCACTACTAGCCAACAGAGGGAGCTATGGACTCTGGTCACTTTACAGCCAACTGCAGCACACAGACTTAATAATTGTGTGAGTGAAAGTGTGTGTGTTTTCTACACTGCATGCAAGATTAAATCATCAAAAATTAAAAAATCACAACAATAATAAAAAAAATCATATATAGCACCCAATTACATCAAGGAACCTGAAATCCTCTCACATACACACACTCACTCATCCACCCACCCACACACACACACATACACACACACTCACTCATCCACCCACCTACACACACACACACACACACACACACACACACACACACACACACACACACACACACACACACACACACACAGTTACATTGCCAGCAGGAACGGAAGAGATGGAGCTAAGTTATCTGATAGCTCTGTCAGCAGGTACAGCAGAACACAGTGTGGAAACGGCCAATTTTACCACAGACCCCCCGCCCGGCCCTCCAACCAGCTCCCCACTGAACCCAGAAAGACAAAAAGAAGGAAAAAGGGGAAACAGAGAGTGTGTGTGGGAGAGAGAGCAGGACATAGCAAGAATCTCAAAGCAGGGAGGGAAAAGGGAGATAGAGATCTGAAGAGGCATCTCTGTCACCAAACTGTCCAATTGGGGAAATAGCAGTGAGAGGTTTTACAGTCACAAGCTGTTATTAGGTAAACACTACACTTTAGCTGCAGTTCATTTCAGGCTGTGTGTGAGTTAGCCAGAGAGTGTGTATATCTATGTTTCCAAGTATGTTGCATGGCAACATCAGGACTTAGGGATGTTAAGAATTAACCTTTTAAATGTTAACCAACATGGGGGGGTGGGGGTGGGGGTGATGATGATGATAAAGCTGCTGCCCAAGCTGGAGTCATACGCTGCCGCTGCCAGGTCAATGCCATAATGTTGCTCCTGGGAGACAAGAACCCCTTAACAAACTAATGGCCCTGAGGCAGAGGTGGACACTTACATGAGAGTGGTCAATTCAACCTTTGCCTGGTTAGCACGGGCTAACACAGCCACAGCAGCTAACATCAACACCAAGCAGTAATGCTATCCCAACAAACACTCACCAACAATGACAAGGCTTGACTCTGTTATGTTGTTAAACCCACTGGGTAACATTAGCCGTGTGATTCTAGTAGTTGGCCCATTCACTGTGAGTGTGTGTGCGCGGGGCGGGGGGAATCTAAACATCCCCAGTGCGGGGCTTACCCCCCTTAGCAGTAAGGAGGCGCTAAGTGAAGCAACACACTAAGCGTGTTGAAATAATATTTCACCCATTTTCAATATTAAAAACAAACAAACAAGAAAACAAACAAAAAATTCCAAATTTCGAAATTTAGAATTAGATTTCTAAGTTATAATCTCACTTTAGCAAGCTAAGTTAGCTTCCCATTGGAACCTGACCAAGCTTTCTTAAGGTGAACTCTTATGGCTCATTTACACTTACATTTACACTCAATTACCCTTTATGTACAAAACTAGATACGTCTGTTTCAAATGCTTTAAATGTCACTGCCCTCATACTTCCATGCAACCTTTATGTTGGCAAAAATACAGCCAATAGATGGCACTAGAGGGCAGAGTCAAAAGGTTCACACAACAACAAATGAGGCGACAGTGGAGAAGGTTGAAGTAATTCACCTTTGAATGGAAGCAGCGTTGTAGACGGCTGTGGTCTGTGCTTTTATTTTATACATCCTGACATGTGGAGGGAAAATTCTTTTCACTATATTACTGATCTGTTCCGTTCTGCCATTATTTAATTATATCTCCCTTGAACTACAATTTACTAACTCCACAAAAGTGGTACTGCTCTGTTTTGTCTGTATCCGTAAGCTTTCCGAAAATACGCACAAATATGGACGAAATGAATACAGAGTACAGAGAAAAGGCTCCATCTGTCTCCGTATCTAACATTGAGCATGATCGAGCCCTTAGGGTGAACCAGCTATTCTCATTTTAGTGACATTTTCCTCAACAGAAAATGAAGAAATGTCTCACTGCTGTGTCTCTCCTGAGTTAGGAGGACAATTGTTGATCCCAACCCCAAATTCATTTTTCTGTTTTTAGTACTGTAACTGTTATTTAGTGATAAATTACCGTAGTTGGGTTGGTGTTTTTTAATGGGTGAATTTGTTAACAGTGTTTTGTATTTATTCATATTTATATATTTAAGTATACTGTAAAGTGTTAAGAATCAGGCCTAACGTGCAATTTCAAATTTAACTTTGCCTTTGCGATAAAAAAAGTCATTCTTTATAGCCTTTAACAATTGTTTCTTTTTAATTTAATTTTTTTTTTTAAACAAGTATCGGTTCAAGCACCACTTAGTTTTAAAAGTATTGTTGTTTTATCACCAATATCAGAAAAAAAACAACAAATGATACCCAACCCTATATCAAAAAGGTTGCTTGGCTCTACTCTCACTGTGAGGACATTTGGTCCTCACAAAGATGAGCGTACATACACTCACACATTGTAAGACAAGCACACTTTGCACACCTGAAGATACTGTATACTGTGTAATGTCCATAAAGCCATAGCTAGCTTACATTAAGCATATGCTCAGTCAACACACGCTCACACACTAAGTAGCTATTGCAGCTGAACTGAGGATTTGAGTGTTTTATCTTCCACAATCACAGAGAGTGACAGGCTCCGAGGCTTGGGACTGTTGTTTTGCTTTGCAGAACGTATTTTTAGAGGTTATGCATAGATGGTAAATGAGCATAAAGCACAGGTGGAACCATTCAGTGTGGTGAAATTAATTTTGTAGGCTTACACCAACACACTTCCATACTACAGATGTCATGATAATAGTACATAATAGTAAAGTTAAAGTAACAGTAATAGTAGGTATTGTTAGTATAGTAAAAGTAAAATTGGTGGATAGATTAATAAAGAGGACTGGTCACACTGGAAAACATTTTGAGATATCATAGCTTTAATTACTACACCTACCTACTTAAATCTGTGCATGTGTTTGTGTGCGTGTGTGCAAGTGTGTGTGTGTGTGTGTGCGTGTGTGTGTGTGTGTGTGTGTGTGTGTGTGTGTCCACCCAGGCACCTCGAGGGAGGGAGGGGGCAGTGATGGTGATCCAGGCCAAGGAGAGAACACCAGCTGCTGGGAAAAGCTGCTGGGTTTAGGGGGCTTTCTGGAGCCTGTCACCAAAACTCTGTCTGGGTAACCTTTGCAGGAGGGTACATGGAAGTTACACACACACACACACACGCACACACACACACACACACACACACACACACACACACACACACACTTGCATAGCACACCAAAGCTTATGCAATCGCACATCAACAATCAAATCTCATTTCACGACGCACTGTATACAGTGCAGTGTGACAGATTCATGGTGCAGTGTGTGTGTAGTTTAAAAAAGGCAGACACGGTTTAAGAAATAAATGTAAACACTATTTAACTGCATAGACAACTGATCTGACACACACTTGCACACTCACACGTGCACTCAGATGCTTATAGTCTTAGGGGGTGTATGTTGTGATTTCTTTAGAACAGAGAGCCGTGTGACAGCCCAGTTATTCCATACAAAGGTCAGGCAGGATTCACAGCTACGAAGACACAGAGGTGTGTGCGACACCGAGGGATACAGACAGATACTATACAGAGAGGGCGGAAGAGAGAGATGTGTGTATAATAAGGTGACAAAAAGAGGGTGAGGAAGAGTCATATGGAGAAGGTGACCTTGGCGTTCATAGAAAAGAATCATTAATTTCCTCTAAACTTTCACATCGTTTCACTATTTGACTGTTACATATAAATGTATTTAGATGTACAGACAAGCACCGGTATATACATACACCACATTTTGTGTGTCCTTCAGAAATAATGTTACAGGTAAATGTGGGATCTGGTACAACTTGCATTACAAACTGGACAGAGGATTTTTTTTTTTTTTTTTTTTTTTACAAAAAAAAAATAGACACACTCACAAATACACTAAGACAGTTGGGGCCCATTGCAAAAGGGGGGGGCAATGGGATCCATTGCCTAAGAAGTTGCCTCTTGCTGCGGGACTGGGTCAGTTGCGGTCACCATCCTGTCAGTGGTCAGATTGAAGGTTGGCTGGACCGCACCTCATCAAAGAGTGAAAGGAGTGACCTCATCAAGCAGGGACAGGGAAAAGGGGAGGGCTTTGGGCTGGACTGGGGTGTAACCTCATCAAACGTGGACAGACAGGGCAGACATGATAGATGTCAACACTGGAGATGTGTGTTAGTGTGTCTGACTGTGTGTGTGTGTGTGCATATAATTTCCATTCAGTCAATGTTCATGTTCTCTGCTGCAGCCAAATACTGTGTGAGCACATAGAAACACACGTGTATCTTCCAAGTCCAAGCGAGACTCCGGCTTCCATTCTACACCCAAAGTGTCTCCATCTGTCTGATGCACAATAACATTAGAACCAACATCTTTCTATCTGTCTGTGAAACACACCAACAATGAACTGTATTTATCACTCCACCGGTTTTTTAACAAGACTGTCCTCCCCCAAAGAACAACACCTTTGGTCATTTTTAGGGGTGTAACTACACATCAATTAGGGTCAATCCATCAATTCAATGATCAGCTATCCCTTTCATCATCGCAAAGTCAAAACATTGATCCATATTATCATCTTCAAAACTTTACAACTTTATTTTGAAATTCCAACGGCACGTCTGTGTCACCGTCAAACAGTGCTAGCACCAGGCAGATAATGGCATGCAGCCAAGAAAAAGAGGATGAAGATATGTACTCCTCCCTCTGGAATAAATCAACAGTGTGGAGATATTTTGGATTTTGGAGAAAAGACGGGTTGACAGACAAAGAAACAATGCTGCAATGAGATAAAGTACTCAGGAAACACAACACACCTAGCAAGGCATCTCTTTATGTTAACTTGTTGGTCTTGCTATGGCAATATTAGCTGCTCTGTTTTCACAATGTAAGGCTGAAAACAACTTACATCCAGACTGAAGTTCAACTTTGCGGTTCTGTTAGGGGATGCATTGACTTAAACCAACGGCAAGTAAGAAAAAGCATAATACAAGTGATTTACAAATACATGTAATTTGTTAAGCTGTAAGTAGAGGAAAAGTCCGCTAGCTGCTAGTCTACTTTTTGAAGACTTAAAAGTGCTTAAGCTGACAATGGAGATTAGCAAAAACAATTGTTTTGTCTATATGCACCTTGACGGTTATTATTAAGCCAAATTGTCCACGTTTGTTAAATGTTCTTGTTGTTAAGCCGTGTTTATGTGTTTTAGTGCAGTCACTTTAAAGCAGCCAAAATTACACTGCAATTAACGTATCATATCATGGTGGACTTTGTGATATCAGCATATATTGTGTCGTAGTCCAAGAATCAATATATTGTATTGTGATGAAACTAATGTTTTACGTCCCTAATCATCTGTGCAACCAGCCTATTACAACCTATATTTACCTTTATTGTTGGGTGGCTACCTCTAGCGGCCATAGTAATGATGACAGGAGCAAGGGACAAAGTCAGCTGACGCTCTATATAGAGTAGCAAAGTCAGCATGGGAAGGAGGTCGGGTGGATGGATGGATCAAACAAGCATAGAGTTTTCACCCAGGAGACCACTGTTCATGTCCCCTTTGAAACCAAAAGTCAATGCTGAGTTATTTCAAGTAAATATTTGAGTTATTTACGTCACCTACTTGATCTTTTGTCCTAAATGTAACCAAGTAGTTATGCTGCCTTATCATAACCACGACCATTTTACAATGATAACCACGAGTTTGATACTGTGACTGTTATATGTCGATTTTGTGTTGATCTCCTGTGACCAGTAGGGGTGCTAATTTAGAAAATGCTCTCGTGGATTGTGTTTGAGGGTAGGAGCAAACAACCCATGGGGCCGCATGGGTTGGAGGACTGATTTTGAGTAGATCTTTAATTCAATGTCAATTATAACACAGTGGAAATGACAAAAATTAGAGGGAAAAAAAACTCGTGATAGAGGGGGACTGACGGACAGATAGACAAACAGATAGTGTGTTTGCGTATCTGACGATAAAACATTAATATTTAAATCATTTTTTTCACCACAGCACTATTATCTTACACTCTCTTGACCTTACGATCTCTCTGAACCTCACTGCTACCATCGCGCTCTCCTCCTCTCCTTCCCTCCCTCACTCTCATCCTCAGGTTTTGATATATTCCCAGGGATAAATTAGAACTAGGATGTAATTATACACACAGTGAGTTTTGCCTGGGTGAGAAAGCACTGAGTGTGTGTGTGTGTGTGTGTGTGTGTGTGTGTGTGTGTGTGTGCGCGTGTGTGAGTATGTGTCTCGCTGCCTGTGTGTCTGTATAAAGCAGTGTTTTGTATTGAAATAGGTGACTTCGGAGAGGTGCGCTCCTTTAATTACGTCGCTCTCAAACAGAACATGAGTGGGCTATTCCACTGGGATTAGTCGTCTCTCAATGCTGTCTCTTTGTTAACGCTACACACACTTAACACACACGCATACGCAGACACAAATGTATGCCTGCCAAAAAAGCCCCTCTCTCCAATAGTTCAACACTCAATTTATTCAAACTGAGGTGCAAGCCAAGTGAATAATTCCACTACTAATAAAGACGGTAAGAGAGAGAGTGCGTACAGAGGAGATGAAGGGGGGAAAAGGATTAAACAGCAAAGGCAGAGGAGGAAGGAGTAAAGGGTTAAGAGGAAAGGTAAGCCTACAGGAAAAAAAAAGATTTTCAAGGACAACAAAATGTGAAATCGAACTCAACATCAAATGGCAGTTTCAAACTGGTGAGCACAGATATTTGATTTGTACCAGTAATGTTTAAGTATGTGAGTTAAAATGTGAATTTAACAGCAGGTCAATGTTTATTAGACTTTAAGTTTTAGCAAAAACAAATCCAGTATAAGTCAGTCAATAAATAACAAGAAAATTTCAGCATCATAACGCTTTGTATAAGGTGACGCAGAAACAGTGTGGCCATTACATAGTTAATGCCATAATCAGAGCTAAAGTTTCTTTTTGAAATAAACACAAGGTCTATTTGTCAAAAGAGCTGGGTATCGGTACCTGATACCTTTACAGTATCAACCAAAATAACCCAGTGCCAAGTAGTATCGAAATGTCTCCAATCAAACAATACCCGCATTTGATCCTTTTTGCACTGGGGGTCTGATCCCACACCATCCCATCTCCCTACTGGATCAGCAAACTGTCTGTTGCTGAAGTCTCCAGAGCCTTTCTTCTCATTTCAACATCTGCCATGTTAGCACGAGCTAACACAAAAGCAGCAGCTAACATCCAACACCAAGTTGTTTAACAGTCCCAATAAACTCACACAGACACCTCATCAACTAAACTCTTTCATTAAACCTGCTAATAACCGCTAGGTAATGTTAGCCGTGTGATTCTAACAGCCTTGTCACTGTGAATGCTTGGCCAGGTGAATGCTCACAACTGTCCCCACTGCGGAGCTCACAATCCTGCAGCAACAGCTACAACCCATAAACTCTGTGGTGTGTAGAAGTCCTCTGCAATGTATTTAGTGGAGTTGGTACTGGTTGGTACTGGTGTCGTGATTTATTAAATGATGCCTAGCCATATTAGTCACCGCTCTGGAGCTTTTGAATCATATCATACCATGTTCTCCAGCAAACAGATTTAGCTCACTGTACAGTAGTTTTCATAGAACTTTAGATGCTAAAATTGCTGGTTTTTGAGTGCAATAAAGACTTTTTTTTAACAGTTTATAATAATGTAAACACAGACACACACACACACATATATATATATATATATATATATATATATATATATATATATATATATATATATATATAGTTAGGTGTTTGCATGGAAAAAAGGCAAAAAATGGCCAATATATTGTTACAAAAAAATAAAGGATGGGCTACACACACACACGTTAGCACATGTTATGTGACATCACAAAAGAAAGAAGAAACAGAGGTCTCTGGAGTTACATGAGAAATAGGTTCCAAGCACCTGAGCAGAAAGGCCACTGCACATATTGGATGCTAGATGATCCGGCAGTGAAACTAGACACAGTAGCAGTGCAACTTATACAACTAAAAGACCACCCAGTGCCCAAACTAACACTTCCAGATAAATTTGTAAATCTGTTTAGTGTGCCACAGATGACTAGCTAATATGCTAGCTGACCTGAAAATTGGCAGAGTGCTTGTTTAGCAAGCCAAAGTGTAAAAGAAGCCAAATTTATGCTTACAGACTCGGAGGAAACATATGCTAAAGAAATATATCAGGCTGCATTTACAAGTGTATGGCATTATGCACATGCAGTTTAAGATGAAATTGTTTGGCTATGAGAAGAGAGTTTCTCTCTCCTTTTAAAGAGAGCGCAGGAACAACAGCCTAGTTATCAAGCCATCAAAACACAGTGACAAACCTTTGCCACACTGCTTTCACAAACAAGTGAGCAATTGACAGTATTACACCAAAATGGACTTTCCAATTTACCTTAATGTGTGAAGAGCATGGTAACAAAAGCAGCTAAATGCTCAATTAACATAAACACTAACTCTTCATTAACCAGCGAGATCCCCAAGAAACAGAAACCTCCAGCACCTCCCATTTTACTTGTCTGATCCTCAGTTACAAACCAAAGAAACAGTCAAAACAGTCAAGTCGTGACCTGTTGGTTCTGCGGAGGGACACGAAGGAGAATAGCTCAGTGGTTAAGACCACTGACTTAGGTGAGTGAGATCATCCATATATTCTCTGCAGAATATAGGTTGCCCAGATTTCTAGGTACAACTGCTTCTGAAACAGAAGATATAAAATACATATTTAGATCCCACTCTCTGTATTTGTCAGTTGTTGCCAACAACATGAAAAGCTTCATTCAAAGTTCAGGCTGATATTTATCCTTCTGCTGTTTGCCTGTTGCTACTTCTGTCTGTGCCTGTGCTGCAAGATGGAGAAAATGAGTTAATTTGTTATACTAGATGGATGATGTTATTGCATCCAAAGAGTAAAGGGGACTACAATAGTCCACACTGCAAGATACACAGAACATAAACACACTCCACTTCATCTGTGTCTGTGTCTAATGACGTGTGTGAGTAATTACTTTAAAGCCAATGTGTGCGGGTGTTTAAGTGTCTGTGCTCATGTATGTTTTTATCTGGGCCTTTGTCTGTGTCTGTGTCTGCAATGAGTGTGTTTAATGGTGTGTGTGGAAATAATCACTTAATCGTCGCGCTGCCTCCATTTGAGAAGTGTGTGTGTGTGTGTGTGTGTGTCTTGGTGCTATGTTTTCACTGTAAAAAATGCTGAAAGATGCAGACATAAGTGGGAAGGTCTGGAAAAGGAAGGAGTTTAAATGGTGAGAATGATTGGTGAGAGGAAGAGAAGAGAGAGAGATTAAAGTGGAAGAAAAGAAAAAGGGGGAGTGAAAAGAAGGGACAGAGACTGAGGGAGCACACAGGTGGAAAGAAAGACCTCTACCCTTTATCTCTCTCTCTAATTCTCCACAATAACCCTTCCTTCCAATGTTGCTCTCCAAACCGTCGGCCTGTGAATTTATAGTTGGCCCAATGATTGCTTCTCGGGCCATGATGGCTGTAAATTGCTTTGCCATTTGGTAAATGTTGGCAGTTAGAAGGTATACAAGTAATTATTTCCGCTTGTGCTGATTGAGACATAATTCCAAGACGAGGCCCTGGAAAAATGACAGCATTTTGAAACAACTCTGTTTTAATTTCCCAGCATTCCTAATTAGAATCTGTATGAACACGGGGAGTTTTTTATGTGGTTTCCTCCAATGGGGCCAGAAATAATTAAACTGTCAAGGGGAAATAAATACGTATAAACAAGGCATAATTTTTACAGCGCGCAGCACCTTGTCAGGCCATGACTTTTTGTGAAGAAAAACAATGTGGGGAACAATACAGGGGCATAGAGGACACACTGAAAGCAAACACACACACACACACACACACACACACACACACACACACACACACACACACACACACACACACACACACAATATCTATATATAGAGACCTACTCTCATATGGATCATAACTTCACAAAAGAACTTCACATTTTAGTCCTACTTTAATTCAAAACAATACCTCTGTCAGTCTGAAGTGTGTGCTGAACAGTTTCGGACCTCCTTTGATGGATAATGACCTTTTGGGGATAAAACTGAAAAATAAAAATTTTAATCTGCCCAAAAACTTACAGCACCATTAGGCAACATTTTTACCTGGTACACTGACTTGTAGTAGTCACAGAATATATAAGTCAATAGACTTGTTATGGTGCCTCTTCATTCCCACTCTGTGCCCCAAATGCCTGTTCTTGCACCGTGCAACTTCTGTGAATGTGTCCGATCTCCTAGTAAATGCTTTGCGGCACTACAGCACATGCCACCGGCTAACTACGGAAGGCTACCTCGGTTTCATCTTTTTTATTACAACCTTTAGCCCCCTTGTGTGTCTGTAATTGTAGACTAAAGTGGTATATATTAAGTGTAAACTTGTTGTTTAAATGTCTCAATAAAGTTGATAAAAAAGACATAGCTAACATTAGCTCTGTATGCTTAGTACAGACATCATGGCAGAGGTGAAGAGAGGAAATTGATGAAAAAAAAAATGTTGTAAAATTTTAAATCTCACACACCATTAGCAATGTATAAATTATCCGACAGCAGAATGTACATCCCTGCCAATGATATTTATAAAAGACTGCAACTAGGCTGTGACCTTACCTAACCTTCCTGTTGCACAGACTTTTGTAGCTTATCCTGCTGTGTAAAGTCACATTCAAACTCTTAGCAAACTATGTATAAAGGCTGAAAACACTGGCCATATTTCAGCAAAACTAAAACTTTGTCATTCTTTTTTTTTTAAATGTTCGTGTCCAGTAAATAATACTATGTTGAGTGATATTTCTGTAAAATCCTGTCAGTCAACATGGCCCTTTAGATTCTGACATCATATTTACCAGCATATACAAAGGCAATGTCCTTGCTGCAGTGGAGACAGGTTTGATTCCAGCCTGCAGTCTTTTGCTGCATGTCAAACCCTCTCTTATCCCCTTTCACTCATATGTTGTGCTATAAAATAAAGGCAAAATAAAGGACTGATGAGTGTGTGGGGTGGTAAAGATGTGAGAAAGAGATGATTTTTTTATGGCCTTCTTAACATAATATCTAGTAAGAACCAACCACACAACCAAGAAGTCTGAGTGCTGCCCACAAAAAATATGAACAAAAGCAACCATAGAGAGCGAGCGTTCATGTGAGGGCAAGTGTGAGAGAGATTTCTTCTTACAATCCACATCTGAGTAATAGCTACAGTGCTATGACACTGAACACCACCTAAATGGCACTGACAAATAATACTGCAACAAATTACAAGATGCATGTTAAGTACACTTTTGGAGATCTCGCTGTTAAGCACCGTGAAGCCACACAAAAGGCCAAAAGACCAGCAGGGTGATAACAGCATGAATATAAGTAACAAAGCACAAAATGTTCTGCATTATATCAATTTACAAAAGTAACCTTTTAAAAAGACAAACCTGTATTGTAGAGCAACATGTTAAAAAAGATGTGTCACAATTGAGTCATGGTTTTGTGAGTCACCCTCCCAATCGCTGAGAGTTGGCAACACTGGGTGGATTAGAGGCTATGGATCTCTTGTGCAGGCTCAGAGTGAGCTCACACTGATAGGGAGAGCTAATGGAGATGCATTCGAACTACAGTTACTCAATTACAATCTGACATCAGCTTGTAGACCCCAGCTTTGCCTGAATACACACGAACACACACACACACACACACACACACACACACACACACACACACACACACACACACACACACACACAGTAAGTGGTTAACACACTACAGCCTAAATGAATCTCGTAACACAGCAGATATCACAGGCTTCATCAGGCTCTCAGTGAAAGTGGTATCAGACAGAAAGTGTATATTCTGGTACTAACCTGGTAATTCCATTTACTACCAAGCGTTTAGCTGACATTTTTATCTAGTGTGTGAAACAATAAATTGTACAAATTGCCTAAAATCCTTTTTTTTTTGCCAACACACATGCAACCAGATAGGGCAAGTACAAGAGGCCTCACACCGGCCAAGGTAAGGTGGCTTGTAAAGGCTGATGAGACAAGAAGGTACTGATGAGATCTGTTCCTCAGCCAGCAAAGCTAAATAAGCTAAACGTCTGATTTAGTGTTTTTACCTCGATTTTCTACCTCACATAAAATCATATTCTTAAAGATAACGTGGAGCATTCAAGTTGTGTCTTGATGCAGACATAATTTCCTTCACCCCACGCTACATAAAAAAAACAAATTATGTTGTGTTCATTTATAAAAAAGGATTTCTTCACTTAGCTGATGGACTACTAAAGTATGTATTGTAATACACTAATATATTTGCATGATTCCAGTGTTTAACTATGTTGTGTTAAAAATTCTAATTTCTGTTACGATCAAATTGAGGTTGTTTTCTTTTGGGTTCTCTCTTGTTTTTGGAGAAAAAAAAAAAAATCAAAGGACTTTTCTGCTTACACAGTGACATCCATGACTACAAGTTCTAAGGGCTTGAGTGTGCAGACACATACATACACATGTAGTCTACATGCCTCCGCAGACTAAGGTCAATGGTGCGCTCAGATACAAATGATTCTCATCTAATATTAATAGGATATGCTAAACGGTAACACAGAGGCAGCACAGAACAGACCAGCCTCTCTGAGTGAGTGCACGTGTGTACACATGCATGTGTTTTCCTGTCGTGCAAAGAGACCAATGCTGCTGGGACTGAAATAAAATTCAAGAATAATAGAACTCACCATGTTAACATTCAGGCACAATACAAGTATGCATGTTAATATTTTGGAAACAGTCCAGCCAGCCAATAACAACTCTGTCCCTACCAGAGAAACAACAGTACTGGTTTGTGTGTTCAAACACTTAAAACAACCCTGTGAAGTAAATTAAATGTTTTATGCTGTACTGACAGGTGACCAGCATCTTGTAGTCATTTGATTGATAACTGTTGTCATCTCAGAAGGTGGAAGGTGGAAATAGCTTGATGTTGTAATGGTGCGCCAAAAATCTTCTAAATTACATGTGCTTACATAAGCTAGTACCAAACAATTTCAACCAGTAATATTATGACACCCACCCATCAATCAATCTGCAATCTTGAGCTGCACAGAGCTAGTTAGCTGGCTAACAACAGCAAGGTACATCAATGTGTCTTCATTTCCCCTTAATACTATGGTTACAGGATGCTGGCTGGAATTTTTTCTATTGAGGAAAGTGGTATCTGTGAGCTCCAGATTGTATGCAAGGTATTTTACAATGGACTTCTTTAGCAACTGACATTACACGGAGCATGCAATAGACTTCATCGGTCTCTCCCTGACAGTTAACTTAAACTTTTGTTTTGAAGTGGTCAAGATTGGATGTAAAATAACACAAAAACAGATGCATGGGATGCTAAAAATATCAACCAATCGACCTGCAAACCGCAAACTCTGTACATTATAGTCACCCAGCTCCTCCTTTTCATGTTGTGTCTGACTTATCAATGTCATTTCTGTTTGTCATTGATGATGGCTCTGCTCTGTTCTCGGGGGGTCTTTGCTGCTGCTCTCGGTGCATGGAAGGGCAGGGAGGTGTGCTCTCTCTGCCTCAGACTTTCCTTGTTTACAAGTGGAAGGGGAGAGAGGTGTGTTCTCTCTGCCTTAGGCTTTCCATGTAGGCACATGGAAGAGGCTTTCTGCCTTGGCCTGAGGAAAGGCAGAGAGGCCCCAGAACACAGCCATGTCGTCAAATATAATACTGCAAATGGAAATAAAGTTTTCTTTGACTAAAGTGGTCCTGCCTGAAAAATAATAACTTTACTCAGAACTCTGCTTCATCCCGCTCAACCAAGTAGTGCTTTTTTGAAACACTTTGCTTTTCAGAAAATAATCAAAATAATGATTTTAAAAAATCCTAAATTATAAAAATGTACAGTGATATAAATCCTATAATATTACACAACTGTACGAATGAAGACATGCAATAACCAATTATCTTTCACAAATATGTCAGCACAAAATGTGTGTCTGTAAATTACATTTCAGTAGGACTTTAAAGGAGGGAGTCGGGGTGGATGTTGGCTTATGCAAAGTGTGCTGCTATGATACCTGAAAGCGGTGCTCAAAAAGTCTTCACAAAAATGTTTTGTAACAGGCCTTTTTAATGATGTTGGAAAGCACAGACAAAAAATATGGCCCTGTTAATAGGGAAGCCAAATCAGAAAACACTCATATGGGTTGTTTTAGCAGGAAGGCCAAATGACCTGTTCTGATATGTACGTTGGAAGACCTAATGCAATTAGCTAAACTCTACACTCTAAAATTACAAAAAAAGGTAAAGATATCAAGTTAAATTTACAAACTAAAACCTTCTCTGTCTTGATTTTAAAATAATAATTTCCTTACCTCAATTTAAGAATGAAATCGCCTTCAAATGATAAAGATGTGCAAATCAATTTGTCTTTGAAGTAGTATGATTTTGCAAACTAAAGGTGCACACTGAACTTTACTTTCTTTTATGCAGATAATCATAAAATGATGATGAAACTAACAAAGGAGGAATTCATGTAGACTGTATATAAACCTGTACATAAGCATAATGTAATCAAGGAAGCCAAGAGTGCGTGTACCTCCTCTCTTGCCTGCCTCTTTCTAAGTCTGTACTCTGTGTGCGTGTGTGTGTGTGTATGTGTATGTATGTGTGAAACAGTCACCCATTCTTTGAAACAAAAACAACCACTTAGGCATGAACAGCAGCGCTTGGGAGACATCAATATTTCAGTCAGGTGTGTCGAGAAAAAGAGAGAGACAGAGGGAGAGAGGGAGAGAAAGAGAGAGAAACATGAAAGCGGGAACGAGGGGGGGACCCTTGCCATTCTAAGGCATTCCTATGACTGACGGAGAGAGGGCTGTGTGTGTGTGTGTGTGTGTCTGTGTGTGTGTGTGTGTGTGTGTACATGCCTGCGTGTGTGCCATTCCCCCATTCTCACCCCACCCCTACACTCACCATTGTGTGTACCACCTCTGTCACCTTTCCTCTAATCAGGAGTTTAAATCAATGACGTTGTCCAAAACTATAATTGCCACTCCTTAAACTGCTTCTCTCGCAATATGCTTTCACCAAGAAACCACTCGGCAGCAGAAATACGCCTCTGCGCGTGTCGGTGTGTGTGTATGTGTGAGCTGGATTAAGAGTATTTTCTCATTACGGCAGTGTCTGAACGAGTAGAAAGTGCTTCTCACATTGTTTTACAGCATCCTGAAACCTCAAAGCTCAGCACTAAGCAGCATAATATCCTGTAGTCCCACACAGATGCCTTGGCCTCAAACTGTGTCGTCACGAATTGTTCATGAGCCAGACGTACTGGACGTCATCTATCAAACTTTTTGAGAATGAATTATTCCTAAGCAGTGGCACATGCACAAAATGTTTCTGGGGGACAGATCTGTTGGGGTATTGTATCTGAATTCAGAACTAGTCTTTGTGAGTCTAGAGTGTACCTAAGGTCCTAAGCTGTGTCCCTCTGAGGATCCAGCCCCTAAATTTGGATACAGCTTGAAGTCCATGTCACATGGGAAATGAGCTGCATCCAAAGCAAGCTACGATACAAGGTGATGACCATCGGGAGCAACTGACATCCAGTGTCTTACCTAAAGACACTTTAACATGTGGACAAGAGGTGCCGGGACAACCAATGCTACGTGCTGGGGCACAGCACACATGAGTGCTGCACATGTGACCAAGAAAACATTGGTTTAAAAGTGAATAAATATGGAAAACATCTTAAAGAAATAGATGTCAAATTGCAAGACAAAGCTGGAGCTGTATTAGAGAAACTTCACATTCTGAATCCTAAGTTCTAAAACTTGAATTTGTTTTTCTAAAGTCAGCTCAGAAGGTATTTCAGAGTTACAACGCCTCTGTAAAACAGCCCCTGTTCAAGGTATACACTTCACATTGTACAGCATACATCTGAATCCACTGAATCCTCACAACATTTATTCTCTTAACTGTGGTTACATTGATCTGCAAATGATGTATGTGCCTGCTGTGCCCGTGTGTGTGGCAATGTGTTAAATATAATACAACACGACTCAACCCACACTAATGTCTGATATGCAGTAGCGACAACACTAAACTGTTGTTATTGTGGCTGCTGTTGAAACGTGACAACCAGACTTGCTCCAGAGATTTTGAGACTGGCAACTACCCTGCTACTGTGTGTGTGTGTGTGTGTGTGTGTGTGTGTGTGGGTGTGCACTCGGACTTTAGCTGCCAGTCTGTGTTAACCTTGGCTGATGTTCCATTAACCAGAGACAGGGGTTTCCTTAACCTGACAATGCACTGACAACAGGAAAACACACACACACACACACACACACACACACACACACACACACACACACACACACACACACACTAACACACACACACACACGAAATGTTTGTAAAGCGAATGCAACAACACTAAGGGCTTGCACCTCTATAGGAATGGACCCCAATGGATGAACGGATAGATAGATGTATAGATAGATAGAGATGAATTATGGTGGAGAAAAAGATGGAGGGGAGGGAGAGGTGAGAATGACAATAGTGGCAAGATGCCTGATTCTTCCTGCCTGTCTAACAAAAAGAGGGACAGAGAGCTAGAAAGAGATGTAGAGAGAGACAGAGAATGAGCAAGACAGTGACAGAGGGAGAGAAAGCAAGGTGGAAAGAGAGATGGAAATAGAGATGGAAAGAGAGATGTCTGGTTAACAAGGTGCTGAGCACGACAAGCCCTGGGGAGTCCACGCTCCCTTACCCTCTAAGATTAGATATCTCTCTCTCTGTCGATCCCACTCTCTCTCTTGTTGCGACACAAGGGGAACATGCCACTATCACAGGGGGACGCCCCGGGAACCATCGCTGCCCCCCCCCCTTTCTCTTTCTCTCTCCTGTCTGATATAAAATCACTCTCTTTCACTCATCCTTCTTCATTCTCTTTTCAGCTTCCCCCTATCTTGTTGAATTTCACATTTTGTTTATTTGTGCTGCAGCTGCAGTGATGAAGTAACGTTAAATATCATGTAAATCACAGGTTGACCTGACTCAACTATGTGTCAATATCTAAAATATCCAAGTGGCTCGCTATCAGCTCTCATCATATGGTGCTTACTAGGGCTGCCCCCAACTAAGAATTTTCCTAGTTGACCAATAGTCGTCATTAGGGCCATTAGTCAACTTGTTGCTCGCATGTTTACGATGTTAATTTAATTATTAAATTATATATTTTGGGCGGGGCAACACAATGGTTTGAATTCAAGGTTTGAGAAAGAATAGTATCAGTAACATTGTTAACACTGTGCTACATTACAGAGAAATACAAAACAGTACTAATGAACCTTCATTAATATAGGCCTATATTTTATCTACAAGTGCACGTCACACACTGAGTGAGCCGCCTGTTAATGACACTGTCAGCAAAGCAGTAATAACTGTGCTAATGGGTATGTAGCTACTTCCATGTTTCAGATGATACGTCATGTTTGTAGTCAACAAATGATAGGCAAAAGTTTGCCTGCAGAGTTTACATGTCACCTTCGGATCATCCTTCACCTTTTCACAATGATCTCACACTTTGGATTTCCTGCCCGACATGTTATTAACTAGCCTGTGTAATAACTGCAGGTAACAGCCCTGTTAACTAGGGGCCTTACATACTCCGCGTCTTGAATTGACTGGAAAATGTGAGGTCGAGTGCTGGATGCTACTGTTGTCCCTTTTCTGTGCCAGCTTTCAAGAGCGTGGCGGCAGGTTGCGTCTGAGGTTGCTAAGCAACCTTAACAAGCATCGTATAGCCTATTTACCTGAAATCCTGAGTGCAGAGCTGATCTTCTTCCAGGAGCTGTATATAAGTGTGTAGGCCTATCATTCGTGGGACAGTTGTAAAGCTCTGGGTAGCCCTGCTCTAAATGGCCAACTTTTCCATATTCATCACAAACTGAATATTTACAGAAGAAGGGAGAGATATCTGTCGGCTGGGATTGGTTTGGGAAGTGACTCCTGTCTGACTGCTGAGCGTGGCCTCTTCCTGTGTCTGTCCTTTCAAATTAAATTCCCACATGGTCCAGTCATAAAGGTTTTGATTTATTTTGACAAGGTGCAGCTCCTAATAGAGGTTCATGTTTGTTTTGTTTTTGTGACCAATGAAATCCTGTTGACTAATGACCTTTGTGGTTGACCAACCTTTGGATGACTATTAGGGGCAGCCCCAGCGCCTAATAAACATCGCAGAAGAAAATGTGTGTTTTTGAGGCAGATGGAGCTCATTGAAGTGCAGAAAAAAAGCTTTTCACCGTTTCTCTCTCTATTTAGAGCTGTTCATGCTGACTGTATCTTAATTTATGTACTTGGTGTTCTGATTAGTTTTCCAAGACTGAAATTTGGATCGGGCCCAACATTTTAACGCACACACACAAGTGCCTCACAATGTGGGAATATGTGTATAAGTGGTTTCCTCTACCTCTCTCTTCTTTAACCATTTTCCACCCTCCTGTTCTTGTCTTCCCTTTTCCTTATATCCTCTCTCTCCCCCTTCCTACAAACCCATCTCTCGCTCTCTCTCAGTTGTTTGACACCTCTCTCCCACCTGAGCATCTCTATGTGTCAGGACAAATTGGCCGAGACTCACATCTTTCTCCCTCTCCCTCTCTCCCTCTGTCTGCTCACAACTCAACCGGAGAGAGGGAAAGAGAGAACAAGAGACAGAAAGGAAGAGAAAGAGATTGATAATGTGTGGAGAGTGTGGAGGGGGGGGGGGGGCAATATGCATCAGAGTGGAGGAGTGGATGTGGGGGTGGGGTTAAGAAAAAAAATGTTGTGAGGAAACATAAAACGAAAAAGAGGCAAACAGTGACCAAAACAGACTGTCTTTCTTTCACCTTCTTTCCAGTGGACTAGGACTGTCCACTATACAAAAAAAAAAGCAAACGACAACTTCCAAGGCTGAAAAATGAAGCCAATGTGGAAGTGCCAAAAACTGCAATTCACTGAATGGCCACTTGAGGCTGGCTCCAAAACAGAGTCAATTCCCAAAGACCCCCCCGTGTTAAAATGCCTGACGTTACAGCAGGAATAAACATGTTTACAGCCTGGTACAAAAAGTTGTCTTGGTCCTTATAGCTAATTTTTTTTTATAGCTGTACGGGGCGAAAACTATATACATCTCACTTGTTTACATTTTACGAAGGCCTGAAGTTATGATGAATGATTAAGGGCAGGGCCGCTCTGAGTGACAGGCTGTCTCTGAGACATCGCTACAATGAGTCAGGTTCACCCCTCGCTCCTCCACAGCTCCACCTTTTCGTCCAAATTTGGCACTTTTGGCTCCGAAAACTGAGATAGCAATGGGCGAAATGGCAGTTCACAAACCAACGGGTGATGTCACAGTAGTTACGTCCATTATTTTATTAAAAAGCAGATGCAATTTCCATGAAAGCCTAATGTAATTAATGCAAAACCTGGAAATGTTACCAAAAAGCACCAATTAAGTAAAATGCTGAAGAGATTTATATCAGTGGCGAAGCCTTTCAAGAACTGTCATCCACATAGCTTGTTGTTTTTTTAATGTTTTTAAGATAAAGTCAGAGAAACGCCCCTGGCAGTATTTAGAAATATTAACTTAGGGCTGCACAAAACTATAAAGAGTGCCTTATACACCTATAGATCTGTTTCCACCAAACACTTTCAGTATGGTACTTTTGGAACCAAAAGTAACCCTTCAGACATGGTACCTAGACCCTAGCTTTTCCACTGTAAACAGTACTCTTAAATGTGGGCGGGGTTTTTGTCACTCACTGTATTTCCTCATTACCGGTGACACAGTACCAGATCTGTGCTTGGTATCCCAACAGAGGGGTGACCAAAAATGGGGACAGTACGAAACACTTCTATTGGTACCATCCACAACTTTTCAGAGTGGAAAAGGAAAAAAAAGCATACCGAACTGAACTGAAACGAACCGGACTGCTCGGTGGAAACTGGGCTTATGCTACCTTTTTAGTGCCTTTCAGTTTGACATTAAGTAGTATCACTACGTTTTGTAGCTGACATTTCAGAATGTCTGAAGCCATTTTTTAACACTTGTAAGCTTGTTAAAGTAAACCAGTTAATCTTGTGCCCATTGGTGTGTACTGGGTCTTTACTTTGCCATTGTATACACTGTATGTTCATAACAAATAACAAAGCAAGTCAGAGAAAATTGAGAAATTGAGAAAATTACACGTTGTTTTGCTGTTTTTATAGAGCTTCTCTAAATGCTACATTTTGACATCACATCACTTTATAATTAGAAAATCAATAGTTGGCTGAGTTAAGTGCTGCCAAGTGTGCACGGGCAAGTGTGTATGGGTGTGTATTCAGAGTGTGTGTGCATATGTGTGTTCATGCGAGTATGGGCATGTACATAAGGTGTGTATATGTTAAGAGGCAAATGTAGCAAAATGCTGCTGTGATTTCAAAAAGGTAGAAAAAGCCAACACTTCACTTTATGGTTTCCAGTATATTATTCATCCAAACTTAAGAACGATTCTCTTCTCCCTCACACACACACACACACACACACACACACACACACACACACACACACACACACACACACACACACACACACAGACACAAGCTCTTTTTCATTCTTGTCAAATGAATTTTGGCTGTGCACATGTTGTCAAACAATCGCTTTCACACACACAAGTGCTGTAACAAACACACACAGACATCACATGCGCAAATACATTCTCTCTGTTGCAGACCCGTACTTTCTCTATCATACTTTAACACACACACACATACACACACACACGGGCCTATACCATTGCGACAAAGAGATCAGAGAAACGGGCAGAAAATAATAGAATCTTCATCCCAGTAATCCATATTCATTCTTCTCATCCCTCCTCGCCTCATCCCTCCCTCCCTGCACGCCACGCTTCCCCATATCTGACATTCAAATGAGTTGTCTTTTCTCCCTTGTTAGACACACACGCACACTCGCTCACACACACACACACATAAATGCATAAACATTCACTCACCGTCTCTCTCTCTCTTACACACGCACACACACACCCACACACACACACACACACCACACACACACACACACACGAACACACACACACACACACACACACACACACACACACACACCCTCATCCTCTTTCTTGGATACTTTCTGCCCCGTTGCACCCGTGATGGCAAATTGAGCGCCTCCCGTCTCTCTCTCTCTTTCCCTCACTCACCCCCTCTCTGTTGACTCCTCTCATCTTTCCTCCATCTTCTTCTCTCCTCTGCCCCCCCCACCCCCCCACTCCCCCCTCCTAACCCCTCCAGACCCTCCTCCCTTTTCTCCATCCTCCTCTTCCTCTCTTTCTCTCTGATTTGGCTACAGTGGCAGGTAGGGTTGGATCACAAACCAATGAAGGGAGGGAAAAAGCCTTTATGTGGTGAACGGGTGCGTGTCTGACACACACTTAAGACATCTCACTCACTCACCGCAATACATTATCAGAGGAACACCAACTACAGAGAGAGGATTCCTCTGTGGGGAAATCCTTTGGGAATTTTCATATGAAAAAGACAGGAATATTTCTTTATTTTTTTCTGCATGTAGCTGCTGAATCTATCTATCTATCTATCTATCTATCTATCTATCTATCTATCTATCTTCCTTTGCTCTCCGTCACTCTGTCGTGGTCCTATTAGTGGAAGATGGAGGTGTGATCATGGTTACTGTGTGCTAACAGGGAGCGTGCTGCCACGGATGACAAATATTACACACACACACACAGACACATACACACACACACACACACACACACACACACAGTCATGCAGGGAGAAAACACTTGGTAGATTTCATCACTGCTCGTAATTATGATCCTGTCAAGTCCACAACGTGGCAATCCATAACGACACATGCACGTGTGCGTGCACACACACACACACACACACACACACACACACACACACACACACACACACACACACACACACACACACATAAACATTGGACATATACATTCATATGTTCTAATATACACTCTTACACACTTACATACCTGTACTGAAAACATACATATTTTAAAAATGCTGAGATACACACCTAAATACAACACACATACACGCCAAAACATACACAGTGTGTCTTGTAAGAGAGGAGCTGTCCTGTTATCATTTTGAAACAGGCAGGGTGTAGCATATTAGAAACTTCAAAATTAAAACAGTTTAACAATATACTGTGCAGGATTTTTCTAAAAATCAATGTCTAGACTCATACCTATGTAATCCCTCTCAGTCATCTCTTCTGGCCCACTGTGAGTGTGTAGTGGTGTGGTGTTTGCGACATTTGTGGGCTTGTACTGTGCTCAGGTGAGGCTGAGGCTTTATAAAAAGGTAGCAACTAGATGTCAAACCGTAAGCAGCAGTCATCTTAGAGACACAGTGCTGAAAAAACGCAAATATAGCAAGACGAAACGCCAAAGGCGAGTGAATCTGAGGTTGGCTTTTACCTTCACTTTTGCTGGCGAGTGCATTTACAATCCTGCATAGCATAACTTTAACAAAAACAGGTCATTCTTACGAGACTTGTGTTTATATGTGTGTATACTGGGGTGACTGTGCAACTGTGTAACTGGGGGCTTGCATGTGAATCTGTTCAATGTAATTCATTTAAGTGTTTGTGTAATCTAGCCAACTGAAATCATATCTGGACACAGAGACATGATTTCTCTGTCTGTGTGTGTTTGTGTTTTTAGGTGTGCTTGTGTGTGAGTGCATGAGTATGTGTGTGTGCCAGTGTATGTGTGTGTGTGTGTGTGTGTGTGTGATGACATCTCTGTCTCCAGTGTTGACACCTCATGTGTCAGGGGAACCTATTAGAGACCCTCGCAGTCTAACCCCACACCTGACCCCCACCCTGATGTATGAGTGTGTGTGCCTGCGTGTGTAAGTGTGTGCGCACTTCTTGGCGCCATCTAACCCCAAATGTTGTTTTGATTTTGTTTTAGTTTTCTTTATTGGAGGATTACATCACCTATCACTGACATTCATTTCATGTAAGTTTAAGGATTTAAGACATTACCTTAAAGCGACATCATTTACAGTGTAAAGCATATATGTGTGTACCAAATTGTGTATCAGTGTGTGTGTGAGTGTGAGTGTGAGTGTGCGTGTGTGTCAGTGTACCCCAGGACTCCCAAACAAACCAGGGGGTCAGGCCTCTGGTTACCCCTGGATATCTGACCCCAAGACCCCATTGCCCCACATAAATCCACTGGGCCATGCTGTGTGTGTGTTTTAGTGTGTATAAGGTTTGTGTAAGTACATGTCTTAACGTGTGTGTGTGTGTGTGTGTGTGTGTGTGTGTGTGTGTGTGTGTGTGTGTGTCTGAGTGAGAGAGACAGAGCAAGAATCCTCAGTCTCTTCTCTCTATTGTTTCTTTCTTTTCTGTTTTCAGCTCATGTTTTTAGGTTTTATTTGCCCTTTGTCAGTTTTAAAATTACCCTTAAATGACCTGTCATCCAAAAAAGGTATTCTGGGTTTTATTAGACAGGCAGTGAGAGTAGGACACTGAGCCTTTATATGTATATATATATGAGCCTCCAATTACAGAATAAAAATATGCCTTCTACAACTTTGCCAGCTGTTCATCTTTGCCTCCTCCTTTCTGTTTTCTCCTCTTTGCCTCCCTTCCTTCCCCCCTGATCTTATCTACCCTTTTATTAACTGTTGTGCAGCCTGCATGCTTTTCAGAGCTTTACAAAAACACTTTCCTTTACTGCCGTCAAATTAAAGTTATTGTTAAGGTCACCATAAGTAAGAACATTAAATCAAAGAACAAATGCACTTTTTGGTTACCAAGTGTATTTTCATGAATCCTCATTACAATAATACAAACGAAAACAAGTTGTGCATGTTTTTTCTCTCTGCAGTGTTGTTATAATTTTCCCACGTTCCCTCCACTGCACGCTTTGCTTGTGAAGGTCACTGAAAAATAAATTCTTGCTTGTATTTCTATGCAGCTGGCAGAGGAGACTAAACAGCACTTTTACCACGTGTAGATAGTGTGTAGGGCTTAATGTGTTGAATGTCAGTGGATATCAGTCAGCGGGTCTTGTGCCTCACTCTGCTCTACACAGTCAACACCGCATTTAACCTCTAAATGACATTGAGCACACCTCCACACACACATACACACACACACATGTGTACACAAAGAGGAAATTAACTTCAGAGCTCCTTCCTTAATATGGAGGAAAACAGAGAAAGAGAGAACTGGATTATGTACCAAAAAAGTGTATAAATGCTCACTTTTATCAACTTATTTACTAAAACATCTACAACAAGACCTTACAATAAATGTTTCTTCTTACATTTGTAAATTTATGATTGTCAACTTCCTCCCAAACTGCAGCACAAAGACAAACTGAGGACCAGTCTTATTTACAATGAATACTCACTTCTTCTTTACTGTGATTTTCTTCCACTTAAAAACACCTCATTTATTGTATTATTAAGTGTTGTGGATCACATAATACTGCTCTAAACTCATATTCAGCCTCAATAAAGTGACATAATGTGATACAGTGAAGCACAGGTTCAAACGCAAAGCAACTATCCCTGAACCTGCAGGGAGTCACTGGTTTCCCCAAAGACTCTTTACCAGGCTTTCCAACCTGAGACTTGACCTTGATCATCAAACTGACATTTGAAAGGGTCACCCCTTTACACATTTGACTATGAGGTAAAACAACTCAGCCAGAATTATTGTACAGCTGTCTTATCTGGCACTTTTTCATCATGGAAAATGAGCATTGTAAAAGACTGAAGTAACTTTAAACATTAGTGATGTAAATAAGGAGCTTGAACACAAAATGTCAAGATTTAAAGAACAAACAATCTTGACTTATGTCCATCTTCTGTCTCTCCAAACATGTCCTGCTCCTGACTTCCCTAACTTGCATGCTGCCTCACTATCTCCCTCCTTTCTTTCCTCTATCCCGCTGTCTTTCCGCCTTCTCCCTCTCCTCTGAGCCCTCCTTCTCTCACCATGTCCCTCTCACTTCAAATTTGCTTGTGTACTCACTCTTTCCCCAGCTAACCCTGATTTCCTCTCTCCTCCTCCATCACTTCCAAACTAATTCACTCCCACCCTCTCTCTCCTGTCCCCCTTGTCACTCCCCTGTTCCCCATTCCCTCTCTCCCCCACACACACAGACACACCTCTCTCTCTCCCTCTCTTGTCTCTCCAAACTCGCTCAAGCACAACTAAGCCGGGGGTTTGAGTCCCAATGAGAGCGGTTAGGGCAATCAGTGCTTTTCACACCCTCTGATGTTCTTAAAAGGTGGAGGGATCAGACGCCCCTGCTGTACTGCCGCACTTCACTGACACACCACACACACACACACACGCACACACACGCTCATACAAAAATTATTACACACATATGCACACGCTCCCAAAATGGTCAGACACACTCACAAATCCACACTCACTTGAACATCCGCATCTGTACATACGCACACGCTTTTATATATACACACCCACACAGATATTCACTGGGATATCCCCTGCTATAATGATCTGCTTATTAAAGTTACTAAACTGACAGAAGAGAGACACACAGTGTCGCTACGCACCAGCGCAGAAACACAACCGTATTTGCAACAGGATTTTCTCAACTGTCGGGAAATTTGTTTCAGAGTTTGGTTTTACTAATTATAATTAACCTTCACATTAAAGAACAAACAAAACTTATGTCATTTAATGCTGCCTAAAACAATAATTAGCTGGCTGTATGCCTTTGCAGCACTTTGCAGCAAAGCAAATCAAAAAGAAGAGAATGGGTTGTCAAAAAAGGCTGAATCAAGACACGTTAAAATGATGACAAGACTGGATTCCTTTTATTTACAGACAAAATAATTGGTATACGTAGGCCTTATAATGATTTAACTTTGTATAAAAATGTTTAGAAATAAACTGTGCTCTACTAAAGAACACTTTCAATTTGGGACCTTCAACAGCTACAGCTGTAACTGTAAAAAGTTTCAAGTGAATCGTAAGAACCAAAGGGGCTGAAGGATTTAAGTGCCACTGTCACCTAAAGTAAAAAACAGACTTGATATGAAGCTAACTGAAAAATGAAATATGAAAAAACTACTTAACAATGCTTTCAAACACAACAAATGCACTTATCCAACTGCATACAAAAGGAGGCGTGCATGCATGTGTGTGTGTCTTTCACGAGCCAGGTTTCAAGTTAAAATGCTTAGAAATAGTCCTTGCTGGTGTATCATTCAGGTCTGTGGGATCAGGTGTGCATGATGGTGTGATATAGAATGCAGTTAGGAAACTGAATGTACAGCTCCACGCTCCCCGTAATGCGGCAAAGAGCAGTGACGCTATCAATTTACACCGTAACGGACAACACAGTCACTTTGCACCAAAGTGAAAGACACCAACACACACACTCACATACACACAGAGAGCACGGGCACAAAGTTCAGGGGGATTAATTCACTGCATCATGTCATCAATCCTACCTTACCCCCTACTGTCAGAAAGGAAGGAAAATTTGTTAAAAAAAAAAAAAAAAAGAGAAAACTAAAGCACAGTGCCCTTAATACTGAGCTAATATCTCTATCTTCTCTCCACTCCTTCTCTCTTTGCTTCCCTTCTCTCCTTTTATTTTTACTCACTTTTTTCCTCTTTTCCCTCTCTTCTTCTTTCCTATCCTCTCTTCATCAATCTATCCCTTCCTGCAGCCTCAGCCAGCCCGCCTTGATGAGCGGAGGCTCTTAGTCACATTGAGGTCAGTCTGTGCGCGCCCACACACACACACACACACACACACACACACACACACACACACACACACACACACACACACACACAGGGAAGGGGTCATCCTGGCAGGGTTACGCTGCACAAAGTCAGCTTCCCATAATGTGGCTGCTGTCGCCTGCATCACACCCTCATGATCCAATTAGGAGCCCCGATTCCTCCAATCAGCTGCTGTGGCAACCAACGGGTAGACGGGCAAGCAGAGGCAGGCGGGCAGCGCCAATCTCGTAAGTGCTTTTAAGGGATTAGAGGGTGGGTGGAAAGTAGGGAGGGAGGGGAACACCTCTCTTTTTCTCTCATCCTTGGGGCTCTCGTTTTGTCGCTCAGATCGGAGCAGCTCCACAATGCGTCTTAATTGGCCTCACAAATTACCGCTGAACTTCTAAATACAAGTAGAGGAAGTATGGGAGGAATGACGAAGGAAAAGTGGGAAACAGGTCACAAAAAGGCTGAAACAAGGGGATGGAGGGATGATAACGTATTAGCTGTAAGACTCAAAGGATGAAGCAGTACCTTCTGGCCTTTTATGATCTCTTTAGGTTTAGGGACGTTTGCAGGATTGGTCAGTATGGTGACTTTTATAGGTATCTTAAGGTACTGCTTCTGCAGAGTGCTAAGATTAATTTTCAGGGGTATTTAGCTTCATGGGGTGAGTACACATGGTAATGTGTGCATGTGCATGCTTTTGCAGATCTACTTGTGTAATCCATTAGCTTTTAGAGAGAAAGAAAGAGAGTGGGGACAAGAGACCGAGAGAGAGATCTTGATAACGTTCAGAAACCTGGCTGTAGTGAGAACCCATTATCAGAGCTGCTAAAGGGCAGAGAACACAGGAAACCACAAACACTGTAAATTACAGATAAACTATCAACAGTATATCTACCTTTTGCTTATAATAGCACTCACTGGTCAGACACACACACATGAGCACACACACATGTCCAGAAAAAATGCAAAAAACACGCACATGTATGAGCACCGACATACACTTGTTACAACAGGCAAAGAAGCACACACAAAGACATACACACCCCACCTTTAGCCTGGCCTCATGCTGTTATCCGTGCAACCAGTCAAAGTGTTAAACAGGCAGAAACTTTATCTTCAATAAACCATTTAGTGAAGGCCAATATTTAGAAGAGAGGAATGGATGTTTTTTTTATGGCTTTTAGGAGCCATTATCCACAGATCTCATGCACACACAAGAGTTGGGGGCATGTGTTGGAGGTAAAAATGTGTGTTACAATATCTTTAGTCAACATTTAATATCTATAATTCTGATACAGAGAAAATACCACCAGGCTCGGGCTTTTAGTGAGGTGGTCTTATCTTCTGTGTGTCAAGCACACACACACACACACACACACACACACACACACACACACACACACACACACACACACACACACACACAGAAACAAACAAGTAGGATAAGCGGATAATGAGGTACTGATAATTTACATCACAGCTGATAATATACTCAGTGTTTTTTATGTAATCTATGACCTCTGTTGAGATTTGTAGACGGCCAAATACAACTACACCCGCAGCACCCAAACCATTCACCCCTCCTGAGCCTTGAGTTACGGTGGCCTGTAGTTGATTCAGTTAATCAAGTCACATTTCATAATACAGTGAAGTAAGCTGTCCAATTACAGCAGAAATCCAACAGAAATGTCAAGTGGGTGTCATATATTGCCATGCCGAATTCAGTTAAACAAGCACTGTTTCTCCTTTGGCTGCATTTGGATTGTGTTTTAGCCTTCATGGCCGAAAGCTCTTGTTCCATGGTTGCATGAAAATTTCTCTGTTTTCGAGCAAAAGGCTTCATCCTGGAAAGTAAGCTTTATGTAAAGCTTGTCATGGAATAAATTGTTACTGTAGTGAATGTAGGGTAAACAACCTGAACAACTGCCTAATAATACATCATATTAATTTGCAACATTTTCTTTAAATAAAGAGATGCTGCTCTTCCACTGTCTTTGCATGTATGGCAGTGTGCCTTCCCTGGTGTTGGTATGTGTTATACTCTGCAATTACACTTTCACAACACTGGTTGGCGTTGGTGTTTCTAGGGGTCACTGTGTTGAATTTCTGTTTGTTTAGTAAAGTTTGATTGACTAAACAAACAAACATAAAATGTGATTTAATAGTAGAAACATTTTTTTAAAGGTGCAAAATTCAGCTCTTAATCACTCATAAAATTTACCGAAGAAACAAGTGCCACACTAAAAATAAAACATGCTAACATTATTTGCACAAGCCTATGATATGTGATATTGCACTAATAAGGCTGGTGGCTACAAGAGTTTTTCTAAAAGTGAGAAATGTGACTCTGTCTCATATGAATGGGTCCAACGCACATTAGCAAGTCTGCATTGCATATGTCTGGTGTATGAATTTTCTGCATTGTCAGTGATCGACTGTTTAATAGTTTATAACCTATGATCTCATCACAGTTCTTGCCCACATCCAGGCACAGTTTCTTTCTCTCTTCCTCTTCTTGCAGTTCTCATACTCTTACAACTGAGGTTAAATCCAGTAACTACTATAAGACTAACAGCAGAACATTAATGAATACACCGGAAACACCCGATGTTTTGCAACGTGATCGTATTGGATTGTGATGTTTACTGACTGCAGGAAAATCTGCTGCCTTACATTCAAAACACAGCTCACCGGAGCAACCCCAGTTTGTGAACGCTCATCTGTGGCATGCCAGCCTTCAGTGTTGATAGACTATTAGTCATGACACCAGTAATCAGCCTGGTCAGAGCTGGCAGTTCAACATGCTGAGATGCAACCAAAACATGAGGGTAAGTTAAGGACTTAAGGATACTGGTACTGGTACTTGACTTTTTTAAATTATAAGCAGCTCTGCTCTAAAGCAGGTTTTACCACATGCAAACCCTGAAACCAGTGACTTACATTATCCTCCCCCTGCTAAAATACAATTAATAACCAACACATTAATAATGTATTCATTCACTGGCAATGGTTAGAAAGCAACCTGCATCATACTGTATCAGTACTGACTGCCTGATATCCAACTTTTATTTATTTAGTTTTTAAGGTCAACATTGTTGTGTTGGTCTCTCTCTGTGTCTGTGTGTGTGTGTGTGTGTGTGTGTGTGTGTGTGTTTACCCACCACTGTGCAAGTTTTATCTTTCTCCTAAGCATTTTGCTTGAGGCGTCAGGACCTCAATTAAAGAGAACTGCTTGTAGCAGTCATGAGCTTGACACACACACACACACACACACACACACACACACACACACACACACACACACACACACACACACACACACACAGTTCCTCTAAAGTATGAATATTTCACAATATCTAAGTCCTTTTACCTTGGAATGACCTGATTGTCCCACCGTGTGTATGTGTGTGTGTGTCACTTCATTTCCATAGAGGTATGTGGAAGTGCATTCAATCTACTGCTCGAGCAAAGACATGGACACTAATACAGACACAGAGGACTCGGTCCAATGACACAGAATATTCAAAACATTAATGCCCTTTGTTAGTTTTTATATCTCTGTGGTTTAGTGATGCATGGATCTTATATTCACCACAATGTGGGATGAAATATAGCTTATGACACTGATCACACCACATTTCCTTCTGAAACACCCATGGTTTAACTACTTGTATTCCATAAATTATCTTTGATTAAAAAAGGGATTTTTGATGTAAAGGGCTTATTATAAATCACAATCACCTGCAGAGATTCCTCTGCAGGTCTTCAAATGTGCATTGCATCAATTAGTAATCATCATAATTATCTTAAAGTGCATTTTACTTTACATTCCACTGGGCTGAGTTCACTGCAAGGTTCAGTGGATTGCTTTACAGCATATAACAAGAGGGCACTGTTGTTCTAGCACCATCAGAGCTGAAGCCGTCAGAATATCTCACATTTTCATAATAAAAAAAAAACAAAAAACAACCATCTTAATTCAACTTCAATCTATGATCAGCGTTAAAGGGTGCATGTGTGGCTTTGCAAGCTCACTTGTTTTTGTTTTGTTTTCCAAAAGCAGCTACATCATAGGTGTTTTATACAGCTGTCACCTACTTTAATAGCTACAGTGAGTTAGTTTGCACACAAACCGCACAGCCGCACACACAGGTAAAATGAGAGCAATAGGGGAATTGCTTTTTCTCGCTTTTTCTGTCTCTCTTTCTCCGTGGTCATTAAGAGGCCCAGTTAAAAGTGTCTCAGTAAAAAATGCTACACACATTCTGTGTGCATTAATCACATGCGGCAGCCTCTCTCTTAGTTCTCAGCCCTGCATCAATTACCAGGCTTTTTAAACAAATTCCCCTCACCGAGGTAAGTCGCAGCACACGTTAAAGAGCCAGGCAGGCAGTAACGGAACATACACAGAGGAAGGCAGTCAGTGTATTAGAGCTGCTGTGTCTATGACAGATGATTTTCCTTATCTTTCTATAGAGAAGGAAAATCCTACAAAACGAGAGTATTGTCACTGGTCTTCACTTCATCTACAGGGATGTGTTACTTCAGGTGTGTTATTAAGATGTTGGGCAAGAGTTAAGGTCACATTGGTGGGGCAAACAGTTAGTCTAAATTAATTAAAATAATAATAATAAAATCCCTAAACACTACCCCGCATGGGATGACAGGCAGGAGAGAGGAATGAGGTGAATCCAAGGGACTAAAATGTCCCTCACCGCATGTTGCTTGCTAATTTTAAAAACAATAAAGACAGAAAGGGACATTGTCTTGACAGACTCATTCTTTTCTCTGTTTTACCCATATTGTCTTTTTAAATGCTTCCTTTTATTCCCCCTCTCCCTCACTACACTGTCCCCTCTCAACCCTCTTCTTCCTCTGCGTCCTCTCTCGCTCCCTCTCTTTACCCTGTGCTTGCCAAACACCTCTCTCTTGTGTTCACATGAAAGACAATTAGACCCAGCGACATCAAACCCTGCAATGACAGTTAGTGTCCACACACACAGAGGCACAATCCACCTCTCCTCTGCTAGACAGCTTTCTATTCTCTCCTAGAGAGGAAGGAGAACCCACAGAGAGGAGAGGAGAGGAGAGAAGAGGAGATTTGTGCATCTCTATGAAGAATTTACGTAAATTAAACCTTAAACCTTCATTTTAAAGTCCAGCTCCAAGTAAAGACTGAGCCCCTTTTACTAGCTGGTGTGGCTACTACCCTGGCAGTATCCCTTCATGCCCCCTGCCACTGGTGAATTTTCTACTTTACCCAATCTCTCTTAGCTTTATTGAGTGCCATAAATGAACAACACTCACAAAATAACAAGAAAGATAATATTCTTACATTTATTTTTCTTACCGAACAGAAAAATAAAACCATAAGCCTTCTGAACTAAAGTTTCTTTTTTTCACCAAAGCAAGACTAAGGTTAGCTTAATTGCCTTGTTAAGTCGGGGTAAAAGACACTCACCGAAACCATCTGGTTTGTCTCGTCAGTCATCTAGTTAGTTAGTTCTCTGTTCCAACCATCACCAATTCTGATTTGGTCGAGTTAGATGTGAAAGTATGCTGTTTTCCCCTGCTGTCTCTCTCTCTGCTGTTGCGGCCATTTACAGTCCTGTAACGTTATCCCAACCCCTCACTACTTGGTATCTCAGTATCTGTCAGCTAAACTGCCTTTTCCACCAGACCAGAGACTGACCTCTGGTGGCGCTTGTTTTGCACTACATACAATGAGTTTAATAGAAAGAGGAAGGTTTGTATTTTTGACGGTACCCTGGTATACCCTAATACCGCGATACTGCCCAAGCCTAATGGAAACATGTTTTGACAAAAAAACGCAGGTCTCAATCAAACATCTGATCTGGTTGCAATTGACGATGTGAAGCCGATCGTTCTTTGGATCTGAGTTATAAAACCTGTTAAAGCCCACCTGCTTGAGCTAGTTTTAAGCCACTTGGCATCATGCATCAAAATATAAACGTTTAAACTTTTGTCAATATGGACATGCTACATATCGTTTGCTTGGTTAGAGTTTCCCAATTCCATCATTCACTTCACTTTATAGAAACTAAAGTATAATTCAATCAAATTTACCAGCATGGTAAACAAGAGAAACGAAAAAAGAGTGGTGACTCCCTACCTCTGAAGAGGTCATAAAGTCCGAGTCCAAGTCTGTAAGGTACACAGATCAAAAGAATTTAGATCAATTGTTTTTCATTAACAATTTTTTCAAGTAGTAAATATTGTTTTAAGAGAATTAACAGGTGGATCAGTAAGCCAGATGCCATAAATCCTCAAGTGCCATTAAATAAATCGTAACTCTCTCTCTCTCTCTGTGCATGAAGTTGGCCTTGATGCAAGTAACATTGATACTTCTTCAGACATAAGTTTTCTTGCAATCCCCTAGATCGTTTTATCGTCCAGCCCCAATATCAATCTTTACTGTTGCTTTGAGCTTTTCAACTTTTTTGGTGGATTTAAAAAACACAGTCTGTAGAAATTTTCTGCGCAGGTGCACTGAAAGTGTTGAGTCGCTGACCAACGTTCTTGGTTCGAGTGTGGTTGAGGACCCTTTTTCAGGTTGTGTCTCTCCATCCATCTCTCCTCTGACATCCCGTCATCTTTCCAATATGTCTCTAATAAAGGCATAAAGATGACAAATTATACTTTTAAAAAGTATCCATTTAAAAAATTCTATATTAATAAAATGAGAGATTAAGTTAGTGAATGAATGAGCAAAGAGCTCACCTCTTAACGGAGTAATCAGGCTATTGATTAAGTCAGCTTTTCTCATAGAATTGACCATTTCTTATAGATTATCAATACTCAGGCCACTTAGGCCATTTAGAGGTGACTGTGTAGCAAGAGCACTGTTGGTACTAATGAGCATGGAATTGAGTCACATTTAGTGGAAAGTACATCTGTGTGTGTGTGTGTGTGTGTGTGTGTGTGTGTGTGTGTGTGTGTGTGTGTGTATTTCAAGTGCTGCAATCATGTATTTTGAGTAGATAAAAAGTGATCACGAATTGATTTGGGTAAATTCTTGTCTTGTTCTCACATTAATGGTGAAAGAAAATGAATGTTTATTTCTTTGTGATTATCATGCCAGAGCAGATTTGATAATTAATCAAATGTGACACTCAGAAAGACAGGGAGAAATAAAAAGGTTAGCGGGCACACACACATGCACTCTCACAAACACACACACTCACACACACAGCTGAGTGGTGGGAAGGGAAGGGAAACCCGAGCTGGACCAGGAGTGGGATAACAGGAGTCCAGGAATAGTGGCAATCGATGGATGGATAGATGGGTAGATGGATGGATAGAGGGAGGGAGGAGGCTGGGTGGTGAGTGGGGAGAGTTGAAGGGAGAGATGAGTGGTCTCCTGGGTGGAGTGGTGATAGTCTTGCTGAGTGTCTGTGAGACCAAATCCTTTCCAAACTGAGGGGAGAAAGGTAGGAGGAGAGGAAGAACAGAAGAGAAAGGAGAGGAAAAGAGACAGGTAGGGGAGCTAAGAGAGAAGAGGAGAGGTTTGGCTTTCAAAGTCCCTTTATTGAACCATTGCAGGGAGATACCAGATCGCTGTCACATCTACAAACCAACAAAGCCTGTCATCCAAACACAGAAACGTGTTTCTCTGATCAGAAATTAACAAGCAACCCCTCTCAACAGCCCATATGTGAATGAAAACCCGCATATTGTCCACCATCTGATAATAAATGTATTCCACCCTCAGTCAGGCCTTTAGCAGTCCCTCCAGAACTGACACCAGCTTCACACACACAGTAAAACAGACGAGCAAAACAGTGCAATGATGATGACGACAGAGGAATAAACTGATTTTAGAAAGTGTGGATGAATGTATAAAGAGAGGGCAAGGGAGGAAGACATAAGAGGTTAGAGTCTGGAAGACAAGAGTTGTAGAAAATTGTGCTTGAAAGTGACAGTATTTGTCAGCTTGAAACTATTATCCAACAAAGCCCTCCAGCTGGTCAAAAACATTATTTAGGATTCCCCACAGCGTTTAGATTATTGCACTGCAATGACATTTTTATGAAATATCCGCTAATATTAGGCTTATCAAACTTCAAAACAAGACAAGCTGTGGCACATCACTCAGCAAGGGCCATGTATTTCATGAGTAGGGCAATGGTTTAAGCTGTCATCTAGTCACTACATTGATAATGAGATAAGATTTGACTGATAGGACACATCGTATTTCCATTTTTCAGTAATTAATCAGCAACACTTACTACCTTTAATCAGCCTTGTTACCACCTCTGCTGACCAAGAAACCCTTTAATTTGTACCCAGTACCTGCAATAACGTAACAACTGAATTGTAACAATGTTTCTCAAAATAGTGTATCACAATAAATATTGGGGGTGGGACATGATATACATATGGGAATATATATATATTTATATGTATTGTTATTTTTATTAACACATGCAGGTGCTTTAACCAGATTCCCCTGCCAATTTGACTTACCAGAGTCATTACTTCATGACTCCTCGTGATGGCGTTTATCAAATGAGTGAGGGTAAAGTGAATGGAAGTTAACTGACTTGCAGTGAAGAAGAAACTCCGGGGAAAAATGGGGGACAATGCAGACAGCAGTGAAAAAAACATCATTGAAGTTGAAAGTTTGGGCGCACTTTGGGTTTATATGGGGAAGGCAAATTAAATCAAGATTGCAATATATGCAAGATAAGATTTTCAGTGACAGACAGCTTTGCTAAATTTTTCCAAAAACTGAGTTATTTAATTGATTACTTAAATTCCTTACAAATGTACCCCCTTCCATTTTTCTTTTGTTACATTTATTTTTCTAACGTAGTCAGTGTTTTTTTTTTTAAATTCAATTTACACATTTTATCTTAGTATTCATCAGTATTTGTTTGTCTTCATATTTTAAATACTCCTACACACCACAATTACTGATGGTATTATTTTCCATGCAGAGACAATATGATGTTTTTTGTTATTGGATGAGGGAGGCCCTGAGAATATTCATTTCAGAACAAAAATGGGAAACACTTGTAACTTTATAATTGTATAACGAATAAAAGAATTAATAAAAACACTACAATATGCAAGAACTATCTTGTGAAAGTGAAGTACATGAGCAACACAACACACATGCACAGCCACCTGATTCATCATCATCCTGATCTCACTGTAGAGATGACGGCTAATGCTACCAACTGTAAGTCAGCCTACATTTAATACAGTGTGTGTGTGCATTCGTGTATGTGTATGTTTAAGAGGCAATTAGCTAAGACTCCTTACACTTTTTTGTTCATTGTTACATTTCAGACGTTAAATTTGGTGAAACAGACACCAAAGTGCACTGAATAAATGTATTATTCCTGAGTTTTTTGTCTCTTAATGTATTTTTTTCATTTTTATTTACACAGACATTGTTATGTATTGTAGATGATCATCTTGCAATGAATCAAGAATCGCTGTGTTGTGATACCATCGTGGGCAGTGTATCGTAATAGTATTGCATTGTGAGCTACTGTATCGCGAGTTACAACCCTAACAAATATCAAAGTGAAATCATATTGCTCCCCAAAATGTAAACATAAAAAACTTTGTCTACATTAGATGACATCTTAAAAATTGATATATAAAGGATAAAGCTAAGAAGATGTGTGAAGAGATGACAAAAGAGGTTCTTGTACAGAACTCTGAAGTTCCCAAGTAAAGGTAATTTATTTCATAAGTAGCACAAACAACCAAAACCTAACACACACACACGAACACAATCACAACAACCACAACCACAACCACATGCACGCACGCACGCACACACTCTCATACACACACACACACACACACACACACACACACACACACACACAGCTCAAGAATAGCTGTAAAAACAGGTATTGATGAGAGGGCCTAGTCAATGACCATCAGAGGAAAACAGAGACCGCCATTAGCCAGCCAGTCAATCGCTAAAGCATTCTGGGTAATTCTAGCACACACATACATCCAGACACAGGGATACACACATTGACAGCAAGAGGACACCCCTCAGGGGCATCTTAGGCACATACATACGTACATTCACACAAAAAGTAACGCAGGTATGCAGTTATTCCATCACTGTTTGATCATACTTGTTTTATCATGCTCTGTCACTTCCAGCTTTCTATCCCCTCATTTTCCTCTTCATACTCTCTATATGTGATTTATTCTACCTCTCCTTTTTACCTCCTTTTCACTCTCTCTAGTGTCTCTCTCACACCTCTTGTCTCTCTCTGGGGTAAAGTGGCGGTTGGTTGTTCCTAGGGGGTCTTAACCAACTCTCATTAGTGCAGTGCGGTAGTTTGTGTGTATGTGTTTGTGTGTGTGTATGTGTGTGTGTGTGCACGAGTGGTGGGGATGATTGTGCATTAGCCTGCCAGCTAATCAATGGGAAAAACCACTGAGCCCAGGCCCCTGCTTCTGTTACTATGAGCGCTATTTATAGGAAAACACACATGTCCACATGCACGAAAAATTCACAAATAGCCATATGCTGTCACACACACTGTTGATACAGAAAGTTTGACTTTGTCTTTAAATTCGAACTCAACGACAACATGATGAGATGATGAGATGAGATTTGAGTAAAACTATGACAGCAGGAGAGGGACATGGAAACATGTTTACATGGAACACAATGAGGACTGGCATGCTGTATTCTTAGTTTGAGCAGTACCATTCAACGTGATGTGACAGACTGGGCAGTGGACAACAGCAGTCTCTCAAATTCAGTGACCACAACTAAAAGAAGCATTTTGATTAAAAGACAAGAAACATGTAAATAACTAAGGTTGGGTATCTGTACTCAAATCTTTTAAGGTATTGACTGAAAGAACCAAGTACCAAGTGGTAACAGAAATGATACTTGCCTGGATATTTGTTGTACCCAGATATAGAGAAAATGTCTATTTCTGTGGTTTTGCTTGCAGCCAATCACTGCAAGCGTTCTTCCAATTAATGCAACTGGGCAACTACAGCAGCAGACACAACCCATACAGTCTGTGGTGTGGTGAATAGGAGTGTGGTGTATTTGATAGAGCTGGAAGCTTAGCATGCTAAAATGCCACCAAAACATTCAAATGGCAAAATGGTCCTATGGCATCTGGTGGCATTTTACACGATCGAATGCTTCCATTATATGATGGTATCGAATGAAGTAGAAAAAGAAGGTATCAAATGAAGTACTCCATTGGTGTTGGTATCACTTATTTTTTAAACAATGACCAGCCATATAAAGAACTGAATCCTCTGCCTAAGGCACACACAGCAACACCATTTGTTTTCTATACTTTGTCACTTCTAGTTTGTTGTCCTGGAGATTAACTGCATTCAGTTTTTCTGGTTTTTGTCCCTCATGTCAATGCACAGTGTCAATGGGTGACTGCGAATTACATTGTGCATTCCTAATGTTCAAAGCTATGCTCATATACTCTATACACCATCCTCCACGCCATGCTTTCAAATGTTTTCAAAACAGGCACTCTGGCGGCCCAAAGGTCTAAGAAGTATACCATGTAATTGCAATTTCCCTGATTTGAATCCGAGCAGGGACCTTTGCTGCATTTCACCCTACTTTCTTTTGCTTTCCCTTTCTCTAAACTGTCCAAAAAACCCAAATTCCAAACAATATCATTCAAATGGGTATAAAAGAAATGCTCATTGTCAGTTGCTCATAGTCAAAATTATGTTGGGGCTCCATCTAAATCCAAATAATTACAACAATGTAACTTTTTCTCTTTGACTCCCTCCACTGTCTCACCCTCCCTTTGCCTCTCCCTCTGCCTCCCTCTCCCCCTTATCTGTTTTTCCTAGTGGGAGTGAGACAGATTAACGTCAACGCTGGTTTTACTTATCATACTGTAGCCAGCACAACCCTGCAAGGGATAGAGTGGAAGCAAACTGCATCACCATTCAACACAGGGCGCAAACGCAGTACTACTACAACTGCACAAAACACACGCGCATACTGTACAAAGACACATGAAGAGGCACACTTCACTGATGTACTGCATGTTCATTTGGTGGTTGTCAGTACTGAGAGGGACTGAGCAAAGCCTTCCCAAAATATGAAGACTGAACTTGAGGTTCCTTATCTCGAGATTTAAAAAGCTTATTTGTCTATATAATGTTCAGCATTAGCTAATGTAAGCAATGCAAGTGCAAGTCATCACTGTGCAAACCACTCAGTGTTCACACAGTTCCATAAGCAAGTCCATATGACGGCTTACATGCTATGTTGAAGCAAATGGCTTCACTTTCCACCAAGTTGTGTTACACATAAAAACAGACAGGTTTCAAAGTATCATACGTATATTCTGGTTTCTTTATTCAAGTCTCTTCATGTGTGTATATTTTTGCATGAGTGAGTATGTGATGTGCAGTCGTTGGGCTGGCAAAGAAACCCCCCTGTGTATCGGTGTATGCGAATTTATGTGCACCTATCTTTGTGTATTACTCAGAGGTCCTCCCGCCCTCTGATACACAAACACAAACACACAAACATTCACACACACAAACAGTTAGAGCTTAATGAAGCAGAACTCAGCCTGGTGCCCATTAGCCTGATAATTAATAATTTCTCCCTGCCTCCTAACACACTTATCAACTTGCAGAGGAGGTTGTGTGTGCGTGTATGCCAGCGTATGCGTGTAGGGTATGTGTGTCTGTTTGTGCCTGCCAGTGCTTATGCACTTTGGCTGATAAGAGATGTGGTTGGTAATGACATACGTGTATGTGTACATGTTTGCACATATGATCGTCTCTATGTCACTGCTGTTATGTGAAAACATCAAACTCCAATTAAAATACAATCCTCAGGACTGCTGTATTAGACTGCATTAGCTTTCGCTAGCTGTACCTAATAAACTGACAACTGAGTGTGTAGTAGCCATTTAAAATTCATAAAGCAAGCTAGTGTTTGCCATAGCTGGTAAACGGAACAGTTTTCCCACACATTGTTACCACTGTGTGAAAAAAGTAATGCAGTGAAACATAAAATCAGATCAACTGAAAGTGACCCAAAACAGGGAAAAAGCAATTGATTGTGTCAGAACATAACGTAACGTAACTTGTTCAAGCCGATGGCTGGACATGCACTATGTTAGCAGCAACAAAGGCTTTAAAATACACACACATACACTCAAGCCACTTTCTTGTGTGTGAAATGTTGTGTCAAAGTTGTGTCACAGGATTCAAAAGGCGCTTTACAAGTGTAGGTGGATTTACCGCTCTGTACTTAATGGAAAAAGTTACAATTGGCATTTATTCCCAGAACAAATGACTCTGCAGTAGTCACAAGTATTCATCGGCTCCAGCTCCGATTACCTCCCAAGTGAGCAGTGACAGGAATATGACACACAGGTGGACATAATATCATAATACATAATTTTTTTCCCCTTTTCCAGTGTGTCATTGTATCACGCAAATTCCGTCCGTCTCCGTCCAAGCAGTGTGCGAACATCAAAATAAGTTGGCAAAGGGTTTGAAACTGATATGAAAAGAAGTAACCACTGTAACATTTTCACTGGCCCTTCATGCTGCTTTCCACTGTTTACTAACCCTGTTTTCTGGCACTCTTGTACATCACACACCAGTAAATTAAAAAAAAACAACAAACAAACAGAAAGGTATCTACTGCAGAGCTGTGTACACTGCCAATGGGAAAGGAGTCTACCCCCTTTTTTTAACGGGCTGCCTGCATTTATAAACCTGCGTACACATGCTCCTTTGGTTAAATATATGACATCACCCCTCTATGTCTGCTGTAGTGTCAGTATTTCAAGGGAAAGAGAAACAGACAGACAGAGAAAACCTCAAGATTGCAAATTGTGTACCATGATGTTATGGACAGGAATCCATTCTGCGTCCTCTTCTTCTTCTTCTTCGTCTGCTTGCTGTGTCACTTATTCTTACTGCTGTGATCTAGATATTGTTGGAAACAGAGAGAAAGAGCAAGAGAGATACACAGACAGAGACAGAGGGGGAGAAAAGCAAAAAAGGAGAGAAAATTAGCAAAAAAAAAAGGTCAAACAGCAATGCTTAAGAAATTAAAGGTCTTACTCCTTTCTCACATTCAGCCAACTTCATTCCTCCTTTCTCTCCTTTATTTCTCTTCTTTTTTTCATTGCTTCATGTTCTCCCTTATCCCCTTCACTGCACTCACTCTACCTCCATCCCCTCCTTCACCTCCCTTCTCTCTATCTCTGTGAATAGAACATCAAAAGCCTCTGAGTTAGATGGGGAGTGACAGTGTTTGCTATTGGTATGCAGGCAGACATGTCTGCTCCAAAGTGTTAGTCTAAAGGCCTCGGCTAAGTGTTTGTCAAGACTTAAAGCCATTGTTCTCGTCTCCTCTCCTCTCAGATCTCAGACCGCTCCCTTTCTCTCTCTCTATCTCCCTCTCTCACTCCACTTTTGTACTTTGATGGAGCATTTTACCGTTGTGTGTGTATGTGTGTATAGGGGGAGACCATTTTGAGACAATGTGTGTGTGTGTGTGTGTGTGTGTGTGTGTGTGTGTGTGTGTGTGTGTGTGTGTGTGTGTGTGTGTGTGAGAGAGGCTGTGCTGAGAGGATGTGTTTACTTTTATGGCTGTATGTTTATATATGCAGCTATTTTACCAATAAGCAAAACCCATCCACTTGTTGCAATTGAGGAAGACTGGATTCTAACAAAGATACAGTCCAAGTCTTTCATATTTTGTTTTAACTCCACTGACGATCTAGATTTCATGCTGTGGTTGCAGTGTGACTGTATATAAACTGCCTATCTTTGAGTTTTGTGAGCATACTGCTATCAAAAAAAGAAGTTTAAAACGTGTCAAACGTGTCAGAACCATGCATCAAATGTGTCTGGCTGTCATCAACATTAAATAATCAACACAGTGCAAAAAGGCTTTCTGTCAGTGCTTTCCCATGATCACGTATGCGAGCATTGACCTTTTAACGGCAGAATACGTATCATGTCTTTGGGTTGAGGTAAGGCTTTTAAAAAACACAATACGGTCTAAATTTCATAGATCTCTAAATTTCATAGATCTCAATCTTTATCAGATGCAGAATTTCCTGCAAGAAACTAATACATCGATACATAAGAAAACACCAGTTCAATAATTTAATTCATCTGTCAGATGATGGCCAGCAAATCCAACAGCTGCAAGGAAGACCAGGTCATTACTGTCCTTCATTCATCCTCCACTGGAATGAAGGACTTCCAGTCTCTGCTAAGCGGACCAAAGTTGTATCTGCGGCGTACAAAGAGTTTCAAAAGCAGCAGCACTATGTTTACTCTTACGCAAAGCCACATACATAGTGGTTTGCTGGGTCATTCAACCAAAGAAGAAAACATAAGCTAAATGAATGACGAGAAACACCAACACATCTCACTCCCAACTCATCAAATACTGATGCTTCGCAAGTGGCCCTACACGCTAAACTATGACCCTCTAGGCTGCCCCCCCAGTCAGTTTTGGACGCTAAGGAACAGCATGTCAATTTACGCCCATGACATGCATTGTGTCTCTTCAAAATAAACTTCCCTTTTCACTGGAAATGTAAGGTTTTTGCTCATGATATGCATGCAGTCTGTTTTTCTTTAATGAGTGTGCAGCCAAAAGAGAAAGAGAGGGAGCACGTGTGTGACGGTGACAGTGAGGCTGCAGCAACCAGAGAGTATGAAGTTAAATGTAGCAGTACAATGTACAGTTTAGGCTAATTGTCATTGAATAAATGCTTCAGCCAACCTCCAGAGTTTTGCTTGCCATCTGATGATTAAAATGAAGGAAATTAGCAAACCAAGTTAGTCTCACAATGGAAACTGACTTGGCTCCTTTAATGCTATTTTCATTGTAGTGACAATCTCAGTGTACTTCAAATTGTTAAAAAGGTAACATATTCAATTTCAAGTTCAAGTTTGCCTTTGCAATAAAAAAACAAAACTTTTTTTTTTCCAGGTCTTGACCATTGTTTTGTGCTTTAGTTTGACAAAAAGTAAATCTTCAGGCGCTCGTACCATTTTAAGAGCATTGTTTTGGGAAGAGTATCAGAAAAAACGTAGATGATACCCAACCGTATTCACTTCCCCTCCCACCTGCTGCCGGGTGTGTCTAATACTGCTGCTAAAAGTGCCTCGATGTGTCGGTATCTGACACTGGTGACTACTGACAATACGTCAGTATTTGACAAGTTGGGACTGAGGCTGGGTTGACAATGCAGCAGGCTGACTCTTTAGTTATGTTAGTAAAACACCATAAAACAATAAAATTAGGTCATTTTGAATTTGTTACTTTTTTATTCACTCTCCTGTTTTCCATCTTCCTCTTGACTCTCACCCTCCTCCCTGTTTCAATCTCTCCCATCTTCTCTTGCATGCTTCCCTCTGCCTCACTGTTAAACTTGGAGTGTGTGTGTGTGTGTGTGTGTGTGTGTGTGTGTGTGTGTGCGTGTGTGTGTGTGTGCGTGTGTGTGTGTGTAAACACTACGTTCCTAACAGGGTTACACTCAAGGCCTGGAAACAAAAAGCAGCTCATTCTTTGAAGTCCAACCCAGCGTTCTATAGGGTGGAACTGTTAATCACTGATAACCCTGCAGCATCTCATCTCTCCCTCTCTCTCCCTGTGTCTCACTCCCACTCTTCCATTGTTGCACTCTTCTCTCTCTCTGCCTCTTCACCTCGTACCTCTCTCCTTTCTTATTGTCTGACTGGTATTTCTCTTCTCTCTGTCTTTTTCCTCTCTCTCTCTTCTCATTCAGTTCATTTTCACAAGAGAGTTAGCATGTTGTAGTGGTGTTTGGCTGATCACCACTAGTGTGTGTGTGTGTGTTGTGCTGGTAGGTGCTGTCAGTGGTGTGGCAGTGAGCCTAGTGGTGCCAGTAAAGCAGATTATGAGTTGATTTTGGCGAAGGAGGCTGGTAATTCCTTTAAACCAACAAAGCCGTTCCATTAGCCCCCCGCTGGTGTTCTGAAAACAGACACTGTAACGCTCCCAAAACAACAGAGAAAGCATGGTTAAACATCCCTGCTCATTCACTGTACCATCTCAAACCATGTCAACTTACAAGTAAGCACACTTGCTTATTTAACATGAAACCTATACTGTACACACACACAGAGGGTCACACATTGAAAATTTGCTTCCAAAAACAGACGCACATGCAGCACATAAACACATACTGAAACATCTGAAAACACGGAAACACATTTATTCAAATCATTACAGACATACACTCTCAGTTAGATCTGAATGCTTCAACCACCAACCAGCGGCGGAATTACTGTATTTGTTTAATAGATGAAAAATAGGTCCATGTGTTGGGGCTGTAATGGTTCATGTTTTTGTGCTGAACAGTCATGGTCCAGGGGTTATGGTGCGGTGCATGCAGTTTCACACAGAATGTGTTTTGTAGATTGATGATTAACGCTGCACCAAAGTTCATAAGCACAAGTTTGATCTACAATGATAAGGCCATATGGTTTTCTTTGTTGACTACCTTTGGTTGCTTCGTTGCCTATGACATCATCCATCAGTGCACTGTCCAGATGGAGGGCAGGCAACTGGAAGAAAAGACTACCAACACTGCACAAATGCCTGTGATTTGTGCTGTTTACAGCTGTTCCAATTGATCAAATTGGGAAAAAACAAAGGTCACTTCAGGTCCTAAAAATAGTAGGATGTAAAGGGGAGAAGTAAAAAAAAAAAAAAAGTCATTGAGAAACAGCAGCAGATGGGATCAAACACCTCTGTCTTCCGTACGAAGAAGTGGAGTCAAATAATGTCACAAGCCCCTTTTACACTGCCAGATTTTCCGCGAATGTTGGGCTGTTTTGCCAGCAAGCTGCGAGCGTTTAGACACACAGAGCCGGATTGGCGAGTTGATCCGAGGTGCCCAATTTTCCGTCTCGTAGGGTAGTCATATTGGCGGAACGGTTTTGGTCTAAACAGAGTGAGATGGCTTTCTGCCTCAGGAGGGTCTGTTGATGACCTGTGGGAGGGGCTGTTGATGACGTCGCACATTCGACCCACTGGCATGGACTTCAAACCAGGAAACAGCTGACTGCAGGAATGAGTATCTAGCAGCACTAAGGAGATGCAAAGCAGAAGATGAGCAACTGGGGAGATAGAGAATTGCGAGCCCTCCTTGCCCTCGCTAACGAGAAGGCCATTAACCGTCAGATGACGGGAACCGTGAAGGACGGGCCGATGTACGAGAGACTCACCCAAGGACTGACCAGCAGCGGCTTTCCTCGGTACGTCACTGTTTACGTCACACGCTGAGCTACACGTTCTGTTACTTGCTCATGCCCCCCATTGCCCCGAAAAAGGCGCATTCTGTATAAACAAAAGTAGGCAGGTGGCATTTTGCTGCACTCCCCGATTTTGTTGTTATACTGCCAATGCGGAAAGAAGATGGATTGGGCTTTCCTGCAAATTTGCACAATTCCTATGTAAAAGGGGCTAAAGTAAACATGTCTCAGGTTGGATGCAATTACAATGTCCTGTGACAATCTCCATGCTTATAGCATCAACCTAGATTTTTAACAGTGTTTCACCAGAACTCTGGGAGGGGTCAACCTAGCTAATGTTAGCTTATGTTAGTTAGTAATGTTAGCCTGACAGCAGTGCATCCATGTACAGAGTTGGAATATAAAACACAGTTATACTCAAGCACATTTACTCACTCAGCCAAAACAAGACAGCAGTGATTTGAGTCGTGGACCCAACTGCACACACAATAGTTATGGTCCATTAGTTTCCTGGACACTTCCATAGGCTCGTCATGTAACATTTGTAACATTTGGAGGTCTAGAGGACGAGGTAATTTGTAATGACGATTATGTCAGCTCTGGGCCAATTTTTTTCATTTTGTATGGATCACATCCAACATGAGTTTTAATTTCCTGACAATACCTGCTGCCTACAGGTTCATCCAACCCTTTCATGTACTCATTTCCCTCTATATCCAATCCATGCATTATGTGGATTTATCACTTCCTGCCCGCCATCTGATTTTTTGCATGTCGTAACAGTCAGGTGATAGTTAAGAAGCTGTACTAAGATCAGCAAAATTAGCCTGTTCATATAAGCAAAAGTGTTCTGATTCACTGTGATAGTAAAAATATTACCAGCTTTAAAGATTAAAGTTCATGTTTCAGTGGACTCAGTGGTACAGATGGAGAGAAGTGGGCATGATGGGACACATACAGTAGAGCAGGCAAACTGGCAAACAGACAGACTAACAGACAGAGTGGCAAGCAGACAAGCAGACAGTAGATTTGGGCTCTATGACCTGCTGCTATGGGATACACACAGAGACACACACAAACACATACACACACCAGTTGGGATATCCAGACCTGCCACTGAACAGGATTACCTCTGTCATGGGAGGACTGGTATCCCCTCATCAGCAGCCATACACACACACACACACACACACACACACACACACACACACACACACACACACACACACACACACACATCATAATGGTTCACTGGGCAAGCTGATAAGAATGTGCGTGAATGTGTGTGTGCGCGTGTGTGTATTTGTGCATGTATGTGTGTGTTGAGAAGTCTCTGATGGCAAGGATTAGGGACTCTTGACTCTCACAGTCTCTCAGCGAAGAACCAACCAGCACAAAAACATGCTCAGACAAACAGACACACACACACACACACACTCACAGAAGCGGTGGTACAGTACAGAGTGCTGCTTTGGATTTCACTTTAGTGCTTGCTACAGCACATATTTGACTCTAAAAAGTATTGTATTCAGTAAAATCCAGTTGATTTGTTAAGCAGTGTGGGACACAAGTACTGCTTTCTTTTTGACAATACTGAGGAAAAAAATGTTGTAGCACAACAACAATGTCATGTTCCCTTAACATTTTTATTTAAATTACCTTTTTTGATTTATTTACGCACTATGCCAGCTTGTTAAATTAGTGTTGTATTGTTTGCATGCTACATTTGAAAGACACAAAAATGCATGTGAGGACATTTTGGACGTACAGCCTCTTTAGGATCCTATTTTTTCTTTTGACATAGGACCAAAAAATAAAGATGGGGTAAAGAATAGAAAGCATAGAATTTAAAAAGGCATCTAAATTAATCAATCATGTCCTGAAAATTATTTGATTGAAGTGATAAATCTTTCTCTACATGTTAAGCTTCTTCATCAGTGGACATTAAAACATTCTTGCGACTTAACTTAAAAATAACCTGCATATACATGGGGAGACACTTGAATGACCTACAGGGCTGGTTGGTCAACAAATACAATAAACAACTGATTACATAGAGTATATGCAACCCTTTTGAACTCTTAGTTAAGCTCCTTTTCCACTGGACAAAAAACACCTGCAAACATCTGGCTTTTGTGTTTAATGGGAACAGGTTACACTTCACATTTACTCTAGGGACAAATGACTCTGCAGTGGTCATGGGTAATTATTAGCTTCAGCTCTGACTGTCTGTGATTGGCAGTGATAGAAATTTTCAGCCCTTTTCTGGCATGGTGCAATGACTTGCTGCCATAAAAAACTGCCCGCCTCTGTCCAAGCAGTGCTCGAACATTGTTCAAAATTAGTCTGCGCTGAGTTTGAAAGAGAGACTGAATAAGTAAGATCATTACAAAAAGCAATTCCTGCTAAATTTTCAAGGGCCTAAATGCTGCTCTCTACTGTTTACTAACCAGTTCCCTGTGTGTCTGTAACACTAAATGTAAAACACAAGTGAAAAAAACAGAGAGGCACACTGGTGTCCTGCAGAGTCATGTTCATGATTCTTGTCTACTGACAATGGGATAGGAGTCTATTGACTATATTCAGCAGGGTCTCCCGTCTTTTAAAAACCTGCATATGCGGGCTAATTTTGGTAGAAAAAAAATTTAGCTGTTTAAGAGACAAATAGATGGCTTTAATATCATAAATCTAAATTTAAAATGATCATGTTATCCAAATTCGCAGGGATACAGTGTGTGGTAAGCATCTAGATTCCGGTGAACAACCCTCAGCAGAGGCACAGAAAATGAGCGAGGAATGAATTCAATGGTAGAAAATATAGAAATGGGAATACCATGTCAGAATGAGAGGGAAAGAGAGCAAGCGAGAACAAGATGAATGTTAGAGAAAGAGAGAAGGAGCACTTAACCCCTGGTTAGTGGGGTCACATCCCTGTGGTAGTGGGGGAAGAAGGTCCACACACACACTCCCACACTCACACAGATGGAAATACAGACACACATGGAGGCACACGTGCATATACACAAAATCATTTTCACGCATACTGTGCATCTCCATGCAGACACTTCTCAGCCGTTTCAATTCCTGAGGGAAACATCTGGACCCAGGGTGATCTCTCACCCTAAAAACCCCTCAGTCTCCCTCCCTCTCTGTCTCACATACACACACACACATACACACACACACACGCAAAGATCCCAGACTATGCACACACATACACACAAGGGACTTGGCCCTTAAAAAACACTGGCAAAAACTATTTTATAACACTTTCATCTCCCAAACTGCCTGCTTTTCTTTTAAAATGTACCAATACTTTCATAGCTGTGTGTGTAGTTCCATAAAATGTAGAGACAAGAGACAATGAGGCACAAGAGAGAGGAGAAAAGACAGACAGAAGAAACACAGAAATAGAGATGGACGGGGAGGAAAAAAAGACAGAAAAAATGAACCAGACGGAAGGAAAAAGAAAAACAGACAGATACACAGAGAGCAGAAAGAGAGAGCAAGTGAGTGCAACTCAGAGAGAGAGAGCATCAATTATTTAGTGAAGGTAACGTGAAGCTTCCTTGGATCAGGCAAACTGCTGGCTTTTCCCCAGAGAAAAGAGAGAATGAATTAGGGTGAATTTATTAGAGACCGTGTGTGTGTGTGTGTGTGTGTGTGTGTGTGTGTGTGTGTTAGAATACAGTCCAGGCATCCACCCTGGTTTCTGCTGTTGTGTGGGTACGTAGCCAAACCACACACACACACGCACACACACTCGGTCTCTCTCTCTCTCTCTTTCGGTCTTTCTCTCTCTCTCTCTCTGACACACACACACACACACACACACACACACACACACACACACACACACAAACAGATCCTGAGAATCCCAAGCCTGTTTCCAGGTTCATTAATAAAACAGCAGCTCTTTATATGTGCTCTTCCCCTCGCTGTCTTGCCTTTCATCCTCTGTTTGTTCACACACACAGTGGGATTTGACTGTGTGTGTGTGTGTGTGTGTGTGTGTGTGTGTGTGTAAACTCCAACTGGGATTAGGGGATGGCCCGCCTGTTTGTTCATCAGTCAGACAATAGTCGACCCCACTGTGGTACATATAAAAATCTGATCTCTCTTTCATCATGGGTAAAGGGGAACACCACTCCATTCAAGCTTTTTTGGGCTATTCTAGGTTACAACTTCTCCTTAATTCAGAACTCTGGTTCAATGTTTTACCTCTGATGTATTCATCTCTAAAATAATATATATCGAATTTGAGTATAAAACTATGGTTTTTCCTGAAATAAGCAACAACATAAACCAACGACATTAAAGCAAAATTCACTTTTAGAGAACCAAGAACTAGTACAGAACTTGCAGTGGGATTGCTGACTGCTCAAAGACTGATACTGATTTGTACTGCTTGATGAACAGCTGTGTACTAAACTGCATTGCTGGCTTAGCCTCACAGGGACGAGCAGCTGATGAGTATACAGAGTTGGTATAGTAGAAAAGGGTGCAAAATTTAGTTTCAGAGTTGTCAAAGACCTGGGCTGCAGCCTCAGGAAACTCAACTCCAGGTAGAGACACAAGGACGACAGAAATATTGGATATGAATATTATTGTTATACTATCATACTGTGGTGTGTTCGACTCCTTCAGGCTGTTTGTTGTTAGACGAAACCCTGGGGAAGAGTTCCTAAAGCTGTCCGACAATTTGAAAGTAACAATGTTGACCTATGAGTACAACACAGAGCCCTACAGTCTGAGCTGGGACAGAACAGTGCCCACACACCATCCTTACTTGTGATCTGCTCCTTTCATACTTTAATTTGTTACCAGTTAACCTGTTTACCTGTGAAATGGTACAAACAGGTATTTTTTGAGCATTCCACAGCTTTCCCACTGTTTTGTTGCTCACACACACACCGACTGGTAATTTTCTCAATAACGTTATTTCTGATGCACATGCACTCGCTTTTTTTTTTCCATCTTTCCTGCCATCATCTGCTCATCTTATTACAATAACTGGTTCAGCTATAATAGTATGCAAAGACACATTTAACAATCTGTGACACACGGACAATATAACTTAGCGATACTTTGCCAACTTAAATGCCTGGTGAACAAGCACATTACCTGACTTTAGGCTAACGTTATCAAGCTCAAATATTCTCCCAAGTCACAATTTTAACTATCCACATCCACACCAGTCCGTTTACCTTTGCAACTGTCTGTCAAATTGCACCAGTGTACACTGATGTCAAAATGCGTACTTCCAGTTGTTCCCAGCACAGAGCTCACACTCTGATAGCAGCCGTCTCCTACTGTTTCATAATAAAGAGAGAGTACGGCAATGAGGAAATTATACAATAAGCAAAGCAAAACCCTGTGTGTAGCTCTACAATGAAATAAGACTTCCTCATTTTAAATAGTAATAGTACTCTCATTACAGTAACTACTATAACTGGACAGAATTTCAGTGTCGAGGGCTGTGAGATTTATGACAACTTCAGTAACATCTATCTTACATTTAACACAGGGCTGTGCTTGCTGACTAAAGGAGCTCCCCGTGTTACTCTTTCTTTGCCTCCCTCTTTCTCTCATACATACAAACACACAACGTAAACATTTTAACAGCTCTGGACCAGAGAGGGATCATTCCGGTTTACTGAGATGAAAAACGTGAGTCAGAGCAACACTTTCCTGGGTATTCTCCCTCTGTCAGCCTCTCCGTCTCCATGTCAGGCTGTCAGTGTTTCTATCTCACCTTTCCTCCTTTTCTCTGACATAACTTTACTCTTGCATCATAGATCTATATTTCTGTTACACCATCTGGATGTCTCACTCTCTGTCAATCCTAATTTTATGTTGTTGTTGTTTGTTTTTTATTATTTCTTCTGCTATACAGAAGTCTCAGTGAAGCAAATTCTTAAATTCTGTCTTTTTGTCAATTTATTGTCATTTATTGGACTTTCATGGCTTGGTCAAACATGCTTGTCTTCCTGAGGTAGGGATCCTTAAGTCATTTTATTGATTTCTAATTGAATTTCTATATTAAATTAAATTATAAGGAGCCCTGAACAACAAAGTCTCAGGATGCATACATCTTACATGCTCTCAACTATTTAAAAATACACAAATATTAAAATATTCTTCAGTTTAAACTGATTTGAAATAATTCAAAAGTCACAGCGAATAAGCACAACCGCTTCTGTCTTATACACCAGCAGGGGGCGATAGCAAAATGCACAGTCACTCCAATTTATGCTCTTTTGCCTGATCAGTACTGTCTTGGCCTCTTTGTTAATGCAAAACAAGGGAAACCAGCTAACTGTGCCGCACAAATACTCATGACACCATGTATAAAGTAATGTGTGGGTAATGAAAACTTGAGGCTGTAAATCTATATTATCATTACATTATCAGAGAGAGTCCTATGTTTGGTAACACTGAAGAAAATTTTGATAAACGAACACATAATGAGGAAAACCACTCTGGGGATCAGCTGTTTCTCAAACTTCGCAACTCTATAGTGTAGTTTAGGATTGTGCTACATGGGTGCGCTGGAAATAATCTGAACAAATAACGATCTACCTCTGATTCAACTAGGGAGACACCGATTGTGAAATTCTGGACCAATAACGACTCTGATGTTTAAAACAACTATTTGGCTGAGAGCCGATACCAATGTTTTATGTTGCTATTTTGTTTTTGTTGTTATTTATTCCCTCTTTTGTTCCACGGAAGAGAAATCTACGCTACAAAAAATAAACCCTTCGTTACACTTCCTTGCATGAGCACAGATCCACTCATATAAATTTATGAAACAACCTTTAACCTTCTTTAACATGAAAAAGATAACAAAAAAAAAACCCTGCTTCAAAGGCCTGTTTTAATCTATATATAATAATTCTCTCCCAAATATCTATTTTATATTGCTTTACAATTATCAATATTTTTCTCCTTCAAACAACTGTATCTACTCAAGTTCGTTGCAAAAAAATAAATTTTACAAGATGACATTTAACACATCATGAGAACGTAGTACTTAACCCAGTACTTAACTTTACAAAACAGAGTTTGAACACATCATAATGTAACTCAATGCAACCTTTGTAAGCTCTACGTTGTGACCACACGCTGCTAAAAGGTACAGTTAACGCACTGTCCTCCTGCCCATGTCACCATGGATTTGTTGTTCACAATGTGGCATTATCAGGGAATCAGTAGGGTGCATCTTCTAATGCATTCAGAGTGATTTTACTGTGTCCTTATGTCCTGAGGGAAGTCTGGGGAGGATCTCTGTTTGTCCCAAACATTTTTTCTATTGTTCTTAGGACCATGGGATGCTGACTGCTACTAGCAATCTCATCATACAATGGCGAAATCACCAAGTCTATTTGCCAAACAGGCATTGTATTCTTGTTGTACCTGCTCTTTAATTAAAGTTTGTGGTGGCTAGTCTTGAACCCTGCATTTTAGCCTGCGTAACATTACTGTCACGTTACTGTCAAAACTGCCTTGATGAATGTCATCTTACTTGCGATCAAGCCAACACTAATAAATCGGTGCATCTCTAGATTCCACATTATTTTTGAATAGGTGACAGTCCAACTGATCATTCAGCTCCCAACAATTACTTTGCTGAGGTAACAGAAACCTTTAATAACTGTATCATCTTCTATAAATATGTCAGGTCTGTTCAGCCACTCTGGCTATTGTTGGCCAAGCACGGTTCTGATTTTCTCCTGTTTATTTCACATCACGCATCTGATAGATTATGCATCGCTTTCTGCATATCAGAGGATTTTTCTAGATGGACAGACTATGGATCAAACATGTTGACGTTCAGTTGAAATAGATACATGTCCAAAATGGAAATGGAAATAAAATCAAAAACTGTCATTTAACAGACCTGTCCGTAAAATATTTCTATTTTGTCTCTTCTTGATTTCTTCTTTCTTTCAGTGCCTATCTCAGTTAGTTGTCTCCTTCTTTGGACCCCTCTTGCCTGTTTGGACTCTGAATTTTCCTCTTTCTTTCTGACTTGTCGTTTTTACAATCCCCTACAAACCAAATGTCTTTCTCTTTATTTGTCTATTTATTCCCCCTCTGTATGTTTTGCGTGTGTGTATATAACTGTATTTGGAGCATCAGCTGAATAGCAAATACTAAATTGTATGTGAGGTATGTAAGCCTCATGTAGAAATGTGTACGTTTGTGTGTCTGTGTGTGCTTTTGTGTTAGTGTGAATTAGCGATTGTCTTAAGTCTGTGAATACATATGGCTGACTCAGTGATTCTGTCTACAACACAGCAGCTGCATCTTATCTGCACTGCTGTGACGTGTGTGTGTGTGTGTGTGTGTGTGTGTGTGTGTGTGTGTGTGTGTGTGTGTGCTCGCGCATGGTATCTGGAATAGGAATCTTAACAGTTTTCCACATTAGAGAAGGGGAAACGTCAGAATGCTATTGTAAGAGATCCACTTCCTGTCCGATAAGCAAAAATCTCTCTCTCTTCCTCTCAGTCTCTTATAGACACACACACACACACACACACAAACACACACGCAAACACACACACGTACACAGAAATCCTGACAAGCAAAATTTGCTTTCTATTTCTTTCCATTCTCCCTCTTTCTATCTTCTCTCCTTCGCTCTCCATCAGTCTCTGTTTCTCTCTCCTCCTCTAATAAGCAGAGGTTTGCTGCTGAGGGCAGACAGGGCAGCGCACATGAAAGAAAAGAGAAGACAAGCACTCAGAGAGGAAGACAGTAAGAAAAGAGAGCAGTGAGTGTATGAGTGAGAGTGCAGGAGCAAAAGCACAAAACACGAGAGGTAAGATCTTTTTTGTCACTTGAATGTTCATACTGTTAATAAAAACTGAAAAGTACAGCTGTAGAAATCAAACTAGATTATATTTGTGGAATCATTTGGGCCAAGAACTGTAACGGGACATGGTTGTGATTATGATGGATTCCTTTTAAAGCTTTGGACAACTATGAGGACTTTTTTAGTGTTTATCAGATTGAATGCCCCCATATAAGCAACAGGGGTGTAAATCACTAGTTTCCCCATGATACAGTACAATACAGATTCTTTGAACAATGATACAATATTTGCGGATATCACAAAGCCTGCCACAATATGATTTAGATTTGATTCAACTGAGGGCCTGCAATCGAAATGAGATGATATCACATGTCTATTTAACACAGACTGTTACAGAAGAAGCTGCTACGCCCCTTTCTTTTGCTTTTGGCCATAGAAAATAAAAACAACACATAAAACATGTAAATAATGGTAACAGCTGAAGTGTAGTAAAGTTTTTTTATACTGACTTCACTTCACAAACAGCACATGGGATAAGTGAGTCTTCAGGGCTTTTCATTTTATCCCAAACCATCAGCTTATTCCTAAAACTTCAGGGCTATCTGCCTTGAAGACAAGCCCTTCCAAACAGCCATCAAACATGGATAAACAACTTCATTTAACAAAAGTATAATATTCAGCTCGATAACTGCTGTCAAGGCTCATAGACAAAGCAATTATTTTTTGCTAGTGACCCATTTTTAACTTAAGCACTTTTACACTGTATAAATAGCCTAGCTCTTGTGATGATTTTACATGCCCAGACTGGGGAAGCAGCAAAGCAGCAACAGGTTGCCAGTGGCAGTGGGAGAGTTCTCAACATAAATTCAGATCAATTACAGACGGGTCATAAATCAAAGGAAAACACTACAACTGTGTGGAGAAAACACAACCAACCAAGATGCTTCCATACAGGTCAAAAGAGGTCGGTGAATGGTTTGATGAGTGAGACACTTGTACTCTCGTCGATCTACATTTTAATAAATAATAAAACAAACTGGATGAGCCTCAGTTGTTCTTACTTGAATATAGTATAAGTTCAATTACAACACAAATCTGATCCCAGAGGCTTGTGGCACAGCAGGTGTGCATGAACAGGGACATACCAAAAACAGAACAGAGCAATCATCCAGCCTTATAGCATCTCTCACGTCATACAGAACCTGAATGAATCACGCCACCATAGAAGAATCAAAACACTCGGTCCAATCTGTTCACCACTGAATTCTGAACATCTACGCAGTGCTCACCTTACAGTATCTTAACCTTCAGACACCCTGGAGCCTTCTCACAACTACCAGACAGTGAAGTACTCTGATGCCTCTTGACATATCAAACCATGACCATGAATGAATCATACATTCAAACAGTTATTGTGATTATTCATATTCATGATGGCATTCACATACGCATAATATTTACATCATTTCCGCGACAGGCCTTCACAGTCACCAGTGTACAATCCAGTTTCAGTTTCAGTAACATTTTTAGAGTTTTCTTCCACCATCACCACAACTTAAAAAAGAGGAAATAGAGTTAGAGTTAAGAGACTTGTAGTATCAATACCAAGAAGTATCATAGCTGTTCTGGAGGCTGGTGGTGGAGTAACATGACAACGGCCATTAATTTGTTATCCATCTGCATGTTTATACCAGTACCCCTAACACTTAGAAGTAATACAAACAAACTGCTAATAGATTTTAAATAAAACAAATGAAGATGTTGATGAAATATTATCTAATTACCAACAATACAGACTCAGTCTGAGAGGTCTGTGTTTGTTTCAAACTCTAGTCTACAAAACTGTCACTGTAATGAGTACTGGCTGTGTTTTGTGGCTGTTTTACACTTTTTTAGGTCAACATTTAAGTTTTGTATCATTCATCTTTTTTCTGCTTCTCTTCTCCCCCTCATATTTTCCATCCCTTTCCTCTTCTGTCCTTCATTCTGTTCATTGTAAACTTCTTTCCACCTTTATCCTCTTCTCTCTTATCTAACTCCTTCCTTTCCTCTCCACTCAAATCTCTGTCTCCTCCTCCTCATTCTCTCTTCTTCTTCCCCCTTTTTTCCACCCTCCTCTCTTCCATCCTATATTCATGGCCCCTCTTCCTTCTATCTCTCCTTACTATGACCCTGTCCTGTATCTCTGTCCCATTTCCCCAGTTACTCCATTCATCTTTCTTTTTCTCATGCTCTACTCTCCTCTCCTAAAATTCACTCTCCACTTTTAACTACTCATCTTCATTTTGCTCTCTACTTCCATCTTTTTCCTCCTACTCTTCCTGTTGACCTGTGTTGACCCTCAGTGTTAATCGTCATAGTAAATGTGTGAACTATGCTTCTCCCTGTGGGTCCGTGGACTGTCGCTGTGTATCTGCTGTCCCCACAAATTGCTTCAACATGACAATCACTCTGATCTTTGTCCACCTCTCTGGAATAAAGACCTGCGCCTCTAGATAAATGGCGTCAAACTGGCAAAATTGGCTGCTAACACCTCATACCACTTGCCCTACATTATTGAGTCTAAGTCCAACTCTGTCTGTGTGCTGTATCAATATAAACAGGAAGATACCACTGTCTGCAAAACATTCATAACGCCCACACCAAAGCCAAATTAGTGCAACAGTAAATACTGTCTTACCAGGAGAGTCCATTTATCACCCCAGTAACAATGCAATGGATTGGTACTGGCTGCTTGTGCCAGTTTACCCTCCTCAAATTATTGTATTAGCTTGTATCTAACTACAGTGGGTCGTTATTAAACTGTGATACGTATTTATATTTTATATGCTACAACCTACTCTTAAGGCTCTGAAAACATCAAAATTGTATTCTTGGGACCAGAAAATCTGCAGTCATTGTTTTTGTGTGTCCATTTGTGGATGTATGTGTGTGTGTGTGTGTTTGTGTGTGTGTAGGGGTGGGGGGCTACATGTATTTGCCTGTGGGTCACAGTAGGCCCATCTGTTGTAAACCAAACCGAATCATACACACAGCTAGAAAAACTCCCCTGCAAACCTGACCTCACCGTACCCCTTCTCTTTCCCTCTATCAACTCTATCTCTCTTTCTCTCATACACAAACAATGCATATGGCATACAGGCTGTGTGTGTGTGTGTGTGTGCGCGTGCTTCCCGAAGGTTTCCATCAGCCTGCGATGTGTTCCTATGAGCAGTTGATTATACTTTTTACTGTACTCGTGCATACCTTTATTAAAGGCAAATGGGGATATTCAGTAAATTATAATAAGGTGCTTAAATAAACTGAATGGATATAGAATAGGAAGTTGTGTCATGGGAAAATGTGAGGAAGTAAATTGAGAGTGCTCATTTGAAAAAGGCACAAAATGGGTCACATGTCCCTGCAGGTGCCTCTTTACACACAAAGTTAAGCATTACAGATCTCAAGATTTAAAGTCACACACACAAAACACATAACCACATGTCATAACCACATAATTACATTCAGACAACTGTTTTACATCTAATGATACATGACTTAGGAACCTCTCTCATTAAAAAAATATTAATACATATGTGTGTACAGTTTTACAAAGCTTTACAGTTATGAAAACTTATGTGCCCATCAGCAGAGGATCATAACAGCATTCACTGACAGATGACATTTAAAAGCAATGTCCACATCAAAACACATCAGTGCATGTATCAAATACACAACTTACCTCCTAATGCTTCTTCTAAATAGCCTACATGTAGTATTTCTAACAATGACTCATGAAAGCTAAGTACCCATTATGCAGCAGGACTTACATACAAAGCCAGGATGCAAATATCACAACAATAAACTAACAGACCTCTGCACCAACCAACCACACACCAGTAACAGCCCAGGCAGTCCCTGTCCATGGTGCTGAGTGTCTATGTGGATGGCATACAATGACAACTTCAGTAGCTCTGACTACAACACAGAAACAGACACTCAGGAAAACAAGGCACCTTACTTTAAAATAGTTTAGCTATATCAACAAGTGCACAGGACGTTTGTGCTGACAGCCAGGATGAGCTACTTTGCCACAAGTGACAATAAAGTAATACAATAAAAATAATCAAAATTATTAGGAATTCTTAAACAAAGTGCTTTGAAATATAACAACACAGTGAAACAACAAATTATGTCAAGATAATGAGCTGAGTAAGGTTATATTTGACTTACCAACTGCTGACTGGTATCTGTAGAAGATGGCCGTCCTTCAAGACGAAGATAACAACGTGATATTTTCCCCACAGGCTACATGACTAAGTGGCCAGGTTTCTCTTACACTACCCTCACATCTTCAGCACCCATTAGAGGTGTTTTCTCACCCTGTAATCATTTTGAGCAGTTTGCTCTTTGACCAATGTTTCCAGTGTCCGCCTGCCATCGCTGCTGAGTAGTTTTTGAAATGGAAGGTAATGTTGGCTGACATAGGCAAATTTTAGCTAACGCTAATGTTAGCTAAAACATTAAACATTTTTTAGTGAAACAAATTGCTTACTTTCCAGCTTCTTTTTTCTATGAAAATGACAGCAGTAACCTAATGAGGGATCTTAGTTACAGGTGAAACCTCGAACAAAACGAGTGAAATAGATTTTATTCAGGGTGTCTACAGGTATCAGACAGTTAAATTTAATGCTTTTTAACCCCAGTTCAAGACACCTTTCATCCAAATTTAGGACAGATTCTTGGACAAATCATGTTTAACTTATGTAAGCATTGCAGGTAAGTAGTTTATATGTGGTCCTGTGCAGAGCTAAGTGTTAGGTAGGAATATGGTTATTAGAGTGAGTTAAGTCAATCTACATTTTGCCAACAGTTAAGTGCAAGTATGAAGTAAAATGATATAGTTTTTTAAGGATTTGTAACATGAGAAATTTGGACTTCAACATAGAAAAGCTTCATTTATTTTAATAAAAAGAAAATGAAAAATTGACAAATAAAATTAGACATAATATTTGTAGTTAAGACCTCATAAATTCTAATTTAAAACTATTTAATGACTTTTAAGGCTTTATTGTTGTAATATTGAATTTAAGACATTTTAAGACTTTTTAAGGACCTGCATTTAAGGACCTGATATGGATATATTATGAACTGGCCTCTGTTGTGGGCCCCACAGTATTTCAGTTGGTATCCTAAGACAATGACTGATCTATTTGTTCTTTCATTATATTTCTTGGCTGGATGAAAGGGTCATTCCAATTCTTCACTTTTAAATGAATAATATAAAAGTTAAGACTGGCATAAATATTGTAAATTTAGATGCAACACTTTTTACTGCTTTCTTGGTAGGCATACTGTTTACATTTCTGCCCACCTCTGAAGGAGGCTATGAAAGTGTCCAATACCGAGCTCTCTTGACACATCAGCTCATCCTCCTGAAATTGCCAGTATGGCGCATGGATACATTGCACTATGATCTATTTCAGCTGACATGTCTTCTGGGCTTTTAAACAGCATTTTATCTTTACACCGCCTAGGAGAAACACATATAAGCTGCACCACAAGCTCGCTGGACTGCAGCTTTTGCTGGGAAAAAAAATTTTAAATGAGAAATTTGGGTTTCATAGCTGCCAGAAGGCACAAGGCATAGTGACTGGAGCTTTACAAAGACAATAGGCCAAGGGCAAAGTGGCCAGAGCATTACTAGCTGCATAAAAAGATATGACTGAGGGGGACCAGGAATAAACTACCTTGAGTTTATGCACTTGTGAGTAGGAGATGTGTATTAGTGAGAAGGCCTTGGCACTTTCTGATGCTCTGACACTCGCTACATTAAGCTATAACACTGCTTTGGATCATTGTTTAAACAATAAGCTGTGACCATTCTGGCAACAAGAAGAAAACCCTTCTATTTTGCTTCAATCTATTTTTCAGTCACTGCCCAGCATTTACTTTCTTTCCCACAGTAGCAAAAGTAAATATTTCCTACTTTCTGTAAAGTTCAAACAAACATCTTAGAGGGAAATGAGCGGGATTTAGGGTAGAGAGGAGGAGTAGAAGTGAGAGAAGAGATGAGGTATGTACGCTGTTTTCTGTCTGTGTTTGTGCTCTATATCCTGAGATGGGGAAAAAAGTTATGAATATGCATAAAGCAAAGCGCTACACGCAGGTGACATGCTTGACTTGTATTACTGCTGTGAACAACTGCACCAGACAAATGTTTTCTCCCTCTCTCCTTCTCTCGGGAACAAGGGAGTGAGGGAGAGAAGAGGAGTAATCTCATGGGAACGCTTTTCTTTTTCACTCTGTGGATGAAAAACCAACACACTAATGATGCAGACTCACATGCAAAAAAGGCACAAAACCATGGTAGCTCATACACAAGCAGACACAAGAAGATACAAATATATACCCCCAACCACACATACACACCCACACACACAAAAGACAAGCCACCTCACAAAACTGTATGCAAACACTTTTTCTTTTCAAAGTGTATTTCTGGGGAATATTCTGCCCTCCTTTCCAACTCATTTAGAGTTTGTTGTTAGAAAGGCTGGATATGCAGACTACATATAGTCAAGCATTAAAGCAGAGAGATGGTCTTTAACAGAATGTGAATATGTTATCCATATTATCTTGGTCAGTGCGGTCTAGATTTTGAGACATGAACAACTCGTTCCTCAAGTTAGAAGTTAGAAAAATGAGGCTTTAATCTCTCTTGTCATAATATTTTTGAGACAGATTAAGTCATTGCACTTGACTACCCATAACACTTTAACTACCCATAACATTAACAAGAAAAATTATAATACTCAAGATCATTAGTCGATCAAAGTATCTGCTGACAAAGATGATGATGAGACATTTGACATAAAACCAAATCTTCAGCTCTTCAGTAGAACAAGAAAAAGTGCAGAGAAGTGGGAATGTGATTGCTGCAGAAAGTGTGCTGAAGAAAGGGGAGAGATATGGAGCAGACGGGCTATCTCTCAGGGGAAAACCAAGAATCCAGTTGTAGTGTAAGAAAGATCCTTGGAGAGCAACAAAGAGAAAAACATACACATCCAAAGGTTAATATAACGTCCCGTCTATCTCGTATATGCTCTGCACTGTTTCAGGCTGAGTCATGCCAATAAAGTCATTGTCAAGTAGCAGAGAAAGAAAGTGAGATATGTGGGAGATTCTCAGAAGAAAGCACAAAACTCATCCAGTTTTTGAAGCACCTCAGTGGCCCTTTTTACACAGAGATCGTCTTAAGGGCCAGTACAAAGTCCTTTCTTTAAGCATTTTTACATAGAACCATAGAACAGCTGCATCAGGGCCACCCCCGTGAGTGATTTTAATCAGCATGCTGGCATTAGGGAAGCAAAAGAGGAGTGATGGGTGTGGCATGTAACACAACAGCATCACCCTTTAGTGTGACAGATACCTGTCAGCAGCCCTTTCTGAATAACAAGGACCTTCACTGTTTTGTGGCAGCTGATCTCCAGAGTCTGTGTTCATCTTTGAGTTAGCTGCTAACTGCTTCTGGCTGCTTTTCAAATTCCCCGGTGGTGGGTCAAGCACACAACACGCCGTCAAAATGTCACATTTGTCCCATCTATGGTCTTGTCCTGCTGGATGTTCCTTATACAAAGATGTCAATTTGGCACTGTTACTACCTCGGTCGGACAACTCTGTCCCCCCATTCCACAATTGTGCTTTTTATAAAGAAAAGCGGAGTAACGGCGTGACGTTCCCGCCTTGAAAAGGCAGCGAAAAAGGGGCTGGTGTATGCGTATGGTAGTGGGGGTTTGATTAGACCATCCATAGGTGCTGGGCTCTGCTTTCAATCAACTTGCAGATGACGCCTTACCTTGCACAGGAGCTGGACTCTTGTGATAATAGGTGATTGCAGGAGAATCACAGGATCACCAAAATCCATTTCGTCAGGCTTTAAGTTATGCATTTGTGTCTGAACCACTAGTGGCTTGGACCAATGAGCGTCTTAGAAGGAGCTACTGGCAACTATAGGAGTGAATTAAGAGTATGTGATGACACAGAGGTGAGTGACCATTCTAAACAACACTGGTGGCTCCTAAAGAGGTTAGCTGCACCACAGTAAACATTGTGGTGTTGATTTCACGTGACCATCACAACAAGGCTGTTAAGCAGTGTTGAGAGTGATGATGTTCTGTAGTCTCATTTAGCCAGTTGTTAGCAACTGCCTTTCAGGACAATTAAGAGCTTTAAAATTCACAAGTGGGTATTTATTTTGTATTTTTTGTGTGCGTCATGGAGCAAAACATTAAAATCCCTTAAGCTTGGGTGAACCACAGACATCACTTCAGGCATCTAACCAAAACCAGTTCTAAAACTCTAAAACTAAAGCAGAAGTGCAAAAATGCTAATTAATTTCCATGTTTTAGGACTCATTCCTGTAGCACTCCATGATAGCTTCTCTCATGGTTCTGCGTAAGGGCTTGTTTCTGCTCAACGTCAGATACGCTGACTGTGATAGATGGAGCCTTGAGTTCGTACACTGTGTCATTTCGTCTGTTTTTATGCATGTTTTTTGAAAGCTTAAGGATACAGACGAAACAGAGCGGTACCACTGGGGATCGTGGAGATGGTGTAATGTATTTTAAGTGAGACACAAATGTAGGAGACGACAAACAATATATAGGGAAATTAGTTAAAAGAATTCTTTGCTCACATGTCGGGATGTATATAATGGCTGCACAGACCACTGTCTCTGTTTAAAGCTATATTATTATGACCTTTTCCACCGTCGCCTTGTTTGTTGTTGTGTGAAACTTTTGACTCTGCCCTCTAGTGCCATCTCTTGGCTGTATCTATGCCACCAAAAAGGACACATGGAAGGATGAAGGCAGTCACATTTACATTTGAAATGGACATATCTATTTTCGTACATAAAGGAATTATAAATGAGCTTTCAGAAACAATGTGGCATGTCACTTATTAGATGACCCCATCGCACACAATTCGGAAAAAAACAAACTATGGTTGTAAGAGGGTCTCAGTGGTCGGATATATAGATCTGATATATACAATGACAAATATATACTGATTGGTAAGCACATCCTCTGTGTCTTCCCATATTTACTGTATAACACAAACACCTAATTATTTGTTAGTTTATTTAATTCGGGTTTAATTTTAGCTACTTTTACATTTCATGCTGCATATAGATATTATTGTACATCATATATTTTAAAAGCAACTCTGCAACACTGGCTGTCTAAAAGTTCCTGTGATAGCAAATTTTTACAGATTAAAGATAATGCTAAACAGAAGGTGCCTGACGAAAATTTAATAAAAATGTATAATGATAATGGGGAGAAAAAAACACTTGAAACTGCATTTTTGGAGTGATAAAATATGATGGGACAAGAAAAGAGGAAGACAGGAGTCACAAAGAGAAAACAGTTTTGAGGAAGGTGGCTGAAGGGAGGGAAAAGAAAACAGAACAGGAGGTGGTACAAAGGGGATTTAGGGAGAGGGATATGGAGGAAGGGTTGAGGGAAGACGAGGGAGGTGAGCGGGGTCAGACAGCGGGAGGAAGCTAATGTCTTTATTTCCTGGTGAGCTGGGACCTTGCATTTACCCCTGAGGTCAGCGGTCGTGGACAGGGTCACTGGGGGTGCTGTGAGGGGGGTATCTCCATGCGGAGGAAGAGAAAGAATATCTATATAACAAAAAGAAGTGGAGTGAACAAAAGCAAGAGACAGAGTAATGGGAGAAGGAGAGCGAAAGAAAGAAGAGGGAGACCTAGTTTCAGTCAGGAGGGGAATGTGCAGAGGTGGAAAGGTTGAAACAGGTTGAGGAGGTGAGAGTACTCAGGGGAGAGAGGAGGGACACACAAACACATACACATAGTGTACACATAAAATAATTGCAGATCCAGACTATAAGTGTAGAGATGTTGTAGCTATTGGTTTGTCTAAGGGAGTCTGTATACTGTATGTTTACGCTGCATGTATATATCTGCATGTGTGTGTGCTTCCTGTATGCATTGTAAGTGCATCTGTTTATGTGTGAATGTGTGTTTCCGTCTCTCTAGAGGCCCTGCCAACGCTGCTGACAGATAAATACAAACTGATGCAATGTATGACTCTTTCTCTAGAGTATTGTTAGCAGTTATCCTCTTGAACCGCTTGACTTACTGCCTTTCATTGATGTAAATCGCATTTGTCAAATACGGTGCGATAAATATCCGGTCTGAAGCAGTCTCTGTGGCTTACTGGCTTTTATTCCAACATGTAACTGCATTACAGGCAATCACATGAATTAACTTTGACAAACATGGTTAAGATAAAACTGAGATTGAATCTCTTTATTGTTCCTCGAGGGTATTGTTACTGCATTTAGTCCTGTTCAACCGCTCAGCTTGCTGCTTTTTATTAACCCATTTACACTATTTAATAATGTAAACGACATGTCAATTGTTTTATGAACTGATAACGTTATGTTTTTATTGCTTTCTTTTAGCATCATTATTTGATGTCTACTTGTGGAAGTGGTAGGAGTACTGGTGTGTGGTATGTGTGTGTTCCACTTGACCCTCTTCATCTGTCAGTTTTGATGCTGACGGTGGTCTCTTCCAGCTAATTACTGACAGATTTAAAACTAGGACTCTCCACCATAGAACTAGCTCACACACACACACACACACACACACACACACACACACACACACACACACACACACACACCAAATATGCTACAAATATAGATCTGCAGTACACGTATACTGTAAAACTTCAATTAAAAGCCTAAGCCCAATGAAATGCCCAGTCCCTTTTACTAGCCTGGTGTGGCTACACATTTTGACATTTAAAGGTCTGTCTCAATTAGACGCCTGGTCTGGCTGCCGAGCAGTTCATTTTCACAGAAGTTCTTTGGATGTATAAAACCGCATTGTTGGCTACCCATTTGAGCTAATATTAGTTAACTGTTTAGATCGCACATATAAATAAAAATATTTGAATTTTGTCAATTTGGAGATGCTACATGTCGTTAGCTCTGTCTGATTCTCCACAATTCAATCGTTCAGTTCATTTTACTGGAACTATGAGAACCAGAGAAGACCATATTTCATTCAGATCTACAGCTATGATGAAAGAATGATAAAAGAATGAATAATTCATAAATTATATGCTTTTCGAAGCCTAATTTTTATACAAGTAACATTTTTACTGGTTCAAATAAACAATTTGATTGTGTTTCTCATCATTGCTGAACAACAGTTTTGTTTAAAAGGAATTAAAGGCCTCTCCTATATAGACGCCTGTCTCTAATATAAGCCTGTTGAGTTCAGTGATTTAAGCAACTAATAGCCCGGGCCACTAAGTGAAGTTTTACGGTACGTAAGTGTGTCCACACATACATAAGCCTGAGCATATACACCTGTCCTATACATACAAAGGTGTTTAGTGGATAAGATTATCTCCAAATTGAGATATAATGATAGAGCAAATGAGCTGTCATTTGTGCAACCTAATGCTCTTTTACTGTAACTATACTTCAGTCAAAGAAAACCATCCATTTGCAGCATTATATTTGGCAGTATAACTCTGTTCTGGGGCCCCTCTGCCTTTCCTCTGGCCTACGCAAAAAGTCTCTTCCACGTGCCTGTGTGGAAAGCCTTAAGGTGGAGAAAGCACACCTGTCAGCCCTTCACGTGCAAACAAGGAAAGCCTGAGGCAGAGAGAGCAAACCCTCCTGCCCTTCCATGTGCCTACATGGAAAGCCTAAGGCAGGGAGAGCAGCTGCAATAACCCCCAGGAACTAGGCAGAGTCACCATCAATGTCAAACTGAAATGACACTGATAAGTCAGACACAGCATGAAAAGGAGGAGCTGGGGTGGAGGCGGGTTGCAAAGCGACTGGCAGAGCAAGCAGCAACAGTAGGCAGGCCAGAGCAGTTTAAATAGGACGTCCTGAATGAGATTTACCAACTGGTTGCATAGAAAGGAATCAGCTGATCCATCAGCTGATTGGGCTGTTTCAGATCAGCTGATGCAGCTGGAATGTGAGCTGAGCTTGACATGGTGTCCTGCCTGAACTTACACTATGCTCAATTATTACAGTATTGTGTGATGTTTTTCTACAGATCTAGTATAGTAATGACGCTCATACACAACAACATTATTTACGCATTCTCTCTTCTTGTTTGAAACAACTTCAGGAGAAAAGTTGTTCTTTGGCAAAACATAAATTAATACATTGTGCACCGGCAGAAGTAGCACTATATCCAAGGGATCTACGAATGGAGGCAGTGCATTTTGGCATATCATAGCATACTTCAGTCTGACTGGAAAAAAATACAGCAAAAATGGGATTGCATTATGCTATGCTTCTTTAACAAAGTTTCCATGAGTATTATCATACTTTATCCACTGTCAAAACAAGTCACCACTGGAGGCCATATAACTGACATAAATTCAAGGTTGAACTGCTGACTGATTTATTTTTCATAAAGAACAAGTTTTTCTTTTTTTTTTTTCAAATTTACAGAAGGTCAGTAATGTATCACATTACATGTTTTGAGAGTTTCCCTCTAAATGTCAGTAGGTTGTGATGCATAAAAACAATGTATTTTCAAAGATGTCTAACTAAGGTTGATTTTCTAATAACTTTGCAGCTGTTATCATCATCAGCACTGTTGTTTTAACCTTGGCCTAAAACCCTCTATAGTACAACACTGCTGCTCCTACTGCTTTCCGAATGAACTCCTTCTCTGAGGAAGAAGTTGCCTTCTCTGAACATCTGTCTGCAAGTAGTGTTTTTTCAGTTTTTTATGTGCGTGTGTGTATTTGTATACCTCTATGCGAGTGTGTGCAGAAACAATGGCGTATCTCGGTCAGTGATATGATTCATGAAAATAGCACGCTGACTGGAGTCACACAGAGAGAGAACAGTCTGTTCTCCAAAAATACCTCATCTGACTAATATCATGGCAGACGGGTGCACACACACACACACACACACACACACACACACACACACACACATACACACACACACAATTTAATAAACAATCAAGTGCAAGATTTGCCTCTAAATCTGTTATAAGGTCATAAAGATGTATATACAATTTTTTTAACCTATTAACTCATATATCTTCCCTAGGAGTTTTGACAGTTGAGTGTGGACATGTATGTGTATGACAGAATGTGACCCGAGACACTATAAATAACCACTCACAGCCTCAGTTCACTTCTAGACCCTCTATTGCTGTCCAGATCTAGTTATTCCTGTCTTACCTCTGGATGACTGTTATGCAGCAGGTTAAAAATATCCCTTAACCTTTCTGAGGCTGGATAGCGACCGACAATGGCACCGTGTCAATGAACACAGCCCTCTGATTCATTTGGGGAACATCGGCTTGAATGTGGCTTGTGTCCATCATAACCAAGAACATAACTCCATAACTAGTTTAGGCTGCAGTTCCTCTAATAGCAATTGCTGACTGTTTACATTGCTTGCTTGTCTGTTAGGCTACTAAAAAGTCCCAACGTCACTCAAACTACAGAGTGTAATTTTTTATTCACAATACATTAGGGTTTCAATGCTAAATTTAAGTGTCATGACTGGTTATTTTGAAAACTACTGTTTAATGAAAAGTATGCTTGGGGGAATTCTGCTTATTTGCAAGAGCGTAGGTTTTATTTCAACATAGAGGGGGACACATATAAAAGGGGGGTTTAAGGTTCCTCCGCTGGTCTGAGCATCAAATGCTTAATTTCCTTCATTCTAGTAAATTTTGATGCACCAATTTGTGCATTTTGGGGGGGGGGGTGTCGCAATGCAAATCTTCTTAATAATGAGGGGCGTCCCCTGTATCCTCCCTGAAATCTACGCCTATGCTTCATTGACATGTCTTAGACTATCACCATGTTTCTTCTTTAACCCAAAGTTTCAACTTCACAGTGTTCTTTCATAAACTTATGTGGCGCCATCACAGAGGCTTTCTCCATATTTTCCCACAGTCTATGGTTGCTACCCTTTTCTACAGGGACTGGATGACTGAGTGACTCAACAGATTATCATGCTGGTTTTAACCATATTTAGGTCTAAGTGTAGTTTTTCTTCTTTTCAGTCATGGTGTCATCTGTATCAAAGGGTGACTCAGCAGGCTATAAATATGGCTCTGGTCCGAGTTTTCCTGTAGACCCATATTTCTATCTCATTCTGGAGTTATTCTTGTTCCTGCTCACAGTATTGGACATCTGTATGACAGAATGTGATTCAGTCAGCTATAAATATGAATGGCCTTTCTGCTCGGCCAGCCACGCGGATTAGCAACTCTTCCTGCTTTTCCACTGGGCTCAAACCACACTGCACCATGCGCGCACTCACACACACAATTAACTCTCACACACTCATTCTTGCCAACGCTCGCTACCCTGCACACACACACACACACACACACACACACACACACACACTGGGAGATAGATGCTGAGTGTGAGAACAGTGAGAGGCAGTTGAGGATGACATGTCTGCAGTATAACGTACTAAAACAAACACAGGAATTTCCCTTATTTAAATTCTTAAAACCCCTTTCAGTGTCTGTATGTATCTCTCCAAAAACTAGTCTGTTCTGTGAAAAAGCGCACTTTGGCAAATAGGAAAACACAGGTTAATTTTGTTGATAAAGAGTCCAAGTCCACTACACACTAGAAAGGCACACCAGACAGAAAGAGAGAACTGTGTACAACACCTGCTGTGATGTAATCGTAGCTCCGGTTGATTTGGTGGCACACACAAAAGGGATGGACGTAAATAAATGAACAAATCTTTAAGTGTCTGGTGTGTAACCGTATGGCCAGCCTGTCAAATGTTCAAGAGCTCATGAATCCCTTCGGTGTCTTAAAGTAGTGCAGCAAAGGCACTGAATGAACAAAAAGGACCGATTCACTTGGATTTGATTCTCGACCTCTGCTAGCCAGGACCAATGGTGCATTCACATGCTCCTCTGATAGTTGTTCTTCCGATTTTGGTGTGTTTACAAGCTACAAAGTACATGTGTTTTCTGTAACATCATACTGAGCTTACATTGCCCACCTACATCCAAGTGCTGAATCAATGCATTAAAATGAATATTTTAATTCTATTAAACGTGCATGGACTGTCACACTGGCATCATATTTTGCAAAAATTATCAAAACTCGTAAGGTTTACATGTATCAACTCGAAGGATCCTCAACTGTGACAAAGACTGGTCTATCCATCACTAACACAGAATATGAGACGTATAAATGAAGCTGTATGTGTCTTTTGAAAAAAAAAAAAAATCTTTATAAGCCCAAGGTCTACTTTCTAGCTTTTGCTGAAACTTCCAACCATGTGGAACTTTGATCATGTAATAACAGGTGGTCATATATGGGGAGGAGACTGTAACATCCCGACTCTGATAAGAGATGGGCGTTGTTGTTGCATTTGAATGGTCCTTGATTCATTTCCGGTCGTCCAATGACTCCTGTCCATGACTTGGCTACAGATTGGCTGAACATGGAACAACAAAGTGTCGCAGGGCAACTCAGGCAGGTCAGCATGTTTCATTTTACTTCACTGATTTGTAAACAGGCAACATGATAAACTTTGTGACATATTTAAGGGTGACCTTTAGGTATGGGACACATTTAAACAATGTGCACATGAGATGATTTAAATTCAATAAATAGTTTTAATAGTAGTATATAATAAGCATGGTGCTGTGCACATTATTTCTAAGTCCTTGTTATTGATTATCAAACCAGAGACTAGCAATATTGTCATGGCTATGAGTAAGTCCATCTGGACATCGCACATTGTGCAAAAGTCTCTCCTTTCCTTTCCTAATTCTGTTTCCATGCCACCCCTAACACCCAAAGCTCATAAGAAGAGAGCATTATCTCTAAGAACACAGACACTGCATCATTCCCACCTATGGAAACAGCTGTTTGTGTTGTGTAAAAGTTAATGGAAAAACACCCGATCCTGGTCGTCATACTGTGTCCTGTGAGAGTCACTTGTAGGGTTAGAGTAGATAGACAATTTCCTGCAGTACACCTGAGATGGCTCTGTGATGATGCTGTAAAGCACTGTTAGTCTCCAGTCTAAGCTCCACTGTCGACATTATTAGAAATCCTGATTCAATGACAGACTTCTAAAATGAACATCATCATCCAGGCTCGTTGACCTCAATCGATGAATTCACATTCTATCCATTTATGTTCTATTTCAGATCTGGACTTAACACTGGTACTTACATGTTAATACATGTGATTGGTGGGTATGATCTGGTTTCAATGAAAATACTATTACTGGCATATGATACTCATCGAAAGAGAAAAGCCATGAGGCACCATCAGTGCCTTGGATTACCACGTGCACACACACACACACACACACACACACAGACTGCGACTTTGTTCCCTGTGACCAAGCGACATTTAAAAGGGAGTCTGATTGAATTAGAGCAGCCATGTCTTCTTATCACCAGATTGAAGGTATCAATATATTTATACTCACTGGTGTTATTAATAGCACCCAAGAGGCAACTAGACACCGTAGAGTAGGGTGACAAACAGATCCTTGGGCTAATATTAGAAGGAGATGGAAAAAATATGATCAACAAGCAGTGAGGGAGAGGAAAATCCTGACACCAACACTTAGGGTCAAGAGCAAGATGGTAGTGGAAAAGGAAGGAGAGATTGAGTCATTAGAGTCATCAATATTTTGATATGGTTTTACGGAGACAGTGATTAAGGTTGTGGCTAAAATCACAGTGATGTATCAAAAGGAAAGAGAATAGACAAAGAAAAATGTACTGTATACATAGTGTACAGTTTGTAAGTACCAGTTAAATTAAAGTTAGAGTGTCTATGGCTTCTGAGACGTATTTCCCAGTGCAGGCAAAGTTCTTGCACACCGATATCAGCCAGCAAAGTCTGTAACGCGCTTGCTTTGTGAGCCCCCCAATGTGAAAGATCCAGATAATTTCATATGCAAGAAGTTGAACTTTGTTGGCCTTATGCGCCACAAAGCAACTTTCACGGGAGTGAATGTGGCCCCAACTCCAATGATGTATCCAGTCCTCTTTATACACCCATGACTACAACCCACAGATGGTGAAGTATGTTTTTTTATGACCAGTGTGGCTAGCTAGTTGCCCAAAGTCTCATTTGACTGGATGAACTTTTGTAACTGCCTAGAGTAGAGGATGAGTCATCCAACATTTCAAACGCTTTTACAAAAAGAGAAAAGACAGGGATCTTGATGTAACATACTCTGTTACTGATTTTTCACAGATATTTGGTATATAACAAAGAGCTAATGGAACAATTGACACAGGGACACAAAATTAAACCAGAAAAAAAAAGATTTTTATTTTCATTGGGTCTTTAAAAGTTATTATTGCTGTGACCCTGAGAAGGTATGCCACCTTGGGAATATGTACATTCTTAATTTCTTTAAATTTCTATAGACATTGTGTCAAGCTTTTTGACTGGGTTACTGTCCCAAGCAAGGGAGTTCAAGTTTCTCAGGGTCTTGTTCATGAGTGAGGGGAGAAGGGAGCGTGAGATGGATTGGTGGTTTGGCACTGCATCTACAGTGATGAGGGCGCTGTGCAAGACTGTCGTGGTGAAGAGGGAGCTGAGCCAGAGGGCAAGAAGCTTTCCATTTACTGGTTCATCTACGTCCCAACCCTCACCTATGGTCATGAGCTATGGGTAGAGACCGAAACAATGAGGTCGTGGATAGAAGCAGCTGAAATGAGTTTCCTCCAAAGCTCGGCTGGGTTCAGCCTTAGAGATAAGGTGAAGAGTTTGGACATCTGGAGGGAGCTTGGAATAGAGCTGCTGCCCCTTCGTGTTGAAAGGGGTCAGTTGAGGTGGTTCGGGCATCTGATCGGGCCTCCCGTTAGAGGTGTTCTGGGCATGTTCAACTGGTGGGAGGCCATGGGGCAGACCCAGAACAAGCTGGAGGGATAATATATCTCGTCTGGCTTGGGAACATCTCAGGGTCCCCCAGGAAGAGCTAGAAAATGCTGCTGGGGAGAGGGATGTCTGGAATGCTTTGCTCCGCCTGCTGCCCCTGCGCCCTAGCTCCAGATAAGCAGTTGGGAATGGATGGATGGATGCGTGGTGACAAACATCTGATTGTCTCTGTCGTCTAAATGCAATGCATTGATAATGTGGAGACAGACATAACTATTCTCTAAGCTATTGATAGAGGTTTACTTCTCACCCAATCAAAAAATAAGTCTCCTCTCAGTTTTGTTTCATATTCAAATGGATGTTATGGATATAGTGGTAGTGAAGAGACAGGGATTCAGAAAACAAGGCTGCTGTAGATCCTTGCATCATGACTACAGTGCCAACTCTTTAAAAAATTGCCACACTTTAGAAAACAGCTTCACACCAATATTAGGTAAAATGGTAAGCTGGGGGATAAACAAGTTGCCTGGTGAGGTCAAAGGTCAAGAGTCCCCAGAAGTAAAACTACTCTTAAAACTGAACTGCTGCATGCTCATTCACTATAAATAAGAGTGGCAGCCAAATGCCAAAATGACATTTGAGTCTTGTTTTGTTGGTTTTGGCAATCATCCCAACTGGTAATGAAGACATTTAAGTGATGAACTTGGATGTGGCAAATCTCCTAGACAATGGATGGAGCTCACAGGAAACCAAATGAGCAATCTGACTAGTCAGTGGTTAAATTATGGTTAAGTTACAGTGGTTAAGTTACTTCACAAACCATATGACGTAAACATTTTTTCCAGAGGTATTCAAATATACTTAGGATTGTTGTGGGCACACACTGTTTTTCATTGTTAAAGACACTGTTGCCATAACTTCTGTTTTAGAGTTCCAATTAGTTGTCTCAATAAACAGCTAAAATACAGTGTAAACCTCTGCCTACTGGGGCTGTTGTGGCCCCAAAACTCAGCTCTGACATTTGGAAGAAAAACATTATAAATCATAACCAATAAAAGTGACGACCAAATCTACAACGAGAGGACAAAACATATCCTTTAACTTGATATGGGTTAGAATGTGAGAAAATAATCTGAAGTTAAATATTAATTTGAGGTCCAGCCCCAGGTGGCTGTGGAAAATATTCTCTCACAGAGGGGTGGTAACTGTTTCTCACAGCAGACAGAAGAGCCTGTGATTATCAGTTTCAAACAGACAAACAGCTCAAACTAGGGCAGACTGCACACACAAACAAACACACACACACACACCTCTGAGTATGAAAGGGTTGGGCAGCCTGCTGTATTCTCGGTTCTTACCATTTCTGTTTTTATCAACAGGCAGGTCTGGTAGCTGAGTACAGAGAAGAGGAGAGAGGAGAGGAGGGCTGTATGAGAGCAGTATCAGCTGTGAAGCACAAGAGAACAAACAGTCCCACCCTTGCCTCTTTCTCCCTCTCTCACTCCATCCCATTACCACTGGCCATCCTGTGACCTCTGACCTGTGCACTTTATGCCTGCATTAGCTGCATCTAGCTTACCTACCCTGATGCTGAGGAGGCAAACGTCAACGTCAGCTCTGTTGGAAGTGCTTGGTCACCACCAGCCAAGATGCAACATTCTTTGTCACAGCTTCCTCTAAATAATTAAAAGTATACTATGCAGTGGTGGTGTATTTATCTGCAGAGACCCTGTCTTCCAGCTATATTTTCATATTTTCTTCTTGTTTTCTATGTTTGGGATGTTTATGAGCGAACCAGGTGTCAGAGTGTAAGCAGCAGACATCTACAGCTCATTTTACACTGCCTGTTCAAGGCAGGAATTTTGAGCCCTTATTCCACCTTGCTGTTCTTTATAAAAGGTACAACAGCGGGATGGGGGACAGAGTTGCTTGCCTTTAAGCCGGCAGTAGAGGTAGTAACAGTGCCAGATGGACGTCTGTGTAAGAGAGACAACCAGCGTGACCAGACCATGGACTGGACAAGTGAGACATTAGATGATGTGCTACACTATAAAAAAGAATCCACTGATTTAACTTTAAATATTGAGGTAACAATTTGCATGCATCTTTTAAAGTACTTCAAACTCTGGCATTATTGAGTCAATTTTACAAGTCTTAATCTGACAAACTCAATTAATTTAGTATAACCAACATGATTTGCTTTGACATTGAAAAGCTTAATTAAGCTGAACCAACTTTATCCAATATTTATCCAAAAACAGTGGAAATATTTAGCGATCATATAATTTTATTTGATATTCTAACTTATTCTGTCCTACTCAGAAATGTCAAAAATGTTTCTGACTTTGACCAGCTTCTTAAAATAAGTGACAACTGACAAAAACACGTTTATAAAACAAAACAAATTTTTTATGATGAATAACTTACTTATTTTAAGCATTATCCACTAACCCCATGAATAATTTTTTAGAGTGTATGCATGCAACCCACCACAGGGAGATTTAAAAAGTAGCTAGCAGCAGTTAGCAGCTAACTCAAAGAAGAACAGCGGCCGAAAATGTCAGTAAGCAGGGGTCTAGGAGCTCGAGATCAGCTGCCATATAACAAGGATACTAAATTGTTGCCATGTTACGCTGCTGACGCATATGTTATATGTCACACTAGAGACCAGCAGTGTTGTGTTACGTCGCGCCCATCATGCCTCTTTTCCTCTTGGGATGCAAGCATGCTATCTGAAATCACACACTGGGGCCGTATGATGCCACCATTAATTTGTTCTGTGTAAAAATGCAAAGGCAACGTAAAGACGAGACTTCGTAGCAGCCCTATAGCACAGTCTCTGTGTAAAAAGGTCTCAAGAGACACCGGGCTGAAAAAATTAAAATATAGCAAGGTGAAATGCATGTCATTGTGTTAAGAGATAGAAGTTCATCCAAGATAAAAGTTACTGTTTACTGCATGTGAGTGTCCGTGAACATGTTATAGTAGCCCTTCTGATGGAAACCTGTAAACAGAGCAGACAGTTTTACTTTCAGTGTGTGGTTGTTTTAGACTGTATATTGCAAACATGGGCTGATTAGCCTCATCAGTTGTTGTTTGGCAAGAGGCAAGGTGTTCTCATTTTCTTCCTCAGAGTGCCCCTTACATCAAGTTTTGCTCCTTTTGGTCACGGTCACGTAGGTCCTCCTGCCCTACAGGGATTTATATATTCCACTAGGAAAACAAGGTCACCTTTGTCTAACTCTGTAGATGTTGCCAATCACCATCCTGGGGAAAAATAAAATAAACTTCAGTGAAGGCCCATTACAGGAGTGGATGTGTCCCCTGCATGGCTGCATAGTTTGTGTATAGGGAGGATACTCACACCAGCAATTTCTGCTGGGCAAGGCCCTGCACTTCATGCAGAAAAGAAAGGCTTTCATTTTCTGGATATTTTTACATTTTTGCTGCTCCATAGTTCAGTACTCTAGAATAAAAGTATTCAGTGGGCAGCACAGAGCGCAAGGGAGACACGAAGAGAGTGATCAGGACAGAGAATGAGGAAGAGAGAAGGGGGATGACAGAGTACAAGAAAGAGAGAAGTGAACCAAAACTTGAGAAATATTTGGCTGCTAATTTGCTTGATTCAAAATGTTAAAATGTGGATATGAAGCCAGTACAGGCAGTAAGACATTTACATGCTGCTGACATTTAGTATCACACCCAGCTGTGACACAGACCTTCAATACACGCACTGTGTATCACAGGTTGATTTTTTTTTTTTTTTTTTTCAGTGTATTATCAGAATTAGGAAATGCAAATTTGACTTGATGTCAGAGTAAGAACATGCAGTACGCATACAGTAAAAACATGCACACAAATTTAGTGCAGTGATGCAGTGGTTAGCATTGTCGCCTCACAGCAAGAGGGTTCCCAGTTGGAATCCAGGCTGGGGGGTTTGAACACTGGGTGGGAGAGCCCTTCTGTGTGGAGTTTGCATGTTCTCCCTGTGTCAACCTGGGTTTTCTCCGGGTGCTCCGGCTTCCTCCCACAGTCCAAAGACATGCAGGCTGGGTTAACTGGTGACTCTAAATTGTTCATAGGTATGGCATAGGTCTGTCTCTATCTGTCAGCCCTGCGATAGTCTGGCAACCTGTCCAGGATGTGCGCCACATCTCACCCAATTACAGCTGGGATAGGCTCCAGCCTCCCTACAACCCCTAACAGGATGAGCATTTACAGAGAATGAATAAATATGACACTTGAGTTTTCCTTGAACTAACCTGCTGGTGTGATACAGTATCATACCACAAAAAGGAAATGGACAGAAAGGGACTACTCTTTAAGCAAGCATTTTTGGTTAACCGGATGGTTTACTTGTGGTAGCTTTATAAAAGATATGGCCAGAATGCAAAAAAAAAAAACACTAAACTTCACTTCACATCCACTGGGTTTGTGTGATGCCTTTATAATCATTGCTTATAATCATAAAACCATGATCAAAGTTCTGAGCTTTTTTTTTCTGACGAAAAAGACAATCATGAGACTGAGGGAAGCATGTATTTGCGCTAAATCTATGAGTAACACCAGGCAATGTCCCATCTATCTTTAGTAATTCCATGAATACTGTGCTGAGGGGCAAAACATGCTGTCCTCCTGCTAATGAAGCTTTCAGCCCTGCGCCACAACCACACAATGACAGCTGGCAGGGGAGGGGCAGGAACTACACGCCATGAAATAAGAGGGGGTAAAAATTGATTAGCAATTTTCATTTGCGCTAAGCTAAACAAAAGAAGGCTGCTGCCCTACTCTGCATATCATCATGGGGTGGGAGAGGAGGAGGGTGGGTAGTGTTGATGGTGTTGGGGTGGGATGGGAAGCGATCTTTCAGAGCTCAAGGCATCTATTGTTTAGTTAGAGAGGATGTGGGTGTGTGGGGGAGCAAAGAGGGATTCGGGACGGGGAGACAAGAGGAGTAGGGATGGGGAAAGAGTGACAAGAGGGGAGACAGCAGGGATGTTGAGGACAGAAGAAAGGGAAAAGGAAGACAGTGAAGGAGAGGACTGAGAGAAGGAGGGGAGGAACAAGGAGGCAGGAGGGGGGAGGAGAGAGCAGGGTTAAAGAGGGTAAAAGAGAGGGATGGGAGAATTGGAACACGGACAGGAAGGGAGACACTGAGGGACACAGTGATGGGACACAAGAAGAAGAGGGTTAAAAGGATAGGATGAAAGAGATGGAAAATGGGGAGATGGGGAAGCACTAGGGTGAGTAAAGGAAGTTCTGGGAGTGAAGAAGGGAGACCAAAAGCAAAGGATGAAAAGAAAGAAGCAAGGGGATTTTATTTCATTAACTTTTTTGACAGGACAGTGCACAATGAATACAGTTGTCCTAGATGTAATGTGCTGGTGCTGTGTAATTGGGACATGAGGAAAGCATTTAGAGGTAAAAAGGTAATGGTGTGGGGGGAGTCTAGAAGGGCAGCAGGAAAAAAAACACTGTGCGAGAGGAGTAAGCTGTGTCCAAGAGTTCATGACCAATTCTGAAAATTAAAGCTGGACCAGGATGGACTCACAGCGCTCTTTGAAAAACAAAAGCAAAGTGGCAGGGGAAAAAAACGACACCACCGTCACTTTTAAGTTATTAAAGCCACTGAATACAGACGCTCGGACAATAGAGGAATTTGCCAACACTGAGAAAAAAACTGCAGTCCGTGTGCAGTACTGTGGCCAAGCCATGTTGTCGTATGAGCAGTTTTCTTGAAGGGTTTTTTGGCATGACCACGGTGCGTGATGGTTTATTAACAGTGACACTAATGCACCTCTTTGTGTGTATGTGTGTGTCTGTACTTTCAGCAGATTGTCATTCATTTTTAGTGGCTTAAACATGTGCGTGCGCACACACGCACACACACACACACACACACACACACACACACACACACACACACACACACAGTAATAAATGCAAAAGAGGCGAGGAAAATAGCAGCTGGTAAGTGAGTGAGAGGGGGAAAAAAATCAACAACTTTTAACCAAAACACTGTACACAACTCTAAATTTAATTTTCTGCAAGATTAAGCACAATAATGACTAGCTTTATAAAAACCCATAACTAATGGCTTCCAATGAGCCAATCTATAGGCATTGATCTGCTCAGTATCTCGTAGACTTGCAGTGCGAAGCCTATAAATGAAGGAGGGAAGAGGCATAAAGAGAAAGAGAAAAAGAAGATGGAAAAACACTATATGGGAAAAGATGAAAGTGGAGGAGGAGAGAGAGAGAGAGAGAGAGAGAGAGAGAGAGCAGGGTAGGGTGAGGATGGAGGAGATGAATGAGAGGCAGAGGAGAGGAGAAGAGGAGAAAAGTACAGAGAAAAGGCACACAGAGCAGAAGGAGAAGTCTTTCTGTGGAAAATGGTATATTTGGCTGTAAAGAACATACTGTGTCTTAGTCTGTGCACTTATTTACCGTATATCACATTCACAACAACATTTCACAAAACATTTTGTGTCCATCAAACAGAAAAAGATGTTAAGAGATACAATGATGCCGAAGGAAAGACTCTATCTGATAATAAGTGGCACTCACTGAAGTTCAGTTTACTCTTGACAAATGGTACTCAGCTTGTGAACACAGTTGTATGATATGGTCTGTAGCTCTAGATCAAACTTTCCCAAGTTTAAATACTGTCTAATGAAATATATAAAAAATATGCTATTAAATTGCTCTATGGGAATTGCAGGATTTTGGAGATTGACCCATACTGTGGACTAAATGTCAGGATACCTCAACCCAAGCTACTTCAGTTTTAACCGTTCTGTCTCTTCTGAGTCCCCCAACTTAATGACAGTCCAACGCTATTAGGCATCAGTGCTTTAGCCAAAGTGCTTGTCATGTAGTGTCTGAAACCCCTATCAGACAATTTCTGTAACTTTTTGAAACAGGCAATCTAACATTCATGTTGCATTTCAAACAGCAACAAGCCAGATGTGCGGAGGTGAGAAGTGCACAGGGTTTGAACATCTCTCTCAATGTCTTTTTCATAATTTGCACAATAACTTCTGTTACTTTTCCTTCATCCAAAGGAGTGCAACACTATTAAAGCCTTCAATGAATCTGTCCTAAAGCATGTGCCATTATCCTGACATGAATGATTACTGTGTCTATGACAGTGAGCTTTGACCCCTCAGTATGGCCGTTCTGAACAGGTTTACACTGAGGTCAGAACTTTTACCTCCAGATGTGATGGTAAATGGTAAATGGACCTGCCCTTGTATAGCGCCTTTCTGGTCATTTGACCACTCAAAGTGCTTTTTACACCACGAGTCACATTCACCCATTCACAAACACATTCACACACTGGTGGCCGAGGCTACCGTACAAGGTGCCACCTGCTACTCAGTTTTTACACACTCACACACTGATGAAAGCATTATCGAGAGCGATTTGTGGCTCAGTATCTTGCTTGAGGATACTTGAGCAGACTGGAGGAGTCAGGGATCAACCCGCTGTACCTCTGAGCCACAGCCGCCCTGATTAAGGCATCGTAAGAACTAGTTGGTTTTGAGCAAGACCCCACTCTTTTATTCACCAGTTAATACTCAGTGTTAATTGTACACTGTCAGGTGTACACAGGAACACTTACCAAACACAATACTGTACAAATCATTGCAATATGTCACTGTCCTTAAAGATTATGACTATTATCTATCTAGTGGTTGCACTAATCCTGTAACAACAGCTGCATCGTTGTGTGTAGTAAGCAGAAAGGAATCACTAAACAAGAGCAACCCAGCTGGAGTTAAAACACCACACAATAAAAATCATCATTAAATTTTTTAAAGGTTATTAGGGCAATTAGCTATCTAGTGGTATTCTACATTGCTAATCCTACACTTGACAGCTTTTTAGAGGCTCACTGACTAAGAACTAAAGGTGGTGGCATGTGAGGAGGAGGAGGAGGAGGAGGATGGAGTGAAATGAAACAATCCTCTGCTGAGAACGCACAGAAGCTTAAATCCAGAGAGGGCTGCTTGCGTTAATCCCCATGGATTAAGCTTCTAAATACTCCTATTCAAGCCAATTAATTCATGCATATATCTGTCTCCAGCTCTTTTCATGTCATTTAAGATGATGGAGGGCGACTTCATGGGAAATCAGGAGGAGGATGGATATGTATCTACATTAATGCACACAGGGCTCTCTCTTCAGGACCATGCAGTTACATACATTCTGATGCGGCACACACACACACACACACACACACATACACTACACTGCAGAGGTATATATTGAGAGTATAACCGGGAAATGATGGTGGGAGGGTGAGGATTGAGAGGGGCCTCCAAAAGTTGACTGACGTATTCTGACAGCTGAATACTAATCATGAGATCAACCTCTGGCTAAATCTACAGGATCTCACTGGGGCCTCTGGCTGGGAGAAGCATAAAAAGGATTAGCAGTAAATACAGAAGGCTTATAGAGAACAGAGAGACACCAGTGGACAGACTCAACAACTTGAAACAAAAGGTTGAGAGGAAGAAGGAACTAGGAATGGTAAGGATGGCAAAAGGGTGCCCAAGTGGACAGTGGACAAACGCCCTAAAATTATTTTGGCTTTAGGGATTCCCAGGGACCGCAAGGTAGGAACAATCATCCAGACAAATACACTGAAACTATGAAGTAAGGAACAAACCCAAAACAAAAGACAAAGTCAGAATGATAAAATAAATGCATAAATGTACTGTAGAAAGAGGAGTTACTCCAAAAAAGGCCAAATGCATTGTTGCAGTTTTAGGGCTCTCGGCTGTACTTTAAAACTCATCAGGAGCAGGGGCAACATGCATAAACACTGTGTGCGCACAAAATACATGCATGCACCTTTTCCCACACTTAAACTGGTATTCATAAAGGAAGAACGTGCACTTTTCAGACCAGGTGTACACACAGTTTTAGCTGAGATAGATGCGGCTGAAGTGATACGAAGAGATTAAATGATTAGACATTCGAAACATTGTTTTTCTTTGTTTGCCTATACAACTTATTGTGTAATTATTTTTTCAGGCTACAGAGTGCTCTGTAAAATGTCAATCAAAGGAAAATTTATGAAGTTAGTTTAAAATTGTTTATGAGTGATGGATCTCATCACCTCCGTGTTAGTGATTGTTATTAGTTATCCTGTGAAGCATTTTGTTAAGTCAGTTTCAACATGAGCACCATGAATGAATCACTGATCATTCTTCTGACATGTAATAACATGATCATTATGATGACTGAGATTTTACTGTGATGATGGTTTGCAGAAATTTGATAAATAAGTGGTTCAAACGCTACAAATAGCCACAGCTGTGCCTAATAAAAGCTGCTCTGGCACCGCTGGACAACCTCGCCTATGCAACACAGTCGGTGAAACTGCACTTTCTTCACTGCATTTCTTATTGACATTCCTAATGAACAGTGGAGGGACACAAGTATGGATATGCAAATGAATGTTTAAGGGCCTTTCTAGGCTTATTTGTGGCGAACTGTGGGTGTGGATATGAAGCTCATGCTAGTGAACCTAGCGCCACAATGACTGAGATTTATAAAATCAGGCATACACACAGCTTTATAAATCTGACAAAAAGATTGCGTTTGCATATTTCTGCTTTCATGCATACACACAGTTTTAGTCTTGAATCTACACAGAGTTTTGCGCATCTGGCTTCAGTTACACCAAACACTTGAAACAGCAACAATGCTTTTATTTAATTTTTATATTTATTTATTTTTTGAGTAACTCAACTGTTCTATGATTTAAATATCTGTGGATCCCCTGGTAATGACGAGTACCTGATAAATAAAAAAAATAAAGGTTATAGATAACAGAAAGAAAGAAAGAAAGAAAGAAAAGTTAAGTTACCCACTTGATCCTCTAACTGATTCTACATGAATCCATTTCCTGTTTGCAGTGATGTCACTAATGATATGCCGTCCATAATGACATCATCATGGCCTGAAGTGGACTGCAGTCTATAGTGTTCGAGAAGCCTCAAGTCTCTGGTTACCAATCTATGTGTGTGTGTGTGTGTGTGTGTGTGTGTGTGTGTGTACAAGCATGCTGGCAAGCAGCAACCGCTGCATAGAGTATTAATAGGAACTCACATCACCCAGAAAGGCTTCCAGATAAATAGAGGCTCACATCAGGCCTGTGTCTATGATCAGATTACGTCCTCCAGACAATATGCAACGCTCGGGGGTACTGGAAAACAGTAACCTGATTACCAAAAAAGTAACTACAGTAACTTCAGACTGACAGAGAAAAGGTTAAAAAGATCTGATAAAGATTTACAAAAGTCCACTAGTGAAATCAAAATTCAATATTTCTCTACAAAGACTGCTCAACCAAAAGATGGGTGACACACAGCACAAACAAAACTGATGGGTAAAGCTTACAGCTCAAACTGCATCAGTTTAAACACACAACAATCACAGCCCAACCACAGGTAGCCAAACAAACAGGTACAAACTTGTGAGATTAATAAGATGGGCTACTGGCTTCCCACTGACAGCAGATATTACTGCTGGTGGGAACAGCTGTGAGTCTGTCGACCACTTCCCCAACCCACTCCTTGGAGTGCAGCCCTGACAAAATCTGCATTGTATAATACTGAGCCACTGTTGTAATTAGCTTGTTGTGCTCACGGTCCATATATTCCTGACTCAATGGTTCATTCGTCAACATGTCACTGACTGGTGACTTCAGTGTTGGAAGCTAACCCAAAGAATGGCAACAATTTTACAGCAGCACATTAGGATGGGCATACCTACGATTAACAAGAATCCCTCTGGGGAAATTCATGTTCTGTACAGGACCCATGCTACATATTTAGGAGTGGATGGCAGTGCACATGATGCAGTGCCCAGAGATCAACTCTGCTTCTGGGCTCAGTGACTGGACTGTGACATATTTCAGAGGAAACCAATACAGAACAACACAGAGAGAATGTAGAAATTCACAAAAGAAAGGCCTCAGTTTGCGCCTAGAGTGAGTACCAATGTGCCAATGCTTAACCTCAGGACGCAAAAGGCAAATCAGTGCTACAAAAAAATGCTACAAAAAAAAAAGACCATTATTTGCTAAGTAAAGACAAAAGACAAGTCAGTTTTCATTTTTAACAGCCTTTGACAAGAACAATTGGGGTAAAATGTCCTAAAAATGTCCTTAATGCATTAAAAATATTATATTTGCAACTTTTTAAAAGAAAAGTACAATATCCAGTCACCGCTAGATCTAAGATATCAAAACTCGATGAGAGGGAATCAATAAACAAAGACAAGTTTTCCTCTAAACATTATCTATTCCTACTACAGGCTTGTAAACTAATCTACCGCTGAGATAGGCTACAAGATTATCATCGTATTGCAACTTCTTTGTGACGTGGTCATTAATCATAAAGAAGCGCATAACTATGAGTGGATAACACTGCTCCTCTTACCTGATATTCTTCAACTCAGGTTACTGCTGTAAGGTGTGCTCAGTCCTCAGATACTGTAATAAGGTTGGACGAAAAATAATTGTAGTTGGCAAACTCTTATCAGATTTACACTGCAACAAGTGAAAATAAAAATGGGACACATGTGGCAGGACACAGTGCGAGACTGACCAGCAGCATTTCAAGAGTGCAGATCTGAACACCACATATGACTGGAAAACATCACACTCTCGATCTTTAAACTTTGCATCTCTCTTACTCTAAGTCCCAGGCTCTGTGTCTCCTTATCCTCCCCATTCTCTCTTTCTTTTAACTGTCACTGCGACTCTCTTTCACTCTGATCTGACATCAGCCTCTCTGATTGGTCGACCCAGCTCGTGCACTAACCAGTGACACGCTTTAATTATTGAGCGGCTGACCTCAATTGGCTGCCTGGAACAGCCTAAAACACATTGCGCCACACACAAACACACTGCGTGCACATACACACCCCGACATTTGCACACCATGCTCACACACTCACAATCTCGCTACATATTGCACACTTACATGCTCACCCTAGGGACAGTTTCTACAGTCTAAATATATATGCTGTGGACAACATCAACTCTGCCTGTTACTCCTCTCAGCTCATTGATGCTCAGAGCATTAGTTGTGATATGAATCATGCTGGAAAAGCATGTATTTTTAACCACGTTCTGTTATACAATAAATAATAATAATATATGCAACATGAATTACTTTACTCTCAATATATATTTAAAGATTTGTCATTCACACAACAGGAGAGAAAAAGACTTTCATTAACCTATTCACGAATATTTCATTTTTTACCATGAGAAAAGTTTGTCAAAATTAAATTCAGAATTTAGATGCCTCTGCAAAGATGTTTGAAAACTAACCTATAAAGTAACAAGTTATTTTATATTCTTACTGCCATGGTTACTGCAGAAAGACACGTTAGATTTGTGCTCCTTGTACCACTGTGGTGTAGAAAATGTGGAACACGTATGGATAGCAAGCAAAATTATATTAATTTAACAGTTTAGTGTTTCACATATCTTAATGAGGGAATTCATATTACTCATAGTGTATATATATGACATAATATACTACTTATTGTAGTATTAAACTGGGGAATTAGGCTCTAGTAACAACACAGAAGGAAAAAAATAGTACCAAATAAATAATTTATGCTGACAGATAGCAGCTCATAAGGGCTGTCAAGTCTAACATTAATGGTTATCACAGTTCATCTGGCAGTAATATATTGTCTATCTATCTATCCATCCATCTATCTATCTATCTATCTATAGTCCTACTAGGGTTCCCTTTAAAGGTACAAGGAGCTAAAATATCAATATAATTTACGATACTACGCTGTTGTTGATTGGAAACATGAATCCTGTGATGCCTTTAATAACTGCTGCTACAAGAAAGAGAAATGATATACGTCCTTTGGTATGCCATCTATGCACTTAGTATGCTATAATTTTATACCTAAATATATCTCTGCCATACTGGTCTCCCTACAAATGATCAAACACAGTAGATGATACTGGACATGTGATATCCACATTGCTTCATAAGACATGATGCAACCAGGGCATTTTTAGATTAGGGTGTGATGGTATCCTACCTAGAATATTAAATGCCTTTTCCACTGGTTGCGCTTCGATGCGAATGTGAGAGGAGAAGAGTATTTTACCTGCCTGCCAACCTCATGATGTCAACCGTTTGACACTCAACGCAGCAAAATGGCACACGTCTCCAGCTATGGCACTCATCTCAAGAACGACTTCGGAAACATGAGTGACATGTTGACTCTCATTATATTTTGATGAGTGTAACCCAACTGGGCTTCATGGCATGCTGTGTGGCTTGTGGCCTATGATTAGTTACAAATAGTTCAATGGGTCACACCGCTTGGCTCTGATCCCGAGACCTCACAAGGTTTGATCATACATCTCCCAAACCACAGGCTCACTTCAAGCTGAATTCAAATTAGTTTGGCAGGCAGACAGTATTAATTTGTCTTTAAACTATGAGGCAAAGTACTCAGTTAACATTTAATTTTGCAGGCTGTTTATCAGTCATTAAGTCTTTTATAAAATAATACTTATACCAGAGTACACAGTGGATTTAGGTTGTGTTAGGCCCTAGGTCAGTGTGCAGATGCTAACGTTGACTCACCATGAACTTTTTCTGCATAGTTACAGGTGGTTTCAGTGCTGCTGCACGATGCACTAGTGTAGGAAAACGTCAGAGATACTTACATTACTATTAACCCTCAAAAACAACAGTTAAATAAAGTGACATAGATTTCACAGACAACTAAACCAGATACATACGCATACTAGCATGGACACACTCTGACACACACACACACACACTCACACACACATACTCACAGCGAGTACAGTCAAACAGAGCTCTCAACATGGAGCTTCATGCATGCATGCGTGTGTCTATGAAGTTTGGCACTGTGTTTCTTTGGTCCATACGGCGTTTTGTATTTGCCATAATCCCCTGTCAGCAACACTTAGGCAGGCAGACAATAGCAGAGAAGATCGGCAGCCAAACCCCCTTCACTGTAAGCTTGGCAGGTCAGCGTGCAAGCAGCAGGTTACACACACACACACACACACACACACACACACACACACAAACAAACAAACAGTACTGTTCATGTACAACCATGCGACACACACACAGAAAACACTCATGTCCCGCTGAGATGCACGTTACTCACACCGTCTCCCGGCTCTCTTCAAAGAGTTGTGGTGCAGTTCTCAAGGACACGGCTGTCTGACATCTCCTCTCTTTCTCTCTCTCCTCTCACTCTGGCATACTCTCTCTGCCTCTCTCGCACTCTCTCATTTGCTTCTCGGCTGCAGGACGCCGCTACAACAGATGCAAGTGTGTCGCTGCCTTTCTCCTCTCCTCTTTATTCCTCCCTTTTCCCCTCTCTCCCCTCTTCTCTCGGTCTGCAGCTGAGAGGCAGAGCTCATTCTCTAAGCCATGAAGCAGGGCTTCTCTCTTTTTTTTTTCAAGAGAGTGCCGGGTAGTGTGAGAACGAGGAAGCGAGAGAAAGAGGAAGGGAGGGAGAAAGAGGAGAGGAAGGAGCTCTGGGCAAACTGACCAAACTGATGTGCCACTCCAGGACACCAGCGTTCTGCCGACAGTCAGCCAGAGTCCTACTGCAGGAAAAACAAACAGGCTTACTGTAAAGCAGCAGCAGCGGAAAGCTGTGGAAGCATCACATATGTTTTAGCTGTTTTAAAAAAAAAAACAACAGATGGACAGAAACAAAAAAAAAATTGGAGGTGAGGGAGAAAATTGGGAGATGACAACAAAAAGAAACGGCAATATAATGTCTGTTTGTACTCTGTGGTTAGTCTATAACTAAAAAAGCAAACTAAAATTATAAAACAGAATTCAAAGAAATGTGGGTTGTCAGTTTAAATAAAAATATACAGGACATCAGAGGATAGGATACAGGAGGGCCAAACAAAATATGAATAATACAAAAAGAGAAGAGAAGAGAAGAGAAGAGAAGAGAAGAGAAGAGAAGAGAAGAGAAGAGAAGAGAAGAGAAGAGAAGAGAAGAGAAGAGAAGAGGAGAGATCTCTTAACAAGACGAGAGGGGAGAAGTAGAGGGGAGGATAGAAAAGAGGAAGTCTAAGTATTCCCTAAAGCCTTGCTGTCTTTTCTGAAAAATGGTCCCTGCAGGCCCGATCCAGAAAGAGGCAACACAAACAAACACAGGGAGCAGAAACAAACATCTATTTATGGAGGAGGGGGGTCCAGTTTCCCAACCACATTTGCTAGCAGCTTTTTTGACAATGTTACCAATTCAGCAGTTTAAGAGTAACAACTAGAGGACGAGAGAGGAGAGGAGAGGAGAGGAGAGGAGAGGAGAGGAGAGGAGAGGAGAGGAGAGGAGAGAAGAGGAGAGGAGAGGAGGAGCAGGTAGTAGCTCAGTTAAATTCTCTGTCCTCTGAAAAGGATTGACATTAGTGGTATAGCTTCAAAGCAGCACATGGACCACTGCAGAGCAAAATAATGGGCATTCATGTTGACTTTTGGTTCATTACATACTAACCATTAGAACTATTTGAGAATGTCTAACTTCCTCTAAATAATTTCCAATACGTAAGCTTCCTCTTGGCTGTGTGATGCTTACAGCCTGGCACCTCGAAAATACCTTTTTAAAAAGTCCTGACCTCACCTGCGTGCTGTGCCCAGAAATGTCCTGAGTGTGGCAACTTAAAAAGAAAATAAGGAAATACAGGCAGAAATGCTGCAGATAAATCATTTGCCTCACATCTCTAGTGGGTCATAAGTGATGACGAAGAGGGATTTGTTTTGAATAAGTCTATACAATTTTTTTTTTTTTTTCTTTTTAGAAAAAATGCTGCATAGCATAACTTTAAAGTCCTTGTGAAGCGCAAGTCTTAAACTCCTGTATTGTGACATACTTCCCTGTGAAACAAAATATTTGAGCTGTGTAGTTATAAAAAGGATTTAGTGTTAAACACTGTAGCACAATGCACATTCTATTCTTATTTTTTATTTGAATGTACATTTTAATTTCTTTATATTTACATACTTCTATTTCATACTCATTTCTTATAATTCACTAGTTTCTGATTCTGATTAAAAAGTGGGTGGGGCTTAGAGTTTCATGCAACATGGAGCTACAGTGGAGTCTGCTGCTGAGCAGACTGCTGGCTCCACACACACCTCCCTCACCATTAGATTAGGAGGAGGGCAAGGAGAGATGAATGAATTTGACCACTGCCACAGTTTTTTAAATGAAAACAAAGTTTTTGCCCACTGATATCCAAACAGATATTCCTTCCTATCTCTGTCCATATTGCTCAGTTAAGTACTTCAACCTTCAACTAAAACTGAGAAAATGTACTCTTATTTTTTAACTTCATGAGAACTTTAAAAAACAAAAAGTGAATCCAAAGATTTGATGTTAATGCTACTGCATTATTGCAACAGTTTTCATAATTTCATTAAAATAAAAAACAATGAAAAGATCCATAAAGTGGCCATGCTGTGGCTATTAATTATTTGTAAGTTTTGCAAATAAGTCCTGCAGCTAAATATCACTGCATCAGTGTTACATCTTTTCAAAAATAAAATCAGGAGTGTGGCCTTCCTGTCATGCAAAGTTGATGTAACAATCCCATGATTGTCACAAATGTGCCTTGTGTTCTTGTGTTTCCCCAAGGAAGAAAATGTTGAGCCCACTCCTGACTGAGGGAGCCATGAGATCTCGTTTCTCTTCTCATCTACGCAGAAAACTGTAGCCCTCCAGGGCCAAAGAAAAGCCATGCTAATGCATTGATAAAGAAGCAGCAATTGATTTGCTATGGAAATGCACCACATCAGCAGTGGCTTATCACACATGGGATCAATCAGGCTAGCTTTAGTTAAAGGGAGACCACCACATTGGAGTTTTCTTCAGACAATGCCACAAAGTATGTTGAATTTTGATGCATGTATTAATAAGCAGTACTAACAGTTAGTAGTTCCTCACTAAAAAATGTATTTCCTCCTTGGTCCTAAACTGTGACACTTAAATGTCACTGCGCTGAATGATGTTATGTGTAAAGTTTGATGCTAGACAGCTGTTTTCACATTCATTTGCCGAAGGAGGAAATTTTCTCCATGCTCAACTTAAATCTGAGTTGTGTGTCGTGGACGCACCAGCAGGATTTCATGACATCATAACTAGTGTGGAGCCAACAGTGGTTCAATATGTAACTTTAAGGAGTGTCCTGTGGAAACTAGAAACCTCCAGTGCTTGTCCACTTCACAAAATATATATGCAAGCAAAATTAGCATATTCATAAATTTGGAAATTTTCAGTGAGGGAGGACTAGATGTAATTTAAAACAGAACAACATATTGGACACACATTTCCATTAAATGTTTCACAGATATTTTTATCGATCAAAGAGGAACATGTCAGAAATCTGCAGTCTTGTAATGGAGATGACAACAAATCTAGGTTTTCCTCTCTGGAAAATCAGAAGGAGTTGAGTAATCAACAATCCAATGTTATTACAATAGAGAGATATGCTATGTTTTATCAGAGATAAAGTAAAGGTGAGGAAAGGTGATGCACCAAACAACCTTTCCACAGCTGTTTTAAAAGTCAACATCTTGTCCTTGTACCGTTTTAATGGCTGAAATCTACTCACTGCATTTGTAATATAAAAGGATGCATTCAGATTGAACTGTTATTCATGAGTTTGACTGTACTGTACATGATGTGTAACCAATGACCAGAGAGGAGTCCACATTTGATGAAAAAACTGCACCGCAACAACGCAATAACGAGGAAAGAACAAAGAAATAGTAAAAAAAAAAATGGAGGAGATGAGGAACAGAAAATGCCGGAGACAGAACAGGTGAGGAAAAGGACGAGGACATGGAGGAAGATGATAAAAGCAGGGACACAGAGGAGGAGAAGGGAAAGAGGGTGGAGGGCAAGGACAGGGGTGAAGGGTGTAACTCACTCCTGTCCCCATCACCAGCGCCCAGTCCTAATTTACCCAGAACAATCAATCAGATCAGGAGGCAGACACTGATAGAGGACTACCATGCAACAGGATCCACCAAGTACACACACACCCACACACACACTGAGAGAGATGGAGGACTTGCATGCAACAGGATCTATTCACACACACATACTTTTATGCTGACTAGAGGGAAAAAGTTTGCAGCTCATATCTGTAGCCGCTGCACTGACTTCTACCAACTAGGCTGTACTGTGTACCAAAGTCACCGCGGCTCTGTGGGGTCACAACGGCAGGTCAGGGCCCATGAGACAGAACGAGCACAGAGGGAACAGAACGGGAGCGAGAGAGCAAGGGGGTGAGGGAGAAAGCAGGGAGAAGAAGGAAAATAACGGCCAACAATAGGAAGAGAGAGAGTGAGGGAGAGTCAGAGAAAAGAGCACAGTGCAAAAAAACAGACAGAGGACAGAAACGGCAATGAACAAGAGGACAAAGTGATCGCGCCCTGCCATGCTCTCAGAGAAAGATGAATGCAACAACACAGAGAGAAAGAATAAAAGAGCAAGGGGGGGAAAAAAGTGGCAGGCTGACGCCAGCTCAGGTACAGGAGACAGTGGTGCTGTAAAACAAACGCACACAGATGAGAGGAGCAGGGAGATCAGTGTGAACACAGACGATTGTTCAGTCCTCCTCAAGTGCTTCTGGCTTCTATCTGCCCCCAGGGTGACACTTAAGTATGCGCTCAACACACACACACACCTGAATTACACCTAACCTCTGCATACACACATTTAATTTATTGTAATGCAGCAAACTAAACTGTTGTCTTCTTGGATGTATCTACAGTCTTTCCCACTACTGTGTCTTTATAGCTTCTGTGTGTGGCTTCTCCTGTCCACGTATCGAAGTGCTCTAAAGCAAGGGCCCAAATCGCTCCCAGTGGCGGGAAAAACAGTCACTTTGGGCAAAACTGTCTTCTGATTTATGCCTCTACAAATGATTATGGTTTTAATGAGCAGATAAACAGTTGTACTATTTAAATTACAACATTTACATTTTGGATTTACTGCTTCAGTCAGGTAGGGATTTGTTATCTTCCTCAGAATACATGTTTACTGAGTTGCCTTTAGCGAGATCAAATCATCACAAATCAAAGATGTCCCATGAGCCTGCGGTTATGGAGGAGTCTCTAACAACTAGGCCACACTGTGACATTAATATTTGTTCTGTGAGCATGCTTCTTCTAGGTAAGGGACTAATGAATTACACCAAAATATTAAAATATTGTTAAGATATTTAACTTTTAACTGGAAAAATCTGTACCTGAATCTGAATCTGAAACTCAGATTTAGTGTTAAGTATTCATTTAACATACTGTTTTACCTTTTTTATCAGGTAACTGGTGACAGAAAACATTTTTGTGATAAAATTTTTAGTTATCCTAATTGTAGTGCAAATGATTCTGCATCCTATGCGTCTTCAGTACACATACAGTATAGGTTTATATATAAACTTTTTAACACAACATATACATTAATGCAAATACTGATTGCTTTTGAGTTTAAACCCCAGCTCACTGTCCGTCTCTTTATTCCCAGTGCAATGGGCAGGACATGAGATTAAAAAAAAAATACTAACATTTTAAAAAATGTTAACACAGCCTAGTTCACTGGACATAGCGACTGACAAACTTTTAGAAATTAAAGCATACTTTCAAAGGTTTTTCTCAGGTTCACCTAGATATGGTATTCCAACAGTGATTACCATGCATCATATTATCTTTACTCCCTGGTACTAATAAAATGCAGTTGCCTAGAGAATATATTTCTACGGCGACAAACATCATGAATCTCAGCCCCATAAAATGGAGCTGATTGAATTTATGACTAATTTATTTGACTTAAGACTAATTGGAGCAATGCTTTATTTATCCTGTAAATTATCCCAAAGCGCCTCTCTGTTTGTGTGCACGCATGATAGAAAAAGACAGCGAGAGAGACAGAGGAGGGGGGAGAGGACATGTGAGACCTACACTATCTATTTTAAAGGATGACACATTTAATTTAGTCCCTGCAAAAGAAATTAAAAAGCATAGCTGTTATTAATGAAGATGGAGCATAATGAGGGAAGGCTACACAATGAAATACACACATAAACACACACACACACACACACACACACACACACACACACACACACACACACACAGGGTTTCTGAGATACATTATCCTCACGCTGAACATAACTTTATAATATCAGATTTTCTCTTATGGTGCTGTGTAACTGTCTTGAATATAACAGCTAATTGTAAAATCAGCTTGAAAATGATCTGCTTTAAGCATTAAGTGCTTCATTTGTTTTCATGCAAGAGAATCAGCATGAACAGAAATCTTGTCAAAGTGTGTCCTCATGTTTCCAGATTCACACTCACACTTTTCTAAACTGTTGCAGTTGTCATTCATTGCAGCACAAACTAGTTTCCTTTGGTCTTCCTTTTGAATTTTGCTCAGCTCATGAAGGAAGTTTAAATTCAGAGAAATATAAGTTACGAGGTTTCGATGTGGCAGTGATGTGAGACTCAAAGTCATGTTTCCCTCAGCACTGCTGAAGTCATTGAGGTTGTAAATTGACTGAACAGAAAAACAGGCTGTGGTCTTAGTCTTCCCTTAATTTTGTTACAGGTTTGCCAATCTCATGCCATTAAATGTATAGCCTGCATAGCACTTCTATTGATTAACAAATGACAACGGCGTCAATGTGTCGCAATGTGCACTTGAGGTCAGGGACTTATTGCCTTGTTTCAATTCTTTCTTTTCTCCCTCCCTCTCTCTCATCCACTCCCCCCTTTCTATCTTTCCCTCGCAGTCCTCCCTCCCTCTCTCTAAATAGATATTGAAGTTTTCTATTTAAGGCAGATGCTGTTTAACTTCCTTGGGGTGGGAAGTGAAAGGCAGGCAGAGGGCCATCCATCTCGCTATCCACCTGCTGACATCTTTAAACGCTATCGACACCCGCTGCCAGCATTAACATGCAAAACCGCACTGCACGTTTGATTTCATTAGCTCATTGTGCGCAGGGTTTTCTCTCGCCCTGTCGGTGGGATTCTGGCTGCAATTATTGGACTGGATGCAGAATTGGCAGATTTTCTGACTTGTCAGAGAAATGCCATTTCTGCAGTGCACTGCGTAAGTTTTCACGACTCTTGATTAGAATACAGCTAATACACCATGTCCTTACCTAGTGGCGGGTTCAAGCCCAGCGCCCTGTCTGTCATTTTTAAATAACTCATCAGTTGTTCTTGTTCCCAGTGCACAAGTTGTTTCTCATCTGCCCTGAAAGGCTCTACATCAGAGGTTGGTGAGCTACTAGTAAGAGCCAACATAAGAGCTGTGGTGAGGTGATCAACTAGGGAAGTACAAATAATGACAGAAAGTTAGTAGTCTGTTAATGTGCTCCAATGGCATGAAAAGACTAGATAAATGGCTAGCAATATGTAGCATAATGTTACTGAACAAGCACCTTAAGGCCACACATGGTAATGTTACTCAATTTAATGATGCACCTATTTGTAAAAATGAATCACCTATTAATAGAAAGGGTTGGGAGGGCTGCACAATTAATAAAAATACTGAAATCGCAATCTGGCTAAGTGCAATGTCGAAACCGCAGGAGCTGCAATTTTTGATAAAAGTGAAATGTGTCACAACATATCATTATACATTAAATATTGTGTTGCTACAGAGATGCCCCGGCCTACAAATCTATACTCCAAACTTAGGGGAACATTGATTGCTTGGTACAGTCCCCAGCAAAAATCACATTATAATCATTTTTATTTTACTTTTTTTTTCAGTTAAAATGAAATGCAAAAATTACCATTCCCACTAAAATGCAAAAATAATAAAATAATAATAATAATAATAATGAAAATAAACATAATTGCCATGTGTTTTTTGTTTTGTTTTTTTTTTTTGCATATTTTGCAGTTCCAGTTGGGGGCAGGGTTCGACTTTGGGAAATGAGTAAAAAAAGAACAAGCACGAAATTTTGCCCACTCAAAAGACCATAACAATCTTTTAGAAATAAAGGTAAAATCTATTTTAGAACATGCAATGTGCTGGGAAAAAGCTGTCAGGCCTCCATGACTCTGAACAGGGGTAACAGTTTAGATCAGAGGTGCCCAAACTTTTTTGAATGGAGGTCAGATATGATAATGTGAAAACCCCTGGACAGCCAGCTGCTTCTCACATCACATGGCTTATTTAAAAAAAATCACATATAAATTAGACAAAGCAACTATTTCATCTTCCATTGAAAAAGTATTCAACTTTCCACTGCTCCTGAAAGTGGTGGCCCTCACTGTCAACTTTACGCTTCTTTCTTCATTTGCCTGTTTACAGTCTGTTTATGGAAGCACGAGTGCTACCTGCCTAGTTTCGACTTGGTTCATGTCTACAAACTGTATGATCATCCAGCCATCATGAGGTGAACAGAAAAAATGCAACGTGATCTTGCTTAATTAACCTATACTGTGTGGCAGCCACGTATAGTAAATTGTGACAGAAAAACTGCGAGCCATTCAAAATCTGTCTGTGGGCCATAGCTGGCCCCCAGGCTGGACTCTGGAGCATAACTTGTGGGTTGCCCCAAGGTTTCGTTCAGGGAATAGTATTCAGCCATCTTGTCACTGGTGATATGAGAGCTGATATGAGAGATATGTAAGCTAGCATGGATTTCCAGTACTAATCAGATTTTTTGCACACACACACTAATACATATACATATATATATATAAAGCTTGATAGATAGCTAAATAGATAGCTAAATAGATAGATAGTGTAGGCTTCGATATAGATATCAGTCCCTCCCTAGATATCACAACTATTAACACAATTTCAACAAAAGTCCGCAATATTTGCGGGGGCTTGCAATTTTTCAAAAGTCCCACAATTTTTCCGCATTCTTCCGCATATTCCAGCTGACCAGAAGTTGTTGCACATATACCGTCATTTGAAACATCATCAGATGCATCATCAAATTCCGCTAATGGCACTGCAGTATGAAGAAACGCTCTGTATTGACCTAACAATTTGCACTTTATGTAAATGCATACAATATGCGTTGAATTTATTAAAATGTTAAGTTTACAGAAGATGTAGCTTACATGTTGTTTTACAGTCACATTGTCTGGTTTGAGAGCTACTACATTCACTCAGGATTTTTTTCCAACATTATTGGAGTCCATGTTTTGAAACTAATTAAATAAAACTAAAGAAGAGAACTGAAACATTTGCAGCTGTTTTTGTAATATTCAGTATGATTATTGTAGCAAGTGATTACACGACTTATTTTTTGGAGGCAGTAGTTAAAAAAAAAAGCACTCTGAAGTGCAATTTTTGTCATTTGCCGCAATTTCCCTAAAAAAATCACATTAAAAACCCTGCGATTTTTATTGCATTTTTTTGGCAAAATTGGCCGTAAATTCAAGGGCTTTGGGCCGCAAATTCAAGGCTTTTTTGCCGCGAGATCCTGGAGGGACTGAGATATAGATATAGATATATGGTCAGGTAGTTCCATATCTTTGTTTTCGTAATTTAAACTTATTGATGTCACAGAATCTTTTTGTGGCCTCAATTTTCGGTGAAGCCATTTCTACTCCACTGATCCACTTGGTTCCCACTAATCCCACTTGCTATCAGCTATTGGCGAAATTATTATTTTAAAACACTGATATCAGTATCAGAACTAAATTTCAAAATCTGTGCATCCCTATTTCAAATATTAACTTAGTTTGTACATATTATTATTTTACAATGTCATGTCATATTTTATTCTTTATTCTTCTGAACAAGTTAATTGGTTATTCTTTATCATTTATTATTAATTTATATTATTATAACATGTAAAACACATTAATGAAAGCAAATTAGCACATATTTTTGTTATTTTTCATCCTTCCACTCACCTCTCTCAGGCATGGCTGATCTAGTTGGACGAAATGGGGATGACGTTATCACATTTTTCATTAGCATTAGCAGATCCAGCAACAGGTGGTGAAAACTTCTCCGCCATCTCTGCACTTGAGACCGCGCTTTCCTTAACTGGTACTCCAAAAGCCCTCCAGGAGGCGACCCACCCCCCTTATCAGAAAGAGAGGACAAGGCAAGTCGAGGACAGCTCCAGCGTCCCGTCGTCGTCCCGACCACTCCGGCCTCAAATACATTTAGCTTAGCTTAGCTTAGCTTAGCTTAGCTTAGCAGCCGGCGTCTGCTCGCTACACCCAGGTGTCAACCCGTGATGTCCGGCCTTCATTATAACGTTTCCGACTCAGCTGCTGCCACTCTACCAAAAACGCCAAAGGATAAAGGAATTCACATGCATAGAATAAAGAAATAGGCAAAACTTTAAAGTGCTCCCATCCCTGAACATGTGCACACTGCTCTGTCAACACCATGGTGATACACGCACCAACAATATGCCGCGACGTCAGCGCACCTGTTAAAGGGACAGTTCACCTATTAATTAATCAATGTATGTGTCAAATGAAATACTACAAGGTACAGGGCTGGGCACTGTGACTGGTTATCGTCCTATAATTTACGTATCATCATATTAAAAATGTCTACTTGCTTGTAAAGACAGCGCTAAACAGGAAGAATGCTTCACAGCTTCAACATCAGGTGAGGGAGAGCTCTATGTATGTCTGGCAGCTTGACAGTGGTTGTGACACTTCATGGTTTGTAATTTTAAAATTAAGTTTAAAAGTTTAAAAGCTCCAATCAATCAATACAAAAAGCGGTGTTTGAAAGTGGTCTGTTAAATTTGGTTTTGTGTTTGAAAAAAGTATCCTCACTATGATAGATGGTAAAATTTGCCTGCTGTGTGCTGCAGGAAAGGGCCCCACTCGGGCGGTGTCTTAAAGTGCTGCTCACACTGACACAGAAATGGCTCCACTCAGTCATTAAACCTGTTAATAAATGTTGAGTAACATTAGCTGTGTGATGCTAACAGTTATCCCTGTCACTGTGTGACTGATAGAATTTAATTTATTGATAGGATGGCAACATTGCGAAATCCTGAGCGACTGGTTGTAGCTCTTACCCACTTAGTCATTGTATCCATGTTGTTGTTGTTGTGTCACTATTTTTAAGATTGCTTGCTTCAAAAAGGAAAAGAAAGAAACATTGGAGCTGTAGATCATGTCCAATTGAATGAAGTCCTTGTTGTTGCTGTTTGTTGTTGTTGGTGGTGGTGTGTTTGTCCCTGTTCCTCCCAAATATTGATGTCCAATTTTAAGGCAGATGTGAGTGGTAGGATCCAGCAGGGCACTCAGAAGACAGCAGTATCTCAGCAGGATAAGAAGCAGAGTTAGCATATCCAAAGCATAGATTGGACATTATTGCTTAAGGACCCACAATACATGCTCTTTCCTGCACTATGGAGATCATGTGATGTTGTTCTGACTGTGTGATAGATACCTGCAGGACCTACCTGCCTTGAAGGTGGACTTAGATAGGAGTAAGTGGAGGACTGGGTTGGTCATTTGGCGAAAAAGCACTGCAGGTGCTCCAGTGTGGCCCATTTCTGCGGGTTTGTGGCCAGACACATCGACAGCAAAGTCTTTACCTCTGAAAAGTAAAAGAGAAAGCAGGAAACAAAGGATTAAGTGGAGAGTTGTGAAGAAGTATGAAGAAAAAAATTTGCTGTCATCAACGATTCTTGATGAGACTGTGTGTGTGTGGACAGTGCAGTGTTGATTTTGATGTGGTTCTGGAGGAAGGCTGGGGTGTTAAAAGGCTGATTTCCACTCAGCAATGACTAGAAAAGCATGCGCGGCTTCCAAATAGTTGTGGGACCGGCCCTGTATGCCCTACATCTCAACCACTCTGGTGGGGCGTACGCCCAAGGCACCTAGTGGACACAGCAACAGAGGAATGGGAGGGGACAGACAGAGAGAGGAGACAGGGGAAAAAGGGAAGATGTGTTTAAACATCCACTATTATTTCAGAGATTAATAAATGAGCCAAGAGCAGAAGCCAGATGTCGTACCACTGAAGGTGTAGGGCTTCTTTGTGGAAAATGAACCACAGCCAAAGTCAATCACACGCACTCTTGGTTCTCTAGAGTTGCCTTGAACCAGGATGTTTTCAATCTTAATGTCCTGGTGAAAGACACCCTTAGACTGCATGTCGTTAGCCATGGCCTCCAGCTGCCTCAGGATAATCTGAAATAGAGACAGAGTCAGAGTTGGAGGGAATGTAAGGCATTAGCTATGTTTTCGTAATTCTCGATGGTGGAAAAGTCTCTCAAACAGTATAACAGTGATGACATGATGGTCGGTCTCTCAGCAGAATTCAATTCACTTAAATGGAATTGCTGTTACTGTGTTAGCCAGTAGCTCTCTAGCTACAGTAGTTCATCAACTAGCCCTGCAAGTACTTCTTATGTCACCTAGCTTATTAGAACCACCCTTTTCGCAAAGACTAGTGGATGAAATTTGCTGTGCCGCTTTCTGGTGTGACTGGGCCTTTTCTGTGCAGTGTGAGTCATAACACACCAAGTGAAAAAGAGAGATAAATACAACTTTCTTGCTTAAGTTTGAAGTGAATGCAACAGACATACACAGAAAATCCTCCCACCCGATGTCTCTTACCTTTGCCTCATGTTCGTCCAGGAATCCTCCTCGGGCTTTACGGTATGTTGAAGAGGTCCTTGCAGTCGTCTGGTTTCTCCATGACCAGCATGAGCTCCTCGTCCATACCAGTCCAGAAGGGACACCGCAGCGACTTGCCCAACTGATCCTGGTAGACCCGCAGCTTTTGGCATTAAGGCCACCTCTTTGATGATGGGAAAAGATGTCCCATTGCAAGTCAGAGCCAACGTTTCTTTAAGTTAATGAAATACTACAACTACATGCCATGCTCAATTTGCAGGGAGGTGGTCTGGGTGAATGAGGGACACACAAAGTACAGCACTTGGACACAAGAATCCCGCGTTCATGTCTAGAGATGGGAAATAGCATTTTGACTGAGCCCTAAATACAGGAAATTGCAGTAATCCAGATGTGATGAGATAAAAGCATGAATGACTTTTTCAAGGTCCGCTTGAGATAAAAAATATTTAACTTTTGCAATGTTTCTAATTTAATGAAAGCACAATTGCAGAACCTTGGTTATTTGTATGTTGAAACAGAGCTTAGAGTCAAAGGTGACACCTACATTGTGGGCAGAATGCTTCACATTGGAGGACAGGTTCCCAAGGTGCTTTTTTTAAGTCAGAGGTTAAGTTTGGGGGTTCCGAAAAAGGACCTCAGATATGGACTCATTGAGCTGTAGGAAATTTTGTGACATCCAGCATTTAACATCAGAGAGACAAGCCATAACATGAAAGAGACCGTCACTACCAGTCAGTGGAACATAAGGTTGCGTGTCATCCGCCTAATTGTGGAAATTAATAAGTACGGATTGTCTGAGGCATATAGGAAGCATATAAATAGAAAACAGAAGAGGACCTAGAACTGATCCCTGGGGAAGACCACAAGAGAGGGGGTCTGGGGATAAAGAATGTTGTATGTATTTCATGTATTTAAAATAATCTATTTTGCATCATGAATGACTAATGCCTACCATACACTAGAATACTAGAAAATACTTTCAAAATACTTAGAAAAAAACAAAGTGTGACACCCTCTCACATCTAAAGATAAGATGTCATGAGTCAGAGAGTATTTAGTCAATAAGATTTTGCAAAGACGAGTGATCTTTCAGAGTCACTATTTGCAAATCTGTTAGCTTCAAAAAGGAAAAACGTGGACAGAAATTGCTGCAGCCTTCAAAAATTGCCAGGGAGCTGTAGCTTTATATTATATTTCAAACTTAACCGTTTCGTATCATCATGTTATCACTTATATGAGCTAGAAATCTTCAGCTGTAGTACTGTACAGTTTACTTGTAGGCCAATGGCAAACATTCCACTAGCTTATGTTAGCTTACAAGTAACCCTGTTTAGGATGGGGACAGTGGTTAGCTAGCTAGCTATAGCATATAGCATACTCACTGGGGACTTTATGTCGTAGTCAAGACCATCCATGAGACACTTATACTTCATTATAAGTCACATCTGTAATGTTTTATGACTGTTGATATAGTGCAGTCAGGAAGCATTATGTATGTTTATGAGTACAGTCATAGAGCATTATAAATGCATACTAATTCACTATAGATGCCCGTCATAACGCAGTATAGATTGTGGTCTTCATAGAAAGTGTTACCCCAAGTTCTCTCCTTGTCTGGTCCTTTTTCCTTCCCAATACCCTGGACACTCCTTCAGGATTGGAGCCGCTGCCGTCGACCCCCAATAATGGCATCTGAGAAAACATAATACTAATCACGGGCCAGTGGCCTTCCAAGCGTATCACCGCTACATCCGCTCAGATCTTTAAGATCTCTGATCCACTAAATGTTAGTATCAAGTAACTGGGGGTTTTGGGGGGGTTTGTCATGCCCGAAACGTTATGGTAGATTCCCCGTCAAAGCTTCCCCACAATGCATTCGGCAAAGTGGATAGGCTACAAGCAGCCCAAGCCTCACATATCAGTCATGTTTTTTTTTTAATAAAACATATTAAGTCCTGTTGATGATATGGTCCTTGCTAGGAAGACCACATCTCAACAGTGCAAAAAATATCCACCAAACCTCCTCCTCCCTCCCACCCTGTTCCTCTCTTGTTCTCCTTTCCTCTCTTCTTTTCCTCTACATAGGGTCCTGAGGGGGTTTGTCGTGTTCTAGTGCTACAGCGGATTCCCTGTTGAAGCTTCCCCACAACGCATTCAGCGAAGCAGATGAGCTACAACCCACCATGCCTCGCACGTCAGTCATATTTTTCTTAAAACTGTTAAACCCATCTTGTTGATGGTGTGGTCCTTGCCAGTGAAATACATTCTCACTGTGTGCTTAAATGTTTGAGTTGCACTGTTGTACTTTTGTGACTGTTGTGATGTTCTTTTTTAAACTCTGATACTTTTATTTCAGGATACATCTCTAAGTGTGTTATTATGTTTGTAGATTATTAAGATATTGTTTTAGCATACAAAGGCTAAGTAAGTATGGCTATGAAGTACCATATAAATACTGAGTTCAAACACTAAAAACTATGAGTTGGGCTCATTATTTAACATCACAAGAGGATCTTAGCAGTGTCTTCCTGTAGCAGAAAACACAGCTTTAGGTGCATGGCAACAAAACATCCATGTTAAAATCAGTTAAAGCAGAAAAACCTGAAACCTGGTAACAAGAGTGAAAATTTACTTTGAATTTAATTTTGCTGAAAAAAACAACAAAAACAAACCAACGTGTCAATCTAACTTTTTGTGAAAAGAATTGCAAATCTGTTTTTTCAAGCATGTATCAGCTTAAGTTTCATTTTATTTTGTATCTTTGCTGTTTCCATATCCTGGTGGAGGTACATATGATTTGAACAATACACCTCTCTCTGTCTCTTTTTCTCCCTGCCACTCTCTCTCTCTCTCTCTCTCTCACACACACACACACACACACACACACACACACACACACAGTCATACGCTCTACACGGAGAAAGACACTGTAGGAAGCGGAGAACTGTATCTTTGCTGCCACCTAATGCAGATATCACACACGCCGTCTCCCAGCACCAGGCGGCTTTACTCCTACTTTGTCTCCAGCTCAGGCTTTGGGTTTTTTAATCCTGCCGTGTGGGGTTTCAAACACACTCACAGGTCCCGGGCTCTTCAGCACTGCGGCAGGCCTTAGGTGGCCTGGGATTTTGTTTTCCAGGGGTGGCAGTGTGTGAGGCGTTTGTGATATGCTAATTTAATCATTTTTGTCCACTCCTCCCCTTCCTTCTTTCCCTTTTGCACCTATCAATCTAATCACTTCATCTGGATTCCTGAAGCAGGTGGAGAGGGGGTGGGGGGGTGTGGGGGGAGGACACAGAGAGAAACAAATAGATAGATAGAGGAAAAGAGAGAGAGGGAGAGAGAAGAGTCTCTGGCTGCGCAAATACCACGACAGCAGCCTTTCATCTATGAGCGTATGCGGCCTCCATCCCCCCACAAACTCACACTCACACACACCTCCCGAATGCTTTTAATTTTAGTGATGGTTCACTTTAATTATTATGAAAATTAAATCAAATGTAATCGGCGGATTAATGCGACCGATGAGATAATTCAGCCGCATGGTGATGAGAGCAGGGTGGATCATCTATAAATCTCCACCAAAACGCTCAGGAGGAGGCAGTCAGGAGGCATCCGACTCCACAAGCAGTGATGCAGTGGGGTGTGAAGTCAGGTTACCTTCTTATCTTGTTTACACATCAGTGTTTAACCATTTTTAATTGACTGACGGAAATATTTTTGACAGAAATTAAAAGGAAGTGTGATGTTGGTAACTTGGTTAGCCTTCCTTCATGTGTTTTAAAGTAAAAGTAAAGATACACAACTGTAAATGTATATGGTATTCACGTTGCATGTTACCCTACAAGAATTGACTCAATCCATATTAAAAACATATTTAATTTTAATTTCTGATCAGCTGATACAACACTGAAGTACAAAGAAAGGTAGAGGCTTTGTCCTCTGGAGACCTGCCAGTCTCCTCCTGGGCTCTGCCTTAGCCTATCTACTGTATCAGTCTGAGTTTTGTTAAAATGAGTATAGAGTCAAAGAGGTACAAATCAAAAGACACTTATGGGAAAATATGAGATGGACAAAGCTGGTCGATCAACAACGCATGGGCACATTTGCAGTGATGATGCATAAGAGGACAGTCACACTGAGGTGTTGTGTCTTTCCACATGTGTTATTTATGAGAGCTGTCCAGACATGAACGATGACAGCTCGTCTCAGACAGACTTTCACATGTTTTGGCAGACACAAAGTTCAGCTCAGCTAATTTGTTTATGGGCTGACAGATTTGTTACCTTCCTTTTAGCCAGTTAGAAATAAAAAGGAGAGATTGTAATTCTAGCACACACCACCTGTTACAGCACCTGCACCTGTGCTTTTAAAAATTGATACAATACATAGAAAGCCAAGAGCAGTGTTAATTATGGACTTTTCATTGATTATATGCTGATGACTAGAAGTTGGAAGCAATTGATCCTAAAAGAAAGCAAGAAGACAAACATATATATGACTGCTCCCAGTACATGACCTGAGATCATCTGCAATGACAAAGAGCCCACATAGCTGTTTTTATATTGATATCATCTGGACACTTTAAGTCTAGCCAGCCAAAGATCACATTCACATCTTTTCCTGCTTTTAATTTTAGATATTATGCTCCCAGCTGAGAGATATGATGTGGTGAAAGGAGGATGTAATAAAGACAAAAATCGGTAATATTGATTTCTTTTTGTATGATTTTGTAAACTAAAGTGTGGTTTAAGCTTTTTTTCTTTTGTCCCTTCCCCTTCCTCCCATCCTCCTTTTATCCACCCATCTCTCTGTCTCTCATTTCCCCTAACTTTATGTTCCTTCTTTTATTTCTATTCCATCTCTTGTCTTTCCTTTCTTGCCTCTCTCCACACTCTCACTACTTCACTCGTTTCCATCACCTCCTTCTCTCCCTCCCTTAATCACAGAGTGTGAGGGAATTGATAACCGTCTATTACCATATGTTGCTCCATGATTAATGTTCTCAGGTCTTTCTCGTTGTTTCTCATTCATAGCTCATGTCATGGCCCATAAACTAATACCTAAAAGAGATCTGCCAGATGATTCCCACTCTAAAAAAAGGAGGGCAAGAGAAAGAGACACTCAGAGGGAAAGATACTGATGCTTAAGTGTAGTAAAGGGCACGAGGAGAGGGGCTGTTAGCAGCACTGTAGAAAAGTCAAAGATGAAACAAGGGGAAGAGAAAGAGTTCTTTGGCACTGATTGAAATATTTAGTTCCATTTTGTCTGGCAGAGCAGGTGTCAGCGTTATGCCAAATGGAGTTATTAAGGGCATAAATCTGAGCCAAGAGCACCCATCATGGCATATTTATTAGGTGCAGTAGCACCATTCTGTTATGAATCTGATGATAACAAGTATTGTGATATAGGGATGAGGCGGGAACTTCTATCAAGGGGCACTACATGGAAAGGTCCCATTACTCCGCCAACAGTATCAAGTTGCATTTTATGTAATTAAATGTTTGTTCATTTTCTAATTTCTCCACGAATAAGGAGCAACTCAAACAAACATTAGAGTACATTGTCATTGCTATGGTCCATTGTTTCACATGGCTTTGCATCAAGTTTTTTTTGGTTTGTTTTCTGTAATCCTTATTGATTAGGTATATTAACCTAAAGCTAGAATTAGCAGCTGGGGGTTATATGCCTCTGCCAACCATTACATCCATGTTTGTCCAGAATCATATAATATATTGTGAAGACTTGTGAAGAAATTTAATATAAAAGTATTAAGTGTATTTTTGGTGGAATGAAAGTTATCACTATATTGACATGTATGATTCCAGTGAATAATTTCCAGTAAAAAAAAAACACACTGTCTTCACTCAGAGACTGTTTTTAAGGAGGAGTACAGAGGACTGATAGAGAGCTTCATCATTTGGTGCAACTACAATCACCTGAGCACACATTCTCACTCCGACCTTGTCACATATCCCTGTTTGGTCATGGACTTTCCGCAACCCCATACGACATGTAATGTACCCTGGGTGCGTTGGCTGTGTACGTTCTGGGACACTGTGTCAAGTTCTGCCTGTTACATGTATTGTCTTTTTTCAAAATACACTTCTGTTTTCATAGAAAAATACAGGAAATGTAACGTTTACATACAATTGCACTACGTCGGCACAACACCATGAGTTGACGTTTTTTTCCCGTCAACAACAAACACACATGGTTAGGTTTAGGAAAAAAGAACAGGGTTTGGCTTTAAAATCTTACAGGATGCGAAGACTCTCGTGGGTGAAAGTCAGTGTTTGTTGGACCCATCCATCGCCCCGCTCACCCGCCCCAGTCGGACTTTTGCCACCTTAACTTTCATTCTTGTCTCACTGCGTTTCCCCCTGATGCTTCTGGGTGCCCTTGAACTATAACTGGCGGCGTATCATGGCGTTGTTAAAGGAAGGCCTTTTTCCATTGGTTTCTGACACCACAAGTCACTGCCCAAGCGCCAGATTTTGACAACTTCGGAGTGAGACCGGGCTCACCTAAAGCTCAGTATCAGCAAAACTAATGAGCTTGTGTTGGACTACCGGAGGAACACAAAGCTGTAGCTATGACAATAAACAAAGCTTCAAATATGAATGTTGCTAAGAAGCTACAACCCAGCAGCACAGAAGCTCCATAGTGGACACCCAAGATTAGTGTCACCAAACCAGTATCTGACCAAATATCTCCCCTTCTGTTCTTGAGACATGGTGTTGAATAATGGTCAGAAAAGTGTTATGATGTCACAATGAAGCTGACCTTTGACCATATGGATATTAAATGTCAGCAGTTTGTCATTTTAACATAATAGACATTGGTGTAATTTTTTTTTTTCATATTTAGTGTTTAAGCTCTTGGGCTTTATGTGTTTTGTCCTTTTTATGTGATTGTATAAAGATGTTACGCCTTCTGCAGAAGCTGTGCATATATTATTTATTTATATATGTTAAATATATTAACATATAGATATACTTTTTGTATATATATTGTCGATAAAAAGTTTCAAAATTTCAGTTTTATGAATTCCTGAGTTGTGGCCAAAATGTGCTTCGTGAAGTCATAGTTTCCTTTGACCACCAAAATTTACTCAGTTTACTCTTTAAGTTTAAGTGGACGTTTTTGTGCCAAATGTATAGAAATTCCTTCCAAATGTTCCTGAGACATTATGAAAATGGGACAGAAGGCCACAGCTGGCATAGAAAGTCTAATACGTTTTTAGTAAAGTAAAAGACTTGTAAACTAAGCGTATGCCCTCACAAATAAAGTCATATGTGTGTGAGGAAGCTAATGGACAGTGTGTTTTAGCTTAGTAAACCCTGGCAAGCTCACATCAGTTTCCAGATGGCATACACTTAAAAAAATGAACACACACACACACACACACACACACACACACACACACACACCCACACAAAATGGTCTGGAAAACTATGGGTCTTGACCCACATTTGGTGAGATAGACATAGGGTTGTCCATGGTGAGGCAAGCCTTCCTGTCTTTACATGTAATCTGTTCATTGTTATGGCTGTCTTCTGTCCTCGTTTTATCTTCTACCTCATGCATACAGACATGCACATACACAGTGTAATAAATACAAAGTGACACACTATCACAGGAATGTGAATGCATAATTGATGAGGTCATAAATTTTCTGTTTATTCTTGCTGACCATTATACGCTGGATTGACCACATGCACCTGTACTCAAGATTCTTGCAGCAAAGGAGAGGAGAGAAGGAAAGTAATGACATTTCACTGTAAGCGCTAATGATCACCATTTTAATACGAATTTGTTTTTAATGGGTTTTTATTTTTGGTTAAGTAGAAGTTAAATTTAAAAAATCTCCTTATGTAATAGGATAACTACAGCGGGGCCCTGCGTCAGGTGGTGGATAGAAGACATGGAAGTGTTGTCGTTAAAAGGAAATGCCACCTCTTTTCAAGATTTCAGAATTCATCATTTCTACCTCTTTGATTGTTGCAAGACCAAAAAATTAGCTTATTGTCACGAGTCAGAGAAGAAATGTGTGTTTCATTTACCTTCCTTGACTATTGCAGGAGCAGTCTCTTCTGGTGTAATGATTTTATGAAAAATTCCTTATCCGTCCCACAGGAAATGCTTAACATTCAGATTGCACTCAGTAACGTCATTTGGAATTAGAGACCAAAAGAGTCATCTGGTCGGTCTCTTTGACTCTTGAGTCTTCAATCAGAATTCCCATTGGGCCCTCTGCAGGGTACAAATAAAGCGGTTGTTCACAAGGGCATTATTTTGTAAACCATGTGTGCTACATTGTTTTTTTTCTCTCCAGAAACTCAAATTCTGTTTTGCACCACACTCTGGTTTCCAGTTTAAATGAGTGAATGAGTTTCCCAACTGAGCTTTTTCCTCTTGTGGGTTCCCAGAGGGTTAAACTGAAATTCAATCACCGAAGACAATCGGGGTGTAATTAAGCTACTTCTAATTTAACTGTCGGTCAGGAAATGATAATAATATTAGCCTTTACTTACAACGAAACTCAATTAAAAAAAAAAAAAAGACCAAGTGACATTAGCCAACTGTGAGACAGTGAGAGGGGTAGCTAAAGTGGGAGAGATGAGAGGAGCAGTGGAAAAAGTATAACAAAGAAACAAACTGAGCAGGGAAATGTGCTGTAACTTACTATAAACAGAGAAAAACAAGGAGCTAAAAAAAAGAAATGAGGAACGGGAAAATGAGATGGCGTGAGTCAAGTGTGCATAATAATGCGTACAGCACTCAAGTCTATGTTTAAATGGTGCCATTGAGCTGCTTGTTGAAAACAGAAGCAGTTGAGTTGACTGGCTTGTCTGTATGCACCAGTGAAAGGCCGTGCATACATTATACTGGAGTTGAGATAATTTGTCGACAATTAGCCAGAACAGGGTACAGTGAGAGGCTGATTAGCATGTTGGTACAAGTCAGCCACAGCAATAGAGACACATGGGCTTTGAAACTGACATGAATTCGACATCGCACATACTCTGTCATATTTTCCTTTCCCTCATTCATTGTCTTGCTTTTTTTCCCCCCACACTCTTCTTTAAGGCTGAATTAATATTCATGCAGAGGCAAATGATGAATATGGATGTGCAGACAAACTGACTTGTTTCGGTGACGATAACAAGAAAAAAAAGAGAGAACACAGAACACAGTCCCTTGAGAAACAACGTGTGTGGATTGTTAGTTTAGCTGTCTGTAGTGTTTTTTAGTCGGGGGAACCCAATATATGGATTCCCCACAGTGTACCCTCTTTGTGCTAAAAAAAAAAACATATCAGAGAGCACACTGGGTTTTAATATTTTTTAACAATCATTTTGGTACCAGAGAGAGTTCATTCTAATTGTGTGTAAGGTGCCTGTATCGCTCAGGGTGTCAGGGAATGGCTTTTATTAAGATCAAATATAACATTTTTTAAATCTGTAGAAAAAAAATTCAGCTGGTTTTGGGAAGGCAGTACAATTTGAGAAAAATCCAGCCTCTCAAATGCAGTTACTCACCCTAACTGATAGGCCTCTGTAGTGGATGACAAATTGATCTGGATTCAGTTCAGTATTTGGAAGCCAAACCTCTGTACTTGTGCCAGAAAAAAAAATCATACATAATCAATGCCAGAGATTCAAACAATAAGCAAACATGAATGTCTTTCAAGATGATGTAACTGTGTATCTTTTAGCATAATTAAGGTCAACAGCATCTTAACAACAAATGTCAACAGCTTAGCCTGAGCAGTCTGCAGCAGACTCTTCAAATCAAATGTGATCAATGCAAATGATCCTTTAACAACATCCCACAACAGGATCCAAGAGTCAAGAGGAGGAAACCATAAATTAACCTCTCTGTGGCCAAGTGCTCAGCAGCACCAGCAGGTGGGAGTTTACTCAAAGATGGATGACCAGGGAGAACCACAAATCTTCTAAGGCTTCTAAAGCCTTAAGCGTAAAAACAGCTAATTCCCGAAAGACAGCACAGGTACGTACACACAGTGCCACATGGTTATGCACGTCATGTAAATGCTAAAGGAATGTTGAGGCATAAATTGAAAGTATAGTGCCCCCACAATAATTCAAAACTTGAGTACAAATTTGAAGAAATTCAATAGACTAATACTACAGTAGTTTTAATCCAAGGATATCATAGGAGGATTATGACACAATAGGCCCCTGGGCCAGGATGCGTAAAAGGCCCCCCTACCCCTCTCTAGGGCAGGTAAAACATGCAGTTGTTTCTCTCAACAGAATTGAAGTTACCAAATAGTTAAGAGTACTCAGCACATCTTAAGTCATGTAGATAAAAATACTCACTTAAAATATTTCATGACGGTGTCTTTTTTGTGACATCTTCAAAGTGACTGTTGAGGGTATTCCTTCAGTTTTTCTTTTTTTAGGACTTTTATGGCTCTGCTATTGGCATGATGACTGAGGCGTTTGACAAGAAATGCAAAGTTAGTATTTACGACTTCACACAGAAACTCTGCCAGAGGGGCACCGCTGAGCCTTGGGGTCCCTGGGCCTGGGTCCAGTTCACCTGTTTGCTAGTTAATTTATGCAGTATCTAAAGACCAGACTAAACAATAGCTATGTGGCAATGTCCTCAAATCTTAGAAACACCCAGCAAACGCCAAATGGTTGAAATTAAGGAATTCATTTATTATATATACAGATAAATATGTCTTCTGTAATTTTGCAAAAGAGGCCCCTGGACAAAGCATGTATCCCTGCTTTAGGTCATATCACTTTTTTTTAACAGTAGATCAAGACAGCCAAGTAGCTAGTCTAATGCCTGGTGTGGCATCAGCTCAGAGATCAGGCCAGTGGGAGAGGTAGGGGGACCAGAAGTCTTAAAAATGTGTCTGAACAGGTACCACGAGATGTGCATGATGAAACCTATGCTCATTTAAAAAAAAATAGATTGCAGGCTGTTATCCACATGTGACTCGCTCCCTTCAGTGCACATCACGTGACACAAACACATTAGACTACAAATATAACAGTGGGGATTAAATTTGATCACTTTCCATGAAGCAACCTGCCACTTTAGTCTTTCCAATAACATCTCTTTCTCATTCTGTCCATCTCATTCTCTCTCCTCCAGCATTCCCTCTAAACAAAACAGCACAGTACATCATATGTGATTTATTCCAAAAGCTGGTTCAGAATATTAATTCAATTTTCCTCCTTTCTGGAATCCAGTGATCACACATTTTCTGCTGCGGTTTGGGCAGAGAAGATATAACACCAATGTGAAAGCAAACCTCCAGAGAAAAACAATCCCATCTATCCCACCATGCATCTCTTCACCTTTCCAGCTTCTCTTTGGACGGCAGGCAGCGTTTGAAGCCTTATCGGGTTCTCTGCTGTTTCATGTCCGCCAGATGAAGGCTTTTAATGTCGGAGCAAAAGGTAGCGTCTGAATAATTACTAGGGCGCCAAGCTGAGAACGCAAATTACTGCACACAGCAACAGATGTGTGACACACACACACCAACAGAGCTGCACTAACATGACACACGTGCAAACAAACCAGGCCATTCACACACACGTAAACATGTCATCATGCACAGCTACGCAAGCCCATCTTTGTCTTGGTCTCACAGATATACAGGGACAATCAAACACACACACATACACACACCTATGTGTAGTCTCTCAGTGCAAGTTACATGTTTTCAGGGTGCCCCACACATACCTTACTATTGGGTCAAGACACGGCCCTGTTCTGTGACTGTATTGCCCCTTTATTGTGCAGGTGTGGCTCCAGGTAATACCTGACAGGAAGATCCGCCTGTCCTCATTCAGGCACATTATCACTGACTGACAAAAAGCCACAAATGCTTCTATGTGTGTGTGTGTACATGTTGTGTTTTCATTACTCATCTTATAACACAGAGTCTGTTGGGTTTGTGATGTTTCTATAGGGGACAGAGTTAGAGTTCAGGACTAAGATCAACCTTCGCAACCCTGCCAAGGTGAGTGACATCCAGTCTAACAGAAATGCCCTAATACCTGAAGTGAGTTGAACACAAACTGGGGTCAGCCGACTGGAAGACGTTCTTGAAATTCATAATAATGTGACAAAACCCACATTACACAACTTCTGTTTCTTGTAACTGTCTCCGTCCCCCTTCTGCACTCAACAATCATCTTGCATCAGAAGTGTTTCTGCTTCACTTTATACTTCCAGACTGAGAAAGTTCACTACTCTGTCCGGCTGCTCCTGTTCTTAAACTGTACTTGTTGTTAAGAAAACATTTCAATGATCCAACCATTGTGGTTTATTTGGAGATATCTTGGAGGAGGGTATCATCCACTGAGGATGGCTTGAGCTCTGTCCTCCTCTGTTCGATGGTTCTTCCAGTAATGCTACAGTTACTTTTTTCTGCTCCAAGCTGTAACAGTCAAAATGCCCCGAACAAGTACACCAAGCTTCAGGTTATGTTAGGTGATGACATATTTTGTTTGACCTCCTCCATTGTTAGCTGCCTAACATTGACTTACATGAATATTTACTGCGGGCGGCATGGTGATGCAATGGTTTGCACTGTCGCTTCACAGCAGAGGGGTCCCTGGTTAGAACCCAGTGTGGGGGTTCGATCACAGGAGCCCTTCTGTGCAGAGTTTGCATGTTCCTCCCTGTGTCAGCGTGGGTTTCCTCCAGGTACTCCAGCTTCCTCCCACAGTCCAAAGACATGCAGGTTAACTGGTGACTCTAAATTGCCCGTAGGTGTGAATGTGAGTGTGAATGGTTTTCTGTCTCTATGTGTCTGCCCTGTGATCGATTGGCGATCTATCCAGGGTGTACCCCGCCTCTCGTCCGATGTCAGCTAGGATAGGCTCCAGCGCCCCAATGACCCTTAACAGGATAAGCGGTTATGTTCAATGGATGAATGAATGAATATTTACTGCCTTAAATAGTGCCTATGTGTTACGTGTAAGTATCGTCACGTAAATAACAAATATCAGCACTGCATAAGAGAAAGCCCAAACCGACAGAGGGTCCATCATTTTTAGGCCAAACCTGACCTGAACCCTAACATCATTTGCAAATGTTTGCCAGAACCCGGGCTGAAAATATTCAGCAAACAAATAAAATCATTAAAATTCCTTGTATGTGCATCATACATTGGCCACTAAAGCTGATTTTGATTCTTATATGTGTGTCTTGATTGCTTCATTTGCACTTCGTGGGATGGGAAAAGATGCATCTTCATGTCCTGCCATACATATTACACATAACATTGCCAACTTCTACGCACTAAATTGATTTTACTATATAAAGTTCATTCATTGATTTTCCATAACCGCTTATCCTGTTGGGGCTGACACATAGAGACAGACAACCATTCATGCTCACATTCATATCTAAGGGCAATTTAGAGTCACCAGTTAACCTTACCTGCATGTCTTTGGACTGTGGAGCACTGTGGGCACTGTGGGGAGATGAGAACATATGAACCCCAACCCAGGGTTTGAACCAGGAACCCTCTTGCTGTGAGGCAACAATGCTAACCACTACACCACCATGCCCCCACCTATATTAAGTTTTGAAATCAAATTCTAAATGTTTCCTCCACATAATATTTAAGTAGTGTGGATGTTGCGTTACTGTTTGGTGAATTGCTTCTCAACATGAAGCTGTTTATAGTGAAATTTTGATGCAATGTCTGTGGACAGGAAGTACACTGAACAGCTGGTGAATTTAGTGAGTTCAGTGTTTTTCTGAGATAGCTAATCAGTGATGAACAACAATTCCAACACACAGCAAGGTGTAAAACAACAAATCTGACAAATATTTTCTGTTCAAACACATGGTATACTGGGTATCACAATGTGTGTGTGTGTGTGTGTGTGTGTGTGTGTGTGTGTGTGTGTGTGAGCACAGCACTGTGTACTGGTGGTACCTTTAATCAGGATGACAGACAGACAGCAATACTCCCTGCCATTTACCTAAGAGGCTGCTCATTCATCTGCCAGCTCCCTCTCTGTCTCCCTCACATATACACACTTTCATTCTGTCTTTCTCATTCTCTGAGTGTCAATTAATCTTTCTCTCTTTATCCATCCAGGTTGTTCTCCCCCCCATCTCTCTCACTTTCACACACATTCAGCACCGTTCTCTCTCCGCCCTCCACTCATTGTGCTGTTGCCAGTGTAGTTAAGGTGATGGCTTGACAGACAGCGCTTTAGGGCGACGCCTGTTTGCCTTGTGTTTTATTGCGTCAGTATTGTGAAGAAGGCATTAAGCATCTGTCGCCGTCATTAGCCGGCCAGCACACTCAGTCTGTTATGAGATGCAGATGAATGACTTGAAGGAAATCCAAATGTTCACATTCTGTCGTTCCCTCCGCGGAGCCTTTTATTGGATTTTCTAATTACGCTTTATCATTTTGTTTTCTTTTTGTTTCCGTCGCCGGATACAGGACAGCTGTCGAAATCTCATGGTCGAATTGTGACTCCAAATATTTTTAAAAATTATTACATTGTTTTACATTTGTATTGTAAAAATAGAGAGGAAAGATGATTTAACACTTGTTTCAAAACATTATAAATCAGATGGGGGGTTTTCTTATTTTTCTCTTATTCAGTTGTAACAGTGTAGCTGTCTGAGCAGGGATGCACTTTAGCGGGATTTATACTTGTGCATCAGCTCTATGCCGAGCCTACACACGTGGCCTATGCTGTTGTGACCATTTATATTTGTGCAATGGTGTGTCTGTGTCACTCTGCAGTTACACCTCCAAAACAGAAGTCTGGGTTTCTATAAAGTTCTGTAAAGTTTAGTTGATTCAAAACACACCCAAAACACACTTTAAACATGGGGCTTAACAGAGACAATTTCAAACACAAGTACACAAATCAGCTTCATTATAACTCGCAGCATTCACAGACAAAACTCTTGTCTTTTGCTGGACACATTTCCCCACAAATACAACATGCTAATGTTATTAGCACAAGCCTATGGCATTTTACATGATATAAATTAGCCTAGCTGCTAGTGGATTTTTCCTCTACTCATATGAAGCCAGGGACAACAGCAACATTTAACAAAGGTACTGTCACAAAATCCGGTAGCATTACAACTCACATGGTTCACTGACAAAACAACTATCTTATACTAAACACGTTTTCCAAACAAATATAACATGCTAATGTTTTTAGCACAAGCCTATGGCATTTTACATTGTATACATTAGCCTAGTGACAAGGGGAGATTTCCTCTGCTCATATGAAGCCATGATAAATCCCAAAGTATAAATCCCTGAAGGATAAATTACACACAAGACTTAAAATGCTATTTTGTGGAGGCTTTACTGTCTTCACAATAAATTGTTTCTTATCTCTGAAATAAAAGTAAATAAAAGCTTTGTTTCCACTGAGGGAAATGGTTTCAGCTTACAAAAATAGACAGGAGGTCTGCAATGCAGCAACCTGTAGTTCTGGGGAGGTGCATGTCAGGCTACAGCATAGGGTACGGTTGACTCACTTTAGAGCCAGCCTTAAGTGGCCAGCAGAGGAATTGCTGCTTGCTCTTGAACAGCTGGGGATGAAATGCCTTGCGAAAGGGAACCTCAGTGGTAGAGACTGGGAAGGGAAAGTGCTGCTCTTTCACTTACACGCCCAGATTTTTCCTGCTGGTCCAGGAATCAAAACAGTGACACAAGCTCACATCTCTAACCTTGAGGTCACCGCTGCCCCCATTTTTATTTAAGAGACAAAACATTTGTGAATGAGGCCCACTGGGGTTTTGAGTGCTACAGTGCTCACAGAATGGATTCAACCCTCTACACTTTTTTTTTCACATTGTCTGATGTCGCAGCCTGAATTTTAAATTGATTAAATTCTGTGATAAAAACCTAAAATGCCATGGTGGAATTTCTTTATTTAAGATGCATTTTGTAATGTGTAACTGAGTGTCTCTGGTGAATAGATCAAAGTATGTGTGTCTGTATATAAATGCCCCTTCTCTTACGGCCGTCCAAGCACGTGTTCTTGTGTATCTGTCTCTGCATGTGTGTGCCTAATGCGATGCCCCAAGCAAAGCCCCCGCTGGGACATCATGGTCAGACAGACTTATTCAACAACACAAATAAAAATCAATAAACAATCTGAAGTTTTCACCCTCAACACTGCTCCTTTTTTTAAGCTCTGTTTTTTCAATGAATATACAACGTGGCCAGGACCTCAGTGGCGTGGACAGGTCCTGTCCCTGGGAGAGATTAGATAGTGTCTCTAAAACAAGAAGAAAATTGAGGGAGAAAGGAGAAGGGGAGAACAGAAAGGAGGAGAGCAGAGGTGAAGTAGAGCAGCGACGCTGTGGGTCAAATCAAAAGAATAGAGTCTGATGTTGTAAGAATGTACAGAAAAAGATGTTTTGAGGAGCAATTATTGGGCATTTTACTGATGCTAAGATAATTTAACATCTTACATGAGCTGGTCAATGTGATCGACCAGCAGAAAAAGAGAGGATAATCAGATAACAACAATTAGTAGCAAACTAAATTGGGCAAATAAAATGTACTCTTTCACTGTAGTGTGGGATGCTGGCGACGTCATAAAAGCTCGCCGAGCGTGCCGGTCGGGTTAGCTGTCACTTAGACGCTCAGCTGGTAGAATGTGCCTCTTTAGCTTGTATCTGTGTAGACTCTTTTGATATGAGGCACCGTAGTTGTGTTAAGAGGAGCGGGGTTAGGAAGAGCTTCAAATACTGATTCCGTTTTTGCACGCATGGTAGATTAAGCTCTGTATTAGAGTACACTAGGCACAGGGGTGCTGACTCCTTTGTAGTTATGTTTTAAGCATATAGTGTATAGAGTTTGGTTGTATTTGTGTTTATCAGACCCGTTCATATAGCGGTTAGCTCCATTTTAGTGAGTCCTCTTTTTGTTATATTTATTTCTTTGTGTTGAGCAGCACCCATCGGCCCTGTCTCCTCTAGGAATCTTTGTTCTCTTTTGAATCACTTGTCAATTAATCAGCCTTTGTTTTAATAAATAACTTTATTTTACCAATTACATCTGGTTTATGTTCGTTCCGTACTTATTAATGTTTCATTTTCTTAATTATTTTTTTAATCAACATTTATGTGAATATATGTATGCGTCGCAGTAATGTTTATTAAAAAGGCCTGCAATATACAGACTGTTCACGCAACCAATTTATGTGCACATCACACACACACACACACAAATTACACCCTTAAGCGCATGTGTGTGTGTGTGTGTGTGTGTGTGTGTGTGTGTGTGTGTGTGTGTGTGTGTGTGTGTGTGTGTGTGTGGGTTTACGTGTGAGTGTGTTTGGGTAGGGCCTCTTTGCCAAAAGCACTAATTAGAGGTCAGTTCAGTTTGGGTAGATTCTGTTCTCACCCCTTGATTCCACTGCCAGGTCACCACTAGGCTCGTATCCTGCGTGTGTTTGTGTGTGTGTGTGTGGGCGCACGCCTCTAAGCCCATATGTGGCAGGGAGCGAGGTGAGGGCTGGTTGGTCTCGGGGCCAGACCAGGCAGCCAGTCAACCCAGCGAGGAGGGCTCCGTCATGGGATGAGGCCGCTGGCTGGCCTGCCTCTCTGGCCTGGATCTATGAATCTCTGTCTGCGGGCCCTACAGGTCGTGGGCCCATATACGTCTGTAAGGCTACTGTCACATCACATAACAGCAGACAATCTTGTTTTTTTCTCTATATCATGTTCTGTGCAGCTCACTTACTCCCTCTGTCTTTACCTCTTATTCTTCTCAGTCTTCAGGGATGGTTTATATACTCCTTCATGAAACACAGTAAAACCAAAGCAAATAACACAGCAGTATGTGACACACACTGAGATGCTTACTGTATAACATATTTTATCATTGAAAAGAGCTGATTCCAAGTGTGTATTCACAGTACAGGCCTAATGCAGACAGTCTGTTACTGAACCCCCAAATTAAAATACCAAGCAAAGCCAGTAATATGACTGTGGAACAGTCTATAGTATACAAACAGATGATAATTGTGCAAACATGCAGGTAGACATATATTTTTAGGAAAAAATAACTTTTCTTTGATCTGTTTGTTTCATGATTTATTTAAGATTTTTTTTAAAGTAACCATTTTGACATTACTGATTTAAACACAACACTGTAAGTATTAAAGTCTGTGTCATGTCATTAAATATAAAACATGTTAAAAGACAGATGATTGTTTATTGAAACACACCAGTGATACACTACTGTATATAAAGATGCACTGCTGTCACTATGTGACAGACAGCCGACAAAAGTGGCGAGAGGGAGGAGAAGAGAGAAAAGAGCAGAGCAGGGCATCTGTGTCTCGCCAAAGGGGGTGTTAGACATACTGTGTGTGTGTGTGTTAGTGTGTGTGCATGTGAGGTTTATTGAATAGCAGTGATAACGGACATGGACACAGGATTGTAAGAAAAAGGGGGATAAGAGTATGAGTGGAGAGGCTTGAAGCTCAGGGGTTATAATGAAATAAAATAAAATAAAATAAAATAAAAATCATTATTGATATAACTACAATTATATGGCACAATCCATGCATAAAATGCAACACAAAGTGCTGAACATAAAAGACAGTTGAAACATTTTCTATTACAAAAAAAGATGATAAAAATGAATAGAATAAATAACATTTAGTTAAAACTGCAAGTTAAAAGTTTTTATGTGTGTGTGTGTGTGTGTGTGTGTGTGTGTGTGTGTGCACGCATGTGCGACTATGAATTACACACAAAAACAGTTAGGATATTAAACCATTTAACAAATTACATCTATAGCTCATTTTAGTTGCTCTGTTAAGTAAATTAGCCATCAGGAAAAAAAAAATACTTCAGGATTCCCAGTAAAGAAAATGGCAGTAGTTTTAAACTGACAAGCCAAGATGATCAGCTCAGTGAAGCATTTTTGTGCAGGCTGGATAACCTCACAAAAACGTAAAAGGTTTACTGTATGATAGACAATACTGCACTGATTCCCTGACGACAAGGAGCAGAGTAAAGAAGGACTTTCTGAATTGTGGTGCACTAAAGATGGCTGATTATGAGTTCACATTCAGACCAAAGCTGAGCTGACAAAGCGTCTTACTTACCAGCCTGTTCTCAGCTGGGCTGGGATGACAACATATTGTACTTATTAGATGCAAAGCAGTACCAAAATTTCTCATTGGCCAGGTACAAACTTTCTGAACGCCTGTATGGTAGATGCCTTATTTAGAAGAAATCACTTTAAGCTGTCCTCTTCAGATATGCTTCAAGTTAGAGGTGGCTCATTGGGAGCCTATGCATATATTTTAAGTAATCAATCTACTGGTTTACTGCTCAAGTATACTTTCTGCTGTGTCAGACTTTGTCATTAAATTAGACCACAGGGATGATGTTGGTCCTGGATATTTTGGGGCTGTAAGTGAGACAGGAGTCCAAATAGCATTCAAATATAATTGATCTGGAAGTAATTTGTGTTTTTGGCTTAAAAAAGCATTTTTTATTTGTCTGACTGTCTTCCCCTCCTCTCTCTCTCTGTCTCCCTCTGTCCATCAAAGCAACCTAAGCCTCCTTTAGCCACGCCGGGTCGCTGAAGGCTGAAATCTACACCAAACTACCGGATGGACCACAGACGCGCGTGTGCACGCATATGCACGCGCACACACACACATATATACACAACAGACAACAGATACTCACCTCATCTTCTGGCAGGGACAGACAGACATAGAATAGGAGACAGAGGACAGACAGCTTGAGAGAGGGAGAGACAGAGGGATGGAAAGACATAAGAGAGATAAACACTAAGACAGAGAGAGGGAGAGAGAAGGGAGAGATAAAGGGAGAGCAGGAGGAGGCTGCAGGTTCCCGGTCCCAGAATAGACCAGACTGACAGGATTCAACCGCAAGACTGGTGCAGAGTTACCGTGGCAATTTATGACTGAGTGCAACTGAGATATTAATTGTGTCACACACACACACACACACACACACACACACACACACACACACACACACACACACACACACACACACACACACACACGTAGACATAAAATACACATGTGAACACTTTAGATATGATCACTGACACTCTTAACAGTGCTGTGTTAAATATCTGTAATGAGTGTGTTTTGGACAATGCATGAATTCATTCTGTCTCTGATAGCAAAAGGAATAAGAAGAATGTACACTTTATTAATAGCCCAACATATAATATACGTATATTCACACTCACAAGCACATGCACACACACAGACCCAAATACGCACATGCACAAACAGGACCTATAATCATGCATTATGTATGGAAAGATGTCAGAGTGAGAGGGCTGCCTCACAAGATGATGCACTGAGCAGTTGGGGGGCTCTGTGCCTTGCTCAAGGACTCTACCTCGGCTTTCCCAGCTACCAGTCGACACTCCACCCAATAACTACTAATCACTCTGTTAAAGGAATATTTCAACCCCTAGAGACCATTTGTATATCAGTTAATACTGACTCCAATGAAACATCTATCAAAACATCGATTAAAAACTCTAAAGCAGCTTGCGCAGTATAATCCAAGTCTCATTTATTCAGTCATATGCCTAGTCCTTCCCAAACAGACATCCCTCTCCAATGGGGAACTGACCTAAAAGTGAAACTTTTACTGCTCTCTTCAAGGCCAGACTCCATTGACAAAAACAGTAATTTTACCTCACTGAATGTGGCCTCGACCAGTTTGTGTTTTTGTGTGACTTTGGTGTTTTAAGGGGTTAGTCCAGATTCACCACACACATCCTGGGAGACACAGGATTTAGGTGGAAGTTGTACAGTTTTTTCAAGCCACAGGTTGACATTTGATCCTCCAATGGATTGACAGATTTGTAGTTTCTGGACACAACGACAATCTGGTGAGCTTCAAGGGTCAGTTGACAGTGTGTGTGGCTGGTGAGCCCTTATGCATGCAGCATTAAAAATGTCATAAAAAAGGAGATGCTTGGACTTATCATAATCTTTTGTGTCCAGGGTCATTTTAGACTTTTTAACAGTAATGGGCTTTGATATTTTCCTTATAGAATATGTGTGTGTGTGTGTGTGTGTGTGTGTGTGTGTGTGTGTGTGTGTGTGTGTGTAAAAGAGAAAGAGAGCCTGTGTGACGGATGGGGTTGTGAGGAAACGTAATGACACACTCCAGTGGTCCAGAGAAGGGCAGAAGCACAGTCTCATTGATAACTAGATAATTATGTACTCTGTCATCATGTTATTGTGTGTGTGCATGTACATTTTATTTTTTAAGTGCATGTTTGCATACTGTGTGTTAATTTTTCTGTATCGTTGTGACACCATTTTTCATACAGATATGGCTCTGTATGTACGTGTTTGCTCCATGTGCTAATTAACAGATATACTGTGCGTATTTGACCTTTGTGTGCTGTTCTGTGTGAAGATAGATGTAATTTTGACATGTAGTTACGCACACACACACACACACACACACACACACACACACACACACACACACACACACACACACACACACTCTCTGTGTCACATGCTTTTATGTTGCACCTACTGTAGCCTGCATGATTGTGTATGACAGCAGTGAAGTGGGACGTTAAATTGCTGTATTACGTTAGTACGCCATGCAACATATACACACCTACTCTCCCTCTGACACACATAAACACATCACTCTTGCACACAGAGACATACGCACAGAGAGGGTGTGTATCATAGGTACCTCCTTATAGTGAAAAGACATGACATCAATTTCATTTCAAATGAGTGTTGTCATTATCCGTTTTTCATCTTCCCATCATCTGTACCTCCATCATCTCGCTCCTATACCTGGCTCGCACATCAGGATACATGAAATAAGCACACGCACCTATATGCGCATGAATACGTATCATTATTTGCACTGATACTGAAAAAGCTAATGTACAGCAGACGCACATGCAAACCCCACAGACATACACATACACACCAGGCCGCCATCCTGTCACAGAGCTAAGCCCTCAGCGTGTCCCACACTCCCATTGAGAATGTTTTGGACTTCTGCTGTTATGTGGTTTTCCCAGTGATGTGGGTTTGTGTGTCTTTGTGTTCTTATTTGTTCCCCAGTGAGTTGAGGGGATAGAAGCTGAAGGAGGCCATCCGATTGGGCTGTCACTAATCCCTTAACAACACGGCTGACCGTGATTGGCCGTGAACATACAGAAGGGGATGGAGTCAGCGGGTGGTAGGGAGGATGATTGAATGGTTGGAGATATGTAGCAATGGGCAGGTGGAGAGTGAGAAATGTAAGGAAGGTGTCTCTCCGGTTTGAGTGTTGAGGGCTTGAAAATGATCAGAACGTGGAGTGTCAATAATAAGTTATTTATTTGTTAACAGACAATAAGAATTTTGTCCGACTGACCAGTTAAACAGTTGAAAATATTGTAACAGACTGGGTGACGTGATGTTAACTGTATGGATTCTGTCACTGATAAGAATGTGTTATATTCTCCTACAGTAAACGATCAGTGAACGTGTTACTCCCAGAGAGGTGGTGTGTTAGAGACACTGTGAAGCCTGTCAGTCAATACTAGCACCTATGACAGAGATCTGTGTGAGATACCCACCTGTGATTGGCAGAGGCTTGAGGAGGGAGGGTTGTTGTTATTCCTGCTAGTTAGTGTGTGTGTAAGCTGATGAGCCGGAGTTGTTGAAGTGGCCACTAATGCATAGAACACCTTGTAAAGTAGATGGGTTTGTTGTTTTAGCGTTGGCTGTGGCCCACAATAGCCTTTGTTAAAGTTAAAGAATATAAAGCCAGCAAAATGAGTTCCTGCCTCTTAGCCTCATTGTTAAGGGATGCTAAAATATACAAAAAATAAAATACACTGGCACTACTGGCGGAGATGATGTGACAGCAGAGTATGCTGCTGCCCAGACTGCACTTGAATGCCGCCGCCAGCACAATACCATGATGATGCTTCTGGAAGACGATTACACCAACTCTCAACAAGCTAATGACTGAGCGTCAGAGGTGGAAACCTACATGAGAGACAGCTCCCCCTGGATACGAATCTTCTTCAATGGTGGAAAGGATCAACAAACTTTCTGTTGCTGCCATTACACAAAATGATCAGTTCAGAGTCTGCCTGGTTAGCATAAGCTAACAAATCAGCAGCGGCTAACATACGTCATCCAGTCGTTAAATGGTCCCAACAAACTAACACCGACAACGGCACTGCTTTACTCTGCTGCGGCTGCCAACATAGAATTGCACAGTGGCCCTTCTAGGGAGAGGCTTAGAGAAAGGATCAGTTCAGGAGTTAGAAAATATTGTTGTACTGACCTTGAATGAGGTTATGTAATCACACATGTACAGTATGTGGAGAAATCTTTACTTTTGTACTAATCTTTGTTCATAAAACTTTGATAGCAGAGTATACAAGAATGCATTGCAAAAGATCATGCTAAAAACAGTCACAGGACGAAAAGAAAGAAATAACCCAAGGACATGTGAATTGTATCATTCGTGAATGCGCCACATGCATACAGCAAAGATTTATTAAGATTTGTGTTTGCATTAAAAAATGTAAGCCTTGATACATTCATGATGACAATGTAACCACAATGACTGCACTTTTTGGCATTTATGTGTCTTCCTCTCACAAAATATGCCCATTAATAAACATACTTTGGTGATGCTGAGTGTGGGGTCAGTGTGTACGTTTGTTCGGGGCTTAGTCTGGTTAAACAGCATCTGAGCAGCTGATACGAGCGCAGTGCTTTCCAAGGGGATTTTAGGGAGAGCAGAGAACGCCTACCTTTGCCTAAAATGACAAGAAGGTCTGCAGGCGAGGGAGAGAGAGAGCAAGAGAGAACCACACTGAGAGAAAGAGAAAGAGAGAGCCTGCAGTGTGCTTCCTCTAATTAGGGTTTCATCCTTACAGATACAGAGAACAATCATGCCCGCAGCGATTACCCCACAAACACACACTGACATGAACACACAAACACAGATACAGACACAGAGCTGCAAAAATAGTATTTACGTCTGCTTGACATAACATTTTACGTCTCAGTGATACAGTATGTATAACCTGTGTAAAATGTTAACTCTTCATTTAAATTCCTTGATGTGAACTAGTGTGATTGCATAGTAACATTTTTTAAAAGAGCACAATATGTATTGGGTTGTGAGTGTTTTTACAGCATAAGCGGTTACAGAAAATGAATGAATGAATGCATTAAACAGTTTGGAAGATATTGCTCATAATCCATTGAAGATGAACAAGTTTGCTCAAAACTGAAAAGCTAAGTAACATTAGCTAGCTTAGCACATAGCAAACAAAGATGGTGGTATATATATTATGAGTTCCTCATATTTTAACTTAAAGTTAGGTGGTTGTATACCATTGAGGCTGCTTTTACTTTACACAAACATAAATTAGTTTTGCAAGCAATGGGCTGAAATGAAAGCTATGGGGAGTCATAACTAAATGTTAGCTTAAAATAAAAACACTTACCCTGCTAAGGAAAACCGTTGTTCCTGATTATTGTCCTTCATGTGAATTGTCACAAGTTATATTGTAAATGTAGGTTTTAAATACATATTGTTGTCCTTAAGTAACATAGATGGATGGAGCATGGACAGATGATGCCTCAAAGATATCATTTCCGGCATATATTCACTCCTACAGAGGAGAATATGGTGCATTAATTGCTTTCTGGACAGCTATTTCTGCACCTCTGCTCCTAAGCATACAGAATAACAACAAGAAATCGGATGTTAAAAACTGCAGTGCTATGTTGTTTAGTGACACAAGGCAGCTCGCTGTATTACAAATGGCGGAAAAAATTTAATTGAAAAAAAGTCTACAGAACCCATATTGTGCAACACAAAACCGCGCTAACGTGACAGTAAAAATGGTAAACAATATTCACCAAAGATTACAACATAAATAGCAAAATTCACAGAGTAAATATTAAAGTAGCACAGCAATATATTTCAATGCAACTTACCCCCTGCAATGTAAAACGCCACTGTGAGGGGCAGACAGGAGACGCTACGGACACCCAGGAGGTACAGAAGAGGCAATGTGCAGCAAGTTGATTTCCACAGGAACTATTTGACATAACAACAAATAAAAATAACTCACAGGGATAAAATTCACAAATACTCAACAGAAATTTTAAATGATAAATGAAATTTACAAATAAAGTTTAGCAACAAAAAATGCACTTTTAAGTCTTTTAACGCGGTACATTTTTAAACGGAGGGGTTTGGATGCAAATTTATCCACCTCACAGAGTATCGGATTAAACTCTATATTTATCTACTTTATTTACTTCAAAGAACAATATTGGCAACATTTTGAGAAACTGATTCACTCTCTCAAGTTCCATTGAATACAACGAATAATAAAAACGTCATTATTTGTCCTTTTTAAAGTTAATTTAATAATTTATATTTCATTCTTTTTTTGAATCCTAGTTATACTTATTTTTATTTAATTTCCATTTTTTTGAGAAGACAGAAATATTGTGCATTCTCCGCAGACAGTTTCAGTGACAACAATATTGAAATTCTACAGCGACCATCCCAGCCGCACCGGAGGCATTAGCATGATCCACCAGGAAGTGCCCTTTCTATCCATTGAGGCTCTGTGCATGGGTCACATCACAGATAGAGTTGTGGCTCCATCCATCATGTGGGTTATAGTTAGCCGCCTATGCTAATGTCTGACCCAATGAAAAGTTTACTGAGAGACGGACAAGGACATTGGGGTGGACTCTTGTCATCGCATGCCGTAAACACACACACACACACACTCTCTCTCTCTCTCTCTCTCTCTCTGACACACACACACACACACACACACACACACACACACACACACACACACACCACTTCAACACTGTGGGGCTGTCATATTTCACAGTACCCGGTAGCGTGGGGTGAGTTATGGCCATGTCACAGTACAGAGGGAGTGCGTGTGTGGTGTGTGTTTATGTGGTCGCACATTAATGTGGGTATGTGTTTACACTGTGTGTGTGTGTTTGTGTGTATCGCAGGTCCACTCCTTCTACGTTTATTTATAAAACGCCCCCTCACTCCAAATCAGTGGTGTCCAGAATGCCGCTGCATGTGTAAATGACAAAATGATTTATAGAAATATTCCCAAAATAAAGTCTTATGTACCAGCGGGGAATGGAATACCCCCAGCAGCATGGCCCCTCAATGGGAGACACACAATAAATGGATGTATACACAAATACAGCACACAAATTTATGCGCACAAACTCATAGATGCACACTCATGTGGTCCGTGTCGGGACAGAGAGGACGGCGCTCTGGTAAAACAGCTCTGTAGATTTATGACCTGTAAACTACAAGATGGACAGATGGATGGATGGAAGGATGGATCAATGGAAGGGCAAAATAAAAAGTGAAAGACTTAAGACAGAGGGAGAAGGATGGAAGGACAGGAGGACAAACAGATGATGGATGCAGAGATGGATAGACGGAAGAAGAAGACAACAGAGAGGACAGCGCTCAGATAAAACACTTTTAGGGATTTATGGCCTGTTAAGTGGTAGACAGACAGAGGGATGGAGGGAAAGAAAGATTTAAGGAAATGAGGACAAATACGGTAGAAGAGAAGAAGAAAATAAATGGTTGGACGGACAGATGGATCGGAAGTTGGCTGGAACAAAGGAGGAGGTCAGGGCAGCGATAGGAAGTAGAGGAACGGAAATGAAAAGAGAAGAAGAAAAGAGAAGAAGTGAACAGAAGAGTCCTGAACTCTTTTTCAGACAGTAGTAGGAATATAACAAATCCTGAAGTGGTCTTTGCTTCTTTGTGTGCCATGATTCCTGGAGGAATTGTCAAAGCATGAAATGAGTCTTACGCTGGGAATTGTCTCATTCTGACTGGAAATGGTGTTATCGTTCTGTGCTGGTAATTATGCTCTCTGAGGGAGCTGGCATAGACAGAAAGAGACAGAAAGAGCAGAGGAGAAAGACACACTTTGATCTTTTGTGAACATGATGGGTTGAGCTGAAAGAAATAAAATGTGTCTGTGAATGAGTGCGTGTGTGCATACGTACGTGTGAGTGGTTACTGTACATGCAAACTGGTCTTGGGACTAAAGGCTACTGTATTATTAGCCAGTTTAATATTCCCTGCGATGTTTATTTTTATGTGAACTCCTGAGATTATCGGTTGTGTACATAGAGGAATATCCTGACAGATATTCCATAACAATATTTGAGAGGTTTGAAATTTGATTGGAGTCCCTTTTTCCAAAATAACTTCCTGAGTTTCATGTTCCTGGGATTATGAAAAATATACACAAGCTGACAAAACAGTTTGAGAATTTCTTTAATCTTTTATATATTTTCTTCAAATTTCTAACACTTATTGTCAACTGAGGCATCAATAAAGAAGTCTTGTAAATAATTGGCACAGGTCATGGCAGGTCTCAAAATGAGCTTGTTTGTCTCATTTCCGATTCAACAGTGTCATCCATTACTCATCCATGGGCGTACGGGAGGATGCAGGGGACAATATTTATGTGATATTGACCCTCAATATTTAAAATATTAAATATTAAATAAAAAATAAATAAACTAAAAATTACTTAAATACCCACATTTGTGCTGAATTTAGGCTTTTTTTGTCTATTTTGCAAGTCTTGATGGTGCTTTTTGTGGTTGGCTTTGGATGGTGTTGGCGTGTGGCTGCGACTCACTCATTCAACTCACCAGTCTGTAAACTGCTCTCCTGTAGACTTCTGCAAGCCAACCAGATCGGGGTTTTCAAATGTTACCATCAATAAACATTGAAGACAGATTGACAAGATGGCAACAACTGAACTAGCATCCTACAAGCTATTGTACAGACATTGGAAACTAAACTGGACGACCTCCTTGGATCAGTTTCTAACAGAATATAATATCCTTTGATTCGCTACAACTTTGCTGAATCCTGGACAATGCCATTCAACGAGAAGGCTCTTTTTCTATATACTTTCCTGATGGCATAGGTCTCTGGCGAGAGAACGAAACGGGCATGTGTTTTAGGGTGAATAAGGACTGGTGTCACAGTGGAAATATGAGGTGCTGTCCTGTTCCTGCTGTGGATCACTGATATTCTAGGGTAGATGACCTGACATAAACTCTTATTGTGTCAGTGACCTGACATGACTTAAGTCAAATGGCCTGACATGACTGACCAAATTTGGGTAAGTGAGGAGAAGCAGTTCTTCCCCAGAACTGATTATCAGAATAACAGGAAACATCTTTTGACAGGAAATACATGTTCATGTGTGTATTGAAAAGCTTGTAGGTGTGTCAAGTGATACTGCTTGATTGTCAGACACTATAAATTGCCATGATTTAACATTTTTTTTGGCTTCCTTGGGAGTAAACCCTCAAATGTCCAATCCTGTGTTTTGAGTCTCTTTATTCCACAACAATATAAGCTGTACAGAGGTGGCTGCAGAGCAAAGTGGCTGCCCATGATCAGGAGAAGCGACTGTGTGGCTGTCTTTTTGGGGGTGGAAAACAAACATGGTGCTTCCTCTAATTAGGGTAAAGAAGCAGCCAACAATGTAAGAAGATGCAAAAGGGACTAAATTATGGTGCACAAGTTAAAGAGACTGATGTGATCACATTTTGATTGAGTTGTACCTTGTATAATTCCATGTGACAAACAAATGATTATTTGAAGTAGTAGAGGACTTATATTTTGACAAGATTAAAGACATTTACACCATAAATTGATGCAGAAAAGGCATAACTTGGTCAATAAAAATTCAGCAGAATGCAGGACTTTTTGTGTTTGACGCTCACAAATTTCCATCAGAGAACCCCCAACCCCCCTTCTCAAATGGTTCCCCCCAGTGTTGACACAAAACCTACATCCTTGCACTCATCTGTTGTTTTTTGCATTCTCTCATCCATTTACCCTCCATTCTTGCCCCTTTCACCCTCCCCCATCTCTTTTCCAGTCTCCCCCCCTTCGCTTTATTTCGTCTTTCGGTGCCACGTTGCCATGTGTTGTGTGGTGTAAATGGGTTGTGTTAAATGTTGTACTGTCCCTGGTGAGTGTTAACAGTATGGAGAGAGAGGCTGATAATCTTTAAACAGGGCATCTGCTGGCATCTGCTTTATCTTTATTGTTCCCTGGACACTAAGCAGAAAAATATACAGGCGGAGAGACAGACAGACACACAAGCGTGGTAACTCATTGGATATACAGTTAGTGCCATTCACACACACGTACGCACATAGTTGCGCACACACATACATGTTCAGTTTGCATACACACCCCAAAGAACACCCACAAACATGTCATAATCAATTCTTAATAAAAAAAACATGCCTTTAAGTAGAAACAGAGAATGAATTTTTTGCCATCACTGCATGTGTATGAAGTCACACACACAACACATGCAGACACAATAAAAAGCCATAGCTTGTATGAGCTAATATGCTAACAGTCATGACTGACTCATTAGCATTTAGCCTTAAAAAGTACATTTACTTTTGTCTGCATATTGTGTCATGGTTTGGGTCTAAAAGAAGCTAAAATTTGCAATCGATTTTGAATTTAGGTGCAAAATCATGGTACTGATTTGACTATTAGCCAGTACAATACAAGCCTAAATTCTTCAAACTTCAAACACAATGTTCCTTGAGTCTGTCGTATCATCAGCAGTTGGTATAAAGACATAGTAAGACAGGCAGTGGTTTTTGGCCACTTAAATCACTTAGGTCATTTAAATGGAGAGTTTTGAAAACGCCATCAAAGGTGAATATTTTTCTAAAGCTCCAGTTACTTTGTATCCTTGTGTACATGTAAAATAGTGTTTTAGGAAATGATGACATCATCTCCTGAATTCATCCATGTCCATTATTGCTTTATGTAATGTGTACACGCCAGAAACAATATCAACAATGATGGACTAACTCACTGGTTTCACAGTTTGTTAGCACTGTTTGCTGCTTGGTCTAATGAATACTTAATCTTAGTATTGTACCACTTTGTGGACGAACAAAGACGTCTGCTTCACCCAATATTATCTAGTCCACCTCGGTCTCTGCAGTAGGTCCGGCAGATGAGATGGCTTTGGATCAGGCCTGGTGAAACCAGCAGATGGTGGGACAGTTTTGAAGGTGGGGTTGTTGTTGATAAGGAATGGAAGGAAGACTTTAGCATGTGAAAAACATCACTTGAATTTTTTTTAGGGAACTCCACAGTGATGAAATCTCCAGTGGGTGTATTGAAGAATGTTAGCTTGTACACTTTTCTACCTTTGCAACAAGGTAAGACTGCAAAAGACACCTAACAAGGGCAAGTGTTTTAAATTGATTTTGGGTTCTAGTGTGGATGGAGAGATTTGAACTGTTGCTGTGATTGGGCATATGGTAACTACTGTGGGTGTAAATATCATTCAGAGACTGCGACATTTAGCAACGCCCCTTATTTCTCTGAACCCACTGTGGACCATGGAAAAAAAAAGTTGTTTTTGACCTCTATAGGCCTAGGTAAGTAAACATTTTGGCATTGTGTAGTCAGGGAGGTTGAAAGCAGAACAGAATTAACTTTTTCGGGTTTTGATCGCTGAAGACAACATAGGAAATATCGATAAGGATCTTATATTTATTATTCTACCTCAAAGAGTCTGTTAAGGATCTGGAATCCTTTGGTAAGTATGTATTCCTAACATTACTGCCACAATAAAAGAAACACAATAGTATGTACAGCACAGATATAACAAAAGTTGGAGACAATTAGGGGAGGAATGGAAAACAGATGAAGCGAGAGTTGGGAAGATGATGTGATTGGATTGCAGCAGGGATGGTGATCACACAGAGGGAAGAGAGAGATGAATGGAGAGCTAGATGGAGAGGAAAGGGGAGGAGCGACAAAAAGACAAGGGGAAGCTGGGCTTTCCATAGGGGGCCCAAGGGCTGGCAGGCACCTGAGTCACACCTCTACTGTGTGTGTGTGTGTGTGTCCTTCTGTCTGATCCTGTGATTAATGAAGACGTGTCAGTGTGGTAATCCTCTCTAATAAGCACCAGTGGAGCAGGCCTCAACCATGTGTGATTCTGTGTGTGTGTGTGTGTTTGTGTATATATGACAAAATAAATATAAAACAGTGGCTCCATTTGTGCAGCTGTAACCCTAAATGAAATATTCGTCACTGTACTGCTTGTACTGTATCTGTTCATCTGTGCGTGAGAACAAGTGTGACAGAGAACTCCTGTTATATCCTTACAAGCAGCTTGCATCTGTGCGTGTGTGCGTGTGTGTGTGTGTGTGTGTGTTGTCTAATGTCATTCTTTATAAGTATGCCCAGATGTTGATACTGGAATGGCTCTTTAATTACCATTTAAACAGCAGGGGCTGTGTGTGCATGTGTGTATGTGTGTGTGACAGAGAGGGAGAGACGGTGTGTGTGTCACTGTACGCGTGTGTGTGATGTTGACGGCGAAACTACTGTTTAATTACCATTTAAACTGCGAGAGCTGAGTGGATCATTTAAAGACAGAAGAGCTCCAGCCAGCTAAATGAGGAAAACAACACCATTACAGACACACACACACACACACACACACACACACACACACACACACACACACACACACACACAATGAAACTACACCGACAACAAGACTATTAAGGTCTAATGAATGATACTCCTGTGATGTGTAGCTGTTCTTTAAATAATAATAAGGAGTTGTGTTTATATAGCTGCACTGTAAATAATTTCTCTGTCTGCGTAGACACAGAAACACACACGTATCCCCAGTACGCTGTCACATCCTAAAAAACCTTTCGTTCAGTAAAATATGTTGCCCTGTGTGTGAGTGTTTAGGCCCCTTGCCTATATGCATATATGCAACCATCTGTGAATGTTCTTCAGTCAGTCACCCTGTTAATCAGTCAGTCTGCTACTAAGGCAGGTGGCCAGTCAGTCACCCCAACAACATCCCATCCAGCCTGCTAGTCCTTTAAATTATACAATTAGTCAGTCAGTCAAACAGTAAATTGTGATCAGACAGTGCTTTACTGTCTCAGCCTTTAGCTACAGAGCAACATCACCATTAACTAGGCTATAAACACAAATTCTGCTGCTATGGGGTCTCTTGATCAAAACAGTGACAAAAGACAGACTTTGATGACATTGAGAAGTAGCATGGGATCATGGTTTTTGTCTCCATTGTTACACAACTACCATTGCAGATGGAAATCTATCTGATGCGACTTGGGCGGAAATCATGCTCACACACGAGGGATGGTATTAAAATGTTATTGATGTTATACGGTGTCAGAAGCAAACAGCAATGAATAATCATGCTCCATCATAAGTCAGACTGTTCTCATGTTCGTAAGGATACCCACAAAAAGCAATGCACAGCAATTCATATATAACCCATGTAGCTGGAAGGCTGTGATCACGTGTTCAATGTGCTGACGGGAGTCAGGAAGGAAGTAGTACAAAGGGTGAAAGGTCAGTGAAGGCAGGTTGGGGTTGGAGATAAGTCAACAAGCACAGGACTTTCCCCTAAGTGAACTTTGAGTTATTTTAAAGTACGTCATCACCATGTTACTTTCCTAAACCTAATCACAGTGACTTTATTTGCCTACAGCTAACCTACGTAAAGTATTAATTTTACACAAACTATGTAACATGACATTGCCATTGGTGGGGTGCTACTTTGTTAGATATTGTTCGAACAGTAAGTGAGTGAGCAACACAAACAATCATAAACAACAGATTTGCTCACCAAAGTCCTTCCTCACTCTCTGACGTATCATCAGGTGTTTCCTGTGTTCAGAGCAACTAGTCTAATGACTGAAAGTCAGATGTGAAAAGTTAGACTTGAATGCAAAGAACACACAGCAGGCAGAGTAGGTTAAAAGAAAAGCACGGTCTTTACCTCTCTCCAAAAAGAGAATCCACAAACAAGGAGTCCAAAAAGAATAAAACATAGAGATTGCTAGAAAGCTATGACAAGAAGGAGGGTATATATACACAGGGATGGATAAAAGGATAATCAGGGGCAGGTGAGCAAGTGGCAGCAGGTGTGATTGATGACAGGTGGGAAAACACAGGAAACTGCAATGACACAAGAGGCTAGTACTTCAAAATAAAACAGGAAATATAACAAAATCCAGAATGTTACAACTACAAGGGGTAACAGTCATAAGATGCCAGACAGGGGACAAAATGAAATACACTGTCAGCTTGAATAACAGAACAGGTTTCTTTAAATATTGTTGTAAATATTTGTGATAAGTACATAACTCTATGAAATATATCACATAGTTCTAGTTGTTTTTAGACAATTTAATTAGGAAATGTTACATATTGTACCTTTCAGTGATTAAAACAATCAAATCATTTAGATGTAGGTTGCAGGATCTGGAAGAGGCAAACTCCTCTGACTTCAAAAGACCGGGTTTGTCATAGAGTTAGTCAGGAGTTAGTCATAGAGTTGCATCTCACATGTGTGCGGCGTGACAGTATTGACACAGTGTGTGTGTGTGATGTGTCAGGACTTGACAGACATGAAGAGGCAAGAGTTAGAAATGTTAAAACCTCACTCAATAAAAACAAACAGAACTGTACCACCATATGAGCTTTAAAATAGGATTTTTTGAAACAATTGTGCATGATTATATGGAAAACAATACAACCAGTGATAGAACATAATTAATCAAAGCCTTCTGTATGAATTTACTCTGCACGAAAGCATGCAGAAAAAAAAAATCTGCATGTGATTCTTCATGGAAATCAAATTTAAACAACTGCATTTGAATAAACACTTTACATCTGGCTCTTTATGATGTCTTCAGGCAGGCTGCTGGCAAATCACCTTCAACTATTAAAACAGAAATACTGTAATGACGGCAGCATAAGTGATTAATTGTACTAAAAGGGCATTGTGAATGATAATACCAAATTATTTTTACAATGCGGTGGCAGGTACAAATGATGGCACAGATGATTCCTCACACAAAGGTAGTTAAATAATTACAGTGTAACAGTGAGAATGATAGGAGTGATCATATTTGTGACAGACAGGCTGCGTCGCACTGAGAGTATTATGATAATGATATTAATGATGGATCTTTGCAAATGTGTGTGTGTGTATAAGACTTCAGTGGGAGACGTCTCACCTCACACTGGGTCTCTCAGCCCGATGCCATCTGTTCTGCCAGCACACACACACAAATGCACTCAGAGAATCTCACACACACATACACACACACACACACGCTCAAGATATCTGGGAGTAGAAAGTAGATACATAAACATTCTCATGAAAGATGTTCGTATGTAAAGACTAATGCTGACAAAAAAAAGCATCCTGTGCAAGCAAGCACACACACACACACACACACACACACACACACACACACACACACACACACACACACACACACACACACACACACACACACTCCCGGATGGTTGGTAATCCTGGCTCTACCCAGAATGCTCAGCTCTGAGGGTTCAGCCAAAGGGAAACCAGCATGTTATCAGCCTAGTGGACATACATGAGACCAGGGACGTGTGTGTTAGTGTGTGTCTGTGTGTCTGTGTGTAAGTATTCAATGGGTTTGCTGTCTCCATGGTGTCTCTAATAAATACGTGGAAAATGTCAATGAAAATATGAAAATACTTTCCAAGTAATATGGTGGATATTACTTGGAAAGTATTTTTGATTTATAAGAGATAATATTTTTGATAGATAGATAGATAGATAGATAGATAGATGTGGAATACTTGCTTTGCAATCTAAAATATAACATATTTCAACATTCTGTGTTAAAATTTCATGACCTCTGTCAAATTTTACCGTCTCTCTCCTTCCCTCCCTCTGTCGCTCCTCTATTTTCTGTCATTGTCAAATATCAGGTCAAGTAAAGTGGAAATGCAATGGAAAAAAATTTAAAAGATGATATATCAAAGGCCTTATCTGTCACCGTGTTTTCTCACTCTGACACACATACAGCAGTTTGGGTATAAAGTACGTGCCTGGGTATTCTGGCAATGCCTAGACTGCATATGACCAACACGCACAGACACACACACACAGACACACACATACACACATGCAATGTGTGCATCCATGTGGCGTTGCCTGGACGGTGTACGAGCAGCATATCTGTCAGTGTGTGACAGGTTGACAGCTCAAGCTCCCAGCACTTTGTCCACTATCATCACGTCAAGAAACACACACACACACACACACACACACACACACACACACACACACACACACACACACACACACACACACACACACACACACACGCAGTGATAACATCAAAATGGGCCACAATGGCTACTTTAATAGTTTAGCACTCAGTCCCAGAACTCATATGTTCACATGCACAGAAGAATTGTAAGAAAAGAATAAAAGTGGGAAATAGCTCAGTTTCAATGAACCCTACTTTTTCAACAAAAGTTTTACTAAATTTAACTGACAAAAAAAATAAATCGCAGGTTGCTTTTTCAAGTTAGAAGTGTCAGCTGTGTGATCAGGAGACTGGTGCTATAAAGCTGGAACACCATGAGTGTAAGTAGATGCCACACCCTCGCTTCTCTCTATATTTCCCGTCACTCTCCACTCAACACTATCTGTCACAGCAGAAAAGCTGTAAACTGCCTTTAGAAAACAACAATAATTCAAATTAGTTATTGATATCAGATTCAATAGGATATCAAAAACCAGCAGGCACTTTCATGAGTTTTATACAGATTCTGTTCAATGTCACTCCAAAGTTATCAGCCCTTTACTGAGCCTGACTTACAGGCTCATAGCAATGCACAATATGCAGACACCACATGAGCGCCAATACTATTATCTCACCATAATAGCTGCATTTAATGATACACACACGCGCCTCAAGTCTCCTTTTTATTTCTCTAGATGGAGTTCAGCCCTTACAAAACCAAGCCAGGTCAGACCAGATAATTTGACTCGCTCGCACAATCACAGATCACGGCTTTAGCACATTTCATACAATTAAGGATTGTGGATTTGAAGCAGACTAAACAATGGGCCCAAATTAAATTTTGAGTTTCCCAGTCAAAGACACTCTGGCTGCTTTGAAAATACAATCAAACAGAATGAGAATATAGACGTAGTCTCTAACAGGATTGCTGGGCATACCCACTCACAATATGGCATCCTTCTCTCTTTCTTTCTCCCTGATATTCTATTACTGTCTCTCTCTGTCTCTTCCTCACACTGGATATACAGCTGTAGTTTAATTCTACAGTTCCTCTATTCTGAAGCCTGTATTGTGTCTCTTAGTGTCAAACATAGTGTCAAACAGTGTGAAAGACCCGCAGCAATAACACAAAGCAGAAAAGAGCAATTACAGCTTTAGTAACAAGAGACACACAGAGACTGGGACAAATAAAGGAAGAATGAAGCCAAGAAGAAGAATGAATGAACTGAAATATTTTTTTTCAAGCAGACTGATACAGGAAGAATTCTTCAGCGGGTCAACACCCTGTTCATTACCACCTCTTAACTTTTGGCACGCGGAAATGGAAGGGTTTGTAAAGAATATGGCATGTAATAAAACACACTAAGAGAAGGGAAGACAGACGAAATAGATGTTAGAAGAGAGGGAAAGATATGAAATGAGGGAGACTCGTTTTAGAATAGCAGAAGAGAAGACAGAATGGAGAAGGTCAGAGAAAAAGGATTTATTTTCTTGGTGGCATTTGAGGACAGAGACATTGAAAGGAGTACTGTGTAGGATTTAGTGGCATCTAGTGGTGAGGATGGCAGATTGCAACCAGCTGAAACTTCTCCCATGTGCAAAGAATGAATTCCCGGTTAGGATTCCTTCAATGTTTATTGTTCAGGAGGTTTTTACCAGGAGCTAAATTATCCGCAGAGGTCTCTTCCTTACCAAAACAAACAGATTAGCTAATTGGCACCAGTAAAAACACGGAATAAAGCAGTTTCAAGTTACACGTCAATGTTTCCCCGAAGCTGTGCGACTTGTTGCTCTTGGGTTGCTAGCCCAGCATCTGCTAATCTATTTCAGGAGGTTTTTAAGGATTCATTTAAACCCAATGTTAGATATGGTGACGGAGCTCAAGTTAGCTACAACCACAGCAAACAATTAATAATTAAAAGAATTAATTTAAATAATGGCGAAAGAGAACTAATCAATAATATGGTGAAAAATATTCTCCATCCACATTTAAGGATGTATATAATGACCGCACAGACCACTGCTGTCTAAACATTGTCGCCATTTAAAAGTACAATATTATGACCTCCTTGAGCCTCACCTCGTTTGTTGTTGTCTGAAACTTTTGATTCTGACCTTTAGTGCCATCAACTGGCTGTATTTATGCCACCATAAAGGATGAATGGAAGTATGAGGGCAGTGATGTTTACAACGTTTAGAACAGACGTTTCTATTTTCTTACGTAAAGGTAGTATAAATGAGCCTTAACAGGAGCTGAGTCATCTGCAGAGGTCTCCTCCTCTCCAAAACAAACGGACCTGCTGATTTAAACCGGTAAAAACACTGAATAATAATAAAAAAAAAAATCAGATGCTAAAAATCAGGGTTGTTCCTTTGCTGTTAGGCCCATCGTGGAGGGACTATTAACAACAGTGGCTGACACATAAACATGAATGTGTTTGGTTTGTCCATTCTGGGCTACTGAAGAAACATGGTGGTGCAATATGGCAATATCTGTGGACGTGGACCTGCTCCTTTTGTACATATAAACAGCTCATTCTAAGGTAATAAAACACAATGATTCTTTTTTCTGAGGTGATTATACACATAAGAAAACATACTTATTATATCATATTCCATTTCTGTCAATATATCCCCCTAAATCATACACACTGGACCTTTAATGAAGTTAAGCGGTGAGTTAGAAGGACACATGGTAACAGGGGCAGGTAGACAGACAAAAAAGGCTCAAAGCATTCAAAGAGTTCTGGAAATATGTGGATACATGTACAGACACAAGGCAGGGAGACAAATTGGATTTTAAATATCGATGATTAAACACAAGAAAATACGACATTTCATAGAAAGTTAGGCTTAAAAAGTAAAACCGAGACAGAACAGGAAGAGACTCAACAGGGTCAAGGGAGGACAGACAGAGGAAACAAAAGAAAGAAACTGACAGAAAGACAAAAGAGAGATTACACAGAGACATGGATTGAAACTGAAGAGGACAGAGAGAGAGAGAGAAAAGAGACATTCAACAAAGTTACAGGAAGACAGGGAATAAAGAGTGAGAGAAAGATATTGAATGAAACAAAAAGAGACATTGGACAGCTCTTCCTCCCAGTAAGTGAAAGACTTCAAACCGCAGTGGATGAGAGAGCTGCACTTTATGGGGCTATTCTCTCTGCATTAGCATTAGCTATAGCTCTCAGACTGACAACCCGGCGCTCTGTTCTCAAGGTCAGGAGGGGCACACACTACCACGGGCCACGGCTACACACACACTCACACACACACACATAGTCACACAATCTATTCAACACACACTCAGGCATTCTTATGCACAGACAGATCCAAACACACTGACACACACAGACACAAATACACACTGACACACATAGAGGCATGCTAACACATCGAAGAGGAATTTGTCCAAACTGAAGTACGCAGGTTGTTGCAGGCCGAGAAATCATCACATCAGAACAATATGGCAAATAAAAGGGTGAAATGTTTGATTTTTAATAATATGGGCAAACTGGTTTTATATAAGCAGAGGGTTTTGTTGTGTAGGCGAGGAGGTATAGATGAGAAGTCTTTGTAGAGTGAAGACATTTACCAATAAATGGGATTATTCCTGCACACTGACATGGTTGTTATATTTTCCAATCTTGAATATGCGCTACTGTGCACCCAAAAAGATCAGGGGCCTTATTCACAAAGCTTCCTTGTATAAAGAGTTTATTTTTTACAGAACATATATTAAATTGAAAGTGCAGAAAAAGCCCAGGTGCTACTAATTGCATTAACAATGGCATTAACATCTACACTGAATTCAGCCATGAATAATTTTATTATTTACACCTGTGCTTTTCCTACTGTGACACGTCAAACTGTCCTCTAAGAAAAAGTCCTGTACTGAAGACTCATTCCTCTTCTTCTTCTTCTTCTTATGATAATGATGATGCATACATTTAGTGGAATGTGTCAAGCAAACTTTATTTGGTCAGTTGTATTATACCTCAGATTTCTTTATGGTAAGCAAACTTACACAGACACAAACTACATCAACATACTTACTGATGCATATTACACTCTCAGACAGGCATGTATAAAGTTCACATGACTGCAAACACATGGTGATCATATGTAAGATTCACTGAAGCAGCATTACTATCTCCTCCACAGCACCTGACATTAATGCTGCCTAATTACCACTTAAAATTATTGATTGTATATGAATATCCGCTCCATCTATTCAGAATCTGTGGTGCATCCAAGCAGAAAAAAAAACAAGTAAACATGCTAAACACATGGCCAACATGGCTGCTGTAGTGTGTCACTGGCAGTTAAGTACTGCATGGCTACTGGCTAATCAGCTCGCAGAACCTCATTAAGACATTATTTATGCAGGCAGCATCAGCTGCTAATGAAGACACTAACTCATCTGTTGGGTGAAAAGTGAGAGAAAGAGAGAGAAGCTGCTTCTCCTGTGCAGACCTTTGTGCCATCTATTTTTTTTTTTGCAAAATTAGGATTATCATTCCCAGTCTAATTCAGTCTGTAAACCACTGTCAGAGTTTGGAGATTCTTTTATGTAAGCCACACCTCCTCATGCCCTTTTCTTTAAATGGATAACTGTGAGTTAGGTCCTTACTGGTGAATGTGGAAAACTTTTTTTTTTCTGGCTTTCTAGCCTTCATTTCATAGTGCAATTGACAGACAGGAAATAGTTGATAGACTGGAAGGGGGGAAGAAAGAGGGGACGACATGCGGCAAAAGGCCATAGGTCAGAATCCAACCGCAGAAACTGGAAAACTTGATGGGGGAAACCTGATGTCACACTTTCCTCCAGTCACCAGTTGACTCTTGGGACACCAAAGGTTTGTGCAAGAGCACAAACAGACAGAGTGAGAGAGACAGAGAAAAAAACAAAGAGGAAGAGAGAGCGCCGAGGCAATCTGTGATGTGATTTTTTGATAACCATAATCATAATCTGCCTAGGGCGATCCAATTCCTGAGACAGTTTATGGGGTAGGGAGGGCCATCAGAATTAGAATGAGATGAGCATAAATGGCTATTTTTCCCTTGTGTGTGTGTGTGTGTGTATCTGTCTGTCATGAATGGCTATTTATATGGATTAACGGATTGGCGAGGCCATCTGAAACGCATGAAACAGACCTAACAGCAGGTTGAGAACACACACATACAGTACACACACAAACACACGTTCATGCACATAAACCTTAAAAATTAGAATCTGTCCAAATACCTGCCTTTTTTCCTACAGTAATAGTGTGTGTCTGTGTTGTTTTTGTACAGAGACTAGTGTGTGTGTGTGTGTGTGTGTGTGTGATCCCAAAAGGTCTGTGTGTTATATGCATAGACAACATTTATCTACCCAGAATGTCCATGAGTGTACTTATTCATCTGGCCTATGTGTGTGCACTTGAATGTGTCCTTAAATATATGTCTGTTTCTCTAAGTGTGTGTATGTGTGTGTGTGTGTGTGTGTGTGTGTGTGTGTGTTAGAGAGTGACTGAGTGTTGAGAGAGTGGTAATTACCATTCAGCAGTAGCTAAAGTGACATGTTTGAGGAAGAGATAAGGGGACATAAATTGGCCTGGTATAAAACGGTGATATTTCCTCTACTGCTTTAGAAAAACCCATTTACTCTGCCTCTTTAGCATGTCAAGACCCCTGTCACTACCCTCTCATCCCCTCGGCCAGAAGGACTCTTGCGCACACACATACACACACATATACGCCTCACGCAGTCAGCCGGCTCCTTGTGAAAAAGTGCTCATCTGCATTCTGCTATTAACTTGGAGAGACACAGAGAGAGAGACAGAAAGGGAGAGCGTGTGTGTAAATCAGTGTAATGGGGCCAAGACCTCAGTAGCTCTAAAAAGAGAGCAGACATGTGGAGGACAAGACATGATTTTTTTTTCCCCCCTTTCATGTAGAGAAGCAGCGATACAGCACATCTGTCACTGCTGGCCACACAATAGCTCCTACAGTCAGACACAGGGAGAGAAACATGAAAGGAAAGAAAGGGAATAAAGGTGACAGAGAAGAAGAGTGACAGTGGACAGTACTCAACACTGGAGCAATTATCTGGATTGTGTCTTAGTTTGATTTCGTGTTTTTTCTTTGTTTTTTTTTTTCTTTTTGTGGTGAACATTTTTTTTCTTTCCTGTTTTTTAATGCTAACATTAACTACAGAATTTGAAAAGTTTTGTTCAAACACTGTAATTTTGCCAGTTAGACTTCCCACTCTGAAGTATATCTGTAACTAGACGTAATTTTAAAAAGCTACAACACATGTCTTTTCTATTGTGTTTCTTTGAGTGATGTAAAAAATACATTTTTACACTGCCTTGACACTGAGCCATTTGAGGTCAATATTAAGATTGAAGGTGGGTCAAATGTGTTGGTTCTCTTAATGAGAAATGTGCCAACATACTAAGTTTGGGTGTGTGGGCTGAAGGCTTCACTGACATGCACAAGAGCAAGCGATGTGATTTGTGGATTTAAAAAACTCACTGTCAGCCCCCTTATTCTGGAGCTGTGTACTGCACAGTTGGCGCAAGTAGGCCCTTGCTTTTTTTTTCTTCCTTGGCTTCAGCATGTTGAATAGATGTTGTAAACAGTGGAACCCATCAGTGAATGACAGTGAAACATAAATGAGGAAAACAAACTGCTTGAGCCAAGAGGGAGTAAGATCAAAACAAACTTATTATATTAGGTAAGATCATTTTTTAACCGTTAAGCTCTTCAGCAGAACTGGTTCATAACTGTTGTGTTATTGCTTGCTAGATCACGTTAGCTTTGGCTTTGGCTGTAGTGTTTTTGTTGTGTTCATGTGGAACTTTTTGGCTAAGACACAGGCAACGTACAACAACACCACAGTCAGCCTTTGTCGTCATGTGCTCATTCTTGTTCTTTGGTGTGTCTGGGCCCATGGACCATGTAACAGATGCAGATGTATTCCCTTCCACACACTGGATCTTCAGGTATTAAAATATCTATTAGCTTGATACAAAAAAAACCCCCACTTCAACCAACAAAGAGCCAAGAAAGAATACTTCCGTTAAATATTTCCATTGTTCAGCGGTGGTGAAATCTTTTCTCCTTGAACAAAGTTATAAAAGACAAAACCTTTCAACAGCGCCACACAGAGAAGATTGTGAATCATTTCTACGTGCCATGTGATCCAGGTCGTAGGTTAGAGCCCTTGGTGTCTCACTAAGCAAACACACACTTACACACACACACTCACACACTCAAGCCACAGGGGAAGAGGTGAGAAGGAGGGAGGAGGAGAAGAAAAGGAGTGGAGAGGAGCAGAGAGGAGGCGAGGTCAGACCTCTCTTTAGCCTCACAGCTGTGGGTGAGATAAGCCTTTTTCTCACAGGTAAATAAAAGCCACACCCTAAGTGTGTGTGTGTGTGTGTGTGTGTGTGTGTGTGTAAATGTGTATGAACCTGGCTTCCCCCTCCTGCCATCCCTACACCGCTGACACAACCCCATGCACAATCTCTGCATTCATTCTCCTCATGCCCTCTCTTTAGCCCCCATCCCCTGGTCCTCCCTGTCTGTATTCTGTGTGTGTGTGTGTGTGTGTGTGTGTGTGTGTGTGTGTGTGTGTGTGTGTGTGTGTGTGTGTACAGTATGTGTGTTCATGGGAGGGGAAAGATATATAGGGCAGGATTTAGAGGTGGCTATCAAAATGGGGCCTTTTCTGGATAGATCATACGCATTTTAGCAACTTCCTTTTGTTTTGACTTTTCTTCTCTCCCTTTTCTGTTATTCTGGCAAAATAAGATGAGTTATTGAATCATTTGTCTCTCCTCTGCATTATTTTGCTGCTGATTGACGTCTTAGCGACAAATGTGTCTTTTATTCTTTCATTTTACTCCTCCTCTTCCTTCACATCTCCTACAGGACGTTGTTTCTACTTCTATTTGTATTTCTCTTTAATTTGCTTTTCTTTTACTCTTTCTCCTAGTTTAATTTTCTCTACAGTATCGTTGACTTCTTCTTCTGCCTTTTTCTTGTCCCATTTTTATTTCTCCTTCACTTGCATGTTGTCTTTTTATCATCCCTTTTCCTTTTTTGCCTCCTTATATATATTTTTTTACATAAATGGATTACATAAATCTACTAACTAGTGTTTATCATGGTGTTTATCCCTCTTTTCTCTCTCCATCTTTCTTTTTTATCTTCACATCTCTTTCTCTCTCTGCCTTTTTTTTCTGCGTTAGCTTGTATGAAAACACATTCATGCTCAGAAACACACGCACAGACAAACACAGCTCACTGACAGAGTCGGTTCTGTAATCGTGAGGTGTAAAAAAATCCTGTTGGCTTCAGGCTGCCGGTGTTACATGTAATATGGTCCCCACACAGAAGCAACTCACACACTGGAAACACACTCCACATACACATTCATACACAAGCACACAAACGCACACACTCATGCATAGACTGGATTTCCTAAACAGTCACGCAAAGACACACTCACAAAACTTTCACCCTCTGGTGGCTAGGCAGAAATGAAGCACACACACGCACACACACACACACACACACACACACACACACACACACACACACTGCAGAAGCTTATTGCCTTGATTTATGTGTTATTGTTCTTTTTTTGATAAATTAATTCGTTAAATGTCCATGTTTCAATAAATTATATCCTTATATTCTATTATCTTTCTTTAATTTCTAGTAATTTTGCCATTGTACTGACTTCCGCTGTAATGTATTAAGTTAGTCATATTATATAATTTCAAAACACATCCCTCAAAGTGTGTTGGATCATCAATTTGATCCAACACAAGTTTACACAATCTAGTCATTTAAGCACATAAAGCAATCTTAAAATATGTTACTGTCGACAAACATGACAGTGTTTGAAAGAGTTGTAAGACACAGAGATTAAAGGCAGCTATAGGTCCATTGCCAACAATATCCAGCGCCACAAAATGCACGTACATGCTTTAATCAGCCACACAAAGCAGACTGACCATTATTTGTACTGTGGCTGCTCCAAACCAAAGGAACCCAAACTTTATGGGGCTCAGCAGTAGCCATAATTGCGGCTCTTTTCGTCAGAAAATATCTCATATATTATGTAAACTACGTTAGCATGCATGCATAGTTTGGTTTATTTAATCGTATACAGTGGTATATTCTAAGATAAATATCCATTTATTGCACAGTTTAAAGAGCAGCTCCAAAGTAAGTGGAAAAGTAATCAGGAACTGGAATTGCAATAAGCCGGTATTAAGCAGGTAATCAGTATTCTGCAATGAACTACATCTTCAAAGTAACCTTCCCAAACTTGATTGAGTCAAATGAACAATAAGTGTGTCTGACAATGACAATGATATTATTCTCTTGTTGTTGGTAAACAAGCGGGTCTGGTGGATTAAGACACCAGCCAGTATGCTCCTCTGCAGTGACAACAGAAAAGCCATGTACCAATTGAAACTGAAGAGGTTTTCCTCCATAAGCGCAGCCTGTATAATTATTTCAAACACGAGGAAAACCAAATCACTTTACAACGCGGATTTACATATGATTAGCGTCATACAAAGACAGGATTACTACAAGTAGTCGAGAGGAAGCCTTTTCCCTCTGCCTGTCTCGTTCTCCTTGTCTTGATTCAAAGAGCCTTGACATAAGTTAACACTGCTCTCTCGTTCACTCTCACCTAAAAGGTACAGGCACGGTGACAAAAGCTGACAGTCTGTACCTTTGTACTGAGGCAGACATGATAATAATGACAATAACAATGTATGGAAAGGAGGCCTGGTGAAAAATGGCTCAAGCTGAACAGCCACAGGAATTTCTTTTTTCAATAAAAATCTTTTTTTTCTTCTCTTCTCCTTGTCTGTTTCATTGTGTTTTCCTTTCATTACATGCTCTTAAATAGAGGGTGAAGTGGACCAACTTACAATACCTATCACTTACTGAGGCTGCATTTCTTTGCCCACTACCTGCCATTTGTGTTTAATTGACAGGTCATGTTTAATGGTAGCCTCCTCCTGTGATACTGATTGATTACAAGAATAATTACCACACATAACATATTCATTTCTTGTTATGTCAGTTGTCAAATGAGTAAAAGAGTTCATGTCAGATGTATTCAGATGTGGGCCTGCTCTGGCAATCTTCAATGACACATTATGGTCTAAAAGCACGTCATATGATTTGAAAGATTATTGATTATTTAATGGCGTTTATAGTAGATGGCCCTCTGAGTGGATGTTACGCAGTGAAGGGTTGCAGGAAATATGAGCGAGGATAAAAGAGGACAAACTGTCATTCGGGGCTTGGTGAATACAACACGACACCTTGCCACTCTAAATTATCATTGATTACTCAAAATGATGCAGAGGAAATTATTGACTGCATGAAAATGTCACTTAAGAACGTGTATCATCGCCCATTATTCAACTATTATCCATCGATTTGCAGTATTGTATTCAGTTTATTTAACTTGGCACAGTGTAGGGATACATAAGACGGCTGTGTAGTCGCCTTCTCTCAAGTGAATGACAGTTTTCTGTTCAAAATAATTGGAATAACTACTGGCCTATAATATTTTCATCCCAGTTACTACTGGTGACACTGGTGCACACAGGTGAAGTCAGGACTTAAGGTCTTGTTTAAGTCTTTTTGGACCCAGTGGCATCATGAATGGACCAAGATGTTGCAACTCCTGACAGAGATTGGCTATGCCAGTAATGTCCTCAGATCCCACAAAGGATTCTGCGTACATCTGACCTGTGCAGGGCTGCTGAGACTGAATTTGCCTTCTTTATTCTGTTTATCTGATAAATATTATTAATGTTTGTTTATTAACTGGGGGCGGCACGGTGGTGTGGTAGTTAGCACTGTCGCCTCACAGCAAGAGGGTTCCTGGTTCGATCCCGGGTGCGGGAGCCCATCTGTGCGGAGTTTGCATGTTCTCCCCGTGTCAGCGTGGGTTTTCTCCGGGTACTCCGGCTTCCTCCCACAGTCCAAAGACATGCAGGTTGGGGATTGATTAATTGATTACTCTAAATTGCCCGTAGGTGTGAATGTGAGCATGAATGGTTGTCTGTCTCTATGTGTTAGCCCTGTGATAGTCTGGCAGCCTGTCCAGGGTGTACCCTGCCTCTCGCCCAATGTCAGCTGGGATAGGCTCCAGCCCCCCCCCCGCGACCCTCAAGAGGATAAGCGGTTAGGAAATGGATGGATGGATGGATGTTTATTAACTGGCCCCTGGCCTCCTCCCAAAAGTGGCTCCCAGGCAAAGCAAGTTGAGTAGTTCTGCTGTTCTCTGAACTGCATTACAGATCTTGCACTTGCAGCTGGCCACAGCTCTCGAGGCCCTGAAGAGCATTGGAGTGATTCACAATGACATAAAACCAGACAACATCATGATGGTGAATCACAGGATACGACCCTTCAAAGTCAAGCTTATAGACTTTGGTGTGGTCTTTCTGAGCTCTGAAGCCAAACCAGGCATGAATCTGCCAAACATTAACATGTAAGCTCTATTAAAACACTGATTGTTGACATTATAGTGGAGGGAGTTTGTAGTTTACCAGTTTCACTATAATATAGTAACTTCCCATCTATACTTGCTATTCATTCAGTTTGTAAGAAGTTCCCTCCATGTGTTGATTGAATTCTTAAAGTATGACAGTGTTCTTCGCTCTGTGTGATACTTTTCTTCCACATCCAGATCTCCAGAAAATATTTTGGGCCTTCCATTTTCTGAGGCCATTAATACTGAGCATGGCGTTAGTTCAGGCAGGACACCATGTCAAGCTCAGCTCACATCCCAGCTACATCAGCTGATCTCAAATAGCCCAATCAACTGATGGAGCAGCTGATTGATGGAAGGGAGTCAGCTGATAGATCACATGATTCCCTTCTATGCAACCAATTGGCAAATTTCATTTAGGGTGCTCTTTTTAAGCTGCTCCAGCCTGCCTACTGTTGCTGCTTCCTCTGCTGCTTCTTTGCAGCCCACCTCCACCCCAATTTTCATGTTGTGTCTGACTAATCAATGTCATTTCTGTTTGTCATTGATGCTGGATGTGTTCTGTTCCTGGGGAGTCTTTGCTGCTGCTTTCCATTTAGGCGCATGGAAGGGCAGGGTGGTTTGCGCTTTCTGCCTCAGGCTTTGCTTGTTTGCATGTGGAAGGGCAGAGAGGTGTGCTGTCTCTGCCTTAGGCTTTCCACATAGGCCGAGGAAAGGCAGAGAGGCCCCAGAACAGAGCCATACCGCCACATGAAGTACCGCAAATAGAAATAGAACATTTTCTTTGGCTAAAGTGGACCTGACTGAAATGTGGTTATTAAACTGTACGATGGCCATCATGGTGATCAGCAATTACCTGATCCCATGACATCTGTATAATGCAGTAGGTAATTTACTATAGCCGGACTCTGCTTGCTGTCCACTGTCTCTCTAATAGATCAAGTGGTATGGCATGTTCTCATCCTGGGAAACCTGTCTTATTTCTTTTCACCGGTTAGTTTAACTAGCAGCATATGTTAAAACACACACACACACACACACACATTCTTGTCCTTCTATTTTTGTGAGGGCTTTAGCTGTGACAGTAGTTATTAGCATTAGCATCTAGACAAGAAGAAAAATGAAGCATTTCTGTTGCATGTCTTGATGTAATGCTGTGTTCTTTTTTCCAGATTGTTATAATCCTGGGTAAGCCGGCGGGCCATCTTCTTAATAACGGACTAAACACAGAGAAGTATCTCAACAGAGCTAGGTACAACAGCTGGAGGCTCAAGGAATCACCTCTAATTAAGAAAACATTTTTATATTTCCTAATATTTAACAGTTAATCAGTTGGATTTATCAAGGGGGAAATTTGGTATTTTTCAACCGGAACCCTGCTTTCTCAAGAACAATTTTTAAATTGGTCCAGTATTAAGTGAAACCACTGCAGTGGACAGTGGCGTAACAGGCTGCGATGTTACCACTCAGGGCATTTGCGCACCATCAGATTATGTCCACTAAAAGTGCTTATTTTTACCACTGACAGGCTCAGACTGAATTAGAAGACAACATTGTCGAAATAACCCTACAGAGACAACCTTTTGTTAAAAAGTAAGGTCTTTTTTTTTAAGTAAGAAGCAGCCTTGGAATTGCTATCATAAAACCCACCAAATTCCATTTAAAAAAAGCAATAATTTTAGTGTTCAGAGAGCCAACATATTTTAATTTCTAGCTTGCTTGACTAAGGGTTTATTTCAACAACTTTGTCAGTGGAAAGACAAACCAATAAGGGTTTTCTGAGGTTTGGTTGAGAAAAAGTAGTGCCGACAGCAAAGTGAAAAAAAAAATCTCAATATAGCTTCCACTTTAACTGATATTGATTTTTTTAGGTAGGCCTTTTTTAAGTGGCAAGAATATGTTTTGTGGCTAACATTCATTGACAGCAGTACATCGCTGAGCTTCCGTGGCACTCCTGCCTGGTAGGTAATATACTGAGTACCTCATACAAGCCCTTTTTCAAAATATACTGAACTATCCCTTTAACATGTCATTCTGTCACATATTCAGCATGTACTCTAAAAGAACATTGTTGTCAACTTGTGTAGGTTAAAAACAAGTGTCATTTGCTTGGAAACAAACAGAGTAAAGCTCGTAACTGCACCAGTATTTGGATAATGATTCTGAATGACTTGTTAAGATAGAGTGTTTTGCAGCTCGTAAGAGTCTCATGTTCCTTTCACTTCTACTTTGTCATTTCTTACTGTAGAGAGAACCTCGTGCAAAAACAGACTCGCATTCACAGTCTGTAGGAGAGTAATTCACTTGTATAATTGGCCCTAGAAATGACAATTGGTGAGTGTGTGTGTATGTGTGTGTGTGTTGATCCAGCCAGCTGACTGCAGGCCTAATTGGCAGCTTGTTAAGCAATTTGGATCCCGCAGCGGATCTATTGATGTTTGGGTGAACACAGACACACACACACACGCACACACACTGTCAATCTATCCGTTTAGTCAGTTACATTCCTTAACTAGACCTACCTGTTGTGTTTTTCTTCTTTGTACTGCCTGGCCTCTGATATCCTCCGACAATATACAGAACAGAACGGCAGCCTAAAAAAGTTAGTGGAAATTGTTTGTTTTCCAGTGTTCCAATGTTTTGTTGTCATTTGTCATCAGCACAAAATTTGGGACAAGACAACACAATAACTGTTTGCTCTTGTTAGCCCTGTCGACATAGTTTCTGTGATAGATGATACTCTGCAACATCAACCGAACATTGGTCTGCAACATGTTTTCAGTATTACAGAAATAAATAGTTTATGGCATGAACCTGGAGAATAGTGATGTGTCACCATAATGTGATCTGAAACAGCTGCATCTTCACTAAAACAGCATTCTCATCTGGTGAATTTTCTGTACTTCATTCCTCATGGATGTACAACTGTGTGACAGAACAGCTGTGACACCAGTGATGAAGCACAGAGCTCATAGGAATATGCAAAGGCTCATGAATATGCCTCAGCGGAGAAACTGAGATTACTAATAGAAATCTGGAGACAGAAAGACAAGGGAGAAAAAGGAAAACAGGGTGAGAAGCCTTTAAGTCACATCAAAAGACCAGAGCAGGAGACAGATGAACTGATGGACGGGCAGACGTATTTACATACACAACAGTGCGTAGTGACAGACAGACAAACCTCTCATCGAGAGACAGGGGTGATAGACAGAGAGGAAAGCAGGAAGTTAATGAGTAGATTGTGGGCCAATAACATAACCAGTCACCCACAACAACGCACTGCCCGTACTCCTTACCTGTCTGCCTTGCTGCACTGCATTCTGGGAGTGGAAGGGCAGAGCGGAGCGGCGATGGGATTTAAAAGGCGTTCTGCATGGGCGACTCACTGATTTGCATTCAACAGTGGAGACACACAAACACCAGCAAACACAGCCGCAAAGCACATGCACATTGCTAAAAAAAAACCAAAACATGGTTGCATGCGCGCACACACATGCAACCATGTCAGAGCGCGCACACTCAGATATTGTGGACTAATTATTAACCCCTCTCATATTCAAGTAGTCTGAATGTGTGTGTGTGTGAGAGATGATTGGAGAGAGGAAGGAGAAAAGAAGAAGGATTAGAGGTTGGAGGGAATACACTCACCCCTCTCAAAACCTTCTCTCCTCACCTCTTTTTTTTCTGCAGCGTGTTATTTTTCGCTTTACGATTCTGATAATGATGATATTAGAGGGAAGAGGAGGGGGAGGAGGAAGGAGAGGAGAGGATGATGGGCGCCGCATGCGATTGTTCGCCCTGTCTTTTCCCCTCTCTTTTTTTTACTGCTACACATCGCGTGGAGAGAGGGGGAAAGAGATAGAGAAAGACAAGGGGGGGCTCCTCAATGACTAATTTTCCTTTCTTTTACGGCAGCATAAATTTAACAGGAGGGGGGTTGTGGGGTAGAGTAGAAATCCTTTTAGCGCTCTGATTTATGTACGTCTGATGGGCGAATCATAGATCACCGCCGGAAGATGGCAGACACACTGATGATGATGGGGCCCTTCGACGGGGCCCACTAATGCCCCGCCGAACAAAATGTAACCAATCTGTGGGGGCCCTCAAGCATGCAATGGTCCTCTAATAGAAACTATAGCAAACTATACGCCTGTCACCTATGACGGGGGGTGGGGGAGGTGTGTGTGAGCATGTGTGTTGGGGTGGTGTGGAGGAAAGTAGAAAGAGAAAAGATGGAAAAAAAGAGGAAGTTAAAAAAATTACCAGCATGAGGGCAGAGATAGACATAGGTGATCCAAAACAACACAGAGCTACAAAGAGAAAAACAAAAAGGGGAAGCAGGAGCTAGAGAGATACAGTGGCGAGAGGCAGAGAACCAAAGGTGGGAAAACTATACAGAGAGAGGAGGAGAGGAGCCCGGCTGAAGGGGACTCTAAATGTCAAGTTGAAAAAAAAAAGGAGCAAATAATAAAAAAAAGCAACCAAAGGAGTAAACAGCTAAACAATAGACAACAACAAGTAAACGACGCGTGAGTGTCCATCTTAAATCACCCAGTCACACACACACACACATACACAGATACGCATACACACGCAGGCCTGATGCACAGTGCGGCGCATGCAGCCCCACCAATCATCTTTATATCAAAACATCATTATGCTGGCTGACAGCAGCTAAGATTCCAGCGAGGCCTCGTTGTCATAAATCGTCAGCTGTTGCAGTGCCGCAAAGAGAGCCTTTTCATTTAGGAATGTCAAAGCTCTCCTGAGCCTCGTAAAGATTGTAGGGGACTCGGGAGATGGGGAAACAGAGGTAGAGATGGCAGAGCCGAGGAGAGGAGGGGGATAAGTTAAGATGGCACACCTGGTAGAGATGGCAATAGGCTCAGAGTCAGACTTAACTAACACGGACGTAAAAAAACTGAACACAGTGACTGATTTTACTGTGCACAATGAAGTAAATGGAAATCAGTTTGAATTAAGTTTAATTAAGAGGAAATACTCAGAAATGGTACAAGAAAATGTATGTCCGTTATTTGCCTCACAGCCTTTGTCAGAGTTGTGAAGGCATGGAGCTGAAATGTCCTCATCTGTCATTAAAGTTGGAGTGTGGGACTTTTATACACAAATAAATGTCCGTTCCATTCAAGCCATCATCAAACAAATTCACATCATGGCGATTAAGTCTATTGTCACCAGGGAAAACTCTCAGTACTTCGAAGTTTACCAGAGTTTACTGGTGTCTGTCCCACACCAGCACACCAGAAGTGATGTGTTTTATGTCAACCAGCCAGAGCTGGAGGGGGCAGGAAGGAGGAAGAGGCAGAAACAGCAGCTATGGCAGAAAATTCTTAGAAACGTTTTAGAAAAGTTTCTGTGGATGGTCCAGATGGAAAAGAGAGTCTGCATTCAAAGGAAGAATTAAAGTCAAAATGGACTTGAAGGCAAAAGTCATGAGCACGTGTTGACAGTGTTTGTGTATTTACTCCCACTGCCAGAGGGGGGAGCCAAAAGTTCCACACTTAAGCTTTAAACATGATGAATTAGCATTCACTATGAGGTTTACATTTTTGTCTGTGAGTGAAATGTCTCAACAATGATTGGAAGAATTGATGTGAATATATATATATATATATATATGTATATGTCCCCCTAATAATTAATTGTAATTGTTTTGGTGATCTTAAAAATTTTCATCTAGCATCAACATCAGGTCAAAATTAATATGTTTCCATTACTTTGGTGTACGATAAAATACTTTAAAAACTAGTGACATTTCTGTTCGCCTCAGCTATACTTTGTGTGAAGTGCTAATTTGCAAATGTTTGCATGCTAACACACTACACTAAGACAATGAACATGGTGAACATTATACCCTCTAGCACTGTTATGGTGAGCATGTTAGTGCTTACTGCCTTAGCCTTTAGCTCAAAGCATTAGTCACGTACTTGGCTGTAGACCTGCTGGAAAAGTCTCAACATTTAACACTTGGTGAGCAGTTAAGTTGCGACAAATTGGGTAATATGGTGGCCTGTTTTTTTTTTTACGTACATGTTCATATACTCATCATGTTTAACCACGCTGTCCTCCATAGCACAGTATGGGGAGCCAATTAGCTTACAGTCCAATGGAATTCATAATAACATATCTGTGATAAATCCTATACTTTTGAAGGTTCAACTTATCCTCATCAAATAGTTTGTGTAAAATACTTTTTAAAAAGTTCGTATAATAAATTAACACCCAAGGAATTATCATCCCTGCTGGTTTGGCAGCATCATGTTAGGCCTATGTTCTTAATGCAAAGTTACATTGATTTAGGAAAAAATAAAAAGTTTGAGCATCGTCACATCACATAGCCTACTTAACACACACCACACAACCTGACAATGTGCCCTAAAATAACTCAAAGTTCACATGGTTTCAGAGGGGACACAAACACCAGTCTCCTGGGGGACAGTTATGTGTTTGTTTGACCAATTCCTACCTTCTTGCTGCTGACTTTTGCTCTTTATAATCTACCATCCTTATTCCTGTGAACCTGTCACATAATCTCCACCTTCACCATTACATGGGTTAAACACAAATTGTAATTTATGATTAGATGGGTTATATACAAATTCTGTTACGTTACTTTTTGTAGGTATACATACGAGCAGTGCGTGATTGAGAACAGCTTGTAAGGTTGAACGCTTTTTTCTTTGTATGTTAGTGAAGTTTATTGGATTAGTTGAGGCTGTCTAGAAGTTTACATTGAACTCTATGGTCAATTTGAGGCTGCAGTTACTGGATTTTAATTTGAGAGGTGTTTTTTAATATATTTTCATGTATGTAAAATTCACGAGGCATGGATGTTAAAACATACATTAAATTCTTAAATATTTAAGTAAGCATACTGAAGAGGGAAGAAACTGCTTTAGTTCTTTAGCTGTTCATTAAATTTATCATTAAATAGCCACATATTAAAGCTGACAGTCTGCACTTCACAGTCACTGTGTCATTTCACATCAAAAAGGGGGAGTATGGAGAAAAAAACTTATGTATGTGCGCATTTGTGTGTGTGTGTCTGTGACTAATGTACTGGAGAGCTCTTCGCTGGTGCTGACGAAAAGACAAGTTTGCGTCGCTGGTGCTAGTGTGTCCCTCCAGGGCTTCCGTCCATCCAGTGGCAGGGGAGATGAACTGAGACAAGATGTCAGAGCAGGAAATGTCAGACCACTGCCAAACCGCTGTGGTACACACCCCTGACAGGCACACACACACACACACACACACACACACACACACACACACACACACACACACACACACACACACTAACACCCCAATGGACACACACACACACACACACACACACACAGTATATGCAGAAGGATAACACATACTGTTTGCACACAAGCATAGTTTTACATCTTGTTCTCTTCCACATGCACACACATAGACACAAGCAAAAAGTATGTCATAAGGAAACATTCATACTCTCCCTAAAACATTCTGGTGCACACACACACACACACACACACACACACATAGACACAAGCATAAATGGACATTTGAATTCACATGAAACATGTTGACTACCACAGATTTTATTTAAGCTCTTAAACAATTCTGATGCAGATCTTCAAATATCACTTTTATTTCATGAGAGTATCATTTCATCACTGTGCATTTATTGGTGTTCCTAAAAGTTTGTGGTAGTTTGTGGAACGAATGACAATGAGAATGCAGCCAGAGATAGAAATAAGAGGGTTGCAGGGGAAACTGGAGAGATGGCATGGAGGGATGAGCACAGCAGCAGTTTGTGTCCGCTGGCCAGTTCTTCTGTTTGTTTTCTTGGTGGTGTGTACACATTACAGATGTCTTGAGTAATGCCTCCATCTGTAATCTCTCTTCTCTCCCTCTCTCTCTGCTATCCTCGGGACTCAGTTTTCCTTAAGTGTGTCAATTTGGGTCTCCTTGCTCAAGTTCAAACATTTAGCCCCCAAACAGCCATTTGTCTCCAACTTAGCAGACAGAGACCGTAATAGAAGAAAATACCTCAAGAAATAAAGAAGAGCGGCAGGGAGAGAGGGAGGAAAAAAACATCTTGTATGTTTGACGGCACTTTTTGCTGCCTGGTTAGAGCACACACACACACACACATCACCCCCCGTCTTGTCTGGTTACTGGCTGTGCACTTGCAGTCCCTTTAGGGCACGTGGGGTCACTCTGTGTGAGTGTGTGTGTGTGCGTGTGTAAGTGTGTGCTGGTGGGTGAGGGGAGTTCACCCAATGCCAATCCCCCCCTCAACCATACACACTCACACACACACATGTACACACCCCTCTCTTCGCAAAGCTACAGATGATGTGCCGTCCAGCTGCATTTCCATCACTGTGACGATGAGTGCTCCTGCCAAACGCCCGGCAACCAGAGTCACATCTGCTCCTGTCTGTGTCGCCACGGCGATACTGCCGAAGTCTGCACGACAACCAGCACACGACCAGGGGGCAACAACGGGTGGCACAGAAAGAGAATGAGAAAGGGAGGGAGGGAAAGTGAGAGCCAGTTACAGAAAAAATATTATACAAGCTTAGAGTTCATGTGTCGGTCTCTTTCTCTCCGTTGGTTCAGATGCTAATGAGAAACCTGGTTTTTGTTGACGACATGTAAAAATCTTGTAATTAATATGCAGAGTAAGCACATTCTAACTTACCAATGCCTATCATCGAGACCATGGTGACTACAAGTGCATGTTTATTGTTACTTTTGGGAACTCTCTGAGAAAAGTGACACTTGTTTAGATCACATCCAGGACACTGACATTGGTTAAAAAAAACAAAGCTAATATTTTTTTCCACACAGGCATCACAATTATCATACACTGCATCGAGCCCCATTTTGTCCCAATTTCAAACAATTTTGTAGACAATAACTGTGAAAATTAAACCTCTGTGTACTTCTCTTAGTTAAAGTAATTAATGTGAATAATGATCCAGCTACACGCTGGTATCAGACAATACACCTTTATTTTTTCAGTAAGTTTCATTCTACATCTAACTTTAAATCTATAGTATGGGAGGGGCAGGAGAAGACAGGTATGATGTTTTGACACTATGTGTCAGACCCACGGCTGGGAGATTTAAAAAACATCTAGAAGCAGTTAGCAGCTAACTCCAAGAAGAAGAATAACAACTGAAAATGTCCACAAATTGGGAAAACAATGAGGCCTGAGAGCTCCCTCCTAGCAGACCGAGATCAGCTGCTATATATCAGAGATTGTAAATGATATGGTGATGGTTATGTTGTATGTTATACTAGAGGCCAACTCTGTTATGTTACATGTCACACCTGGGACATTGGCAGGCTGTCTAAAATCACACACGGGGTGACATCATGCCGGTGTTGTTTGGCTCTAAAGGCAGTGTAAAGATGAGACTTTGCATGATCTCTGTGTAAAAAGAGCTTGTGTCTTGATTTCTGCATTTTCCTCTTCAAGATAAATCTTGTAACTAGTAGCTATCATTTTCTGGATTGAAGACTAAGAATTGCACACTCTCCATCTGCATTTCTTTTATTTTAGATGATGTGTCGGCCTTTGGGCCTTCTTCAGGATGTTTGTTGATCTTGAAGAAGGCCCAAAGGCTAAAACGTCATCAAATTAAAAGGACTGCACATGGAGCCAGAGTGTGCAACACTTGCTTTCTACAATTAAGTCTACTGCAGTGAGCAGTACTTTATTATTATAATCCTTGGTGTGCGTTACTTTTACATTTTAAGCTAACATTTTCTGTCAATTACAACCAGTCAAGCTTGTGGACAACTCAGAGCAAGATGCAGTTGCAAGGTTGATCATGTTGATTTTACACAAGTTCAGCTTAATGTCACTGCTTTTTAATTTAATGGAAGAGCACTCTAATTTTAGTTATGCTATTGTACATGAGTCATTCTGAAAAATGTAAGATCATGGGAAACAAAACAAAAAATGAAACTACAGAAAAACTGTTAGTCTACTCAGTTCAAAACCCCTTTATCTGACTGTTCTTTTCCTGAACTCCTCCCTTTATCTGAATAAACAGCCTTTACACGACTGCAGTGCTCTCTACCTTCATTTTCTTACCATATACAAGGATAATATATATATATATATAGCAATACCCCTCTGTCTTTTATTTTATGCCCCTCCATACCTTCATCATTTTGTCTCTCCTCCTCTCTCCTCCCTCCCTCTCTTCTACCATTCATATACACCCTATTGACTGCCTCTCCCCCTCTCCCTCTATGCCTCTATCCCTGTCTCCCCTGCCAGGGTGTTTATATTTGCCCGGCCCACGGCAGAGTGCCTAACAAGGTGGAAAGAATTAGGGGTGAAAAGACAGCACTGCTGCCAGCTAGGGTCTCTCTCTCCTTCTCTATCTCCCTCTCTTTCTCTCTCTTTCTGACAGTAGATATATTTCAGCTAATGTACTCCTGACCTCTTCTACTCCAATGAAGTATCAACAAAAGCTGTTATCTACACTCTAAACAACCAGGGTCCTAAAGAACACCAGAAATGGTGTCAGAGCACCTTTTTGAGTTTGGACGAATATCAGACTAATTTTTAAAACAAAAAATTGCTTAAAAATCCTCTTTTTGTGTTTGAACTTTGTGGTTCTTATATTGATTTTAATTCCTTTAAACTATGTCTATGTCATCATTTCGTTTGTTTACTTTTCCTTTTCTCAGTGTTTTATAATTTTAAGCTTTTCCTTTTTCCTTACACCATTACAGCTCAATTACAAAACGTAAAAATTGTTTTAATATCCTAAAGACCATGAAAAAAACATGGGAAAAACCTCTCCCCATCCCCCACACTGTCTCAGAGAGTTCAATTCAGGTGTTTAACCTTACACTTGCCTGGGGTCGAGAGCCGGAAAGTGTGGCGGGCGGCCTGTTAACGACTGCAGCGAGGGAGTAAAAGAAAAGAGCGGGGGGGGGGAGCAGGGGAGTAAAATAGCGATAGGTGTGTGTGGGGGGGCAGAGTTGGTGTGCATCACCTCTTTGAATGCAGACGGGGTGAAGTCCTGCCCCTCTCCTCACCCCTCTCCTCTCTCCTTATCCCCTCTCCCCAAAGTGAGGCGTCGCATATCCACCCTTATTAGACACTGAATTATACACTCTAACCCAGAGAGGGAGGGCCGACTTTGGTGGTGGAGGTGGAGGTGGGAGGGAGGGGGACCACATACTATAGGTAGTTAGTTAAGAGGGAAGGAAGGTAAGGAGGAACGGGGCGGAGAGGAGAGGTCAAGCTGTTTTGGTTTTCAAACCTGGGGGCCTATGTTTTATAATAAATACATAGAATAGACGGGTAAAGGTCTTCTATTATTCTACTGGGCACTCCAGAGAGCCTGAGCTTGTTTTAAGTGTGTGTTAGTGAGTGTGAGTGGAATCAGGTGTATGCTGGTGTCCTATGCACATTCCCCTCTGTTAATACTTGTGTGTTATTATATGCCTTTGTGTGTGTGTCTGTGTGTGTGTGTGTGTGTGTGTGTGTGTGTGTGTGAGTGGTAACACCGCCCAAGAACATGGTAAGTGATTAGATGAATCACCTTGAGCCTGTGCCTTAGCTTTTAAATGCATTTTCAAAGTCACAGTATTTTAACAGGACATACAATATGCAGTACAAATGAAGGCATTAGCAATGGGAAGCGAGCATGTGGGTGGTTCACCAGCAGTCATTTTAAACAGTCAATGTATAATACATTTGACTGTAACTCAGAGAGCTCTGCTCTGTGTGAATGGATCGACTTGTACACCCCTCTGATGTGCATTTATGTTGCTGTAAATTATAGGAACAAAAGAGTCCTGTTGCCTAAATGTCACTGATCAGGTGGGATATCTGAGTGTTGCATTAATGCTTTTTTAATTGCAATTTTAATAACACATTTGATAATGTTTAAAGAGAAAATGTTGGCTGTTTTTTTAACCAAGACATTATTAAAATGTTTAATTATTTGCAATTGAGCCCAGCACAGGGGTAGACAAACTGTGGCTCCAGAGCTCTTTAGCCCATCTCCAGTGGCTTTCTGTGACGCTGACAACAACAACAACACCAAAAAAAAAAAAAACAGGAAATGACTGACAGTTATTTTTTTTTTATCATTTTAAGTTTCATTTACTGATGTAGAGAAGGAAAGGAAAGAAATTCTCCAGTTGTAAAAATGTTATATAGCAGTGGCTAGTCTTGAGTCTGCCTAGCTGGTTAGCTAAGGATGACAAATCCAAAAAAGTTAAAGTCGTGGAATAAAAAAGAGAATTTAGTAATGCATAGACAGATTTGTTTGCTTTCACTGTCAGCTCTGCAAAGTTAAAATACCAACAGTGGCCATCTTTTGGTAAAACATATTAATGAATGCTCATTTAGACTATTAGAATAGGCAAATTTAGACTTAATAGGCTATGTTACTTTCATTGTAAGGCTCAAATATGTTCTGCAGCTCAACTAACATTTCTATTTGGGGCACATTTGGGTAGTAAATGGGCTGAAAAATGGGCCCTATATGGGACTGTACACAGGTTCTACAATGGCCCCATGCTGATTGCCCACATGGTTGATTTTACCCAAGAGGGCTCCAGATAAGATCCTCATGCTGGGCCCATACCCACTTGGTACCCAGGTAGCCCTAGCATAACCTATGCATGGCCCATTTGGGTAAACCCCTCCATGTGGGCAATTGGCATAGGGCCATTATTGAACCCATGGACAATCCCATTTAGGGCCCATTTTTCAGTCAGTTTACAACCCACATGGGACCCACATGCAAATGTCGTCCTGGACACTGATTTCTTTTGATTATTTTTGGTCAAAATTGTGTCTTTTGACAGTAAAGGTTGCCGACCCCTGACCTAGCACAAACTCATTTATAGCTTTAATGTTGTGGAACTAACAGCTTCTCAATGAAGTTGTAAATTATTATTATGATTTTGGTACTGTACACACGGACTGGCATCGCTGCCAATCTGAAGGCCGTTGTGAAATAATGCAATGTTTCAATGTCATTTGTCAAACTTTGTTTCATTATCATTTTGTATTTGTATGCACTTCAAGATCATCTTTCAGGGATAAATAATTAAACTGCTATTAAAAAATACATGATTAATTATCGAAAAAAGATTTGTATCATGGTCATTAGTTTATTTGTTTGTAATTTGTTGTTTTGACTTTGATTTCATTTCCCATATCTAATTAGCACTTAATACAATTATGAACTTTGAAAATAATCATCAGTGTGATAATTTGGCTGAAGTTTATTTTGAACCTGGCTGCCTACACAGCTGTGAATACATGTGAAAACATGTTCGCTGTCCATGGTGCTGAAATGTGTAGGAACTGAGCTGATGGTAAAGTAACTGACTCCATGTTGGGAGAGTTACAAAAAAAGTTCTAAATGTGAGTGAAATAAATACACAACAAAGGCATTTATGTGCATTTATAAATATGACGCACTAAATATTGTGTACAGTCAGAGTTTCAGCTCACTGCAGTTACACAAGCTTGTTAAGGTTGAAGTAAGCTGAGAAGAGAAACTTGCTGTGTTTTGATCAGTTTCTGTTTGTCGAGGCAGACGCTGCCCTCACACACAAATTAGGAACTTGACTCAAATCTAGCAGTGACAGCTCTTATTGTGCTAAAATGCAGCATCAACAATTCATACAGGTGTGTTTTCCCTCCCCTGTGTCTTATTAATGTATTCAAACAAAAACACAGACTCTGGTGCACACACACTCATGCGGAAAGCTACAGCGAGAAACAAATACACACAAACACACACACACACACACTCACACAGAAACCTGCTGGTCTGTCCCTGATAATGCCCACTGGATGTTCTCACCTTTCACAGAGTCTGTCCGTGGCTCTATTTATAATCCTATCACTAAGAGCACACACACACACACACACTTCACACATCTGTGTGTGTCGAGGTGCAGGTGTGTGTGTCGTGGTGGAGATGGATCCAAGTGTAGGGTCCTAGCAGGGTTTGCTTCAGTGTGATAACAGCCCGTGATTTGTATCTGTAGATGAAGCATCGGCATAATAAATGTTCTCTACCTCTCACCTTCCCCCATCTCTCTCTGAGCCTCTCTTTCTGGCTTCCTCTCACGCATACACACTATTTCTCTGTCCGTCTTCCTCTGTCATGCTCTCTGTTATTCTGTCTTTCTTTCCGTCGTCTGTTTTTACTCTAAAGTTTCTCTTTGTCAGTTGTTTGCTCGTTGTTTCCCGTATTTCTTTTTGTGATATTTTCTTTTCTGTATTCTGCTCTCTGTTTCAGTCGTACACACACACACAGGGATGAGCACACACACGCAGACAGACGTGTGTGGTAGAGAGTGAGAAGGTGTCAGTACTATTCTCAGGTCAGTTGGGTTTGATCTTTTCCACCTTCTGCTTTCACACATTAACAGACAGCCCGCAGGCTGAAACAGAGAGCGAGACACACACACACACACACACACACACACACACACACACACACACACACACACACACACACACAGAAACAGAGACATCACAGTCTGAATGCTGCATTCAGAGATTTCATAATGATGACAGGCTTGTACAGACACAGCCATGCACAAACAGGATCAGGTAGACACAAAAATCATGTAGCCAGTCATAAGCAAACAAAAATCTGCTCACTTGTTGCTGTTAATTAGGGTTATTTTGTCATTTTCTGGATGAGTGAATCGCTGCTTTTAGTGCTCGGACCTGAACTTTAATGTCACTCCAATTTCAGCTCCAAACTATTACTTTCCGTTCTGTCAGTCCAGCTCTGTGTTTAGTCTTGTGGGTGCAATTTTTCTGACTCAACAAAAGGATCCCTCACTGCAGTTGATCTATAGTTTTCTGCTGGTCTGTCATAAATTTCTGTCAGTGGTATTAGCTGAGGTTAGGCTCTATTCAATTCTCCTCACCGCAGTCAGTCCATCTGCCTGTTATCCCCTCTAACTCTGCGCTCATCCTCACCTCAGCTCCACCTAATACACGCTGCTGTGGGAGAGAGCCTGTTGGCAAACTGTTCTCTTTCCCTGCTCTCATCTCCCTTACTTTTACTGGCTTCTTTACTTTTATTGTCCGTCTGTCTTCCGCCGCCACAAATCTCGCTTTTTCCGTCTCCCTGTCTCATTATCTCAGCTTTACTCAGCTATACACCACATCCTATCTTCCTCATCGCTCCTCTTCTGTCTGCTCCCCCCTCTCTTAACTTCTCCCTCTGTTTGTTCAGCGTGTGTGAAGAAGTGTTGGATAAAGCCGGGGTAGATATATTAGGGATATATGGCTAGCTTGAATGTAGTCTAATTTCCCATAATGAACTGCAGCCCAATCCTCACCTTCATCATCTTTAGATCTCATCTTATGGAAGTGGAAAGAAATCAATTTTCACTCTTATTAAGGGAGGCCTACTCCTGCTTAAGTCTCTGATTCGAGTGTGTGCATACGTGTGGGTGAGTGGGTTATTCTCTCTCTCTGCTCCTTCTCTCACTCTTGGTATCTTTCTTTCTCTCTATCTGTCCCTAATGTATGACTCTCTTCTTTTTCCCTTTGTGTTCATTTTTCATTCGTACTCCTCTCCCCGCGATTATCCCAGTGCATATCAGAGGCTCTTAATGAAGATTCACAACATTTTCCCCTCCTAGCTAATACCTTATCAAAGGAGAAATCTCGTTCCAGAAAATCAATTTTCTTTCATATTATTAAGTCCTCCTCTACTGCACTTGCATGCGTGATTCCTTTGGTTTAGCGCCGCGAAGCAACAGTGAGGGACTTAACCCTGAGAGCCCTGCACACTCCATCCACACACAGGCTGATCTGATATCTCTCATGGCTTAAGCAGATATGAGGGCAAAGGTAAGAGCAGAAAGTGAATCAGAGAGAAGAGCGGAGAAAAATTCTGGAGGTAGAGTGAGTTTGTTAGAAACTTTTAACTGCAAAGCGTCCTACTTTACTCATAATTTTTTCTCTATATTAGCTGTCATTTTGTCTACAATTTTAGCCGAGACACTCTTTCATGAAGACTTTTGCTTGACATAATTAGTCGAAGATTTCATATAAGTTTTTTCTTTAATTTTAATTTAAGTTTATTCAATACAGGTTCTACAGTTTTGGCCTTTGGCTTGTTTAATAGAGAGGAGAATAACAGGAAATATGATAAATGAGCAAAATATGACCTGACACAAAGTTCATAGGCTGAAATTGAATCCATTGCTGTACCTGTGAGTACAGTATGTACAGTAGCTTGAGCCACGAGGATGCTTATTCAATGCATATTTTGCTTTTATTCAGGTCATCGCTGCAATAATAGACAGTTGAACTTAACAGAGAAGTGAATGACAGGCAGAGGTCAGTAGCCACATACATAACCCATAACGCATTTAGTGGTGAGCCACCACCACAACTTTCCCTGAGTACACTTTGCTGTTGAGTGATACCAGCTGGACATCCCATTCCTCTTTTAATAAGAGCAGAAGATGCAAAAATCAATATACCAAGGTCAAGGTAATGTTACTAATCTCACCAGGAGAAATTTGTATGTCAATATACTTTAGTGAGCGCTTGCAGTTATTTAAGTAGCTTGAGGTATGGTGGCTCTTCCCTGACTGATGGCGTGTTATTCCTTTAAGCCTCTGTGCCAAATTACGTGGTTCTTTCCAGGAAACTTCCTAGGAAATTATAAGGAATTTACAGTCTAAAATAAGACATTACCTGTTTGTGTAACTGACCCCATGCAAGAGTCTCAAGCCTCTGAAGTCTTGCATTATTTCAAATTACACTAAAAATCCATTCGTTTTTTTTCCTGATCTATTCTACCCATAACATTTTTTCACATAAACATACCGCATGTCTAAATAAATACCTTAATACTTGTACGTACAGAATGTATGCACACACTGACACATTACAGGTAACGTTATTTACCACACACATACAGACTGCAGATATTATACACATGATATACTGTTACAGTAAGTAATGAGATTTCTATGTCCACATGTTGCCAACATATATTTCATAATTACCCTCATTAAATGCACAACATACTATAAACCTGTCACTGTATGGAATATATACTTTAAGGATTCGGTCCAAGTATACATTGGCAGGGCCGCATTAGTTTCTCGTAATCGCAGACTTTTATTCAATCATTATGAATTAATCCAAAGGATTTACTCATCGTTATGGAAACGTTGCCAGCCTGAAATTACCTCATCTCTGGTTTGCTCTTTTAGGCCTCTTATAAGCAATTGGTACATAAGGAATATGTGCATTGGAGCATCTGAGGTTCAGGTTCAGGAGTCTGACAGTCTCTGCTTGCCATGTGGTCTGTAGTTTAATCATGACAGATATGTTGCTTTAACCCTTTGTATAGTACAGTTTTCTTTTAGTCATTGATGCCAACATGTCAACTCTAACCCCAATCAACTCCAAAATACTAACTACATAGGCCGTTTGTACAAGCAGCTTATTATGACCCTTTCTTATGTTTAACATTAGGTGGTGACCCCTAGTGGTTGTAGTAACTCTGACTGGAGCTACGGAGGAAGTGAGGGGACGTAATAACAACAAAATCCATGTAAGCAGGAAGACTGGGTGAGTGGTTGGGTCAGAAACACAAGATTTTGACCCATGCAACTCCTGACTCTCATGTGTGGAGCCACAATTTAAAAAAAAACAAAAACAGACAATTAACAGACTCATACAAAAATAATCCCTCCCAATCATCACCGATGATCCACTAGCAGTGTGTGGCAGTTTACTTACCAGCAGAGACTCTGACCTCTGCATGTCTTTTCTCATATTCTTCTTGTTTTGCTGTGTTCTATAGCTCCCAGCCACAATGTAACAAAAGTTCAATAATCATTTTTCTAAACATAACCGAGTACCACCATCTAAAATATTAACCATTTATAAGACTGGGACAACCTGTCCTGTCATTTATGTATGAAGACATGTTGTTCTTGCTGCCACAGGTCAACGTATCCTCATACAATATGAGATCCTTGAAAATTCACTCACAACTGTTTGTGTGATATCCTACAAATCATTACCCCACGAATGGCACTGGGTTCTTAACATAAAAATATGTAATTAACGTAAACTTATCTTGTGTGCAATAATATGCATTAGCAATTTTTTATCCCATTTTAACTGCAGACGTTGGCAATGAGTGTGTGAAGTGTATCTACAAATGTGTAGAATATGAGCGAAATGGAGACACTTATTTATCTATTTATTTTTATTACTATTTTATTACTATTTATTACTTATTTTTATATATGAGACCGGTCCTTGAGTGCACCTGAATTTCATTGTATGTTTATACAATGACAATAAAGAAGTATGAAATCCGAAATAGTTACAGAGGTTAGTTTTAAGTAAGTTAAGTTATTGTTGTTAGGTTTAGGGAAAAGAAACATTGTGAAGACATACTTTAAAATGACTTTAAGTCACCCAACGTTCGCACGGTTCCGAATATTGGTCTGCTTGGTGAAAGTCCTGTGATTTTTTTACCCATTCTTGGGTCGCAGCCTTCCAAAATACATGGGTTGTGCACGCATAACTGGGTCATGATTTTGTGGGATATACAAATTTTGGTGTATTATAGTAAAATGTATGAACAGTGCATGAGAACAGCCTTCACTGGTAAGGTGCTAATTTAGGAGACACATGTAGGTTGTATTAGAGGGTGGAAACAAATGACCTATGTTATTTTATGGGTTGAAGGATTTGTTGGTAACAAAAAAAAATAAATGCAAGGAGTCAGTGTATGTCATTTGCAAAGTTTTATTGGCTAGTAGACACTTCTCTCTTCTGTTGATCTGATTGTGCTCTATAGAAATTAAAACAAATAAACAAAAAAAAAAAACCCAATCAGTCAGATTGCTTGTCTGAAACATCCCATTGAATACAAGCATAAAGCATGATACACTGATAATGCATCCAAAACAATGATAATATCATATTGTGTTTTCAGAAAAATAATGTCACACTGTGGTCAAAAATTATGTTGCGTATGTTGTCTGTATCAAACTAGGGTGTGACATTCCTGTAGTTTATACTCTATCTCAAAGCCAAACTTCACACTGACTCTGTGAAAACAACAGTCAGTTGTTTTCACGCCTCGCTTCAGTGGTTGAGATCTACTGTGATAGACTATAGGAATAAGGCCTACGGTGCAGGAATAGGCCCTATGGCAGAGCTGCTGGGTGATAGATAAAGTAGGGCAGGGGTAATGATGAGGCATCATCGATGTAAATGATACTCAGGGAGGCCTGGAGAGAGGTGTGGGGGGGCTGCGAGCAGGTGAAAGAGAGAAAAAGAGAGAGATGTGGGCAGCTGAGAGAGACACCAGCACTCATGAGAGATGGGAGCAGGTGAGAGGGAGGGTGGGAGGAGAGGTGGATGGATGGAGGGAGGGAGAGAGGGAATAGGGATGATGAAGAGGGAGAGGAGAGAGAAACAGAGGTGTTGGGGGTGGTGATGTATGTAGGCCTGTCAGAGAGTGGTCGGGGAAGATGCAGTGTGCTCCTTACACTGGGGAAGCAACACCCCCACCTACTCAACCACACACACACTCACACACGCACACACACATTTGGCTTCCATCCCACACCCGCCCACCCACCACCTCTCCCTAGGTTGGCCTGGATGTAGAGGCTGACTAATAACCTAAAGGTTGTTGGGTTGATCCCCGCCACAGACAGGGGTGTTTTCTGGCTGTGAGCTGGCAGCTGGAGGATGCTGGTATTACTTCTAAAGTTCTCACCAGCAATGCCCTTGAATAAGACACAGAGTCCCAAGCTGCACTGCAGGTGGCCTCCAGCATCTCTGATGAAATGCAAATGTATAGAGAGCAGTGAATGTGATAGAAGGGAATGCAGAGAGACCTATTTCACTTCGCTGGTTTACAGTAAATTAAGATATATTCTAACATCTTAAACTGTATTTGTTTGAGTGGAAAGTCTTTATTATGAAGGCACATTGAGTGGCCAAACATTGTTTAAATCCACACAACTTTACACTCTAACCCCAACAAACCCTTCAAAAGAAAGGACAAAAGATCATGTATATAACTTCCCTGCAGAACTACAGTTATAAGTGTTTTCTGATCTGACGCTCCTTTCAACAGGACGACAAGGCAGTAATTACAATATATATCAGGAGGAACCCCTCCCATATCCAAATATGCTCAAAATGCCCTCCCCATCATATCAATAAAAATAGAAACAGTTACTATTACTATTATTTTACTATGCTACAACAAGCAGCCACACCACTGTCCATCATTAGCAAATTTAATCGTAATTGTAAATTAACTAAAAAAAATGCTGTTATTATTACAACTGGTTGTAACATTACTTCGGTTTGTCCATGTGGTGTTGCCGTATCCCAGCAGAGCGTGCTGCTTGACTACTGTGGAAAGGTACAAACAATTTTAACCACTGTACTGTCTCTCTGTTTTATTACTTTCAAATGTATTAAAAGTAGAAAACTAGAATGTAACATGAGTGTTAAAGTGTCAGTCATTTATGTTGCACTGCATGTGTAATTTAAGGAGACAGTAGCTTTCCTTTATTGCATATTTGTATAGTATACTGTATAGCTGTACTTGCTTATGATAACTATTATAATATAAAAGGAAATGAAAGGAGAATTTTTCTGGGAATCCCTACATGCCCCGGCAGATATCCCCCTCCCAGCATTGACTTCATGCTTATGGCCTTACCAAATGATAGACTTCATCAGCAATTTACAAAACCATTTTCCATCTGCCGCCATTGTGGTTAAGATTTGGTTAAATTAAGGAACAAAAGTAACTTGATAAGAATTAGAGGCAGATTGGAGTTAAGGTGAAAAGAAGCCAACACTGACTGTTGGAAGGAAACGTGAAATAAACAGAGCTCTCCCATGACATTTTGTGGATCCACCGATCTACCCTGACCTTCTCCCCATGTGCATTTTGTGGCTCTATACCAGTGGTTTTTAAAACTTTTTGTTCCCAAGGCACACCAACAGGCAGGGCAAAACCTAAAGGCACACCTGTATTTACATCTGTGCACAATAGCTTCTATATTGTGTGTTATCACTCTCATCAGACAATAAAAATAAGAAAAAATAAGACAGGTAGCTTTCGTAATACTGTCTACTGAGTTTTTTTGTCTTTTCTTTCGGTGGTAGGTCGTCTTCGCTGCTGCTTTGTTGTGATTTGCTATGTACAATAAAGCGGCTCATTGTCCCATTCACAGTTTTCTCCTTTTAAATGTAATTAACCCTCACACTGGCTGCCAATCAGGGCTTTTGATGTGTCACACACTTTTAATTCCCATGTGCAAACAATGACAATTAGGTTCCCTGTGAAGGGTTTTTAAACAAAATTACATTTTTAGCAAGAGTTTGCCTCTTTATTAGAAATTGGGTGCACACAACACACTGATACAGTCAGTTATGAATTCTTCCAGAACTTTTTGTTCAGGTCCAGCTGAATATTGCAATAATAATGTGTGGGTTATCACAGAATTCCACAGCACACCTGGATTGGCATCACGGCACACCATTTGAGAACCACTGCTCTATAATAATGACACCTCACTACTGTCTTTACTCCTGAGTAAGGGTGTATTGTGACACATATAAAATGGAGGGTTTGGAGGTCATCCGCCATAACATATTGAGCATCAAACACTTCATTTTCTGTATTTAGGTGAAGCTTTATGCACCACTTTGTGCCTTTTCTGCATCAACTCATTGTGTGAATATCTTTCATTTTGTGAAAATAAAAAGCCTCTGCTACTTTCATGTTTTTATGGGGAGGGACAAATGCACATGTGCTAAATATTGAGGGGGATGTGTACCCTGCACCCCTCCTGAAATCTCAACCTATGCTCCCAATGGACAAGAGCCATAATTAAGACAGCCACTAGAGGGCTTTGTCACTAAATTATAACTCCACTTCTGGGACTTAGCCGTTATCCTTTAGAGAGTACGCACTCTAGTCCAGATATCTTTTATAACTTCAAACTTTGTTACATAAAATACAGAGAAACTTGGAGTAAATCTTGACATGGAAACTTTTGCATTTGTTGTAATGGTGAGGTCGTAGAAAAATGACATTATCTCTCTGCATTCATCTGTCAGCTTCACTTGGTGTTTTAACTTTTGGTGAACTCCTAGAGAACAGACCTGAGCTTGATGAATCTAGCTACATGTGTATTTCATGTGTAGGTGGAGGTAGCAAAGGTGATACCAAAAATCTTACTTTCATTTTTCAAAAAAACATCTTATCTCTGAACATGTCTCGTCACATCACACGGTCTTAACTCTATGAAAATAATATGCAGAAAACTGCTGTTGAGCATCAGCACAAACAAAACCTTTTTGATAATATACTTTTTATGTTGGACTTTTTTAATGTTAAACCTATACTTCTTAAAGTGAAACACTCATAAAGTTTTTTTCCATGCATACTTCTTTCTGTATGAATGCCCTCAGTACAGTTTGTGTACATTACACACGGGCATATGTAGGTGTGTATATCAGAAGTAGGTAGTGAGATGAGGAATGTGTGTTTCTGAGTGTGTGTGTGTGTTGGCGTTTCGAGTCGGAGAGCAGAGTAATCCATTCTCTCCACAGTGGTATGGAGAGACACTGTTGTCATGGCGTGTTTCACACACACACAAACACAGGGACACACTCAAACACACAAGCGGTTGTCATGCTGTGTTACATGGAGCCGTGATCACATTATCTAGCGCTGGACCCTACACACTCATTCACTTATACAGCGCTCTCTGTTGATTTCCTGCACACACACACATCCACACACACACACACACACACACACATGCGTGCACACACAGACAATATAGGAACCAATGGCTCACCTGATGGGCTGGCTGAGATGGAGGGAGGAGACCAACACTCACACACAAACGCACCTACACACACACACACATGCACGCTCAGTGGTCCTGCTGACAAGCTCTTCCACGCCAGATTAATCTGGTTTACAGTCTTATCTGAGCACAGATAGCACCTCCACAGGCACACACACACACTCTCACACACACACAAATATAATATCACAAACCACATTTGGACCGGGAGGAGCAATGAACTGGAGACATGCAAACACAAACACACACACACACAGTTACACACACACAGACGCTGGTCACAAGAATACAATTGCCTGTTTACCTGCAGGTGGGCCGGTCAGGAGAAAACAGCCAAACAAAACAAACAATAAAAAAAAAGAGTGAATCAAGAAAAGAGAGAAAGAACTTGTCCATGTGAGGGCTGCGAGCAGGTGGGGGGGCAGCAGGAGAAAGTTTGGATTCGACAAACATCACATTAGTCACAGCGAGGAATCTCCACTCACTCCCCCACCCAGAAAGGAATATAACCAAAAGAATATTGAAGCAGTAATCCTCCAAACTTCTCTGTCCTTTCTGCCTCATGAAGGTCATCTTCCAGTTTATACATTCCTGTGCATTTTTTTCACTTTTTCCTATTGTGTTCTTTTTATGTCTTCACTGTCAGGCTTACTGATTCACTAATGCTGGCTTACACTGCTATGAAATGTTGGTTAGGACTGTTTAAAACCTATCCTGACTGTTGTATGATCACAGGTGGAAGAAAAGGGAACTGCATCATCCTAAAGAGATCCTAAAGAATATGTATTTGTCTCTGTGGCACTATCAGAGTCATGTTTCCAGGAGAGTCACCACAGCAGGAGAACTGCCACTGCCATGGCTTTCTTAAAGAAAATATGATGAAATATTATTAAAGCGTAAACAATTCTCATTTAAAAATAATGTGTATCCAGCACGAAATGAATTAGATTATGTTGTTTTATTTGTCTGTACAGCTGTAAAGTAAATTAAATACAGAAAGGCTTTTTCCATATTCTTAATGTAAAAAAACAACAACAAAACACCAAACATTTCTAGCATTTAGTGTGTCTCTTTTGGCAGCCCTCCCCTTCACCTTCTCCTCCTCCCCCATCCTTCCTCCCCTCAGCTTCCACAGAGGAGACTTATTGATTTGGCGTCTCCTTTCCACGCTCAAGATGAAATAATTAGTGACTGTGGAGGAGAGAAAGAGAGGGAGAGATGACTGTGGAGAGCAAGAAAATAAAAGGAAAGAAAGAAAGAATGAAAGACAGAAAGAAAGAAAGAAAAGAGAAACAACAGAGGAGAGGGGAAAGGAGGACGCAGAAATAAAGATTTCTCTGTTGGGAGAGAAGCGAGCAGCTAGTAGGATTAAGATGATTTCATTAACTATCCGCTGCGACTTCACCCTTAAACCCCCAGATTACACACACACACACACACACACACACACACACACACACACACACACACACACACACACACACACACTCACACACACATACACCCTTTTGCTTCGCTCCCAGTAAAGTTCCTCATCAGTTGTGTGCGTTGACTTGAACACACCGCGGGCAAACCTGTGTCAGCCCACCAAACAAAATAAATGTGAAACATTGACCAATTAATCTTGAACGCTTATTAACATTCTTCAAACAAATGGATTAATAAAAGTGTATGTTCATTCTTAAATTTGCCTCATTTTTTTGTATATTTTCACTATTATACTACATTTCCTATTTTACACAGTGTTCAGTATTATCTTAGTGTCTTTTACAATAGTTAATTCAGTAGATGACATGTTTAATTTATTTTTTATGAAAATGCAAGCCAAATTTTTTTTTTACATGTCTAAATAAAACGATGCGTTTTAAATTTTAAATACTGTTTATGGTGATTGATTATTTAAAAGAGTTGCAGGACACAAAGCCTGACAGCTTATTGTGTTAAAACTCTGAGGTGGTTCTCTGCATGCGCACCTACTTGTAAATAGTTGTGTATATATACTATAGCTATATATATTACAGTAGTGTGGCTGCACAACAACAGCAGTGGCTTTGCGTGTTATTACAGTGACGGCAGGAAACTAAACTCCCCTGTTCACTCCTCACAGGGAAAACTGGATGAGTGTCAATTCCAATTTCTCACCAATTTCTCTCTCTGCCTCAGTCAAAAACTGTGATTGTGAGTAAAGCTGAGTTGATAGGAATAAACAGGAACAAACAAAATAAGACACGCCATCATCAGCGCTGTCTCTACCTTTCTTTTTACATGCCTGTCATTCCCACTCTTTTCTATTCACCCTTCTCTCTCTTTTTTCCATTTTTATTTTTAACATTTTGCCTATTTTATTCTTTCTCCCATCCCCTACATCTCTCGTCCTCTTTCTGCTGCCGCCTCCTGCGCTCTCACTTGTCCAACCTCTCCCCCTGCTTTGTAATGGACAGCTGTCGTCTGTGTGTGTGTACTCGTGTGTGTGTGTGCTGTCTGTCTGTACTGAATGCTGTGAGTGGCCTCTACTGGCTGACTGAAGGGAATTAAAATGATTCATAGAAACTGAACGCAGGACCGCTTAACCACAAACACCCTGCACACACAAGGCAAAAAATAGGCGTGAGACTCATATTTAAAATGCAAATACCCTCTTTGCATATGAGATTATGCTGCTTACAGTGTAGAACAGAAGGCCACAAAGTTTTTGTGTATGTCTCCTTTTGTATATATACAGAATATTGAATGTGTGTGTGTGAGAGAGAAGCTATGCCGGGTACAGTACAGGGAACAGTAGGCCATAGATTTATTGCTTTCAGGGGAGTAGAAGGCTGCAGGCCCCAGGGGTCTGTCCTCACATCAATATAACAATGACACACATCGACCCAACAACGGCCTGCTTGCTTCATCACTAGGACAAAGTAGCATCAATAGTTACAGAGAGAGTGCCAGCATGTTGGTTAAGAATAGAAGAGAAGAAGGCCGACAGAGGTGGGAGAGAGCGTGTTATGTTAATACAAAAATTTCAAAAGAGACAAGATAAACACTTTATTGTGTCACGTGACAACTTTATTTTAATGATGTTTCTTTATGTGTTGACTCACTCCTTGAGCTTGACACTCAATGCGCCACTTGGTGGTAAATTAATATATGTTAATGGGAGCATTATGTAGTGTGCGGACTCTGTTTTTTAGTATTTCACATATTCTTCCATATTGTCTGCTTTTGCAAACTTTTTTTTTAAATAGAAGACAGCCCACAGGGATGGAGAAAGACATGTTACTGTATTTGAAAACAACAAATACAAGGAGACAAGATAAATACTTTGTGTCATGTGACAACTTTATTTAAGTGATGTTTTGGTATTTGTTGACTCATTTCTTTGGCAACTTTTGAGGCTGCATTTTGTGATGTTCATTTATGGGATTGCATTACTTCAAAGGTGTATGCAATGTTTTGTCCACCTAATTTACAAAGGAAAAATATATGTATTTTTATTTTTAGAATCAGCTTACAATATAATAATAATAATACTTTATCAGCACAAACTAAAGCCTCAAAAAGACATGAGACTTTAACAACAACTCTGACAAACTGCATATGATAACGCTTTACAAAAGTATGGTTTGTTATATTTTAATGCAACATAATTCAGGAGTCCTATAAGACATGAAGTTTGCAACACAGAGATTCAACATATATCTTAATAAATTACATAAATTATAAAGGTCAAAATGCTGGATGTTGTGCCTGTTCATTATAGTGCATTTTGTCTTTAAATAATAATATAAAAGTAGTAATGTTCCTGTTGTTTGTCTTTCACTCCCTTTAGTCTGCCAACACACACACACACACACACACACACTGTTAGTCACATACTAACAACACAGCTGGCTCAGTGATAAATAGACTTATTCTGGAAAAATCAACATTGGTCAACATTGTAATCACCACCTTTGCTCTTTATAGAATTTCTAGAGGACTGCATGATAAATCTAAAATGGGGACATTTGCACTGTGTGTGTGTGCGTGTGTGTCTGTGTGTGTATGTGTGCATGTGTGTGGTGGGTTGATATATAAAGCGTAACTCGCATTCCATGATGTGGTTGTGTGCGCGTGTGTGTTTGCTAATAAAACTGTAACGATCCCAGCCTTTATGCACTTAGCAAGTGTTTTATTATAATCACCATGGCGACATGGTCGTTGCATGACGATGAGGTGTCAACATGCCAGCGCACAAGCACACAAACACCACACCAGACCGCATCAAATTATTAGGCAGTCAGAACATAAAGGAAACACACACACTGTCACAACTAATAATCACAGTAAATTTACAGCAGCACAAACACACATACATCAGATAATGCCTTAGTTCCTTGATCGCCAAAATAAAAGGCAACCAAAGAAAGGAGGTCACGATGTCAGGGTCACTGTAAATAAATAAAATGTCTCTTAGTAGAAAAACAGTCTTAATAGACAAATAGAGTTAAAAGGAGACAGACGGAGCGGAGAGCAAATAGGGACTGAAATATATTGGTTAGTGATGAGAGGTTTTTGCAGAAGTGATGAGTTTTCAAGTGGTTCTACATTTCAAATGAAAATGACTAATTTTATTTATTTTATCTTCTTTCTAATTATGTCTTCCATTCTGCTTGAATCAGTTATTACTGAACATTGAAAAATTACAGCAGCTGAAATATTACATAACCTTAAACAGGCAGGAAGCTGTTTATCTCCAATTCGCTTCAAATTCCAGGTGTAATGAAAGGCCGAACTGAGGAAAAGAAATTGGCTTCTCAGACGGAGCAAGTTATGAAATGAGACAAAGACCTCTGACACAGAAAGAAAAAGAAATAAAAACAGAGAAGAGAAAAACTCAAATAAAAAAGAGAGAGTGATAAGAGGGGAAACACACGAGAAAGAGCAGGGAAAGAGACAATATGCTGTAACACTGAGAAGAGAGACTTTGTTGCCATTGAGTGATGAAAAGTCCATATGTTACCGAGCCATCATAAATTATGTCCCACAACGTATGGTAGAGGGGGCATGGGGTTTGGTGTGTATGTGTGTGTGTCATCCAGAAATAGGACACCCACCCAGCTAGTCAGACAGCTAGCCAAGGAAAAAAAATAGCTCTCCTCGCTACCAGGACAGACCTGCTGCACCTACACAAGCCACGCCTTGTGCTGCCCACACACACACACGAGCACTAAAACATGTAGGTGTCTATGCACTGGCTTAACACTCTTAAACAAGCAAACACACAGTAAGCTTTCTGCAGTAACCTGATTTCTAAAAACATCATGAAAATAAGAAACCTGGTTTCCCCCCAGTCAGGATTAGTAGTGGAGAAACCAGCAACAGCTGATTTCATGGCCACACGGATGGGTCGCCAGAATTCTCATGTTAGATTTAAAGTTCTGGTGTGTAAGGTTTAGGGGCATCTATTGGCAGAAATGGTATATAATATAAATAACTATGTTTTCATCAGTTTATAATCACTAGAAAATTAAAATCTTAGTGTTTACCTTAGTCATTACCTTAGGTTCGGAGTAAGAACAGGTTGCCGGAATGGAAGAATCAAACACTGGCTCTAGACAGGACCATTTGCATTTTTCAAGTTTTGTGTTTTCTTGTCGGCTACCATAATTCTCCTACACACTTGGCACAGAGGAGAAGTTTCAGTTCTGTAACCTCACCGCTAAATCCTACATTCAGGACCTTCAAAGATGCAGTCAGTCATTCTAATCCACTAATACACTTTTTTTTCAGCAAATATCTCCACATGGTCTGCTAGCTGTTCGTTTTGTGTGTGCCCTGAAATAAATTCTGATGGTTCTGTAACTAGGAAGCAAACAAAGTGGCTCGTACCGTGCTGCACAACACTATTCCAGCCAATCAGCAGCAGGGGCCTTTTGTACATGTGCACAGGACAGGAGAAAGGCCATGGATGTATAAAGAGAAAGGCAGTAAGAGTGAGAGATGGGAAGAGTGCGTTTGTTTGGGTGTTGAATTCAAATATCAACAATCTTTCTCCAGAATCACTGACTCCACCTTTTCAGGCCCAGTGTGTAGGGTTTTGTTCATGCTGGCAGAAGTAGTGTATAATATTCAGAACTATGTTTTCATCAGTTTATTATCACCTGTGCTTTTGTTACCTCAAAATGAGTCCGCCATGTTGTTTCTACAGTAGCCCAGAGTGGACAAACCAAACATTAGCTCTAGATAGGACCATTCACAGTTCCTCTACACATTTGGCACATGGGAGAAGTTTCAGTTGGTTCCAATCTGCAACCTCACTGCTAGACGCCACAAAATCCTACACGAGACCTTTATGTCAGGAAAGTATTGATGCGACAGAGAGAAGCAGGATGATCATCACATGTTGGAAAATATCCTTGTACAAAAAATAATTCAATTCAAAGTCTTTGTGTATCACTACACACTTAAATGTATTTAAAATTAGAAAGCCTTGGTTTTAAAGTACATTTAGGGTAGTAGTGAAATCTCCTCCTCACTGACCTACTGCATCATACTGAGATTTTCAGTCAGTAAGTAAACTCAAATTACCTCTGTAACCTGATTCCTCTGAATAACCTGGTTTCTTGTGAGCATGTGAGCGTACTTTATGAGAAGCAGGGCATTGCTTGATCAGAGCAACATCCTCATTTGACTTTCCCAGTTTGAAAAGATAAAGAGAAAAGAAGTATATAAATATAATTATTAGTCATACAACAACAGCTTATAGATCAGTAAGACTTTTTGAAGATGCACAGCTCCTCCAGTGTACGGTAATCTTCACTCTGATCCAGTAGGACACAGCCAGAGGTGGCTTGTGATCTTGCCCCAGTATATGATCCCAGACCACAGAATGCAGCGCTGCTACCTGACTGTCTGTGTCCCTGCTCTCTCTGTTTGTGTGTTTACTAATAAATCATCCCATTACACATCATAAGTAGGCCATCATAATTAATTGGCCAGTCGAGAGAAGCTCTGACAACAAGCCCCCAGCGGTGAGCATGCATACACAAACACACATACTGTACGTAGGATCTCACACACGAGCCAGGAGTCACTTGTATTATGCAAAAGTATGCACACACAACAGGAAGAAACTGTGCATGTTTATACATGTGGATGTGATGGCAGTCATTTTGTACATGACATCAATGCGAACAAAAAGTTACTGCGACATTTTTAGAAGAATGAACCCTTCTTGTGTCCTCTGTTTTAATAAAGGAAAAGCTTACTTTTAATACAGACTAGTCACACACAGCATGTGCTGACATGTGGAGCATTTACTACTGATTTTTAAAAATATTATCATGTTAAGATGCAAGTCAAAAAGCTAAACAGTATCTTAACAGTATCCTTACCTCCTCCCTGTCTCCCTTCTGCCTCTCCACAGTCTGCTGTCACCTATTGTTGGTACCACACAAAAGCAAGTTGCATGAAGAGCAATAATGCTTCACATCCTTGCAGTGCATGAGAAGGTCGGGAGGTATTCAGATACATGGAAACACAGGAGGAGAATGAACAATGTCCTGACACACTATAGAGCTCACTGCAGGGGAGCCGGGATGGCCCTCTCAATGTGTGTGTGTGTGCAGGTATGTGCGTGCCATGTGTGCATCACTAGGTGAGAGTGTCTATGCACGCGCCTATATGCACACGGCTGCTTTGTTTCTTAATGTCAGCGTACATGCACATATGTACCAGCATGTGACCATGACAACGTCCTAGATAACATTAGTGAAAGAGATAGGGAGTGTGCGAGAGTGTCAGTGCTAAAAGGAAAAGTGGGAAAGGTGACCCTGGAAGGAAGAATGAATGACCTCTGATACCCATCTTTAGATCAGAGGAGAAAAAGACACCTGATTGGGCTTTGAATAATTTAAAGGGACATTCCACACAGGCTTGTAACCCCACCTTCTAACAGCGAGCTAAAATAAACAAATGTTTCTCTTGACTTCAGGTGAATGGCTGATCCAAACCATTTGTTGCTTGTGTGTTTTTCAAGTTTTATTATTTTTTAAGTTATTTATCATTTCATTTGGTTTTTCATACATGAAGGAGTTTTTATCTGGAGTATAAGATATTCAACAGAGTAATTTGTTTTTTTCTAACAAAGTCTTTGCAGGCCTGAAGGTCATAGGCAGAGAGGTGTGCTCATATGTGTTCGATAAGTCTAATTACTGTAATGAATTGGACTGAGTATTGTCATTTTTTCTGGATCAACATAAACAAAAACTGTAAAAATCTGTGATGTGAAATCTGTGGCCGTGGCACCACTGTTTTGGTGCAGTGCATGACATTTTGATCCGACTGGCCTGTTTTTGATGCGATGCATTTGACTGGTGTCTGGTTCAAGTCCATTTATTATAGCAAAAATATATAATTTTTTTACTCGGCGACAGATGGATGTAGAAATGTAGCAAAGTACTTTACTTCACTTACACTGTACTTAAGCAAAGTAAAATGACTGACTTTGATAAATACACAAAAAAGTAACTCAGTTACAGTACCATGAGTATTTGTAATTCATTCCTTGCACCCCTGAGAATCACCAAGGGATTTTAAGTATACTATATGTATGAGCTGACATTAGGTGAAGCCATAAAATAAAATGTACTATTTTACTTAACTTACTTACCGTCTGAATGAGCGGTAAAGCTCCTGAAGGGACCTTTGGCCAAATAAAACACCAAACTGTGTTCTTTTTTTCAGTGTGTTCACAGAATCAATCCCTGCACAGCAAATACAGACATTACTGATGACTAAATGGCAGTTCATTGACATGCTTCATTTAACATGTCAGCCAAAGGAGCAGCTAAAGACATGCAAAACAAAATGCCAAGTCAACAAAATCAGTCGACCATTCATCAGAGTAAACCTACTTATTCACTGTATACAGAGGATGCTGTTTAACTGGGCGATAGTGCCTCACAAACAAGGTATTTAACAGCTGTAAATACTTTTTGGCAACAAAACAAAGAAAAAACACAACACAATAACACTTAATAAAGAACATAACAAGACTCCACTTTGAATTAAACACTCAGTCTTGTCTTTTTTTTTTATATATGTGTGGCAGTTATGGTGTAGATATTCTCTGTACCCTTTTTATACTGTGAAATTCACTACGTTACCCTAGAAGCTCCAAACACACAAAACAGATTTATTGGCTTAATGTGCCGACCCCTGCACCCACATATGTGAGGGAGAGGGGAAAGAGAAAGAGGGAGGCCAAGGTCAGGTTTAACAGGGTCAAGTTCAGTCCGTCTCCCTGATGCATTGCATTATGCAGTCAGCTGACTGAATTAGCATGACAACCCGATTTAGCCAACCTCTTTTCCCCAATTCATCACTATAACACATGCACACACACATGCACACACAAGTACATATAGTAGGCTTCTATAGTCCATATGTGTAATTGTAATTGGAACTAGATAGATAGATAGATAGATAGATAGATAGATAGATAGATAGATAGATAGATAGATAGATAGAAACAACACAAAGGTACCTCATGCCCAGAGGTATTTAATCCAATAAACTTTCTGCGTTTGTTGGCAGCTGCTGAAGTTCATAGCCTATAGAGACAAGAGAGAGAAGGGGAAGGAGATGTCCTCCTCATTGATCAGAAATTCAATTCAAAGTCTATAGACAGATATAAATGAGCTGTGCTGCCAATGGTGTGTATGCCTTGATACAGTATATACATACTTGTGCACGCATACACGCTCACAAACAAGTGCCTTTGTGTATTTGAACAAAGCGATCAGCAGGGTACGACTCAGAAGAGACAACAAAACATCAAATAAATAACATCAGTCACATCCTTCAAAAGCAAAACACACACACACACACACACACACACACACACACACACACACATACACCCACGCACAGTATCCATTGGTCGACTCTGCCAGAGGTTGATATATCAATATCTCCACAATGGTAAATGCAGCAGGTATTATTGACTTTTTTTTTGAGTTTCTTCATTTTTGGCTTTTCAAAACTGTGATTTGCATAAAAGAAAACATTTTTTAACAAAGCATGTAGGCTGCTGGTTTGGGGGGCTTTACTTATGTGGAATCCATTAATGTACAAAATGCTGTGTGTTAATATATCTGAAGTCTTGTAAGTATTTTTTCAAGAAATTAGTCAGGAGCTACACGTGAACAAACCCGTGGAGGGGTAGGCTTCTTCTGCTTTGGTGGTGGCACTTTCGAAACAGCATTTTGAAAACAGTGTGAATAGCAGAGTACCAAACCCATTTGCATTACTTGAGAATTTAGAAGCTATGCTATGATGACGTACAGCCTCTAACTTGTCTACCTTAAAAACTAACAGACTTTCCACGTATATGACTTATGAGATACCCTGGGTGCGTTGGTTGTTCACGTTCTGGGACGATATATCAACTTCTGCCTGTAACGTGTTGTCTGTTTTAAAAAGACATTTTAGTTTGCACAGGAAATGTACCATTTGCATACAGCCTCTTTCAAAATAAATGCACTACGTCAGTACAAATTGACCGAAAATTGACCTTTTCTTCCTTCAACAACAAATGCACATGGTTTAGTTCTGCCAACACTCGCATGTGGTTGGATTTAGGCAAAAAAAGAAAAGGGTTTGGCTTTATAATCTTACAGGTGGTGAACACCAACCTCCTACGTTAAAGTCAATGTTTTTTTACCTGTCCTCCACCTGCCCGTGCCTGCCTTAACCTTCGTTGTTGTCCCGCCAAGTTCCCTCAAGATGCTGTCGGGCACAGTTAACCGAAAACGGCAACCGGATGCGTATCATGCCAACATGAAAGGACGGCTTTTTTCATCTGTGTCTGATGCCAGAAGTCACTGAGTTTTCGACAACTTCAGACTGAGGTCAGGTTGCCCAAATCCATACTACATGCTGATCTGTAGTAAGTTTCAGTTGAAATATATTCATACTGGAAAGTTGACAAAATGAGGTATACTGAAACCAGACAATGTGCATTCTGTACAGTGGGTGCACCAGTGATGTACATTATTCTCCCACAATGCAAAGCACAAAGCAGCAGGCAGCTCACAGTAAGCAAATAGTCTTTTGATTAAGTTTAACAGTGTTACACATGTTAGTCATGACAAACATATTCTACATTTTGATCCAACTGTCAAACAAACTTCATGGAAACTTTTTAAGAAATCTTTTAAACAGTATCAGTATCAGGCAAATTAATAAATTTCCTGATCAGATATTTGCATTTTGAAAAACAAATATATTAGCGCGACTTCTTCATGAGACATACAAAGAAAAACTACCAGAGTCGCATGGCAGGTGACAACTCCAAAAAACAGAGACACAGTAATACGTAGTGATCATTCGGCAAGGCTGAGAGAGATAGAGAGAAAAAAGGCTAAGTCTAAATTAAGATGTTGGATGCCGGCTTTCCAATAGGACCTTGACACAGTGGTTGACCTACTCATGACAGGATCCCAGTGCCGCGGATTTGGAATTCTATTAGTATTACCAGCTGTAAGGGAGGGGGAAAAATGTCATGCAGTCATCAGGAAGAGGCCAATCCATAGCTTCTATCCATCAGCCAATTACTGGTGCTAAAGTGGAATTAGATAGGTATTGACAATGAGAGGAGGTGGAGGGAGATTAGGGAGAGAGATGGAAAGAGTAGAGGAAGGAGGCGGGAGACGAGCAGAGCAGAGGAGAAGAGAAGAGGAGGTGGGAAGAGATGAGAGAAGTATAGAAAAGGAATGGGAAAGAATGGTAAAAAATGAGGAGAAAAGTGACTGAAGAAAGGAAGAAGAGAGCAGGATGAAGGTAAATGTAATCTTGGCTGAAGCAGGGGAGCAAGAAAAAAGAAGAGTTAATGATGACGCAAGCTTTAAGTATGTTTGTATAGTAAAAAGCATTGAAGTCAGTTCTTTTTGAAGACTTTTTAAAAAAAGTTTCACTTTTATTCACTGACAAAAATAACAATTTCAGTTTTTTAATATTGTGAAAAAGTCCTTTAATTTAAATTTAAAAAAAATCACTAAAAACTAAAGCACGTTCTAAATATACAGCAGCAAATCACGGTGATTCTGACATACTAACAAATGATGGGACACTCAATCCTTTAAAATGAGCTGAAACAGCAATGATCACTGTTTGTTTTCACCTTGGGTTTAGTGTTGGGTGAGTCCGTTTGGGCTACATAACAACAACATAATCCCAGCAGGGAGTGCTGCTGGTCGATAACCATCACACCTGAAACACCAGCAAAAACAGCCTCCTGAGTTAACACTTAAGCAGAGGAATAAAGGTTGTGACAACGAGAAAAATAAGAGGAAGACGGGGAAGAAAAGGTAACGGGGGAAAGAGAGAGATGGTGGAATGAGAGACAGAGAAAAGAGTAGGGGAGGAAAAAAGAGATGGGGGAGACAGGGAGAAAAAAAGAGAGAGAGAATATAAACTCAGAGCTATGTAATGAATTTATGCCTGGCTGGCAGATCTTTATAAGTTATTGGAAAAATAGCCGGGGCGGCGTATTGACACAGCTGGGCCTGAGATCAATACATTGAGAATGGGCAATACATTTTAATTTAAAACTGTTCAAACTTTAGCAGCAAATCCATGCGACTCAGTGCAGCCTCTTGCCCCATCCGAGCTCACAGATACTTACACATACTCTCACACACACATGTGCATGCACACACACATACGCACACACATACAAAGGGTTTGGTTGAAAAACATAGAAACTCAATCTGGTTGATCACAGCAGTAACACACAGGCATGCACACACACACACACACACACACACACACACATGCACACACACACACACACACACATGCACACATGTTCAGCAGTGAGAACATCTCGTTACATTATAACAATATCTTCAAATCAAATTTTAACTTATGACCACAATATGAGCCTCTCTGTCACAGTTTTACACAGGTTTACACCATTAACCATATAAAATAACTGGCATAGACCGAGAGACATCACTTCTTGGTTTGCGGACTCCAGTTTTGAAGGCTTAAGTCTGGCATTCTGGCAATCATCATCTTGGTTTTTTAGAGATAGAAGTGACCATATTTGGATGAGAGGGTTAAGCTGTGGAGGAGTGAGGAGTGGACCTGTCCCCTAAAGCAGCCCTGACCTTAATTATGCATAACTTTAAGCCCTAATAAAATGTTAACAGTTGAGTTATACAGAAATTCACCCTCCGTACAGTTGTCATGACGATCGAAATTAGCGACAGAAAAGGCTGTAAACAAACACATTTCTGGTGAAAAGGTGGGCATTGTACCTTGAGGGTCTGTGGGGATTGACTGGCTCCTGGAGCCGGCCTCAAGTGGCCATTAGAGGAGCTGCAGTTTTTGGCGCTTCCACGTTGGCTTTATTTTTCAGTCCTGGTGGTTGCTGCTTGGCATAACCAAACACAGCCTGATGCATGTTTAAAGGATGCTAGAAAGTACATTGTAAAATGTTCTGTGCGCAGGTGCTAAAGGCATCAACAGCATGAAAACAAACAAAAGCAGTGATTTGTTTCAGTGACCTGAATAATACAAATATCTTAACAGGATTAATTTGTGGAAAAAAACATGAAATAAAATGCTGAAATTAATTATAATGATGGAATATGTTGTTAGAAAATTAAGATCATCCTTTGCTGTCTGCCACTGTGTCTTACAGTCCCTCTGCTTAAGAAAGATTTAAACATTTTAATAAGCTAAAACTAACTAGGTAGATTTAAACTAAGGTAAACCAAGTATCAACCTCTAGGGCTGAAAAATGAAGCCAACACGGAAGAAGCCAGTCAATCCCCATAAGCCCCATTTCCACCAGATACTTTTGGTATAGTATCTTTAGATCCAAAAGTAACCCCTACTGACTGCTTACACCACCGATCCGTTTCGATTGCAAACAGTTCTCTAAATGTAGGCTGGGTTGTTGTCACTCACTGCACCCTCCAGCTTTCGCTGTATTTCCTATTCACCAGTGATACAGAGGAACACCTGCACCTTGTTAACCATCCATGTGACGAGGTTGCACGCAACATTTTTAGGAACAAAAATAACGGCTGGAATGGGAGTGTCTTTTGATGGAATATTTAAAAACAGTGGGTTGTGCATTGAGTCCTTGTCAGGCATTTAAAATGTGTTGACTGATTCACGTCATCAGCTCATGCATTGAGTATCATTACAAGTAAGCGTTTCACCTTAAAAGTTTCCAGCAGTTGGCCGAGTGAATTAAATAATTTTTTCTCAGTCTATAGCAAATTTCATTTTATAGTTATGGTATGTAAAACTTGCCACAGTATGAACAGTACTTACATAACCCTCAGAACCAGCCACAACTCAGCCATGAGCAGAGTGACTGTTCTCCATTTACCAGTCAACGAACTGCAGTGTTCACAGCTCCACCTTTTAGTACCAGATCGCTGTGCTAGCTACCCCAACAGAAGGGTGACTAATATGGGATACAATTTACAACTTTTCACAATGAAAACGGAAAAAATAACTGTGCCAATGTGTAGCAAACTGAACTGAACCAGACTGCTTGGTGGAACTGAGGCTATAGACACCCATGTTAAAATAGCTATCTTTACAACTTTACAGCAGAAATAAACATGTGCAACGCCTGGTAAAATAAATTATAAATAATAATAATAATTAAAAAAAAAAAAAAGGTTTTGGTCTCTATAGCTAATTTCTACACTCATGATAACTTTACGGGGGTTTAGTGGTTTACATTTTATTAAGGCTTAAAGTTATGCATAATTAAGGGTGGGCTGCTTTGAGTAACAGGCTGTCTGCGGATAGTATCCTCAGCTTCTTAGTCAGATCCATCCGTCACCTCTCCAACCTCTCACCCAAATATGGTCACTTCTGGCTCCAAAAAACTGAGTTGGTGGCAGTCGTAACGCTGAACCCAAGGCCTCAGAATGGGAGTCCACAAATCAATGGGTGAAATTTTCATAGCCCAGTATTTTACAGTTTATGGGTAAAACACAGCAAGACAAACAAACAAACAAAACAAACAAAAACTCAGAATATCACCTCCAATCTGTAACGGACCAGAATAATGTTGACGAACAGGAAAGAAAAAAAAAACAAGATTAAGGTGTTTTTCCAGCTCATTAAATCAAATCTAAACTTATCACGTGTACTGTACTCTGTGTTATGTGAACATGTAAGCATGCATGCTGGAGAGGGTGCATGAGTCTGTCTGTGTCCATGTGTGTACTGTGTGCAAACATTTGCATGTATTATGAGTTATTTTTAGATAAACCAATAGCATCTGTAATTAAAGGACCAGTTTTACCGAGGGATGAGTAGGAGGGCACTTTCGACATCTGTTTTCATCCTGCTCAATTAGCATAATTAATTAACGTTAATCAATCCAAACAAATTATTTTTTAACACCTAGAATAAATCACAGCACATCTCTCCATTTCTCAGCACCGACTGATCCAGCACTCTGCGAAGCATTCATTGATCACCCAACAAATGAGACAATGCAGGGCGATGAGGCTTATTGTATTGTATTCCTATTGTATTCTGCTGTCTGACTTCTTGCATCGTCCATCATTACCCTGCCACAGACAGATAGATTGTGATTAGAACGCGTTAAAAGAAATAAAGACAAAGTTCATAAATAGCCGGACAGTGAGCAAACTTTGTCTATATAGCATTTTTCATTCCAAAGGAATACAATGTGCTTCAGAGACAGGCAAGGAAATTAAAACCAAAAAGAAATATATAGTCATATAAATGCCAACAATCAATGATAATGATAAATAAGAAAAAAACAAATTAAACATGGAGGAAAAGAAAATGTTCTCAGACTACTGTGAAAGAATGTGACACATCAGTGCCTATGAGCTGTTAGCAGTTCAGCCAAAGAGACATTTACCCTCAAAACGTCTCAGATGGTTTCATTTGAATAAACATTAAATGTTCACATGCCTTAACATTATGATTCAGTAGTTCACAATAAAAGCAAAGATTAGACACAAGTCCCCCGAATAAAAACTTCTTTCATTTCCATTAAACTTCTCAATACCACTCAGATTTATCTTATCTTTATCTCAGATATACTCAGACTTATCATATAATAATAATATAATAATGTTCACTTTAGAATTAAAATGCAGGACTTTTAATTGTAATGGAGTATTTTTGCATTAATGTATTGGTACGTTAAGTAAAAGATTGGAGTATGTCTTCCACTTTCCAGAAGGTGGAAGAATGATAAAGTTCTGTATTTCGCATTTCAGACCCATTTTTAGTACGTCAACTCAGCAAAATCATATAATAGAGTGACCATGATAAGTGAGATCGAGTTAGCCTTTAGTTTCTGTCTGCTTTTGTTAAATGTATACTGGGCAGGATTTGCGGTTACTGTTTGTAAACGCACTTGCCAGCGAAATGTGGGTGAAAGTGAAAGCCCTGGTCGCTACCTTTTTATAAAGGCCTGACTTCACCTGAGCACTGTGGGGGCATACGGCCATAGACATCCCAAACACAGACAATAAGAAGGAAATAAGCAAGAGTGTAATGGCTTATAAAGCTGCACCTCGCCCCCTTTGGCTAAAGCATGTCTCCTAAAGCATACAGCAAAACATAAAGATTAAAATACTCCTCTAAATATTACTTGCATTGCTGATACATTTTTTGCAATATGTGCAGTAAGTGTATTTTTGTTTTGTAGGATAAAATAACAGTCAGCTTTTGATTATGCACGTTAATGGAAAACAATGACATTAGCGAGAAAACAATTCAATATGAAAAGCCCCTAATATGTGCAAAGTGTACACTTTAGACTTTATAATTAATGTAACTCAGCAGTATTGCCACTCTAACTGAAGGTATGACCTTGCATGAGTATAAGGATGATGTTAATGTGCAGAAAATAATGTTATTTGAAGGTGTAACTTAATGAAAGGTAAACTAGATTGATGCATTTTGGGTGAGTGACAGGTCAGATATAAGGCAAGGTAAAGATAAGAGCTGATTCTTCATGGATTCTTCACTGTCTTTTTCTTTCGTGCTGTTTCTTTTTCCTTCTTTCTTTTTATTTTAACTTTGCAGCATCTCAGTTCGCCTGTGTTTTGAGCATCTGATTTAACTGGAGTTTGGAAACTTGTAATGTCTCTTGTTTTTAGTGGCATCCCAGTGCAGCATTAAGGAGCACTGCCAGTAAAACACTGCAAACACGAAGCAGGAAAAAGATCAGTGCTGCTACATAAAATGGTGAGTAGCCTGCTAACACTGACACACACTCACAACCACAAAATTGTCCAAGCTCAACACCGCATTCAAACACAACCACACTGACAACTGTAAACATGGCTGCACATGTACTCTGAAAGTTTTATGAAAAGACAAAGGCAGTTTAAAATGGACTTGGTACACACATGCGCACACACGCCTACAAACACCTTCACACAAACACACACACACACCTAATATTGTTATATTGCTGTCAGGTTTGCAGTGGTGTGGGTTAATCAGAGAGGCAAGAGGAAGGGTGCTATCTACTCACCACACTGCCACATTTATCGATTCCATTTACACACACACACACACACACACACACACACACACACACACACACACACACACACACACACACACACACACAAATTGACACCCATTTTCACCACAAGAACAGGCACCCATAACACCCCTTTAACTATTCTATTGGCCCCAAATAGATTTTCCCATTTTACGCTGTAGAGGCAGGGGAAACACTGGAGCAGAACTGAAAGTGATATAAATGTATCAAAAAACAGATGAACAAACATTGGGGGAAGATTTATTACTGGGGATTTTAATAAAAATTGGAGGCGGATGAATTGATTTTGGTTTAAGGGAGGGTGTTATAAGGAACAATTTATCGGGATGGCCCAGGTAAGATGCATTATTTTCCGATTGTTATCCGGCTTCACTGTTTAAGGGGCTGATTTGTGTTGTGTATTGCATTTTATGGGGAAGAAGGAAAGGGGAACTTTCGATGATTTAGGTGGGATGTATTAATCAAAAGCAGCCGGTGTGAACCATAGATCGCCAGGCAAAGGAGGTACAGGTGACAGCTCATTCTGCTAAAGAATGTTTTGGAGCTGCACATCACCGCTTCTCAATTCCCCTTTCTTCTTCACACTTTCTCCGCCTCCCTCTCTCTTTCTCTCTCCATCTCACTATCGTTCTCGCCTCATCATCTAAGTCTTTTTCTCTTCCCTTCCCTTCTTGCTATCGTTCTATATCCGTGCCTCTTCTCCACAGTTCGGTGCACACTTGGTTTTAATTTTATGAGGCTGAGAGTAGCTTTTAACCATCCATGCGGCAAATAAACGGGGGATTAGGAGTATTTAGTGTTTTCCTCCTCCCTAAAAGCTTCATACTTCCTCAGTGCTCAGTGACCTTTGCTGCTGCCTCTGACATGTGAAGAGACAAGCCCATCATCATCAGGTTTACACATTCACACTGCTATCAGTTGGTATGGTAATGCCTGTAAATGATGTACTGTTTGCCTTCATACCAACTGCTTGGTTTCTGCTCTGTCTAGCTCATGGGGTAGGTGTCTTTGTCTTGGTCTCTTGAGGTGTTTTTGCTGTTCTTGTCCCTTTTAGTGTCACTGTCTATTTCTATATCATCTGTCTTTGTGTTTGCCCATTGGCGTGGATTGGTTTGCATCCATTTCTTTTTTTTGCTTACATGTAGTTTCTATGTGTTTTCATTATCTACTGCTGCTGTATGTAGTACTGAGTCCCATTTTTAACCATTTACAATTCTAACCCTCCTTAACACCACACACACGACAAAACACCAACTTGAAAAGTGCACTAAGTAGAGTGCAGATCACTGCCTGGTGGTCCCCATACTGATCATGGACAATTCTTGGGGTTTTAGCACAAGCCTTGCAGTATATTTCAGAAGCCAGTAAAACAGACACTGTATGTGAAATGTATAAGCTTTACAATTATGAGGACGAATGTATTTTAATAACTAAAACATCTACAAATCTTTGATCCATGCCAGTCATAACTGGACTTCGACAATAACAACAATAAAACAATTGAAACAGATAAAATAGGAAATAATGTATCTTCATAGCCTGCTTACTTACTTATGGTTAAGGCAAAAATGTCAAGAAAAAATTACCAAATCAATTAAGTCAGGAGGTCTCCGCTTCGGATATGCTCCCAGTGTGGTGTGACAGCGTGTAGCAGATGGAACAAAACCAGGTCGCGTGCAGACCACAGAGAGATGCTCCCTTTGAAATTCTTCCTCCTGGCTCCCTTACAGTAAAGACAGCAGTGAAGGTAACAAAAATGGGGGCTAATTCATCTCGTAACATGCCTAACTTTAGTGGATCATAACATATTGGGTACGGCCAACCTTTTCTATGGCTGTCAATTTCAAGTCGCAACAAAGGCCTGAATGTGGACTGCAACAGACAGTAAGGCTTGTTGCTTTTAGCTGATCTGGTTTCAGGAAACTTATAATCCCTACCGACCAGCAGTTAATGACGAAATAAACGTCAATAAAACAGATTTTTCAATGTTTGTCAAACACCACAACTGTGAGCTGCCTTGTGCATACAGTAATAAACGTACACACAAAATATTAGGCTCCTTGGTCCAGTAGATTGTGAGATCAGCTGTGGACAGACAGATACACATATGCACATATGCACACACACACACAACCAAACACATGATCCCTCCAGGCTTATACCTGGCAGAGATAATAAAGTTGTCCTTGACAACTATGGTGCTTATAGTGTTCATTTTTTAGGGTCCTTTGTAAAGTTTTTCCTTTTGACATGAAATAAATTTTAATAAATTCAGCCTATTTCCACAAACATGTCAAGACACCTATTTGGTTGGCAAATAAAACAAGAAACCTAAGCTACTTTGTAAAGTGCAGTCTTAGGACCTTCAGTGTTGGAGACCCCTGCCCTCTATCTAAATCATCTAATCCACAACAAAAGACACAGGCGAAAACACACACACACACACACACACACACACACACACACACACACACACACACACACACACACACACACACAAAAGGCTATTTGGCCAGGCCAGTCACCTGTGGCCGGGGCTGATTCCTGTTGATTTAAAAGTTAGATTGCTTCTGTGACGAATGAGGCTTTTGTATGTGAGTGGGCTCAGTGAGAGTATAATGGACTATATATTTTAACTCTATCACAGTAATCTGATTACACCATGTTCACTTTTTTTGTAGTTTAGTTGGAATACTGGTGTTAGACAGCAAAAGGATTTTTAATTAAATGTTGTGGGGGGAAGTTTCTTTTTTTCCATAACATTTTTACCTGCAAAACAAATTGAACAGGGCGTATTAAGTAATGTTTTATTTACTTTATTCATTTATTTTATTTGGAATAATCCAGAAGACCACCTTCACATTTAAACAACACACTTTACGAAAACATTTTAAAGTAATAGTCCAATAATGGCCATCAGTTAGTGGTAAATAGGAGTGGAAAAATAAATCTATCAGTGGGGATAATGGACAAAGGCCAAACCCAGTCAAAGTTCTGTGGACACACACAGTGAACCACAAATGCAAGTGTGTTGATGCGTGTTATAGTGTGGTCACTGGCTACCAGTAAGTGCTTCACATTCAAAGCATGGTCACGTACAGACTGAGTAAAAGCAAATGTGTGACCACTAAAGTTCACTATACACTGCCTCAAAAATCCTAAATTAAACTGCCAAAGATGGTTGCTTTGCAGTTACACACATCCAAGGATTACAACATTTTCTTTCTCTTCAGGTTTTTTCCCTGCTTATGGATGCTAAGTGTTTTTATGTTTATGTCTAGCATCAAAAGTTTGCACCTGTAAGCTTTATGTTCCAGACAGTAGGATGAGTTTATTTGTTTTGTCATGGTCGTGTGTGTGTGCGTGTGCGCTAAGGCCACACACTGCTTAACTGAAACTGGCTCTACCTGAGCCCACATACAAACATTAGATGCACACTAGAGAGCAAGCATATACGCACTCCCACATGTGCACACACCACAACCACACCCACACACACCACAAACAGATAAATGGGATCAGGGGCCTCTGTAGCCCGTGAATCATGCACAGAGGCCCACAGGGGCCAAAGGTCAAGGTCTTTATGAGGAGGCGAAAGCCCCTTGCTGTGAAACAGAAGAATGTAATGTACTGTTTGCCCCCTCCTTTTCTCTTTTGTTTCTCTCTCTCAGGTCAGAGACGAGCTGAGCAATTACAAGATATTTCAGGAAGGAAAAAGCTTTATCCATCCACAGAGATGGTGGTTGTTGTGGCAGTAGGGTGTCGTTTTGGTATCAGTCTGAAACAGAGTAAAATTTGAGGTGGCTGGAGTGACGTTATAGTCGCAGCTGCCGTCAGTTGGTAATTAGTGCTCATGTCAATTAATCTGTTTCACAAAGAGGATGGACATCAGTCTTCCTCTGATCACTCATGTTGTCAGTAAACCTCCTGGACCCAGGAACAAGTAACTGAAAAGTGAAGTCATTAATTTGGCTAGTGTTAATTTAGTGTTCTCTCGGACTGCATGTTTGTGTGTTAAAAATTTTGGGTGTGCAACTCCCTTTGTGTTCCAAAAGAAAGTGTACCCAGTTATAGTGCCGCCTGCATGGTCCTACCTTTGAAAGATAGGGAGGCACAGAGGGAGTCTGTGGAAAAATAACTTTACCACAAGGTGTTTTCTACAGCCTACGCAGATGATGTCATCATTGTGGCTGACAACTAGAAGCAGGGTCTGCAGATGGTGGCGGTGGTCCTGAAGTCCCCAAGGCAAGACTCACAGCCAATCCCTAAAAAGTGTGTAATTGGGCGGGGGTAGAATCAGTGTCTAGGGAACCTCCTGGCCCAAAGGCAGGTGCGCCCCCAGCTAGATAAGTCCACTGCCATTAACACCTGCCTGAGGCCCAGACTTAAAACTAATGTGAGGTGGTTGACATGTCGGGTGGTGCTTCACTTTCAGTTTCTTGCTACTGACCAGTCTTTTGGCTGATCTTGCCTAGAAAGGAGATCCAGACCAGTAGCAAAGCCAGCAGGCATTTAAGAAAGTTGAAGTTTCACACCCATCTCAACAACTACCAATGCTTGGCCAGTGGTCTCATCCATCAAACTATGACTTGGTAAGCCCCCTGTGTCAGTTTTGAGATGGTCAGGATGGTATGTCAGTTTATCCATTTTACATCCAATGTGACTTTGGAAATGTGCAGTTTCTGCTGGTAAAATCGAAACAGTTTCTTTTCAAATTAAACCTTTGTTTTTACGTTTACTTCCTTCGGTTCAGGCAATAATGTTACATGGTAGGGTTTAGCAAAAAAAAAAAAAAAAAACATTACGATTTGACTTCGAATAATGATCCATTCCATTTCCACTGGGTAGTAACAATTTCTGAGTTCCCAGTCAGAAATTTCAAATGGAGTGCCCTCTGAAATCAGATTTTCAACCCAGAAAGTCAGAGAAACTTCACCAGTCCGGACCTTAAAAGATGGCTGCTCCGCACATCAACAGTAATGAAAGTAATGTCCCATTAAAATAGTCACACATACACCGTACTGTCCAGTTTCTATCAGTGGACATGTTGCTATGGTGTTTGTTCATGCAAAATACAGCGTAATGCGTTGTTATCGACCGGTGTTGCTAACAATGGCTAACCTGGCTAGAACTGGTATCACAACATCTCGTTTTTCTGACATGTTGTTTTGGAACACAGTTAGCTCAGGTGTTCTGACTTCCGAGGTAAATAGAACGCAGCATAAATACGTTTGTAAATAGCATAACGTGACGTCACATGGCATACATCCCTAGCATAGAATGCTACACATGTTAGCACACTACGTTGTTATTCAAATAAGTCCACTGACTTTTGGTTTTACACAGGAAGCGAACAGCGCCCTCACAGCTGATAGCCTAGTTTGGGGTTTGTTTGACCCACCTACTTAAACTCTGGCCTGCCCTATTTGGATTTTCTCACAATTTTTACTATGGCAGTTGCCTGGAGCATAAAAAAAATGATGCCACCCAGTGCATCTCATTCCACCGCTAAAAGGTGCAGACATTGGTATCTGACGCTAACAGCCACTGACCAAGCATCAATCAATTGACAAGTTGGGAGTGAGGCCTTGTTGGACAGACAGAGTGTTGGAAGATTATTTGCCCTGCTCACAACTCACAGCTACACTCATGTCCCGTCCATTCTAAGTTCTGTAGAGCCACACCATCCTCCATTTATCATGCATCAGGAAAGGGATGAAATGTATTCAATTAGATGTATAACAATAGCAAACGTAGACATCAGTCTGTCCTGACTTTATATCAAAGCCGATGTTTTTTAACCCTGCATTTGTCCAGCATGTGTACTGTAGCCATGGTAGAAATCCTCTGCATGTCTACATACAGTATAATTTGCATTAATTCCACAGAAATTAAACAAAAAAAAGTTCTCCAGGGGGGCTGAGCACAAGTTAAGCAAGCATGCAAAGAGGAACTTTGACAATAGCAACATATGTAGGTACAGATGTTCACATGAGAAGAGATTCAATTAATCATTAAGTCACTCCACATGTCACTGCCTCAACTAAACAAGGTCCAACGTATCTGAGCCAGAACTACTATACATTCCTGTGTGCGTGCATGTATGTGAGTGTGTGTGCATGTGTGTGTCCCTGTTTGTGTGTCAGGGCTGATTGCTCTTGACTTCATTAATCTCTGCAGTGTGGTTATGATTAGCTCTCTGAGGCATGCCAGAGGACATCTGACACACACACACACACGCTCACACACTCACTGTCAGATCTGGCCACCTCTCTCTCACGGTCCAACCAATTAGCTGGGAGCAAAGAGAAATAGACTAGCTCCTGTGGTGGCAGGACATATATACAGTATATATATATGTACACACACGCAGGTATGCTAAAGGTTTGTTATACTTCACACAGAAGTAGCAAGCGTGTCTGTTCAAAAAAAAACAACTGAGAAAGAGGATAATACCTAAGAAACAGAGAGACAAGAAGAAGAACATAATTATGAAAAAAGTAAAAAGCAAACCAAACAAACAAACAAAGACGTGGACGACAAATGCAAACCAAAGAGACCGAGCCAGAGACAGACACATATCAGAACAAGAGAGCAAGACATGAGTGTAATAGTGAACTGGTAGGGGCAGATGAAAAGAACAAGTGAAGTGTAAGTGGTAAAGTGCTACAGAGAGGGAGAAGACAGAGAACCCTCAGATGCATGCCTACACCCTGCCACGATCAGAGTATGCACTGGATGATTTATTTTCCCTCTCCAATATTGAGTCCCTGGAAAAAAAAAATCTACATTCCATTAAACTACTGAGGGTTTTATTTTGAAAGGGAAATGCGATTGTGGGTGTGGATGTGTCGGGGTAAAAGAATGGCCATCAGATGTGGCAATCACGCAACTAAAAATGTCTCTCCTTATCTTAACTCTCTTCCTCTCCTCTTTGATTCCTGCTCTGTTCTCTTTTTCCCTCCTTTGTGTTAAAAGTGTAATGAATGTGATGAAAAAAAAAAGCTAGCAAATAGGAGAAACTTATGAGAAACTCTTGCGGCCACATCATTCACTAAGCCTTTGTTTTTGACACATGCTGTGCCTGTAATTATTCAGCTGACTTTTACACTAGCCGAGAGTAGAAGGACAGTTTGTCTGCCATTTGAAATGCACTCTGTATTTTAGGACTGGCGTACACTTTTCTAAATTTTCCATACATTTGAAAGTAAAGTAAAGTGAGCAATAAACAGAATCACAAAACACAAAATGCACTATGGTAATTGTATTCTGTACAATGACCATAATAGCTTCTGTAGTAGCTTCTTTCAGGGACTGTTTACTTTTATTTATTTCTATTGGCACCTTATTTACTGTTGTTGTGGTTTTTATGTGACTTTTTGTGCTTATTTGTTTTTTTGTGAGCTACTGGATACAAAAATTTCCGCCATGGGGATAAATTAAGTATCAATCTATCTATATTAAGACCCTTTCTAAGTCACTGTAACTCTAATTAACATCCTTGGATGTTGTTTTAATAAGTCTGACACACTTTGCAGTCAATAAAATTATATAAATAGTCAGACAGCTAATAAACGTTTAGAGAATTTTCTCACTCCGAGTTAAGTTGCAACCCAATGATGGTAAAAAATGGAAGAGATTTAATTTATAATGATTAATATTTTGGCATCACTACATTTAGATTTTGTCAGACCCAAGTGAATGTTGCAATTCTGGCCCTGATGGTCTACACAGAAAACAAGCTGCCGTATGAATCTGTGTGTGTGCAAGTGTGTGTCAACACAGGCAGCAAAATGACAAATTGTTAAAAAAAAGAATGAGATGAGTAATGATGGAACAATAATGCCACATGTGTACTGTAGCCAGTGTGTGTGTGTGTGTGTGTGTGTGTATGCGTGTGTGTGTGGTGATGAATCTCTCATTGTGACAGTGGGGCCGGCAGCAGCGAATGTCCTTCTGGGTGGGACATACACACACACACACACTGACACACCAGCATACGCACACTGAGACACGCATACACAGATGGAAACGACCACACTAATGGATCACCCCTGTCTGTACGCAATCCGCCACAAATAATGATGAACCACCCCTGCATTAAACTATTTTACACAATGCTCAATTCATTACTTCTCCCTCTCTCTCTGCCTCTCTCTGTGGGTATAGGTGAGCTAATAAAGGTATGATATTTCTCCTCTACCGGCACAATCATAGTTTTTATCCATTAGTAGGATATTAGGATTGGGAATGAGGAAAGGTGGGAGGGAGGGGATGGGATGGAGAGGGAAAGAGATGGCTTCAAATTGGTTTAAAAAGCATTGCCACTGTAAAAAGTAACAGCAGCCCCAGGTAGCAAATATTAAGGAGCAATTTGCATAGTTTTGCTAAGAAGACCAGGGCCAGCCTCGGGCCTTTTCAGGCCCTAGGTGAGTCTCTAGTTTGAGGGCCCCCCTTTATATATTCACTAACATTTTAGTGTCACGCAGATGACATCAGCTTAAACTGGAAGTGTTTTAATCACTTTTTGGAGTTAGCCGTGTGCATGTGATGGGGAATTTTAATTATTTTGATGACAAAAACTGGGAAAATAAGGCCTAGGGTAAAAATATGTGAATTATCCCGTAAAGAAGATTTAATAAAGTTCTGATGAAAATTAGTTTTGAAAAAATGAAACTCAATTTAGGAGAGTCAAACACTTTGCTACCCTCTTTTGTATCTGTCCTTGTCTTAAAGTCTAAAATGAACATTTAGTTTATCCAATGATTCACATATATTTAACTGGAGTGGGCTCTGGGACAGGTTTCTTACTGTGACCTTCCAAAAAAACTTTCATATTGAGAATATGTGCACCAAGGGAGAATACGAAACAAAATAAATGTTTTTTGTATTCATTTTTTTTTTTCTAATTAACACTTTTCCCTATTTAAAAATGTAGCCATAGCCTAAATAAAAGTATTAAGTTATTGAACTGGCATAAAATTGGCATACTGTGTTGATATCAAAATGAGAAGCAAGGGAAAGAAAAAGATAACAAGAAAGCTCATAAAGCCCACCATACAGCGTTTGGATCTTCATTGATTTGGGACAGATTCTTTGCAAACATGTGGAGTAGGACATTGTTAAATGTTGATGTAGTGTTTGCATCAGGTACAACCTGAAAATACCCTACTGAAAACAAAAAATAAGCTTTGCACTAAGGAACAGCAGGGTCTTGGCTTGTTCCTGGTTCTTTGAGAAGTTAATCTTGACTTAAATAACTTACCTTCATCCATCCTGCAATCCTATATCTGTCTGTTCTCTGATTCTCAGACAAGATTTAATCATGAATCTTTTCTCAGCTATGTATCTAATTTGTTTTGTTGTTATTTTCTATGTAATTTCCTTAATTTGTTTAAACTGTATAGGGACTAATTGACCAATAAAAACACACAGTTCAACACATTAATTTGGTTCATCAATAAAATATTGGAAATAATTCACCACCATTTCTTTGTTTTACACAAAATCCTGGTTTCTTGTGCCACATAAAAGTGCTGCTAAAAATATGACAGTAGTGATTTGATAACAGCTGATAAAAACCTTCTTTTTTGTCTCAAATATATTTTCCAGCTTCACTTTGCTCAGTGTGGGAGAGAAGAGAAGAAAGAGTCATTATGGATTTCAATTAAGTGATCCCTGGGCAGAGAGGGATGCGTCAGAGTGGGGGAATTAATGTGCTGCGGACAGATGTTTAATAATAATGGCCGAACTGGTCCTGCCGAGAAACACACATTCCATCCGCCGCACCCCACTGTGGCTGTAGGAGCACACATGCACACACACGCAGACAGGCCCACATACACAGACACTCACATATAATCACTCATATACTGACACACACAATAATGATTCATACACATGCGCTGTGCAGAGCAATGTGTGACAGTCTCACACACACACACATTCACCCACAGACACTGGTATCACCACTGTCATGTGTGTGTGTGTGTGTGTGTGTGTGTGTCTGTGTGTGTGTCTTTATGACCAGAGCTGGCCACAGCGCATATGGCCCTCATTTAGGAACAATGGGCATGGAGAATGACTGGTTGGATGAGCTTCCTGACTGTGAGAGGTGACTGGAGGCATGTTAAATGACATGCCCCGTATGGAGAGATGGAGCAGGAGAGAAAGAGAGGGAAGAGAGTGAGGGTATACATGGGTAATCCTGGATAGGGAATCATTGCCTCGCTGAGCAGCAAAAATGTTTTGATTGAGAAGGAACAGAGGATAGGGAAGGAAAAAAGGAAAGCATAGAAGTGGAGTGAGCAGGTGAAAGTACAGAGAAAGAGAAAAGAAAGGAGGGAACTTGATGGAAGAGTGTATTTCCAGAGCAGAGGGATGTAGAGAGGATGATGGTCTGGCTGGGTCTAGAAGTGGGTCATTAGACAGTGTGTAAACAGCATGTCTTTTTATGAAGTGCTCTCACTCTCCTTTTTGTGCCGTTCTCTCACAGATACACTCCTGGTGACACCTAATCAGTGTTGTGGCAGGACGAATGGCTTCCAGCCGTCCTTACAGTCTCGTCAAAAACAACACTTCCCTAAAAATCTCTCTGTCTCTCTCACTCACATACGCCGCTCATACCGTCTTGTCACAACAACATTTCTCCGGTAATTACCAGGGTGGCCGCCCTCCTGCCGCCCCTCGATGGATGGGCTGAGCCACCATGGGTTCGCCCCTCCAGCCATAACTCTACCTAGGACATCTGCCTACTGCTCTTCACCACTGTGGTGGCCCTCAGACAGCAAATTGGCCTGAGAGAAAGACAGAGAGACAGAAAAAGATACTTAAACAAGCACAGTGTCCTGCTCACAGAGAGGCAGGAATGCTGGTGCACAGACATGAAAGAGCGTGGAGACAGATACACACACGCTCATTCACTTTCACTATTTGTCTGTCTCTGAGGAGTAATTTATAATACAGACAGTCTTTTCCTCTGACCATTGGCCAGACAGATGTCTTTCCTTGCACAGATACACAAGTACACACACACACACACACACACGCCCTGCTGAGGTGATCATTTTGACAGGTGAATATGGCTGAAGAGGAATGGAGGAGTGACGAGGAGGGGAAATAAGGAAGGAAGAGTGGGGAGAAATGAACTGATAACTGTATGATGAAGGGTGATAACGTCAGGAAAGGAGGGAAATGGATGGAAGGATGGATGAATAAGTGAGGCAGCTAACAGATCAATACTCAGATCCACAATCTGCATCCACAGAGCAGGCATTTTTAAAATGTGGTTTCTGGGATTTTTTTCTCCGCCTGTTCTTATATTATTTACACCATATTTCTGATTCAGTACAGTGGATAAGATGGAGAGAGTGGATGGCATGTAAACATCTAAACTGGTGAGGACATAAAGGGCTTTTTTTTCAGTTTTGGTGTTTACAATTTATTATAGTTACTGGCACATGGATAATGAATAAAGCTTTTTCTACAAATATTGTCTATCCATAAAAAAGATTAGAATGTACAGTCCCAGCCTGCACTGTAATACTTATTCACCACTGAATCAATGCCATACACAATGGTTGAATCGCTGTTGAAATATTTTTGATTGTGAAAGATGAATCAGTGTTTTGCAGTGTTGTTTCAATGTTGTTTCACAAACTTTAAACATTGTTTCAAAATTATTTCAATGTTGAAACAGAGCTTTTTAAAATTGTGTTAACCTTTTTACAGCCATCAGAATTAAACGTTGTTTCAATGTTGTGCCAGCTGGGATATGCTGACCTAATTCTTAGGAATATGTTAATATAAATTTTCAATTTCACCACAAATAAATTAAAATATGGTAGCCACTGTAATTCTTAGTGTTTGCTTTCTTAAACTCTGGAAATACTAATCTGTGAATGTATAATATAAATCTATCTATCTATCTATCTATCTATCTATCTATCTATCTATCTATCTATCTATCTATCTATCTATCTATCTATCTATCTATGTGTGTGCATGTGGGTACAAGATCATCTATTTAAATACAAAGATTCTAATTCTAAAAGGAAAGAGAAAGAGAATTTGCAAGTTAGGACTCCACCCTGATTGATAACATAAAATAAGCAGGTGCCTTCTAATCTCGACAGAAGGCAGACATCCTACTCTTCAAAAAGTTATCAATAAAAAACCCTACTCTCTAGGTGCATTGAACGCATCACATCTCCACCACCTGGTGGGAAACTGCTGCGTCGTCAAGGCAACAAGTCAACTGTTGCCTGAGTGACGTTAAACATGGCGGAGCTGCTGAAAATAAGACGTGAAGTTGAAGAGTTCAAGAAGGAATACTTTTACATTAACAGGTATATTTCATGTATATGAGTAGCCATAAAGATGTGAAAGATAATTTCGGCTGTTGTTTAATGGTTGACAATTCAAGCCATGCCATTACACCTGTTAGCTAACTTTAACTTCACCCGGTAACGTTGTGTCAACACAGCGTCGTGCTGTCCTCAGTTAACTTTGCCTGTCATGTTTGTGCTAGCTTAGCATCATGTGTTTGCTGTCTTCTTGACGCTACACAAACAGCCGTTGCTCATCTCAAAAACGGAGCAGAGAGGTTTGAGTCGTGTTTTACCAAAGGCAGTGCTTCAGCTCATTATGCGGGTGCCATAACGAAGGCAATGAAACTCTGAAGCACTTGCGGAGCAAACAACACATGTACCTGCAAGAGCAGAGAGGAGTGTGTTTGCCGTCCCCCCAGGACCTGTACACCTCCAAGACCCTGAGGCTGGCAGGAAAGATCGTGGCCGACCCCTCCCACCCTGGACACAAACTCTTTGTTACACCCTCCTCTGGCAGGAGGCTGCAGTCCATCAGCACCATAGCCTCACGCCACAAATGCAGCTTCTCACCGACTGCAGTGGGCCGCATCAACATGGACTGTTATCACCATAGACACTGACTATCTTGGACTATTATCTCTGCTCATTTGCTCTCCTGTCAACTTTTGCACATCCCCTGACTAATATTTTGTCACATCCTGCACAACTGTACAGCTTTTTTACTCTGAAACAGCTGTATTATATTCATTTTTTATGCTTTATTACTTTTAAAATATCTTTTTACATATTTTTATTGTAACTATTTTATCTTTTTATGTTCTGGAGTGTTGCAGTACTTTGCCGTACCTTTATTTCCCTCTTAAAATGTGTATTCTATGTTTAAACTATGCACCAAAAACCAAAGCAAATTCCTTTTAAGTGAAAACCTGCTTGGCTATAAACCTTATTCTGACTCTGATTCTGATATGACTTATTAATGAGCATTAATGTGCATCTGAGATACACTGTTGACTGTTATGTGTCTGTGTGCCTCAGCCAAGCTGATGAGAACAGACAGAGGGAAAACCAGGCCGCCACCCGCATTCAGAGCTGGTTCAGAGCCTGCAAGGTGCGGGCTTACCTCAGGTATGGTGTGTGTGTGTGTGGTGAGTGTGTGTTAGTCCAATGTGAATCTGTAAACCAGAGGTTTCTGGTCCTCCTTTATATGCCATAGGCAAAAAAAGCATACAAGCCTTAATATTTTATATACCAATTTAAGGTTTGCCTTTTCCCTCGGGGGTTGAAAAACATTCAGGCAGGACTCTAAGAGTTAATTTCAAGGGAAACCCTGATACTAGCTCACCCTCATAATTATCCCACTTCTAGAGCTTTGCAAATGGCCTGGAGGAATAAATGTCGCTTGCACTCTGTGCTCCTTTCGCACACAGAAAAATGAATGTCCCTATGTCTGTGCTTGTTCCTATACTGTGACCCCAGCACCATTCTGCAGGGTCAGCAGACAAACTTCCAGACAGTAGGTTAATTCAGATTACTTTAGTTAATTGATCAATGCGTTAAGTGGATAATTAGCAACAATTTTAGCTGCCTAAGTGCAACTCCGGGGTTGTGCTATCCCCACTATAAGCATTGATTTTCTGGGCATATGAATGGCCTTTTGGAAATTGATGGCCTCATTGGAAGCAGAGAATCGCAGTGGACTTGCATTTAGAGTATGTTTGAAGATGAATACAAATGTGTGCCGCCGACTAAAGGGGGTGAAAGGCTCATCGGACATGATCGAAAAGCCTGGAGGAGCAGAAATGTTCTGGGGGTGTGTGTGTGTGTGTGTGTCTTTCTGAGTGCGTGTGTTTGTAAGTGTAATGTTTCCCTGACCTTTTAATTGAAGTCCTTTACAACCTAGCGTTTGCATGCAGAAAACAAAAGCACTCTTTTCTTTATTGTTTCTTAGAAAAAAAAACAGAGATCACAGTCTATTCGTGATTTTAGGGAATTTTGTGATTTAATTAATTAAATTGCATAACATATACAGTAGTGTAATTTTTATACCAAGCTTTCCGTTTTTTTGGTTGCAGCTCCCTCATACATCTAGGTTTGAATTGTCTTTCGTTTTTTTGTTCTCAGTTAGATCATTTCTAAACATAAATAATCTAAGTGAAGATCAAACAAAGAAATCCACAATTTAATTTCCTCCATGTGCAGCTGAATAACTTTTTTCAGTGTTTTTCAACCACTATAAAATACATGTCCAACAATCCTCTCCCCAAATTGACTTTTTTACAGCCATCTGCACAAGAAGGCAATCATTATACAGAAGATATGGCGGGGCTTCACAGCAAGGGCACGTTTCAGACAAATGGTGAAGGTAAGCCAGCGCCTGGAACGGGTATAGATATATTGATTATGTTATGATAGCATGCATTAGAATTCAATTGCTATATTGCTAAGTCCCTGCGTCTGACCTTAAGAAATATAATTCACTCATTACACATTGGGAAATTAGCACTTAGGAAATATGATGCAATATGATAAGGAATTCCATCTATATCACAGCTCCTGGGATGTAAATAGAAAAAGCGTGGAGAGGAATAGAGAGAAGGAAAGAGTAGAGGAGTATGTGTGTGTGTGTGTGAGTGTGTATATGTGTGTGCTTTAGTAAAACAAGGCCCCATTTTCAGCATATTGCCTCCAACTGCTTCTTAATTGAACAGATTGTTGATACCGGATCCAATACCCAGCGCTCTCACGTATAATTTTCCCCTGGATTGAGTTTTGTAAACGTATCACAACAAGCTATTTATCATGCCTGTAAATTGACTGTTTGCTAAAGCATAACTGCCAGCCGCCGTTTGGGAGGCGTTCAAGAAATGGAAAGGGGGGGGTGGTGGATAGCGGGGGTGGGGTTGAGGGGTGTTGAAATAAACGATGAAGGATGTGTCACAACACACATATGGGCTAAAAGGAGGCTGTTTGGTCTCATTTGGAAACAGACGAGCACTAATTTGAATCACTCAAAATTGCCACAGTGCACTATTTTGAATTAGCCCTGAGAGATTCTCTTCTTCCTCTCTCTTCTTTCTCTCTCTCTGTCTTCTTCCTCTCCCTCACTCCCGCGGACCTTATCATGTGTAATGTGACGTGCACAAAGCCTCATCTCAAAACATCAAGCTGAATTTACAACCTCCTTTCAAGTCTTTGTCTTCCTTCCCCTTCCTCTCCTCCCTCTCTTCCCTGTCATTATTAAAAAAGACGTGTTGAGATATGAATCCCTTTTATGGCCGACTCTCCAGTTTGCTCCTGAAATGTGCCCCCAGTGGTCGGCTCCACGTTTGGTGTGCGACGGCTCGTTGAGTGCGCCGCTGAATATTCTCTGGCCTTTTGTTTGTCACTTCTGGCAGTGCTGTCATTGATTATGAAATCCAGAGGAGAGCGTTTGGCCGTCATACATCTCCATTAGCTCGCTGCTTGACTACCATAGATTTTCTTGGCCCTTGTCTGCGTTAGTGTATTAAGAGAGTACCGTTCTCCCCTTGATACAAAGTCCCACTAACCACTCTCCCTCTCCCTCTCTCTCTCCATCCCCCCGACTTCTTCTCTTGTTACTCTTGTCTCTCTTGCTTTCCCTCTCTCCTTTTCTGCCCCCTTCCCTCCTCCCTCCCCTCTACAGTGGCCCTATCTGTGCTGCCTCTGTGCAATGTATTATGTATAAAGAGCTCTTTATCTTTGACGCCTGCTGTGGACAGATCAGAGGGCTGGGAGACAAGATGTAACGCCATCTTTTCCTTTGTGTTCACAGGCGGCATATTTTATCATGAAGATGAATTTCTACGAGGAGATGGCGGTCAGGGTAAATATCACCACAGTGTCTTGTTTTAGCAAATGGAGTGTCGTGGTGGGGGGACACTCTGTTTCTTTGTGTGTGCTGTGAATGGGAGGCCCCGTGAATAAGCAGCCTGTAAGCACTTCATCACACCACTTCAGTTCAGAAAATGTCCATCATGGCGACTTTTCTTTCTTTTCTTTTTTTCTCCATTTTTAACACGCGGCAATGAGTTGACATTCCTGTACAATTTGTTTTATGCATCATTTAGGCCTATTACAATCAGGTGTAATACACAGAAAAGAATATTCAGACGACTTATCCTAATGATGTCTCAACAGTAGTTGGTCGATGTACACCAGCAACAATGTCAGCTTTTAATGAACCTTATTTTATTTATGCACAATGCTTGGTAAGAGGCCCTGTCCTCTGAATGCTATCCTTTTATCCGGCTTCTATCTCAGTTTTAGCAACATAAATTTATTTTTTATAAATGCTTGTCACTGCTCATGCCCATTAAATGTTCCCTATACCCCCCGTACTGGTACTACTGTTCAACTCATAAATCATAACACCGTAGCTATGACTGATGCTTTGGCACTTTTACACGAGGATATTGCACAGAAACCTTATATTTTTACAATTCTCTATAGCCATCTCTTTTGGCTAACAGTTTCACTCTGCCTACACCATTAAAGGGTTTTATAGGCCAACAAAAAATCCACTAGTGTTTATTGAAGAGGTGTGTCGCCATCCAGCTGGACAGAGATGGTTGCAGTATTTTCATATTGGTGGAAAAGCCTGGAAATTGAGGGCTTCAAGTTTTACACCTAATAGAAACCCAAACAAATAAAGTCGACCACCCTCTCGATTCAATAAATGTCACATAATAGGAGAGACATAGATCCAGGAGTAGTGTTTGACCCAGCTGTTTTAGGTCACAGGGTGAAAGGTTAGGGGTGATGTCACCGTGTAGAGCAGAGCAGAAGCTTCTGAAGTTAGAGAGAAGAGACCTTTATTACCCATATAAAATAACCAAAGTTTCCTAAAGGAAGCAATAGGAATTTTAATGGAAAATGAAATGTATGTGAATGTGCAGCAAAGTGGCTCAGTGGTTTGCAATTCAAGAAGGTACTGGGTTTGAAGCCCACAAGGGCCAAATTAGGCTTGCGTGTGCATTTTATATTGTGTGTCCGTCTGGGTGCTTCAGTTTTCTCCCACCATAAAAGACATACGTGAAGGTATTAGAAACCCTTGAGTGAGGCTTTGGCCTCAGCATTGGAGTTGAGCACTGCACTGTCTACTTCTAAAAATATGTCATGGTTAATGTGTTAATTCATGCTTTAGAAGTTTAGAAATAGTAAATATTAAAAGGATATGGTGACAGTAAACTGTTCTCTTTTATGGTGCCACCTGTTGAAAGATGAAAAAGCTTCAATTAACATTTTTTACAGTGTATACCAGATGTAAAGACAAACTATGTTATGATTATATAGACTGCTTACATCCTGCAAGATACTGATGTTACTATGAGCACTAACCTATAATCTCAAAATGTCTTCTGATTCATTGACCTTTTGGACAGAAAGAAACAATAGTGTCTGTTCATATGTATGACACTGAAATATATAGACCCCATGCAAAAGTGAATAACAGATCATCTTTTACCAAATAAATATTTTATCTGTAAGTAGAGAGAAAGAGGGAAAGTGATAAAGGGGGACACAAAGGGAGAAACAATCATCTCAAAATCCCCTTGTGACGCTTCCTTTGAATCAATTTCAAGTCTTTTCTTTTTTCTCTCCCCTCCTGTTGTCTTTATCACGGCGTGGTAGCTAACAGAGGATAATGTATTAGGGCCGTAATAGAAACCAGTGTTTACATGCCGCACCTCGGATTTGTATTAGATTCAACAGCATCGATTTCACTAGTCAACAAAGGTCAGCAAGAACTCGGGAGGCGGCAATTACTTTATTTAAAATTATCTATTGACTGGCAGATCAATGCTAATTCTCATTTTGCTCTTTGTTGTTTTTCCCCATCCTCCACTCCACCTCTTCTCTCCCCTTCTCTCTTCTCATAGTGTGATTATTCTTTTACCTGCCATTGTTTTAATCTCCTAATTAGTCTGAAGGACATCCGCCCCCTTGCTTTAAAACGGTCCACTGGTGTGTGTGTGTGGGTGTGTGTGTGCCTAGCTATCTGCTGCCTCCACAATCAATGTGGACTGATACAGTTAAACGTATGGAGCTGTGACAGCTGTCTGTCCTCCCTTGGATTGTCCCTTCATCACTGCAGAGGAAGAAACTGCATGCATGGTTATACCAGGTTTAAAAGTGCCCTCCCACATGTATTAATACCAACATCTGTATCATTTTCTTATGTTGATTTATGCTTTTTATGTGTCCTCTGCAAGTTTGAGTAATAAAAAGAAGCACTGGCAAGACTGTATTTAGACACATAACAATGATTTTGTCTCTGTGACTTAGTATTATACTGCAAATTTTGGAACATTGTATGATGGAAGAGCAAAAACAAAACAATAATATGAGCATAATGTAACATGCGTAACACTTTCTTGCCATTTGTAAGGAGCAACCCTATTTAGTGTTAGTCATTGAAATAATTGCTGTGCAAAACTGATTATTTCTTTCATATTTGTTAAAAATTAAGCACCAAAGTTGCTATACTACTGGATTTTCCATACCCACATTTACCCGTGTTGTTGGAAAACATCTGAAGAAAACCTCTGCCATGCTTTAATCCCTCACAGATCCAGCGGAGATGGAGAGGATTCTTTGTGAGGAAGTACATTCATAACTTCTACGCACGCAAGCGCTATCTGGAAGGACTTACCAGGAAAAATGAACTTGTCAGGTAAAACAAAAAAGAGAAAAATTAAGTGGTGTAAATGAGGCTCAAGAGAGCAGACAGTTTGAATGAATACTACACATACTGCACAATACGACAGTTGCCTCAGCGACAAGAAATAAGCAAGGTGTGCCTTTTTGTAAAGGTGTACAGTTTGAAAGGAAATTGTCGGATACATACTTCACTGCTTCTTCTGTCTTTTCCCACTTCTCTCCTCTGTCTCACTATCTGTCTTGCTGTGTTTTTGTACCATTTATGTGCTGTGGTAAAACATATTTTTGCCCAGGGACCAATACAGGACCTGTAAGGGAGTCAGCTGGTACACGTCAGTCAAGATGAATTGATTTGATTAGTGTAAAGGCAGTTGGTTAAAGGTGCACTTGTGTACCCATAACCTTAAAATGTGTGAGTGTGTGTGTATGTGTGTCAGAGAGAGAGAGAAAGGTGTTTGTAAGATCTGTACTTGCACAGTTGTTACCTCAGAGGAAGAGAACAGGGACAGGGGAGGAGGAAAGGAAGAGTGAAGGAATGAAAGAGACAGAGCGACAAAGAGATAGAGAGGAAAGTAGAGAGAGAGAGAAGTCCTCTAAAGTGCTCGAGGCTAAAAGAGAGAGAAGTGAACGATGTGAAGAAATTAAAAATTAGCCTCTGATTTGAACCGCAGCTCGTGCATTAATAAAACATCCTGTGCTCCAGGGCTTACTGCTAGAGATACGCCATCTTTTATTTTTGACAAAAAAAACCATCACGTTTAGCTAATAGTCACATTTTTAATGTTGCTAATATATTTTACCGGAAAATATCTTTAGGCTTCAGCTAAAATTAAATGTAAATTTGTTAAAGTGCTCCTTGGATCACTGACTTTCCCCCTCACGTCCCCACCAGCGTTCCACCTTTCCTCCACACTCCTTGCCCCTTTTAGAGGTAGGGGGGAACTAGGCTGTTAAAGTCCATTAAGAGTGTTGCCACTTTAGTGTTATATCACACAAACAGACATACACAAACACAACTTTGTCAAGTGTTTTGACACTATTTCAGAGACAAAAGATGTAGAAAAACTGTGCTTATGTATAATTATACTACATAATAGTTAATCTTTCCATAATGCCTTGTGTTAAACAACAAACGATCCTCGCCACTATAAACATACACAGCATTTTTCTAAGTTTCTGACTAAGAATTACTTAAAATGAGCATTTATTGATGTGTCATAGAGAAAATGTAGTTGTAATTTGTAATTATACCAAAGGTTACACAGCTTGTGATAACTTAATATGAAACATAATATGAAAACTAGTAGAATAAGCAACTAACGTTTGTCTTAACCTTTGTCAGGCTGGATCAGACCAGTTCACATATTGAAGCTCATAATAGTTGCATTTTTATTTTGCAGTTTTTTGGTCCCTGCCTAGCGTAAGCGTAGATTTCGGGGGGGGACACAAGGGACAAGTCTCCTTCAGTATATAGAAGATGTGCATTTGCAACCTCAATAAGACATGAAAGTAGCAGATGATTTATTTTTATGAAATTCAAAACATTCCCACCCTAAATTGATGCAGAAAAGGCACAAATTGGTGCATAAAAATTCACTAGCATGCAGGAAATCAAGTGTTTGATGCTCAAAATTTCCTGGGGGGAGGACCCACAAGCCCCCAGTTCATATGTGTCCTCACCAATGTTGAAACAAATATTGTTATGCTGTCATACACCTCTTTCCAATGTCTTTTCACCTTCTTACATCCTATATTTTTAAGACAATTAAATATAAAGGGCAGATTAGATCAGAGAAATGTAGAAGTAAAGAACTCTAAAAAATAAATTCAAGGCGCACAATATGTGATGTCATTTTACCTTAGTTTGGTCTTACTGTTTCATTATCAACTCTGTGACATCCCCACTCTCCTCATACACACACACACAGCCCCTCCTCCACAGTGGTTTGGGGTGTTGAGGTCACTTTCTCTCCAGTTAATCACATGTTTATTTAGTGCTGCAGGGGTCACGATCAATTAACGCCGTGCCGGCATTTATTTAAAATATCCTTTCTGTGTTAGCCGCTGAGCCCTTGGATCGCACGCTGCCTGATCACTCACCCCGCAAAGGTCCGCTTTTTAATCCACCAGCATGCTCCCTCCCTCTTGTAAGTCTGTCTGTCTGTCCAACCCGCTGCATAAATTATTCAAAGTTGGACTAATGGTCCCCATTTAGTGCAGGCTGATCGGCTGTGCATGGTAATGATATAGGAGTAATACATAGACTGCCGAACCTCTCTCTCTTCTCTCTGACTCTCTGTTTTAGTCCCTCTTTCTCTCTCATGACAGATCTCCCCCGCACAAAACCATCTGTGTCATTTCATTAGGTACAGCATCCAGCTAATACACGCGACTTACGCTACCCTCTTCTATCCCCTGCCCTCACTCCGCCTCCCTCCTTCAATCTCTGCCTCTCTCTTTCTCCTTCTCTTTCTCAATCTATTTTGCTCCATATCTTTTCTCTCCCTCTCTCTGCCACCGGTTCACTGTGCTTCACTGTCCATCCTCATTCATCCTTCCTCTCCTTCTGCATAGCCTAATGAAGTCAGGACCCCGGCGCAGTCCCCACTCTGCCACAGTTTTCCTTGATACCCCAACAATTTATCACTTTGTCAGGGAGACACTTAAAGTTCCTGGGCTTTAATAAGGGCATGCAGTGGGACGATGGGGGCAATTAGGAAAGCGGAGCAAGCCCGCTTTGCATATTTACTAAATGTGCTGGTGTCATCGCTGCCGCCACCAACATGGCCTGTTGACTGCATGAATTATTCCTCTATCTGCAATAAACAGCTGGGTAATTATTACTGCCATAATCAGATAAATAATTCTCCCTGTGATGTTGCAACGACATGGCAAAATCTTTTAACTTATCCTAAAGAGAACAAGGGAGAATTTATGGACTCGGTGTTGCTAGGCTGAGCAGCACGAGCGTGTTTTTTTAAATTTCTTCTCCTCTGGTGCTATGCTGTCTCTCTACTGCTCTCTACTTTTTTCCCTGTCTCTCTTTACTCCAGCCTTCTTCATTCCTCCCTTTCTTGTGTCCCTCTCAAGGACATTCATGAAAGGAGAGCTGCTATGGTGGAGAGAGTGCGGGCCTGCCTGCACGCCTGCCCTGCGATCACTCTCCGCTTCTATGCGTCAGTCTTTCTTTTGCTGCTCTTTCTTTCTGATCCAGTTTGGGTGGAGACAAGTTCACTCCTTCAGTCTGATTGGATTTGTGTATTGTGTGAGTGTGTGTGTGTATGTGTGTGTGTGTTGAAGTATAATCTGGGTGCTGTGCTCTTCCTGCTTCTTTAGGAAATGACTTTAGAGAGTAAAACAATGGAGAAAAGCATGTAAAAGGTATAAAAATGGAAGTGTTTTTTCCTTTTTTAAATATCAGGAATATTGATTGGAGATTATTTCAACACAAAGTCACTATTTCCATATCTTCCACATCTTTTTGCGACATCAGTTTTACCACTTTAGTGAATTAGTTAATCAATCAGCCAGTCACTTAAATGGAAACACTGTGTTATGAGGGTGTTGAAGGCTCAATACATTGAACTGGTCACTGTCTAAATTGACTGGCTAACTACCCCCTCCTTTCCAGCTATTGAATCATTTAATTGGAGCAATTAAAACAGCCAATCAGGTCAAGCCTCCATTAAATATTTAGAACCTGGCCAATTAGCTGCTCTGGTTCTGGCCTGGATGACCGCAGGTGTGTCCTGCCGTCCCACAATGCCTCACTCTCTGATATCCCATCAGCCCCTGATGCCCCGTTGTGAACCAGGTAGTAAATAATTGAGGATCAAGTGAGACATTTAGCTGTACTATATTAGCCATTTAAATAAGTTAACAGTCCAGGGTGAAAATGTCAGTAAGTGTTTCAATTATTTGAAAGTAGTTGAAGTTTGCTTGATTAGCTTGTCCAACAGTTCAGCAGCCATCAAAAGTAATCTGTAGTCAGAGTGCTGGTACTGCGTTAAACGTCATGCTAAGCACATTATAACCATCCTATGATAATCATTAAAATGGAGTATATGCAATAATAAATTAAGGCTATGATGTGCAAAATAAATAATCTATAAATCAGATGACAATTTCATAGCACAATGAAACTGAATAAGTAACATATGAATGTTTAATGTATTGGACTGACATGATAGTACAATGAGAGCACATTTGTAGTAATACCCTTGTCTTACAATTGAATTACTTTCAAGTAAAATTAAAACAACTTTAAATATCTTTTCCAGTAGCCAAAACGCATTAAAGAATAGGTTTAATCTCAATTTTATTTTTAAAGCAATAAAATAATAATAAAGCAGATTATTATACATGTACACTGAAACAGGTTTTCCTCCTGTTCATATTGGCCATAAAGAGATAATTTCCTAATGCGCTTTCAGCGTGAAGGGTGGGGGACTAAATCCGCAGTCCTCCTTCTGTGCAAAGATGTAATGTAATTTAAACTCCATCTTTTTGTGACTATCGGTCTACTGCAGCTCAATAAAGACACACTGTTGAGAGAAACACAAAGAAGGTATTTCGTTCCAAAAGACCGCAACTTTGGAAGATACCCGTTCAATTTTTCTAACTCAGAATGCTCAAGCTTCATATAAGCTTCAGATAAAATACCAGTGATGTTGTTGAGATACAGAAATAAGCTGAAACAGTAACAACAGTAGTTAATTGAGTGGTTGTGGTCGCAGGAATATGTTTTTGAAATAATATTTCCAATGATTATATATATTAAGTACATTTACATTCTGCTTTCCAACGTTCTTAATCAAGGGATATACAAGCATGACTTTAGCGTATGTTTTATAAAACCAGTATAACAATACATATAGCTGTATTCCAAGCCAGTGGTTTCCCTCACTGTTTCTTGCTTTCTTTCTTTCACTTTCACTCAATCAGATACACACACATGCACTCTCACTCACACACACACACGCACACACTCAGGGCACGTGCTGCGTGCCGAACAGGGCTAATGAGGGTTGTATGTTGTGGCGGCTGGTTGGGTCGACACAGATCGAGGTGCCTTCAGCCGTTACAAATCTGTTTGGCTTTTGTCCACTACACAGCAATTAATAACACTGGGGCTGGGGGCAGGGAAGCAAAGGTCACCCATTCAGCCTGACACACACACACACACTCACTTGAGGACACAGACGTGTGGACACACATACAAGCAAAAGTGTGTGAACACATAGTATGAACATTGATACACACATACATATTGCTGATACACACACACTGATACAGTCACACTTAAATTCTGTCAACTCGGACACACCCAGATATGTGAGAACAGGTCCTGACCCCCGAAAACATTGTCAGTCAGTTTTTAAGGCGTTATTAATGCATGAACGAGCAGAAATAAACACATATACTGTCAACGTACACATACACCAATTGGTTTGTGAACCAGACTGTCCCACAATAAACCAAAACTTTATATTTTACATTAATAAGTAATATTCCTGTTAGCCAGATGGATAAATAGAGGCCATGTAACCTCTACATTAACATACACACACAAACACACACTCACAAAAGCACATATAGACATACAGCCACACATCTATATACACACGGTCTTAAATTACTGTGCTTAATATCGCATTGCATAAACACGCACAGACACATTTAGACTTGGTCTCACACACACACACACACACACACACACACACACACACACACACACACACACACACACACACACACACACACACACACACACACACACACAATGCTCTGCATATTTCATTTATTTTGTAATTTAATCTGGTGCTGAGGAAGGAATGAGAATGCAAAGGCAACGGGAACGGTGTTGTGATTTCTTTTTAAATGTCAGTAGCCGCAGAATGTGTTAACCTCACATTACAGACACACTATGAATATTCTGATTCCTCTGTGGAGGCTTGTAATTGAAAACAGAACTTGGGCAGAGAAAGAAACAGTAGAGATGAAGGAGAGGGAGAAAGGAGGGATAAAAAGGAGACGAAGGATTGTTGATGAGCTATGGCTAAACTCTTATTGGTATTTCTCTCATGGAATTAGATTGGCTTTACTCTTAGCTGTGTGTCTGTGTGTGTATTTTCGCGCTAGCATGGCATGTGTGTTTTAGTAATTGTTTCCAATTCCCTTTTTAAGTTATTACCCCCTTGTAACAATAAGGCTGTGTGATTGCGGAATGAAATTGCTGTGTATGGGCTTTTAATGCATCCCATTTAGCCAGCTTCGCTTAACAGATGTCACAGACAGACCTGTCCTGGCTGCGGTGATGAAATATATCCATCATCCTCCCACTTACAGCCTCTTGCGCTCTCACTTTGCTTTTTTCCTTCCATGCAGTCTCATTCTCCTGTTTTTCACCCACAGCTCCTCTGTATTTCAATGTCTGTTCCAGTCTCTCTTATCATTAGGCAGTTTTTCATACATCTGAAGGACACTTCAGGACACTGTCGGCTTACAGAAGACTGTTTTGAATACACACTACCACATGCACAAGTGTACTTGCATGAAGTTTACATTGTGCACATTATATACTGTTAAAATATAAGGTCAGCTTAATCTTCAGATGATTATGTGTAGCATAAATGGGCTCATGTGTTCTGGAAAAGGTGTCATCAAAACATTAGTCTAATATGATTGTTATAGCAAGCCATATAGAGTTACATTGGATCAAGTTTAAGAGGAGTCCAGTCAGTTATCGTCATTCAGCAAACATACTGTACATGAGCCACTGTATTATTTAGATTGATTTGACTATTAATGAAGCCATGAAGTTATATCTAATATGTTAGTGTAAAATGATCTTTTTTTAGAATTTACAGTACAGTGTATTTTCATTCTCCTGTATTTATGTTTGACATTGATCCCCGTCAAATACCCATCATGAAGATTAATAAAATTGAAACAATCTGTGAATGGTGTGTGTGCCCTGTAGGATGGAGCTGGATGAACTTGAGAAGCTCCAGAAGAGGAAGAGAGACTGTCTGGACATGGTGAAAGAGCAGACAGCCAAGATCTACCAAGCTCACCAGTTACACCACCTCCTCAGTACGAAGCAGGTCAGTCTACAGGAACAAAAACACACATAAGCCCCGTTTTCACCAAACACTTTCAATATGGTACCTTTGGAGCCAAAAGTAACCCTTCAGACATGGTACCTAAACCCTAGCGTTTCCACTGCAAACAGCACTCTTTCATGTGGGCGGGGTTATTGTCACTCACTGCTCCTTCCAGCACTGTATTTCCTCATCACCAGTGAAACAGATGGAAGTCTGCCCACAGGACCTACGCTTTGCGACACTTTTTTTTTCTCCAAGTGACGATTAGAATATATGCAGTTCACATACTTAGGTCTAAATGAATATATATATACACTTGAAGATCCACTCATTACTAAAAGTGTATGTCATATAAAAACTAAAGTGATGGTCGAAGTTGTGACAGTGAAATTTAACGTGTGCTCATAGATTCCCGTCCTCAGCTCATGCATTGAGTAACATTACAAGTTAATGTTCCACCATAAAAGTTTCCTGCAGTCGGCCCAGTGAATTTTTTTTCCTCAGACTCCAGCTGCTGCAAGACGCAGCAAAACATCCTTTCATTTTATAGTTACAGTTTACTAATAAACCTCTCACTGGTCTGAACAGTGGTTACTTAAGCCTCAAAACCAGCCACAACTCGGAGTGACTGTCCACTATTGACCAATCCACAGACTGCAGTGTTCACAGCTCCACCTTTTAGTACCAGATGTTTGTGCTAGGTACAGAACAGCTCCATTGGTACTATCCACAACTTTTCACAGTGGAAATGGAACAAATGCGTACTGAACTGAACCACACTGTACCATACTGCTCGGTAGAAACAGGGCTATATATGACTATAATAAGACCAGTATTTGACCAGAGGTTAAAATTCAATAGTGATTCCTTGTTAACCACAGCTACATAAAGTCAAAACAATTTTTATTTACAATCAAAAAGCAGTATGATACTGAGCATGTAAAAAAAAAACTATAGCTGTAACAGAAACCAGCATCATGTAACAGGACCTTACACCAGCACATGCAGAACCAAGTGTCAAAACTACAGTAGTAGGAACAGGATTATGTTTTCAGATAGCAGCCACTGTCAAGTGTAAAGCAGTTACCAGAAGTGATAGCAGTGGGTTATATGTGGTGTGTTATGTGAAGGAGTGGCTAGTGGGTGATTTTGGGAGATCAGCTGTTGATCCTTTAAAGTGGAGGAAATGATGCCAATATTCCCTGATCATTTCAGTTCAATAAGGATCTGTATCTCCAAATGTAACTATATAAAATATTTAAACAGCAGAAGTCAAAATTATATATATTTGTAAAAACATATTTTATTTTTTTTTTTTTATACAATATATTTGCAACTTTTAAATTTGATCACATATCAATCAAACAACCTTCACTCTATCATCATGCATGGACAGTATCTCTGAGACATGTAAGTTTGAAAAGAGAACATTTATGGTTTAAATTCTTTGACTCACCATCAGTATCTACAATAGGTCGTTATGGTACTATTGTAATTATGCTAATAATCAGTAATTATTAGTCTGGGTAAAGCAGAATCATTAATTTCTTTCTAAACACATTATACTTGTTAGAATATACTTGTTGAAAACATGTGAAAAGACTGGGAACTGACTGTTACTGCATTGTGTAGTTAGAACATTAAACTGTTTACAACATTTTTGTGTCCAGGATTTTTGGCCAGGCGTAAAAGTGTGCTCTATGATACAATGGCGCAACCCTCATTATAAACCCTCACCTACTATATAAATACTACGTCACTTCAAATGTTATTTTAGAGCGCAGTGCATATCACCTGTGTCATTTCATGCAGCTGGTGTGTTGTAGAAGTGAGGTTGGTACGTTCCACAACCTCTTTAAGCTCTTTCAGTCTGACAAATACACGAATAAACATCTCTGTTAAATGCCACGATCATATAAACACAAGCATTAGCTGTCACTAAGGTACCTTTCAGTCTATCAGCATGAATTGGCTACCCGGCCTGTCGGCTGTTACTGCTCACTGATGTGGATGTGTGCTTTGTGCTAACATTAGCTGCTATTCATTTAAGAGCGAGAGGCTATAGCCATGCAGTTTTTTAATCATTTAAATTTGACTGGGTGGTCAATAAAATATTTTTGTGTGATGTGACAAACTCATTACACATATTTATTTTTGCTTTACCCAGACATAAAGTAATTTTTCCAACAGGTATAGTAAAGGTATAGTAATTCAGGTTAATAAAGTTAGAGTAGTACTGTAGTTAGAAATCTGCAGTGACCTTGACGAAGGTTGTACACATGGAAAACATATAAGAGAGCCACATAAAAAAACACTGTGAACCCATTTATATTTAAAGCAAATGTGTAGCTATCTAGTGTCATTGTTTCTGTCTGAAATGTATGTGGAAAAAAATATACAGGTACTCACTAGAACCTTTGTACTATGAAACATTATGCGTAGCCATACACATGTATGAACATGCCAAAGACTGTATAAAAGAAGTGGATGTAGCCGCCACATGATGCCACCTACTGGATTATGGATTATGTTGTGAAGCCTCGAGTTGGGCCTTTCAGCTGTCCCCATTTTGTTTTTGTGGCGCCAGAAGTGACCATATTTGGATGAGAGGGTGGAGCTGGTGGGGAGTGAGGGGTGGATCTTACTGAGAACTTGAGGACACCGCTGTGGTGGCGACTTTTCAATCACAATGTAGCAACAACCTGAAGCATGCCCTGCTTTATGTCTGTTTTACTCTAAATTGGAGCATAATTTACAAAATGAATATCATGCTGTATTGAAGAAGTCTTGAAACTATTGATTGGGGCCATCAACTCATTATGAAAATATTTACTTAGGTAACAAATCAGGTGAGAAGCAGGGTCATTATCCCAAAGACTTGTATAAAATTGGACTTCTTTTTGCAACCAGTGGAGTCGCCCCCTGCTTGCATTGGTTAACTTTTCAGACCTGGCAATAACCCCTTGATGCAGGGTCTCACATAAGCAGTGCAGATAGGGAGCTCCTCCAGAAACAGGCTGCAGAGGGAGAAAAGGAAAAGTCTTCTTTCTCTGCTTCTTTCTTTTAACACAGGTGGGCTGTGTAGAGTTGAGGTGTCTATATGCGTGTATGAGTAAGTATGTGTCCTCATGGCTCTTCTGATGTGCTGAGTGGAGTATTTTAGTGCTTCCCCTGGCACAGGTGTGCATGTATGCGTGTGTGTGTGTGTGTGTGTGTGTGGCATCCACGCATCTCTGTGGCTCCCCACTGGGATCATAATGAAGACAAAGCACACTGGTCACTGTTGATTCAGCACCACTACTCCCCTCTTTCTCTCTGTTGCTCTCCCTCTCTCCTTCATGCCTGTGCAACCAGCATCGTCATCATCTGGTTTACTGCCGACTTCCTGCAGGTAGTCTGTGTTCACCTAAGACGCTAACGTACACAACACAACTTCTAAACGTTTTATTATGAAGTTGGTGTAAGCTGGGGTGCAGTAGAGTTTGGATTTTGTCAGATCATGTTTGACTTCCTAAGGTTTCTGGATTGGCTGTTTTTTATACCCATTCATTGTTTTTATAATTTTACATAAAACTATAATGCGCATTTTATGAATAAGCGAGAAAGAAAGGCAAGAAGAAAAGTTTGCCTGCTCTTCCCCGCCCTCTGTCCATCTCTTCCTCTCTATATCTTTCTCTCTCTTTCTCTGCATATGGCAGGGGACTCTTTCCCTTCGTAGCTTTGACCTTGTCAGCAGTGAATAGATGGCTCTCCCACACAGTTCATCCTTCCTCACTTCTCGGACCCCAGCCCACACACACATACACAAACACACACACATACTCACACACACAGCTTACCAAAAGGCCCCAAGTCCCCATGACAGAGACAGAGATGGTGTGTTCCTGGGGTCAACATCATTGCTCTTCCCGTAGCTAGGTTGGTACTTTTGGGCTCGCATGTGCGCATGTGTGTGTGTTTGTGTGTATGGTGTGTGTCCTTAGGAGTGTGAGAGAGAACTATGTTTGTGTATGTGTTTGTGTGTCCCCTGCTTTCTGTCCCTTCCTGTTTGAGTTAGGTGTGTACACTTATCTCCAATGCATTTTATAGACTGAAAATGAACACTGAAGAAATGCCATTTAATACACAGAAAATCTGATATAGAAGATTTTGAGTGCCACCTCTTAAGATGTTCCTGAGTGGTCTATTGTATGAAAAACTTTGAGGGTACATTGTATTTAGTCAACACACTCATACGTACATAAAGTGAAATGTTTCCTTGTTTGCCATATTGTCATCGTGATTTTTTAAGGGTCAGGACCTTTATTAGAAATTCTTAAAGGACAGTGAATGCAAAGGAAGAAGTGCAGTCCTGCTTTAGCAGTGCAGTGATACATTCATATGAGGAATACAGTGTCAGCATGTAGAGTAGGTGCAAGCTTCAGTAATGGTTCTCTGGTGGCTCAATATAAAGCACCCAAAATATTCTCTCAAGGAAAATCGTGTCATTTTTAAAGCTAAATTTATGCACGAGTAAACACTGAGTTGATTTTAGAAGACAAATACAACTGATAGAGTATTATTACTTGTCTGTTGCCAATATTTATTTTACTTATGGATTTAGAAGATTGCGTGGCATTAGTCATATTTGGGTATATGTGTGCACAATGATGCTACAACTGAAAATATTTAACAGCAATGGTCTGGCTGCTTACTAGGGGTGTAAATCACCTGTTTCATCATGACACTATATTATATTGATTCTTTGGACAACGATATGCCGATATCAAAATAGTCTGCCATGATACAATTTAGATGCGAAACGATTCAGGGGCCTGTGATCGATATGAGACAATATCATCTGCCCATGTACCACAATCAGAGTGAGATGCCCACCCAGGAAGATATGTTGTGTTTTATCTCGTAATGGCATTGTTTACATATGGCATGTGCTTTGTCTGTTGACCCATATTTTCTCCATAATCGAAAATAATTTTCACACTTTTCACACTTGCCGGCATATGCTGCCTGAAAGGAAAATACTTTATACATTTTGCAAATAGCTGTTGACAGCACTATTGAAAAAAAAAATTGATCTCAACCAATTGTGAATCTGGCTTAATCACATTAAAATTCTGATTTGATTCATGTGCGCCTTTGCTAACTTTGTTTTTTTTTAAGAGGTGGTACACCAATTTTGATCCAATGAAAATAAATGTGTAAAAAAAACTGCACCAAAATAGAGACCCATCAGTTAAAAATCTGCTGTTATGCAGTTGTGTCTACAACCCATGGTTAAAGAAATTAGGGTCAGTGGAGTTGAATTAATCTCTCTCTACTCATTCTGAATCACTTGACATTAACAATCAAAAGTACTCACTGTGTAATAATGAAACATTTACTAATTAACAAGCCTGTTAATATGTTATTTTAAAAAGAGTGAGGTTTGGGTCGATATAGTTGGAGCAATTTCCCACTTATGCCCTTTCTCTCTCCTCTCTCTCCGTTGTCCCAGTCTTTTAGAGTGGCCTAAATAGCAAGCGGTGTTATTAGCATATAGAGTAGATACAGAGTCCTCCAACTCAAAGCTTTGGTCTGGTAATTAACACACAGGCAAAAGGATCACTGTGATTTGAATAATTATTACTGAGGCCGTCTGTGGCAAATCTCTACCCCACTTCAGAACAGGGGAGGCAACGTTTGTATGTGTGTATTTGTGTGTGTGTTGTTTGAGTGAAAAACTAGATTCAGGTCTTGTACAATGGTTCATCTGATGCAAATGCAGCTAGGTTGTCCCCGTAGTAATTTGTTGTTATCTGTCTATCAGTTGGTGTAAAGTGCACACATAGCCAAATATTTAACCTGGCAACATTTGGTTGGCCAGGAGCCATGATGTATGCATTTGAGGCAATGAAGATCAACAACTGTTGTCAGCAGGGACACAGTATGATGAATTTCACAAAGTTTAGGTTAATGTGGATAATATGAAGGGCAATAAAAGGCAAAACTTTGATGAAAAGCTATTTGAAAAAGTTATTAGCAAAACTGATGTTTCACATTACCTCAGAATATTGCCCGTAATAGTTTAAATGACTAACAGTTGTTGGTTTCATTTTAAGATGTCCCAGGAGGGGGCTGTTCTATTATTTGATGGTCCCCCTGATAAACAAAACAACTTTTTGATTTTCCCAAACTCCAAATGGATTTTATTACATTATAGTGTTTGGGGAGTAAAACACCCAGGAGAACATCCTGGTGCTTCAAAACCAGTGAAGTGTAATCCAACTGCAATGTCCTTGGTTTGAATTGGTGTGGGGACCTCTGTTGTATGTCGTCCCCTCAACTGCCTTTATCTTTTCCATGATATTTTCAGTTGCACCACACTGTTACTTAAGAAGAAACTAGGAACACTGAATAAAAGTACTGTCCTCTTGGCCAGTCAGAAATACATCTAATACATGCTCAGTGGCTGTATGTATGCATCTAACCATATCACATTAGGATATAGGGGTATAGGTAATATAGGAGTTAACCTCTCCCTCTCTGTCTCTCTTTACTCAGTGCCCAGGGGTCTTCAACTCTCCATTCAGGCCAGTCCCCCATGAGATGGAACAACTGCTGAGGCAGGTCAAGTACCAGGCCCCCACCAGGCTGGCCCCCAGAGGCAGGGCTTATCCCCAGGGCACGGCTGGCCCAACAGCCCCCAGTTTCCCTGGGACTCTTGGATCCCCATGGATCGAAACCGCTAGAACCTGCTGCTCCTTAAGGCCCATACTGCCCCCCATTGCCAGCAAGAAACAGCAGGTGAGAAGGTAAAGCTCAGACCATGAAAGACATGAACAGGTGGAGGCAGAGAAACAGAGTGCAATGTAAAAGAGAATATAAAAAAGACCCAGTCCAAAAGAAGGAAGAATGAGAAAAAAGAAAGCAATAGAGCATGCACAAGGCATGAAAGACAGTAATAGTTTTACAAGGTGTCAAACTAATTATTTAAGACCCCCAACATCGCCTTCTCGTCCCATTGGAGATGGTTCTTGATGAAAGCAGAGATCCTTTAAAACTCCTTTTAAAGAAGAATGACATCATTAAAACATGGCAGACAGCTCTCTTGGGGGCTACTGCTGCACAGAATCGTTTAGTGTCTGTATTTCAGTGAGTGCTATATGTGCGACTGTGTGGCTATGTGCTACTATCAAATGTTTTTGTACCACAGTGTGTGTCTGCATATATATCGAAAGGGGGTCCCGGTCCCGTGCTCAGCTCACATTTGTGTACCTCATGAATTAAATGTGGCTTGTCCAGCCAGTTAGATAACCAGTTATTTGACAATCATAAAAGAGAGGATATTTGATGTAATATTCATTTTATCACATAAAGGGGTAAAGAAATAACATAAAGACAACACTGAGTTCATTTGTGCATGGTCCTTATTCTGAGAGACTATTTAAATTTCTCTGTGCTTATGTGAGTTTGACAGATTCTGGAAGATTATTCCATTCAACTGCACACGTGTATTAAATCTTTTTACCCACTAAACTCTTAAATCAAAAAAGGATAACATCTGTCTAGCTGCCTCTTGTTGAATAGTTGTGATTTTCTCTGAAGCGATTAAAGTAGTTAGACAGATACTTGGGGACCTCATTATAAAAAAATGTATGGGTAAGTTCCAACTTGATTTGCATGACTTTCCAACTGGACAGATTTGTAAATTTACTTTAACTACTGCAGTGCCTGTTCAAAACCTGCCTGCTTAGAACAGCAACTATAATTGTTTGGCCTGTGGTGTTGCTGCTTACAACTTTCTTAAGAATGCTTATCCAGATGTCTTCACGCTGTGCTTCTTTGGGTCCAGAGCAACACACCTCATGAAATATTTCAATTACAGTGTGATGTTTTTTTTTAATCATTTATTAGACTGATTAGCAATATGTTAGAACTGAAAGATCCACCTTAAACAGATGTTAAGTACATTTAAGTTCATTGTGCCTTCATTGCCTCTTATCATTCCGTCACCTGCTTCATACATCCCTTAAAACATGCATTCAATTTTTTTAAAGGCCTGTATGGTTTAGAAAGAAACACTTGACATCATGGCGTAAGAATGGTGTCACTTAATAATTTGACAGTTGACAAAAGTGCAATTCTGTAAATCAGAATAATATTAGGACTTCATCGACAACAGTTTGTCTGTTATTGAATTTTAAAACATCAGGCACATAAAAAACTATTTTGTAAGAGTGAAGTTAGTATTTGGTAAACTACAGTGTATAAGAGTGAACTTTATTAAATATTTCACCTTTCAGTGTTGCACTTTATAGACGGTCCCTGGGCACTGGGCTTACAGCAGGCTGCATATATACAGTGCAGCAGCGTTTCTGTCCAGCTTAGAGGACGGAAGAAATGTAGCCCATTGTCTCGGTTGGAAAAAAGCGTTGTTAATGTTTAATGTAACATTTTCCAACTTTAATGCACTACTTTAGACAGGCAGCAGCTGTCCCCTTTTCTTGGTACTATGCACTGGCACTGAATCTTTAGTGGTACAGATAACTGGACTGCACCAGCCTCCTTTCGTCATTGTTATGGTTGATGTTGCAAAGAAAACAACAAAGGTCTACTCGGGATCAGAAACACAGTGAAATACACATGGCGAGACATGCTCAACTCCCAGTCTACTCTTCACAGAGCCCTGGAGCCCCACCCCCACGCCTACACAGAGACACTGTTTGTTTGTTTATTCGAAATTTATTAATATTCAACATGTTGTGTGAAAGGGAAGGAAGAAGGAAGGAAGGAAGGGAAGGGAAGGACAGAAGGAAAGACAGAGATTTTTTGCTTTGTAGGTAGATGTCATTTTGCATCTATAGGGACCTTCATGTTGCTATTTAAGCTGGATTAGCAACTGTTGACCATAGTCGTTTTTGAAACAGACAAACATTCTTGATATACTATCAGGTAAAAGTCTCATTGAGATTTAAAATCACTTTTTCAAGAGCAGCCTGGCAAAGAGGGCAGCTTAAAGACAATGCTTTCCTTTACAATCAGAGGACACAGCAACATGGGCATCCCATTGGAGTTTTATTTCTTGAGAATTTATCGGGGGACGCTTTAAAACTGTTTCCATACTTATTTTCCGCGGTACTGATACCCCAGCACCGGCTGCACTTTCTTGCTCTATCTTACGGTTAATGCTTACAACTGTCATTCTGCTGATGTCTCATGATAACCAAGAAAAGACAAGTAGTTGCCGTCATGTTATAACGTTGTTATGCTTATCTTTTGGTAAAAATTTTAAATTGTATACCCTCTACATCAGTTTTACCCTGACCCTGTGGTATTAAACATGGTATTGAATATCCATTGGTATTATGTCGATGTTCGAAATTCCAGTATATTAACAACACTAGTGTGCATGTATATGAGTGTGTATGTTGATTATTTGATGAGAGCCATTTCACCATTTGTGTTATTTACGCTCTGTAGGTCTTTATGGCAAAGCACTTTTCCTATTATTAGTTTCTAGTAATGTAAAACATAAGTGAGCAGAAATGAGGCGTGGATCTGTTTCATTTTATTAGCTGCACTTAACACACACGCACACACACACGCACACACTCAGACATGTCTCCAGCTGGCTGTAGGTATGCTGAGTTCATTAATGGTGTCAGGAAAGTCTCTTGTTGCTGACATGGAGAAGAATACATTATATATCTATACTTGTCTGTCTTTCTCTGTCTCTGCCTTTCTCTCTGTTTTGAGTGTGTGTGTGTGTGTGTGATTAGTGCAGGAAGTACCCCTTTCTTTCTTTTGCACTCACCCCTACACCCCACACCCCCTCCCTCCCTGGTGTGATAACTATCTAGTGGTGATGGATAAGGTTGAGGTGCTGGCTGTGGAAGTGGTCAGGCCAGGCCACCGATCCCGTGGCGATAGGAGCAAGGACAGGGTCCCTGTCCCTCCCTCTATCTCTCCCCCGTCATCCTCCCTCCTTTTTTAACACCAAACAACAACTGAAGGTCACCTCAAACAAAGCAACAACATTTAAGTTAATCTACACTGCACAAAGTTTACACACATAAAGGAGCATATACACTTTCACGAGTTACATAGTCATGCATGTTTAAAGGTTGCACTCTGTTATTCCTTAACCAGACGCACATAAGTTTTAATATTTATTCAGTATCTGTCAACATTTCACACCAAAAGTACTAATACTAGTAATTGTTACCGAAACCAGCATCTCTACTATCTGCTCACTACAGACTACATTTTCCCCAAAGTATTTTGCATATTGTGTAAAGTACAATGACAAGAAATTGAACCATTAATCTTATTTTACCTCATTTTACCTTTACAAAAGCTGCCTCATAAAAAATAAAGCCTTTTAAGATTATTTTTTCAGTGAGATCTCTGAAAAATCTTATGTTAAGACAGTAACCATGCTGTTGCATATGTTTCAAGTGTATTCAGTGCCTTTAGTGCAAGAGCATGGTGAGCATGATGAAGTCTAAAGGCAATGTAAGGGGCGATGTGAGGTTAGACAGGGAATGCCACAAAAATGTGTTTCTAAAAACAACATTTCTTTGTCTTTGCAACTTTGATATGTCAGTAGACATCAGAGACCCATCACTCCAGGGTAGGAGCCACAATGTCAAGAAGAGGCACAAGGAATGACAGACAGCTGTTCAAAGTTTCACTGACTTGTTTGTAAGATTTGGTCCTGAAAAATTGTGTGCATGAGAACAGGATACATACAGTATTTTAATCAGTTTAAGAAGGAATTAACGATAATGATTGCATTCCCCTATCTTTCTCTTTTTTGTAGATATATATAAAAATCCCCAGAAAAGACCAAACTAACAATGAATTTAATCTGCAAGAGGCATTGTCTGTGAAGCTCAAGTCTGGTATAGCATATGCTTCCATTATATAGAACTTTATTCTTGTCAAAAACTGTAAAAGGAGTGTTTCACGTGCACAGTGACCATTTGGATATTACTTAGTGATGGTCACTAAGTAATAGTGTGTTACCTTGAATTTGTGAAGCAAACTTTGTTAATCGTGTATGGCTCCATGATGAAAGGAGAATTCAAAAAAGTGGGCCGGCTCAGACCAGGGTCCGACAACAACACAGCTGTGCTCCATTGACTCTAATGCAATCGTCTTAGATTTCCTTCATCTTCAGCCTGGTTTTGAGGATTTCGGGCTAAATGTTGTGCCTGGAGCACGTCATGTATTAATGATACTCGTTACCTGGAGAGGTTGGAAAAAGATACACGTTTCTTCACTATTCCAAAATCAAAATCAAGCCCTGAAAAGTGTAGGGTTAGCTAGCTAGCTACTGAAGATATAGCCTACTGAATGTATACACATGCTGCTTTTGCTTTGTAATGATTATAACAGTGAAACAAAGACCGACCCTGCTGTACAGGAACCAGTGAAGGGAAGCAGGGAAACTTTGCTGATATTCAACCAGCTGTGTGGCATCACATTGTGTGCAGATGAACGTTGTTTGACTTCCCTGGAGATCCCTGCCTGTCCTGTGGTGTAGGTCCAGGAGCTGGCAGCAGCACGGGGCGAAGCCAAACACCGTTCATCTGCACGCACTGCGATGCCACACAACTGGTTCAATATTGGCTAAGTTTCACTTTATATTCATTGTCTTCTGTGTCGATCACCAGTGATCCTTGGGCAAGATACTGAACACCAAATTGCTCTCAAATTTCGAGTGCAAGTGAATGTCTGAACTGACGATACAGTTGCGCGTTGTATGGTAGCATCAGCCTCGAGTGTGTGAATGGGTGAATGTGACTCTGTAGTGTTAAGTGCTCTGAGTGGTCAGAACAGTAGAAAGGTGCTTCACAGGTACAAGTCAATTTGCCATATACCATTTAAAACATCATAAGTGAAATGTTTCTTTGTTGTCATATTTCTTGAAAACATGTTTTTCTTTACTTTAAGAATATATTTGCTTCTTTTCATTTGATGTTCTAGCAACTTTTTTATTTGTCCCATGAGATTGATTTCACACATTGATCACAAAGTTTGATGTCAGTCACAATGAAGTTATCTTTTCTTTTGTTAAATTGATTTATCAAAGGCTTCAGTGCTATGATGATTTTGTCTGGGCACATGAAACAAATCCCAAAGACATGATAAATGAATGGACAACATTGTGAGGGGGAAAAAGACAGTGAAGGATAATCATAGGGAATTGGGGAAGATAAAGTCTGATTAAACTTTGAGTTTATTTGAGGCTAATCAGGCTAGGTGATGTGCAGCCAAGTGTGTATGCTTTTCCTCTCTTTTCGTTATCTTACACACTCTCTGTCCCTCACTTTTACTCTGGCGTGCTCGGTTTCCTCGTCTCCTTGTCTCCACTTTCTCTCACCTGATATAATTTTCTTCACTCTCTTTTTCTCTCCGTCTCTGTTTCTCTCTTGGACTCTGTGTCACAGGAGGAGAGATGAAGAGGATTGGCCTCTGGTTTTAGCTGTAAGCCATCGCTACCTGTGGGAGAGGGATCACAGAAAGAAAGAGGTGGGGGTCTGAAACGGAAAGATACAGTGATCATTATCTGATTCTTGTGTGTGTTGGTGGTTGTGATTATTCCAGGGTCTGCTCAGAGAGCCTGGGGAAGTGTGGGAGCAGCGCGTGCATTGTCCTGACCTGACGTCACGTCTGCAGACCTCTTACACACAACTGGAGGAGGCCCAGAATCAGCTCCGCCAACACGAGGTCATAAGATTCCCCGCTGGCACGTTGTAAGAATGCTACACAGACACATAATACATGCAGATACGCTCACACACACAATTAGACTACAAAAGCATTCACAATCACACACACAAAAACATAAACCAGAAGTGTTTTATAAAAGGTTTTTTTTCAGGAATACTTTTCTGTCATATACACCAAGGAATACACGCTTGTGAAAACATACATGAGTGGACACATGTATATGTATATTGTATTTACTCAACACAATCACAGGCAAATTCATGCAACATTAAGTAGCAAATGGACACATCCTTATTTAAGAAAACTAATGGATGTACGCTAGGAGATTATTTTAAGACTGCTTCAGACCGGGTTTATTATAAACAGTCTCTTCCTGCTTTATTTCAAGGCTTGTATTAGTTTTAATTAAGAATTGTGTATGTATATGTGTGTGTGCGTATCTGTGCTGAAACACTTGGTTACAACATCATTACCACTCACAGGCTAATCTACTCAGTTGCGTGTGTGTGTGTACTGTTATTAGCCCTCTGTTTGATCTGTCTTGCACAATACTTTCCCTGAGTGCAGTATAATATAAGACCACCCAGTTTTCTTATTACTCCAACCCTCTTCAGTCTGTTGTCCCACTGCAATCAAAAAACTAAATAGATTTTTTTTCAAAGTCTAGGTGAAGCAAAAGTAAATATGTGTTATGAAAGATGTGTCACTAACCACCCAGCCAGATCTGAACGATTAAAAAAATCGCTAAGTATATAAAATTAGGTTTCAAATTCGTGAAAAATGTTCAGTGCTTTCTGCTCAGAAACACTGAGAGAGTGTCTGCTGAAGGAGCTGAAACAAAGAACGCGCTGCTACAAAGCAACAGACTCACATTAGCAGCAAACCAAGCCATGATTTCAAGCCTGCCCAACAATTCCAGGACACAAAAGACTGAAAAACAGTATAACAGTCTATCTCAACAATACAGTGCTGCACAGCTCACAGTTTTTTCACCTGAGTTTTCTAACGTGTATGATATGAACTTGCATGTCTGAGTTTTCCCCTTTGTCTTGTCATTGTATTTTGTGTTGTTTTTGTGTTAGATAAATGTCTGCAGTATGGATTCATGCTAAACCTAACCACTGTTTGATATTTTACTGAAGAATAACCCGAGCTGAACTGCAACCTTTTTGACATATAACTTTTTGTTGTTGTTTGCTGCCATTTGCCAACCAGAGGAACAGGAAGTATGCCCCATCTGAGCAACAGCAGCAATTCCTTTACTCAGCCAGCCTACACCAAGAGCGTCAGATAGGAGATTAAACACTGACTTCAAGTGGAGGTAGGCTGAAAACCACAAACACAAATATATTATTATTATTATTATTATTAGTATTATTATTATTATTACTATTACTATTATTATCATTGTCAGTACACCTACTATGTGCCTAAATTAAGTCATCTTTGGAGACCACAACCACCTGGCCATCGTGCTGTGCAGACATGCATAGCTGGTGAATGCTTCCTTTTCTGCCGGGCCTAAACACACACCAACACACACACACACACAGACCCACACCTAAAGCTGTGTGTGTTACACAGGATAATGAAGATGTGGTAAACCTTCATATGACCCATTTATTTCAGACTGATAATACGCATGGTCAACGTTGTCCACCTCCACCAAAGATACATTATGTCTAAAAATTATGCAGGAATATGTATAAATGTATCTTTCTACCTAACAGCACTATTGTGTTTCACTTTGTACCAAGAGGTTGTTGCCATATTCAACATAATTGTATCAGAAAATAGTTTTTTTAATGTCACCTCATATTAATACAACTTAAACTGTACAATAAACGGTCAAACGGCCCTGAGATTGAGAAGAGTAAAATTTATGGTTGAAACAGAAGGAACCTCTTGTAATCCTATATAAATTTATAGGGATCGTACAGTTATTATAGAAACCCATGTTCATACTTTCACATCAAAGTCATTCAATGCCAGACCCGTGTTAAACCCAGGTGCAGAGCTGAGACATGAAGCCAGGTCAGACGACACCTCTCGGCCCATGCAGACTGACGGCAGTCATCGGTTTAATCTTGGGGTTACCCAGGTTTTGGTCTGAAAGGTATTATTCTCCTCTAAAAGAAAAGAGGAAAAACAGAGATGCCGTGCAGCCTAACCCTTTCAACTTGAGTTGCACAAATTTGTCAAAAGTGACAGCGATTTAATAAATCGCCGCTCTCCATCACACGCATATGCACACCCACCCACACACATACACACAATTCCCAGTCATGCCCTCCACTGCCCCCTCTCCATGTATACGTAAATGAGGTGTATGCATGGGTGTATGTGTGTGTGTGTGAGAGAGAGAGTATGTTGGAGAGAGAATGTGTGTGCGTGGGCCCTGCGGTCTGGTCTAGGCATTAGGTAATTGACTGTGTCTTTGCTCAAGGCCTTTCATGGATCACCGTCCTTTATTAGCTCACTTCCCAGCACACACACATATACACACACGTACACACACACACACAAAGTTCCCAGCAGCTCCACCCCAACCTCTTACCCCCCACCACCAGCACCCAGACCCAATTGCCCGGAAACAAGGAGTGAAACAAGAGAGAGAGAAGAGCAAGGGAAGACAGAGAGAGCAGCGACAGGGGAATGAACTAACACGGCCCCAGGAAGTGGAGATAAATAAGTATGGGGAGTGGGCCAGTGAATAGGGTCTCCTGCAGCTGACAACAGGGGCCGGGGGAGTAATCAGTTTTGCTCGGTGCTTTTCTGCTATATTTGTAAAATACTGTATTGATGGAAAGCTTGTAGGGTCTTTTGTGTTAGCACATGTGTGGAAAATGAAGATTTTATTTAGCTCATCATTTAAATTAGAGACCCAACACACAGACACTGGCTAAAGCTGAGACGCATTGCAGGCCACAGGACAAGCATCAACTGTCCTTGAGCCCTCCCTATTGCCAACAAAACCAAAAACAACAAATAAATCACATGGTTTGTGAAACGTTATAGCTAGACAGTATGATGATATATATTGTGAGATGATAGCAGTGTGGTACTGGTTGATATTTTAATGTGTGTGTATGTCATCATGTCATCCTTCCATGCTGGTGGTATGCATGTGCTTGTTGGTTGGTTGATTCCCTATCATCTAGCTGTCTCTCTGGTATATGCTGCAGAATGTTAGCTTCCTACTTGCCACTTACCTAAGCTGCCCTCTGAAAGTTGAAGATTCAAATCAGTCGACTGACATTCCTTTAAATTTTTTCCGTCAGTCGGTGTGCATGTACTTCTAGGGATGTTTCGGTCCTCAGATTTAGCTGCAGAGTGAGCACTCTTTGCTTTCATGCTGCTTTATGGTACAAGTAGCTGTGAAACCAGACCCTGGGTGAGTCTGAGTGATATGGAAGTATCAGCTGGTCCTGAGGCTCACCTCTTCTAACAGCACAAAGCCTCAGGACAACCCTCACAAAATCCAGCACAACCAAATTATAGCCAAAGAAAAAGAATACTACATCAACTATTGGACAACTACCACAAAAACCCAAAACAAACTTCAATGTGGGTACAGTCGGGTACAGCTGTGACATGCACACATGCACATGCATACACAAATACATGCATGCATGGAGACACATACACATACATAAATACCATCCATACACGTTTTTACATGCTTGCTAAACTTGACCTTCCTTTTCTCTGTGGTAATGCTGCTGCTGCTCGGCAGGATGTTGTTGAAGAAGATGATTAAGATAGTGGTGCCTGCTCTCAGCCCAGCCGTGTCATACTGCTGTCACTCAGAGCTCATCAGACCTCAGATTCCCCCCCTTTCGTCTCTCTTTCTGACGCTTCATCTTTCCGTATATCTCTCTCTACCTCTATTTACTCTCTCTTTCTTCTCTCGCTCTGTGGTAATTAGTGCATTAGTCCTATCGTTGGCATCACCCCCAGCTACAGCAGCAGCCAGCAGAGCTTCGTGTCACAGCTCAGAGGGCCAATGGAGTGGACAGCTCAACCCTGGTACTCATCATCTTCATACCGTGCCCAGCCAGCCTCCCCCCAGCCACATTATCTAGCTATGTTATCCAGCCATGCTCCTAATTATTTTCAAACCCTAGCCACAGCCCTCTCACCCAGCCTCTGCCACATTACCTAGCCCTGTTTGTAATCATCACCCTAAGCCTTGCTTCAGCCCTCTACACAGCCTGAAGCCTCATCATTAACATAGCCCAGTTTTTTTTCCTAGATTCAGACCATAGCTCTCTGGCTTGACCATCACAGCTTTTGGCAGTTTGCACACAGCATCCTCAATCCAAACCAAGCCCTAGAAATAGCCCACGACTCCTGGACCTTTATTTACCTTAGTCGTCTGTGTCACAGTAAGAAAATCTATCACATAGCAAATGTAGTTCTGATTGTTAGAAAACACACATCCACTTATAATTACATAGACGCCAGTCCCCACTTCCTCAGGAGCTCAATGGCCCCAGCTGAGACGAAGAGGGGCTGTGTGATGGTAGCCCTTTCTCTAGCACCTATGTGCCCTTGTCTTGACTTCCTGGGGTGCCAACCAAAGATGAGCTTCATAGACCTCAGACCCTCTCCTGCAGCTTGGTTCTTTATTCATTTACATCCCTCATCTTTCACCAAACTCTTTTGAAGCACAATATTTCAACAACAGTCTGAAATTCAGAGCTCTCTTGATAATTGTAGTCTTGACTTTATTGTTTTTGTCTAATAACTGTCATACCAACACAGTGATGCTGGTAAAACTTGCATTTGTTGTCAACCAAGTGGATCAACATGCATCAGATCGACAGCCCTCCTCCACATCAGAATGGAATGCAGATTTCACACAACACTTGGAGGGTGCTGTATTAATGTTATTACATTTCTCACTCACAGATAGCATGAATGTGAACTGCTTGTGATGAAGGAAAGCTTGTAAAGGCTAGGTACTGTAGGTGAATACCTAAACCTCTTAAAGTTTCAATGTTTAATACAGCCAACAATGTAATATTCATTGTAAGATAAAATACTCAGAGGTTTTTTAGCTGCTCCACTAGCTAAATGCACCAGCAAAGACTAATTTCAAATGCAGATACGGGAAAGCCCTCTCTCTCCATGCTAATTTTGTGGTTGTGTTATTAGCCATGTCACCAGCGGTACTGCCTGTAACCATAGAGGAAAGCTAATTAGGAGGCTACGTGCTAATCAAGTACACTACAGTGAGTGGTCACGTCTGTGTCTGTCTGTGCTCCAAGCCTTTCTTTCCCCTCGCATTAGACTGACACCCGTCACAACTTTCAAAAGCTAGCATCTGATCAGAACCAACACACACTGATACACACCAGAACACACATCTCCACATTCATCCCTGCTTTCCTGAACACATACACAGACATATACAATCACAAGCACACACATACATACATGCATATACACAGACCATTGCCGATAGCCTACCCACACATACACTTTAATGTTGAAACAGCATTGTCCTCGTTACCTCCTCTCGCCACAACACACTCTCTTCCCAGATACTCTGGTGTGGCTTTTTTATTATCATTATGGTATTGTGGGTGCAAAGCTTCAGGCAACGGGGACAGGAAAAGTGTGTCCACACACACACACACACACACACACACACACACACACACATGCTCGCTCACTCTTAATGGCCTCAGCCATAATGTATCACCATGATGCATACAGCTGATGTATGAGGGATCTTTTTAATGGGAACAGTATTCATTAGCAATTAATACCCAAACCGAAATAGGCCACAAGTAGAGACAATGGGATTAGGTGGGGCAGCAAATGTGTGAACTCATATGTGTCTACCTTTTATGTGTGTCTCTCTGTGTATGTATTTCCTGCGTTATCACGTCAATCCATCTCTCCAGCTCTGCTGCATTAGTGTCCAGGTTACTGCGGTGAGAAAGAAAGAACGCTAATTCTCCATAACCATTTTACGGCATGTGTAAAACTCTGCAGCCCCTTCATTTGCACAGCCGTAAAACATTCCCCCCGCCACACTCCTTCCTACTCAGGACCTCAGATTTATCAATTAACCCAACACTTTGCTTCCATTACGGTGGCATTTTGCACTGCGAGACCTGCATACAGAGTAACGATGAGGGCCGAGTGCACACAGCATGATATTAAATGGACAGTCTCAATTAAATGATTAGCAATCATATTTTGGTGTGACTTAAGAGAATGAATGACATTAGACTTATTATTTATGTTCAGAGCTGTTGGACCTGACTTGACCAGATTAACTCGGGTCACTTCAGGCCAGTTTTTTAACTTAATCGAATGAATTTATGTCAAGCTCCTGTTTAAAAGTAATAAATAAAAAAGGTGTTGGCAATTTATTATTAAATATATTCACAACTTATGTGGTCGGTTCAGATTTGTTTCTTTAGGCCTGAATGCAACCCTTAGGCCTACTTTAAATCAAGACCTTGTCATACCAAGTTTGAAACAAATTTATAGTCCATAAGCTGGAAAACAATAAAAAAAAGTCGACCAACCATTTGATACTGCAACAGCAACGTTGGAGCATTAAAATCATTATTTTTGCAAATTAGACAGTGTGAGTTAATGTTAAGTTAATGAGACTCAAGCATTACAATTCAGCAGGAAATTATGTGGTTTAAAAGTAACTATGCTTTGAAAAGAAAGGACGTCAATTTTTGTGACATCCTTTTGAAAATAAAAATATTTTTGTTGCGCTAGAGTTGCTATACACAAGCAGCAAGACAACACAACAACTGACAGTAGAATGCAATGCAACACACTTTAAAATTCAAATGTATGTTACATCAAAATAGAAAGATTTAGTAGAGATGCTTTTCTTTTGCAAAGTGCTTGTGTCTACATGCATCTATTGCCAATATTCCATTCATAAATGGTTATTATATAGTTAGAACTTTAGAGAAAGGGCATTGTTCAGAAAAAAAACAGCAATACACCCAATTTAAATGAGGTCAAGTACCTATATTTAATAAACAGTCACTGTTAGTTAGCATTAGTTTCAGCAGGCAACAAAAGAAAATAGAAGATACCTTCTGTATAAAATGCATTGTCATCATGCTTATTCTGAGGCAAAGTCGAGATGGGAGGTTGCTTTCAGGTTTATTTAGATAGTTTCCTCTCCATGTATACATGGATGTAAGAGAAAGCAGGCAGACAAGCAGGATAAGGATGTCTGTGCTTTTAATGGACCGCCTGTCCCTGTGCAGATATGCTCCACTGAACCATACTGTATGTAGTGTGGTATAATCACTGCCTTTCTCTATCTCTATCTCCTGCCATCACTCTTTCTTTCCCTTGCTGTCTTGTTTATTTTCACACTTGTTCTCTTTTTCTCTGTCCTCTTCATCTGCAGTACCTAGCTGCAACTTTTTTATGCCCCCCACCCCCACCCCTTTTCTCACAAACTGTGTGTTGTGGGTGTGTGTGCTATCAAACAGCTGAGTGCACAGTACAATACACACAATACATACACATGCACACGCACACACACACACAGACATACTTGAGGAACATGACAGCCCTATCATACAGCAGTGTGTTGGTGATAGAAGTCAACCCTGGCTGTGAAATGCAAATGGTTGGAATGAAGCTATGGTGTAGACGGATGCAGAGGATGCAGCAGACAGGACACATAGACTTACATGTGTGTTTTGCATTCAAAAAAGCAAAAGAATACATTTTCTAATAGCAGGTAGAAGACGCTTTGTGATTCTCGTACATTGCCTGTTTCCTTTTTTGCATGTTTTGTTTCTTCTGAGGAATCCCCTCTCGTTGTTTTATCTGCCTGTCTGTCCATCTATCTAATGTCTCAGATGAAAGAAGTGTCTTTTTAGAGATACACGCTGTGAGTGCGTGAAGGCACGTGTCATTGTGGGTTTTCTCAATATGTTTACGATTTATATATTTTGTTTCGTATACTTGATAAGAAGCAGGATGTTTATGTGAGAGCCATACCTTTACCTATGCTATTAGATGGTTGATATATGTGCATGCCTGTGTGTGTCTTATTGCAGGCTCATATGCTCACCAGCCAGCGCAGGGAGCATGTGTGGGGGGCTGGGGTGGCGATGGTATCTGGAAAGGGAAGCAATCACAAACACTTAAACCTGCAAATGGCCTTGATGTCCTGTGCTAAGCAGTCTGTGTTGACTGATGAGCCTGTTAACCCTGGCTGAAACAACTCCAGCACAGGGGATTAGACATCAACGCTGGTCCCGGCTGTTCCTGGCCCATTTTGCATGGGAATTGTGCATATTTAATCTAAGGTGTGCTGAGGTGCAAAGACAAGCCCCCCTCTTCTCCGTTTCTCATTATAGATGTGTAATAGCACCCTGAGGCTGGGGGCCTTAATTCACCAGCCCCAGCCCCAGTCTTAATCTTACCCTCAGTCTCAGCCCCCACCCTGCCTCAGTGCGTACTCTCAACCCAAATCAGTCCTAGTCCTAGCTCTCTTCCCAAGATTTGTCTCTTTTAGTCCTATCTTACATTCTGCGTTAGCCTAAACCATGCAATTCCTGGGCCAAAGCCTTTTTACACTTCTAAGCACAAGTTAAGACAAAAAGCAGCCCAGCGTTAAAACAACACAAGGGGGCTACGCTTGTGGGAGAGCGGTATTGATGAGACAATGATATGATAAATATGATCCAAGAAGGCCGCTTAGTACATTTAGGAATTTAAAGACTTACCAGAAAACAAAACACTGCACAGAGGTTCATAAGAATCAGGTAAGGTTTTACAATTCTGGAAAGTTATGTAATTAGTTTGCAGATATCACCTGGTAAACAGACGAAATGCTGCGTTTACATCCTTCGCATTACATCGGACAGACCTGCACCATGCCAGATTACGCTGCATTGCATTGCAGCAAAAGTTCTTCATGCTCAACCTCCTTTATGAGTTCTAGTGCTCTGTTCCACTTTACTCAGGCAAACTCTCTAGAGGGTAGAGCTGAAACTGACATGAAAATTCATGGCTGAGCAGAGAAGTATACTATGCCTAAATCTGCTCATAAGAAAAAAGGTCCAAGGAATCTGCAATCCTGATATTTGAGCTGAAGTGATGAAAATTATGGATACTTTTATTTTTTACAAATAATCGCACTCACTCATGCTGTACATTTCTCCTTGATTTACTTTGCTGTTGCACCTGCAAAGCCAAAACTGCTTAGGCCTTTTCAGAAACTAACATTGGAGGATGGAGATTAAATGCATGCAGGCAGCAATAGGGTTTGGTAGGTGAATCACAGCCCAGTATTCAGACCCAACTCATATCTGGTGCTATGGACGGAACATGGTCGTTTGGTGGTGTTTGTTAGCTGGAAAGAGCGCCATAAAACTCACAAGACACTTCAAGGCAGTGAGGTCAGTTGATGGTTGTTAGATTTTTCAAGTTTGGTGAAGGTAAAATTTCTGTATGGTGGCGATTCATGTATGAGAGTGTTTTATCCTGATTAGTACTGTAAGTTATTACTTTTTTTCACCATGTACAGACACATGTCAGCTACAGCCGCTCATTCCTTCATTAGTTGTGTCCTCGTATGGACTTGCTGCTGCTTTTTGTTGAAATGGTTTCTTTGTTTCTTCATGTTGCATTAGTTGGGAATTCTGCATCCGTTCCCTGATTAATGCGATTGAGTGTCAATGACAAGAGCTCTCTGAAGCATCTATCCATCTAATTCCATCTATCACTCCATCTCTCTCTCTCTGTCCTCTCATCCCCCTCTAATCCAGCCAACACTTCTCTGCAGGACAGATCAATTAATGTGTCTTCTCGTTTACTCGTTGCTTTTACCCTTATCTTTTCTTTTTTTCCCTCTTCCTTTTCTACATATTCCTCTTCAGACAATTTTCTCATGCATCTCTCATGCATCATATTACTACCTTATGAGAGAAAAGTACGTGTAGAGTGAGTGTGTGTGTATGTGTGTGTGCATGTACGTAGTTTCAAGAGGGACCTCATGCTGTGTGTGTGATTTCTTGTTTGTACATGGTCCCGAACATCTTTGACCACTGCAGAGCAGGGGAGAGATGTTTAGAGAGACAGAGAGGTTGAACAAGACAAAAAAAAAGATTGAGAGAAAAGGAAAGAGAGGGGGGAGAGGGGAAAAACAGGATGATAACAAAAGCAGCTCGGATTTCACAGACACATATTTCATCAATCATGTGAATAAGTCGTGGTGATTATGCATGGCGGTGGCAGGCCGAGGGGGGGCTGATTACCATACACCATAAAGGCTGCTTTCTTATCTCACACACACTGATTAGTTTCTGTCTGCAGATAGCCTCTCACTCTTCGCTCTTTTTCACACACACACCTACACAGACACTCGTGGGGTGCATCTATCTCTGGCACACACACACACACACACACACACACACACACACACACACACACACACACACACACACACACACACGATGCTAAAATTCCAGGTAACTGGAATTTACCTTGTGAGAGTAGGCCAACCTCCAGAGCCAGATGAGAAAGGTTTATGGAGCTTCTCATTGCTAACACGTTTTACTTAATCAGGACTCAGTATAATCTTCAAGAGATCTGCAATAAAACCACGTGAAATACAAGAAACACTCCCCCCCCAAAAATTGAGGTGGATTCTGAGGTGGATTTGGATTCAGAATGGCACAAATGACAACAATGGGTGTTTTTCGGAGAAAGCATGCAAGCACTGTGACAAGACAGCAGAGTCTTGCTAAAGTGTTTTGAGATTTGTGCGTTTTACGTGGGATTATAAAGCAGGAAGTAGCAGCTTGCTGACATGGTTAGTTTCAAGACTCAAAGCTCCTTTCCCACTGCACCAAAACCCCACTAACACCTGTCGACATCTGGCTTTTGTATTTAAAGGGAAAGGTTACAATTGGCATTAGTTCCCGGGGCAAATGACGCTGCAATAGTTACAGCTCTGATCAGCACTGATTGGCAGTGATGGAAATACAACACCCTGGTGGTTATGATAATATACAATCATGCACTGCCACAAAATACTGTCCATCTCTGTCCAAGCAGCACAAGGACATTAGTCTACACTGAGTTAAAAGAGAGACTGAAAAAGTAACACATATAAAACAGAAGTAACCACTGCAACATTTTCACTGGCCTCCATGCACTTAATACTGTTTACTAACCCATTTTCCAGTGTGTCTGTGATGTTGAACGTAACACACCAGTAAAAAAGAAAACAACTAACAAACAGAAAGGCATACTTGCCCATAACAGAGTCATGTACACAGCTCCGGTCTCCTAGTCTACTGGGAAAACAGTCTATCACCTACACTTTATGGTGAAGAAAAAGGGTATAAGTTGAGTCAAGGTCTAATGTGCCACCATACTGCTGTGAAAAATGGCACCAAATATATTTTTTTAAAATGGCTCCTTTTTCTCCTTTTGCAGTTACGTGAAAACCAATGTCTTGCAAACTATTGTCTTTGCAGAAATTATGAAATATTCCATGATAGATGGTTTCTAAAAAGGAGAAGCACTGTTTTTACAATGGGTCTTTTACACCTTTGCAGCCAAAATTTATACTAACATATATGTTGTTAACTTCTGCTTTGCTTTATTTTTTGGTGGACTGATTGGTCATTAGGAAATTGAAACCAAAGTGTCTTACTGATCTTACTGATCTTACTTATCCTCAGGCTGAAATATTTTGGTCCTATTTTGGTACTGTGGGTCATTTTCCTGGAACTACGGCCTTTACATGATGCAGAACGAGAGAGAGAAAGCGAGGCAGGAGGAGGATGAGGAGGTGAGGCTGGGGCAAAATTAGCTACGTATGAAAGGCCTCGCTTTGTGTCTCAACCAGGGAATTAGAAATTACTCCTTTCTCTTGCGCTCCCCTCTCTCTCTTTCTCTGATATATAATGTAAACTCATTTAGTAACCAGGCTCGAGCTGCGTTGCACTGTCTGAGTGTCTGCATGTGAGAAGTGCGCCTGGGACGCATTAGGGCCTCCTGACAGGGGCCTGGGTGAAATAAGTGAAATTAATGGAGCTCCTTTCATGTCGGACAAGGCCGCAGCACCCCTTTCACGCCGCGTACAGTCACAGAAAAGTCAATACTTTTTTATTACTCCTCGCTTGCCCTACATTCCCCGCTACAAGTGCTCTGCTCGCTAATTGGTTTCAGTTTGCAGAGAAAGAGAGAGAGAAATGGGAGAGAAAGAGAGGGAGAGGACTCTATCCCAAAGAACACTGAAGCAAATAAATCAATCTCATATTTTTTCTCCCCGCTGTCTTTTTTCATTGAGTAACATCATGGCAGAGAGAGGGAGAGATGAGAGGGAGAAATAGAGGAGAGAGGGAGAGGGTAAATGGTTGGTTAGAGCACGCCTGGTCCCTAGGGAGCATAATGATATCTGGGAGCCTGTTAATGGAGACGAGTGGTTAAAGTGGTCTGGGGCCCGGGCCTCACCTCAGTTGGCTGCTTGCGCTCTGGGCTCAGAGGCACAATGGAGCATCCCACCAAAATATAATTTCAGGCAAACGCTTTGATAGATTTGCAGAAAATGACATTCAGCTCAATCATGTGTGGGTGCAGGTGTGAGATGTTGGAATCAGTCTTAAAATGCATCAAGGCCTCTTTAGCGATTGTTTGCATGGTGTTGCGTTTCTCAAATCTTGCTGCGCTGATTTTGTCCTGCATGTCAAATTACCAGAAATATCGTCAGTATATGTTGTTGTCTTGTATTATGGCATGTGCATTGACTGTAAACGTAATGGACATAGCTATCATGATGTCACCCATTGGTTTGTGGACTCCCATTTTGAAGCCTCAAGTTTGGCATTTCGGTCTTAGCCAGAGGCTGGCGCTATGGAGGAGTGAGGGGTGGATCCAACTGAGAAGCCAAGGACACTATCGACAGACAGCCTGTCCCTCAGAGCAGCCTGCCCTCACTTATGTGTAACTTTAAGCCTTAATAAAATGTAAAGTTATATAAAAATTCACCCCCCCCCGTACAGTTGTCACGAAGAGAAAGTTAGCTATAGAGACCAAAACCATTCTTTGTACCAAGCATGTACACATGTTTATTTCTGCTGTAAAGTTGGACATTTTTAACATGGGGCTCTAAGGGGGATTGATTAGCTTCTGGAGCCAGCCCCAAGAGGCTGTTCAAAGAACTGCAGTTTTTGTCACTTCCATGTTGGCTTCATTTGTCAGTCCCACAGGTTCTCACTTGGGCACATGGTGCTGAATGAACACACTTTATTTTTTCTACTGAAGCAAGAATGTTTCGTAGTAGCAATTCAAAATGACACAGGTGTACATACAGCTTGTTCAGGATTTGTGTGTGATTTGTGTGCTTGTGTGTGTGTGTGTGTGTGTGTGTGTGTGTGTGTGTGTGTGTGTGTGTGTGTGTGTACCATATGTATGTGTCCTGTCTGCCAGTATGCTGTTCACTGTTGTGCTAAGCTTAAGTGGCAGTGGGGTTAGCCTCTTTCAGAAACAGCACAGCCACAAATTGATGTGACACTTTGAACCCCCTCCCTCCCTCCATCGCCGCCAGCCCACCATCCCACACACACACACACACACACACACGCACACACACACACCAGCCTCCAGTTAAAAGGAGGTCCCACCAGTCTCGTTTTCTTTCTGCGTCCCAGCTTTCACAGCTCTGGAGTGTGGGCTAGGGTAGGTTTGAGGGGTTGGAGCATGTGTGTATGTGTGTGCGTGCGAGCGTGTGCGTATGTGTGTGAAGGAGCTGTCACACAGGGCTGGCATCACCATCCAGTTTGCCATCTCTTCCTCAGCTTGACAAGTCCCTGCTCCCTACCCCATGGCTAACACACAGACACACACACACACACACACACACACACACACACACACACACACACACACACACTTGTGCCATCCCTCTGTCTCTCACTCCTCTGTGACACACACACACATGATATGTGAACACACCAATCACAAACTCACATGCACTGTATGAATGCATACAATGAATACATTTATAAGCACACACACACGTCTCCAGGTGCACATGCAGCCACATGCTGTATATTACACAATGAATGGATTTGACGAAACATGCAGCACGCTCTGGACACTATGACAGCAGCACATCACATCACATAATTGTTACTGAAAAGTGTAGCTGAATTTAGACAGGAATTTGCTCAACTTCATGTGTTCGAGTTTCTGTTTGTGTGGCATCACCGTGTAGTGTGTGTATGTGTGTGTGATTGTGTGAGATCTTCTCCGCAGTCGTTGGCGTCAGATCACGGAGGGGTTCTGTTTGTTACAAGGACAGGCTTGTCCCCGCCCCCAGGCGTCGGCATTACGATGATTGTCATGGCGATGGAGTGTGAGTGACAGGCGGGATCACATGTGGTAGCCGGGGAGCAGGAAGCCCGAACCGCCCCAGTCCCTGACATTAGTTTGTCCTTCATCAAAACTTTACACTCGTTTATAACTACTCACTCCCTCTGTTGCAAAATCTCTCTCATTTACTTCTTTTTTTTACCATCTGTCTCTCTCATGTACTGATCTCTCTTTCTCTCTTTTATTTCTATTTCTCCGGCTCTTTCTCTCTCATTTACATTTTGTTTAATACTCCACTTCTCTTTCTCTCCTCTCTCTCTCTCATTTACCTCATAGTTTTCCTCTTGCTGTCTTCTTCCACTGCTGAGCTTAAGATACATTTTTTATTTGACATCACATTGCTCTCTAGGTAATCCAAGTAATTGGTTAAAAGGGCAAATTGAAGAACAGGTTGTATCATTACACACACACACACACACACACACACACACACACACACACACACACACACACACACACACACACACACACACACACATACACACACATGCACAGTACATTCCCCGAGCACTCTGGCTGGTTATAAAAGTGGGTTTCGAAACACCTATGGAACAGTAAGTGTGTTTGTGTGTGTGTGCCTTTGCAAGCATTTTCGTCCATGTGTGTTTGCCTCGGCAGTTTTTATTTGTCAAAATGTATGCGTTGATGCAAACTTAGGCCTGTGTGTGTGTGTATACAGAGATGTACGTGTATGTGTGTGTTTTGGTGAGAGAGCTAGAGCTTTTTGTGCATCGCAGCAGAAAAGGAGGTCAGGGTTTGCACGGAGACTCGGGCATTCATCATTAGCCTGCTGCCGCTGCCGGTAATGTTGCCCGTTACAACCGTGATTAAGAGCCCCGCTTAGTTCCAGCAGCCGGTGCAGACGCACAAACACACACAAACACACACTCGTGTGTGGTACCGACTACGTCTCTGGTTCTCTGTAGTTTTACAGAAAACTCTCTTTTACACCATCACCCAGTGCAGCGTGTGGCTCATGTAAGTGTGTGTGTGTGTGTGTGTGTGTGTTTGTTGTTTGGGGGCTGTGCTGTACATGGTCTCTAACTGCGAGGAGGCTTCAGGGCCTGATGAGAAACCTGTCACAGTCATTCATGAAAAGAGCAATTCACTGCTACACACACACACACACACACACACACACACACACACACACACACACACACATAGCAGGAAGCTACACATGGTCTTGGTGAGTGTGTTTATGAATCATAATGGATGGATGTACATCTTCGTCCCTATTTTTGATAGCAACTGTCATGGCAGTCTGGTGTCGTTCAGCCATCACTGGATAATGTTATTTTTCTTCATAAGTATATAAAGAAAGTCCTCTTAAAACCACTTTTGCCCTGCTGCCCTTAACCAAATGCCATCATATCACACTACACCACATTGCGTCCTGTCAGCTCTAATTCGTATTGCCCTATCAGATTGTAGGAATTATTCAGTACATATTCCAGATGTAAATCCAGCAGGTGAGTCGCACAGCCACTGAATAAAAGTAAGTAAAAGACACAGTCTGCTTTCAGGTCATCTCCTAATTATCTTGGGCCTGTGATTGAGTTTTTTGTTTAGATAAGTGAAAAATGACAAAGTACAGATTGAAGTGGGCGAACCCTGGTGTGTCGTTTTAACCATCTATTTGTCTCATGTGTGAACTCTGAGTTTTTAACTTAATCAAGGCAAAGCAGATTTAACGTTCCTCCTTTTCTGTTTTTCCCATTTTTTTTTCTCTCCATCCCTCCTCCTCGTGTCCTCTCTGCCTTGCCTCTCCTCCTCTCCAGCCATTCAAGACAGCGTACGCCAACGTCTTTGATGAGTGTGCTCATCTGTACTCCAAGGCAGCATTGTGTGACACACCTCCTCCTGGCCTGAGAAGATAAAGAGAAGTATAAATAAAGACTTCTTATTGCATTTATTATATTGTATATAATTCAGTGCCTGACAGTTCATGTGAACATTTTCTTCCTTTGGATCTTAAAGTTTAGTGTTGCGGCGTAATATGGCAGTTGTATAGCTCAACTTGTGTGTGAATAACAGTCACTCATCGAGTTTCCATCCAAGTATAGTGCCTAGTTTAACTGAATTTTCAGAAAACAAGCATAAGAAAATCTACATTCATGTTATTTTATGTTACCTTCTTCTGTTTATGCAAATATTGGTTTATCGAGATAAGCAAAGCAGTGGGTGGGACTGATTCTCCAGTCAGGCACCACTGCAGAACACGGTGCAACAAGATGATGTAATTTAGAGAGCACCAGTTAAACTCAAACAAAGGAAAACAATGGATGTGTTATAACAGAGAGCACAGTAGAAAGTGGAAATAGAGAGTTTTGAGCAGCTAATATTTCAGCTATGTGCTCTTGAAAGATTTCTGGTAACAGCCCTGTGTGCATACATAAGCCTGTTAAAGACCATCCAGAAACAATGAAGAGAGCTTGCAGTGTCCTTTGCAATGACAGTAATGTTATGTCATCAAGTATTCAATCAATCTGTTTCCACTTTACTTAGTCACATTTACTTTTTATTGATACACCAACTTTTTCACCTCCCACAGCATAAAAAGGTTTTTTTTGTGTGATATTTTAAGATTTTTACAAACCTTAATTGTATCCACTCAGGCTTTTTTATGCATAAATTGAAAATGCGCATAAAAATGGAAAACACACCTACTGAATGGGAATGTGGAATACTGCTAGCAGTGGAGAAAATATGAAACAGTTCTTCAGTGCTATACCGACACTAACAGCTCTGCACTGTTAAAAATGATTACTAGGGCCACTGTATACTGTATATAAACGGATCACACTGTTTCACAATGCATGAAACAGAGCTGGATTGAACTGCCGATTGCTTGTTGTGTCTTAGTTCTGTTGTAACTATGTGTCATAAACATGTTGATTGTGTATCACAAACCAAATTAGCGTCAGGAGAGAAACATCCATATATAATTTTAAATAGTAGAAGTCCAGGTGTCCTTTCCAGCAATAAAGGACCAAAAGCTTTGAAAAAGCAGCATTGGTACAAGTAAATTTTTAATTGAAACAGTTATTTGACGATCCGAATTATTGCTTGATTAATTTTCTGCGACTCAACTAATTGTTTCATCTTTAAAAAGTAAGTTAACAGTGTCTCTGACAATGTGTCATCTTTTTCTTATTCTGAAACCTTTTGAAAGACTTCATTTAAAATTAGAGTTTAAATTATTTAGACCAGTGCTGAACTTTATCTGGAAGTGAAGAATTCACATGACACCTCCTCCTGCCAAGCCCTGAGGCAGGACTTCGTCACATAGTTGACTGTTTTGATGATGAAGTATAAAGTGAGTTCAGAGTCTCTACCCTCCATCACTCTCTGTCTCTGGTGCAGACACAGGATACAAAGTTAAATCATCAAATGTACTTGTTAATTCTCTCACACAAACTTCTCCCTGTCTTCATTTTCCCCCACCTGCCTCTCTTTTTTTTGATCTGTCTGCCTATTTTCTCTTCTTCTCTCCCTCTCCTCTCCTCCGTGTTGCTGGCATTCCCCCGGGCCTGTGCTATAAGGCGTGGAAGAGGCGCAGAGACAGAGCATTTAGTAATGGCTTCTTAATGGGCTTGTCGACAGCCACATTAGAGCGCACAGGCAGCGGGCGAGGCCGGGCAACGATATGCCAAGCCAGATGCCATGCCAGCTGTGGCACTCCGCTCTCTCACTCACACTCTCATTTGTAATCACATTTCTCATACGGATGGACGCCATGTGCGTAAAGGAGAGAAAGCAGACAGACAGGCATGTCCCCTCCCAATTCCTGTCAGTATATTCTTTTCGTCTGCTCTGTTATCTGTTGTGTTGTTTCTGTCTGGTTCTGCTGCGCTTAGTTCTTCTAATTCACGTCTCAGGCAGCAACAGAACTGTTTTCACAGGGGTGTAGTGGTGTGAAAAAGCATAAATTAACTGTGATGAGTAGTCTCTGATTGCAGCGTAAAGATCTATTTCACTGCTGGAAGGACTGTCTTTTCATAAAGCTGTCTATGCAATAGTAAGATGCAAAAACAATGAAAAAGGACAGTGGCATTTGCTTTTGCTTAAGAGGTAGAAAACATACAACAACTAGAATGCACTGCACAGTATCGGACCAATAAATGCTCCCACTAGTGAATGACTTGATGTGAGCTCGTCTGTTTTGACACAGGAAACAATATGCCAGCCAAACAATCTGGAATTATAGTTAAACAGTAAGCTAAAATATGTTTCTAAAAACATTTGAGGCGAGAAATAGGCAACGGAAATAGTATGGCGCCTACTTCCTGTTCACAAATTCTTTGTATTACAGCTAAACAGCATCATCCGGCGTATTTGAGCCGGGAGAGGAGCATGGAGATCTCTGGGCTGCTTAGAAGGAGGGAAGTTTACTACAGTTCATTTACATATACGACCCACATTGTTGTGATACAAAGCTGGTTGAAAATCAGCAAAGTATCCCTTTAAAAATAATTGGAGGTTATCACAACTCCGTAATAACTTTGTACTCAACACTTAATTAGCTGAACAACCGAAGTACAGAGGAGCAAGAAACACAGGCAGTCTGGAGAGCATTCAGATTCATGGAGCAAATGGCGTATTGAGGTAGCTCAAGCATGGAAGGAATTTTACAGCGCAATGTTCCATAAACCCTCCAATCATAGATTTCTAAGACCTTCCTGGTTCATCTTTAATCTACCATACTTGCTATTGCCCAACCAATTCTTGATTTTTGAGGGCAATATGATATCAGCAATAGTTTAAAAGTTAACAATATACCAGCCAGAAGTACCTTCACATAAACACAGTGCAAATATTTCTGATGAGAATCTACAGAATTGTGACCAAGATTTGTGCAAAGCGGGATGTTTTTTCCTTGTCAGTGCACTTCAGCGGACAAACTTTGTGATGTCAATACAGTTTCCAAACACTTGCCATATGTGGGGCATTTCTGTACTGCAACTTCCTATTAGTTATTGGTAGATATACTGTCTGTAGATAGAAGACATATATACCTGGCTGTTTTAATGGTCAGGCTCTCTTACCTGCCATAGTTATAGATTATTGCTGACATTTTGTGCTCACTCAGTCTGATCCTCTGACCACTTGTGTTTTTTGCCCCATTTGACTTTGTTGTGATATCATTGTGTTCCCATATCCCAGTGTTTTTTTTTGGGGTGAGTACAGTGTTATAATCGATAGAATGATGGTGATTGTGAAACAGGTGATCCTTTTTAAGAGATGATTCGATATCTATTAAAAGCTGTACGTATAAGTCCAAAGAGAACTTACCATATACAGATACACACTGAACAGTTTTACCTGAACTCGGAAGAAGTGTTAATATTACATGACATAATTGGAAAGGACATTAAGGTCAAGAAAAAAGAAGGGTAAAAAATAAAAGAGATGGGTATGAAAGGGAGGAAACAACAAACATGTAAAATTGAAAAGAAAGGGTACAATGATACAAGTTGAGCAACTTAATGAACAAGAAAAGACTGCAGGAAGGAAAGAAGGAAGAGTTTGATGAAGTGAGGGGAAAGGATGTCAGAGAGAGGGAGGAGTGATTAAATGAATAGATGGATGATTGAATCAATTAATGAATGTTAATGTGCTACAGTGTAACCAGGGACTGGAATGTCATTGCCAAAGGTCTTATAGGTCTCCAGTAGGGGGAGCCATGTGTCAGTGACTCCAGTCTGTGTCAAAGACCTTTATCAGTACCATAATGTGTGTGTGTGTGTGTGTGTGTGTGTGTGTGTGTGTGTGTGTGTGTGTGTGCTGCCAAAGATTGAATAGTCAGAAGGTGGTTCTTTGTTTCCTCATCTGATCTGATCTCGTTGCTATCAAACCACATTTTCCTGCGTCAGCGATGATCAAGTGTGATGAGGATGCAAAGAGAATAAGGTATGTGCGCGTATGTGTGTGTTTTTGTGGATACGTGCATGTTGAACCGTGTGTGTGTGTGTGTGAGTGTGAGTGTGAGTGTGTGTTTATGTATTGGCAGCTGATAGCATTTTAGGAGTTGAAGCCTATATACAGACTGGCGGCCCTCTACACTGTATCGACAGCTGCCAATTGTCACTCCAATGACTGACAGTTCTGTATTGATGGACGGGACCTGCTGACAGAGAGATGGAGGACAAAACAAAAGGAAACAGAGCACCGTTGGCGGAAAGGGGGCAGAGGAGACAGAAAAGAGATGGAGGAAAAAGGCCGGGGGGGGGGGGTACGCAGGCTGGGATCTATGAAACTTTTTCAAGGTCATGGGAAAGGAGAAACAGGAAGAGGTGTGGGAAGCAAAGTTTCCAACCTGGGCTTGGATCAATCCACACTTAGCTCTATCATGAGAGTACATTGTCTGTAGAAGTATCATAAAATGATTATAAATATTAACAATGATGCTATTCTGTTTAAGGGTCCCAGTCAGCCATGACAGTGAGCCAGTGAGCTAAATGGAATTCAGTCATCATTGATTGTTACACCAGTGTTTTTTTCAATGTTACATGTCAAAGTGTCTTCCATTAAACTGTCTAAACGTGCATTTAGCCTCCACTTACATGATAAGAGCATCACTTCCAAACAACTATGCCCTTTCATCATTAGGAAGAGATCATTTGGTGTACAGTGGTCATAAAACTCAGTCCGATCTGTCTTAAGTTAATCTTTTTCTCATCTTGATGTTCTGAAAAAAATCAAAGGTGTTTAATATTCTAAGTTTTTAGTCTTATCTCATGCAAATACCGAAGTTCAATGATGTCACCATTGTCAACAACCAATAAGTATGCTTTCTCCAGCACCAAACAGGAAGCAGCAAACCAGATAGACAATAAACATAGAGGAAGTTCTAAGGGAGGTGCAAGAACTAGGACAAATCTCGGTTCTCTTAGACTGTGGAAAAGGAGGAGAAATGGATGGAGTTGTGGAGTGAACAAGAGTCTATTTAATTCAGTTTTTTTCCTGATCCACCAATCAACACTTCTTATGGCAAGAAACGTTAATTTTTTAAACAGTTCGCCTCTCATTCCCACAGTCTAACTAATGGAGGCTGGTAGCAAGTTGAGGCAACAAAATCCAAACTGTAAAGTTTTTACACAAATACAGTTTATGGATAATATTAATGTTGAATTGACAAGAATACTGTCAACATGGGAGACCATGGGCAGTGGCTTCTGCTGTTTTGATCTCAGTGGAAGGTTTATTCCACCATTGTGGGGTCCGGGCAGAGGAACCCCAGAACCTTGACTGAGATGAGCGACTGTAGGAGAGAGAATGGGCTGCAAATTGTCCAGAGGCGGAGAAGCTCAATCTTTGACCTGAAGTCTAGGGTTTGACCATGGCTTGGACCTATTAAAACGCTACAGTCTGGAACTAGATGCAATGTAGCCTAGTGAAACTCGTGATTTATCTGTGTATACTGTGCATATTCAATTTACATGTATGTATAAAATCATAGAGTCATGTAGCACAACAGGTATACAGTCTTCTTTTCTGCCTGGCTATCCCTGTATCTCACAGAATAGTTTGCTTTTTGGTTTGTTTGTTTTTTTTCTTTGGTTTACTAATCTCAAAATTCTCCAAACTGAAAGCTGCCATGGCTCCGTTGAGGAAAGCCCTGATAATCTTTTTTTTTTTCTGTTTTGCATTGTTTTGGCAGAATAGCTTTGGACTGAGACGCGATCTTTGTGTGTCTCCTGATTGACCTTCGCAGCCCATCCCTAATACACATGCACACATTACCACCAAAATATCTCACATACACATGCATACAGTACACACACTTGTGTCTATAGGTCTGCGTGCGTGTGTGTGCATGTGTGTGTTGCCTCACCTCAGGAAACTTGTGGCTAATTCCATTAGTGGGAGGAGAGAGTATGTAAATGAGGGGAGACAGCTGGTGGTGAGGGGAGGTTGATGGAGTGAGCCTGGGGGGCCACAGACACACACACACACACAAACACACACTCATTACTACACTTTCACACATGTGCAGGCATTGTCTTCATAACAATATAAGGTGACGGAAACTAAACTTTATTGTATGTGTATGCATAAAAACACATCAGACACAGCAGATTTTAGATTTCAGTGCATGCTCACACTAAACGCAATGCTAAATATGAAGTAAAGAGAAAAGGTTTTTATGTTTAAGCGAGTTGGAAAAGTTTATGTATCGATAAACGGTATACGGCAACTGTGCAATAAAAACAGATTCAGCAAATAAATGATGACGTGCAGTCATGATGTATCGTCATTGCATAGACCACTGCAAGCGCTCTTTATCATCTTTGAATGGCTTTTAACACACTAATGTATGCACGCAAGGCTGTTTTAGTTGTTCAAAACTCTCTATTTCTACTGTCCACTGTGCTCTCTGTTATTATACATCAATCAGGGGCTAATTTTGTTACAAAGTTGCATAATTGGCTAGAGTTGGTTGGTAATCTCACAGCAGAATTTTCAAGCGGACCAGGTAAAATGCCTTGCCAAGTAAACAAAACGTTGGAGAAGAGTGCACATGCAAGATAAATGCGACACTTTCTAATGTCACAATGGAGCGACAACTACGCAGGTTGATTGTAGCGCTGATCATCGTGTACCATATTGCTTGCATTACTCACTTTAGGCAAACCATACAGTTTGAAAATGAGGTGCGGCTCCAACTAGAAAACAATGTTTTGATGCATTGGATGAGTCATATTGAGGCAGTACAGGAGGAGGCGCACATTAATAATCCTCCAGGACTGTAACATACTCATGCTTGTTTTACCCAAATAATGCGTAATGTGGCAAACAAACTGCACCAGAGTTTGTTTGTAACTGGATTGAGACCACCTCTTCTAGAAGGTCTCAGTCTTGTTGTTTTGGTGTGTACCCGAGTATGATTGCTGTGTTCACACCTGCCCAGACGAACCACACTTAGGGGGCAAACGAAGTTGAGTTCAATTGAATTGAACCAAACAGGGCAGGTGTGAAAGCACCCTTAAAGTTTGGTTAAAATATGTGCTACATTTAGATGGACGCATGAGTAATGTACAACCCAGTCTCCTGGAAATTAGGTTATATAATTAGGTGTACTACTTATATGCAACAGCATATACAAATGTTTGGGTTCAAACGTGATGCTGATGGAATTACATTTTTATCAACATATTGAGGAAACATTCTAATGAACAAATCTGCTGAGTCGCACAATGTTCAATATCTACTCCTTGTAACTAAATTAAAATTTTTATGGATATATTTGGGTCCTTAAATCACTTGGTTAAGGTTAGGGACAGATTGTGATCTTGGTTAGATACTGACAAAGTCTAAGGTGCTTTGAGACATGAGATATTAAGTGTATACTGGCATTGAACTGAAACAACGATCTTTTCCCGGAAAGAAAACAGTGCCGCTGAACATATTTCATTGGTAAAATCAATTTTCATCCAAACGTAACAAATTAATATATTAGTAGTATTATTAATAATAATAATCAAATATTTTCTTCTCCGACTGTACATGCAAGACACACACAAACATAATGTGTCTAAGCCACATTTACCAACAACTTCTGTCTATATGTTGGAAATTGACACGTACACACATTGAGTACTCAACATGTGAGTATACATGTGTGTGTGTGTGTGTGTGTGTGTGTGTTAGAGCTGATGAGCTGATGAGTGGGGGGGTTGGACAGAGGGTCCAGATGGTTGGAGAGATAGATGGAGTGATAGATAAAGACAAAGAAACAGGGAACAAAGACGGATGTAGTCACTGTTTATCATTCAGGAGCCTCTTGTGTTGGTCATTGCTCTGCTTACACACACACACACACACACACACACGCACGCACACACACAGCTAGGTGTTGGTCATAATCCTATTGTGTCTCAGCAGTGACCACAGTGCAGGACTCTCTCATCACCTGTCACCTGACGCACACACACACACACACACACACACACACACACACACACACGCACGCACTATAATCCTGTCAGTAACTGTGATGGAATTTAGAGGGGATTTCATTTTTTTAGAAATCTAGCAGCACACTGTGAATCATGGAAGCAAAAAGTAAGGTCCTGTGCACGCATGTATACACACACACACACACACTTTTCTTTTCTTTTCTATTCTTTCTGCGATATGTTTCCATGTCACTTTGATCCTCTTGTGTCTGTTCTTCCTCTGCTGCAGTATCAGTTTGCAGTCTGTACAAAAACCTGACTAACAGGTGACAACTTATATATTCACCGCAGCCATTATTTGTCACAAAATATTTATGATTCTTCGTCTTCCTCGTGGCAATTTTGCATAATATTATAACCAAATTAAAGTGAGAGCTGCCTATGCGGGGCTGGAAATGGCTGCAGGGATATGGCTGCAGATGGGAGGGTAAAGGCTACTAAATGGTGCTGAATGTTCACACAGTAGATATACATTAAACTGTCCTAAAGCACAGGGCAGCATGTTCAAACTGTAATTGGGTGCTTTCTCTCTTTAAAGTGAGGTATTGTTGGCTGAATGTGATGCACTGTGCTTGATTGACAGGAAATGAGAGAGGAGGCTGGGCAGTCTGTCATATTGCTAATGTGATAGGTAATGCCCTGAGGACATACACACACACACACACACACACACACATACATACACACATTGGAGTGACTCTCTATCTATCTGTCTCTCTACACACACCTACACACACCTCAGTTTCTCCATCTCTCTCTGTCTCAATCTCCTTCCCGCATACACATGAACACTTTGTCATTTTCCTCTCTTCACACACACACACTCTCCCTCTCTCTCTAAATCACTCACACACACCAATATATGCGCTCAATGTTTGGCTGTGTGGGGTTTTACTGCAGGTTAATAATGAGAGGAGAGGTGTGTGACCCTGTCAGAAGTCTGAGAAACTGACCCAAAGAAATCAGACAGGGGCCGAGACCCCACAACCCTGAGGGCATAAAGTGTGTGTGTGTGTGTGGGTGTGTGTAATAGAGAGGGGGGAAAATGTGTGTGTGTCCATCCCCATCTTCTCATAGATGACATATGTGGGGTCATTTACATACTATTACCTTTCTATTGGATATGAGGCAACACACACACACACACACACACACATGGATTGGTGGATTGGCCTGGTGTGATGCCCCTGTCAGATGTCAGGATGCAGATGGGATGGGATGGAGGGGGGTAGGTCACGTCTGTTTCTCTCTCTCTCTCACACACACACACACCTGTCTGGCCCCCCTAAGGTGCCCAGTTACTAAGAGAGTTGTCAGCACGTCTGTGTGAGGCTTCAACTGTTTGACATCTGCCAGCGACCCCCTAAAACACACACCGACATGCACACACACACACACACACACACACACACACACACACACACACACACACACACACACATTTCTCCCCTACCACCTCATTTCAGAACAACAGAGCATCTCCCAGTGATCAACATTTAGACACAGTCATCACTTACTGGTCCCAGCTGCCAAAACACACACACCACACACACACACGCTCATCAGGAAAGAGAGTGTGAGAGAGATGGCCGACTGGAGAGACTGAACCACAGGCCTGAGACAAGTTGGGAAAGAAAGAAAAGAAAGTAAAATAAATGATTGCTCTTGTCCCTATGTATGTGTGTGTGTCACCTTGAATTTGTGAAGACGAGTTTGCTTTCCTCGCATGCCTCCACAGTGAATGGAGAATCCAAAAACATTATTCATGAATTGAAGTCACATTTAACAACAGCATCCATTTACAAACTCTCACACAACTCATGCTGTATAAGGGCCTGTTTCCGCATAGCTTTTTTTTTTGTCAGTGCTGGCATCTTTTTTTGATTGCTTCCAATAAGGAGCAAGCACATGTGGCCTCATAGGGAAAAAACACCACACCCAGCGTCTTTTCTCAGAGCGTTATGCATTTTTTGTGGAGCTTTTTGGGCGCTTTGAGTTGAAAATCTCTGCACTTTTCAGAAAGCTGCCAGTGACATCACTGCTGCTTCTTCAGCTAGGCTAGGCTAGCTAGGCTACTTGTCTATCGTCACAGTAAAGAGGGAGCAGATTGGTGGACACTGGATGTTGCTGCTGTGTGTTGTGCTTTTTTTTACCATTTGCTTTGTAAGCTTCTTTTGACTGTCTAGTCAAAAGTAGCATGTTAATGTAGCATTACGTTAGCTACCTCACTAATGTTAGTGTCAAGATAGTGTTGTCATAGAAACATACCCATGTGGAACACATCATTAAAAATAGTGCCGGGAGCTCTTTTTTATGAAGAGCTGGGATGAAGAGGTCCCCAGTGCCCTGACACCGCTTTTCTGCTGAAGAAAAACGCTCTGTGGACGCAGGCCCTAGTCAAAGTCTCATTTATCCAGTCATATGCTCAGTACTTCCCAAACACATACATTTTCGCTAAAACCTTATAACTTAAAACATGTAAGTAGGAACAGTTTCATGCATAGCCGTAGTGTGCCTTGGACATGAACCCTGCTCAAACGTAGCTTATACTGTACATTCACATATGCTCAGGCACACTCAGGGCGCACTACTCTTAGGTGGAAGTGTTTTACATTGTAACATTTTAGCGAAAATGCATGTGTTTGGGAAGAACTGAGCATACGATTGTATAAATGAGACTCACACTATACTGCATCAGTTGTATGAGAGATTTTAAACAGATGTTTTGATGAAGTTTTGCTGTTGCTAAACATGGCCCCCAATGACTTCAATTCATGGAGTGTTTCCTCTGTTTTGGGATTCTTTGTTCATCGTAGAGGCATGCGAGAAAAACAAAGTTTTTTTTCACAAATTCAAGGTAACGCACTGTGACTAACTGATATACAAATGGTCATTTTCCGGGTAAAGTATTCCTTTAAGGTTTTGTTTTTTCAGCCCTCCATACCTACAAGCCTCCATTTGTCCCACTTTCATACAAGATAATGAAGCTGTCATTCTAGACAACTTCATTGGATTGGTACAGGAGCACAGGCTCCTGCTTAGGGACAGACACACACACACACACACACACCTACATAAGGACACAACGCTGCAAGCAATCCCCCCTGGCCCCCGTTAAGCATATGTCAAATATAACCATGTAAAGAAAGTGAGATTGTGTGACATATGTACAGCTGGCTGAATGGCAGAGACACAAAGCACAGAGCAACACACACACACACACATATATGCACGCCCTGCTCATATCTTTAACATGCAAACAGACAGACAGCCCTGATAGCGAATAAAATGAAATCAACCTTGAATGGCAAAACCCTCTGTGAATACTTGTCTCCTCTTAACAAGTCAATTTCATATCCTGTAGCTCAAGACAAATCTAAAGAGATTTGGGAACAGAGTGGGAACAGACGGAAGACTGAGAGGAATAAAGGGGGTGACAGAGAGAAAGTGAAAAAGAGGGTGATAGACAAAAAGGCAGAGAGACCTTGGTGAGAGCCGGGATCGTGTGTTAAATTGGGGTTGAAAAGTCATAACAGTGCCAGCGATTCATAACTACAACTGCACCGACTTGTACCACAAGATTAGATAGGATTGTTATTCTTTCAGACAGCTCAGTGGGTTAAGACACATGACATTATTAAATGATGTTGTGGTTTTGAAGCCTTTGCCTTTTTGTCAGGCTGTCTAAATGAATAACAGTTTGCTTCTAAATGCCCCGTGTGTCTTTTAGCGATGGGTACAACAACCCTGTGAAACCCCAGTTGGGTAAAGTTGCAGGGCAAAACAACAAAATGAGAGACTCTCCCTGACTGAAATTTCCAAGCTCCAAAGTTTTTTATCAGTGCAATGTTTCGAACAACAATAAATATAGCCTGTTTTCTTTTCCTTCTTCTTTTTTTTTTCTCACAGGGATGTTTGACCCGACAAAGACTTCGCAGGTTAGGCTGTATAATGTTTATTAAAGGTACACTGTGCCGAATTTTCCTTAAAAAAAAAAAAAAAAGCCTCGACTTATGCACAACCCAGGCTATTATTTTATTAAATCACTGAAATCGACAGGCCTATATTTGGGACAGGCCTTTAATTCACATAAAACTGTTGCTCAGCTCGGGAAATACAAACAACTTGTTTATCTAAGGCTTCAGATAATATATCAATTATAAATCATTCATTTGATGTAGCTCCGACAGAGAGAGCGTCAGAGAGAGAGTTACAGCACTAAAGGATAATGGCGCCTGGCATATCGATACAACACCGCTTTATCCTGTTAGAACAATACTCACCACTTGGAATTATTTTTATGAAAAACCCTTTTGATTCTTGTAATCTGAGAACCCTTACGGACTAAAGGAATATGCATAACTTACAGGGTAATCAAGGAATTGACACATAATTTCAGGCAGCCAACAACCCGGTTTTATACATCTGAAGAACTTTAATTAAAAAAAAAATGAACTGCTTGGCAACCAGACCAGGCGTCTAATTGAGACAGGCTTTTATTTGTCAAAATGTGTAGCCACACCAGGCTGTATTTTCATATTTTCTGAGTTCAGGACATTTATGGGTGTGTACCCTTACATTGCCCAGGTGGTGTCAGGGCTTCTTATAAAGGTAATGACAAGGTGCCTGATCGTACGCGGAAGGCATCCATGTGACACACAGTGGAAAAAATGAAAATATAGTGACACAAAGCTACAAAAGAAAGTGAACAAGGGGCTGGCTTTTACTTTTACTTTTGCTGGTGATTGTGTTTACAATTACTGACATTCCTGCATAGTATACCTTTATATCATGTTCGCTATTATAGTAAAATATCTTCACTCCAGGCTAATATGTGTGCAGTCATAATTATAAAAGGTAATTGTAATGATATTTGCAGTCCCAAAAAGAATATCATTTGACTAAAATGTAATATTTCACATTTTAAAGATTAAGCCATTGATTTTTTTTTGTTTGTTTGTTTGTTTGTTTTTTGGCTTTTGCTTTCATTTGACAGGACAGACGTAGGTGTGAGGGGGTTGGAGAGAGGAAATGACATGCAGCAAAGGGCTGTGGGCTGGAATCAAACCCATGGCCACTGCAGTAAGGACACTAACTTTGTACATGGGACGTCCACTCTAACCACTAAGCTACTGGGTGCCCCCCCCCCAAAAATCATTGATTTATTATTGCATCTCTATAAGGTAAAAGACAGACAAATAAATGTACAGTTAAAATTAATGCAGTAGTAACATTTAGTCATTAATATTCTCCAAAACCTTTAGATCCTACACTTCCCATAATGCAACTTCAGAAGTGTCTTTCTTTAGACTCATATCTTTCTAATTCCACAGCTGCAGTCTCTACCACAGGCTTTCTATTACACAGCCTCTAAGCCCAAGTAAACATAACTCTGATGAGAGTATCAGATTATTTTCTGAGACTTGACAAAGCTCCACCAGAGCCACAACTAAACCCAACTTTATTAATTTATACAGCCACTTTCATGCAACATGCAGCCCCAAATACTTTAAGGAGGAAGATTGAAATAGGCACGGACAAAAAAGTAAAAGAAAAAAGACAGACAGCATCTTGCAAGACTAAAAATGACAACAATCAATAATAAAATGTTAAAAATAAAAACAGTCAATAGAATAAATAAACACAAGGAATAAGAAAACAGTATAGAACCAAAGATAGACATGAAAGGCAATACATGATGAGGGACCTTAAGTAAAAACCAAGCTAAAAAGATATGTCTCAAAGTTTCTTTAGACATATCTCAAACATTATAAAACTGTCTTGACAGGCTGCGTACTTGTCTTGATGAGTAAACCGATCTTCACCTGTACAATCATAACAGGGCCTCTTGAAATAAACCAGGAGAAACTTCTACATCTTCAAACACTCATCTAAATTAACTCCACCGTCTCTTCTTACAATCTGAGAGAACAAACCACAATGAAAAACTCTGACCAAGACAGAAAAGTAAGAAGCAGAATAGAGTTGCCAAACGACTGTCTGTTGTATGTGAATGAGCGTAAATGAGGAAGGCAGTTAACTTTTTTTTTTTTATCCGATCATCCTCATACCGACTCATCTCTGTCTATTCAAAGAAAGCCATAATTACAGCTTTGAGCATTTAGCCTCATAATTTACTCGTTCTGTCACATTATTTACAACTCTGCCTCTCTCACTCCGTCTCTCTCTGTCTCAGCGGGGGTTCACCCCTATAATCTAGTCTGTTAGGTCCAATCCATATTCCAAGTTATTATCACTCTCATTTGCTTATTAAGTGCTCCCTTGTTTTCTTCAAATAAAGTTATAATTAGAGATTTAGTGTCGGCAGCTTGAAATACTATCTCCTCTTTATGGAATCTTGGGTGGGATGAGAGAGAATCGTGTTTTATCATACTCGGGGAGTTAATGAGGATGTGCACAGCTTGATATTGTGTTTGTATGTGTGTGAGGGTGTGTGCGTGTTTTCTAATTATGTCTCTGTGACAGCTTTCTGGCCTTCAAAATGCCCATATACTGTATACCCTCTGTTGTTTTGTCTTCCCACTGCTTTATGTTAATGAAGCCAATCACAAAAGAGGGAATATATAAGCTTGTGCTTTATATACAGCCTGAGATTAAAATAATGCAGCCATATTGAGTTGGCTGCTCAACATCATTTGCAATTTTAGTTTTCATTTTATAAAACTAATATATTCAGACAAGTAAAATGGAGTATTTTGCACCACATAATGTACCCTGTATCTCATATTTTTATAGCTTCATCTGAGCTGGGAAGACTTGGGCCTCCAGTTTTTGCAGCTTTGAACGCTCACCCAGTTTCCCGAGGATGATCCACTGATCCATTCTTACCTTCTCGTGACCCACCCTGTGGGCCCAACCCTGTCTTTGAGAAACAGCAGAGTAGAGTACATTAAGACACGCCCCAGCAACACACTGATTACATATGCTAGCTACGGTAATGAGCTGAGCTGGACAGTGGAAGACTGCTGCTGTTTATGGCAACTCATTATCTGGCCCATTGACCAGAACTGTTCTACACATCATAGAGCCCCGTGTCCTCTACATCTACTCGACCATCACTCTCTCCACTTGTCTGGATGGGGGGGTGCAAGTGTGTGTATGTGTGTGTCAATTGGTGGCTGGTTGAATGGACCGGTTTGTGTGTATGTGATAGGTGAGATGTAGCTGTTAGATGGATGAATAAATGAGGGGATGAGTGGATGGATAGAAGTGAAAATGTGTGTGTGGGTGTTTGCATATTTGCTTACATACGTGTTTACTTGATGAAAACTAAGATGATTCCTAAGCTAATGATCTCGACCCGCACATGCAGCCCCGCACGTTCATTTGAGTAATACTTTGTGCCGTTAGTTTCATTTAAGTGTGTGTTTGTGCATTTCTCTATTCGATTACATGCTGGAGTGTCTTACTCGAGTGTGTGCCTGTGTGCGTTTGTGCGTGCACGCGCATGTTACTATGATCGCCTGCCAAAGTAAAGTGTTTGCAGCCGAGAGAGACAGGGGCGCTAAGCTCAAGGGCACATTTGTTTCAAGCTAATGATAGAATGTAAATGGAGCAAATTTCCTCTGCAAGAACAGAAGCTCTCTCGCTCAAACACACACACACTTTCATACTTTCACGCACACACACGTTCAGACACACACTTTTTCTCATGCGCACACACACACACGCATAGTGGCATCGTGTTGATGGAGTGCAGAATCTCATTACACATCTAATAGAATAAGTGTAGTGTGCGTATGGGGAGAGGAGAGGAGCAGCCAACCTGATTAGCCTTATCACTTTATTATGCCGCTCTGCACGCAGCACACAGGACAATTGCATTAGAGAGGAGCAGATGAGCTGAAGGCAAGGAGAACTCAGCAAACACAGCCTTAATTGATTCCTCACCAAATTAGCAGGGACAGGTGGGGGGCTCACCGGCTGGGTGGCTGCTTGACTGACTGGATGCTTGGTCGGCCGCTTCACCGAGTGGCTGACTTGTTGACTTGTTCAGCGGTTGGATGACTGAGTTACGGCAAGAGTAGTTGACTGACTGATTGGTTTACTGGCTGGCGGGCTGCATTAGAGGCCTTCAGTGGAGCTGAAGGTGAGGGGAACTCTGAAAACATATTAAACTTTAATTCTCGCCAGATTAACAGGGACAGGTGAGGTGACAGCTGAAATGATCTGCTGACTGACTGACTGGGTGATTTTCAGATGGGTGACTCGTAATTTATTCATGGTTTTACATAAATATAATGAAATTTAAACATCTTTGAATGGAAATAATAATTGCATTAAGTGTGAGCCAGTCAGTTGCTTCGATCAAAATGGCAAACCACTCCGTGCCCGTCAATGCAGCTTGATGCTTGACACCTGCAGTACTTTCATAGTGAGGAACTCCTCAAAAGTCTCTTTTGTAGCAAGAACTTAGAGTTGTACTTTGTTATTTATGTTCCTGTTTGTTATTCCTGTGTTGAAACCTGGTTGTTGGGCATGTGAGGGAGAGTGGGGGGGACTGGGTGTGTGTTATGGGGTGTGGGAGGCAGAGAAAGAGGGGGACACACAGGACACAAGGGGGAGAGAGTTTGTCTTTGTCTCTGTAGGTCCCCCTGGGGGGATTGTGGGATAGTGGAGGTTAATGAATCTGATTGGCTGGTGGGAGTTTTTCTGCTGGTGCTGCGGTTTGCACACTCGCAGGGCTTCACTTTTTTATTTCGCCAAGTTTGGCTTCGACACAGCGCGGCATGAAGGGCAGAGCGGCAGACAAAAAAGTGTGCTAAATATTACTGAAGGTGTGGAACAGGCTGGAACTTTAATGTAACACTGTGGAAGTGCTGAGTTACAGATGCAGAAACAAACGCACTGACACCTGCAAATAAGAAAATGAGGCTCTAAATTATTTTAAAGGATTTGGCAAGATTTTTTTTACATTATTTTACCAATTAAATACACAGTACCATTTTTTTCTTATTTTTGTTTTCTGTATAATTATCTATTTAGAGCCTTCTTTCCTCTACCTTTTCTACGGCTTAATTTGACTGTAGTGTTCAGTGGTATTTGTATATTTGTGTGTGTCTTTAAATTGGATTAACAAAGTTATGGAACACATTTTATTTTTACATTTTAACACCAACACAGCGTGTATGAATGTGTGGTTTCAGAGTGTGTGCTGACTGTGCTTTTTGCTGTCTGTCGACAACTCTCCAAATACATAAACGCCGACCCATATTAGAACGTTGATTATACAAGTGCAAGAGGAGTGTTTTCTATCTTCAGTAAATCTATAGACATCATGAAAGCACTGTACCTGAATCTGTCTTTACTCTAATATCTGCCCACATTGAATAGATTTTGTGACAACTTTGAAAGTTGGCTGCCCTTCAACCAGCTACACCTTGATGAGCACCTGTACAGAATACCAATATTGGATTGTTTGGTCAACTTTGAATTTAATTTTTCTGGAAAAAGAACAGACTGCTTCATTTTGTCTGTTCAGCACCTTCATGCCTTTTAGGTAAATATCCAGAAAACAGCTTTTTTTAAAAATCATTGACCAGCTTGTTGAGCTCTTGCTCCAAATCTGCAGTAAGGTATGGATAAGCGATCAAGTTATTCATCGTAAAATAAATCAAAATTAATATTGCTTGCTAAATCAGCACTGACTTCTGTACGTATGAGTGTTACCGGTTCAACTCTTTGCATCTCTTGTACTCTTGCAGGTGAACAGCTAAGAAAAGTCCTATACTGCTGACAGATCAAAGTTTGTGAATGTATCTCAACATAGTGACATCTTGGTCTGTGAAGCTATGTGTGTCTGAACACACAAGTGCATACATTCATCCATGTGTATGTGTGTTTCTCTCTTTGTGCGTGTGTGAAACTGTATGTGTGTGTGCTAATGAGAGTGGGGGGGAGCGGGCCGTCGCAGCAGTGCGTCCTCTGCTCTCCCGGCAGGTCACTAGCGACAGATGTTCTCAGCATATGTGGCGAATTAATTAGCCGCTAGTAAACAGAGGGGGCTGCCGCCATGAGCTGCCGGTCTGCGCCGCCGCCGAGCCGCAGCGGGCCGCCTTTTGTCCAAATTCCTCTTTTCTCTCCATCCTCCTCTGGTAGATAGTTACGGGGAGCATCATTCTTTTTGATCAGTGGACCCATAATGAGTAGGGCCACGTGTGTGTTTGAATTGTGTATGTGTGTGTGTTTCCACAGGGGTGGTGTGTATGTAATCGTGTGTGCACATTCATGTGTATTCTGCAGATCGGCGTCTCTTGAGTTCAGAGCCAGACGAGGATCACGGCTGTGTTTGCGTGCGCGCGTATGTGTGTGTGTCTGTGTTTGTACGTCAGCACCCCATCATTTGGACATGGCAGCGAGCCTGTTTTTGTGATGAGAGATCCCCTTGATGACCTAATTGGTTGATTGAGGTGCATCTCTGCGTGTGTGTGTGTGAGTGTGTGTGTGTATGTGCCAGGGCCTCACATTCCCAGAACTGGGAATGTTTTCACAGCCTCAGAACAACTTGGCAGAGACTGGAAACACTTTGAGAGCTGTTTGGATAGATACACACACACACACGCACACACAAAGGAGCACCATGCTGATACACCTGGAGTATATTTGTGGCCCTTTAAAGAAAATTAAATTGTTTTCTTATCACCAAAGTGTTTGGATGTATATCCACATCACACCGCCAGCTCCACCAGTGGACATCAAGCAGTTTCAAACAACAAAGGTGTCACATTCACCGTGAATCTCTAATGACTGCAGGGTAAATAAACTTTAAATATAGAGGTTCAAATCAAACATCTAAATGCAAAATGTTTGTGAGATCATTTCAAAATAAAACTCACATGGCAAACTTTCCCACTGAATGATATTTGTAAAAAGTAAAGTCTGTGGTCCATGATCAACAGTGTTTGTGTTAGGGCATGTTTTACTGTGTGTGTGTGTGTGTGTGTGTGTGAGTGTGAGTGTGTGTGGCTGCAGTAATGAAGTTGTTAGTTAAAGTGGCCCCCACCCCTTGGGACTGGCTTAAGCTGTGTGTGATTGCTTAGGGATCGGGCAGATACACACACACTTATCATTATCCACACACACACATACACTCAGAGTCATTACTCCATTACGCACATGGACTATTGATTTTCTGCCATCTTTTCATCAGGTGAGAGCTTGCCAGGGAATATGGGAATGAACGCCTGGCTAGGAAAATCAAACTGTCACTCCTCCTTTCCTCTCTTCCTCCCTTCTCTCCTTCATTACAGACAGATGACAGGTCAAAGCTGCTGCCGTTCGCTCCGTTGTTTTTCCTCCATCCGTCATCACTCAATCACTTCTTGCTCTCTTATATCTTCATCCAACAGATCTCTCTGTCTCTTGATGTCTTTCTTCGTCTCTATCTGTCTCGTCTATCTCACTTCTCACTCCATACCTCCAGCTTACTTTGTCACCCCATTCTCGCCCCTCTTCCTCTTTTTCTGATCTTCTCTACCTCTTTTCTGTCTCTGCATGCCAATGCCTTCCTCTCTCTTCCTCCCACCAAGTGATGGATTCAGTCCTCTGTTTTCTTTTCCCTTTCCCCCTCTCCTCATCCCTCTTTCCTCAAGTCTCCAACACTCTGCACAATCAATCAGCTGGCCCCCTCCTCCCTCCCTCTATCCATCCCTAAACCCCTTAGTCCCCTCTGTAGTCCCTCTTTCCCCAGATTTCCTCCAGTCTTCCCCCTCCCTTACTCCTCTCTACCTTCACATCCCCTTCCTTCTCCTCTAATCTGTAGCTTCCTGTACTTCTTCTGTATCGTTCAGCTCCATCTAATCACTTCCTTTCCTCCCTTTTCTCTTCTTCTACCCTAATTTCTCCCTCCTTCTCCTGGTCTTCCTCTCCTCTCCATCTGGTTAAACATTTATAAGCAACTTTTAACAAGATAAGTCTGCCATAATCCTCTCCATGTCCTCTCTACCTCCCTTTCCTTTCACCGCCTCTCCTCCCATTTAAACTCCTCATCATGCCCTTTCCTGCTTCTCCCCCACCTTCTACCTTCTCACTCTCTTCCCATTCTCTCTCCAGTCCACCTCCTGTCCTCCTCCTCTCCCCTCCTCACTTCATCTCTCCCTTCCTTCACCTCCGGTGTCTCCTCCCTCCTCACCTCTCCTCCCTGAGAGGAGGATATGGGATCAGAGGATGTAATTCACTGACAAGGGTATCTATATTTAATATTAATGGGCACATAGGACCCTTCACTCTCACACTCACACACACATATGGACACACACATGCTCGGTGCCAAATAAAGAGTGATCAGAGGCTGTGTAAGGTGCTGCGTTGTAGCCCCCAGGATAGACGCCTCGTGGACACACACACACACACAACAGACACACACACACACCTACCCGCGTAGCGCTCGGCGCTCCAGGATGGATGTGGCATCATTAGGCAGAGGAGTGTGGCCGTTCTCAGCAGAAACGGCCACGCCGGCGGTACACATCAATCTAGCGCCGCACGCTCCCTCAGATACTGTCTCTTCCACACACACTCACAAACGGAGAGCGAGAGGGAGGAACACGGGAGAGCAGTGAGGGGTATTGTACAAACATACACACACACACACACACACACACACTTTGGGCCTTGTAATGTATTTGGCACTATCTCCCTTGCTATGTGTTCCCCTCTCACAAACACACACACACTTCCTTTGTCTAATTTATTTACCGTTGGAAAGTGCCACCAAGGAGAAAGGGACAGAGAAGGAGAAAAATAATGTTCATCATCTTCTTCTCCTGCACTTGTCTATTCTCTCATTCTGTTTTTTTCTAGTGTCATCTTCTCTTTTCTTTCTTCTTCTTTACTTCCTTTGATATAACTTCTTCTACTGTCACTGATTGATTGTTTGCTTTACAAGTTCTTGTACAGTCATGCTGACGTGCATAAGACACGTCATAATAAATAACCTTTGGGGAAGATTCTAAATTTGTGACAAGAACATTTTCACATATGAGCACTAATCCAAGTACTTTATTTACATTGTATGCTTGCAAATCTTTATTGTTCGAACAAGAAATAATAATTTTTGCAGCTGATGGAAAAATATACAAAAAGACACAGTTAAAAACAGCAAGAAATAATAAGGTAATTCAAGACGTTAAAAGTTTTATAGATCAGGGTGGCTTTGTGATTTAAGAGATGATTTTTCTACAGTGGGTCTAAATCTGCCAAGTTTTGACCTGTTTGAACAAAAATGCCACAAACTTAACTGTGATTTATTTCACACCTTTGCGGCCATGAAAGTAAAGCACATTTTTTGCAGTTTTTTTTTTTAATGATAAACATTTGATTAAAAAAATATCCTCTACTGTCAAAGAGTCACTGAAAACAGCCTTCTGCTGGTACCTTATCCTTACTGATACTGCTCTTTGAAAGGCTTAACGCACACTATATTTATCCATGTTTTTTGCGAACATATTCCAAAGACATTCTAGACACTTTTAATCATTTGTTGGTACAGTGTACTGAAATTCAAAAAGAAATGTCACTGAAACATGACATAGGAACCTAATCTTAAGGTTTGTGGACCTCAATATTTTTCACCGCTGAACACCAAAGATACAATATGTGTCTCAGGGGGAACATTATGTCGGGCACTCTATCTGGCAATTTTCTATTTATCTTTACATTTAAGAGTTCACATTTTGAATACAATTTCCAGGTACTACATATCTGTTTTACCATCCATTTTAAAATGTTCCTCATGTCCTAAGAAACTCCAGCTCTCTCTTTTTTTTTAAACTGCAGCATGTGTGTTCAATGATTTAACAGCAATATATTACAGAGAGAAATCACACACGTGGCTGCTTTAATATGGTGATTTCTAAAGTAAAAAGTTTTATCTCGTGTGTGCGCTTCAGGTGTTTCAACGTATTTTAGTGTTTTCCTTGTGCTAATGATCTCCATATCAGAGTTGTTGAGAATAACAAGCGTCTACTGCAGATACCATCTGCCTGCGGGCTACACACAGTCTGGTGTGTGTGTGTGTGTGTGTGTGTGTGTGGAGTCTCCTTGGCTTCAATTGATCTGTGGGTATCATACTGTATCAAGTAATAGAATGCGTTGGGACAGTGGCAATATTTAAATGAAAGGGGATATGTGTGCACATGTACACAGATATCTACCTTTGTTAGTGTGTATGCGTGTGCATGTGTGTTGGTGTGCATGCGTGTGTGTGTTGAAATAAAAAGAGCGGTCGTGGGACGAGTGCAGAGCAGAGTTTCTCTCTGTTCCTCCAGCCGACAGACGAATAGACGGCCCTATTGGTAATCAATGGTAAAACTCGAGCCATTGAACAACTGTCCGCCTTTTCAATTGTGTCCCGTTTGAGAAACAATTTGACAATAACGTCAGCTTGGGAAAAAAGACACACAGTCGATATACAGGGAGAGCCGTGTGAAGGACAATTTAGTGAGCGTCGTCATCTATATGTGAGTGTGTGTGTGTGTGTGTGTGTGTGTGTGTGTGTGTGTGTGTGTTCTTTTGTCCCAGTGTTTTTTGGACAGTACTGACAACAGAGCATTGTATACCCTTCACTGATAAACAGCTTCCAGAGTCATTAAAACAGAGTTAGTGTGTGCGCACACACACACAGACACACTCAGGTGCAGAGAGGTGAAACTACATGAGACCAAAGACAAATGTTTCAAATAGAAATTTAATAATGTGCAGCTGAAATTCAATTTTCTACATCAAGCTGAAATAAGGGATGGATTTATTCAGATTGTGGAATGATGAAGGAATTAAATGAATATTATTGGATTGCTTTTGATAAGTAGATGAATATAAAGCACCACACATCTTAGGATCATTAGAGTCTTTATGTTGTGAGAAATACGCTCATGAAAACAAGTGAGAAAATATCCTGGAAATGCTTAACTTCTCCTTAAATCATAAATAGTTTATCAAGTAGAGAAATGATGTGTTTATGTTGTACTAATATAAAATAAATTAAATTACAACGCTGATGGTTGATTTAAACATGAATACACAACAGATTTGCAGGAAAAGGGGGCAAAGAGAGATTGTCTGTTTCAGTTTTTATTTTAATTACAATATTCGTAATATTTACAAAAAACCTACTATGCCTAGTTTTAGATCTCAAACTTTTCTGGACACTTTAACAACACAAGAAATGTATTTATTAAAGGCTTTATGTTTGCGTCTGGCCCTACAACATCTCTCTCTGTCTCTCCTGTTCCCTTGCTGCCATCTTTTGTCTCCTTCTGTCGGTACTTCTCATCCTACACAGCGCTGCAGCTCTCAGCGGTTCTTCTGACTGGAAAGTTTACACACGAGGTTGTGAGCACCAGTGTGAAGGATTGTAGGCTTCTGTTTCTGTGTGTATATGGCTGTGAAAGATGTGTGTGTGCAGTATGTTTACATGCATATGTTGTTGCATGTGTGTATTTCGAGAGTGTGTGCAGGTTTTCATAACCGTTATTCAAAGTTTTTGATTCTAAACACACACAGGTAGACGCATGCACACTGTCCTGCCTTAAGTTGTTAGTGCTCAGTTTGTTGCAATGTGTGTATCCAGTGTGTGTGTGGTTGATTAACGCAGGGGTCCCCAGGGCTCTGCCCCCCTCCCATCCATCAGTTTGATAAGTCCCTGAACAGGCAACATATTGCCTGGGACGCAAAGACACGGCCGAGGATATCAATTTCAACTGTCTGTGTGTGCTGTCACACACACTCACGTAACTACGTACTGTCAGATGCACATGTTAGGCAACCACACAGGGTGCAACACATACTAGAACTTACTGATTTCAGCACACACGCTTTCAACCCCCAAAACATCTGAGGGGAGAGCAGAGGTGAAGGGGAGAGTAAAGGTGTGCCGATCATTGTGTGTGTAAGGGAAGCAGCGGTGTGGGCAGAGAGAGGAAGTGTTAAGAAGTTAAATTCTTCCATATATGCACCTTGTAAACGTCTTTGGTGGCACCTCGTGGTGTCAGGTTGTTTTCTGCTAAAAGAGAGCTCGTGTTACGCAGTGAGAAAAGGTTGATGAAGCAGCTGCTGTATGAGTTTATCTATTTCGTACAATCATTGTTCATTTCAGTAATTTTTTTTTTTCTACTAACATCCTCACATTTGTCTTCATATAGTGTGAGGATGTTTTTGTAGCCTTTAATTCTCTAAGTGTGAATTTTGTTCTTTACAAATAAAATCTTTCAAGCTGTGACCAGAAATGTAATAAATTCAATCTTGCCATTCCCCAGGGAATCGTGAGTTTATTTATAGGACTCCAAACTGTAACGCGTCCAGACCCAGACTCGCCCTTTTTGTCCCATTAGCCATGGACACAGCGGCCAGGCCTGTGTGTGTGTGTGTGTGTGTGTGTGTGTGTGTGTGTGTGTGTGTGTGTGTGTGTGTAAATGTGGATCAATAACCAACCTAGAGGTGTGGATAGTGAGGGGCAAGGTGAGGGTCAGGGTTAGCCGCCTAGTGTTAGGGAAATAAGTGGATAAACAGATGAGAAAGAGAGACAGAGAGATTGAAGTAAATGAATTACAGGAGAGAAATAGAAACAAGGAGAAACTGACTCAGAGTGGAATAATGTATTGTCATGAGTTATTAGATTGTTTCATGTTTTTTAGTATGTACACCATTCAGAAATACTCTTTTTTTTTAATCGTAAAAGAGGAGGCAACGTTTGCACCTCAAAAATGTAAACATTTATAAAAATGCTTATTTTTGATATGTTCATTTTGATACAGTTCGAGAAGAGTTAGGTAATGAAACCTTTATCTCTGTTTTTCTACACTTAAACCTGAGCAAAACATAGTGCTATACAAATTTAGTTAAATACACTCTTCACAGATCCTGGAACAGTAAGGGTCATTTTGTTTCTCTTGTTTTCTACCCAATAAATGCAAAAAAAAAAAATGTTGTTAATTTTGGAATTTGTATAAAATAAATAATAAAGTTTATAGCATTTTGATTATAGCATTTTTGGAAAAGAAAATTAATCAATATAACCTTCCACAGAAATCTTAATTTTACATGGAGACGTAGTGTTAAGGCAAGGTGGGAAACACCGCTCTTTTACAGTCAGGCTTTTTTGTAGCAGTTACTCAGGTTGCCTTCACAGCTGACAAACTTCTTTTTCCAGTGATAGCTTCATCTGTCACACACACACACCACACTCCAGCACGTACAGCGACTATTAGGTTTTGCTCTCTACGTAATTGAATCAAATTCTCCACCACCCTCCACCACCCCAAAAAAGGAAAAAAAAAAAGTCTGGCGTCAGCATCTTCTGTTCCTTTTTGCATGGCCACTGATTGTCCTTCCTCCTCCTCCTCCTCTCTGTAAACTCTAATGGTACAAATGACTTCACGGGCCAGAATGAACTGACCAAACCTTCAGTGATCACACACAGACACACAACAGGAAGTTGCTCTCTCGTGCTGTCTGTATCTTTCTCCCCTCTCATGCTAGCTTAGGTTTCCACATGGCATAACCATGTCAATGAAGTCCACAGTCATACACACATGCACACGTGCACACACAGTCCTATTGTCATGATAATGGATTCTGTGTTGTTGGCTTTAGGGTCAGAAGGTCAACATAAGCTTCTTAATGGACTGTGAAATAACCCTAACTGCATTAACCTCCCAGATCTCACATCTCTCTCTCACACACTCACACTCACACACACACACACACACGTGTGCATGCATTCTCATACATATAAGTGTATACATGCAGACACACACATGCAGGGCTCCCCCCACACATAAACACGCAGAAGCTCAGATGCGATTGGATTGGTCTTTAATTGGTGGGGCGATCACACCTTGAGGATGGAGAGAAGATCCTTCAATCAGACGGAGTGATGGAGCGAGGGATGGAGAGGAGGGAGGACGGGAGTAATGGATGGATGGAAAACAAATGAGCGAGCCTAAAAAGAGGACACTGTTGTGTCACACAGGACCACAGAGCTTGTCCTGTGATTGGACTCTGGTAGAGCAGGCACACACACACACACACACACACACACGCATGCATTCTCAGGCTTACATTAAGATAATGTGCTGTGCAAATACTGCTTTGCCTTTTAGAGTGTATTAGAAAGTGGATGTTGAAGTGCAAGCTGGGTTGGTATATAGGGAGCCAGCGAGAGGCTGCCGCTGGCTAAGTTTGACCTCAGCCCAGTGTCATTCTCCATATGCGCCCCTCTAATACAATTATTCCACTGTGTCTTTGCCGTTATCAAGTGGGAGTGGTGTCTATCTATCTTTCTGTCTTTCTTCCTACCTACCGCCCTACCAACCAACCTATCTACCAACCTAGCTACCTATCTATCTATTTACCTACCTACCAATGAACCTACCTACCAACCTACTGACAGACCTACCTACTGACTTACCTACTTACCAACCTACCAAGTGAAAGACCAGCCGACCTACCTACCAACCAATCGACTGACTGACTGACAGACCAACCGACTTAACTACCTACCTATGTCCCCACCTCCCTACCTACCTACCTACCTACCTACAGACCGACTGATTGACTGACAGACAGACCAACCAACATACCTACCTACCTATCTACCTACCAACCAACTGACTGACTGACCGACCAACCGACCAACCTACCTTCCTACCTACCTACTAAATGGCCGACTGACTGATTGACAGACCAACTGACCTACCTACCTACCTACTTACATACCTAACTACCCACCTACCTACCTACCTACCTACCTACCCACCTACTTATCTACTGACCGACACACTGACTGACCTACCCACCTGTATAATCTAATCAGATTCGTTTGTTTCTGAATTTATTTACTTTAAAGGTGTTTCGGGATTTAGGGTCAAGAACTGCCAGCTAATTTTACTCTCGTATTAAATTAAAAATCCAAATAATTAGACAGATTTCAACATGTGATATTGACAAGCTTTCAAGACTAAATCAATTCCAAATTTCTCCTCTCCTCTTTTCTCCTCTCCTCCTGTGCCAAATGGGTGTCTCCCTGAGAGGGGATCACAGAGGATTTTGGGGGGGATTTAGCTCCGTGTCTTAAATCAGTCTTAATTTTTGCTCTCTGCCATTAAAGAGCCGCCATTAAGCTCCTCTCTTCTCGCCTCATTTCCCTCTTCCTCTTGTTTCACTTTTTCAATTTGTGTGAGAGGGGGAGTTCACTCCTCATAAAATTTCACTTTGGCCAGCCTATCATTTGCATCTGAGCCAATAAATAGCAATTAGCATTAACAATTAAACCAGCCAGTGGAACCGCGGGCAGCTCCCTGAGATGGCCTGATGGATGGGAAGGTGGATAGGAAGGAAGGGAGGGAAGGTTTAGTGTGTTCGTTCGTGTGTGTGTGTGTGTGTGTGTGTGTGTGTGTGTGTGTGTGTGTGTGTGTGAGTGTGAGCGTGTGTGGCTACTTACAACATGAACTCTCACAGGGCAATCCAGTATATCTTGCACTTTCATTTTCTTCCCAAAGCTAATTTATCTACTGTCTCAGTGGCCTAATCACAACACACACACACACACACACACACACACACATGCAGTGTGGGCAGAAATGCCAAGCTGGCACGCCATTTGCTGCTCAGATATCGCACAAATTTTACTTGTTAATTACACTCATTAAATAACAACTGTTTTCGCGCTCCATCTTATTTTATAGTTCTGTTTTTCAGCACAACACACTTTTTCAGATTCATTCATAAATATCTGATGTAATGAGGCCACCCCTGGCCTGATAATGTCTGTTGTGTAAAATTGTGTTGCTATTAACGCATCTTTAGTTGGGAATGATATTATTTTTAACACGAGCGGTGTGACGTTCTGCCTATTGATCCCCAAAGGAGAGATTTGTCATGTCAGGACTTGCTGGAAAAAGTTTTGCTTTTAAAGTTGGGGCCTTGCTGCAGCTTGAAAAAGATTAGACCTATATAGATGACAAAAAATAATGAAAAAAGTAGGCTTGCAAGCAAGTATAATAGGGGAAAAGTTACCCCAAACAATTCAGAACTAAAGGCTCACCGAACCAGAGCGATGGGGCACCAACAGCATGGCTGAAGGCTCTTGTCACAGTGCTGCGGTTTGACTTCTGTATCTTGTTATTATGGCTCAGAATTTCATAATTGCGAGATAAAGATTTCATAAATATGAGAGAAATGTCCCGTAAATACAACAGCCTGTGTTTTGAAGGTGACTTGCCGACTAAAACTGAAAGATCTTTTCCTTGTCATCTTCAGATATGAATCATGCACTTGTGAGATTTTTCTCTAAATTCCATGATCTTCATCCTGCAATTCTGAGATGTGGATAATTTTCCATAAATAAAAGATCATTTTTATCATAAAGACTTTTCTTTCATAAATGGAATGCACTCTTTTATACGTGTGTCGGATATGTGTCCAAATACAACGATTCAGTGCTGCTGACACCCGCGTGCAGGCTGTCTCCATGTCCGCTACCCCCTGTGTGCACCTCCACTGTGCCGGCGGTGAGAATATTGTTGGTGGCTGGTGACGATCAGTCCATCTCCATACATTAATCACCACCAATAGAAAGCCCTGACACAGCAACTACAGCAGTGCCACTGCCCTGCCTAACAAAGCATAGAGCAAGGACACACAGCGCCAACAGCGGAAAGACAGAATAGAGGAAGAGAGCGAAAGTGTGTGTGTTGGGTGGAGGGTGCAGAGAGTGAAAGAGAGAGAGGGGGAGCTAGATGGAGAAATATGGAAATGTAGAAAGAAAACAATCATGCTTTATGTTTCCCCCTCTGTCCTAACCTCTCTCTTTTTGTCTCTCTTTCTCCGTCTCTCTTTTTCTCTTGTTCTCCTGGTTTTTATTGTTATTACCACGGCAGCGCCATTAGAGAGCTCTACGTTCTTCTCCACTGGAGCAATAAATGAAGAGGGCCTCACTCCTTTTTCCTCCTCATCCTCTCCTTTCTCATCCCTTCTTCAGGTCCCCGCTCGTCTCCGTTCTCACCTCTCGTCGCCTTCTTCTCAGTTCTCTTTTCCTCACTGCTCTCTTCCTTTCCCATTTCCAATCTTATTCTCATTCCTCCTCTTTTCTTCTTGTTTGTCGTACTCATCCTACTTTTCTTGTTTCTCTCCTCTTTACACCTTGTTTATTTAGCTCCTTTTTTTTACACTACTTTCCAGTTTTCATTTTTTATCTCCTTTGTCATACAGTATGTTCTTTTCCCCTTTCCAGTCATCTATTCTCATAGCATCCTGATCCACACACACACACACACACACACACACACACACACACACACACACACACACACACACACACACACACACACACACACACACACACAGAGGATGTAGAGTGCAGTAATACTTGTAAGGGACAGATGTTGCAGCCATGACAAATCACCCTCTGTGATTAAATGCTGGTTTGCTCTGAGTACAATGGAAACATGTTGGACCATTAATTAGTGGTCCAAAGGCACAAACACAGCAGTCAAACACCAACTGAAGACTCATTACATTACACTTCCTTGATGACATCACCGTTGTGGTATGTGCACGATCGTTAGTATAACCTGTCCTGTGACTTTGAGGTCTGATCATGGCTTTTAGAAAATACGACCTTCAGATAAGCTCTGACTGTCCTCTACCCAACCTGCACAAAATGTCAGAAAGTCAAAGTCACAAGAACAGAGAGCACAGAAAGCATCAGCCAGCTCTTAAGAGTAAATACTGGACACATTTAGGTGGTGTATTGTCTTTATGTGATGCTGTGTGGTTGTGGGCAAGTTTTTGCTAACACACTAGCTACAACAACTTGATCCCTCCCCAGTTTCTACATTCTGTTGAGACCTATTCAGACCAAAGATTCACAATGAGATGAGTTAAAATGCCGGTCTGCAGTCTTCTGAAACTTGCCAGTTTACACCAATGTGATTAAACAAGAAGGTGTGTCATCTCTGTAACAACAACTCTCTGTATTTCTTTTCTAGTAGGATACATGAAAGGATGTTTTGCTGCCTCTTGCAGCAGCTGCAGTCTGAAAAAATATAATTTAATTCACTGGGCCGACTGCTAGCAACTTTTAAGGAGGAATGTTTATTTGCAGTGTTACTCAGTGTATGAGCTGACGATGTGAATCCATCAACACACCTTACATTTCAATGTGACAACTCTGACCATTCCATAGTTTTTATTGTCTCTCTTGGATGACATACACTTTTAATAACAAGTAGATCTTCAAGTGTTTAAAAATATATATTAATTTTGACCGGATTATATTCCAATCCTCATTCGGAGAAAAAGCATCATGGAGCGTCGTTCCTGTGGGCTACGGCAACACTAAACCCCTGAGCTTGCCTCAGAGGGACTAAATGCACGAACCCGCTATTTTTACATATCCCGTCAGCCTGTTCTATTTTATTCTGAAAATCTTGGCATGTAACCTCATTCTGTGGATCATAAACGAGGTGCAGACTGATAAAGGAGGAAATACAGTGAGTGCTGGATGGAGCAGTGAGTGACAACAACTCCGCCCACATGAAAGAGTACTGTTTGTGGTGGAAACGCTAGAGCCTAGATACCATGTCTGAAGGGTTACTTTTGTTTCCAAAGGTACCATACCGAAAGTGTTTGGTGGAAACATGGCTTCATTGTCCTAACAGTCACAATTTTTAAACACGTAGTTATTGTTATGAAACAGTCGCCGTTACACTATAAAAACTTTGTGGTTAAGGTGAGGCAACAAATCAACATGGTTAGGTTAATAATGTGATGTCACACAGTTTGCTACACATACTAACATACTGCGCTACTTTGTTAACAAAGGAAGTCAACATTTACTTAAGCCACAAACACCGGTCTTCAGGGTGAAAGTCCTGTGTTTGCTTGGCCCTTCCACTATGGTTTCAAATTGGTGTAAATCTTTGGTCTGAACTGGACTTTACGCTTCCGCCAAAGTTAAAGAGACATGTAGAAATGGTGAAAAAAAAGGTCCAAACTAAAACTTTCATACATTTAGATTTATCAGAAAGTGCATACATGTTATGTTTCAAATGCTTTAATGTATTCTGTGACTCATTCAGATTTGAATTACTGTGCAAATTCATGATCTAAAGCAGCTCCTACAATTAGCCTCTTGAAATTATAGTCTATAGTGCAATAAAAAAATCATATCAGAAGCTGGTAGAGTATCACCTTTGCCACGTTCTATAGAAATGAAATATGTTATGTCTGCACTTTTATGGTACATGCCACGGACAAAGTTAACACAGAGGGTTAAAGACGGATCCAATGCTGAGAGAAAAAGGGCTAAAAGACACAAGGGGTCCCAACACCCAAAGTGCAACCATCAAACCCCAGCCAGCAACACACAGAGATTCATATAAGGACTTTGGAGTCAGCTGCCCTATCAAGTACACCACATGGTATGAGATGAGACACAGACACAGCATGCAGACAGAGATTTTAAAAAAAGGAGAAGGACAGAGATGTAAAGTGAGTACAGGACTATATGGAGTTGTAATGGGATAAGGTAAGGAGACATGTGGGAGGCGGTTCAGGGAGCAGATGCCAAAACTGTATGACAGTGAGTGTCAAACAAGGAGAGAATGAGGGTGGAGGGAGCAGTGGGTGGCTGCAAGGAGAGGTGAGAGAGAGGAGACTATGGGAAGTGTGTAGTAAAATAAGAAAGAAGGACATCCTGGATGGGATAAGGACTAAGACAAATGCTTTGTATTCATTAAAGTGTGGGTGATACTGATCTTAAAGGATTATCACAACCACTGATATTGTTTTTGAAGTGAAATTGCTTTTGTAGCAGTCAAAAAACAAGCTTTTGCTCCACCTAATTTGTGCTTAGGTACCATCTCATTACTGTGTTTTTAAATATAATCCAGCATTGTTGTAATGGTACGTCTGTGCCACCATTTGTTTTGTCAACCCCCTTTCAGTTTACCACCCCAACTCATGAGGGCTTTCTGAATCTTCCTCCTGCAGGACAAATAGTTATAAATTTATAGGCTACACTTACACTAAGTACAATCTTGCACAATTTCACTTCCATTTCTAAAGCAGAGTAAGTTGTAAAACTTTACAAAAACTACCCAGCATTAAAAACTAAAAGACCTTGAATGAAGATGGAAGAATGAGAACGTGATGGCAGGCTGGAGAGGTGAGAAAAAGAAGACTGTGTGTCAAAAAAAAACTTTTAAAAGTCCCTCCAGTAAAAGTAACAGTTTGTGGAAACTGTGGAAGAATGTTCTGTATGTGTTGGCAAGTGCCTTATGAAAATACATTAGCCTTCCAGACAAAATCTAAATAGCAGATAGCAGCGGAGGGTGGATAGATGGGGGCAGGATTAACAAGTCTATACCTGCTCTTGAAGACAACGACAACGTGCTAACATTTTACTGACACATCGGGCAGACAGACAAGTGGGACGGAGGGAGGGAAAAAGTGAGGATACCGAGGTCAAGGTCAATAAATCGATGAGAAAAGTCAGGAAGACCCTATGAAAATGTAATATACGCATAAATATACATCACATGCATCTGCATTTAGAACATTTGTCTCATGGATGAAAATATGCTCACTTATCTATCACTCTACAGGTACACAGTATCTCTGAATGTCTGTCTGCCTTTTCTCTTCCAAACACTCCACCACTTGGTTATTTTGGGTTCTCCATAGGAAGTGCTGCTTCTCACCTGACGTCCCTGAGACATGGATTCATTACTGAGCCCGACGCCACCAGGATGTGTGTGTGTGTCTCATGTAACTCATCTCAAGGCAATCAGTTGTTTGGGAAATTGCTGAGAGAGGTGTAATGTACTCCCTTGCTCGCTGTAATTTTCACTCTTTTCCTCCTACATTCTTTCTTTCTTGCTGTCTTTTTTTGTTTATCATATTATGTTTCATTCTTTTTTCTTTCACACACATTCTAGAAAAGATGAATGAGTATAATGCAGCTTGTTTTATGCAGAATGGGTTTGTGCTCGAGAAGTGGTTATGCCCTCTGATTCCTCCGAAAGATGTTACTGTGAAGCAGCTGCAGGAACTGTGAGTTTCTGCCATGGTTAGCCAAGTTAGTACATTTTTATTCAGCAGATTTAAACATTTTTTAATGTTCTGAGTTGAGTTTGGTGGAAAGTACTGTGCCCAAGAGAACTCATCATGAGCAACTTATGCACACGAGCGAACAGAAAGCAATTGAAGAACATTTGCAAGTGTTTTCTATTTGCTGCATTTTTTATTTAAATCTTTGTTTTGGCATTTCTGCCTGTATTTGATTGCAGACTGGAAATGAAGACGAGAGAAGCGGGTCTGGAATTGAACCAGGGACGTTGCAGTTTTGTTTCTAAATGCAAAATTGTAGTGTCAGTTTGGTGAAGATATTTGTCTGTTTCCTTGTGTTTTGTTGAGATGCAGTGCACCAAGCTCTCTATCTGAACACAACCCTGACAAAGTAACAGAAAACTGAGTTTTTTTTTAGAGTTGTTTGGGAACAAAACACACAAGCCAGAGTACGAGTTGTTTCCAGGTGTTGCAGTTTGAGCAAACCTTATCGCATTGGATCAGACACGTTTCTCCGTGTTACTCCTGTGGAGACACAGTTGAGCCTGTGGCTGCGGTAAGTTTTCTTATCAGGGTTCTCTTAAACCTACATGCTTTTTCCCTCCTAATCCCTTCCATCTAACCTTTGTTTCTTTCTCCCAGCGTCCCTCTCTGTCTCCATTTCTTCTCCCTCTCTCTCCCCCTCCCCACTCAGTCTCCAGCGTCTCCCTCAGTGCCCCCAGTGAGAGCAGCTAAAATTAAGTGGTGCCACTTCTCAATGACACTTTAATGATAGCACCACTGCTCCGCACACAGAGAGACGGGAGAGGTATGAGCATCTGCTAAAGATAGGCCCCTCAGACACAAACACACAATACACACACGCGCACACACACACACACAGACACACTCACACGTCCAAACGAGTGAGCCTCCCTTTGTCTCGCCTGCCACAGGGACCATGGGGGACGGGTGGAGTCTAATTAAGAGCGTCCGTAGGGATACGTTGGTGTATGCTTGTGTGTGTGTGAGCGCGTGTCATTCCAGCTTGGCATCACCATCACCTGCCTGGCACTGCCATTATGGTTGGCATCTTAGAGAGAAAGAGAGACAGAGAGGGAGAGAGGCAGAGAGGAAACTGATCGCAGACCAACACACGGTGTTGCTTTTAGTTGCATAACATCTCAGAGAGGTGCAAGAGAAACAGAGAGGGAAGTTAAAGTTTGCTTATCCTTTTATTAATGATGCTTAGAACCTCAATACTGTCTGAGTGTGACCAAATATGTCCTTTACACAGAGAATCTAAAGCTGGCTTCACACTACACAACTTTCAAAGTCGTCAAATCGCTGCACTGGTACAGTACACGACTTGCTGTCTTGTAATTGAGAGTCTTGAAGTCGTTGTGGTTTTCACGCTACATGATACAGTACAAGATCTTTCACCAGGTGGAATCCCAGATGAGTAGGTCATGTGTGGTATAGGTCGAACCACAGTGGGCCGAGAAAATATCGAAGTCAAAAAGTGGCAAAGCAGCGCTCCAAGTAAGTTATTAGGCTAATAACATACAGAAACATTGTGTGCAACAGTCCACCTTCCACCTACTCTTCTCCTCTCTCTGTCTCCTTCCTACTTGCCCTCGGAAACACGCACACACCTTGGAAAATGCTGTCACACCTCTTTTCTCAGTCCTCAACCTGAGTCTTGCCCCACAGGACTGACACGTAGAGACAGACATCCATTCACACCTACGGCCAGTTAAGAGTCACCACTCAACCTAGCCTGCATGTCTTTGGACTGTGGGAGAAAGCCGGAGTACCCAGAAAAAACCCATGCTGACATGGGGAGAACATGCAAAATTCATACAGAAGGGCTCCCCACCCTGAGGTTCGAACCCCCTAGCCCGGGTTCGATCCAGGAACCATCTTGCTGTGAGGTGACAATGCTAACGACAACAACACTGTGACGGCCGGCCAGATATATAGTATACTAGATAACTCGGGAGTGTCTGGATGCGTCAGACAGTTCATACATAGCGCTCAAGTTCAGATTTGCAAGCACCAAGCCAACTGATTCATCTCTGATCTGAACTAGGCATAAGAGAATTTTTTGTTTTGTTTTTAAAATTTTGTTCACTTATTCTTTAAAAAAAAAAAACAAGTTCAGATCTAAATCACAACCTTTACCAATGTTCTCGTACAGCTAACATAGATGCATTGTGTGTGTGTGTGTGTGTGTGTGTGTGTTGTTCAGAGCGTCCTGCTAATGGAGTTCCAACATGTTCTTAACATTGTCAGCATTAAGCAAGTGGTTGATCAATTAGCCCACTACTACCCTTACAGCGTCAATACTCGACTTTAAAACCTGCGTCAATAATGTAACATTAACTGCTAAAACACTGGTAATCACATAACACTGACTGTTAATACAACACCAAACTCCTCACTGTGAGATTACACAGGTAACCATCACAGATACTAATACTACTGAGTCACCTATCAGTGTGACAGGGACAGTGTGTTATAAGTCTCTGTGTGCTGCTAGTTATTTACTATCTATCTGTTGACAGCAATTTTTTCTGAAAACTGAGCATAAGAAAATGTGTGTATGTTTTGTGTGTGTGTGCGTGTATGTGTGTGTGTGTGTGTCTGTGTGTGTGTGTGTTGAGGATACCGTCAGGTCAAAGATGCAGCTGCAGGGAAGAGTGCCAAGTGACATTTTCAGACTCCCTCCCACCCCCCATTACACACACACAAACACACACACCCACTGGGGTCTGACTGGAGCAGACAGGTCATCAGCAGTGTGATGAAGGCCCCTCACCCTGACTGGCACTCTGTGCACACACATCAACACACACTTACACACAGACCAACACGTGTCACTTTTGTGGCAGATGAGATCAGAGATGTTCTTTTCAGCAGACGCCACATACGGAGCCACACACACACACACACACACACACACACACACACACACACACACACACACACACACACACAATATTCTATTTAATTTTAAAATACGTAAAGACAAAATAAACTGTCAAATTGAATTTTAGGTTCACAGCCCACAGCCCTCAGATGAAGACTAATCAAGCAAAATCAGTAAAACTGTCCCCTGCATGGTGGACCATGGGTGTTATAGGCATTTATCATCACATAAACATACTCTACAGAACTGCAGATAGTTGCTAGTGTAATTTGAGGAGACTTATGCAGTAATGTTAGGTAATTAATAAATCAATTTTAGCTCAAAAGTTGTTAACCTGTGGGCACAAATTTAGCTGTGCACGCAAATTCGATGAAACATTTTACTCCTGATCACTGCCAGGAGCTACATCACACTTGCCAGAGATTTTTTTAAACCAAGTGCAGCTCCTATGAAAAGAAGTTCAGAGAGCCTGCAGGTTTGGAGCATCAGCCACTGAGTAAATAGACATAGGCCTTTTTCACAGCACACATTTATGACTTGTCATGGTGGGAAAATCACAGGTGTTACTGATAATTCTACCAAATAACAATGACTCAGGTTCTAGTCAAGTGTCCCAGTAAACCCATCATGGTGTGACAGTGAACAGGCTTGCACAATACCAGGACACTGAAATTGAAGCAGCTAAATTATAATAAATGAATTAATTCAGCCAGCATTGAATTAACTATTTATACCTGTACTTTTCTTACTGTGACATGACAATATGTTGAACCACACTGATATATTTCTGTCATTTTGTGCATAAAGCCAGCTAAAATGTGATAAGAAATATTGTGATTAAAAAAAAAGAAATATATATATAATGTTAGTGAGATATAATACAATTTTACCAGTGGCACTATCGTAAATTGAGCCCTCGGCCCAAGTGTTGGCTTCATGATGTTCTCTTTCTGCCACAGACTGCCAGTGGAAAAGCATCTGCTGCCATGATTCAGAATGAAGGTATACACGATGTATGCCAGCAGCCACCTGCAGCCAGGTGTGTGTGTGTGTGTGAGTGTGCGATGACCTCGGGACAAGTAATGAGTGATCTATTCTCAGCACTGCTTCCCAATGAATTGAGTTCCATTACACCTTGCTTCGCTCCAGTCAGGTATACTGTAGGCACGTGTGTGTGTGTGTGTGTGTGTGTGTGGTGTGAGAAAGGAAGGCGTCAAGGTTGAAGCACATCGATACCTGAATGAGATGAGACCTTCCTTTTCTAGATGCCGACACACACACACACACATGCACACACACACACACACATGCACACACACACACAGTATATTAAATAAATAATTAATTACACAGCAGACTAAAATATTGGCAGCCTGCTGTAGAGATAGACAGTTGATTTTCAACAGGAGAAAAAAATTCCCTTAGGGGTGAAGCGCACACACACACACGCACACACACACACATACAGAAGCCTACCACACATGCTGCCATCGGGGGTTGATACACACTCATACAAACAGTAATTACCCCCAGCAGCTTAAAAAGACATTTGCGGCACATTTATAATGGATGCCAAATTACCAAAAGAATCCATTTACACACACAAATGCATGTGCATGTGTGTGTGTGTGTGTGCTGAAACAGATGTGCACACACATGCATGTATAAACACACACATTTAATGTTGTCTGCCCAGTAGAGTGCTGTTTATGTCCAGTGTGAATAATTGCAATTATTGATTTATCCTTTTAAAGGTAATTGAAGTCATTTAAAAAAGAATTCATTAATTGTCCTGTTGAGAACTGACCAGTTAGTAGGTTATCAGATCAGTGGCAGTCCTGTCAGGAGAGGCACACCAGGCAAATGTTTGGGGCCCCCCAAAATAATATGGGACAAGGGACCCCATGATGGAACTTACTATTGGCACAATGACAACAATAAACCCCCTTAAATCTCCCATAAAGATACCAAAAATACAACGTTAGGTGTAACTGTCAATGCAGCTGTCAGGGCCTTGATGGCCCTCTTTGCCTGGGGCCCCCAAGAAGCTAAGATCACACTGTATCAGATACAAAAGCACACGTGCACATATACAATGACATATAAACAAGAGCAGACTAGACTATACATACGCACACATACAACCAGCTGCACGCTGTACTACGACTCTGTATGATCCATCAACTTTTGCCCCATCTCTTATCAGATCTCTCTCTACTCTTTTTATCTCCCCTCCTCTTTTCCTCCATTCCTCCTGCTCCGTCTCTCCTTACCTCTCGTCACCCCTCTTCCCTTCCTCTGTTGCTCTTCCATTCATTAATCTCAATCTCTCTGTCTATGCTCCTTGAAGTGAGATGTCAACACAGAGCAAACATGCGCACACAGAGCGATGTGCCATATCATCAGCTCCACTTGCAGTCAGTGTTGGCGTTTGGCGTCACAGGCAGGCTTGTAGACAGAATCGAATCACATTCGTCTGTCCTGTCATATTTTCGTCAAAGAGACTGCTTCGACTGTGTGTGAGTATATGTGTGTACAAGGCTTTGTATTTACAGTATGTGTGTCCATGAAACAATTACATTACCATGTAGTCAAGCAGTGTGCATGCAGTGAAATGAGACAGGGACATATTACACTGCAGGATCATATTAACTCCACACTGATAAAGGGAAGTGGAGGGAAAATCCAGCTTGCAAGTGTCCTGCAAAGAGCCGATGGTTGGCTTTCAGTCAGTGTTGGGCCATTGATGAAACTCTGTTGCCTTAGTTTTTGCTGTGTGTCCTGCACCACTGGCACTAGTCAGCCCTTATTGAACCTCGTCTGCTTTTTTTCTGCTGATTCAGCAAGTTGAATCAGCGTTGGGGATGGCAGAGCCCGACAGTGAATGAAATCCCTCTGATTGGCTTTTCAGGCTCAGTGCACAAGAAGAGAAAGGGAAGTAAGGAAAGTAAACAAATGACTAAAGTCAAGACAACACAAGATCAAAACAAACTTGTTATATTAGGTAAGATTATTTTTAGCCATTGAGCTTTAGCAGAAACAGTTCGTAATTGTTTGTGTTATTGACTGCTAGCACATGATCAATATCTTTTGTTCTTTCAAAATGGTTGTGTTGTTAATGTGCTAACTGGCTAACAAGTGTCTTAAATCTGTTCTGTTGATCTTCTGGTTTCCCTTTTTCAATAACGAGTACAGACCTTCGTCACCTGCTGGTATGGAGAGTTATTTCCTCTCACACAAGCGCAGAACATATGTGCTAGTTTACTGTTGTCTGTGGTCTTTGTGGTGTGTCCATGTACAGCATTTGAAGTGTCTTGGCCTTTAAGACAGCCAAAAAAACGAGGCGAGAAGACTGTACGGTGATAATTTAAAGATCTACTTACCCTATTAGAGCTACAGCAGCTACTTTGAAAGTGTTATTTGTTACTGTAAAGCCAGGTTCAGACTATACAACATTTTTCGGTTCCAATAGTCACTATGTCAGATTAGGTGATTGTGGGGTCATAAAATCATTCCATGGTTTGGCAGACCGACATGACAGACTACTCATTGGTCCACGACCAACTATAGCCGGTCATCTTTCACAATGTGTGGGATGTCATTGGATTATTCTTGTCCTATTTTTATTATTATTACTATTATTTCATATACTGCGTCTGTTCATGTCCCAGTCGAAATGTTATTATAGTAACGTAAAAAGGGCCACCAGATGGCAGGAGCTACATTTGAAGCCCTGCATGTAAACTATGCAAGTCACTTAATCCTCCTCAACAAGTTCCTGCAAATGTTTCACAATAAAAGCCTGTTTAGAAAATAAAAGGATTCTCTCAACCAACATTTGGCGCCTTTAATTTTAAATGGCTACAGGAAGTGTTGAGTTTGAGATGATGGTGCAGAACGAGTCGATTAAAGGTAAAAATACAGAGGGAATAATACATAAAGATCCGTTTCAAATGTAGTCTGTTTCAAGTGAAGCTGGTAGCTGCAGTTGTGGTCAGTAAAAGCCCCATCACTATTTTTTAATTTTATTCCTTTATATCCTCCATTATGAAGAAATAATTCTTTGCTAGTCTGACGCTAATGGCAGTACTCGGTGCCTGTGCTGTTTCACGCCATTATTTTCCCTTTTTACTCTGTCGTGGTAAAATCCCTAAAGGAAATATATAAAGACTGGGGTGTTGTTGCTGTACAACCCATGGCAGCAGATCGCTCTGTGTTTCTATTGGTCAGAGTGACGGCTGTGATGGGAGAAGTCGTGAATGACAAAAAGCAAATCAAATATGCTAGACTTTCTGTCGGGACATCGTGAGGCGTCCCAGACGTGGTGTCTGTTGCCGTCTGTTATGACACGCTACACGAAATGAAACGTTGGATTATCGCATACGACGAACCCAAAAATCATGTCACTCCATCTTTCCAACATCATTTGAACTGACTGGATTATTTGTTAAGCGTTCCTACTTTCGAATTTATTGTAATTTGTTTATATTTCCTGTAGATGCGTTGCTCTTCTCAGTTTCAGTAAAAGATCCTTGAGTGTGTGGCCCATAAAAACAAAATGAGAGTATATTGTATTTCTATGGTGTAACCACTGTGACAAACACTTGCAGTACTCATGACTACATGTTCATCTCACAGTTAACATCTCCTCCAGCCCTGCAGTAGGCTACATAATGTAAACAAAGCTTTTATTCTCTTTTTCACTCATTTTTACAGATCTGTTTTAAAATGTCAAAAAGTCTACAATATCTGAGCTTTCATCTTTGTTAGCCAGAAAACAAAATGAATAAGGGAAAAGTGTCAAGTTTCTTTCTTTCCCTTTTTCTTTTTTCTGCCATTTCTCTTTCTCTCTCTTTCTTTCTGTTTCTTTCTCTCCCGGCAGTTTCAGTGGAAGCCACATCTTCTCAAGGACAGGTCAAAGTCATGCACATACACACACATGCACACACACACGTGCATGCACGTGCACACATATATAGAGGAGGTGGTACTGTATGTATTGTGGCAGCTCTGTGGGAAAAGCCTGTGGGTCTGGCCGGAGAAAAAAGGCAAAAATAGAATAGAGCCGCCGAGTTGCTGCGACTCCACTGGGCCAATTCAAATCTCTCTCGCTCTCTCTTGCGAGACCTCACACACACACACACACACATACCCACACACACACTATTCACACTAACTGCATATCTCAGTCTGCTTTGGTTTCCCGTTTCCCTCGCTCTCCCTCTGTTTTACTCTATATCTTTATTTTGATTTTATTTTACAGTAATCTTTGTTTGAACCAGGGGACACGTGGGAAGAAGTGCAGAATGTCACTGAACAACCTGGGGGGAAGGAAGAGTGAGCATATGGCAGAAATGCAAGGAGAAGAAGAAATGAAGTTATCAAACACTCAGCGTCCAATTTACTCCTGTTCTCTTTCATCAGGTCTGCTCTCCTCTCACACACTGACAGAGATTACCTGCCTGTGTGTGTGTGTGTGCATGCATGTGTGTGTGTGTGCGTGTGTGTGTGTTTGATAGGGAATGAAAATTAAACTTCTGCAGGCAGATTTTTTACAACTTTAAGCTTGCCAATCCTCAAACGCAGTCAGACTCTAAACCAAAGCTTTGAGTCTGGAAAGTTGTGACATTGAGAGGTCTGGAACGTTTTACGCCTCCAGTGATTTCATTTTTTTCCCTTCCTTCAACTACATTTTGATGGTTAAGAACATTCGTCAGAACCCGGATTTTGTTTTTGTTTCCTGGAAACTTGAGCTTGTCAGTAAGCTGTCAGGAAGCACTGGAGACGTCTCAGGGCCTCAGTGCTTTCAGTGGCAAAACTCTTAATGCTAGAGCTGAATACTTATTTATTCAGAACACTCAGTGAAACCTGGTTTTATAGAATTAAAATCTTAAAAAGTACAACAGTGTGAAGGCAAGCACTCATCTCAGCTGGACTACTTTGTAACATGAGCACTGTATTTACCTCATGTATTTAACTCATTTATCTTTTTCTCCAACTGGACTTCCTGAATCATATTTCATCGTCTCATTGGTACCTGAAGCAGCACCCTCCTACCAATGCAGCTCCCTGTGTTTTGAGAATGCCCTGCAGGATTTTCATCAGGTCCTTCAAAATGTTTCTGTTGCTCAAGATCATTTGGCTCAAACATTGGGATTTTCCCATACCTCTTAATCACTGTGTACTATGGTCAATCAGCTAAACTCAAAGTCAGGGTGAAAAACAGAGGGTAGAAGGTTTAAAGAGTCTTACCTGAAAGACATTTCATAGTGTTGCCCTTGGTTGTTCTAATTGAAGAGATTCTATGAAAAAGAGCGTATGGGTTATGTGCTCACGTTTTTCAACATGGAGGTGGCGGAAACTGAGCCAACTCCATGAGCACTAAAGAATAGCCTCAGTGCTGACAGAGCTAACGGTGTTAACCAGGGGGGAAGACTCTGTGTCGACGCGGGAGACGAAGCTTTTATTTATCTTTATTTCACAGATGAATTGTGAAGACAATAAAACTCCCACAAAAAAGCCTTTTAAATCCTGTGTCATTTAGCCTGGCTCCATATGAGTAGTTGAAATCTCTGCTGGTTGCTAGGCTAATTTATACAATGTAAAATGCCATAGGCTTGTGCTAATAACATTAGCATGTTGTATTTGTGGGGAAAATGTGTCAAGGTAAAGACAAGTGCTTTGTCTGTGAATTATGATTGTGATAGTGAAGCCAATTTGTGTACTTGTAATTCAAATTGTCACTATTAAGTCATGTTTAATGTGTGTTTTGAATCAATTAAACTTTACAGCACTTCACAGAAACACCACCGCCGACCAATGTTTTGATGGTGTGACTGCAAAGTGACACAGACGCTCCACTGCACAAGTATAAATGCTTATAACGTGGCACACAAGTATAAATCCCCCTTAATTGCCATATGAGCACAGTGCAAAGCGGTGACGATGAGCTAGCCAGTGGGATACACATGCACGCACAGCTGGACTGGCTTACCACAACAAACTACAGAGAAACTTGGATTACAAAAGATACAGAAATAGTTGTACCAAAAAGGAATAAAAAGATAGAAGATCTAAAGAGAGAAACTCAAATTTCTCACCTCCACACACCAATCATGGCCTGAAGTGGATATTAACGTCAAATTGTCGGTTTCATAAAGTTACAGATATGACTGTGTTGGACTGTGAGAAAAACCAGACTGAACCGTGTTAACTTCAGTTGTTTTTCATGCTTTATAATATGTTTAGCAATGCAAAGATTTGAATATTTTATCTACAGATTTAAGCATCACTCACACTTCTTTACTTTTTTTGGCCTTTTTTTTTTTTTCAAGCATGTGAATTAACATTTTGTGAGCTCCCAGTACAGTGACTGGGTCTCACTGAAAGAAAAATGTAGGTTGACCCAGCAAGTGTGTGTGTGTGTGTGTGTGTGTAATTGATACAGAGTGCCACATAAGGCAAGATTTGTGGGAGAGAAGCAAAGGAACCGTTGTGTAAGTGTGTGCATGATTGTGTGTGTGTGTTTTTGCGTGTGTGATAGAAGCAGGGGAGTTCATTCTGAAACAGGCCGTCTGTTCTGAAAGCAGAGCATGTGTGCGTGTTGGTGCTTATGTGTGTGCTGCAGCCGTGCGCTCTACTTTCTGAGAGCACAGGGCGGAGGGAGCGAAGCGGAGCGGGGCGTAATTAGGCCACGATTTGAACTCTCTTAGTTCCTCCCTGAGAGGGGGCACAGGGTCATGCCAACTATTATAAATCGAGCTGGGTTGTATATGTGGGCAGGTGAGTCTGTGCCGGGTGTAATAATGTGTGAATTTGTGTGCCTGTGTGTGTGAGAGAGATATAGGAGGGAAAGGAGAGGCTGCTTCTGATTGGTTCAAAGTATAATGTTAAATATAGCTTCATCAGGGCAGCCTGGTGACACACTGGTTTGAGGTGCACGACATGCTTGTGATCTTCTGCACTCAACTCAAATGTTGTGTCATGTCACATCACACCATCGCTCTCTCCTCTCAGTTTCTCTGTATTGACTGCTTCAAATCAAACACAGGAGCAGCAATGTCAAGATTCAGAGCTGTCCCACAGCACATTTAGGGTGATGAAGAATCATCCTAACACTTAGCTTTACACCAGTAGTTCTCAGTTGTTATTAGACTATAGATTTTTTTCATGGCACCGTGACCCACACAACCCCCAATATAACATATGTATATATGTTCACAGCTGCTTATTGTTACAAGTTTAGTTATGTTTAATATCATTATGTTTTATGTTGAGTGGTAATACAGGTCCATTCTCATGCACTCAGAATAAAAGCCAACAGATGCCCTGCAGAGTTACAGATGACTGTGCAGCCCACTTCCTTTTGGTTGTGGCCACTATGGTTCTAGTGGATGTTTTTACAGTTTTTTGTTTGTTTGTTTTTTAGAGAAGGAATGACCAAAATCACACACACTTTATTTCAGATCTGTAAAATTTCTGTTTAGATCCATCAGACAAATAAATCATATTTATTCAGGACCTGCAGCTTCCTGGAGTATGCGTTGGTTGCCTGGTTACTGGTCCGCAAAAAAGAAAATTTGGCACCCATACCACCGTAGAAGGGCAAATTTGACATTTTTACACTTTGTACAGATAAAACAAATGACGTATAACATGTTGATTGGTGTTAAAAGTGCTGGTAGGTGCGTCTTGTCATCTCTGAACAGAGCCAGAGAACAGGGCTTGCTGTTCCCCCTGGTTTCCACAGGCCTGGATGATGAAAACGGCAGCATAATAAAAGATATAGACTGGGATTTACAGGGCAGTTTATGTAAGCAATAATGCAGGACAAGATATCTTGTTATAGAAAGTAATGGACGGAATTGAGGCATGAGCATTTCCTTCGTAGTGTCCGTTATTTTATTATATAGCCTATTATATATTTACTATTATGTTATTTGTTTATTTATTTTAGGCTTGACCATCAGTTAGCTGAACTTTTAGTGAGTTGAACTTTTAGCACAGTGTAAAGCATCAGTGTTATTGCCATGGTTACCTGCAGCCTAACGTAAAGGCTAATGTTCCAACTGCCTTCGGCTGATTGGACGAAGCCTTAAACCAAGTAAAAGCTACACTCCTTGGCATTCATAATTAGTTGGTGCGGAAATAAAACTGACACCGTTCTATAAATTACATTTTTTTTGTCTCCAACTTGCTGATAGCCCATTTAGGGGCCACTGATCAATTAAAGTCCTTTTGTAACCTCCCCTGCACCCACACACACAAACACACTCATCCCATTAATGAGCGGACGGCTAATTAAGACTCAAAAAAGCGGGGGAGTCACTTCTTTTTGATTGATAGCACCCACCGTCTTCTCTTCTTGCTATTTTGCATTTTAATGTTCATTAATAAACTTTTATTGTTTTGTTAATTATAATACCACCCTCCCCCGTTGAGATAATAACTGAACAGAGTGATTTGTTCAGAAAGATTTTGTGCTACATGAAGGAAGACGACGGACAAAGAGAGAAAAAGAGAAGGAAACAAAAGAGACAAAAATAAATGAACTGAGAGAAAAAAGCCGGAAGTGGAGGGTGATGTTTGTTAGAGAGAATTTAAAATGGCCTCTTTTCATACTCAAACAAACTGAACAATACAATGGTGTTCACGATTAGTGTTTAATTAAGTTTTTAGTGGTGTTGCCTTTGAAGCAGCAAGTGTCTGGGACTGGCTGATTGAAATCTAGACCACCTCTTGAAATGTTTGCCCTCTGCTGATGGAGATGCAGTTTTTGCAAGGGTTGTGTGTGTGTGGCACTGGAAAGCATAAAACGGTCAAAACTTTTCAAAAACAATCTTGAAACTTTCTCTCAACGTGCTCTCTTATTTCACGTAAGTCTTAAAATGGTAACGTGCAATAGAGACTGTGTATACAGTGTATGTTTACTGTGTGTGTGTCTGCAGGAGAGACAGAAACTGATTGCTGCAACATCTGATTTAGCACGTTCATTGTTTTCATGCTAAAGTACATCTGCTTGTGTAGGCCTGTATTTATGTGCATATATGAGTGTATGTGTATGTGTGTGGGTGTGTGTTAGCTCATTTAAATGTGCCTGTGTGCACGTGTGCTTCGGCCCTAGAGGTGCGAGGCCAGGGACGCGCATGATGGATCGTGGAGGCCAGTTGATAGCGCCATTACTCACTGACACACACACACACACACACACACACATTTTCATACGCACACACTCTCGTGCACACCTGCCTGACACCTGTCCCCCATGGGGGTCCGCCTGCCCCTGAGGCCATTGCCCCGGAGACGAGCAAAGCCCAAAATTATTCTGCATGACAGCAAATACACGGAAAGTTTGAAAAAGGAAAGAACTTCAAAACTTTGTAGGACAAACGTGGTCTCTCCTCTCTCTTCCTCCTGCTGCCTACCTTCTCCTTTTCTCTTGCACTCTTAAATCTATCTGATATTTCAGACTAAGGGCTCATGGTGAGGGGGGAGTCCAACATAAATGGTGTTTATGTAAGATCAGTCTCTGCACAGATGCGTTCCTCAACAGGAGTTGTGTCTGTGCAGAATATAGAAGAGAAAACATAACCTACAAGCACAGAATGAGTGGTATTGGTACACATGGAAGAATGTGAAATGGCTTTTAAGGTCAAATTGATGATACAGAAGAAAACACCTGAAGTAGCACTGTAGAGAAATGTGCCATTCTTAAATAAGGTCACTGGGAGCTTTCTATAAATTCAATACAAAGAACAGTCTTCCACTTAGCTTAGTGACCACCTTTTTTTGTACTTTCTGCCTTAAAATTGGTTGGGTTGCTTCTCTATTTTTGTCCAAATTACCTGCAACAAATGTCAGAAATTAATTATTTTACCAAATAAGAGCTAAGAATGAGGTTTATCACCTAAAGTATTGTACTGGTAGTTTTAAAAGCGTTTGGTACCAGCTGTCAACATTAACAGGACGCTGATAAATCTGGTGGCGTGATACTTGACTGTGTGTCAAACATTAACAGTTAATTACCTTGTTATTGTTTGATTTTAATTTTAATTTTAATGTGCTGATAGCCCATCTCACTGGACCAGGTAAAATCTTACACTGATTTTTGAGTCTTAAACATGTTATTTTCCCGCACATCAGGCTGCTTTCTGTTTCCATGTCCGCCATTTCCACTACAGACGATTTAGGCTTGGGCAGTATCACGGTATAATGGTATACCAAGCTATTTAGAAATTCTGAAGGTATCAATTTCAACACCGTCAAAAAAACAAACACTCCTCTTTTTATTAAACTGATATGAAGATGCTGTATTGAGGCGCTATAGTGCACAGCACGCACCGCCAGAGGTCAGTCTCCACTGGTGGAACAAACAGCTGTGGCGACTGTGAGTGTTGTTACAGGAGTGTAAAAAAAGAAAAATGCTTCTGCCCCTGTTTGGGAGTACACCACATGTAACTTTATCTTGAGATGACTTCTTACAACTAATAAAACAGTTTATTAGCCACATCATTTTATTCAACGCATCATCTCCAGCCCACTGATGTGTTGGTATTCGTCACGCCAACATGTGTCATCAGGTCCTTTGGCAAGATGGGCACTGAAATACATGAAATACTTAGGTCACTTCTGTAACGTGTTTACATCATGTTAGTTTTTTTTCTAAACCTAACCTTTGTGCCTGAACCTAACTGTAACTGTCTGACAACATTAATCATGTGTTACATATTTCACCCAGGAGACAGCTGTTTGTCACCTACAGATGCTAAAGGATGCCTTGTGTGTTGGTATAAGACACTGGAAGGGTGTGCCAAGTTTGAAGATTGGTGTGGTCCAACCAAGGGGGCCGAAAGCACAAGATAGTCTCAGGTTTTTACCTTTTTTATTTTACTCTCCCCAAGTAGACTTGAAATGTGTTTATTACAGTGTTTTTAGCTTAAATTTGAGTGGTGACAGGTTTTCACGGCATAAAAAAGTACTTAAGCATCCTGTCAAAACAATGAGCTAAAAGACACTGATGCACACAGTTGCTCCACAAGGAACTCCTTTAACATTACACCTCGGGATCGAATTCAGAGTTACTAAAATACGGCAAATGTATTATTTGCCCTTTAAAGCATAGGCTGAAGTCTGCATGTGTTTGACTGTGATCTGAGTGTGTTTAGATTTGCCAGAACCTTTATGTGTGTGTCTCTATGTATTAAAGTGTTGAGCAAAGGAAAGATATTTCCTCTCATGTGTTGACTGATACTATGGGAAGAAAGAAAGACTCAAAAGAAAAAATAACATGACACAAATTGAGGTTCAGTGGCTAATTGGCATTAAATGGGGCACTTTATTGGCATCGAGTGCAGTGAGAAAACACTCATATCTCACTTCATCTTCATTAGCGGGAAAAACTGATGTGATTTGCTTGTGTGTGTGTGTGTGTGTGTGTGTGTGTGTGTGTGTGTACATTAGAGGGAACAGTAACCAGCAGGCATTGATAAAAAACAATATTACTGGGTCATATGTATGTTTTTAAGGCTCTTTGTTGATGCAGGGCCTACGCCATAGGTACGGCATCAACTGGCATTGTCAACATAGATGTTGTAACCTACGCCTTAGCCTGACATGCACCTCCCTAGAAATGTAACTACGCGTCACGTTGACGCAGACCTCCTGTCTATATTTGTAACCTGAAACCATTTCCCTCAGCAGAAACGAAGCTTTTATTTACTTTTATTTCACAGATAAAAAACAATAAACTGTGAAGACAATAAAGCCTCCACAAAAATAGCAGTAGTGTGTAATTTTTCCTGGCTTCATATGAGTAGAGGAAATCTCTGCTCGTCGCTAGCCTAATTTATACAATGTAAAATGCCATAGGCTTGTGCTAATAAGGTTAGCATGTTATATTTGTTTGGAAAATATGATTAGTATAAGACAGTTGTTTTGTCGGTGACCCCTGTGAGTGGTTATGGAGCCAAATTTTGTAACGTTACCTTTACTTAATGTTATTGTCATTCCTGGCTTCATGTGAGTAGACAGAGGGCTCTAGCTGCTAGGCTAATTTATACAATGCAAAACGCCATAGGCTTGTGCTAATGAGGTTAGCATGTTGCATTTGTGGGGAAAATGTCTCCAGCAAAAGACAAGTCTTTTGTCTATGAATACTGCGAGTTATAGTGAAGCAGATTTGTGTACTTGTGATTGAAACTGTCTCTATTAAGCCATGTTTAATGTGTGTTTTTCATCATCTTAACTTTACCACACTTCACAGAAACCCTGCCGTCGACCAGTGTTTTGGAGGTTTTGCAGAGTGACACAGACACATCACTGCACAAGTATAAATGCTCACAATGGTTTAGGCCACGTGAGTAGGCTCATACTTTGCCCGCACAAGTATAAATCCCCCTTCAATGTCAAACTTACTCTTACTCAGATGACATCCATTGATATCGTAGTAGAACATTCTTAAATGCATCTCTCAAGTAGAGACATTACAGAATATATCAATTGCTTTCATAACTTACTACTGTTAACCAATAAATTTACCTCATTAAAGGGTTGAAAGTCAATGAAAAAGTCAGTAAGACAGACAACTAACCAAACAGACAGAGGTTGATGAAAAACAGTTGTAAGGCTCATAGTAAGATTATGCGTCTCAAACAGACAGACAGTCAGAAGACAAACACACAGGAACAGACAGACAGAAAGGCAGCTAGCCTGGCAGACAGACAGGTAGCTAATGTTATATATAAGGACTCCCAGGGACTTGCTACAGCGCACAGCAGAGCACCTGGGGACATGGCAGCCATATGTTTAAGCTTTGTCTCGTCCTACAAAACTCAGTCTGCCCTTCACGTGATTTGTCAAAGGGCTGCGCACAGTGACAGGTACAGGGTACAGGAGGACCCGAGATACTGAGACACACAGCAACTAAAGGAGAGAGGTGGATGGAGGGAGAACGGCCGGGGAGAGGTGGTGGTGGTGGTGGTGGTGGGCTGGAGGGATGAAAAGAAAGAGAGCGGGAGGGTGACATGAAATACAGTAGAGCTTCAAGATGCACAGGAAACAGAAGCAGAGGGAGACTGGCCAGAGACTGAGAGTTGAGGTGTGTTAGGCAACAAAACGGGTTCAGAAGTGTGTCTGGGGGGGGTGTATGACGTAATTTAGGGAGAAAGGAAAGGAGAGAAAGAAGGAAAGACAAGCAGGTAGAACACAGCAGGACAAGAGACAGTTTAGAGATGATATGAGGGGGGAAGGAGGTATAGGTTAAGAAGCAGAGTGCCTCCGGGCTTCTTTTCCTCTCCTTCTCCCAACTCCCTTTCTCCCTCCACCCACTCTTCTCTTGTCCCGTCTTGTCCCCCTTACCTCCCACCACCCCACACCTCCACCACCCCCTCTCTCTCTGTCCTTCTGTGCAGGGGGTTGAGGCGCTGAACAGATTATGGCGTAATTAAGGCGCTAAAGCAGCACATTATCCACCTGGTGGCTTATCCAGGGTGGCTAGCACCGTGGCTAGGCTAATCAGCCTATGTGTGTGTGTGTGTGTGTGTGTGTGTGTGTGTGTACAGCCAGCAGCATTGGGGCCCATCTCACCTGATTAAGGCCTCTTATAGGGATGTGTTAAAAGCATTAGGTGAGGACAGGAATGTAATTCGTCATGTTTAAAGGCTGGAAATTGAATCAGGGATTAGGAGGCAGCCAAATGAGCACACATACACATACTCAGCTAACTGGAGGGAATTCATATCTCCTCGTCTCTCAATGTCTGTCTGTCTCTCATCATGTTCTCTCTTCATTAGTGCCCTCTACATCCTGTGTTATTCTCCATTTCCCTTCTATTTGTTTAATTCCTCTCGTTCCCTCTCTCATTGCGCCTCCATCTCTCTCCATATCCGAGTTGACTCTGAGGTTACGTGCATCTCAATGCAGGGAGACACCACATCTCACCCACACTCCTTCTTTCTCCTCCCTCTCTCTCTCTCTCCTCTGTCCTCTAAGTGGTTAAATTGAAAATAATTGTGCAGACAGACCCCAGAATGCAATCAAAGTGCACGACAATGTACTTGGAAAAGAAGCGGGTATTATTAGGTTGGGGAGAGTACTAAGTGTATAGTGAAATACCTCAGAGAGTAATTTTATACCTTCAGACTTTATTAAAGCTAATAGGTTTATATATACCTCCCCGAGGCTGGTCAATTCATTAGTTGTAACCGTTAGGAACTATTACGCACACAACAAAGTCAGAGCGTTGAGACAGAGAGGAAGAGAGTGTGCGGCTGCCCGCCTGGATTCATGCATTCTGGAGACATGTCATAAATATTAAGACTTTATCAGATATTTCTGAATAACAGTAACAAAAACTTGAAGTAAAATCTTGAACAAAAAAAAATCATTATAATGCTGACAAAATAAGTTCCATTTAAATAAAATGAAAAGCTGATAAAGATTAATGTATTTCAAAATGTCATGCAAATATTATCAAAAAAGTCATGATTTAATGAATTAGCAGTGAAATAATTTCATATCTCATGTTTTACTATTATGTCTGATTTCTTGAAGCTTAATTTCAATCTTAAACTCAAAATCCTTTGATTTTAATGCTGCAATCAAATGTTAGTAAAACAGCAAACTAACTAGTTTTTAACATTTGATTTACATCTAATAATACTAATTGTAATACAAATACTACGGCTACTGCTACTGAAAATAATAATAATAAAAGTAATAGATTTAATAAGGATAATGCAATTTGACAATAAATTTATTGACTTAATTTTCAACATTATTTGAAGTACTGAAAATAAATAAAGGTTTGTCAGTTTACACTAAAGAACAAACAATGAATTCTGCATGCCGTTTGACAAAGTCCACAGATAAGGAGTGTCGCTGTCTGTGAGCAGCCCCACAGTTTTGCTAAAGCAGAGTTGAGCAAAGAATCTAATCAGAAAACTTAAAAGAAAAAAGAAAGCGGACTCGCAACATTGGAGTGTCTTTGTCAAGGGCGCTGTCTTTATTTTCATACACTGCTGAGTGGGACATGCTGAACAGTAAAATGGTGAGTGCTAAAGAGCCAGTGCTGAGTGTGTGTGTGTGTGTGTGTCCTTATATGTGAGAGACACCTTGAGGGGGTATGAAGGTGATGATGGTCAAGTCAAAGCCTGTCTGAACTATAAACAAGATGAAGGAAATTAAAATTATAACGTGTTTTCTGTTGGCATGCGCACAAGTTATTCAAAAGAAAATAAATATGAAATCTTGCACTTTTAAAACGAATGACATAAACATCTTTTTGACCCTTTAAATACACATTAACAAAGCCTCACAGTCTGGCCCTGACCAATTTCAGCACATTTACAGTCTGTCTGTTTAAGGAAAATGTTTTATTTACCGCAAAATAATTATTAAAAAATGATGTGCTCATGCAGATCTGCTTTTTAAATAGTCAGTTGTGTATGTTGCAGGTTTTTCACAATTATGTCTCTGTTCACACACACACACGGGGTTCATCTTTTTAGCAAGCACTTTCTCTGCTGTAGTGTCCTTGAGCAAGAGGCTGGACCCTCACAGGTTCCCATGAGCGCCATTTTATTATTAACCTTTCCCTCTGACCTCCCTGGAGGCAGCAAATGAAATAAGTTACTCTATAAGAATGAAAGATTAAAATGCTAAAATTTCCTAATACCTTTTAAGAGCAGCTATAGGTTGTGGACATACAAAACAGTAATAATAGCAGCTGTGTGTGATATTATCAGTATCATATAAAGTATAATGAAAAATATTAACAAAGTCTGACTTGGTTTTCTATAATTATTTGAAGAAGAATGGGGATGTTGCCCTTGTTAGCAGAGTATTTTAAATACTTTTAATAATTTATGAGAAGATGGAAGGGGAAGCAAGTTTGTCTTTTACCATCCTGTATGTCTGAAAACCTCACCTGCCTCTCCTACTTCTAAACTAATACAGCACAAAGAATAAATCTCAGAAAGGTTCAATTAAATAAGTACAGAAAGCATCAATACAGAAAGGCTGAGTCATTGTCAAGGGCACCTTTTTTATATTCAGTGCAGGGTAGGACATCCGCGATCATGCATCTGCAGCTACTATTAAATTATGACTGTACTGTCAGCAATAAGACAGCATATGGTCCAAAAGTGTTCTGCAATTTTTAATCAGTGACTAAATTCTTAAAAGACAAAGTATCTAACATCTTTAATTTCTGCATATGTATATTTTATTCAAACCAAATGTTGAGGGATTCTAAAAAAGCCAGTTTGATTGAGATTCAGCCTGGCATTTGTCTCTTCTCACGATCTGTGCATGGATTATCAGCCAGACGTTTAATCATCTGATTTAAATGAGATTCACTTAAGACAATGTCAGCTAAAAAAAATAAAATAAACTGTTTAGAATGCACTTGAATAATATTTCCAGTGATTATTTATTTTATTAGCTCTGCATATTCACATTTATGAAAAATGTGGCTTGTGTGTGCAGAAAATCTGTCACTAAGCCTTTCTACTCTTCTGTCTTTTAATTTTTATCTTTTTTTGTGTGTGTTTGCATGCACGCATTTTGGCTACGCGTGCGTGCTTTTGCAACATGCAGGTCGTTGTCAAGATCGCAGCCCCGTGCATGTTATTTGGTCACATCTGTAACTCTATTTTTAGGCTGGAATCCCAGGCACATGAATGTCACTGCCACTGACACGATAACAAACAGATTCCACCCTGAAACGTCTTCATTCAAAAGCTGGATAACAAACAATATGACATTTGTGTGACTCCGTGGATCTCATAATTAGCCAGTGGCAGTTTTTGAAATGTTTATCCACAGTGTGTGAAATATCATAAAGAGGAAATAGTGTGTGATATGCCATTTGACGTGTAATTGCTCTTGAAAAAAATGTAATGGTTGTCATGAAATCAAATGCATTTTTATGTGACTGACATGACAAGGAGTTAAATCACTGCAGTCGTCACATTACAGCAATTATTTTGCTGCTTTCTTTTCTTCTATAATTACAGTGTAATTACAATGTAACTACATGTAACAAAATGTGACACAGCTGCCTGCAACCACCGGGCCAATTACTCACCTGACCTTGACTAAATTTACTAATCACACTGTTAGACGTGGTGACACCACAAGACAAATACACCACCTGTCCAGTGTTTTTCCCATTTTAGTATTTCCTGCAGAACAATTCACAATTCACCGTTTTTTATATTTAATTACTGAGAGGAGGAAATGGTGATACACATGATGATGGCTTCAATAAAAAGAAATCATTCTGATTATTAGGAAAATATTAAACTGTCATTTTAAAAAGCTGTTAAACTACGTGCTTTAATTTCAACACCAAATTGCACAAGTGTATTTATTTAACCTCAGTGTGTAGGCCTGTTTTAAGTCATTTAAGGTGTAAACATGTTGTAGAGTGACATATTCAGCTTGTTCCGTTTACCTGCACAGCCCTTATAAGAAGTTTAGGAGCAAAGCAATACCTTTCAAAACTAATTGAACCCACAGGAGCTTCCAGTCCGAGCATTTGGATGAATTTGTGAATTATGTGAGGGGTTGCAGTTATCAGAAGGAAAATGTCATCCTGGCTCTGCCTGTCTCGATGATCTAGTGTGCTCTTTTTTGTTTATAACTTCACTTTATGCGTGGTTGTTCTGTAGCTATTCTGGTGCTGAATGTGCTGGATGACTCTGTCTGCCAGCTCAAAGACAAAGAAGGACGGTCATTAGACTATTCTGTAACATCAGGTACTGTACACCTCTCTCTCCCTATTCCTCCCTCTTTCTCTATCTCTAACACACACACACACACACACACACACACACACACACACACACACACACACACACACACACACACACTTTCCATCTTTCTTGCTCTATTTTTCTATTTCTCCCTCTTTGCTCTCACACACACAGACACACACATTTATTCTGCGCTCCGGTCCGCATTCCATCAAAGTCCAGTGTCATTTCCTTGTATAGAGCACCATCTACAGGTCCTGTGAGGACCACCTCAGCTCCAACCCAAATCTCTAACTCCCTTTTGCTGGATTTAAAAGAGACAAACATTTTTAGACTCAGCGACACGCTCAAGGGGAGGTACACACTGAGTAATGACTGTGATGTTTGATTAGTGCCAACACACATACACTCAATAAAAATAGAATTTAATACATCAAAAGGGCCATCTTCTCTAAAGGATCCTACTCAGTGTGAAACTGTTTTTCAGTGAGTGGGTCTCTGGCTGCTGGAAGACTAAAACTGAAGTTACAAGAAATGATGTCACTAACTTTGGTATGTTGCTGTCACACTCATGAGCCTCTATCAACTTGAAAAAAAGGTTCTAATTTACATGTCTTAAACAGGGTTCTTTTTATTTTAATTGGCTGGCATAATTGCAATGAGGGCAAATCAGGTCAGTTTAAAAGTGATGCATTTACCACGTTTGCTTTGTGTGTTCACATTTATTACTAAAGTACTTTTCGATCAAAGTTTCTAAGCGAAGTTGTATCGTTTTAAATTTGTGGAACGCGCTCAACTGCATGTGAATATAGAGTTTTGTGCTTGCGTGTGTGTGTGTTGCATGCGGGCGGTAAACATATGTGGCTGAGTGAATGCAGCCATTGGCCTAAGTGCAACTGCTTTAGCTTTTGTCTGCTATTTTGCGAGCTCCTACAATAGCCTGTTATATTTGTTAAAGTGATGAATGAGTTTGCCCATTCCATTCTTCATTTCGTGTGTGTGTGTGTGTGTGTGTGTGTGTTCCAGCGCTCTCAAAGTCATTGTTTCCCTAGAGAGGGGTCAGTATGCTGGTCAAAGCTTTCTGCTGCCATGCTCACCTCCCACCACTGACCAGAGAGAGAAGGGGAGAGGGGGACTCACTCACTTATAATGTAATGAAATTAAAGTAACTGCGATTCCTTACTGCTTTTTCAGTAATTCTTAATTATATTTCTTTTATGTGTAATTTTCATCAATAATGATATTTACAGGGGGTAAACTAAGGTAAAAAAAAAAGTACAGGTACTGTCGTATTAGACAGGTAGACACTTACAGTAATAGAAGCACTTGTTTTCTGTGTGGGCCCTCTGCAACTGATTCTTAAGTTTAGCAACTCTTTTAATGTTGTGGGACTGAAGAGGTCATGTTACAGTCTTTAAATGTAGTGAAACTTATGGTGAATTTAAGGGACAATATCCAAATTCTAATATTTCTTTAAAAAAAAAGGCAAGTGCAGCTTGAAGTAAGAGGAAGTATTCACACCAGGCCTGCCAGTTGGGTCATTGGCTCACTTACCACACACACACACACACACACACACACACACACACACACAGTCCACCCATTATTAAACAGTCTGTCATGGGGGTTGAGTGTGTCGCTTCTCTCCCCCGTTCGCTCACAGCCCCTAGAACAATTTCAATTTTAATAGCTTTTACTATGTATCTGAAGCACTGGAGACACAGAAAGAAAGGGCAACACACACACACACACACACTCAAAGCGAGGGAAAGAACTAGTCCCCCTTGTTGAAAATAGAGCCATCAAAAATGAAGGCCAGCCCAGCACAGCCGACAGACAGACAGACAGATCCCGGGAGCATCTTGTAATTATCCCTGTGGACGAGTTGCCTCAAGCTGGGCTCAGCTACCCACCCCAACCCCCCTTTCTATCATCCCTCCATCCTGCCGCTAACCCCTCCGCTGCTAATTTCATCCCAGGGATTAGCCCCCGCTTGCTTGTCTATCTTGTAATATTTCTGGGGGGTGAAATGGTGAAATATCGCCTTCTTCTACTTATAATAGGACTTAGTGAGCCGGGCCGGGGCATGCTTGTGCCTCCCTCCCTCTTTCCCTTCTGCTATTCAGAGATGGAGAAAGAGGGGTTTTAAAAAAAAAAAAGGAGATGAGGAGAGAGAGAAAGAACACCCCAGGAAGTGCCGCTGCTGCGACGCAAGCTCTACCGGGAAGTGACCGCAGAGAAGGTGTGAAGGTGAAAGTGAAAGCGGTGCGTGGCGGCACAGCGCTCTGGTAGTACCTGCAGGGCAATGCAAGCTGTTTTCTTTATGCATAAAAGAGAAGGAGGGAGGGAGGGAGGAGACACCGAGAGAGAAGTGCCACACGCCGCATATCCACCACCCAGTCTTTTGTCTAACTATCTGTCTGATGTTCTGTTGTGCTCACCTGTCTGTCTCTCTGCCTGACTTTGTGTGACACTTTAACTGCCAACATGTCTGTCATTTAACATGCCTGGTTGTCAGTCAGAAATTTGATAGCATCGAAAAATACAACATATGCAGAGCAGTTTGATGTGTCTTTTAGCAGTTTGGATAAAATAAATTTAAAAAATACATTGAATCATTCCTAGATAAAATACCAGCCAGGGAAGCTTATATTGTAAGTTCTAAAATTGGGAAAAATTATGATAAATACTGCGATATATAAAAATATGTTAGGACCAATTGTATAATAAATATTCAAATGATTGGGGAGGGGAATTGACAGATGTTTTCCCCCCTCTGTTTTTATCCTCTGTGGTCTGCTTTTACACTTTTTGTTTTGCTTTACTGTGTTTTTATATAATTTTGAGCAAGAAAAAAAAAGAACAATAAAGGATGTCTGAGGGAAAAATTATTTGATGTCACTACATTGTCCACTTACTTAGACTGGGATGATCCGAGGGCCAAATCATCCACAACACCCACATCACAGAGGTCACTATTTGAATCCCAAATTTTGTTCTTTGATTGGATGAGCTCATTGAGGAAAAATTCAGCCCCAACTTTAACAGTCTGTGTAAACCCTGCTCCGTCTGGTCATCCAGGGAACGAGATTTAGTTTGTGTGTGACCGTACATTTACATTCTCTTTCTACCTGCGTTGTGCGTCTGTCCATCTGTGTGCGTCTGCATTGCATGTTTGTCTGTTCACACACTAAATGACCTATAGCCCTCTGTCTCTCACACACTCCTCTCCATCACTCCAGCCTCTCATTACAGCTGCAGAACCCCAGCCTGTCACGTAATTAAAGGCAAAGTTATAAATGACCAGCAGGCCAAAAGCCATATTTCACAGGTGGCCGCATATTTATTTATAATTTTTCACCTTTAAATGTGTTTCTTATGCAAATGAGAGCCAGGACACTTTTCAATTAACTTTGGGGGCCAGTCCCTCTAAGTACCGCAGAAGCTTGTTATTGAAAATAGAGTATTTTTGTTATCAGCCATAAATTATTCCTGTGTGTCAAAGAAATTGCAAGATGTAATGTATGGGCCTGTATTTGGTGCTATCAGAGGTGGCTGGTGTATTTCCCCTCCCTTAAGGACTTGGCGATTGCTTCTCTGGAAATACCACTTTTTTTTCGTACTCTAAGAGGTACATATATGACTCAACCCCTCCCTTTTTGCTTTTCTACCTGACTCTCGCTCTGTCTGTCTCCTCTCACATGCACACACAGTCAGACTTGCACTTGCACTGCAGGGCAGTTTAACGGTATATTATATGAGCAATTGGCAGGCAGGTAGGTAGGTAGGTATGGTTCTTTTATGGTGACAGACTGAGAGTGTCCCCCTCTGCCTCATTTTCTCCTTAATTGACCTGCTGAGGGAAAGCAGCGGAGCGGCCCCGCTATACAATCACCTCAAGGAGAGAGACGGAGAGAGAAGGGGATTCAATAGAACCGACTCCATACTCCCAGAGTGAGGAAGACGGAAAGTTAAGTAGTAGAGGTATAAAAAGAGCGCTCGAGAAAGAGACTTGTAAACCAGGAAAAGAACATGTGTTCCTCCTGCTCTCCTGCCCCATCAGTAGCCCCTCACAGTGTGAGATGTGCAGGATATGCTTTGAGGTATGTGTGCATGCGTTCACAAGTGTGTTACATTTGTTACAATGTGTGTGCATCACGCATTAAGGTGTGTGTGCAGCTGTGCCCTCTCCCTGGTGCGTAAAAAACGTCCATTAATTGAATTCCCCCTAATTTCCCGTCAGCCTCGCCTTGCAGAGCGAGACGCCTGCCTGCCAGCCGCACAACGCCACACTTCAGGTATGGTGGATAATGGAGGATGACATTTCTGTCCCACCATGCCTCAGGGCAGCATGTGATACATGGCTTCCTCTATGAAGGTTAAACTCAGCTAACCTGCCTTTGGCGTTTCATTACCCACTTGTTAAATACTCTTTTGGTAATAAAATGATTAAAAATTTTATTGCTTCTCTCAAATGAGGCCTCTTTTCAAAGGGATTTAATGACTTTGGAGATGGATATGTGTGTGTGTGTTTGTGTGCCTGTGTGTGGGTGCACTCTGTGTGTGAATTCATGCATGTGTGTGTGTGTCCAGACAAGTGCATCTCCAGTTAGGCACGACCAGTGTGTAAAAACCTAATGAGAGTGATATGCTTTACAGCGAAACCGCCATTATTCTCAGCCAAACGACCTGGGCCGTCATTATGTGTAAAGTAGCAATACCTTTTCCCTCTGCCGGGGCACATTCAAATAGACATGTTTTACATACAGCTCAGTCTGTGTCTTGAAGCGAAGTGAAGTATTTATACTAAAATGAATGGGCCTGACTATTTTTACATCACAAGTTAAGCACCGTGGCTATAGCAACGGGACATAAAATATTATATTCAACCCATTAACAGGAACTACAAGCCTTGCCTAGGCCAATATGGCTCCACAGCGACTGAGCAAATCATCATACCCAGTGTCATATTGGCTGTAAAATTAGCAGTAAAGGGACTTAAGAAACTGATCTCAAAAACCCAATAAACCAGATTCTTAAGATCTGAGTTAGGAAACAGGGCCTGTTTCAAGACCACCCAAAATTTAGGAAAAATATGTCCAGGTGTTAAGCATTAGAAATAAATAAATAAAAAATCTGCAGCACAAACGTGGCATTTCATTTGATGAGGCTGACAGTTAACAGATCTGCTTTGATAATGCTGTGCTGAGTTATTCTTCAGTTAATCCAAAATATAAAAAGGCTTGTGCAAAAACTGTCTCATATCATAGTACATAATGTCAAAACAGTACGCCCTTTGTGGGCAATACTTTTTTTTTAATTGCTTCAGGCAAAAATATACAGTTTTTGTTCAGGGATTTCCCAGATTAGCCTTCCTCCCTGTTGGTCTCTGGGTCCCAATCAGTTTTGTTGGGGCTTATTGTGGTACTGCTGCTGCCCTCACAGAACCTCTGCGCGCACACACACACACACACACACACACACACACACACTATAATAAATGGCTGGGTCCCCCTCCCTCGGGCCAGAGGAGACGGTGCTGGCCGGTTCATCTGATATATCATGGCAGCCCGCTCCGCTCTGCTCCACTGGACCCTGTCCAACACCTGTTCTCCCATCAGGGGATGTTGTGTTGGCGTGGCATGGCTATGCCACTGTACAGATTGGCACTGCCCAGTTGGGGCAGCAGAAAGGATGAAGTATGAGATTCCCAGTGACAAAATGTAAGCTGTAATTAGGAGGGAGGACCACAGTGGAAAACTGTTATGCCTTTTATAAATATCCTCTGCATTTTATGATTTAGGAATCACTTTGGAATAAAAGTCGTACGAGTCTTTACAACCAATAAATTAATGAATTCATCATGAATTAAATGACATTAGGATTTTATCAGACTGATGAACCATTTCAGCTGCAGTCAGTTTTCTCATTAGAGAAACAGTTCTGATTCTGATCTTAATTATTGAAAATAAACCAGTCACACGAAAAAAGCAAGTCTTTTCCAGCTAAGCTTTTTGAGCAAAATACAAACAAGACTTGTGATAACCTGGATTTCAGAGACAGCAGAGGATCGGTTATATTGCAGAAGCTCCTGAGGCCAAACGCTGGAAAACCACTGACCTTGGTAGTAACTCCCAAAGCCGAGACGGGGCTTCCATGCCACCAGCACTTTGACAAACTTCATTGTTTAAGAAAGAGATTTGGAAGAAAAGACCCAAACCTCAGATGTGAGTGGCAGCCTTCATCTACTGTAACAACATTTCATTGCTGAGGGATAAAAGAGAGTGAGCTGTATATAATAAATCTGAGATAAAGGAGGGGCTTTTGTTTTCATGGCAAAATTATGTGTCCCAGGCCCCGTCTACGGCTCACTCAGGGGATCTCAGATTGGTTGACAGGGTCAACGCCAGTGTATTTATATAATACAGTTTCTGCAGTTGTGTTAATTTTTATCTTCCCTGATTTAACTTATTTTAGTTTATATATTTATATATTCATGATGTACAACTTAATAACTTAACATTATTGAATAATTAATAGTTTTTCAGGTTTTGAATGCTGTTGATGAGGATAATGTACATTTTAGCTTTGTTTTTTTTTTTTCAAAATATGAGGTGTAGAAAAAACTGATTAAACTGAGAATTTGTTTATGATTCGTGTACTTATCTGACTCCTCATGTCTCTTGCTCTAATACACTAAACTGCAAAGCTGTGTCGAGCTAAGCTGCTGCATCCCCAAACCTCAGCAATGAAACTGAAGAGTATAATGTCATTTCCTTATTCTGTGTTTTGTGCGACTGTGACCTGAAAACAAAGTTAATCTCACAAGATTAATCCAGAGTCACAGCTTCCTAACATATCTAAGTCACTGATGGTGACCTTTACCTGTCTCAGTGCTGAATTGTTGATTCTTGGTTGCACCACGACTCTGCATGGCAGATGGGATTACAGTATTTGAACAGGATGTGTATTTTTAGATGCACAGTTTTAAAAATGTGATAAATCCAGTTAAATGCATTAGCCATGTCTCCACCTCATCAAACACTTTTCACTACACTTTGCCATAATGTTAGGAGAAGACATCCATGTCAACATGGCATGGAAAACTTGGGCATTGAGGCTATAATGCCCCTTAGGTACTGACCTGTCTGTCTGCTGGTCTGCTGTGGCCACGGGGACATTTAGCACAGAGGGAGGTCAGGGGGTCTCTCTCTCAGCCCATCAGCATGACAGATTGCCTGGGAGAGAGGGGGGGTGCTGAATGAGAAATGAACATTTGTGCTGCTGCGTAGGTGGGATCTCTCCGCTGAGACTGTGACGTACTCATGTCACATATTCATAATTCTGCCCGTGTTGGTGGAAACAAAGAGAGGGGTCGTATGGTGGACAGATTCTCTCTGACTCTCAGGAGAATCAGGTTTTAGATCAGCAGCTGGATTTGTGTTTGCCAGTTAAGAAATCGCAATTGTCAAATAATAAAATTTAAAACTCATCACAAAAGTCAGTGCAAGTTTTCCATCAGCTGAGTTGACATGCCATCTACGTTCAGGAGTTAGACTACGTGGTGGAGGTGCAGCTGAATTACTCAGATACAGTATGTGTACCCTCTCCTCTGCTGCTGCTCCTCTCCTGCTTGTAAGTCCACTTTTTGTCCAGTAGAGGACGACAGACGTCTTTAAATGATCATAACCGATTCTGCTTGAAACTCACACAGTTAACTGGTTCATTTTAGGATGTTGTTGCTGACATTTTGTTTCCTGAGAGAAGATGGTTTGCTGCTACAAATTCTACCCTTTAAAACTCTGATGTGGAGTCACTGTTTTGACCAGAGGATGTCCTTTGTTATACAGATTAAACTCATCATCTTTAAACTCATCTAAGACAAATGCTTATTCTTTGGCTGTACACATTGACTCATTTTACTGTATAATGCCCATTTGATAAAAATGGCAGTGTCTTTAATTTTAATAAAACGCAATAAATGAATAAAAAATGCTAATATGCTTCTTATTTTAGTGGCTATATATATATATATATATATTTAAAATGACTTCAAGCAACTCAATAAAAATAAATAAAAAATGACTACCTACCCTTGATATGCATCACACACTTTGTTCTCATGTTCTCACCTTAAAAAAATAAATAACTGAATAAAAAAGGTCGGGAAAAGCCCCCAAACTTCCCACTCTGTTTTATATTAGTATGACTCACATCTACTGATAAAGGGAGGGATTTAATTGTTATTTTAGACAGTTTAATCCATGTTCTACAGGTGAACATTGAATGTTACAAGGATGTTATTTTTTTTATTTTTTGGCAAGATGAATCTGGTGCACCAGATCAACTCAGTTTGGTAACATCTGATTCTTGCATGTTCAATACATTTTTACTTAAGGGCACAAAACTGACAATTGTGCTAATGGTTAAGGGGATAAGGAATTCCACTATAGGCCAACAGCCCCTAAACTCTTTTAAACGTAACTTTAAGACACATCTTTTTACCATTACTTTTGTTTTATATATTAAAGCCTGTAGTTTTAATTTGAATTTTACTTTATCTTTTTGTTTATTTGTTTATTTTATGGTGTACATTTGAAAAGACTATATATATTGTGTACTATTTCTATATTTTTTACTTACACATGTTCCTCTTTTTAAAATTTTCATACTTTTCATACATATTTTATTGTCTCTTACTGGTGTTCTCTATTTCTGCTATCCACTTTGCTGCTGTAACACTAGAAATTTCCCCACTGTGGGACTAATAAAGGAATATCTTATTTATGTATTCATTTATTATTATTTTATCATATGTTTTTAGTCATCTTTTTCTCTCTTTTACACATGTTTTGTTGTCTTTTGTGTTCAGCACTTTGTGTTGCATTTATGCATGAATTGTGCTATACAAATTAATCATTATCATTATCATTATTATGACTAAATTCAACAAGTAGGCTAAGAAACATAGTATGAGTAGGAGTTCATTTGATCACATTAATTAGTACTAACCAGATCACGACTCAGGGAGAACAGGAAGGGAAAAAAGCTCATGTTCATACACACCTCAGACCATTGACAACATTTGATTACCTGTTAGGCCTACTTGTTACGTCATAAATACCTGATGTATACTGTAACTTTTACGGTTTTCGTGGATATTAATTTCCGTCTTCGTGTTGCAGCCGGTTCTGTTCATCATAATAATACCAAATAAGACAAACCGTATGATCCGTCATTACCTCTGAGGAGAGACATGAGTAACAGTGCAGACACAGAGAGGAGTCAGCCGCCTCACTCGGACCATACCATTTTGTGGAGGAAAGGGGGGAGGGACCGTTCCTGAGGATCAGAGGTGATGACACGCGCGACACCCCAGTCCCGCCGTAGGTCTCGCGCCGGAGACATGGTGACAGCACGTCGGATCAACTTTCAGGCTTTTCATGAAGAATAGTTACCGAGCTTCTGCCGCTGGATAGTAGAGGTACGTCCTTTCTGCAGTTATGTCCACATTACGTTGTTGTACCGTGGTGTTTTCTGCAGGTAGAGAGCGCGTTACCTTCCCGGTCCTGTTAGTGATGAAGTGTCCGCTCAGCTTGTTGCTGATGCTGTTAGGAAACAGGAAACAATCACTGCTAACTATGTTTCAGGAGCTGTGTGATTTAGTTGTAAAAATGTTGCCGTTTTGTAGGAAAACTCCACTTTTCACACTTTGTTCCTGTTATCTTCATCGTCATTGCGCTGTAAGGGACAGTTGAGGATTTAACTGTGAGCCAGTTTCATCTAAAAATGCCCCATTTTTCTTTTCCTTAGCTAGCTGATATCCTGGGCTACATTTCCTCAAACCTCCTTTGACGTTGTAAACGGGTAACATGCTAGTGTACATTAATGTGTGCTTTTTCCAGCAACAATAGATGATTCCTCCATGTCATGCTCTGCCTGGTCATACTTTCTGTGTTTACTCAGAAATTCATATTTTTCACGAGGTTATAACTCCAAATGCAGCTCTTAAATTAACTTAGAATTTTTAGTTTCCAATCATTCATTTTGGTCAAGCAATTTTGGCTGCACCTAAAACAGTTAACAGAAACTTTACAGACATTTCACTGTAAATTACCCTTATATAAAACTGCAACATGCAATAGAATAATTGGGTGCTTATTGATACAGCTATACCTCTGTTGAGTGAAAGACAGTTTTGAAGGTAGCTCTCTGAAGTGTTTCAAGAAAATGATTCTGGAAATTTGTAATAATAGGATATAAATTGGCAGCATGTCTCCAAGAGCTCCTTCATTATTGTTTTATGAACATGTTGATATTGACCCTGGTATTTATGACTGTTATCAGAGTTGGAAATTAACTTGTTTTGTCCACCTGCCATTGAGGCTGGTTGATTCCCAAATCTGCCACTGTTCAATAGATTACCTTTTTCCCAGTACCTACCTATTTTACCAGAATTTGGCTGGTGACTGGTGCCAATTTCCAACCCTGGCTGTTATATAAAACAGTGTTTTGTGAGGACATACAGAGATAGACAGAGTTGCTGCAGTTTGAGGATACACAGTGTGTGCACAGCACAGAGTCCTGCAACATTCGATGCAGAATTAGATGTGTGAGTACTTTACATCTTCGTTGCTTATATCAGATTTGATTTGTGTTAAGTTACATAAAACACTGCTTGATGTATAGTAACTCATCATAATGGGGATCTTTTAGCTTTTTCATGATCCAGTTGAGGTTTGTGTTACCTCTTGCAGCTTCAGTGTTTAAATCCATACTAAGGTACACACACAGCAAGATTTACGTGCCTGTAGACAACACACGTTTCCCTGGAGTTATGCAAGATAGGGAGCGCAGAAGAAAAAAAAAAACTCCTCAAGGACGTGGAGCAAGATAGCAAAGCAACAGGCAGAGCAGTCATTAAATATTTAGGAAGTTGGAGCTTTGTGGTGTGTGTTTTTTTTTTTACTAACTCTAGCAGACAGTATCCTGTACAGTAGTTACACACTGTCAGTGTCCTGCAGAAGACAAACAGCATATCTGTATGTTTGCATGTGTTACGTTAATGTAGCTCACAGGTGACAATGTGTTGTTACAGAATGCTGGATAAATTGAGATTGTAAACATGGCATGTATAGGAATAAGGTCATTGCAATAGTTGTAAGTAGATAGAAGTTGCCTGCAGGGCAGTAACAGGAGAAGCAGTGTTTTGGCAGAGTTGACAGGTTAGCTGAGAGGCTGACCAGTTCAGCATGTGTGCGTGAGTGTGTGGATGTATAGCTGAACGGCTGGCTGAACAGTTGGCCAGTTGGCTAGCTGGCCATCGATCTGGTGTCTGTTGAGCAAACTGTGAATGAGAGCATTTGTTGTGGGTCACTGGTCAGTGATGAACCCATCTGAGGGGCTGCTTGTGTGTGTGTGTGTATGTGTGTGTGCGTGTGTGTGTACAACTGACATCTCTTTGCATATGTGTTTGGCTGTGGGTCAGTGGCTACAGAGCATCTGCGAAGCTGGAAGTTTTTCTGTCCCAATTCTACTTTTCATGGCTGAAAGAGATGCTGCACTGACCAGCTGACACTGCTCGACATTCCTCTGTCTTATCTCTCTCTCTCTCTCTTTCTCTCTCTCACACACACACGCACACGGTCATTGCTACTCAAGAATAGTTCTGCTGATTATGTGTTTGTACACATTGCTATGCATATTCATAGGCACATATTCACTTAACTTTGCATGTCTGCATGTTTGTGTCTGTAACTGTGTAAATGATCCGCTACTGAAGGTGCAAGGGTGAAGGTTGGAGACCGCAACCCTGCTTGTCAGATTGAACAGAAAGAAAGGATAGCAGTGATGCAGTGTGTGTGTGTGTGTGTGTGTGTGTGTGTGTGTGTGTGTGTGTGTGTGTGTGACCGGTATGTGGGCCTGACCTACAGAGAGAGAGCCTGGGGTTCTTATCTGACCTCTCCCAGAATAACCTTTCACCCCTCAAGACAAGCCTTTTGTGTCCACTGAGCCTGAGCCCATGGGAGAGCGTGTGTGTGGGTGTGTATTTGTGTGTGTGCACATCCGCATATGTGTGTGCACATGTTAGAAGTATAGGCCACATCAAAGTCTTACTTAAACATTGTTATCAGGTCTCACCTTTGACCTTGCGGTCATGAGATATCCCTCAAACTAATACATCAGTGCCCTGAAAGCAGAGAACATGTATATGTGGGTTTGCATATATTAGCAAGGCGCTGAGCAGTGTTAAGTCCTGACAGGTGATTTGTAGTGACATTTACCAGCAAATTCTAATACTTTTTTCATACAAACTATCTTTGGTGTCATACAATATGATGCTAACAAAGGATTTTACTTCATCATTCCCAGAAGTAAAATGATTCATAGAAGGTTAACAATGATAGATGTCTTTCTGAGATAGTTTTTGCAGATCATACAATAAATCATTAACAACCAAAAAAAAATGTAAGAACTCATTTCAAGTGTTCAAACACTTGGAAAAGTACGATGTGATAGTGTTATCCTTGGGTTGAGTAAGGCTCAGAGTTAAAAGGGATCCTAACTAAAGGTTTGTATGTGTTACATTGGGTGTTTGAGGATGGTGATGGTGATGGTGGTGAGGGGGTCCAAGGGGTCATAAAACACCACAATAGTGTCTCTCTCCCCAGGGTGAAAGAAAGAGGGGCAGAGAAGAAGAGGAGGGGGGAGATGAAAGGATCTCCCACTTCCATGTCAGGCAGAGAGGAAGGAGGGGGAGATGGGAGGAGAAAAGATCAACAAAGCTTTATTAAAAGTTTTTTCATTCCACTTATTTCTGTCATGTCAAGACAGTTTTATTTATATAGCCCAAATCACAGCCTACCGCAGGGGGCTTTAAAATCTGTACAGCATACAACACCTTCTGTCCTTAGATCCTCACAGTGGATAAGGAAAAAATGTCTTTAAAAAAAACCTTAAATGGGAAGAAAAGCCCTTAGATTTTAAAGCACATTGTTAAACATTACAGTACACACACCTGCATCTTTAGTATCAGTACCTGCAGGAATTTTTTCATCTCTTTGATGTTTTACAACATGATATACTTTTTAATTTTAGGTTAACCTCTTTCATGTAGAGCAATAGTAAGCATGTAATAAAACATGTAAAATGCCTCCAGGTTTACATTTAAAATACTTGGTTATTGAATTCACAGTTGGTCAGTAGTTTAGGATTTTGGTCGAGAATCAATAAAAGGTGGAATACACCTCTTAGCTTTCATCTCCTCCCTGTCTCCTCTTCCTCTGGTTGTAAAAAGATCAGTCTGCTCTTTGGTGGAAGGTGTGATTACTTCCTCTCAGCGCCGGCTGTGTTATGACAGGGCTTTTTGTCTTCCGTCCTCTGTCTCTCTACAAAGTGGTGCAAGGCATTAAAAGTCTGCGCTGCTTCTTTACATATGAAAGTGTGGAAGCAGAAGGTGGCTCGTAAGGTGTGTGTGTGTGTGTGTGTGAGAGAGAGGGACAGACAGAGCGTGTGTTAGTGTGTGCGTTTCTATCTCCAACATGAATTTCAAGAGGAAAATATAAAACTGAGAGCACTTTCACAGGACTTGCCCTGTTTACATCAGCATGTGGAACTTAATTTGACAACGTGCTAGAGAAAATCTATGCTTCACTTAGTTTTTGGCAGAAGTCAGTGCAAAAGTAAATTACATAAGGGTCCCTTAATGTTATCAGAGTATGTATGATTGTAACTGTTCAACAAAAAAAAAAGATTTTTTTTGTTGTTGTTTGTTTTTACAATATTGGTCTTATATTTGTTGTTGTTCTTCTTCTGCTTTTCTTGTTTTTGCCAGCATATTTTTCCACTGGCAGTGGAAATAATAAAAGTATTTTTATAGTTTCAGGTTAGTTTTCAAACTAAAACTGTGTCATGGCTGCTGTTACATTCGTTCATCCTGAGTTTGCCCTCAATTTTTATTACAGTGGGATGTGGGGAAATAGCACAATTGTGAAGTCATACAAATGTGGAGCCATGTAGAAAGTTAAAAAAATTAGGATTATTTTTTATTGTTGTGTTTGCTCCTTCTGGGATGTTTCCTGCACAAGGATGGTGAACCGGGCTATTTAAAAGTTTAAATAAAATTGCATTCTTTTTGCTGTTTAGAGTGCATTGTTTTGTAAAGCATGCATTCAGAGACAGTGAAAGTTTAGATTTTTATTCATCTATTTGATTTGAAATGTAAAAGGTCTAATTAAAGTGCTGTTATTTGCCTCATATTGTCTTTGGTGCTGTTGTTTATAAGACTCATGTTTTAATGCAGACAACATCCTTGGGAAGCTGCAGTCATGCTAACCTGTGGTGTAAAACACAGCGTTAAGCCTGTAATCTGACAGGCTAGTCTTTTCATTAAGATGACCTGCAGCTTGCTGACTTGTCAGCGAGTCACATGCAACCAGGTTTGTCAGTCACTCATGTGTAGCTTGTATGTGTAGCTTGTATGTGTGTGTGTGTGTGTGTGTGTGTGTGTGTGTGTGTGTGTGTGTGTGTGGCAGCCAGCATATGGGCAGTCAAAGGTTTAGAGAAGCAGGATTAACTTGGTGTTTACAGTCCAGCCTTGTTAATTCCCTCCTTACTGACCCATTTTGTTTGCCATTCACATAAAACTTTGGGTTAGTCAGTGCTTATTACACATTCATGCAGCATGTTATTTACATATGAGCAATGACTCTTGGATGGCTGTAGTGACAGTGGTGTGTGAGGTGTCTTACAAGGCACAGTTACAAACATATGATACATCACTACCTTTATGTGCTTTGCTCAGAAATGTTGAAAAATACTTTAATTGTTGTCACATCTTCTATTTTTCTTTACACACTTTTTGAGAACAATAAAAATTTTAATTAAGTAAAACTAATACACTAACTTAAAGACACAATGACTTACAACAGATAAAGCTAAACTTATATAACAGGCTCAAATAATTTAAAGCAAACTTGAACAACTGCAACAGCAGTAGTCAGTGCATATTTTCAAAAAGTACATGCAAAGAATTGCTTTTTTGGAGCGTGTTTCATCTGCTGGAGAGCAGATGAGAGAGGCGAACCAGAGAAAACCAGAGAGAGTATTCAGAGGGAGAGAGAGAAAGTAGAAAAACAGCGCAGTGGCTAGGTCAGGGTGTCCTGACACTGTCAGTGCAGCTGCTTTTATGGCATGCTGTCTGGACAGATGCCATCCACTTGTAACCACTGTTTATGTGTGTGTGTGTGTGTGTGTGTGTGTGTCTGTGTGTGTGTGTGTGTGTCTGTGTGTGTGTGTGTGTGTGTGTGTGTGTGTGTGTGTGTGTGTGTGTGTGTGTGGGCCTGTGTGGGCCTGTGTGTACTTTGGTAGATGTGCTTTCACTGTTTGTGTCTGTTCATCAGAGCAGAATGTGGAAGTGTCTTTGAGTTTGTGTGTGTTTCCACAATCTTTTTCCTAGTTTTTCTTTTATCCATTTATTTTTCCAAAGGATCTTGTTGGTCAGATATCACTGAGATAAATTCTGTATTTCTTGTTTCTTTCTTAAGATTAAACTTACACAACTTTGATTCTCAGTTTTACAGTGTAATGGAACAGCTGGTAAATCTGTACTTAGTGATCCTGAAAAAAAAACAAAGTATGACTATCAGTGTAGTAAAAGTTTAACCGGACACAAAAAACATTAGGGGTTTAGTAAATTATTAATGCAAACGAAAACAAATTACTGCCAGTTAACAAGTATATTTTGATTGTCCAACACAAGGCTACTGTGTCTTTGCAGGACACCAATGGGGAACTCCTATGCAGGCCAGCTGCGGACCACACGCTTCGAGGAGGTCCTCCATAACTCCATTGAGGCATCGCTGAGGTCAAACACCATAGTCCCTAGACCTGTCTTCTCACAGCTATACCTGGAGATAGAGCAGCCATTGGCACATGATGGTGGGTTTCATGGATGTAAAGGAGAAGTGATGATGGACTTAGCTAAATTGCTTATCTCCTCCAATGTGATTTCTGACTGTATTGGATGTGAATTTGCTTTTCACTTTCATTCACCATTAAAATGGTATATTTCTTCATGTATGTCCCTAACAGGCCGCACAGAGAATGATGATGAAGACGATGAAGATGGCTCAGAGTCTAACAGCCCCCCAATACCCTATCAGATGAAGCCCCCACCTGACGGATGTTGCACCACAGATGGTAAATCTAGGCCACATTTTCTTCAGCCTTTGGACTCTGTTCTACACACTTTTGGCACCAGGTGCTTTTTTTTCTTTTCCACTGCAGATAGTACCCCATCAGTGTAGGCAAGACTCTAAGCTAACCATCATAGCGTGATAGCAATGTCACAAAAAACTGCCATGACATCATTTTCAATGCGATGTGGTGTGCATTCCTCTACCTAGCTCTTCCTTGGATACTTCCATTGGCAATCAAACAGAGAAATGTCTGCATTTTGTCAGTTGACCATGGCATGGTTTTGAGGTCATTTTTTAAAATCTGGGTTGAGTGAATAAAAATGGCGGGTTTATGCAGGATGTCATGCTAGTAACAGTTTTCTCTGACCAATAAGTGGTCTGCAGTGTTTTACTCCACCTTCTAATTAGGTATGCGTGCGTTTAGACATCTAAACGATTAAATGTCTGCCACCTTGTTAGTCTGTTCCAGAAATAACTTATTAGTGTTTTATTTATGTACAAGGCCGCTTAACTGTCATGCAGCTGCCCGCCACTAGTGGATGCGACAGAGCCGTCAGACAGCAGTCCACCTCCCTGCGGTAATGCTGGAGTAGACTGGAATTTTAAAACAGCCCAATGGGAAATTGGAGAGATGTTCTCTGCAAAACCAGCGCGGTCTGGCAGTACTTTGATCGAGAAAATGGCACTATCAAGGGGTCATCTCCGGGCCTGAAAGGTGACGCCTATGCAGAAGTGGCTTAAACCTGCATTTTTTGTAATAGACAGCAGGGGGCGACTTCACTGGTTGTGAAAATAAGATGGCCATACTTCTCAATGCATTTATTACCTCAGGAAACATTTTTCTCGAAGGTTAAGGTCCTAATCACTAGTGTCAAGTCTTCAGTACAGCATGACAGGCATTTCTTTAAATTGTGGTCCTGTTTATAGCAAAATCCACAATAAAGTAGGCTATTTTGTGAGTGACACGACCTTCCCAGTGTTTCGTTTTTGGGAGAAGTTTGCCTTCAGGGCTTTCTGCCAAAAAGCCCTTTCTTGGTAAGGTTTATCAAAAAGATCATGTTTTGGGTCCAAATGAAAAAGACTGAAAGCTGCCGGTGTCCTCGGATTCTTGGCCAGATCCATCCCCCAGCTCCATCCTCTCAACTCAAGGCTTCAAAACAGTCGTCCACGAACTAGTGGATGACTTTGCAGTGTTAAAACCAAAGAAGAACAGTTCCGAGTGAGTCGAGTCAAGCTGTGCCTGTACCATGCTGTACAAATGAGGCTGAAGAATTTTTCACCCAGTTACAGTCACAATTAGCACTAGGGGATGCACATTTTCAAATGAGGACACTGATCTAGAATTGCAGTTTCTCCTTAATTAATACAGTATGTGGTACACCTTGCATTTAATCAGTGTTCACCTTATCGATGCAGATTCTTTAGGTTTAAGGGGGATCATGCAAGTGATGAAAGGGAGATGTGAAATGTGTGGTTGGTTGTATATTCTGCTGCTGATATATATGATCACACAGTTCGTAAGGGTCTGTATGTGAATGTGATTGGCCGTGGTGTAGTTGAGGAGAGAAGATGTGTTTGCCTGTGCTGTAAATCTCAGTGGCAACAGATAAAAAGTGAATAAGCAGCAGAAAAGTATCCACATCAGCTCTTTGCGTAGTGTCTGTCAGTGCTCTTCTCATTTATGCTACAATAAGAAAAAGTTATCTAAAAGTCACAGAAAGACTTACAGATCATTTTGTGTAAATAACTGTCCTATCTTGTCTTTTCACCCCCACAGGCTTCTGTCAGGCAGGCAGGGACCTGCGTCTGTCCTCGCTGGCATCAGATCCCTTGGACGTGCCTCCTGGGTTCATGCTGGTTGGGGTGAAGTCCCCCTCCCTCTCTGAGACCCTTCTGGTGTGTGCTGTAGACCGTCGCTTCCTGCCTGATGAACGGGGTCACAACGCACTGCTGGGTGAGGCAGGAGATTCACACAGAAACAGGAAAATATCATCACTCTTTGCTGAAAAGTGAAAAACTCAGGACTCTTTTTAAAGGAATAGTTCACCATTTTGGGAAATACCTTAATCTGCTTTCTTTTCGAGAATGAGATAAGAAAATTCATCTTGTGTCTAAACTTAGCTTAACATGAATATGGAAGAAAAATGTGAACAGCAACCAAGGCTCTGTCCAAATTTTAAAAATACAATCACATAAAACAAATGTTAAATAATTCCTTTAAAGTTGATGACAGTGCATTTGTGACATGATTGGGATTGTTGCATGTGTGACTGTAGAAACACAAAATAAAGCCTGTTGTAATCGTACTTTTTCTGTACATGTGCTCTGTACAGGCTTCTCAGGGAACTGTATGGGCTGTGGAGAGAAAGGCTTTCGCTACTTCACAGAGTTCTCCAACCACATTAACCTAAAGCTCAGCACCCAGCCCAAGAAACAGAAGCACTTGAAGTACCATCTATACCGAAACAACCAGGGTGTGCTCGTCAAAGGAGCTCCCATCTGCTGGAGGGGACTTGGTAAGAGATGGACTGGAGTGATTAGTTTTGGGGATTTTCTTAAATGTCTACATCAAAGGCAGTGCTGTCCCTTCTGTGATGCAGTGATGGCTCAAGCGGCCCTGCTATTAATTATGTGTACCTTTAAGCCTTAGTAATATGTCACCAGGTGAGTTACATTGAAATTCATCACCCACACAGTCACCATGAAGGGGGAAATTAGGTATAGAGACCAAAACATGTTTTGTACGAGGCTGTAAACATGTTTATTCCAGCTGTAAAGTTGGGCATTTTAATATGGGTGTCTATGTGGATTGACTGTCCTCCAGAGCCAGCCTCAAGTGACCATTCACAGAACTGCAGTTTTTAGCACCTGTGTGTTGGCTTCATTTTTCAGCCCCAGAGGTTGTTACTTACCCTTAACAGGCACAATACATGCATTAGGTTAAAAGCCTTCATCATTAGGTCTTGTATTGTCATACAAATGTCTAAAAGTCTGACTTCTGTACGGGTCTGACCAGATGGACAGGTGGCAAAGCCTTGAGGACAGGTAGGACCTTAAGGACAGGTGAAAGGTGAGACTACACAGTGTACACAGAGGCCACAATCTGGAGGTAACCCATCAAATTAACATGGTGTGATTGGACACCACACTCTCAATGTTTCTAACCTTGTCCTGTTGTTTCTGCTTGGTTCTTAATTTTTTATTCCTGTTGTTTGGGAGGTAAAGAGCCAGGCTTAAGGCTTTCAATTTGTTTATTTTAGAAAGCTTGTGTTATATCTGTGGTTACAATAAATGGAAACTATGCTACCTGTAATGTTTTTAGATAATCTTTTTGAAAGCGTTCTGATATTGAGAAGTCTGGATTATGCAACTTGCTCCCTGGTTAAGCCCTTTTCTTGGGAAAAAAAGCTGTTGCCATGCAGCAATGTTAAACTCTGTGCTAACCCTGTGTCTACTTAATACTAAAAGGTAACCATAGTAATCCTATAGCGATCCCACTGTAGCCCTACAGTTACCATAGTAACTAATGAAACTAAACAAGTTGATCTTAATGTTTTTGATACCAAAGCTGAGCAGCGTCAGACCTTGAACCCAGTGTCTGTTTACCGTCAGTGACATAGGTTGGGTAACTTGTCTTGACTCATTCCTCACAAAAAGGAAACACACTATTTTCCTGGACCATTGCTTTGGTATGAGAGAGGTATGAAATAGGAGAGAGGGAGAGGCATACAGTGTGGGTCATGCAGATTGAAACAGAAACAGTATCCATCTATCACGTGCACTCATTCCTAAATACCTCCATACCAGTCATTCACTTTCTCCTCCTCTGCTGCAGGGCCATTTACTCGCTCCAGAGCAAGGTTGTATTAAGTCCAGCCTGTTTTAAGAAGCAGGTTTGCTGAGTTATCTGGATAACTTTGCCTTGTTACATCAGATCATGGTTTTAAATCTGAGTGGCTTTCTGGCTTTACCCAGAAAAGTTAGTTAACATACTTTTTGAAACAGCCTCTGTTAGCACTCAAAAGTGTCTCCATGTGTGCCACACAATGAAAAAGTTATTGCATCTGTGTGTGTTTCAGATGGCAGGATGAGACAGTTGGGGTTCAGCCTCTCAGAAGGCCACGCTACATCAGATGAACAGCAACCAAACATGTCACTGACTCATCCAACACTCACACCTGGCAGCTACACAGGTAACAAATCACACAGAAATTTGATGCCAAGTTGTTCTGTTGTCTTGGTGGTCTGTTTGCGTCCTCACTCTTAACAGAAAGATGGAGACAATACGCCATAATCACAGACATATTTTTCATGAAAAGTTACGGTTGTCAATATTATTGATTCATTTTTGTCTGTCTGTCTATGTGGAAACAGCAGGATCAAATGTGGACCCGACAGGTCTGCCACAAATAGCTGACGTCCCCCACTCACTGACAAATGGCAACCATGCTGTTCCCTCCATCGCCCAGCCGCCTCTAAATCAGTCAGGGCCTGGGAGACCCACAGCTACAGGTACAGATTGTGCACACTTCAGCTCTGATATCCAGAAGAATGTGTATATCCTGTGTGACATCATCAGACCATTTACTTAACTGTCAGAGTTGCTCTATCCACATGCAGCGTTAATACATTTCTATGTTATGTTTGTGCGGGGTATAAGGTTAAATATTGAAAAGTAGAATCATGATTGCCAGCCCTCACATGTCTTTGACATCTTACAATGCTGCACCCAAAACATAAAAATCTTTGTACTGAAGAGAAACCATATCCAGTGCACTTTCATTTTTACATCCCCACAGAGAGTGAGATGAGGAGTCATTCACAGCATTTCTATGCAACTGCAGTCTGATTATTTCTGGCATTGTGCAGCATCCTGATTGCTGAAACACTGTATAAATGTGAAACCCAAGTCCCTCTCAGACATGCACTTCACTCTACCAATGTCCTGGCAACTTTATATAAACATTACATAAAGATTTTACATACTTTTTTGTTAAGAGTATCCTGTGTCATTTTACCATAAATATTATACCAGTGAGACATAAAGGTTCAGTGTGCTTCATTTAGGGGTATATACATAACTATGTTTTCATCAGTTTATAATCACCTGAAAATAAGAATTGTGCTTTCGTTACCTTAGAAAGCCATCTCTGTCTACATAGGGAGCAAGTCCTCTTCCAAGGAAATGGAAAGGATGGGGTTATTCAGTTGACAGCCACAATAGTTCTCCTACACGCTTGGCACACTGGCGAAGTGAAAGCTCTGCAACCTTTAAATTAGCATTTTGTTCCACCTTCTTAAGACAGCACTGTTATATGAAACTGCCATTATTACTCTTAATACACAAGCACATAAGATCTATTTCATGAGCCTACAAAACAGTGAACGAGTCAGTTTTTAATATCACAATGTAAGTTCCTCAATATTAATTAACAGTAGTTGTGAAGATGCACTAGAAAAGATAATATAATCCTTTATTCATCCTTCAGTGGTGAAATTTGCAACATTTCAGCAGCAAACAGGAAGCGTCAGTAAAAAGAAAAGCCACAACTGGAAAGTTACTTATGGAATCTGATTACTTAGTGACTAACTGCATGTTAACTGGTGTTAATTGTTATCAGAGTATTGAAGCTCATCAAATGTATAGTATGATAACCTGATTTCTCACTGTTATGTGGCCTCGTGTGCATGACAGCGTGGTTAGTTTGTATCTGCTGTCATTAAGCCCCTCCCCTGGGCTTCTTCACACCTCTACCACCGGCAGCCCACACTGTGTGTGTGTGTGTGTGTGTGTGTCTCTTATAACACCCTTGCAATACAGGCAGCTGCATTGTGTGTTGGGGGTTGTCCTTTGTCTTTCTCCCTCTCCCTCTGTCTGTCACCTCTATTAACCAGGGTTGTAAAATTCCCTCTCTGTCTCGTCTCTTTCCCTGCTTTCCCGCTGAATGAAAAGCTTCCTTCCTGTCCATGTTGTTTTTTTCATGGTCCCTTTTAACAAGTGGACCTTTTATGTGTCTCCCTATTACTGCATTTCAACAGAGTTTGAGAGGAAGAGGAAGAGACAGGTTAATGTATGACTAAAATACAACTGTTTTTCATTACTGTATCAACAGATGGCCATCCTAAAACATCAACATAGTGTATGCTCTGTTGATTTGTGGGTTATTAGAATTAGAAAGTGACTCCTCTGCAGCACAGGAAATCATTCCTTCAGCATTATAAAGCAGCAATAAGATCCCCTAGTTAGGGACAAAGCAGAAAATATTTTAACAATTAATTTACAAATGAGTAGTATAGTATAGTAGTATATTCTAAATGTATTTCAATTCTTAGAAATTTAGATAAAACATATCAAAAATGGGTGAAAAATGATCTTGGTGTCAAGCTCACTCACTACACTGTAAACATTAACAGTGTAAAATACAAATTTTAAGCCGATGCACTATGTGATCTTATGCTTCATCCTACAGGGTCCCATGCAAATGCCGGACCTCCAAAAAAGAGGCACAAGGGTTGGTCGCCTGAGTCATCTGCCAGCAGTCTCCCAGAGAGCACTGTGAAGACACCACCATCCTCCTCAGCCTCAACAGCGTTATCGGTGCCCTCTGTCATCCCAAATGGATCCAGATCAGGTAAAAAGAGGAGAGGAGACACCATACAGACAGAAAAGATAAAGGGAGAAACATATGAGGAAGTTGGAGGTATTAATTTAATGATATATGTGTAAATAAGACGGTTGTGTTTTGTTTGCGGTGTTTGTGTGTGTCTGTGTGTCAATTTAAATATGTTTCTGTGCCCTCTCCAGAGACTGCAGCCCCGCTGACTTCATCACAGGGGTCCATAACCCCTCTTTCTCCCCCAGGGCTGTCTGTAACAATCCCTGATCAGCTGCTACACACCTGCAGACTGCAACCTGTCATCTTTAAAGGTCAGCACACTCACGCTGTACAAGACTAACTCATCAGTCAAAGTAAATATTGACTATCTGGTGTTTGGTGATGATTTTCCGCCCAGCTGTCATTACTGGACTTTCTCAGGCAGGTGAACAGGTGAGGTTTTCAGTAACCACCCAACAGATGGCCAGTTTAGCTTGCTTCTCCTCACAGGTTAGATGACAGCTTACTCCTGAGGCTGTTTCTCAGCCTATTAGCCCTCCCCTTCCAACCTTTCACCCCTTTGTGTCACTTGTCAGATCATCCACCTTCCTTCTCCATCCTCTTAACCCTCAACTGCTTCTTAAATGAAGTGTATGTACTTTTATCTTTTTATTTTCTTTTATTGTTTCACTTCATATTCATTGTCTATCTGACCTGCACCTCACAAATTACCCAGCTTGTCAGTTCCTGTTTCACACTTAGCTCCTCTTTGTGCCTTCTATCATATATTCCTGCACCTACTATTATCCCTCTCTCTCTCTTGGGAGTAGAAAGAACTGCATTTTCCCACCACCCCTGTACAGCAGCTGGTCTCTATTTAGGTTTGTTGCAGTGACAGACTTTCTTATGGTAACTGAAAGAAACACACGTCACAAAATAAAATATAACACAGGTCACGATACAATGTACAAGTCCTTTTCTTATCATAAAATAGCAGGTGACAGGCTTTATGACTCAGATAAAAATGTGTGCATTGTGTCCATTGTAATTGTCACATTACATCATTTCGTGTTCGACTGTTTTTCCATCCAGCTGTTAGTCTAAGCCTCGTGCTTTTCCATCCATGTATTACATTACATTCAGCAAGCAGATTCTTTTGTCCAAAAGGAACTTTTCCATCCATTTACGTCAGGAGCAGTTTTGGGTTTTGTATGTCGTCCAAGAACACTTCAGCATGTAGGGTGCACACTACAGGGGAGCCAGGGGAAGTTGGCTCTATTTTTAAGAAGACATAAGCTCCCCTGAATACATTATTTGTGAAATTTTAAGGGGGGTCTCAAAAATATTGGCTGTGTTCTTGCCATGCAGTTTTCTGTATCGTAATCAACACGGATCATGCAAAAATCTGGCTATTATTGATGTACGATTCACGCTTGAGGGTGAATTCATCAGTCACTTTATGCTTTATGCTATTCTTGCCATCTCCATCAAAATGGGACGCTGCAATGTCATTAGCTTCTCTCAAAATTCAGAAAAAAAAGCAAACCTCTATTTGTCAGATGTGCAGATATAAAGCAAGTAGGTCTACGTGTTTGCAGCTATGAATGTTTATTTGCAACAAGAGTTACAGTCAGGCCCAAAATGCGATTGTAAAAAAAAAAGTTGGCTCTCTCAAAAGCTGTGGTATATTGCACACTGTCAGCATGTGAAAAGAAGGAGTAGGGGATCTGCAGAATGACATCAGCATTAACCTTATGGTTAATGGCCAAACTCAGCCACTACCCCCAGTCCAAGTTATTCTCAGGCTCCTCACTGGGTTCATCTGTTTCCTCTGTCTACCTCTCATTGATACAGGTCATGGCTCACTCCCTCAGCTGACTGGAAATGTCAGTGAAGTTCTCGTCAGTTCTCTGCTTCAGAGTTGCTACCTGAGCTCCCAGACACTTCCTAGAGTCTACCAGCACTATGGCCCGTCACCCATTCAGCCATTGTCTGCTGAGATGCAGATTCTACTCACAGTCTACTACCTTGTTCAGCTAGGGTCAGTATAAAACCTTCTTCCTGAATAAAGGCTGTAATCATACACAGTCAGTAGGACTGCAGAGAGGAGGCAGCTGATTGACCTTTCATAACATCACTGCTGTGTCTCATAATGACCACTGGGAGGCAGACAGGACAACAGTTATACACTACAGAATGCAATTTGTGATGAAATTGCGGGTGTGAATGCTGCATGCTGAAAAACTGACATTACACTGCAATACCAGCTTTAAATGTTGAATAATACCATTAATTTATGAACGATGTGGAACACAGTGTGTGAAATTTTAGTGTTTGGTTTAAAGAAAACGTGAGCACGGCAGCAGGCTGTCTAATTTTGTTTGTAAAATGTCTTTTAAGTCCTGTCTGTGTGTCAGCCTGCACTCATGAGCTCATCTCAAACGTGTCTGTCCAGCAGCAATAAAAGTTTGCCCTGGCAATGATAACCGCTGAGTAAACTCCTGGGTCAGGCAGTTAATCTCTTAAAAAATATTGTTGAAGCACACCTCTTAAACTTCTGGCCTGTATTCAAAAACCATAACTCCAGTCATTACAATTTGATACTATGCGAGAGAGGACAAAATGCAGTTTTAAATTTGAGTGGGTAGTGTAAAAACATGAGCGAGAGGGCAGGTTAGAAACCTGGCATGAACCTCAAAACAAGTTTGAATATTTCAAAAAGTTTGAATGGAATTTGAAAGTTGAATACAAGCCAGAATGTGGGAAAGATGTGGAACATTTTTAAGTCTGAATGGAGTTTCTACGTGAATCTCCGAATTAAGAGATAGGCTTTGAAAATGCTTGAAAAATTTTGAATTTGGGTCATTTTGAACATCCCCCCATTCATCTGAATAGGGAAATTTTTGGGGTGTTTGAAAGATATGAATGATAGAAATACAAGCATGCATGTCCTAATTGAGCTGATTATTTGTATGTTTGAATGAAGTGTCTACATTGAAAAATGTGGAAGAAGTAGCGTGACAAAAAGATGGGCAGAATTTTTGCGTAGAATAATCAAGATCAAGCCTTCTGACTTCACCTTTTGTTAGTCGCCAAAATAACAAAAAATATATTTCATATAAAGCTACTGGCTCTTACTTTATCCTTTCCCTCTCACCTATATTCATCCAAGGCCCTGACCAGGTGCCCCTGATAGAGGACTTGGAGCAGATATTCATGAGGTCATGGAGGGAGTCCCACCTCAGCGAGATCAGACAGTACCAGCAGCCTCAAACACCGGCCACCCAAGGGAGGCACTATGGCATAGAGGTGAGACGGTTTCTTCAAATTGTCCTGTTGTCAAATGCTTGAGTTTTAGAAAAAAATAACTCGAGAGAAACTAAATTATATTAGAGGGTTTTAGGAAACTACTTGTGTAAAGCTGCTCACATTCCCACTTCCTGTCTTTTAACATCACAGAAAGCGTTACTCTCTCTCCATTCTCGTCTAGCTTAACATGCTGTTATCTTCATGCAGCATATTACAGAAACAAATACTGATGACAAGGCTGAGTAGACTGAATAAATGACCAAATTGCACATCCTCTTCTACTCTGTCTCCAGACCCAATCCACCCTGCCCGGACTCCCCCCGCATCTCTCCTTACCTCCTCAGAGCCAACAACCCCTGACCCCCAGCCAGCTTCCTTGGCTCGCCCAGCTGGCTGCGTCGTCCTGTGGAGAGGGCGTGGTGGTGTTAGGGGAGCAGATTGGATCTTTGGCTCAAGGCCTCCAGCAAACGTTTAGCAGGTTAATGGAAGGACGGCTTGAAAACACCAACTATGTGGTGATTATTGTCACTGCACCAGGACAGGAAACGCAGTCCTGTGTGGTAGTCACAGGTAAGAGCTGTGTTTTTCTCTGTATGCGTGAATATTGTTAAATTGTCCTGAAAATTAAACAAAAAGAATAAACCAGATTTTAATTCAATGTATTTGTGTGTGTGTGTGTGTGTGTGTTGTAGGGAAACATCAGTGTCGTGCCTTGGCTGAAAACATGTACTCGCCCAGTGAAGGTCTAAAAGAAATTAACCACCAGCTCTCCACTGGTGTTGCCCAGGAACTCATCCACTACTGCAATTCCCTCGGACAAGGTCTGTCTGCCCTTTTACATGCACATTTGTATGTGCAGTGCAGGCATACTATTGTGTGTTTTATTCATAATTTACCAACACCTAGTGTTCCTTTCTGTTTCTCAGATGGTGATTTGGATTCCCTGCTGGATAATGCCACTGTGGACAGCAGCGAGCCATCTCCCTTATCCAGTAGTCAGGAATCAGCTGAGGAGAGGAGCCTTAAAACCACACACAGTCCTAAAGACACAACCAGTCCAAAGGATTCACACACACAGTGTTCAAAAGACTCGCCCAGCCCTAAAGAGAGAGCTTCGAGTACCAAAGACACCTGTTCAGGTGAGACCCAGACAGCTTGACGTGTACATGTATAAGGAATGCATTTCTTTGCCTCATCTCAGTGTGAAAATGCTCTTTGAAATAGAACTTGGATAAGACTAGTACCTGCTTTGCAGGCAAATGTCATCCATTAAGAGTCAGACAGTGAGCAGTCTCACAAATGTCTTTGGATAATTATTGACTCACAGTTGAGCTGTCCTATTTCCACATTGACAAAGCCATGATGACCCTATTCTGTTGTGTCTTTTAGTGCATCAGTTTTATCTTTGCAAAAGTCTTTCCATTACTGAGTGAGTCACTGAGTGAGGGAGGGAGTGAGGGAGCCAGCGAACGAGCGAGCAATTGAGTCGCCATTGCTCATGCTGTGGGTGCTAACAGTCCCTGTATTAACCTGCTGTATCCCTCATCATCTGTAACTACTGTGCCATGATATCATGGTGGAATTAGCAATTAGCTAGCCAGCTGCCTCATGAGTAAAATTTGACAACTTGATGCTTCTCCCACGGCTCTTGTCCCAGTCTAGGAAAGCATATTGTTATCCTGAGATGAGTGACTTTCTTCAGCTCATTTTCTGTAACCACTCTAACGTTAACGTAAAGCATGGTGGAATTAGCAAGCTAGCTCCTAACTGGAAAAAGTTAGTCCAGCCATATGCTAGGTTTTGAGCTAGTCTTGCTCTTTGGTGTCATGGTTTGGAGATTTGTCTTTAAAGAGCAAAAACTTTTTGAATCAAATTGTTAAAGTAGGCTGATTGGTGAAACACAACTTGACTCATTGTCCATGTACAACACCAGACAGTTACAGTGGATAACCTACTCGATTTAAAATGATGAGCTTTGACCTTTTGCACAGTGAATTTCAGCTTCTGTCTTCTAGGCAATGGTTTAAAGTCCCAATGTGCAGAACAAAGCAGTATAAAATGGATTTTTCCAGCAGCCATTGCTCAGATGAGCAAGTCGTAACAACATTGCACAAATTTCTTCTTTTATTTAAGTGGAGCCTTGAGTACTTTTATCATGTCTGTCTATTATCTGTGTTGTTTGTAAAATTGTGTGTCAAGAAGGATGCCTCATCTACTGCAAACCAATGAGTGAAAATAAAGTTACCCTAACCTGCACAGGTTTCCCCACAGCTTAAAGCCATACTGTATCATATGTACGAACTAATTTCTTAAGTTTAGATCTCCCTATTTGCTTCAGTCTTACTTATGTTGTATTTGTTTTCAATTCGCCTTTTGTCTAATTGCTTATGCAACTTTTTTCTGGGATTCATTTGATTTGCTGTAAAACATGGAAGAGTAGTGTGCATGTATTTTCAAGTTCCATCCTCCTTTTGCCAGTAACTGCACAGCTGATACCAGGACAGTTACTATATTTAAAAGAGATCTTTTATTGAGTATGATGATATGAATTTGTGTTTTTTTGTGTGTGTGTGTGTGTGTGTAGAATACTCCGTTGAGTGGCGTGTGGTTCGTCCCATTCAGCTGGCAGTAGCCAGAAAGCTGCTGTCCCATGTTTGTGCCATAGCAGACTCCAGCACACAGAACCTGGACCTTGGTTCCTTCGACAGGGTCAGCTTCCTCATCCTGGTTCCGCCCTCCGAGGTCACATTTCAGCAGACTGTTCTCCACCTCTGGAGCTCTGGTTAGTTACATGGCTCATGTTTGTGTCAGCAGCTTTTTTTATTAATTCAAGTCTTTTAAAATGAAAGACAAGAAGAATCTTTTTAATTTGTGTGTATGCCTATAACATGATATGTTTTTATGTTGACCCTCTGTCTCTTTGGCTGCACATCTCAGGTGTCCTTCAGGAGCTTGGGGGTTCAGACCAGGAGTGTGGGTCTCAACGGGAGGCTGAGCGTTATGTGGTCAAGATGGATCAGAGTGCTCAGGCACGAATTGACAGCCTCATCCAAGAAGCACAAAGCAACTCCTACACACTCTACATCCTGGTCCATGACCACGCCCACTGGGACATCAACAGGTGTGTGTTTGGTGTGTGTGTGAGAGAAACATGAGAGAGAGATTAGATGTGATGCAGAATGATCACTCTGTGCACTTTTATTGTTCATCGATGTAACCTGGCACAACAAAAGCATCAACAAAGCAATAAAGCATGTATTCTTTTTTTCCGACCGTCTTTGTCACCCTCTCTTATTCAGTGCACCCCGCAGTAGCTCAGACAGTGGTTTGGGTCTGGTGGACCAGCTGTTAAACTCCCGACACGTCAGAGATGCTCCAAACATCCTAATTCTCCACGTCACCTCCTTCCCCTTTGCTCTGCAGACACAGTATACCCGCATCAGCCCCTACAACGAGATCCACTGGCCCTCCGCATACAGTAATGTAAGATTTAAGTCAGTGTGTGATACACACTCTGCATTTAATAAACAGCAGTGACTTCTATCTAGAGGCTGACATCAAATTATTAATTAGGAGTGTACACCCGTAACATTGTGTTTGTTTGTGTGTGCAGGATGTGGACCTGTATCATGAGAGGACGCGCTATTTTGGTGTGTCAGAGCTTTTAGAGTCGACCCGTTCAGGGAGCAGCCTGCCTCTGATGCGTTATGATTCCTCCTTTGAAAGCATGGCATCTGCCCTGGAAGAAAGGTAGCACAAACACATAAAACACTGTATTACTTGCAGGCCTACATCATAAATAAAGACAGAGGCCCTTACAATCTCTCCGTCCTAGGTTCCCCAAGCTGCACAGCGCTGTGATCCGGACTACAGTTTTGATCCAACACTACTGCGTAGCTCTGATGGCTGCATCTGGCAGAATCGGCAGCTCCCACAATCTCCACAAACACACCTCTGTGGAGACCCTAGAGATTGTGCAATCACTGCTCACTGCTGCCCAGCAATGTCCCGCCCACCATGGACACATGGTCCTGCTGAGGATCCCGTCTTTGGCTCTGGCAGCATGGGCCCACCGACGGCTATCTAGAGTGAGGAGGCAGCTGGGTTTGGAGGAGAGTTTTGAAATCATACTAGGAAATCCAAACCAAGCTCTGAATATTGGACAGAGCTTCACTGATCAGATCAAGGTGGGGTGGTAGTTCATAATGTCATGAAACACAGGATAAATGAGTTTATAGATGGATGAGCTTACAAGTAGAGAAACTGACTGACTGTGAAATTTGTATGTGTTTTGTATTTGTGTTTGTACGCATGTCTTTCAGGTATGGCTGAAGATCCAAGATGCTGACTGGGTTCCTCGGACGTACCTGGAGCTAGAGGCCCTTCCCTGCATCCTGATCCTGTCAGGAGCTGAGCCACTCGGGGAATCACTGCCCAGGTACACACACTGAGTTCTCATCTCCCTGACTTCTGACCTAAAACGTTGACCCTTTGTTCCCAGCCCTCCATGTACTGTAGTTTCACCGCCAAGTGTTAACTTTATAGGAATGAAAATAGGTTTCATGTGCAACATCAAGACTTGTCAAGTTGTCACAACTTGATAAAAAAGTAAAATACCATTGTTTTTTGCAGGAAAGTCACAGGAGCTATAATAAATGTAAACTGGAGTTTAAACAGTGACCTCACTCTCTCCACAGGTCACTGAAGTATTGTGATCTTAGAGTGATAAGCTGCTCCTACCTTCAGCGAACCACTCTTGAACAAGAGCTAGGACTGGCTGCATATCTAGTAAGGGCAGAGTCACGGCCCCCACACAACCCCGGACCAGGAAGTGACCAGCTGGAGAGTGATGCAGACAAACTCAGCAGTACTGACAATGAGGAGGAGGAGGGACAGGAGCATGGTGAGATGAGATGCACATGAACTGCTCTTTGAGATTTTAAAATGTGTGAAATGATTTTTTTTTTCTTCTCACTGTGTTTTTCTTCCATCCATTTCCAGGTGACTCCCCTCTGTCATGCAGTCAGCCACTCCAGCAGTCATGCCCAGACAGTGGAGCTGTAGATCCCTTCCCTGCCCAAAGCACCGCCTCTCCAAATGTCCAGAAAGGGACCATCGACCCCACACAGTCCTCCTCACAATCACAGACTCATCTTCAACCCCTGGCCCCATATCAGTCTTTTCCATATCCTCAGCCTGCGCTACACCAACAAATCCAACTTCAAGCGCAGAGTTATCCTCAGGCCCAGCCGCAGAATCAAAATCAGCTATTACCACAAACAAGTTCCCAACCTTACACTCAAACACTTCCCCATCATCAGTCCCTCTCCCAGATGCAAACACCTCACCCTCAGCCTCAGCCTCAGCCACCTCCCCCTGCCCAGTCTCGTCGCCAACATTCCAAATCCACCTCCTCTGGCTCCTTGTCTCCGCGAGCCTCCTCTCCTCATCTGAGCTGCTCCTGGGCACGAGGTGTGAGTCGCCCGCCTTCTGTGCTCCTCCCTCGTGCCCTCTACGATATTATCACAGCCAGTGACAGCAGCGGGCTTCCACGATGTACCTCGTTCCTGCCACACATGTCTGTGGCATGGGCAAGCAGCTTCAGGTAAATTACATCAGTACCAAAAAGTCCCAACTCATGTTAAATCAATCAGTGGCAAAATTTGGTCCCTGAGAGAGCAGCAGGCTGAGAGAGCAACTTACTTTGTGTCTAGACCGCAATTGTATCAGATGTGTTTTTTTACTTTCACATCTTACGCAACAGATTCAGTCTGATTTTAATCTATGCAGCTGTCTGCCCTGACCTCATGCAAGCTTGCATCCCAGCTGCATCTCATGGCCAGAACAGTGACTTGAAGTGTTAAGTTATGCTTCCAGTCCATTTTTTTGACAACTTATGATGTCAACACAAGATCGATGTCAAATAAAGGCACTGAATAAATATATTTATCCACATTTTGCAACATAGGCAAAGCAGAATGTGCTGCCTCTAGTTCTGTTCAGAGACAGCACACAATGCTCTAGTCTGTATCCCCACACACTCTCCCACAACTTATGCACAGCAGCAGGAAGTAGACGTATTTTTTACAACTGAAACTACATTTTCGTTATACATAGAAAGTAAAGACGCAATTTCCACATACCGGTATTGCTTCAAATCCGAACAGTACCAAACAAACAGTAGGCTTGATGTATTAAGCTGAATTAGTACACCCTGTCTTCATCCACCATAAGAGGATTTAATAACCATGATATTTGTTTGCAGGCCTTTGCTGAGTAAGATGATGACATGTACAGAACAGTCACTCTATTATCGCCAGTGGACAGTCCCCCGTTCCTACCACATGGACAGCAGCAATCGCACTGAAGGACGAAGTGACAACTTTCACCCTCGCAGGCTATTGCTAAGTGGACCCCCACAGGTAATTTATGTCCTCATTTCTGTCTTTTATTCAAGCTCATGCTATGCCGTGCATTTATATCAATTTCCCTGTGTTTTCTCCATGGTCAGGTGGGTAAGACAGGAGCGTACCTGCACTTCCTGGGTATTCTGTCTCGGATGCTGATCAGGCTGATGGAGGTGGATATCTACGATGAAGAAGAGATCAACTACAGTCAGTATATTTGCAGCAGTAGCCAACATTTCTCACCCTTTTATGTCAACTATGGAGACTAGGCTCTCTAACTCCCTTAACTCCCATTCATTTTCTATATTTTTTACACTTTCCCCAACAGTGTTCCAGTGTATTCTAGTGTATGTTAAGTCAGAATGCATCCAGAAAAGGCTTGCTGCAGTAGTCGGTGTTACTGGTGTTACACAGTGTTCAGGCGTACACCAATTACATCAGTATTCACCAGCTGTAAACTCCTGTGTCACACATTCTCATGTAAATGTGTTTTTTTTTAGGTGCACAGGCAGAGGGGGTGCAGTACCACCCACCCAATGCTTCCTGGCCCAATCCAGACATTGTGAGGACGATGCCCTTCGACTACACCATCCATGACCCCAAATATGATGACATCAGCTCTGTCTATAACCCTGCATATAAACCCAGCGCTGAGGGTAGGCACAGTCAGAAAACACACACATCAACATATTAACACACAGCCAACTGTGTTCACGGGGCATTCGTCTTGATTAAATGATGGTTGTAACACAAATCATCAGAAGTAACCCGTATATTGTGCTTTCGTTGTTTGCCCCTGTTGTCTCTCCAAGGAAACCCTGTGCGCCAGGAGGATGTTTACCTACGTAGGCGGACATCTAGGATCAAGCTGTCCAAATATGCAGCCTACAACACCTACCACCACTGTGAACAGTGTCATCAGTACTTGGGCTTCAACCCCAGATACCAGGTCAGCAGAACACAACAAACACACACAGCTAATCTCACACACTGCTTTTGAAGTGTTAATGTCACAGGTGATAATGTATGTCCTCTCTAATCTTATATTCAGATGTATGAGTCAACACTGCATGCCTTCACATTCACCCATCTACTGCTTGGAGAAGAGATCCAGCTCTACTTCATCATCCCAAAGTCTAAAGAGCACTACTTCAGCTTCAGCCAACCAGGAGGTCAGCTGGAGAGCATGCGGCTGCCTCTCACCTCTGATTGGGTGAGTCCCTTCTGAGTGGAACCCAAATGACTGAATCTCAAATACTAGCATTACTAACCGATCAAAACAGCCACACTTAAAGGTGGGTTAAAGGGCTGGTTGTTATGAAGAGAGGTAAGATACCTGTTAAAATTTGTAGATAAGAGAGAACATTTTCAGACAGTGACATATTATGAAATATTCATTTCCAGTTCAGAAAGAGTTTGCGTTTCTGTAATCCCTCTTGGGTACAGATGCACATACCGCAACACATGACTATTGCATGGAGGTGGTGAATGGCAGGGTGACCACAGTGTAACATCCTCAATCTCCACTAGATGGTGCTACAGGCTAGACTATACCCTAAATTGTCCCCATGGGAAAAGGATTACAGTAGCCAGTTGGTTCCTATTTATTTTCATAAAAATATGTGCAGAGCAGATTTCTGATTGAGAGGATATTTTGTAAACTTAGTAAAGATCTAAAATTACAGCCTCTGACCAGCACAGCAGCCAGATAGCATCTTAACACATTATATCATCTCATGCTTTAATTTTTCGTTTTTAATTTCACCTTCCCCAGAGCCCAGACTGCATCAAGAGTCCAATCTTCACCCCAACCACCGGTCGTCATGAGCATGGTCTGTTTAACCTGTACCATGCTATGGATGGAGCCTCACATCTACATATCCTGGTGGTCAAAGAGTATGAGATGGCTGTGTATAAGAAGTACTGGCCTAATCACATCATGCTCGTACTGCCCACTGTCTTCAACGGAGCTGGAATAGGTATTTTAATATTAGTGCTGTTAGAGCCCTATGCAGGGACTAGGAATGCACCGGGATCTGAATACGTTAATCCGTAAATCGCAAATAATGTGGTGGAAAAAGATAATAATTCTACTCTAAGTTGCTTGATATTTTCTGGGGGAAAAATTATTTAGTAAATTTTTTAGAAATTTCATTTCATAGGTTTTTACTACAGGCATACTTAGTAGTTACACTGACACCTACAGTACTGAAAAGTCAGAATCAACTGTCTTCATAGTTCATCACCTTCATAACCTCTTACCGTTCTCCTGCAGGTGCCGCTCACTTCCTGATTAAAGAGCTTTCGTACCACAACTTGGAGCTGGAGCGCAGTCGGCGTTTGGAGGGAGGGGGCCCAGCAGGTGACGTGTGGCCCTTCATCATCCTGGCAGATGACTCCTGTGTTATGTGGAACGCAGTGGACCTCGACGCACGCAAGTACATACAAACAATATTTATATGACAAAGTGTGTTGGACAAAATAACTGTTTCTTGTATTAGAAGCAAGGATTCGTCAATTCATTTTATGAGTTGGTTTTCACTTAGTTATTGTTTCCTTTCTGCTGTCGTTAGTGGTCCAGTGGAGCACACTGTGTCACTGAAGCAGATCTTACAGCACATGGAGGCCTGTCCAGACCTGGCCCATTTCGGACTGTGTGGGATCAGGAAGTGGAGCAGCCGTGGATTTGCAGGTTAGGGATCGTTATGTCAACAACCTTAAACAGCAAGAACCATTTACACTGTATTTTCAGTCTTTGTAAATACTGATCAAATTAACTTAAAATATAATTTCCTCCCAGGGACAATATATCAATAACACTTTTTATGACAAACTACTACCTCAAAATATTGCGATAGAGTGTAATCACACACACATAATGGAACAGTGTAAGCTTTACAAGTACAGTAACTACTGTAAGGCTGTTGTACTGGACTGCACAGGATACTTCAAAATAATGAGCCGCTCCTATGTGTGCACATAAAGTTGCCATGAAACATTCAGGGCAGATTGTACTTGCTGTAGATGCCTCAGATGACTGTGGACAGAAATTGTTATGTTTTCATCTTTTCAGTGTATGCTTGTTTACCGGAAAGATTTTACAATCATTAAAAAGCACAATTACTATATGTCTGGCTATGTCTCAGGTCTTTCAAGTCCCCCTCCAGATATGATTTGATGTGGAATACGCTGCTATGATTAATATTTTGTTTAACGTGATCTTCCCATATAAAGTTTTTTTTTAAAGGGAAAAGGGTCTGGAAGCAGATCTACTCTTTCTCCATTCAGAAAATTCTGAATGAAAATTATTTTGGTGAAAGAGCAGTGTGCATTAAGATGGCTAGCGCTAACATTAGAAGAAACACTGGAGGGATACATGTCAGATGAGGAGTCTGTAGTGCATCAACATGCATTTATTTTGATTAATCCAGGTCATAAACAGAGCGAGCCCTTCTCCAGAGGTCAGCTTCATGACTTTCTCCTCCTCAATGTCGACCGGAGCCAAAATGTCCAGTACGACCAAAACCGCTTCACCTGTCATGATGTGGACTTCACCCTGAGGCTGCACAGTGCCGGACTGCTCGTGTGCCGGTTCAACAGCTTCAGCGTCATGAAGAAGCAGATCGCCATAGGAGGATACAGGACGTTTATTATCAAGACCAAGGTAAGTGCTGAAAACACACGACAGCACGACCACATATCTCTCAAGGAGCAGAATAAAGATACAGATTTGAAGAATATTTGGTAATTATTACTTTATGAAAACCATATTTGCAGCTACACAGGAACACATTATAATCTTTTCACGGAAGAAAAAAAATCTATAAAAATGTTTAATTTGACCAGCATTAATGTTAACAAAATAGTTGTTAAAGTAAATTCTGTTTTGGCATGCCAAGAAAAATGTGAGTAGTAGAAGAGCACAATGTACATGTTTTTGCTCAAAGCTTCAAAAACAGGCTTTAGTATGTTTGGAAACTGATTCTTGACTAGCAGTCACTCCAACTATGAATTTGTGTGTGCATGTAACAGGTAATGAAAAATATTGTAGTTCCAAAACTTAATGGCAACAAAGGTTATTAAACAAAAGTTTGAAATGTCTCCAGATGACAGATGTTCCCCACCTCAGTGGGGCCCTCACAGTACATCTGTGCCCCGGACAGCAAGCACCTTTTCTTGGCCACACCAGCTCAGCTCCTCCTGGAAAAATACCTTCAACACACCAGCCAGAAGCTGTTTCCACTCAGCACCAAGAACTACACACACCCTGTACTTTCTGTGGACTGTTATCTAAATCTGGGACCTGAGGTATACACACACACATACACACTCAGAATTATTGTCTCTTTGTTCATGGTAAATTATTAACCTCTGAACAGAAGCATAGATTCTTTAAGTCATACATTCCAGCAGTAACACTCTTCCTCTCCCTGCAGGTGACGGTGTGTTTTGTGAGTTCCAGACCTCACTCAGTCAACATCAGCACCACAGGGCTGCTCTTCAGTGGCCTTCTTCTCTGTTTCGCCGACTCCTTTGTGACTCCCGGGTTCCTCAAGAAGTTCAGCTTTCTCAAAGGTACAAAGGCAGACCAAATAAAGGCAATAAAAATTGTACTGGTATTTGTGTTACAGCCCAAACACACCAAACTGACTTAAACTTGCAGCAAAGAAAGTCGACTGTTGTGTCAAGTCATGTCACGTCACGTCATGTCACCTGTGTCTCAGCCAAAAAGTTGCATACAGCCAATGGCCAACCAGCATGTATGTTCTGTGCCTGCGGAAAAGGAAATAACTCCACACCAGCATACGGCGGTAGTCTGTAATCCTCATTTAAAAATGGAAACCAGAAAACCGTCTTGATGTTAGTTAGCTAGTTAGCACATAAATAAAACAACCCAATGTTGAAAGAACAAAACATATTTAATATGTGCCAGTGAACAATAACATTTCTGTAAAAGAGCTCAGTGGCTAAAAAATAATCTTACCGTATGTAACAAGTTTATTTTGATCGCACTCTCTCTTGACCTTTAGCTGTTTGTTCATTTTACTCACTTCCGCTTCTCTTCTCCTGCACTGAACTGATCTGTCAGTCAGGGTGATATCATTCATCAACATGCTCTGCTGTTTTCTAAAAGTGCTACATGCAGCGTTTTAGTCACAAAAACACACATGGCACCCCCTGTGGCAAAGTGGCTGAGAGGCATACCATATAACTGCAGTGTCATGGGATCAGTTACAGCCAAAGAGCCCCTACTGTCTATTCAGTTAAGTCAGAAAATGATTTGATTTCCATGTTCAAGTCTCTTTCTCCCTCCCTTCTGTGTGCTCCACTGCAGGTGCGACTCTGTGTGTCATCAGTGCAGATCGTAGCTCCTTGAGGCAGACAGTGGGCAGGTTGGAGCTGGAGGAGGAGTGGAGGTTCAGGCTCAGCGATGAATTCCAGACTGCCAACGCCAAGGAGGACCGACCGCTCTTCTTCCTGACGGGGAAACATATTTGACTGAAACACATGTATACAGTGGCCTACAAGGAGTCAGTCAGGACTGACATCACTTAAATTGCCAAAGAGTAAAAATACACTAGAGTGCTTTTGTAGCATGACACTACGCACTAACATAACGTGATGTGGCCAAGGAAACAAGGAAATAATTTTACTTTTTTTTTACGTGGACTTTAATGCATCATGGTTTTTCTGTGAGTTAATAAAAGAGGAAACATTAAGAATTTCAAAGGAAGCTTTGTTTGCTTGATTACCATTACTGTGGTTAATGCACCACTCCATAAATCACTTTCACAGTAACCTTAGAAGAGTAATCTTATTGACCCACTACATTTGTTTTCTTGAATTTGTTTTATGTAAAAAAAAAAATAAAAAAAAACATTGTAGAGAAATGTGGTGATGAAAAGATTTAAGTATTCATCTTGTAAAAAATTATCAATACTCACAAAATCTTTTGAAGGAGGGGAATGTAAACAAAACTGGAAATGTAATCAATGTGTTTTTCCTTTAGAAGAAACTGCTTTTGTATTTCTTCATTTGTGTGTGCATGTTTAGCTGTGTTCATGTTTGTATTGCAATATCACAGTGTTCTGCACACGTCCTTGTGAATAGGAGAAGCTTTAAAAAAGGGTCGACACAATCATTTGTGTGCAATGGTAGCCGATTTTTGGCAACAGACGTTTTAAATGGGTGATTTTTGTAGAGGTTTGTTTTGCGTGTTTCTTTTAACATAAAAAAATCTGTATTCTGAATATATGTTGTCAGAGTTGCATTTTGTAAAAAAAAAAAAAAAGTACTTATCCGCTGTGTGTATAAGCAATGGTGTTGTGTTTTGATGTACAGCATGTGCTGTGCTTTATGCTCTGTAGCCTGTATGATGATTTTATTTGTAATTGCTGAAGTAACGCAAATCCACTGTGTGTTTGAAGCATTTCGCAATGTACAGTTTTGTATGCCTTTAGTTGTATAAATGTACAGACGTTTTGAATTTCTTGTGTGTGTTTGTCCCTCAGTCTGAACTTCACAATACACAGAAACTGTTTAAGTGTTCTACTAATACTACTCTAATACTTTGTATTTGATGGTATGCAGCCAATAGGCCAGGGTGGATTTGATAAATAAGTCTGTTTGCACACTTGCTGTTACTGTCTGTCACTTCAAATTAAAAACGGCAAAAACAAAGTAGATGCCTGCTTCAAATAATATTTCTATGACTGCCATGACCAATCTTACTAGAGTTGCTCATAATTATCTCAGACTGCCAAGTGTAGTTTGCCAGAACTGTGAGGAACTGCACAATAAAAAACCTGTCTGAACAGTCTGTAGCTCATGAAAAGGATATTGTCCCCATTAGACAGTTGTATCCTGAAGTGCCTGTGCCCGTGTTCAGGAGATATTTGAGATACAAACAGAGCCAAGTTCTGAGATGACAGGTCACGCTGCTGACCCCAGATGCTCCATCTGAACCTCTTTGGTGTCAGTGTGTGTGAAGCAAGGTGATTTCAAATCATGTTGGTTAAAACAACTTTTTGTGTTTTGTTTTACACATTAAAAAAACAGAACACACATATGGACTACATGCAAATATAGTGTTAAAGTACTGTATGTTAAAAGAAAAAAAACTTAATTGATGTGTGTTTATAATGTTGCTTTCATATGTTACCAATGGCACTATGATTGTTGGCCGGACTTTGTGTACGTGGACACAGTGGCGTCAGATGGGCACATGGAGCAGACGTACAGTCCGGCAGCACTGGACCCTCTCAGATTTCCTCCGAGTACTCAATTCCCAGAACACACTTGTTGTTAAGTTTAGTCTAAAACACGCACTGCATGTTGCAAAAGTACCAGCTACTCAGTTTAAGAGTCAAGGACTCATCCAGAGCCAACCAGAAGAGCATTTACCATCTTGAAGAGGTTTAACCAGTATTATGAGAGCAGGAACTGCAGATAACACTCTGCATCTGTCACGACATGGAGCCATGACCCTCGAGGAAGAGCAAGAGCAAGACTTCATCAGCCACTGTAGGGATGGCAGCCCCAACGACAGCTGGTCCTGGGTAACTAAAATAATAACATGTACTCTGTATGTAATAGTTTCGTATTAGGAAGGGTAAAAGGGAACACTAAGAATTCTGATATGTTACTTCCAGCCTCGGAGCATTTGTGAATGTGAGCTACTCTCGCTCAAAGCCAGAAACCACAGAAGTAAGTCTCAAACTTGTGATGTCATCGAGTATGAAGTCTGGCGCTGCTCCATAGACAGTGAATGGGAGACACATAATGTTTGTTTTTATTGTATGCCAAATGAGCTTTGTTTTGTAGTGCTCTCAATTCTGAAACAGTAAATGTACCCATATACTCAAAGTGTTACCCTGGGTGCTCTCAGTGTCATCTAGAACATTATTCCCAACTGTCTAGGGAGCAGCACCAGACCTACCTAATGACATCACAGATTGGAGTTTTAGCGCTCTAGTTTTTGGACATGGAGAGGGTTGTCCATGTTTACTATTATCTTTTGGACTGTCTTAGAGCACAGAAACTACGCCGAGAAGACCATCAAACTTGACTATCTAGAGGAAGTAAAAGTCGTAATAATGTTTCGGTAGGTGAACCAAAGAAAGGATCTTTATGAATGAAATTATGAATTCTAAAAATGAGCGTCATTCTCCTTTGTTTTAATCAAAGCCTAGAATAAAATGTTAACATTTGTTTTGTTTTTTTTAAGAAAATATTTCTGCGAAGATTGCAGCAATGGTAGGTGATAATTTCAATGCAGTTATGTTGGCCTTTTTCACTTTTACTGTCCTTTACCCATCCATATTTTGCTAAAGGCATTCATGAATTCATAAAAGGTTCCCCTAGCACCATTAGCTGTGTTTCTAAAATGCCTATACTACAGAACAACCAGCAGCAGGAAAGTAGACCCGGGATGATCATATAGGATTGGAAGGAATACTGGGCTAACTGAGCTAAATAACAGCTCTATTAAAAAAAGGTGGAAGCATTTCTAAGGAAATTCTCGCGGAATTGCCTTTATATTGAGAGGAGATTGGTTTGAGAAGTGCAGTGTAACTTCTTACTGAGAATAACTTCATCAAGACTCTGACATAAAGGCCTGTCTGAAGATAAAGAAAGGCACGAGGGAGAGGGGCCACCTGACCAGTCAGAGGCTGTGTCCTTACAAACACTGTGATCAAATAACACGCTCATTCTGTGCTTGTGTGTCTCTGTTTGTGTCCTTCTCATGTACCTTACAGCCAGTTCTCAGTGAGCATGCTGGTTCGTAGAGTATGTGCGCTTTTGTTTGTGTGCGGTATAACCATGTGCTAGATCAACAGCTCATATCTCACCGCATGACCTCAAGCCCACATGGGTACTTAAAAAGGCATATTACACCACAGCTAGCCAAGATATTACATAATAGTCCCACCATGCAGAGGCCTGTGAGTGGCTCTGTGGGCTCAGGCAGCACCTCCGCATTTCCTCCTCCTCCTTTAGATCATATCTGCCTCAAGTTAATCTTTAAGGGAAGTTCATTGTTACCATCATTTTGCCCCTGTGGTTACTGTCAGTCTGTCAGGATGTGTTCGTCTATTTGCTAATTCATAGATACGTCCCCATGTCCATTTGGCTACAATTATTTTTTATGATCAAGGCAAACATAAAGTCTTCCTATATAAAACTATTTTTACCTCTTTATGGTGTCAGGCAGTGCATCACATAATGTGTTTTATGTTGGGATTAGAGTGAGGCATGTACTTTGGAGACATTATTGTTCACAGCCTCCAGTTGAATGCAATGCTGTACATTGCTAAAGATAACACAATGTCTACATGCACTGTATAGACAAAATGATTGCTATTTATAATGCTAATAAACGTTGGAATCTAACAACTATTTGACATCATTATATAAGAGGATTTGTTCCCCCAGGTATTCAGCCAGTGGCCACACAAACAGCATGTCCTTTTCCTTCTATGGGTGAAGAGTTGGGAACGACTGTCCTTATTTAGGGTCAGTTTATAGCACTGAATGAAAGACAGCCCTGTTGCGCTTTTACAAATCAATCATGAGGCAGATGTTTGTTCCAGTGTTGCTTATTTAGGTCATATCAGATTGGTGGCAGTGGTGGGGGCTTAAAACAGCCATGTCTGGCCCTGGAAACTAAACTAATTAGACTTTTCTAAAGCCATGAAGCATGCCTGCGAGGACTCCACATTGGGGGCTGGTTCAATAGTTCAGTTGTGATGTGTGGCTCAGGCAGCCCTCTGATTGGCTCATGCAGCCCATCCCCCTTCACACCCCCACCTCTCCTCTGTGCTGCTGAAAAGAATGCATTCTTGACCTGACGGAGAGTTCCTGGGAGAGAGCAGGCTACCCCTGTTTCAGCAAATCACCTCCTTCCTTCCTCTCCCGCTCACGTGTCTGACACGAGGTGACACTGCAGGGTGGGATCTGGAACGAGAGAGGACACACCACACCAACACACAACATACTGTAAACAGACATGCACATACATGCACACAGAAACATGTTCATGCATGCAGAGAGTAAATGTTTATTCACCCACATAAACAAAGCACATGGCCACACATGAGCTGTGATGAATGAAATTCCTTCAAATGTGTGTCTTCACACATAACGTTTCTTCTGTTTACTTAAACTGTGGACTTCAAAAACATGCTGCTTATTGTGACGCACAAAAATTAATAAAGGTTTTGTGTGTAGGATTTAGGGCAGCTAGCATTGTCACCTCACAGCAAGAGGGATCTTGGTTCAAAATCAGGGTGGGGGGTTTGAATCCCGGTGTGGGAGCCCTTCTGTGCGGACTTTGAATGTTCTCCCCATGTTAGCATGGGTTTTCTCTGGGTACTCTGGCTTCCTCCCGCATCCAAAATACATGCAGGCTAGGTTAATTGGTGACTCTAAGTTGGCCGTAGGTGTTAATACCAACGGTATTCCAAGCATCTGGAAGAAGCACAATGGCCGATGTGAAAAAGTGAATGGCCCTGTGTAGAGCTAGTGTTTGGTTTGTCTGTTCTTGGCTACTGTAGAAACAACACGGTGAACTCTGTGGAAGAGTACATGTTCGAGAATTTGAGTTTCCTATGACAAGGAAGACATGACCCACCCGGAGTCCTACACACTGGATATTTAGATGAGGGTAAACCTGGGAGGGAACTAAATATCTCATTGAGCAGCCATCATCTGAGGAGTCCAAAAATGTTTAGTCCAGTCCATTACGATCTTAAAGGAAGAGTTGACATTTTGGAAAATATTGTCATTTGCTGCCAAGAGTTACATGAGGAGGTTGATACCACTACTGAATGTAGCTGTGGACAGTTAAACAAGATACAATCAGTGAGCTTTAGAGGTGCTGTTAAGTGGATTTTGTTACCTGTGGATGGAGCCAGGCTAACTGTTTGCATCTGTTTCCAGCCTTTAAGATAAGCTCAGCTAACTGCTGCTGGCTACAGCTACATATTTACCACACAACACAACATACAGTACAGTACAAACTTTATTTTCTCAGTAAATACACCTGACCCAGTGATCACCCTGCACGACAGAGTAAATAAACAAGTTCCTCTCCTCCTTCGTCACACCTCTACAACTCTCTCTGTCACACATCCGCTGGAAAATACACATTCTGCAGATTATCTCTCCTGCCTGCCCTCCTATTTGCATATTCTCTCTGTCTGCCTCCTCCTCTCCCCTCCTTCTCCCTCTCTAGTTGGCTTCTTGTTGCTCCCTGGTGAATGACTGAGTTCTTAGAAAACCCAACACGTGTTTCCTTGTTCCCTCTGTCTGCCTAGTGCTGATTGTGTGTGTGTGTGTGTGTGTGTGTGTGTGTGTGTGTGTGTGTGTGTGTGTGTGTGTGTGTGTGTGTGTGTGTCTGTCCGTCAGCAGCTCTGATGAAGTGAACAGTCACATGTTCAAACAGTTACACAGTGCAAATATGTGCATTTAACATCGATTGACAGCAGAAAATTGATCCAGTCCAGTCAAAGCCCATTCTCTCACATTCCTCGAAAGATGTTCCACCTACTTCAGTGCTCACATGTTGAGAAAGTTACTGTGTGTGTGTGTGTGTGTGTGTGTGTGTGTGTGTGTGTGTGTGTGTTGTATTACCACTCTAAAACAGGTTTAGAGTTACAAAGAGAAGCGGGAAAAGTTGGATGTGAGTGAAACTCGGTTGGCGGTGGCTGGGCTGGTTCTTAGAATCATTGAGCAACAACAAAAAGTGCCATGGGATCCAGCCAGGGGAGACAAACTTTTGTTTTTGTTTCTCTAAAGCAGGAACTCTGTGTGCAGACTCGACTCCGAGGTCAGGGAATAGAACCTGACATAACCTTCGTATAATCTGATTACAGTAGTCAGGGAGGTATGATAACAGTTAGGAAGAACAGGAAAAACGGTGTAATTTGATATAATTTCCTACCAGTGTCTGTTTGAAATGAATCAGTTGTGTTGTGTTTGTGCAGCAGCAATCTTTCTAAATTTAACTTTATTGTTAAATTCGATATGCAGCCATGCATTAAATGTATACATCACAGGATTATGACGGATTTTCCTTGACAGAAGCATATTTTGCTCTTGCAGTATTATAGCTGTTAAATGTGGGTGAACACTTGCATGCTGATTTGAGCAGATCTAAGCATTTCTGAAAGTGTTTGCCTGTTACCATTATTGAACTGATGCCATTGGTTATTTGCTCTGTCTTATCTGATTGATCTCCTGTTACCATCATATTTGCTGCTGCACTCTCACTCTCTGTGTCTTGTCTGTTGTTTACTGTTACAGTGCCTGTATCTCTGCCAGTCCTCAGCTTTCTTCTATTTTTGTAAAAGCCATATTTAAATACACACGTGCAGATGCTTGGAGTCATGGAGCAACGAAAATACCTTCTTCTCACTGCCTTTAACCCACACATTTCTAATCTATCAGCATAATAAGGCAGCTACACTTCTTAGTGACCTGGAAAAATAGAAATCACAAACATACACTAGGTTATATACACTCACCGGCCACTTTATTAGGTACACCTTGCTAGTGCAGGGTTGGACCCCTTTTACTGTACCTTCAGAACTGCCTTAATTCTTGGTGGCATAGATTCAAAAAGGTGCTGGAAACATTCCTCAGAGATTTTGGTCCATATTGACATGATAGCATCACACAGTTGCTGCAGATTTGTCGGCTGCACATCCATGATGAGAGTCTCATGTTCCGCCACATCCCAAAGGTGCTCTATTGGACTGAGATCTGGTGACTGTGGAGGCCATTGGAGTACAGTGAACTCATTGTCATGTTCAAGAAACCAGTTTGAGATGATTTGAGCTTTGTGACATGGTGCGTTATCCTGCTGGAAGTAGCCATCAGAAGATGGGTACACTGTGGTCATAAAGGGATGGACACGGTCAGCAACAATACTCAGGTAGGCTGTGGTGTTTAAACCATGCTCAGTTGGTACTAAGGGGCCCAAAATGTGCCAAGAAAATATCCCCCACACCATTACACCACCACCAGCAGCCTGAACCGTTGATACAAGGCAGGATGGATCCATGCTTTCATGTTGTTTACATCAAATTCTGACCCTACCATCTGAATGTCGCAGCAGAAACCAAGATTCGTCAGACCTGGCAATGTTTTACAATCTTGCATTGTCCAGTTTTGGTGAGCCTGTGTGAACTGTAGCCTCAGTTTCCTGTTCATAGCTGACAGGAGTGGCACCTGGTGTGCTCTTCTGCTGCTGTAGCCCATCTCCTTCAAGGTTCGATGTGTTGTTCGTTCAGAGATGGTCTTCTGCATACCTGGTTGTAACGAGTAGTTATTTGAGTTACTGTTGCCTTTCTATCATCTTGAACTGGATCTGGCCATTCTCCTCTGACCTCTGGCATCAACAAGGCATTTTCTCACTAGATATTTTCTCTTTTTGGGACCATCCTCTGTAAACCCTAGAGATGGCTGTGTGTGAAAATCCCAGTAGATCAGCAGTTTCTGAAATACTCAGACCAGCCCGTCTGGCACCAACAACCATGTTACGTTCAAAGTCACTTAAATCAACTTTCTTCACAATTCTAACACTCGGTTTGACCTTCAGCACGTTGTCTTGACCATGTCTACATGCCTAAATGCATTGAGTTGCTTCAACATGATTAACTGATAAGCTATTTGCGTTGACGTGCAGTTGAACAGGTGTACCTAATAAAGTGGCCGGTGAGTGTATACTGTACATACATTACACTTCTTATTTCTTGCTATCAGTGGATGTCAATATGGGTCAAATAGTATTCACATTTTCCTCTTGCCACGAATAACAAGATAATCAATGTCACTTTTATATCTGTACATTTCAATCTGAACCTGAAGCCAGCAGCTGTTTAGGCCAGCTTATTGCTGGGCAACCTCACAGTTAGGGCTGGGCAACATGGAGAAAATCAATTATCACAATATGTTTTGACCAACAGACATCAGATCAGAGCCAGTGAAACATTTTCTCCCTGTTTCCAGCCATTATGCTAAGCTAAGCTAAATGGCTCCAGCCTCATATTTAGCCAACACAGATGAGAGTGGAATAAATCTAATCTGATGCTCAGCAAGAAAGCAAACAAGCACATTTCCCAAATTGAAGAAAATCTGCCACACTTCATTATAGTCTTCCTATTACTGTAGATATTCTGGAACTTCATCAAAGACCACATTATTTCCCAAAGATGTAGGGTGCCATGTTACAGTTGGAGAGTTGTGGTTAGTGTGGTCGCTGTATCAGAACATTTTTCTAAGTTCAACATGCATATGCTACATTTATTTAAAACCGTCAAAACTTTAAAAGTCATTCTTAATTTGCAAAGTGAACTTTGCCATTTGGGAACCAAACATAATGAGCAAAGTCTTGGCCTGACCTCGATGTGTCAGGGTAGGTGGGTAGATTGTGAAAACTGAGACACATTCAGTACATTGCACAACTACAGATGCCTTCGAGTCTTCTGAATGTCACTGCTATTCTTGTCTCCTCTGCTCCACATACTAGACTTGTTTTTCTTTAGAATAAGAACAAGATACTGTTTACTGTTCCTCTTCTCCCAGCCATACACAGGAAGAAATGTTTGAACAAACAAGCATATAATGTTCTGCATGTGCTTTTTAAGATGTAGTCAACTCTGTGGGATCTAAGATTGTTATATTTAACTCCTTCTATGTACCTTATAGCATGTAGTTTAGGTTACTGGGTTTTCACATGTTGCTTTCTATTCTGCTCACAGTTTTAAAATAGGAAGCGACAGAGAATTTAAGTATTGACATTAAAGGCAATGTGATGGTGTATTCACCTTAAAGCAGCACTAAACTGTGGAACATTTTAATGACCTCAGTTAACCACAAAGATCTAAATGGAGATATTTTTTGTCTTCTATGTTTAATGAGATAGAGATGTGGTCTAACTTGGTCTAAGACAGTCCAAAAATATTGGTAAACATTAACAATTCTCTCCCAGATCAAAATCCAGACTGCTAAGACTCAAATTTGTGATGTCATTGAGTCTAACATCTGTAGCTGCTCCAAGGACAATGAATGAGGTAGGGTGTTATAGATGACGCTCATAGACTGTAAAAATAATGGACATAGCTACCATGATGTCACCGAATGGTTTTTGGACTCCTGTTTCAAAAAGTTTGGCGTTATGGCCATTGCCATGGTGGCCTTTTGGAGCCATTAGTGATCATATTTGGGCATGAGGCTGGCGCTGTAGAGGAGCAATGGATGGATCTGACTAAGAAGCTGAGGACACATCTACAGACAGCCTGTCATTAAAAGCGGCCCACCCTTAATTATGTGTAACTTTACACCTTAATAAAATGTCAGTGGTTGAGTTATATATAAATTCACTCCTTATACAGTTGTCATGAAGGGGGAAATTCGAGACCGAAACCATTAGCTGTACCAGGCTGTGAACATGTTTTTTTGTGGTGTTAAGTTAGGCATTTCAACATGAGAGTCTATAGGGACTGACTAACTGTCGAAGCCAGCCTCAAGTGGTTGTTCTCAGAGTTGCAGTTTTGGGCTCTTCAGTGTTGACTTCATTTTTCAGGCCTGGAAAGCACTCAGGGGATTGTTCTGAGTATATGGGTACAGTTTCTGTTTCAGAGCTGAGAACACTACAATAGAATAAAGCTCATTTGGGCATAAAAAAAAGAAAACAAACATTCTGTGTGTCCATTCATTGTCTTTGGAGCAGCCCTAGACTTTATACTCGATGACATCAAAAGGTTGAGTTGCTCTTCTCTGGTTTCTGGCTTTGTGAAAGAGTAACTCATGTTCACAAATACACTGCTCAAAAAGAATCAAGTATAACACCAAGTCAGTTAAACTTCAGGGATATCAATCTGTCCATTTAGGAAGCACAACTCATTCTGAATCACTTTCAGCTGCTTTGGTGCAAATGAAAGTGACAACAGATGCAATTGAGAGGCAAAAACAAGACAACCCCCAAAAGGGGGGCATAGAAGGGCATCAACCCAGCAGCAGGACCAGTATCTGCTCCTTTGTGTGAGGAGGAACAGGAGGAGCACTGCCAGAGCCCTACACAATGACCTCCAGCAGGTGACTGGTGTGCATGTTTGTAATTAAACTGTCAGAGACAGACTCCATGAGGGTGGCATGAGGGCCCGACGTCCTCTGTGCTCACAGCTCAGCACCGTGCAGCTCGATTGGCATTCACCAGAGACACTAGAATTGGCAGGTCCTCCACTGGTGTGCCATTCTCGTCACAGATGAGAGCAGGTTCACACTGAGCACATGTGACAGGCGTGAGAGAGTCTGGAGACACCGTGGTGAAGGTTATGCTGCCTGTAACATTATCAAGCATGACTGGTTTGGCGGTGGGTCAGTGATGGTCTGGGGAGGCATATCCTTGGTGGGTCGCACAGATATCATGTCATCACCAGTGATACCCTGACTGCTGTAAGGTACCAGGATGACATCCTCAGAGCGACTGTCAGACCTTACACTGGTGCAGTGGGCCCTGGGTTCCTACTGGTGCAGGACAATGCCCGGCCTCATGTGGCCAGAGTGTGTGGGCAGTTCCTGGATGATGAATGCACTGATGCCATTGACTGGTCCTCTCGTTCCCCAGACCTAAATCCAATTGAGCACCTATGGGACATTATATATCGGTGCTCGTCGCCAAGTACCGCAATAGACTGTCCAGGAGTTCACTGATGCCCTGATCCAGGTCTGGAAGGAGATCCCCAGGACACCATCTGCCAACTCATCAGGAGCATCCCGAGACGTTGACCCAGACGAGGCACACAGGAACCATACACACTACAGAGTCATACTATGAGTTGCCGTGATATAATTTACACAAGTTGGATTGGATTCAATTTTTTACTTTGATTTTCGGTGTGATTTTGAATCCAGCCCTCAGTGCATTGATGATTTTGGTTTCCACTGACCGTAGTTATGTGATTTTTTTTTGCAACAAATTCTACAACAGAGGTCTTCGACGTTTTTCAGGCTAAGGACCCCTTAACTCAAAGAGAGACAGAGCAGGGACCCCCTGCTACATATATTGTATAAAACTGAGTGCACTTGGGACATTTCGGGATTTCGGGTCTTCCCTTGTTTGCCTGTAGCTGCTAAGTCAGCAGCAGTTGTAGCATGGCTAGGTGTGTTAGCCTCCCCTCTGCACTTTCAACAGTGGTTTCCAAGGTGGACGGTGTGTCAGAGGCTAGTAGAAAGTTATGAAACGATCCATTCAGGCTCACAAGAATGTCTGTTATATACATAGTAATACAGCTAATTTGCTAATATGCCAAAAAAGAGAAAAACAGGTGCTGCACAGTGATGTAGTGTTAACTAGCTCATATGATTGCACAAGGATTCATGGGTAACAGTCAGCCTAACTAAACAGGTTTTATAAATAGGCTGATTTATCTTTGCTAATAACATATTACATTTACGTTAATGTGGATTTTCAGGCACCTTTTACTTACTAAAACTTTAATTAATTTATTTATTCAGAGGTCATTTTTCAACTTGAATAATTTGTTCATCAATGTCTGATGTGTTAAATGTTATCTTAATTTTTTGAGCAGTGTATTAATTGAACTTTCCCAGGCCATGGAAAAAAAATATTGGGATTTTTTTTTTTTTTTTATTTTTTTTTTTAGGCGGTGTTCTCATTTAAATGACAAATCAAGTGTCATCCTGGGTGAGGATAAACACAGCCACAACTCAACAGTAGTTCTTGTAATGTAGGCTATGGCTCACAAGTTCTTTTTAAAAGAATCAGTAAACCATTAATGAAGTCACAACCTTTAAATCCTTTATAAAACCTTATCAGACAGCAGAAGCCAACACAAGTCAACGTGATGGATAACACACATAAATACCAAACAGGCTACAAGATAGAATAAAATAAACGTGCACAATAACATGACCTAATCATAAATACATCTGATTGTAAGAGGGACATTTTCAGTCAACATTGTGTGACGTCACCGCCGGCCCAGCCAACCGGATGGCTGTGTGTTTGCAGTCCGGTGTCGGTGGGAGGAATATTTTAACTGCGCTTTAAAAGGCGAAGCAGCCTGAAGCAGAGGAGTCAATATCAGATGACAGGAGAGTATTACAGACGATGTCTCATCTGAAGACTGACACGTAACGGACTAACGCTGCACAGGACGATTCAGTGGACAGTTTGGATGGCGGAAAGATTTCAGAGCGAAGAGCGACATCAATAAATAATGTAAGTAGGATTCCTGAGCCGTACAGTAACCTGCAGTGAGGGAAATAATAAACATTATAATAGGGTATTCATTCAGTATCTGCACAGTCAGAGGCTTAAACGTGTGCTTTCATGTTGGTTTGTGTACCACAATGTGCTGAATGATCGGTGCAGACTGCAGAGCCTCACCCCGTGTGCAGATGTTTACATGACGCCTCACAGGCCACATATGATATTACAGTCACTTTATGAACCCATGTTCATCCCGCTTGTTATGCAGCTTCAACATGGGCGGATGTGTGTCATGAAAATCGACATTTCCTGCTGGTTATGTTGCCTATTTATAGGCAATATTAATTTATTTATTCTAATTATCATGATCAACAATTGACTGATGGTCTCTGTGTGTCCTTGTAGCTATTTAGTTGTAACAGCCAGTAATCCCAGAGTATCAGACCGCTGCTCCAGTCACATTAAAATGATGTAATTGGATAATCCCTCACATTATAATCTGTAAATCCTCACCTCAGTCTGCCTCTCTGCTGATGTGGTGGCTTTATATTGACTTACTTTTCATTTCTGTGTGGCTCTCCTCTGAAATAATAGAAGTAATTTAGAGTTTTCTGTACTGTTTTGTTGTTTCTTTAGAAAAACAATATAGGAATTAGAGAATAGAGCTGTCAAATTGGCTGATTGGCTGTTCAACAGAGATTTCCTGGAAGAGTGGGCAAGGCTTTGGCTGTGTGTGTGTATGTGTGTATGAATGGTCCCATCTGTTTGCACGTGGTGTGTGTTGACAGTGATATCAGGTCTGTGGCATGTCCAGGGATGACTGCATGTGTATTGTGCATGTGTGTGTTTGCCAGACAATGAACATGGCGGTGAAGGGGTCAAACAATTATGTAATCATTGTCAAACAGTCCAACTCCCAGTTCTTGAGCAATAAGTCACACTAAGAGATTAAAGGGGCTGTTCATCTAAATGACAACCATCACCACCACCAGCAACACCACCACCAACAACAACAATAAACCAGGAACATTTTCACTGCTGTGGTATCTGGTCAGGCAGGATGTTTTGCTCTCCCTCTCTTTTTTTGTCATCCTAGCATTTAAAAACATTTTGTTTCCCAGAAACAGGGTTTTGGTTATTGTGAATAATCCACAGAACTCACTGAGAACACTTAAATTGGAACTAATGTCATCGAAATTCAATAGAGGAAGACATTTTACTTAAGAAAAGCCAAACTATCTGCATGGATAGATCTCCCTCTAAGTTATGTTTCTACAATTTAGACAAGTGTGTTCCTGTATTCATGAGTTTATTTTAAGTACATGTGACATATTTGTATAAAAACACCTACATTTTATTTGCTATGATTTGGCTCAGCTTGGACACAGTGTGTTCATTTGTTTAATAACAGTGTTGTGGTTTGTTGCGTGTAGCTGTTCTGATGCACAACAGAATAATGTTGGGTCATTAGAGTAGAAGAGCTCCATTCTGCAGTAATTAATGGGTGTTAACAAATCATCTATGTCATTAGAATGTTCTCACATGGTCTGCCAAAATATTGAGCCATCTGTCTCTGAGGCACATGGTAATAATGTGTGTGTGTGGGGGGGGACTGGGAGATAGAGTATGCCAGTATCTGAGTCAGCACAAGCAGGTGGCAGGTGGAACACTTTGTTATGCAGATAAGATAGTGATGTCGCATGCAGTATTGTGTGTGTGTGTGTGTGTGTGTGTGTGTGTATTTGTTGTTTTCACAATAAGACAGCCAAAGTAATTCCTATGTGTCACATTATAAATGCTTCTACTCTTGTTTAAAGCTAAAGAAGTCCCAATGGCAAGTAGTGTTGAGTAAATGATGATACATGTTCAGGACTCAAGTCACTAATCTGATGACTTTAGACCCAACTCAACATAATCAAAGAAGACTTGCAATTTGACTTGGACTTAAACATCAGAGACTCATGACTTCCCTTGGACTTGAGCCTTTTGACTTGAAAATACTTGACACCTTCATTAAAAAGTATGTTATTTAAATAGAGGGCCACCAAACCGACCAATGCTGATGTTATTCATTCCCAGCAATACGGCGCTTAATTCCCCAGATCTACTTTGTTTGAACTGATCCAGCAGCATCCAATCAAGTTGCAGGAGAGAAATATGAACGCTAACACATGATACCAAAGATCATTTCATTTGCCTACAAATATTAAGTGCAGGTTGAAAATTACAGACGAAGACGCAGCAGCATCCAGCTTCATTCAACATTGTAAGTTACACAGAGAATGCTAAGTTGAGACTAATATTAAGAAAGTTAGCGAGCTAATGCTCAACTAATGTTTTTACTCTGTTGTTAAAATGGCATTACATGTGGTGAAGAGTGCATTATGATTTGTTTGGGACTTGAAACTCAGGGTTTAGGACTTGGGATTTGACCCGGGACTTAAGTGCAAAGACTTGAGACTTGAGATCTGATCCCACCTCTGGTGATCAGGCACATAATTGATTCTGTTGTATTGTACAACATATAAAAAGCAGCTTTAGACGTTTTACAATGTATTCTATAAAAATCTGTTTCCTACATACCCTCAATGATGTCATACTTGCAGTTGCTCCCAGAGGACCAGTAGCTGGTGTATAATCCATGACAACATGTAAATTGTGCACAAGCTCACAGCCTTTCTTTGTATGAAAGCATGGAATATATATTTTTCTATTAATAAGCATAAACAATAATATGGATTTCTCCTGGATGCTGAATATTTTTTATTACTTTTATTACTCTTTCTCTGCCCACCAAATCAACAGCAACCCATCTCCGAGCCCAGTGAGAGCACTTCCCTGTCTGTGTCTCTCTCCAGGGTCATGTTTGGCATTCTAGACAGAGAGCGTTAGAGGCTGTGGATCAGAGAGACTGGCACAGCAACACATACTCTCCCCCTTTAATTAGTGTATTTGCATCACAAAGAGGAAAAGGCATTTTTTTTGTTTCTATTATCATTTTTGTTTTCAACTGGCAAAAAACAAAAAAAACATCAAAACATCTTTCTTTTTTTAGGAAGAGCTGAATGTTTTCTCATCCATGCACCCACATACCAACACCAGTCACAACCACAAACATATCCCACGCTCAGCAAGGCCACAAGAATACCGTCGTTGTTTATGGTCGCAGCAGAGATTGGCTGGCGTGTGTGGGCAGTAATTGGACTCAGTGGATCAATAATGTGTTTTAATGTGGCAGAGAGGCCTCGTGGTTGCACAGAGCAGCTCATCTGTCAAGAGTTTGGTCCCCAACAGCAAATAGGTCCATGAAGGGTCATTTGTCCTGCCAGTGTGTGATGCTGTGCATATGTTAAAGGCCTGAAATGCATATTACACCTCATTAATGGACAAAAAGAGAAAAAAAGATGAGCCATCTTTGTGGGTAAGTAATCAACACAAACGCTTTCCCTCCCTCTCTGTCTCCAGTTACAGACCATGAACTATGTGGGTCAGTTGGCGGGCCAGGTGTTTGTGCAGGTCAAGGAGCTATACAGGGGACTCAACCCTGCAACACTGTCTGGATGTATAGATGTCATCGTGGTACGGCAGCCAGATGGCTCCCTGCAGTGCTCCCCCTTCCACGTCCGCTTCGGCAAAATGGGCGTGCTGCGGTCCCGTGAGAAAGTGGTGAGATTATAGGGCGCTGCCACCCCTCATGCTTTCACTACCTTTGGTTTTGTGTACAGGTAATTTGAGAGGTCAGGGACTGTTGCTCACGCTTACATTCTGACAACAGCATCAAACAAAGGCAAAAAAAGTTCATAGGAGGTGATGACAGATTTCATAGTTGGTGGAAGAAGTATTCAGGCCTTTTACTTCAGTTAGAAAAATAATTTTTACAAGTAAAAGGCTGGCATTCAATATCATAGTTACTTTTAATGTAAATTCACATGTTGCTTTAAAATTTTGATGATATTTTATAAGTAATGCAGCATTTCAACAGGCCAGAGACCATATTATACTTGCTGAAAATCAAACAGTACATTAAAAGGGAATTACAGCACAGCACACCCCACACTGAATATGCATGTATTTCTACATCTGAGAGGGTAAATTATATTAAAACTGACAGACCACACGTAAAAATACAGCAACTGTTATCCGTTAGATGAGATGGTTATTTATTTACAACACTAACTGAATGTGTCAACACATGTGTTTTATTCATGCCAGTGAGGTTTAAAACATGTTAAAGGACTTTATTCTGCCCCACAGGTGGACATAGAGATTAATGGCGAGCCGGTGAGTTTGCACATGAAGCTGGGAGAGAATGGAGAGGCCTTCTTCGTCAAAGAGACTGAGAACACAATGGTAAGTAATGATTAACAGAGTCATTACTCTGAGTCAGTTAGCACTCATAAATATAGGAGGGAACATAACTTACTGATGTAAAGGTCGTTCAGGCTGAACTAAAATAGAAGCAGTGCTTGAATTGGACACTCATGCATTGTGGGAGTTCTTACTGATTTCACCACTTACTGATTAATCTGTTATTGCATGTCGTTGTCATACTAATTGTCAGGTTGAGATCTCTGCTTAGTTTTGCTGCTCAGACAAGCCTAGAGGCATCAGAATCATGCCCCTCCTCTCCAGTGGTGTGAGATGCAACATGAGACTGAGTTCTGCTGGGCAGCTGCTGGTAGACCGACCTGTCATCGTTTTACAGTGCAAGTGTGAAAATCAAAACAGAATGAGCCAAAGGACATTTTTATGTGCATTAAGCTGAAAATCAAGAGTGTCCTGGTGCTGATAATGCAAAATATGCCACAAAATCAGAATAACACAGACCAACAAACCATATAATAAGCAACTACTGATCGAGATCCTAAAATATCCACAAAACATCGACAGCCTGAAGAGAGAGCACCACGTTCCCGCAACAGTAATTTGATTTCGCACAGATCGACCAACTGTGACAGTTTTATGTCTAATTGCAGAGCGTTCCAGGCAGAGAGATGCAGAGCACATAAAAGTTATTTTACTTCAGGGGGTCTGTGGGAACAGGGAATGAAAACTATGTTAAATAAAAGTACATCGATAAAGTGGTTGTAACCTGAAGAATATTTTTTTACCTTTGAATTTTTGTAGTTTTTGTACAGACTATATATATATATATATATATATATATATATATATATATATATATATATATATATATATATATATATATGTGTATATAAATATGTCGTGAAATTATAAATTATAATCCTAGGCTCTTTCAACAGCAACCTGGCTGTACAACACAATGGCTTGCTAAGACACAGCACAGCTGTTTATACTGCTTGAAAGCTGGATTTTACAACCCTGAACAGTTAGTCATGGCAGCACTCATATTTTACTTCATCAAGACGCCCCGAAGGTGCACGCTTCAGTGTATTCTACTGACATATACACCCAATCCATTAAAACCATGCAGTGCAAGTGCAGGTTCAGAGCAGCAGCTCTGTTCTACCTCATCCAGTTCAGCATAGTGAGACAAGCAAACAATAACAAAGGGTAAGAGAAGAAAGAAAACACAAAGAAAAAAGGAACAAACAAACAGAAACAGAAGAATCTGAATATGAAAATGCAGATAACACTTTGTGATGATAAAAGAAAACAGATCCTGGCAGAGAGATGGACGACCTAACTGGTCAAATGACACATGGACAATGACATCTATCTATTTTGGACATTTTGGAAAACAATCTGCTGACCTGAAATTCTGTTTTTACAAAAGCAGATAAAGACTCGAGCTGATCAGTGGAAATATAAGATGAAGAACAAGAAGGAACAGAAGCTTCTGTTCCCTTGTAGCATCCAACAAGACTTTAGTAACCTGCTAAAAAACCATCAGTACATACAGGAAGTATAAACAGATACTGGTTTGTAACATTTTAGCATGTAAATATGGAAATAAATCTTGTTTTCCCCTTTTTACTATCACACAACTGCTGAGCCACTACTGTTGTAACCACCTCTTCTCATGTCCTGTTTTATTCATGTGCATGTGACCTGCAGTGCTGGTATAAGCGCAAGAGTTCAGGGTTCAGTCCTTAATAGGGATGCACACACTAAAAATGTATGCACTCACAGCATGTCAGGCACTACAGATAAAGCAACCTCCTTGTGTGTTACTGAGCGAGCTTCGAGATATGCACCCAGAAACACATCACTTATTTATCCCTCCATTCAGGAGTCCTATAAAAATGTGAAAATGTCACTGACAATGTGAATATTATGTTGGTTGTGTATGAACAGACTGGATTAGGAAAATGTACCTGATCCATGTCAGAGCTTTTGGCTACTGTCAGACTAGAAACTGATCAAAACAGTACAAAAGTCCCACCTGAACAGATTTCCATGCAGCCATAATAGATCATGTTACACGGAAGTATGTGCAGCACAAATGCAAATAGAGCAGAAAACAATCTGAGTGGGGAACATTTCCTTTTGCTTTGACAACTGATTCTGTAAAGTGATAGGCTAGGATTCATGGGAAGCTGGAGGGTCAGGGACATGAGGAGGAGGACTCGTCTGAAGGACACATGGATGAGTGGTCAGCATGATGAAAGTTGGCTGTGTTTCCCAGTTAGGAATTAAGAGGAATATATCATAATCTGAGAAGATCTAATTCCTAATCTGAGGGATTACATTGGTCTAACTCTGCTTTCATTACTTACTGTCCCTGTCAAAAACTGGGAGCCTTTCTCCAACAGTCAGTCAATCAATAGGTGCCATGGGTGCTCTTTAGACTGGGTCCTGCAAGATTATTGTAATTGTTCAGCCCTTAATGGGATGGGAAAGTATTTTAGATGCTTTTTCAAGATTAAAAAAAACACTGAAAATGATGTGCAAATTCTCTTTGGACTTGTCCACCCCACTGTTTGGGCCTTTTGTCAAATCGTCTCTTTGACATAACTTTTCCGTCGCAGAGTGGAAAACCACCAGAGGTCTATTTATAGCTCTGCCAAATTCACCTTCCTTACAGTCGGTTGCACAAAGACTGCACTCAACTGGCTGTCACTGATCTGTGTGCTGTCCAGTCGGACGGGAAGAAAGACAAGACAGTCAGATAGACACACAGATAGTGAAAGAAGAGAAGGAGAAACAAGGCACGCAGACCATATACGCACATACGACTTTACTGTACTGTGCTAAACCACAGGTCAAAATGCACGGGAGTAAACACTGTCAGATATGGCAGCTTGAGGATTGCCACAGTATGGTCTGTTTCTGTTTCAAATTATTCAGATTCCATCGGTGTTGTTGCGTCTGTCTGTAATGGTTTAGATAGCATCTCACCACTTGAATAGAAAAAGATCAACAACATTTTTTAAGGAACTATTTGGCATCAAGCCAAATGCCTCTGTGCCTCTTCTACCCAACCCCCCTCTGTTCTCTCCCTCTCTGTGTCTCTGGGGGTAAAGTTAAATTTGTTTGGGCTTGTGTATTGGCAAATAGATTCCACTCGGGAAACATTAACCAAATGTTTCTGCAGAAATTAGTCTTCAGGCTGCAGCATCAGGAGTATCTGGATACCTGCGGTAATAAAACCCACATGATGTCATGATGTGGTTACATTTGAATGCTTTGAAAGAGGAACACGGGAAAGGGAGTGTAATTGTTTTCACATTTATCTATTTACTGTGTAACCAACCTACATTTCAGTGTGACGGGTCTTAGAGATTGAAAATGCTGTCGGAAAATCACGTTATCTAGACTTTGCAGTAAACAAATGCTTCATTGCTGGCCGTGGACAGTCTGTCTGAAAACAGAAATCATACACGTCACGTATTTCGTAGATGCATTAGATTAAGTTTTCTGCAGAAAACGTATTCACAGAAAAATCATAATCTAGTTTTTAGGGAAAAGTTATGTTAATAGATTAGGGAATGTATTGAGATTTACGCAACCACAAACACTGAAATGAATTGAAAGTGCTTTGGGGTGAATGTTTCCAGCAAGGTTAGAGCTCTGAGCAGATAAGCTGCGACCTGGCTCATCCTGAGCACAATCACTTTTTCCCTCCGATCAGAATGAATTGGGATGTGTTGGACTGCGGTAGGACACGTGCGCTGCAAGGCATGTGTCAGTCTGCACTCTTTGGATCATCTCTTTATCTTTCCCTCTCTGTCTCCGTGTGTCTCTCTATTTCACTTTCTGGCATCGTCATCTTAGTGAGACTGTGATGAGCAAATCTGTGTGATTTTACTAATCTGAGCTCAAACCTAAATTCCCACAAGATTATGGAGCTCGCACTGGGAAATAAAAATCTGTCTCATCAATCAGCAGCACTCTGCAATGCTGTGTTTTTGTGGTATAACACATATGCTTTTATTTGCTGAGTAGGAATTTGTATTTGATTGTTTTCTGCTGTCTATTATGTGTCCTTACGTGTGGAGCACTTTGTAACGATTTTTTTGAAATTTGCTATGTAAATGAAATTATTATTATTATATCTTTTTTTGTTAGCCAAACTAGTGAAGGTCAATGATTTAAGTGATCCCCTAGCTTTTCATTTACCAAGATTTTCTTCACAATAATCCCTTAGCCAATTAAGTCTCTTTTTGTACACACTAAACTAAGTTTTGCTCAAAGCACCTCACTTTATCTTCATACTCACTTTCTCACAAGATCCCTTTCAAAAGTTCCATAATTTTACATGAGATACTGTTAATTTCAGTTTGGGTAGGAAGTAAATTATTCTTTTTGATCTTATCTACTCAGGTCAGGCTCAGGTCATACCTAAAAGACAGACGTTTTTGTGTGGGTATTGCCAACATTAGGTCTGGTGCAACAGATGTCCACTGTGGGGTGCCTCAGGGGTCAGTGCTAGGTCCGATTCTCTTTTCAATTTACATGCTCCCTCTTGGCCATCTTATATGTAGGCATAATATCAGTCTCTATTTGTATGCAGATGATAGTCTATTTAAGCTGTGATCCAACAAATAACTACCAAAACCCTAACCTGTTCAAGTGCCTTCATGACATACACAAGTGTACGTCACAAAATTTCCTGCAGCTTGATGCTGACAAGACAGAGATATTGATCATAGGACAAGATAGTGCAAACGTTAAATAATTAAACAGTCTTGGTTCTCTGTCCCACTCAATAACTCTACATTACAGAAATCTTGGTGTAATTTTTGATCAAATCCTCTGTTTAGAAAAACATGTAAATTCAATCTGGCTTCCACCATCTCAGAAATATCTCCAAGATCAGATCATTCCTTTCTAACAAACATCTGGAAGCTGATATCCATGCATTCATAACCAGTTGTTTAGATTATTGCAATTCCTTGCTCTCTGGCATCAGTTAAAAAAGTTACTCCCGCGTCTCCAGCGCATCTAAAACTCTGCTGCCAGGATCTTGACTCGGACTAGAAAACATGACTACATCACACCAATCCTGGCTTAGAGTGACCTGTCTGAGGAGATCAGGGCTGCAGACTCAGTCTCATCTTTTCAACTACTTGTTAAAAACTGCTTTTTGATGATTTTAACTGCTTCATTATTGTGTGTTTTACTCTTGTCATGTGTATTCTATTTTTTATTGCTTTTATGTTGTTTTATTTACTTTGTTTTATTCAGTTTTGTAAAGCACTTTGTAACTGTGTTATTATTATTACATCAATGACCTCATGGCATGTCATGTTTCTGTGTTAACAGGAAATAGTCCCGTCTTACCTAGCAACGTCACCCATCATGACAACTGGGGCAGAGTTAATGGAGTCCCAGCTAGGCCGGGGCAGTTCTCGTCACCATGGTAGGCCCTGTTGATTTAAAAAAAAAAAAAGGTGAATTTGTGAAAATGTGTGTGCTTTTTAAAATACAGTTTTTAATGCTACTCTCTCACATTACATAGACACCATCCCCTGCAGCTCACTTCCTGTCCAGAGCCTGGGACCACAGCAAAGTGATGGTGGGATGATTAAGAAGAGGAGGAAGCGGAGGAGGAAGGCACGACCAGAGGCAGGCGGCGGAGGGGGTGGAAGGAGGGAGGAGAGCGGGGAGGAGTTTTCGGAGGACGAGGACATGTTTTCTATTGACTTGAGCTCAGATGAGGAGAGAGAGGGTGACGGCAGCAGGTGTGTATGTGTGTGCATGATAAATTGTTTCATTGTGTGTTTTACTTTGAACATTTTCAGCTTTCAGGATTGAAAGAAAACAAAAACAAAAAATACCTTAGTATATTTTGTATTTTCAGTATTTCTAAAACAGCTTTTAGGTTTTTATGCCCCTGGGGCTGGAGGCATTATGTTTTCAGGTCGATTGTCAGTCCCATTCTTATGAACACAGTATCTCAATAGCACCTCAAAAGAATTTCTTCAACTTTGGCACAAACGTCCACTTGGACTCAGCGATGAGCTGATTAAATTTCTGTGGTCAAAGGTGAAAGGTCAAGGTCACCATGTGTCCGTCCCATTCTCATGAACACAATATCTATCGAAGGTCTCAAGGGAGTTTCGTCAAATTTGACACAAACATTGACTTGGGGAAGATATGTGGGAAGCATTCATGTTTTCACAGACGTGAGTGTAAACTGTAACTTGACTGGTTTGCAGAGGCATACAACCGTGAGGCGGTAATTGTACTTCTATGTCTGTTTTAAATTGTTGTAAATGTTTGAGGAGTTTGACAAGGCCTTCCCTCCATGTCATTTTGTAAGAGGGGTTGTTAATAAAGGCCAGTCAGTTTGTTCCATTGCTGCTGTAAATTAGACCTCTAATTTTGTTAAGCATAGAGACTGTGTGTGTGTGAGTCTTTATGGTTGTGCACGGATGCATGATTGAGCATGTAAGTTGTTGTCCCAGCTGTCTGAAAAAGGGCAACACAAAAAAAACTGACCGAGGTCATTCTGTTAATGCTTAAATTGGAATTTGTCCATGTATAGCAGTGTGGCTCTTTGAGAGGAATGTCAAGTAGACAGAAATATCTCAACAGCTTCTGGATGGATGCCATGAAATTTAGTACAAACAATTATGTCCTCCTTAGGACATAACCCCTCATATATCATCTATTATTTATTACTGTATTTATTTTTACAATAAAATATTGGTACTTGCAAAATGAATATTATTTCAGGTAGCCACAGCTGTACTTTGTATTTTGTGCTGTTTATGTGAACATGATACTATAAATGCTATACCTGCTGAACATCAGCATGTTAGCATAGTAACTGTAAGCATGTTAGCATGTTTGGTCACATTAGCATTTAGCTGTAGTAGACTATTAACTGTCAGGAATTGTGCTTTAATCAATGAAGATGTAATGGTTGAAGGAAATATTGTAATGAAAATAACAATACAATGTCAGCCCACCTTCTGTGCCCCTTATAGCCCCTTAAAACTTGGCTTTAACTCTCCGTAACATTAAATATTCTTGACCAAAAAGCAACAGTTAAAGTTGGAAAACAAAAACATTCTTAGGTATTATTTATTACGTGTTTAACACTCAAAAACTTAGCCAACCTGCTTCACTGGGACAATGTGGCTGTGGTGCAGTCAGATTTGACTGCACCACAGTGACGAAACAACCCAACTGACATCAGACTTTGATTCAAATTGCTGCTAAATCCTAATTGGTGAAAATATGTGACATCACCTTTCTCTAACTAAGCTCTGTCCACCTCAAAGCAGCAAGAAGAGCACAGGGAGGAAAAAGAAATACACATATACCTCCTGCAAAATTACCAAATTTGAACTTCCTTTGACAGAAAATTTTGTGTTTATGAAGAAAACCAAACCCTTACTCATGGTAAGAAGCTAATCCAGAGGCTTTAAACCATCTCTATGTGGCTTCTGTCTCAATTCAGTAAAATAATTTCAATGGTTGAAATTGGTTCAATGGTTCATGCACGTCTGTGCATGTTTGTGTTTACGTATGTGTGTTCAAAACTAGCTCTGATTGTGGGACACGCTCCAGGGACTCATCCTGTTCCCACAGTGTTCCCTGTCTATTTGAGATGATGGCTCTTTTCTTAGGAAGTTAACCACTTATTCGGATGGGAAAACCTTAAGAGCATGAAAGAATGTGCGGCTAAATCTTGCCATGCTTAATACTGTACTTGATGGGAATATTTCAGGCTGGGTTGTGTCGTGTGGTTATAGACAAACAGGCTACTAAAGTAGTTTTCCAAAGTAAGGATGAGATAAACAGATTATTATTGGTGTTTTGGAGCATTTCAGGACATTTTTATGACTTGTTTGACTTTATTTAGACTTTATATAGTGTGGTGTGTGCACAGGTTGTGAAATGATATGCACATGACTGACATCTCCATGCATGTGTGTGTTTGTGTTCAGACCTGTGTACGGGGATCAGGGGTTGACAGCCAACACACACTCACACCCCAGCACTGATTGGACCCGTTCTCAGAGGTATTACTTTTACACAAAACACACTCACAGACACAAACTTTATGTTTTCTTGTCTTGTTAAGTTGTCTAATAAACATTTGTTAGGCTCTTGTCAGTTCTTATTATTACTCTGTTCATATTAAGCATTTTTATGTTTTCTGAGTAGATAATAATCATGATCCACTGTCTCTCACTCTCTTCCCCTTTCATTTTCTTTATCTGTTTTTGTCTGTCTGTCTGTGACTTATTATATTCCTGTAGCCATGTGATTAAGGAGACTCTCTCCCTTCCTCCACCCTGTGGTCTGTCCATCTCTTGTCCTCAGCAGACTTCTCACTTCTCCTCTCCTGTTAGGTATCACCTTCAATTTTACCCTCTCTGAATGCTGGAAATGAAATCATGCAGGAAATTGATGCAATTTTTTGGAACTTATTAAATATTTGACATATAATCAGACTTTATCTGTTAAAATAAGGAGTACAAACTGATTTAAATCAAGTGTATTGCACTTTCCCAGCAGCCCCGATGATTCACGGTCATCAACACCGAAGAGCGACTCAGAGCTAACCAATCAGAACAAAGACAACCCTGAGATGTTGTGGACCTGGGGGGAGCTGCCACAGGCCGCCCAGGTATCCACATACACTCACACATTGTGCAGAAACCACCTCAGCACTTTGAGCTTGACATTTTTGGAAATATGAGTCTGTATGTTTAATATGAAACTACTGCCAGCAGCCTGTTAGCTTAGCATAAGATGAAGACTGGAAACGGCTAGCCTGTCTCTGTCCAACTGTAACAAAAGCCACCTACCAGCAGTGCTGCAGCTCTTGTTTAACATTATTGACATAAATAGCAGTTGCCAGGCAACCAGCAGATACTCCAGGAAGTTACGCCTGACCAATAAATAATCAGGCACATAACAAATTGTCATTTTTACGCCTTTATTAGTAAATAGGTTGAACAAATGAGATTGAGATGAGCTTAAGAGGTGCTGGTAGGTGGACTTTGTTAGCTTTGGCCAGAAACAGGCTAGCTGACAAGCTAAGCTAACAGGCTGCTGGCTCCATCCACACGAGAGTGGTATCAATAGTCTCATCTAACAAGATTGTATAACAAGTTTGATCTCTCTCTCTCTCTCTTCATTACAGCCGTCCTTTCTGACTTCCCACCAGAAGCAGGACCCTGTCCCAGCAGTTTCCATCCCAGTGTCCAACAGCACTCACTTTAGAGCCATCAATGACACCGGACCCCCCTCCTTAACTCTCTACTCTCCCCAGCCAGGGGAGAACATTGCTCACGGTGAGGACAAGGACATTGAAGAAAGCAAAAATGGAGCCAGGGTCAGACTAACCACTAAGACTGGGGACACGGCTGCTGGTAAGCATGGCAGTTAAACAGAGGGAAAAATTGCTTTAAATCGAAAGCATTCTCTACAAGCACGTAGAAATGACATTACAGCCTAAAATAAGAAGTAATTATGTAAACTGTATGATTGCTCATTTATCAAGCTAAATGCTGTCATGGGTTGCCAACACCTCTCTGTCAGACTTGCAGCCCTATAGTGACCTCCAGTGGTGTTTTTTTTAAAGTTCGTTTTTACATAGTGTTTACTGTGTTATTTTTCCGTAGGGAGAGAGGTGGAAAGTGTTGGGCCATCATGTGACGAGATGGAGGGTCTAACAGCCTGCTCAGTGTCTCCCAAGATTCTCCTTGATCAGCTTGACGAAGGTGGGAATAGAGGGAGTCCCATCAGGAGAACTGATTCACCGTCCAAGAAGAAAGGTATTAGAGCTCTGTCTCAAACAATACAAAGGATCTTGAACTCAAACTGTCTGCAGGCGTCATCATCCTGCTACTGCTACTGAGGATGTGTGACATTGTCTCTTATTAGAAAAGAGAAGCCAACACCTGGGTGCTGATGGCGTATATCTGGATGACATTACGGAGCTGGAGCCTGAAGTTGCTGCTCTCTACTTCCCTAAAAGGTTCAGTAACGAAACATATTCATGTACCGAACATGTTTGTGCATGCTTTCATATGAGTACAAAACATACTCCAAACTAAATACAGCTAATGTATAGAGGGCTTTCAAGTGGTGTAATTCACCCTGTGGCAGCCACCAGGGAATTGAGAAGACTTTTATTATACTTATCATAAATATTTGCAATAATTAATTCTAACAATTAAATTTGGTCATCATATCTGGCTGATGTGAACATGGCTGATTTTTAAAAAAATTATCTATTACTCTTGAGGTACTGTAGGACACTTAAGCGAGTATTTATTTGACCTACACTATTAGCACAATATTTTTCAGAGATGTACATGTGTTAGAGTGTTTGTGTTTCTCTCTCTCCTCAGTGACGGAGGAAGTAGCTCAATGAAAGGGGACTCCGAGATGATGATGATGGGAGCGCGGAGTGCTAATCAGTCCCCACAGTCAGTGAGCAGCAGTGGGATGGACAGCGGCGTGGACAGTTTGTCCGACCAAGTGGGGGACCTGCCTCATGTTGCTATCTCTTTGTGCGGAGGACTCACTGACAACAGGGAGATCACAAGAGGTAGGATAAAATGTGCAAGGAGGCGATGACAGAAGGATATAAGATTCATTTAGAGTGCTGTTTAATCTACATTCTTTACTCTTCTTCTTTTTGAAACGCATGTATGTAAATCTGTGTGTGTTCCTGCCTTATATTTGTGTGTGTGTGTGTGTTTAATGCTACAGAGCAGTTCCAGGAGAGGGCAATATCCTACCAGCAGTTCTCTGAAAACCCCTCTATTATCGATGACCCTAACCTGGTGGTCAAGATAGGAAACAAGTACGTACTGGGATACTATATTCAATACCAAAGTGTGATACACATTTAGACTAAGCGCAATACTATGACACCCATCTGCTATTTGCTTCATTAATAGTCAGACACGTCTGTTTTTGCATTTATTTACAGCTCTGACAATAAAATCATAATTTAATATCCTTCAAAGTAAAACACCATTGTATTTACACTAAATCACCAACTTTGGTGGCACCATGCTGCAGCAACAAACATGGCTTTCAAAGGAAGGGTGCGACATTTTGGAAAATATCCTTATATGTTTTGTTGCTTAAAGGAATACGTCACCCTATCATTGACCATTTGTATCAGTTACTCACTTTGTTTTTCTCGCATGCCTCCACGGTGAACTAAGAATCCAAAATCTGAGAAAATTCTTGATGAATTGAACTCATAGCGGTTTTCAAACTCTCACACAACTCATGCAGTATAGGCCAAGTCTCATTCCTCCTGTCGTATGCTCAGTACTTCCCAAACAAATACAAACCTTACTATTTAAAACAGAACTAAGAGTGAAATGTATCTATGCTCTCTTGACAGCCAGACTGCATTGACAGAAGTTAAAGTATTGTTTTGATACCACTCATGTTTGTACAGTAAATATGAAGCTATTAAACTTAGCTTAGCATAAAGACTGGAGGAGGTTACCAGCATCTGTTAAACCACGGTGTGGTTTTATGAGGGATAATGTGCCCAACTGTTTCTTGGTAAGGTACAGCAACTTCCAGGACGTGACTGTGCTTCATATTTAACATACAGATATCAGAGTGATATTTATCTTCTCCTCAAACCCCCTGCAAGAAAGTAAATAAGCTGCATATGAGTCACAGTTCCTACTTTAGAATCAAATCTGTCAGCTGTCTTTGTCAGATTGAACTCTGAGGTGTAAAGAAGCACTCATAGCGCTCTCTGTCATCTGTTGTAGGTACTACAACTGGAACACAGCAGCTCCTGTCATGTTGGCCATGCAGGTCTATCAGAAACCACTGCCGCAGGTAAGACCACCACAGTGATACACAAATATGTGCTCTTATTTGTTTTGAGTTGACTGGATGTTTTGTGTCATCAGTTTATGGCATCAGGGATGGAAGACGTACTATTTTTTTTAAAGTTGAAGTAGCCAGTATTATCACAAGTACACAACGACAGTATTATATATTATATTATTGCTATGCTTTCATTACTGTGTAAGCAGAATTTTCATGTTGTAGCACTTTATATATTGTCAGGTAATTCAGTGCAGTGGCTCTCAACTGGTCCAGCCACAGGGTCCAGATTTCTCCTTAGTCATTAGTTCAAGGTCCACACAGTTTAATGTATTCAGCGTCATACTTGCGTTTGGCCATGTCGTCGAGCTAGTTTGCTGCCTCTGTCAAGTGGTCACTCACTCTGCAGCAGGAAATGGCACTTCAAAATAAAAGCTCTGTGCTGAAAATTCAGAATGGACCCACAACCCACTTTTGGACTGCAACCCACCAGTTGGGAAACACTGGTTTAATGTATGAAATGCAGCTTATTTGTAAATGTTTTGTATTTAAGTCAACAAAGTGATTATTAACTACAGCTATCAGATAAATGCAGCAGAGTAAAACCTACAAAATTGCACCCTGAAATGTGTTTGAATGAAGTACAAAAGCCTCAAAATGATGCTTAAGTGCTTGAGTAAATGTTTTCAGTTACATTTAGCCAGTGGTTATCAATATTATATGCTATAATAGTTTTTATTCTATGTATATGTTCTCTATCATTTAATTATAACTTATTATGGTGGCCCCACCCGCCCTGAAAACAAGTAGTGACTGATAAAAAACATACCACATTGAATGAGGGGTTACTACACTGTGTTCTTAAATGACTGAAATGTTATTATACTATATGTTTGGTGTCTTGTAGTGCTCTGCAACCCTGGCATCACTTTCTCCTGTGCACTCCCAGCATTTTGCAATTAATTCTCCCTAATCTGATGTGTCACTTCAGTCTTGTCATTTCCCAGCATCCTCACATTATTTCAGCCAAATGCTACCAGATAATGTGTGTTCACATTTCTTTCTCATATTAATCAATGTTCAACCATTTCAGTAAACGTTCTAGAGCACATATGATATTTGTTTTTCTACACTGACTACATGGACATATCTGTCAGCACTGTTATGGATACTCAGTCTGCTATGCCAGTAATTTAAATTGGCTGTTAATGATCACACATGGAGAAGCTCACATCACAGCTGCTTGTCTTATACCACAGTGAAATATGGCTTTAAATCTGTTTTCCTAACACTTTAATAATGTCATGTCTTTATCCCCCTCCTTATTTTTTCCCTTTTATTTACATCATTTCTGTCTCCCACCATCCATGCGATGTTTGTGTGTACTAAGTGTTGGTGTTTGAGTTATGTGTTTTCTGCTTTTGGCCTCTTCTCATACTGCCTCCCTGGTCTGTTTGGCTCCAGCCCTTCCCAACCTGTATGTTGTTTCTTACTTTGCTTGGGTGTTGGTCAGAGCATGTCTTTTTTTTTTTGTTTGTTTTTTGCGCCATACTGTCAACCTGTCTATTGTCCTCTTTCTCTCTTGCATGTCTCTCTCTTTCTCCTTGTGGTGCTTCTTGTAGCATTTATCCTTCTGCAATTCAGTCACAATCTTCAGCAGTCTCCTCCTTTCAGGTTTTAGTTTGCATCCTTTACTGTTTGTTTGCCACCTGTAACTGCCTTTATTTTAGTGATTTAGTTGGAGTTCAGTGTGGTTTCAAATGTGCCATTTGTTATTTTCCTTTTTTAGTGCTTTCTGTTAATTTGTTGTGTTTTCTGCTTCACTTCGTTTTGAGTTTTTTCATACAGTTTTGAGTTACATTTTCTGTCAGTTTTGAGGTGTATGTGCATGGTTGTCTCCAGGCCTCAGTGGAGAACATCATGAAGGAGAAGATGCCAAAGAAAGGAGGACGCTGGTGGTTCTCATGGAGGGGCCGGAACAGCGACTCCAAATCAGTAAGTGCAGAGATATGGTTAGATTTATTGAAATAAAATTTGTCCTCTGCATTTATTACCTTCACAGTAAAGAGTGTTAGAGGGCGGGAAAGGATAGGAAGCAAAGCCTGGGAGCTATATTTGTTCCTCACATCAACACATGACGTGTCAGTCGATTAAGCCACATGTGACCTTTGACCTTTGTGCACCTCAGGAATCAGTGACAGATACAGGAGGAGACAGTGGAGAGAGTTCGATCACGATGCCCTCAGTGAACAGGTGACCTCAGATGGACTAGTTGCTTGCTTGTTTCTTTGTTTTACTCTTTAAATCACCATACTTCTCTCAAACACTCTTATTTTCACTAGTTTTCACAGGTTTCCCCAAATATGTTGTCTTTGATTTTTTAGAATGAAGGACGAGTCTTCCTCCAGTGATGAGGACCACAGATCATCCAGTCAGGCGTCAGGACCCTGCCAGTCAGAGCTCCTCATGAGTTCTGGCAGTGTATGTTATAAGAAGACTCTTCGGCTCACCTCAGAGCAACTGGTGTGTATTGATTAATCCAAATGGGGATAAAAACATGAACGCAAGTCAGTTTATGACAGCTATGACGCTCCTTAGTGACGTATTACATGTTGCACATTATGATAAAGTAAGTAATTTAGAGTATCTTCAAATGAAGGGTGTTATTCTCACATTTTGTTCAGAGGAATACGCCATACATTGTTGTGTTAGTGCATGTTTTCCTCACCTGGAGTAGCCTAAGACTGAATGGAAACTTTTTAATCTTCCTTCACTCAATCTATGTGTGTCTGTGCTTACCTCTTCTTGCACTTTGTGTGTGTACAGGCTAGCCTGCAGCTGATGGAGGGTCCTAATGAAGTGGTATTCAGCGTGACCACTCAGTACCAGGGCACCTGTCGCTGCCATGGCACAATCTATCTTTGGAGCTGGGATGACAAGATAGTCATCTCCGATATAGATGGAACAATTACCAGGTAACAGAAAGCAATGTAGTCTTGTTGTCACTGTTGGTATCCAATACTTGAAATTCAGAACCAACCCATAACAGAAGTTTCACCAGTAGATGTCAGGCTTTACACAGGTTCGGTGTTTGCAGTCATTAAGTGTATCTGCACTGACTGTGTGATGTTGCCTCTCTTGTGTCACGCTGTAGGTCGGACACCCTGGGTCACATCCTCCCCACACTGGGTAAAGACTGGACTCACCAGGGCATCGCACGCCTCTACCACAAAGTCAGCCAGTGAGTGCTACCTCACAATCTGCACACATATTCAGAGTGCAGTTGTTAAGCTAACGGCTAAATCAGCTTTTAGAATACAAATACCAGATTTATTTATTTGTTTGGTTAACAAGGCCGGCCTCCTCTTAGGAGAGGGGGCTTTAAGAGACAGGCGCTAAAACTGTCTGTTTAAGGGTGAAAAAAGGTATATTCAGACAGATCGTATCAGAAAAATAGAGTAAAATAGAGTAAATAGAGTTTTTACCATTAAAGCATGTAATCATGTCCCAGTTGAAATCCTGAATACCAGTATCAACCTGAAAATGAGCATTATATGAGCCCTTTAACTGAAACATATGTAATGGTATGTCATCTAATGATTCTCAACTTAAATCAGGGTAAACAGCTAAAGACAGAATGTCTGTGTTTCTTTCTCTCTTTCTCTGCCACAGGAATGGATATAAATTCATGTACTGCTCGGCGAGGGCCATCGGCATGGCTGATATGACACGAGGCTACCTGCACTGGGTCAATGAGAGGGGAACCATGCTGCCAATGGGCCCGGTGCTGCTCAGCCCCAGCAGTCTGTTCTCTGCGTTGCACAGGTCAGACACACGATACAGAACACAATGCAGAACTGCTGCGCTGGTGTAATCAGAATTCATATGGCCTTAAAGCCATAAAAAACTGAAAACATTTAACAGTATTGAGTAATTCTTACTTTAATTTGGTGTTGTCATGCCATGTTGTGCAGGGAAGTGATTGAGAAGAAACCAGAGAAGTTTAAGATCGAGTGTCTCACAGACATAAAGCACCTGTTCTACCCCAACACTGAACCTTTCTACGCTGCTTTTGGCAACAGAGCTACGGTGAGATTTGCAAACAGATGCAAACGAACATGTGCTCTCTCTGTAACAACAGCAATACACTGAAGAGCTGTGATAACAGTAATTATTTGTATACATTATTGTTAATATTTCAGCTTTGCCACGATGTATAGTGTTTTAGCTTTTGGCAGTGATGCTGATTGTTTGTGTGATTTCAGGATGTGTATTCCTATAAAGAGGTTGGTGTTCCTCTGAACAGGATTTTCACTGTCAATCCCAAGGGGGAGCTGATACAGGAGCATGCCAAAACCAATATCTCCTCGTAAGATATATTCTCTGTTTCACATGATTTTCATTGATGTGATCGGACTCCAGGCACGTGTGTCTACTTTTGACTGTCTGAAATCTGGTTAAAAGTCCACCAATGTCTTTTTGTCTCCTTCTCAGCTTTGGGCGTCTGTGTGAGATGGTCGACCATGTCTTCCCAGTCCTAGCTCAAGAGGAGGGAGCAGACTTCCCCTGCTCTGACACCTTTGACCAGTGCAGTTACTGGAGCAAACAACTTCCTGATGGCACCAACCAGGAAGAGGAAGACCCACAGCCACTGGAGACAAGCTGAAAAAAGCCATCGAATTGTGCATTGAGAACGCTGCATTCCAGCTCTTCCGGCACGTCGTGGGGTCGTGCGATTCATTGTGAAGCCAGCAGCCCGGATTCAGAGTGAAGGTGTTGATTATTTTAGAATCAAAAATCCAAGGACCGTACCTGATTAATGAATGAAGCTCCATGGCTCGTTCAGCGCTCAAAGACCTTACTAAAGATAAGTAACTGCGACTACTGATTTAAAGTAAGTGAATGTGTTTTCAATATCCCACACTAACAAACCACCTTACCATCAGTCAACAGTGAGAACACAAGCAGACCTGCAGCTTCATTACAAATAAAACTGCAGTGTCAAACAAAACAAAACAGGAGGAATGCAAATGAGAAGAACATAAAATCCCTGATGAATATCAACAGCTGTTTGGGAGTGACGCTAACCGACGGCTCCGCCTGAGGACTGCTCAACACAGGGTCAAAGACCCACATATCACACATTTGCAAGTGCACTGACTCACACAAATGCATACACATAAGAACTTGTAAAGGCATTCCATAGGCAATGCACCACACTGCAGAATATATTATCCCTCACTGCATGTTTTTCAGCTCATTGAGAGATTCCTTTGACTGGTTACCGCTCGCTCCTTCATCCCGCACTACTCTTCATTAACACTGGTGGATGGAGAAGCTGTCACAAAGCCACATACAGTACAGAGGGCAGTATAATATTATATTGCAAATATATAGGCTGTTATCAGTTAGGTCATTCTTATTCTTGCCACCTGATAGCCATTATTTTGCAGAATTTTATGCAAAAAAAAAATCCTATCTTAAAATAATAAGTCCACGTTAAGTCCACAAAAATGTAAGGACTCACCATGTACATGAAATTCTGCTGTACCCTGCAGAGATTCTGGCTTACACTGTTGGTAATAAAAAATTACATATAGCCTACAATTCAGCTTCCCAGATTTTAAATCACCCTGTTGGTGCATCATTTTATACCTTCTTTAAGAAAGAATACAGGCTTTTTTTTTAACCCATCACATGCAGTAATCGTCTCTGACCTCCAGTGCAGTAGATACACCACATCACACTAAGTTACATTTCATGACTGTAAAAGCAACCAGAACATGCAAAAACAGCACAGACAGTATTCAGTCATCTCTCTGTGCCAAACTCCTTTGCAGGTCCAGCTATATGTGTGTGGTCTTCTGACCGTGCTACTGTGAAAGACTAATGTTTAGTGACAATACTCAAGATAAATGCAGGACAATGCAAATAACTTAAGTCTGTGTTCCTTCTGTCTGTTTTTATACATGCAAATAAGTTAACACCAGTGATATGCTAGAATGTAGTGTATACATCACTCAGAGTCTACGTTATTAATATGACTAATGCTCATCAATGCAATGACTGTGGACGTCCACACAGGACTATGGTCATATATTTTCAGTTTTGTAAAGTTGTTACTGCACAGATCAATATACTTTTATATACAGCACTAATCTGTGCTGTTGTGGAGAATTAAATGCAGTGTATTCAAATACTGCAGGGTTTTCTCTTTGTAAATACACCTATGTTTTTGTCATTTGTATATAGATTTTCATTTGTCGTCAAATGTTTGTTTCCATCCATCAAATAACATCTACTGTACTGCATTTATTTTTTTTCACATGTCTAACTTAACATGGGTGAAACCACTGTAAATAATGATTAATGTTCAATTTTGTGACCATATGAAGTGAACTTTAAAAGAAGAAAATCTATGCTCATCTTTTGAGAGATGCAAGGCTTTGTTGATGGTGCTAATTTAAACGCACCTGCAGTCATTATATGCTTTACTGTGAATCTGTTTTCAAACCACCTGTCTCCCATTAATCTAAGAGGTGGCAGTTTCATCAACATGCAGTTTTTAAGAAAAGCCGATAGATGGATTTCTGTTAGTCATATGTCATTTTGTTTTATTTGGAGCCTCATGGGCACTAAGGTGGCTATTTAGGCAAGCTAATTGCTACATAAAGGAGAGTACCATCAACCCACATATGTTGACGCATAGGTAAGAACAGTTTTGTGCAGAGCCCCTAAAGTCCCAGAAGATGATGAGCAGAAGTTAATTATCTCGTGGAAACAAGCTCTTGTCTTTTGAGAACAAATTTTTGTCTTGTGCACATAAGATTAAAAAATATATATTATGGGACTTTAGTGGCTTTGAATGCCTGACAGCTTCAAGAATAGGATGTTTGTAATCTGATATTAATGTGTCCTATACTGAAAAAAAAAATCAAAATGCCAGAATACTGATTGATCCTCTGATTGTGACTGAGTCTGTTATACTGTTATATACTCTTTGTGCGTAGGATAGATAATGTTTGATGCCATACTGTGATCGACTTTTAAAAGAAAACTAATGAGGAATTAACCTTGAATCTAAAACTGTTGATGTTCACATGCCTTTGGGGATTCCAATGTAATTTGTGTAAGAGGAAAAGAAGCAGAGGACGCATGCTGTTGTGATGCTAAGATGCATATTACGTGGATGTAATAATCACTGTCTTGTCACCTGATCCTTGTAGGAAAGTACATTGCTTTAGTATTGTTATGAGTGTTTAAAACATGCAGAGACATGTTAACTTGTAATTACTCAAGCCAAAAGCACACTCTGATCTGTGTGAGGTCATTGGATTTGATACTGGTAAGATCCTTCTGCCTTGTAGTCTTGTAATTATGATATAAATATCTTCTAATTGTAAGGTGGAATATGGAAGCTGATGATTTTTCTTCTTAATGAACACAATGCTCTTCCCTTCATTTTAAAGTAAATCATCTGTGTGGTGATTGTCATTCGATTCTTTCTGTGAAAGATCCATTAAAACTCTTGACCAGTGATGCAGTCTGTGTCTGTGTTGACACGGATGTTGATCTGTCCCGTGTAAAGGTTTAGGGCACTATGAAGCAGCCTACCGAGCAGTGTGCAGTACAAGCAAGTGTTAACAATGTAGTTTGAATAAATCTGTACAATGAACACATTTTTTTAATAAACTCAAAGATGATTGCTACATCGTGTTACACTTCTTATTTTCACTTCCCCTCTGCATAATAAACATTCTGACCTTTTATACCTTTGAGTCTTTGTTGCCAGTGCGTTATGTACAAATTTAAATGCAGCACTTTAACTTGTGATGGTGTATGATTACACTTTGGTAGTACCACCTAAGAATCCTGAATACGTCTTTCCCCACTGGAAGGAAAGGGGAAGACTAGGATGTATATGGCATGAATAGCATTAACCCTCCGCTTTTACTCTTTAAAAAAAAAGAAGAAGAACACAGAAGTACACAGCTTTGTCAGATTTAGAAACACAGAAAAATGTTTTTTACGAAACCTTTAGTATTTCACTTCCCTTTCCCCTTCTGCTCATGGGCCCCATGTGAATGAAGCGACCTCCACTCACCCACCTATACACACACACACACACACACACACACACACACACACACACACACACACACACACACACACACAGAGCTCCTCTTTTCTCCCCCCTCCCCATGAGTGAAGGAAAGTTCAGCTGTTTTTTAGGAGTTGAACATTTTGGACTGTTAAAGCAAGTGTTGCTTATGAAGCTCAGGAAGACTTTCTTTATGCTATATTCATTCACAATTCTCTCTCTGTCCCCCTCTCACCACCTCCACCAATCATCTGACTACAGGTGTTCCCTCTCCTGGTTACCCATTTAAACCTTGCCACTATCCCACTCAGCCATTCATGTTGCTGCGGCCAAACTTTAAATCTGTTCTCCTCTCTACTCCTGTTAGCTGTCATTTAAGGCAGAATTGTCACACCCTCCTCCACCCCATTCACCTCCAGTCACCTTATCCAGAGCCCAGGACAAACTCATCAAAAGCCCACTCCTCTTCACATCAAGATCCTCAGCTCCTTCTTCATCTCATCACCACCATTACCACCACCATTGCCCAGACGCCATAGGGGAGGTTCCCTAATCTACTACATCTTTACCACCCTACTGGTATAGATGACATCACAATGGCGTCTAATCCGCAAAGCTTTTCACGTTCCTCAAACTTATGTGCACATGTAAATAAATATTAGCTTTTGTTTTCTCTGAGTGAGGATTGGATACATGCAGTTCACATGGTGCGGTTGGCGCTTGAAGATCCACTCATTACCAAAAGTGTATGTAATATAAAAACTACTGGAGTGGATTCATGTCAACCCATGCATTGAGTAACATTACAAGTTAACGTTCCACCTTAAAAGTCGCCTGCAGTCGGCCCCCTGAATTAAGTTATTTTTTCTCAAGACTCAAGCTGCTGCAAGAGGCAGCAAAACATCCTTTATTTTTTATAGCTACAGTTTACTAATAAAACTTTCCGCGGTATGAACAGTGGGCACATGAGCTTCAAAACCAGCCACAACTCGGCTCTGAGCAGAGTGACCGTCTGCTATTGACTAATCAATGGACTGCAGTGTTCACAGCTCCACCTTTTAGTACCAGATCTGTGTGCTAGGTACCCCAACAGAACAGTTCCATTTAAAAAACTGTACCATACCGTACTGCTCGGTGGAAACAGGGCTTTAGATGATCACTGCTTCCATTATGTGCATCATTACAATACATGTCAATAAAGGAAGTTAATCTACAATAGAAAGAAAGACAAAAATAAAATATTGCACAATAATATCAAGCTAAAGCATTAAAGTCTCAATCATGAGCTACAACAAGCTCATATGACAGAGTACTGTGTGTGTTCAAAATGAACCGATCGTTCACTGATGCCCCATCAGGCTGCTCCAGATGTGTACAAGATGTGAGCCAACACACAGCACAGCACCGACCACAGACAGGACTACACAAGGTATTTGACTCTCCTCTTGTTCTCTAACATTTCTGACAGGTTTGTTTGGGATTTGACCCATACACATGAAACTCTTTTTAATGTCAGCCTCATACTCACATTGTATTGACACCAAACCTCAGTGGAGTGGAGGAAAAGCTTTATTTGTTTACCTCCAGACACAATGGTAGCCTGTTAACTCAGTAACATCATGTGCTTGTCAGCTTTGCTACAAACAGCCCCAAATATTTTCCAGTATAGGTAACGTTTATGTTAATCTTGTTTCTGTCTTTTTGTGAAGCTTAAACTGTTTATCTGTGGTAGTTTTGTCCTTGTCTCAAGATAAGTGAGTACCTATTTTAAAGTTATTTTAAATTAAAAAATGACAAATATTTTGTTAACATTGAACGTATCCCATGAGTATGTCTAAGACATTTCTTGCAGTCAGAGCTTAATGAAAGCTACATGGTGACAGCTGTGATACTGACATTATTACACACACACACACACACACAAACCCAAAATGTATTGACTTTGGGTTTTTGTGGGATTTCTATTTAAGAAAAGAAAACTAACCACAGGCTGATTTAATTGTAGCCTAACTTGTTACATAAGCTTAGTTTACTTTTCAAATTGATTAAGGATTGAGAGCTTGTTTTGCTGAGAAATAAAAACAAACTTTGTCAGTCTGTCAGAAAACATGCTTTTCAGTTTTGTTACAGTTTCTTTTCATCAGCAAATTCTTGAACGTATTGTGCAGTCACATACATGTTAGGGTTTATGTGTCACCACCCACACAAAATACATACAAAATAAATCTCTGAAACAATCAAACTCAATCACTGCACAAAAGTGAAAAATGTTATTACCATCTGCATGATAAAAGTCAGTATAGCATCTTTCTGATACCCAGTCACAGCTATTATGTCATGTTATCAGATTCAATTTTACTACTCAAAAAAATGTGACAAGAATTAAAACCAGGATTCAACAAGAACCAGAATCGACTGCTCCCTCCAGGGTAACATATTCATGTTTTCAATCTATTCTTGTCCATGAGATGTCTGTTGAGCTCCACCCTGCCAGTGAACCAGGCGGAGATCATGCGAGTCTTCAGGGCACAACAGTGGGGGGCAGCAAACCTTTACACCGCTTCATGCAGGGGCAACCCAAGATTACTGGCGTGAGACACACACACACACCTACACATACACATCAATGCTTAAATTTATCAAATACTTACTGATTATGATGTATCACAGTGTTCTCCAAGGCCACACATTTGAGAGTCACAACTAATGCTTGGATTTGTACAGACAATAAAGATTAAAATAAAACAGAGGAGATGAGGTCATGCTTAATGCTGTTTTTGATTTTCTTTTAGATCGTCGTGCTAGTCTTGGGCTCGTCTTTCTTCATCATTTGCACCTCGATGACGTTTGTCCATAGTCACACTACTCCCCTCCAGCCTGGCTTCGGGCAGGCAATCCTGGTTGGTAACACGACGAGAGAGCTGTTCATTAGTGGATCATATGGATTCATTCACTGACTAAAAAGCCAAATAACATAACCAAGGAATAACTAAGAATCAAAATGTGTACAGAATTTGATTGAGGACTGATATAAAGTCACTTCAGTAGTTAAGCCTCAACAATAGGCTGTGTTTTTCTATCATTTTTACTGATTACAAGCTAATGCAGCACTCTGGTACATTTAGGGGATACATAATAAAACTGTTTTCTCCTTCTCCTTGTAGTACCTCGTGTGTGGGTCTGTGTATATTGTGACAGAGAACAAGCCGACAAAGAAAACTGTAAGCTATATTGTATTTTGACACAACACTGGCAACCTTTCCGAGAGCAATCTATTCAGAGTACCTGCAAATAAAACACTTTAACAAAGATCCCCCCCAGACATGTTTTAAGATCATATAAAATGCTTGGAATAATAATTTGAGCTGATATGATTTTCTTTCTTTTTATTGACTGATTAAACATAATTGTTGATAGCTGTAATAATAGCTGTCTATATACTGTATGAGCTGTTGCCAATATTTGCAAGTAACCGTCTGCCTCTCTTTCATCTCTCTCTGTTGGTGTCTTCGTGCAGGTAACCATATCATTGGCTTTGAGTATTGTGAGCCTGCTGGTGTCATGTTGGATTATTGTTCTCTATTTGCCCGACATTATTTTCTACCTCCATAGAGTTAACCATGATGAAGACATTATGGATGAGATTGAACCGGATACATTTTCACTGGCATTTGAGGTGATTATTATTTTTATCAGTATTTGTTGTTTTTGTTGGTGGTGGTGTCCATTATTATACTGTTAAAAAAAATCTAAAGCAAGTTTTAGTTTTACATTTGCTGAATGAAGGCTTTATGATATGATATTGAACAACCTTACAAACAGTGTACAATGTGTGTATTTTTGTATCAAATGGAAACTTCACCCTCACATAGCCAACTTTTTGTGATGCCTTTAAGGCTGACAAACATCACACATTTTAAATGTTTGATTTAATGTTGTGTCATTGCACTAATGAAATAAAAAAGGGATGTATTTGGAAAGCACATCTATAGCACTAAGTGGTACAACTTGCTGTTACCCTAATACGCTATACAATAAAACTGCTTTAATTATTCTCTTCATGGGATAAAACATACACTAATTGGCAAAAATATATATATATAAAAAAAACATAGACAAAAAAAATATTAGGTACCAATTTAAACACACAGTCTTTGGCGGAGGCAGTTATATAACCCTGCCGTTTGTCTTGATGGACAAAGGCCCAATCCCAGTACACCCCTTGCCCCTCCCACTTAAGCGGGATTTATACCCGTGCGTCAGACCCTATGCACGTCGCCTACGCTGTTGTGAATATTTGTATTTGTGCTGTGGTGTGTCTGTGTCACTCTGCAGTTACACCTCCAAAACACTAGTTGGCAGCAGGGCTTTTGTGAAGTACAGTAAAGTTTAGTTGATTCAAAACACACCCTAAATACACATTAAACATGGCTTCAAAGAGACTTCAAACAAAATTACACAAATCAGCTTCACTATAACTCACAGCATTAACAGACACTTGGTTTTTATCTGGACACATTTTCCAAACAAATAACGTTATTAGAACAAGCCTATGGCATGTAACATCATATAAATTAGCCTAGCGGCCGGCGATCTTTTCCTCTTCTTGTATAAAACCAGGGACAACAGCAACATTTAACAAAGGTAACAGTACATAGTTTAGCTCCATTACAACTCACAAGGTTCATTGACAAAACAATTGTCTAATACTAAACACATTTTCCAAACAAATATAACATGCTAACGTTATTAGCACAAGCCTGTGGCATTTTACATTGTATAAATTAGCCTGGTGACGAGCAGAAATTTCCTCTGCTCATATAAAGGCCAGGATAAATCTAAAAGTATAAATTATGCAAAAGACTCAAAATGCTATTTTTGTTTAGGCTTTATTGTTTTTACAATTTATTGTTTCTTATCTGTGAAATAAAAGTAAATAAAAGCTTCATTTCCATTGAGGGAAATGGTTTCAGCCTACAAAAATAGACAGACGGTCTATGTCACCCCAATATGTAGTTACATTTCTAGGGAGGTGCATGTTCAGCTATGGCGTAGGTTACAGTGTAGGCTCCACCTTGACGCAGAGCCTACACTGTAGCTACGGTGTCAAATTCTGCCTTAGCCCTAACACCTCCTTTTTACACATTATCGCCTAGGGGTAGGGTTTCTCAGTTCTTGTTGGGATCAAGTGGTAGGGTAAATATTAAGGCCACATGGCCCTCCAAACACAGGTTTTTCAAAGGCACACTTCAAATCACGTGTTATGAGAATCTCAAGCAACCAGAGAAATACAAACATTTATTTATTCCGTCAATAAAGATTTCTTTTTTCTTCAGGCCTACAACAAGCATAACAAAAAATGCTAGTATGCTAATGGCTAACTAGCTAGGCAATGTTATATTGTTATTGCTAACCTGTATATGACAGTTCTGCTTTTTGACACATTTCCACCCCGCCCCCTCCTTTTATAGCATGTGACGCCCAAAGTTTAACACAAGTCCAGCAGCACTTGTTACCGTGCCTCTAATACCAGTACAGACTGGCAGGGTAGGAGCACAGGTTGCTAATGTTTGCCTATAGAGCACTGGTCTTGGCCTGCTAATGAAGCAGTGTTCTTTTTTATTTGATGACTTCATTGACTGATGGCGTGAAATATAAGTTGTGAACAAATCACATGCATCCTGACAACATCGAAAGGATGCCTAGAGCCCACGCTAGAGAAATCATCACAGCAGAAGACAGCATATTTGCAGTTTCCAGGAACACTCGTCACGTCTGTTTTCATAAACGGCAGCATCAACAACTACTGATGACTTATCTGTGTCTTGAAGGGTTGTCCCATGTCACGTGGAAAGATTTCAACCACTGACCACTGTAACTCTGTTCTGAGCGGGTGAGGTGGCACTCGAAAATGAGGGGTAGGGGTTAAAATAAGAAATGGGATTGGGCCAAAGACTTTGTGATTAATTAATTTTTATAAATAAAAATGGCAGAAATTAAATAAAGACTAAGAATTTTTAAAAAAAATCATAATGAGCTTAATAATGAACATTCTCAGACTCCATACATTTTGTCCAAACTCATCTTAAGGTGTAATAGCACATTCGATTCAGTCCGCAGAATGGATATCACTCATGTGTTTCTTTATATGTTTGTCCAGCATTTAGTAATGACTGCAGAGCAGATCTTCCTGTTCTACACTGGCGTGGGTGGGATAATTTTCATTGTAATGTCATTTCTGGCTGGGGCCGCCCTGCGTTCCACAAAGAGTCAGGTAAAAAAAGACCACTACTTCTATACACATTACAGTCTGTGCTGAGAGCTGTGTATGCACCCACCCGCTAAGAGAATGTCTCACAATACACAACTTTCTCTTCTCTTTAGGCCATTATAATGATGACTGCTATACCGGCTGAACCACAAGTTGAATAGTGAATACAAGAGGAAGGCCTAAAGTGTGATACTGTCAGCTGAGCAGAGAGAGGAAATATGAAGCATACAAGGACAGCCAAGTATCTCTAGACTACTTCCCACCAGCATTTTTGGGTTGTATACAATACAGATAATATGTATGTAAGTACATGTATTGCCCTGTAACATGTGATCTATTACTACTGCCAGTCCCACGTGAGCACATTTCCATCTTTTGAACACCAGGCTCAATGGGATGATGGCGATGAACGTTCCCCACTGCACAGGAAATTAACTGCTACTTCCTCTGCAGTCTGGCGTTGGCTGACCTGTCAGCACATTATGTTTGCACTGGTACACCACAGGACAAAGGTTTGAGGGAAACCAGTGTTCCTCTAGTTAAAGAAAACTTGTGTGGGCTCAAAAACATTCAGATTAATCAGAGGCAGAATTAAACTGAGATAAGCTGACAGGTGCTCTTGTTACAGTACCACTTATATAAATGCACCCTGTAGTAAGGTCTTATAAGTTATAGCTAATGGTTTTATAAAAGGTTTATAGATTATTTACTAATGCTTGATTGAGCTGTTATATGCCATTAATAAGAGAAGTCTTTAATTCACCAGGAAAAATCTAATGGACTGTTTGATTCCAGACCTCTGAATCACATATCAAATATTTTTCAGCAATTGTAATAAAATAATCGTTAATTATTAACCATTAATTACTTATTCACACTCATAACTCCAGATGAGGTACAAGCTCGTGCTTATATGAGTGAGAAATCTTGATTCTTTATTAATGCGTATTCATTTTTAGAGCTACAGGCATGTCGACTTAGTAGAAAGTGCATTTATTTTGGTTGACATTTAGAACTGTATTATTACCAAATGGAAACACACACACTCATGTTAATCCTATAAAATTTAACGAGAGTGTTTTTAGTCCAACAACAGAATGGGAATATCTGAACATGAAGATGTAATGTTAACAACTCCAACCATAAACATGTCACCTCTTGTAACCTGTCCTCTGCTTTTACTATCTGAAGCGTTGAGCATAGAACCATGTGATCCTTCTCCACCTTCCTGTCCCTTACAGAAGAAGTTTGGCATAGACAAGACAGAGCATGCAGAGATCCTCATGGCTGCCCTTGACACATTTTTTTTTACCATGTCAGCTCATGTTTCAGCAGCACCATTAAGTACAAACACTGTGACACCCAGCCTACTGTCCCCACTTACAGAGGACAGCATGTGAGATGTATCACCAATACTTTTAGTGATATGAACAGGGTGATGTTATTCAAATTATGACATGTCTGTACCCTTCCTGTGTAACTGGCACCATTAGTCTGATTTTGGATCAATTTACCAAAACAAATAAAGAAAACTGGCTACAACTGAGAATATGTCTGTCTTAAAAGTGTGTAGAAAGGCATCGGGAGGAGGACTTTTTATTTTAAATGAACACTGCCATAACACTGGGGAGCTCAATATTTCACATTTTCCAACAGAACAACATAAGAATTCAAGCAAAGATCCATGGATTCAGATTGTATTTGTAGCTTTATTTGCAAAACCAAACATCAAATTCAAACTTTAATATCATTATTATTATCTAGGATCATTTAAACAGTTGATGTAAAAATCTGAAAACTGGAAAAACACACAAAAAAATCCGACACATCTTATATTATATACACATCGTGCATAAGACATACAAAACAATACATGAGCAGCCGTTATTAATCTGTTTGTATCTCTTCTAGATCACACACCATATAACATCCAGTGAACAACATTAAAGTTACATGCATAAATAAAGGAACGAAGAAATATTAATGTTCTTATTTAATTATTACAACATTACGTTAATTGTGAAAACAAAGAGTTTGACACTGTTCACAGAGAATAAGAGTCATGCGATACATACAGTACAACACAGATATAAGTCATTACTAATAGTCAATAGACTGCCAAAGAAAACCGCGTTGATAAATACAAAGTAGTGCCTACTGAATGAACACACCCTTGAGCCCTGAATGGAATGGAGTCAAAATGTAAATCTGATATAAAAAGAGCGCTGACAAAAAGGTAATAAAATTGCTTTCACTTTCATTTATCATCTTCGTGCTGCATTGTGCTGCACTGAGTCCAGTGTTCACTCTCTTTTAGCTCTGTTTTTGGTCTCTACCAACTCCTATTGTGATAAGTCTCTGTAGGTTCATCAGCAACTCCTTTCACATTGTCATTCAGTTTTCACATTGCCATTGGATACATGGTTACTATAAAAATATCAAAGCTGCTTAAAGCATTCACTCTGTCATGGGGGGGAAATGGCTCAGTAGCTGCTAAATGCTCCACTATGGTCACCAGCTAGCTGGTCTCTCGTGTGGTTCTCTTATTCAGAGCATGTGAGGTCCCCCCAGTAAAAACATGAAACTAGCAGTGGCAGAGGTCTTTCATTTTGATGAAATGAAACACATTTCCACCACAAGTTGATGCAGAAAAATTCACCAGAGTGAAGGAAATTATTAAGCGTCTGATGCTTAAAATTTCGTGGGGGATGACCTCAACCTCCCCTGTTTCATATGTGTCAGGAAATGACACCATTTCTCAATGACAGGACAATAACTTAATGCCTCTCCTTGTCGTCTCAAGTTGAAGAAGCATGGGGCTTCTGAAAGTCACTCCTGAGGACACAGCGCTGGTGAACACGCATGTGCTCTGTGACACGGTACTGACGTGAAAAGGTCATAGGGCAGCGAGGACAGGGGAAGGGCCGTACACCAAGGTGGCTCCGCACGTGTCGATTCAGAGAGCCTCGCTGGCTGAAGGCACGGTCACACAGAGAGCACTGGAAGGGGTGGTGAACAGGGTTTGACAAATGAGATGATATATTTGTTGTCATACTGGCTGGCAGGGTAGGGGGTATGCAGACAGACAAGGTAGATGACATGGAGGCTTGTGGAGAGTCTGGCACAGGAGGAGGGGAACAGACTGCCAAGGCAGTGGTCTGGTTATCACCCCCTTTTAGGTCGCACATCCCAACAACCCCAGCTTTATGTATAACCTCAGCTCCTGGCCTGCTTCGGTCTTTACTGGCAGATTTTCTTTCTTTAACATTAGTTTCCCCAACCCAAGATTTAGTGTCAACCCCTGCTACAGATGTTGCTTCATTCCTTTTCTCTCTATCAGTATTCCCAAACCCATTTCCAAATATTTTCTGTCGGACGAATGTATTAGCAACTAGCAACTCAGCAGGTTTGGCACTAATGTCCAGCAGCAGAACCTGGTCTGTGCTCCCTGCAGCAAAGTGCTGCCTCAGAGGATTGTAACCTGGACCGGCAAAGGCACCAACCTCCTCCTCACCACTGGACTGGTCTGAATGATCAGGGTGGCTAAGGTGGGTGTGCTTGTGACCAGAGTATCCGTGTGATAAGTGTGTTCCCTCCTGTGGTAGGCAGTGATATTGAAGATGTCCATAGTATGATGGCCCCACAACACTATACGTAGGGTCGGACATGTTGTGGTCTACAGGCATTGTAAAAGTTAAGTTTGGCTCTGTGATCTCAGCGCCTGACATCTTTTCAAGTTCCATAGATGTGCGGCGTTGAAAGCCAGAGAGATCACCAGTGACACTATCCAGACGGGATTCAAGTGTGGTGGAGACACATTTTCTGTCTATCATACTCGTGTCTGTGCTGTCTGAGTCACGTTCATGCTGGCTAGAAGCAGCAGCTTTTGTGCTTGTCTCAGCTCTGTCCAAGTTGCAGTGTTCGTCCTGTTTATCTGTTTCAGGAAGACAGCTCGAGTAACCGTCTTCCTCTTTCACTTCTCCTTCGGAACACAAATCTCCACAGTAAGGGTCATTTCCTGTGTCTGTGTCCTGTACAGGAAGTGGAACAACAGTTTTCGGATGCTCTCGAATGGACTGCTCCTCTGCGGCAGTTGCCTTCCAGACATTATGGCAATCTGAACAGTCCAGTTGCTGATGTTTGGAGGGGACATCCTCAAAACTGAGATCAGTTTTATGCTTTAATCTTCTGGCAAAATGGCTGCAATCCTTATTCTGTGCCACTGAATCATCCCTAAAATGTTTTATGTGATTCTTATTCTGAAATGAATCACAATGAGCATGGCGATCATTATGGTCTGTAATGGGGGATAATCCATTCCTTGTATGTTCATCATTCTGTCCTATCAAATCATCTGCTTTGCTGCGGTTGTAATCCTGTTCAGGATGTCAGATTGATTTGAAACATCCTTATAATCCCAACTCCCACTGTGATCTTTACTGATTCTGTAATCCTGATTCTGTACCCCACAATAATTTTTGTGTCTCGTGGTAGTACCCTCAACAGTGCTCTCATTGTTAATGCTTTCTGAGTCAGGGGCCCTGCTGGAGCTGACAGGAGCCTGGGATACTGGATGGTAAGGAGAAGGCAATGGAGACACTTCTACTAACTGAGGCACTGCTGCGCTACTGCTGTGACGGATGACAGGTACAGCCCCACAGCACGGATGGGGTGATGAAGAAGAGGGTGGGGAGGAGCACTGTGAGGGTGAAACATTGTCCTTAAGGTGGGAGGCTGAGAGACAAAGAAGGGGAGAGTGACGGATTGGAGTCTTGTCTTCCTCTTTTTTGTTAGTTTGCTTGTCCTCTGCTTTACTTTTCACTGTGAAACACAGTCGCTGCGTCTCCTCTGCTGTGCTCGTCTCTTCCTCTTGTACCCCAGCAATGCAAAGTAAATTTGAGCTCGTCCTGCTCTCAACTGTCTGCCCTGGCTCCTCTTCTGTGCCCCTCTGCCAGGTCTCTGATTTTATAGTGCCAGCTGAATGAGCTGAATGAAACTGATCCTTCTGCACCTCTTGTACTTCAGTGGTGCAATGGATGTTTTGAATCAAATCCTGAGGTCTGCAGTTACCTGTATTGATGCTTTCAGTGCTTCCTACATCTTGTTTGCTACAGTGGTTTGCATCATTTTTGCGGCAACTTCTACATGGATCTATGTTATTGCATGTGTCCACATTGGCTGAATATTGATGGTTGTCTTTCTCCATTGATGACGGCAGATACCTCACAGTATTGTTAGTGTCTTCATGTGGTCGATTGGAAGCATTTGTATTATCTGCAGCTTTCACCTCAGTCTGCAAAGCCCTCAGAGCGTCCTGCAGTTCATCCATCTGCAGGTGGCAGGCAGCAGAGAGCAGACTGTAATACTGGTGCTGACTGTGAGTGGATGGCAATGTCCCTGTGTAAATATAGTCCAGAAGAAGTTCCAGTACAGAGTCAGACAGACATGGAGCCTGCAGTTCCACCAGGGCACCAGCAGAGGACAAGATAGACGCCAACACTGGACTAGAGGCTGCCAGGACACACCTTGGAAAGCAAAGAGCAACATGTAATGCTGCGTAAAATCATGAACATCATGTTAGACATACCGCCAATAAAAACAAGAATTACTGACATGATGCCAATATGTGCTTGTTGCTCACCTGTGTGCAGGGTAGAGTTGACCTGGGCTCCGTATCTGTCTGACCACACAGTCACAGAACTGAGCTCGTTCTCTTTGGACGTTCAGACTTGCCAGCAGCGATGCTGCGTGGCTGCTAGCTTCCTGGACACAAGGTGGCACCTGGAGAGTACAGAGCTCAGTCAGTAGTGGTTATTGCTGCTTAGATGACAAGAATTAACAGAAGAATGGCACTGAAAAAGCCCAAATAAACTCCATTCTGATGGATAATACAGAACACTGGCAGGCATTATGACATTCATCATATCTAGATAATAGACACACTATGTTATGGGTTATAGGCAGGGGGTCCTACTTTAGCTCTTAATCTCTTATGTATAATTTACCGTAATTATCATAGCAGACAGCAGGGAAGTAAATTACATTGTAAGCAATGAGGATGGGCAGGGTTAACCAACAAACACATTCCTTATTCCAACAAATGTATTATCCATTTTGTCCATCTTGCAATGTATCAGTCATTTCTACTGTAGGTGGGTGATTGCTTATTTCAATGGGTTTCTGTCATTTCCTGTTATTTCCTCTGGCAGATTGATTGCTTTCAGTCTTAACGTGCATCATGGCTTGTCACTCAAAGCTAGACTTTGCAAGACAATGTATGCTATTACTGATCAAAGCCTTATCTTCTTATTTCTGCCAAATAAGCACAACTGTCCTGCATCTTGTAGTTACATCTAGGAGTGTACAAGCACAAGAAGTCTTTTCTTTTATGCTAAAAACGATTGCAATCATGTAGAGACATTTATTGTCAGGTGTAACCAGTTCTCTACATCTCCTTCATAGTTAAAGCACATCAGCAAAACATGTGTTTAATGTACATAAATGGTAATAAATGTTTACAATCAGTTTATGTAAGCAATGAAAACAAAAAGCTATGATGATCAAACTTACTCGATTATTTTAACTTATCAATGAAGGTTATAGTAGTCATTACAGTAATACTTGAACATGTATATCAGGTATAAATTAATATTTTCTTACCTCCATGTTATATTGAAAAAGAGCAAAAAAGAAATCCCACTATCCTGTGGTGTGCAGTGGAGAGCTCGCTGTGTGCAGTGTCCCAGCGGGTCTTGCTTGCAGTTGAATGGAGAAAATAACCTCTATAGAGGCTATATAGTGCCAGTCTACTATATACGCACACTGTCTCATTCGGAAAACAATCACACGGTTTTCATATTGGGAGCTTGGTGTGACGCGGAGGGACAGGTGCTTATATGGAACGCTGACGTCTAACGTCACAATCTCCATGACCCTTTATGGATGGAGCCTGAGACCAGCCCACAGAGAACCAACAGGAGACCACAGAACTGTAGCAAGCAGAGCCACTGCTTCTGTTCACATCACAAGAAGATGGTATCAGGTAGGGTATTTTTTTAAATACACAAATGTGCAATCATTCCAAAGCTGACATTATGGAAAAAAAATAGCACAGGACCATGCCTGCCATTAATATTTATAAAAGAATGATGACCTGATTCTCTGAGGGAGCTCCCTATTTTGTCTTTGTCCCGCAGGGAGGTCAGAGGTCAGAGGTCATGGTCAGTAAAACAATGGTGTGTAGTATGCAATGATCCTGAACTGTGAAGTTTAGGGGTAAATGCCTGAACACACATTTGTCAAAGCAGTACATATGTCAAACTGGATCTATTGTCAAATCTTAAACTGGCTTTAGTTATCAACCTGAAGTCTCCACAAGAATTTGCTACTGTGTTCCCAGTCCACAGAAAACCTATTGCAGATGCCCTCAGAAAGAAACATGCGATGTATCTAAACCTCTCTATGTGCGCTAATTCTAGGACGAAAAGCGTCTTCAGTGCCAGGACTATGAGCCGGCCCCCCGCCTGACGCTTTGTTGACAACTCCATACTAAGTCATTTCTCCACCCTTCCACACCATGTGCTTGTCACGCCTTTTAATCTCTACAGCACTCTAATGTTACCACCACACTTCCAGCCCTACTGGTCAGTAGTACATTTCCCTGGCAACTGTGCAATGGAAATGCTACTGCAACACACACCATCACATAGTGGCCTACTTAAAATGAGTCTTGTGGCACCAACTTACGTTATTAATTACTTATTACGCAGCTAATTCCAGTGCCAGTTAAATATATGTATAAAATATGTATATCACAAACATGTTTGTCATATTTTGCACAACTATTATTAAATTAATATTATTAAATATTTAGCAGATAACTTAAAAAACAAGTTTTTTTTTAGGTGTGCTATCCAATTTAATAATTTGTTTACTGAAGAATGAATTAATTTAACAGACAAAGCCAGTTGTGGTGATTAATTAATAATTAAGTGTATAAGTGTGGGTGCAAGGTTCCAGAATAAAATATACAGCTAAATCCTGCATGGGTGCATACCAAATGATTACATCATTAATTATTCAATTTCAGCTGGTGGACCTTTACTGCATGTTGCACCCACAGCGTCTCTTTGACAAATAAAAGCAAAACACCCCAAAAAATCAGATTGGTTCCAAACAATAGAAGCAATACAGCATAAATAATATTGAAAGAAATTATGCTGTGATGAAACAATAATGGCGCACACACAGTAGAAACACGTGTGCTGGACAAATGGTGGCTTAAAGTAATTCCACTCACTGGGTGCACAGTGACATAGCTCACGTACTGTACTAACAGTGGCAAACACAAACTCACACACACACACACACACACACACACACACACACACACACACACACACACACACACACACACACACACACACACAGCTACAACTTTTAGGAAACACATCATGTTCTGGGACTATATCTATAAATCATCTAAGGGCTTGAGGCCAATTGGTGACATGTTAACCCATTTTCACCTCCTACTGCACGTAGGTCACGCAGCATTTTAGTATTGACATGGTTTCTGAACTCAAAATAAGGCCATAGCCATGGAGTCAACACATTGGGGTCCCCCTCCAGAAAAAAAAAATTTAAAACTAATTTCCTACTATTTTAGGAAATTTGTCAGGAAATTGTTATTCATGACAGGAAAGCACAGCTATACAGTATGCTTCATAATTATGCAATAAAAGAGAGTTACTGTCTACATAAATTACACTTGCATAAATGACAATTTGACAGTTTGCTCAGACTTCACGTGAGCTTTCTGACAAATATAACAAATAAATCTGCCAGGGGTATGACAACTCCACTTTGGCAAACCATATGCAAAACTGCAGCTCACTGTATACTAAAAATAATACTAGAACTGGAAGTAATAATAATGACAGTTTGTTAAGTTGATAAATAAACATTTGGTACATTTTTAGCATATTTGAATATTGAGGCAGATGTGTCTTCCCCCAGTGTATATTATAATGACACACCTTTGTTACAGCTGCAAAGACAAAGTTTTCAAGACAAAATCAGATTAAGTCAGAAAAAGTGTTTAAAGCCATCTTGCAATAAGGTCAAGCAAAAAAAGAGCATCCTCAGAGGTATCTGTATTTACCTTTTGCACTACCATCACGTCAGACTTTTGATTCAAATGTTAACAATCCCAGCGGGCACTTTGTACAGTCACTACTCTGTACAAGAGGTTATATTTACTATTTTTATTTGTGAAGCGACTGAAGCCAAAATTCTCTGGCGCACAATGATATTTCTATGTGTCTTAAGTTGTTGAGTACTCCATAGCTAACGTTCTGTACTACCTTCCATCACAAGTTAGAGTACAGGGCTTTCCTCACACCAGCATGTGTACAGTGTGAGAATGATTCAACATAATCAAAGTGCCTGGAGAAGCACTGCAAGAGTGCAACACACAGACATGTAACTTGCTGGGGTCATACAGTAGGGGTTACTGGTTATTTGGCTGTTTTCCATGAATTGGCTGTGTTTGTGTCGTGTTGTTTATTTTGTTATGTGTATTTGTGTTTGTATTTATATATAAATATATATATACATTTTTTTTTTTGGATTGATAAATATTTATTGTGTAATTCTATAATGAATTATTAAATGAATAACATATAAACATAAACAAAAAATAATGTAGTGTATAATTATTAATATTATTACTAATTATTAATGACTAATTAATATCAGCATATTGGTGGAGGTATATAGTAATGTACAGTACAGGCCAAAAGTTTGGACACACCTTCTCATTCAATGCGTTTTCTTTATTTTCATGACTATTTACATTGTAGATTCTCACTGAAGGCATCAAAACTATGAATGAACACATGTGGAGTTATGTACTTAACAAAAAAAGGTGAAATAACTGAAAACATGTTTTATATTCTAGTTTCTTCAAAATAGCCATCCTTTGCTCTGATTACTGCTTTGCACACTCTTGGCATTCTCTCCATGAGCTTCAAGAGGTAGTCACCTGAAATGGTTTTCACTTCACAGGTGTGCCTTATCAGGGTTAATTAGTGGAATTTCTTGCTTTATCAATGGGGTTGGGACCATCAGTTGTGTTGTGCAGACGTCCAAGTGGAGTCGCAAAAACCATCAAGCACTACAATGAAACTGGCACACATGAGGACTGACCCAGGAAAGGAAGACCAAGAGTCACCTCTGCTTCTGAGGATAAGTTCATCCGAGTCACCAGCCTCAGAAATCACAAGTTAACAGCAGCTCAGATCAGAGACCAGATGAATGCCACACAGAGTTCTAGCAGCAGACCCATCTCTAGAACAACTGTTAAGAGGAGACTGCGCGAATCAGGCCTTCATGGTCAAATAGCTGCTAGGAAACCACTGCTAAGGAGAGGCAACAAGCAGAAGAGATTTGTTTGGGCCAAGAAACACAAGGAATGGACATTAGACCAGTGGAAATCTGTGCTTTGGTCTGATGAGTCCAAATTTGAGATCTTTGGTTCCAACCGCCGTGTCTTTGTGAGACGCAGAAAAGGTGAACGGATGGATTCCACATGCCTGGTTCCCACTGTGAAGCATGGAGGAGGAGGTGTGATGGTGTGGGGGTGTTTTGCTGGTGACACTGTTGGGGATTTATTCAAAATTGAAGGCACACTGAACCAGCATGGCTACCACAGCATCCTGCAGCGACATGCCATCCCATCCGGTTTGCGTTTAGTTGGAAGATCATTTATTTTTCAACAGGACAATGACCCCGAACACACCTCCAGGCTGTGTAAGGGCTATTTGACCAAGAAGGAGAGTGATGGAGTGCTGCGGCAGATGACCTGGCCTCCACAGTCACCGGACCTGAACCCAGTCGAGATGGTTTGGGGTGAGCTGGACCGCAGAGTGAAGGCAAAGGGGCCAACAAGTGCTAAACACCTCTGGGAACTCCTTCAAGACTGTTGGAAAACCATTTCAGGTGACTACCTCTTGAAGCTCATGGAGAGAATGCCAAGAGTGTGCAAAGCAGTAATCAGAGCAAAGGGTGGCTATTTTGAAGAAACTAGAATATAAAACATGTTTTCAGTTATTTCACCTTTTTTTGTTAAGTACATAACTCCACATGTGTTCATTCATAGTTTTGATGCCTTCAGTGAGAATCTACAATGTAAATAGTTATGAAAATAAAGAAAACGCATTGAATGAGAAGGTGTGTCCAAACTTTTGGCCTGTACTGTATCTGAAATAGGTCCAGTGTTGACCGACACTGCTGCAGCCTGCTGCGGCCAACAGTGGCAAAACCGGCTGCAATATAATCCCTGCGGGCAATTGAACACCATCAATTAATGTCCACTGAAAGTGCCACTGACAGGCTCAAATTATTATTTTAAGTGTCTGAGAACTTGCGGAACGGATCCCTCCAGAGATTGAGGATCCTTTTTGTTTAACCAGAAACAGCCCCACCATCGCCAACCACACCAAACTCCATTTAAATAAACTGTAATTTTAGTGTGTATAGAGCCAGCATTTTTTCATATTTAACTGAGTAAATTAAGGGTTTATTTCAAACATACCAGAGTTGAGGATTGCTGGAACAGTGGAGAGACAGAGGTTATTTTGTTTCTGTCACCTTTGAATTTAGTGTGTTATCTGACAATAAAATTACTGTTTGTTTAAATGGAGTCTGGTGGGTTTGACACTAGCAATTTTGGGGCTATTTATGGTTAATCAAAGCCCTTTAACAAAAATGCCTATCTCTATAGTGGTCCTTTTGATAAGTTGTCAGACACTTATAATAATCTGAGCCTGTCAGTGGCAAAAGTAGCACTATTAGTGGAGCAGCTGGCTGCAGCACGGAAGATTAGTTCTGGATTAAAACTGAGGTTACCATTTAAGATTCGGCCTCGGGCACCATACACGTCTGTACCAAACTTTCATTGAAATCCATTCTACAGTTGTTGACATATTTCAGTCGGGACCAAAAGGACAGATCAACCAACCAACAGAGCCATACCCAGAGGCATGCTACTATAGCAGTATGGCTAAAAAAACAAGGTCTTAACGCCTCTGACAGAATTTACACTGGCTCCAAGTCCCGTGTAAATATCATGACACATATCATCACAAAATAGCTTTCATGTGTACCTCAGGAGTTCTCCAAAGTTAAGAGTTCCAAAGCTAAAAATGTACCCACGGCACTTCAAATGAAAAAGATCAACCAAATCGGATGCTGTACCATCCACGTAGACGCACATCATGCCTACCCAGCTCAACCTGCTCCTGCAAAACACACAGTACAGAGCTCCAGCTGTTAACCTCTTGTCCAAGTTCCATTTTTACACATGTAACATCATCTTCATCTCGCTCCCTCTCTTTTGCTCACACATCCAGAACATCGTAGTTATGATATTTGGTGACTGCTAATCTTAGCTCTTTGGCATGACACTGTACACACTCATCCGTGCATTAACACCCTTGCAAAACACACACAGTAGCAGCAGATCAGTGTCTCTTAGCTGCCAACAGACGTACCAGGGTGCAGTGATTCAAATAAGACTGGAGAGCATTCAAAAGTGACAGAGCGTTTTGTTGGCCTTGGGGTGCATACCGTGTACTGAAAGCGGAACGTCCCTGGTTCAACTCCAGCCAGGGATTTTTGTTCTAGTGCCAGGGTTTCTTGTCTCTGATTTCTATTAATAAAGGCTAAAAGGCAAGAAAAAAATGGGATCTTAGACATGGCTGCAGCAGTTAATTTATCAGATACCCACTGAATCATGCACATATCATCCTTCTACTGTCACTTTGTTTTAATAGCATTCATGGTTGTTAAACCAATAAAGAACAGACAAGGTTATGAGTAAGATGCAGACGTGATCAAGAGGGTGCAGCTGCAGAGTCATTTTAAAACAGTTTACCATGTGTCATGGGCACAACCTACACGGTGTGGTCCAAATACCTGAATGTTCAAAAGTTAATCTGATTTGAATATTTTAGTTACTTCCTCTTTTCAAAATGAATCCCTAAAAGCATGTTTACATCTGAACATTACACTCATAGGTGACTCCAGAACCATTGGCATTAATAAGGAGATCACTAGCAAGGACCGTGCCACAACAATATGTCGTTTTAATGTTTAATTCAGTAGGTGCTAGTTGTTGAGGACTGGTGAATGAATGTAAATGGGGGTGAAGATGGAGGAGGGATATCTTCTGATAGATTGGTCTGGAAGGATGTACTGGAGATCGGGCAGAGGGAGGCTCAGCGAGAGGGTTCAGTCTCAGGCATTTTTTCCCACCCAAGCAGATTACAGGCCCCCCAGAAGGTAGGTAGAATGAGACATGGGAGAGGTATGCACCAGATTGAATGAGAAAAGATGAGGGGAGAAGGGAAGAGAGGACGAGGGAATGTTGGTAGGTATGAGGTAGGGAGGACGATGGATGAAGGAAACAGAGCAGGTTGAGGTGCGCTTGAGACATGGCCCTGCTGCCAAAAGTAAGTTACCAAATTAACTTCATTTGTAAGAGCATTTGTAAGTCCTCCCATGAGATTTAGGAACCTGGCTGCAGGGATTTGCTCCCATACAGCGAAAAGATCAGTTAAGGTCAGGTGCTGAAGTTGGCTGCTCTTGCATTAAAGCATTTTTTTTTCTTGCTGTACCAAACTCATACTGAAGCATGACTCCTAAACTGGGGTATGATCCAGTGTGACTACCGTTACATCCGACATTTATCAGTATTTTACAGGTCATGACCTTTGCAGTAACTGAGAAAGAAGATCTGAGGCAGAAATTGTGGCATTATTGAAGTTATTGGCTGGAAAATAACGAGGAATCAGCGGCTGGGTTCTTGCTGAGTCTGGAGGTTATGCTGGGATCAGTGGATCCCTGCAGCTTTCTAAAGAAGGATCCGATAATCACTGACCAATGTGCAGCCTTCCAGGCTTGTAGTTTTGGGCAGAAGCATCTGACAGGCAATAAAGTGGACTGCTACTTTTTTCTGGATCCAGGCCGTCCTAACCAAGGCCTACCTCCTGTTTCAGCTACCTGAAGGACACAGAAAACAAAAGGTATGGTTGAGAGCGAGCAACCTGTATACAAATGAAATTTAATAAAGCACACATTTTGGACTTGCTGTTCAAATACATATGATTATAGTCCAATCAATACTGTATTTTTAAGGGCACTATGATATCACAATTTGGGTGTTTTTGAGTGTTTGTGTCTTTTAGCTGTACTTTGTGTTACGTGTTAGTTAGCACCTGATTTATTGATTGACTGGAGACCACCTATAACAGCAAAACTACATCAAAACATCCACTCACAAACTGTCACACACCTCGTGCAGGATAATCCAAGTGTCATTTTTCAACTCGTATGTTCAGTACAAAAAAAAAAAACAAAAAACAACCCTTTGTTTTTGAGTCTGGCTTTGAAGAGAGCATAGATAAGTTTTACTTTCAGTTCAGTTGTTAAATGCGTAATTGAGAAGTACTGAGCATATTACTGGATAAATGAGACCTTGGCTTATACTGTATGAGTTGTGTGAGAGTTTGTAAACTGACATTTCTTATGTAGTTTTCCTGTTGTTAAAAGTGGTTACCAATCAATCATTAAATCAACACATTTGCAGTTTCCATGTAGGCATGTGAGAAAAACAAGTTTCCTTCATGAATCCAAGATAACACAGCATGACTAGGCCTAACTGATGCACAATGATCATTTTGTCGGTGAAGTGTTCCTTTTAAAAACCCTTTAAATGTCCTGCAAATCTGATACAAACAAGTATCAAATTCAATTCTATCAAAAACGAAAAACGAAAATAATGTTCACACTTAATAAGGACACAAGAGCGATGGAAGTTAACAGAGTAATAAACTGCAAACATTTTGAGCTGCTTAAAAGAGTTTCCTGCGCTCTCCTCTGTGAGCCACCTGCATGTAAGGTCCAGTGTGTGTGTGATTTAGTGACATCTAGTGGCGAGGTTGCAGAACAGAAACTTCATCAGTGCACCAAGCTTGTGGGAGAGCTACTGCCTTATGGAGCTATATTAGGGCCAAAAGTTTTGTACTTGAAAAAATAAAAATTGAAACTGAAAATTCAAGTTTTGATGTTGAATTTTGAAAAATACATCAGTGTATTCAAAATAAAAATAAGTACACAATTTTTTTTTTCAGGTTAAATATAATTATGATTCACTCTGGTAATTATTTTGAATAAATTATTTATTTTCATTTTTCACTTTCATATATTTTGATATTTGAGATTCTGTTTTTTTCATTTGCATGTTTTATCTCTTCAGATTCAAATATTATTTTTTACAGTTTCAAATTTTTTTTTTCAGTTTCAGATCTTTCTTTTTCAGTTTCAAATCTCTCTTTTTCAGTTTCAGATCTGTCTTTTTCAGTTTCAGACTTTTGGCCCGGATTTCGCGTGGGGGGCGTGGTATCAACTCAGAGGGGTGTGGAATCATGACAGAGAGCTTAACAAAAAGGCTAGGGACCTTCCCCTATCACGTTGCCTTCAGGGAACGTAGGAACTAAAACAATTCAACTCAACACTTTATGTACGCTACACCATGCGATTGGCGGTGAAAAAACTGATGTCAGTGACAAACTTCCATTTTCAAGCGGAAGTTACGTGTCCAACTTCAAAATAAAACTTTAGCGTGCTAACTGCTAACTTCTTATATTACAGCCTATTGCTCTCTTTCTACACTAAAATGACCTGCGATCATTTCATTTCAACCGAGAGGTGTGTGGAGGTCGATTCAATGGAGAGCTGCAAGGAATACAAATTGTGTTTTATTAGTCCTTTGGCGATAATTTTATCCGACTGCTATTATTTCTCCTCGCTTTGCACCGGGCGTCATTGGTTGCCATAACGACGGCGGCCGGCGGAGACTCCTTTCCCGAGTCAAAATCCTTGAGGCCAGCTGGCCGTGATGACTTCTGTATTTTAACTGCTACACTACTCAGCCTTTATAAGCAATGTAAACTGTAATGTGACAATCTAATCTAGATTAGATTAGATAACAATCTAGACACCAAACTGATGAAGACCTTCTACCACTCTTGTATCGAGAGCCTTCTGTCATATTGCATCACAGTATGGTATGGGACCTGCACTGAGGCCAACAGGAAGAGGCAATCAAAGCTGCACAGAAGATTGTTGGGTAGCCTTGCCCCTCCCTGTCAGCCTTTTGCACCTCCCACTGCCTCAGCAGGGCACAGAATATCATCTAGGACAGACAGATCACATCCAGGTCTGAAATGTTTGACCTGTTGCCCTCTGGCAGGTGCTGCAGGTGCATGAAAGCACTCACAAACACACTTAAAAACAGTTTCTTCCCCAGAGCTATAATCACCATCAACTCCAATATGCACTGACACACACATGCAATATATTGAACTGTGAATGCTGCTAAAATGATGTCTGAGTGAGGTTTATTGCTTTGTATTTGTGTTTTTGCACTTTAAAACCTCCAGAAATGCATAAGTAATACATTCATAGAATTAAGCTTTATACTGAAAATATGAACTTATCAAATAAGAAATTGGAAATACTGACCTAATAGTTTTGTGTCATGTACATTTATATTTCTAGATGTGGTGGTTTATGCATTAATTGCAAATCAAACTTGTCTCATGATCTTTATACATACAGTTTATAAAGGTTATTCTATTGTCATCTATCTATCAAACAAATAATAATAATAATAATAATAATAATAATAATAATAATAATTAATATTTCTTATTAATTAATTAATAATTACTTATGCAACATCACTTTTGAAGTTGGACACGTAACTTCCGCTTGAAAATGGAAGTTTGTCACTGACATCAGTTTTTTCACCGCCAATCGCATGGTGTAGCGTACATAAAGTGTTGAGTTGAATTGTTTTAGTTCCTACGTTCCCTGAAGGCAACGTGATAGGGGAAGGTCCCTAGCCTTTTTGTTAAGCTCTCTGTCATGATTCCACACCCCTCTGAGTTGATACCACGCCCCCCACGCGAAATCCGGGCCAAAAGTCTGAAACTGAAAAAGACAGATCTGAAACTGAAAAAGAGAGATCTGAAACTGAAAAAGAGAGATTTGAAACTGAAAAAGAAAGATCTGAAACTGTAAAAAATAATATTTGAATCTGAAGAGATAAAACATGCAAATGAAAAAAACAGAATCTCAAATATCAAAATATATGAAAGTGAAAAATGAAAATAAATAATTTATTCAAAATAATTACCAGAGTGAATCATAATTATATTTAACCTGAAAAAAAATTGTGTACTTATTTTTATTTTGAATACACTGATGTATTTTTCAAAATTCAACATCAAAACTTGAATTTTCAGTTTCAAATTTTATTTTTTCAAGTACAAAACTTTTGGCCCTAATATAGCTCCATACTGACCAATGCGAAAATGTGAATGTTCACATCCAGAACCAGAGTTTGATTTGTCCATTCTGAGCTACTGTAGAACAACATGCATGGAAGAAGACCTGCTCTGTCTGTTGATATATAAACAGCTCATTCTCAGGTTACAAAAACACAGCTATTCTTATTTACAGGTCATTATAAACTAATGAAAACATAGTTATGAATGTTGTATACCATTTCTGCCAGTTGATGCCCCTAAATCATACACACTGGACCTTTAATGCCAAAGAATGGTCTCAAACAGGTTCTAAATACTGTTACTCCAAACATGCATCTGTCCTGGGCCAGAGACAGTATCTGTAATCGACTTGTAATCGACTGTCCAGGATGACACCCAGACTGCATAGGAATGTTACACAGTGTGTGCTCAGTACACAGTATAAATATAATGGATGTGTATGAGGACGTGTATATGTTTACAGGCATAGCCATTGCTGTATAAAAAATGGTCCATTGGAGTGAATGGAGATGACGCATCTCCCTATTCAAGGACTCTGGTTGGGTTAGGCAAGAGCAGTGACGTTGGTTAGGGTTAGGGTTAGTGTTGGAATGTCAAGGTAAGCCAATCACAGGCAGAGCAGGGCGGGTCTTCTTTCCCTTTCCAAGGAAATACTGAGTCGTTGACTGAATCTGAACCAGTCCTTATCCCACGTAGGCTGTGGCTCAACTGCGCCTATTCATGTGCCTCTGCCTATAATAAAACCAAATGGTGCTAGACATTTTCAGTGATGTAAACTGCACCATCTGTGCCAGACTTACACTTAATCTGTGTCGGTCCTCCAGATAACATGAAATATGATCTGTGGAACTGGAGTTGACAGAAAACTGTAAGAGAAGTAGTAGTTAGGTCATAGTGGTAATCCACAGACTGTAATTTGTTCTAGTGAAATTTGCTGTCGGCCGACGTGACTGCAGGCCTTTAGCTTTCTCTCTGCACTTTGAGGAAATAGGAGTGGGACGCACTTGGCCTGAATTAGTGGCGCAGCACTTCCCATAATAGCCTATGATATCAGGAAGACAGCTCAGGCAGTAAACTGAGGCACGCAGCGCATGACGGTCGCTTTTCCACGGAATGGATCAGAGCTGAGTTGGATTATTTTCCGAAGAAGTGGATTTAACGTTGCAGCATGGAGTTAAAGAGGTAAATTGAAGTCTTGGGAATTGTCTGTGTTACTTGAATCATCAAATACATCGCGTTTAAGTAACGAAAGTATGTTATTGTGTTTGTTTTCAGTCGCGTTCACAACCGGATACCATTTTTCCTGTTTATTTTGGGCAGTGTTGCAACAGCTCTCTCTGGTATGTATGGAGACAGCTTTTATATGGTCTATACAGTAACTCATTCTCACAACTAATCTCTTCGTGTAATGTCTGTTTCAGGCCAAAATCTTGACTGTACCAACGATTTTGACGAAACGATGTCTTGCCAGTTTGACGCGCAAAACTGCGCCGAATACAGTCTGACTGTGCGGAGCCACTACGACAATGAGTATGGATATGGTGTTGTTGTTATGTTTCAATACAGAGCCCGTGAATCACTAAACGTTTATATGTATGGGCTTACTTTTGAGTGGTGATTGATTTGAATAAAGAACGTCGATTAAGTTGATTTCCTTCATATGAAATATTAAAAATCAACTGGATCATCCGGATCATTTATTACATTCAGAGCATGATGTATCTTATCTTGTATTACACAGGGTGAAGTATTGCACTCCCAAACAGTGTGACACTGGACTGTGTTGTTGCTCTTTTAACCCAATGATAATTGTTAACGGGGAGAGTCACACAGCCACAGTTTGGAAAGGAGGCAAAAGCATGGAGTCCAGAAACATCAGCATCAGAGACAGCAGTAAGTTGACTTCTCTTCAAGTCCATAAATCTAATCAGCATCTGTCAGACTGATCCTGATCCAGAATAACAGTTGGATGTAAAGATAATTCTCTCATCTCTTTTTTTCCTGCAGTAAAGCCCAGACGCCCAACAATCACCTCAGTGAACGAATCTAATGGGAATTTTCAAATCCTGTGGATCACAAACTACGAGCACACCCAGGGCTCTTTCAGTGAAGAAATGACCGCTGAGGTGACGTACCATAAAAAAGGAGACACAGAGAAGGTAGGAGCCATTATATATATACACTGTTTAACACTGAGATCACTGGTCCTGGAGACTTAGTCTCTGGTATGTGATTATATCAGTTTGCCTTTAAGTTAAAAAATATCATTCTTGTTTCTTCATAGCAGGTAATTGCACATATCAAACCATCTACAAGTGAAGGACAGAATTACTATGAAATACCTGGTGAAGGCTTGGAGCCAAGTACAACGTATGCAGTCAGTGTGAGAAGCCACACAGGCAGGAGTGACATGTTCAGTGACAGTAGTGACGAGAAGGAATTCACAACCCGTAAGTGTCAACTTTTCAGTCTTTATCTGTCAGTTTTTATGTTTAAGTACACTGTATATTTCTTAGGCATGATAAGATTCCTTAAACAAACTTATAGTCCATTTATAAGGTGAAATCTGCAGTGTTTCTGAAGTATTATTTGAAATAGGACCCCTTAATACCTCAAAATCTTTTTTATACTCTAAATTGTATTTGTCATGACTGAAAATCTCATCCAGAATAGTAAATCATATCGTTGTGATGCCATTTCCTGTATTTAAATGCAGTTCGGTATATTAGAGAACAGAGTAATCATGGTACATCCACCAAGATATCACTTAAAACATGACAGCTTTTAATCAAGTAAGGGGAAGTGCTACAAGTGCTACTGTCTGCGTTGGTATTACCATTAGCTCAAAGGGTGTCAAAAAGACCAGACTTCCGCAACATTGACTCAATTGTTATGGCTCACCACACCAGACCCAATGATAAAGGCTTTCAGAGAATTCACAGACTAGGACGTATGCTGATGTTGTTACCTTTGCAGTCTTTAGTCTAGCTCTCCTTGTTCTTTTCATGGCGCTAAAACAGTGAACAGTCGTCCAAAGGAAACAAGGCAGTGTGTAGATTTTGAAAAAGCCATACTTGTGCAGCATATTTGTTTTCTCTCTCTGTCTTGGATCTGGCCCAGGATCTGCTGTTTACAATAAAATAGAGTGATCCACCAAGAATGTGCGCTGCATGTACTTATTTGGCATCATGCAGTGTGTTGTATTGTGGAAAAAATTGGACCTCACGCTTGTTGATCTTGGAGAAGGCCCAAACTGAAATGTCATCTAAATAAAAGAATTGCATATGCAGCCAGAGTGTGCCACACTTGTTTTCTACAATCAAGTGTATTGGCAGTGATCAGCACCTCATTAGGATTTTTGGTGGGTATTACCTTTATATTTTAAAAATTGGACCTCCACCACTTCAGGAACCACGCTGTGCAAACTCAGTGGCCTCACTGAAATGAATGAGGAGGTGTTTCCCACACATTGATGACACGAAGGCTGAAATAATCATTTCGAACAAAAGTCATGACCATTTCATAGTAGTTGTGCAGTGTTTTAATGTCTGACTAATGGATCTATTAGCTAAACTGGACACTCATCTCTTTCTTCCTGTTTTGCTCTGCTATTACCATTGCTGCACCCTGTGGGACCTCCCTCCCTGCCCACACTGTCTACAGCTTGTGAGCATGTTTAAGATGCTCTGCTCTGCTGTTTTCCTTTTTGTTTGATTTGATACTGACCTCAAGTGAACAGAACACCAGAGTTTTGCCATATTTATGTTTCCAGAGAACTTTGGGTTTAGAAAATGGAGCCATATTTACATCTAATTTGTCTTTTATCGGGACTTTGTGAACATTACTGCTGATTCTTAGGCACATGTGAACCTCTGGAATGAGATGTGGTCATTCAAAATCAAAAATGTAATTGCAAGACACTTTAAAATAGCGATAATGCAGACACAGGTGTTGGATCGTCTCACAAGCTGTCATTGTGGATACTGTTTCACCAACTTAAGAGCAAATAGAACTGGACAAAAAGAAGAGGAAAACACTGAGTTTCTCAAAAAGAAGCCTTTTAACCATGTAAGAAATAACTTCAAAAATATATTACACAGAAAATCCTATAAAAAGTCCCTACAAATATCAGGTGCATTCATCTCTGAGGGAAATAATCTGTTAAAAATTAAACCAAATTCCTAATTTAACACAGACTTCCTGCTGTTTTTGTGCTTACTATTTGGGTTAAGTTCATCAGTTGTTCTGCACTGTTATCATTATGAGTTGAATACAATATGAAATATCCATAAAACTGTCTCTCAGTCAGGCGTTGTCAGTTTACTCAGTGATAAAAAAGGGGTCCCTTGAGGAATAAGGTTGGGGACCACTGCTCTAGGTGACATGGGAAGACACCTAGGGTGTCACCCAGAGGGGGTCTTGTCTGGGGCGCTGAATGTGCTAAGTACAGCACTGCCTCTACTGCATGTCATCAGTACCAAAATTAGTGATTTATAAACTGACCTTATACATGTTTTTTCACAGCTGCATCCCCTTACATCCTGCCCTTGGTTATCATCATCAGCCTCAGTGTTGCTGCAGTCGTCATCAGCATTGCTGCATATTGCTGTTATGTAAAGTAAGTCATGCAGATAAAATACTGTCTTTGCATTTTTTCTGTTAGTGAATTACTTATTAAAGGCTCTTCTCTTTAATACTGTAACACTGTGTTGTGTTCATGTGTCATGTGTGTAATCTTTGTTGATTTATTTGTGTGATTGATTTTAGGCTCAAAACAAAGTGGTGGGACTCAGTTGCCAAATGTCCAAATCCCAAACTTTTTATTATGCATCCAAGTGAGCAAGAGGTGAGTCACCTATGTAAACTTGGTGTTGTATTTCTAAATTGATCCTTTTAACTGAAACATTTCAGATCCTTTGTTTTAATCTTTTTTATCCTCTTTGTCGCAGGTCTTGAAGCCTGTGCCACCCTCCATCTCCTCTATCTGTGTTGAGCCCCTTCTTCCAGACGACAGCAAACCATGGTTAGTGTGGCTGCATTAGCACATCAGCATACAACACATTGCCTTAAGGGTTTATATGTCATTATATCGGCAGGTTAAGTAACCTGTTTCTCTGTATCCAGGTCGAAGGACTCACTGAGAGACACCAGCTGCGGGAGCCCTCAGCAAAGCAGTGGAATCAGTACTGGCTCCTCTTGTCTCAGTTATGCTCACGCCGAGCCTGCTGACATCATCGCTGGTGTTCAGGATGCCCTTGTTAAAGCCTTCCCCAACATCAGCCCGATATCGCCTATGACCACCATTTCACTTATTTCAGAAGTAAACAAAGACAGCGGTCTGCTCTCCTCTTCATACGACCCTTGTGGTGTCCGAGCTGATGACATGAGTTCTGGATCATCTTTCTTCGACAATAAAACCTATTCCATTGTCATTCCAAGCTGCTCACAGGAGGTGACGACAGATGGCTCCGAGGTCCAGACGCAGGCTGATATGCTGTTTGACTCTGCATACCATCCTTGTGTGGGTGAAGATGTGACCTGTGTCGACCAGCAGGCATTATCTTGTTCGCTTATGAATTCACCACCAGTGGTTTCGTCTCTTATGCCAATGGACACGTCATATCAGAAATGCAATGGAGATACTGGGGGATTTGCAGATGCGGAAACCTCCAGTTTGTCGTCCACCTCTAGTGGCACCAGCACAGTGGCGTCATGTGATCCTGTATCCAGAGTTGAGACCAGATGTGAGAGCTTCGATGAGGCAACAAAGCCACATGGAGAAACTAAAGGGGAAATTATATGTGATGAAAATCCCTGCTACGGCGGTGTGCCTGCAGGTTCACACAGCTTTCCTCTAGTGGATGACAGCTACCAGTCATTTCAGAATGTGGTGGCGCAGCCTGATATTTTGTTGTCAGAGGAGAGAAGTGGAGAGAAGGAGGCACAATTGAACAAATGTCCAGAGGAATCATTCACCAAGATGCCTCAAAGCTTCTTAGGCCCAGTTGTTCCAGGTTTTATGAACAGTGTCCAGGGTGACCAGTGTCCCTCTGAGCTCCAGAGACCTTTTCTCCCTTTGACCCCTGGTAACCAGTCTATGCCAATCATCACAGACAGCGGCTATCAGAGTGTGTAGCACTGTATATTTATGCATTCATTTCTTGTGTGATTTTTGCTTCTTAAAGGAGGATCTGTTATGTTCATTTTCAAGTTCATACTTGTACTTGTATCTTGGTTTTCTACTAGAACATCTTTACAAGCTTTAATGCAAAAAAACCCACTTTATTTTCCTCTTATTGTTTGCTGTGGTCGTGACAGTAACAGAATTTTTCAGTCCTTTCTGCTGTGAGAAATCATCATTGAAAGCTTCTAAAGCAAATTAGACATGTTCCAGCAGGAATATGATTGGAAATTGTGGAGAGATTAACAACATCAGCAACCAAGATTCCATGATGGTCCCCTTTAAATTATTGAGAAACACTGTTGACAAATTTAGAGGATGTGAGAGTGGATGAGAAGGATGTAACAGACTGCAAAGTGTTCAAATTTGTAATATAACGCCTGTTCAAACATTAATTTAACTTAGAAACAGCACAAAAACAATCTCACCTCAAGATCAATTTAGTTTAGATATCTGCTGATGAAGATCATGTGATGTGTCTGAAAGCTCCTGAACAGTTAATAAATGGACTTTGAGTTGTATTGTTTGCTCATCTGTGACATGACCATTTTAAAGGCTGTCACACATTTTGTCTGTGGCAGTATTTCAAAGAAAACTCATCTTTGCACCTGCGTATGACTGCATTTGATGTGAAACACTTTTAAACTTTGTACATAATAATATATCATATTCAACTCACAGCTCATGGGAAATGTATTCCCTAAAAGTATAAAGCACTCTTTCACTGTTAATCATGTATAACCATCTGATACAGTATAAGTAAGACTTAAGTGAAATATTAGGTAACAGATGAGTCACGAGTTTCTGTTAAATTATTTCAATCTCTCTCCCTTACCTGGATTTGACCGCAGGAGTCATTACTAGAGAATAGCATACAGGGCTGTCAATACTGAGCCATTTCAGGAAAATTACATCTGAATAAACTGAAGCCTGCATCTGAAATATGTCACAACAATCGGCCTAACATTATGAACTTGTTCTTGTCAGGGTTATGAAATTACTTCCTCATTTCTCTTCTCTGGAATGGCTGAGCCACTTCCACAGAAACACATGTCACCTTCAAACAGTTGGCTATTCTCATTGCAGCAAACACATGGAACACCAGGAAACTCATTTTACTGCAGATGTGTAAAGAGATGTTGGTGTTTATGGAGGTGAAACAGATATACAAATGTAACATGTAAATGTTTGTCAGGTAGAGAATTGTTAAAATAAAAGTTGTTCATATTATCTTGAGTTGTGTTTGCCTCAGAGATACATTGCTGCTGAGTTTTTAATGATGCAATGTGAAACATGCAATTTCCACTTCAGTATTGTTTACTTTTTTACATTTTTATTTTATGTGAGAGAAAGGACAGTGCAAATTAATTAATACTCATAGTAAAAAAAATGCCAGAATTAGCCCAAGGGCTATTTCTCCTCTGTAGTCTGCCATGGTGTTAAAACGTCTTGAAAATAAAACCAGGGCCAGGGTTAAAAGATTAGAAAAGTACACAGTTATTAAAAGCAGTATATACATATATATACAATACATACATATAGACTGACATTGCAAGCAAGCAGGACATACAGGGAGCAGCTAGTTATCATAGATATATGTGCAACCACTCAAACTAACTGCATGGCAAATTTGAATAAACTGACCCTGGGTTTTTGTGTCTCACACACAAACATGCTAAATCATGCTCAAAGAAAATGTACAGCTTCATTGGTACGAACTTGTGAAAGATGGCATAAAGACTGCCAAAAATGTTCTCCCTTTGAGGGACATGGACACATTTTCTGTTGAGACCAGGTATCAGGGTGGGACATAATTGAGAGAGGAATATTTCAAATAAATTCATCATAACAATATTGTTAGGCAGCACGTTGCAAGAGGGTCCCTAATTTGGAACATGGAGTGGAGGGTTTAAACTCCAGGTTTGGGTGGCCGTTCTGTGTTGAGTTTGCGTGTTTTCTCCTGGTACTCCAGCTTCCTCCCACAGTCCAAAGATACGCAAGCTAGGTTAACTGGTGACTCTAAATTGCCCGTAGGTGTGTATGTGAGCGTGAATGGTTGTCTGTCTCTATGTGTCAGTCCTGTGATAGTCTGGTGACCTGTCCAGGGTGTGCCCCGCCTCTTGCCCAACTTCAGCTGGGATAGGCTCCAGCCCCCCCACGTACATGTATAGCTTGTACTCCACACTGTGTCAATGCCACTAAAATGATGACAATATCCTACAATGGCTGTACTACTGACATAGGCCTATACAGTGAGTTATGTACAAATAATAGATTATAATATAGAGTATATGGTCATTTCCAGCGTTCATTTGATAATGTAACTGTACACTGTATATAATATTGTATCACACTACATATTCTGCGTGTTCAAAAAACATGGATGTGAGCAGTGTTAACAGGAGGCACACATGTTTCAAGGGTAGCCACAGTGAAGGCACTGACACAATGTGAAGTAGCCATGATACAACATGAACTCTGCTTCCACCTGGTGGTCATACATGAACACACACTCTGTCTCACTGCTGCCACAGAAACTACCCATCAACCTTGTACTGACTTCAACCCTTCAGGTGACTTTGAGCAAGTGTTAGCAGTGTTAAATCCACAGTCCAATGATATTGAGGTCAGGAGAGTGTGATGGCCACTCCAGAACCTTCACTGTTTTCTGCTGTAGCCAATGGTGGGTTGACTTGGCCTTGTGTTTCGGATCATTGTCATGTTGGGAAGTCCAAGTGCGTCCCATGCACAGCTTCCGGGCTGATGAGTGCAAATTGTGCCGCTGTAGCTCACACACCCCCAAAACATCAGAGATCCGCCTCCATGCTTCACATTAGGGATGGTGTACTTTTCATCATAGGCCTTGTTGACTCCTCCAAACATAGTGTTTATGGTTGTGACCAGAAAGTTCAAGTTTTGGTCTCATCACTCCAAACTACTTTTTTTCCAGAAGTTTTGAGGCTTGTCTAGGTGCTGTTTGGCATATTATAAGCGGGCTGTTTTGTGGCATTGGCGTAGTAATGTCTTTCTTCTGGCAACACGTCCGTGCAGCCCATTTTTCTTTAAGTGCCTCCTTATTGTGCTTCTTGAAACAGCCACACTACTTTTTTGTAGAGAAGCCTGTATGTCAGCTGAAGTTATTTGTGGGTTTTTCTTTGCATCTCGAACAATTTTCCTGGCAGTTGTGGCTGAAATTTTTGTTGGTCTACCTGACCGTGGTTTGGTATCAACAGAACCTCTTATTTTCCACGTCTTTATCAGAGTTTGAACACTACTGATTGGCATTCTCAAATCTTTGGATATCTTTTTATATCCTTTTCCTGTTTTATAGAGTTCAACTACCTTCTCTCGCAGGTCCTTTGACAATTCTGTCGCTTTCCCCATGGCTCAGAATCCAGCAAAGTCAGAGCAGCACTGGATGAAATGTGCAGGGGTCTGTCAAGAGCCCAGAGACTCACTGACTTTTTATACACAGACACTAATTACAAGCAAACAGGTCACAGGTGTGGACAGTTAGCCTTAATAGCCATTTAAACCTGCACGTGTCAACTTGTACGTATATTATCAGCCCAAAACTTCAAGGGTATGTAAACTTATGAGCACAACTGTATTGACTATGGAGGCCTAAGTGTGTCAGGTGATAACAACTGCAACAAATTTTGTGTGATTATAATACTTAATATTGCAAATATTGTACAATGGACTTTGTTCCACATATCACTGCTGTATAATTGACCCTGTTACAGATAGACACAGGTTGTCAGAGGGCTTTTATTTTAAAACAGAGACAGGAAAGATGAAATTAAACAGAAATATTTGTATGTTTTACATGTCTGAGACAGAAAAAGACATGAAACTGTAATGTAAGGTGGTATACGGCCAATATGATTATCAAAAGACTATTTGACTTTAAACACTGAAACAGTGCATCACGTGGAAAAAAATATGATTCTGCTGCAGGAGAACTTTTGGACAATCCCACATGGGCCCCGCATCCAAATGTTGGCTGGGTCTGTTGGTCTGCCTGGTAACATGAAATACAATCTATAACATGAAACTGAAGTTGACAGACTACTGCCAGAGATGAAGCTATGCAATATCCCTCACAGAGCTGCCAACTCTCACGCATTGGCCGTGAGACTCACGCATTTGATTGGCTTCACACGCTCTCACGCCACACCTCCGATTTCTCACGCTGAAATGCACATCAGGAGCCTTTTTGTATGTTTAAGGTTAAAAACGGTTATGAATATACCTGACAGCTGAGTTTATCTGTGAGCTATCTGTTGAGCCTGAGAGAAGCCACTCGTGGTCGATTAGTTATGACCGTGAGGGAGTTGAGCTCGCACAAAGCTGTGGCGCAAAGATCCTCTACTAGTCTGCAACCCATACCCACTAAACCAGAGGTGTCCAAACTACGGCCGCATTGGCCTGCGGTCCATTTTTAAATGGCCCGCAGCAAATTCTAAAAAATATAACTAAATATGGCCCAATCATGAAACTGTATTCGAAACCACATACTGCTTACTGCTTACTACCTGTATACTACATGTTGTTTTCAGTAGTGCTCAGTATGCGACAATGAATACATTTACAGCATGCTGTAACATGCTTTGCTCCAGGTGTTTGGCACCGCTGCACTCTATCAAGGTGCTGATGCAGCGGCGCTTTCCAAGGTGCTGATCCCAACTTTGTTCATTTGTTTGTTTGTTCGGTACTGTTTAACGGTTATTTTCTGTAGTTATTTTTGCGCAATTTCGTACTTCGTAGTTTGACAGAGTCCATAAACAGCCTTTTGGGGGCGTAGAGATTAATATTTTCCCGAAAATTACATTTTCTATCCTGGAAACAGAGGCACTCTCTCCCGATGTATGTGGGTTCCCAACCTCAACAATTTAGTGTATTTTCTGCTGGTATATAGTAATTATTATTGAGGAAGAAGAACGCCATTTCAATATTAATCAACATTATTATGAACATAAAATAAACTGTGCAGGCTGTGTGCAACTTGACCTTAGCTGTGGCTGCACAGGAGGATGAAATGCCAAATTCAGCCTGTGATCTGTTACTGTCTGACTGTACAGCCTCGTGGAAGTGATAGTTTACAGTTCTACATATTTTAATCTAACAAAATCCGTTAAAACAAGTCATTTGGTGTTTTCAAAGTCATGATATTGAGCTGAAACAGGTTCCAGATTTCGTTCGCAGTCACAGGCTGCTGCAGGCACCGTGCGCACTGCGATGCTCAACATCGTAGGCTTTATAAATTTAATTTTCACTGAAAATCAAAAAGCAAAACTCTAAAAAAAAAGCTCTCACTCACCTGGTCTAGGGCCTTGTATGCATTCCCTGGAGATTTTGGCATCTTTCTTCAGTGAGGGGCGCTTTTTGCCACAGCCAACTGCTGACGATAAATCCATCACATGCAGTATTTCACCCCGATAGATTTTGAATAAAGTATAAATCCAGGGATCTTGAAGCTCCAAGCTTCACCTGGAGTTTTATCTGAGATTCTAAGAGTTGCAGCAAACATAAGTACATAAATATTTTGAAGTATTTCCACACAAAGCTGGTGGCAGACAGCGTGTTATGTGTCTCATTCAGATGGTAGAGACAAAAGTTATTGTATTAAGTGTATTCATAATCAGACATGCTTGAATTCGTGGCGATTTGTGATCGTTAACCAATTAATAAAAGCACCTGGTGTACTCAGCCGGTAGCAAATAGGAGCCAGAAAACACACACTACCCCGAATGAAAAACCTAAGGAAAACATGAGGTAATAATTATTCCTGCACACCAAGATCACAATGGAAATAACCTCTCAACTGTTATTGTTTTGTTTTTATCTTTTTTCCCCTTTCAACAGATATAAAAGTATACTGTAGGGTGATGCATAGTTAATTTTGTCTATTAAGACAAAATCATGCATCTATATGCATATGCATTTTTAAAGAATCATCTGAGAATACTCATCTTTATTGTATTGTATGATTAAACATGCACAAAATGAGCCATGCTGTGTCTTATGTCCTTCTGCCATGTATGTGGCAAAATTTTGGTTGGCACCACCAGATCTCACTCCAAGGTTTTTTGAAAAGTTGGCAGCCCTGCCCTCAGGTAAGCGTGGATTATTCCCCAGCTGTTACACGTTCATCCATTTCCATTTCTACTGAAAGCTGCCGTCGGCTAAAATAAGTGTGTCGCCTTTCCTCTGCTCTTATAGGAAAGGTTTTCAGAGAGAAGATGGCGCCGGTGTGTTTGGCTGTCCGTCTGTTGCTCTCGTTTTGGTTGGTGTTTTTGTTGTGCCTACAGATCGAGTCTCTGCTGGTGTACGATCGCCAAACTCTGATGGATCTGCGACACAATGTCAGAGATCTGAGTGTGATTGATCATGGTGGACACAAAACTTTGCCTCCACTTCTATCGGGAATCCCGACTCACCTGCACAGGGCCTCAGCCTTACCCCCGGCTGTGTTTGATAAGTTTGAGCCTGTGACTTTGTCATTTTTAAAAGATGTGGTTGGCCATATGAAGCCATCAGGTTCCCGTCATGATGCTGTCCCTCCTCACTTTTTAAAAGAGGTTTTCCCCAGTATCGGTCAGTCTGTTCTGGCCATTATTAACAGCAGTCTGTCTTCTGGTGTCGTCCCCATTCGTTTTAAACATGCAGTAGTGCAACCACTGCTTAAGAAACCTGGCCTTGATAAAACTGTATTGGCTAACTTTAGGCCCGTCTCTAAGTTGCCTTTTATTTCTAAAGTCCTGGAGAAAGTTGTTTATGCTCAACTGAAGTCTTTTTTGGATGAGCGTGATATTCTGGAGGTCTTCCAGTCAGGTTTTAAGACTCTGCATAGCACAGAGTCAGCATTGCTAAGGGTCTTCAATGACATCCTCCTGGCTAACGACTCTGGAGATTATGTGATTCCTGCCTGGATGATGTGTCGTGGTTGTGCTGCTGCCGTGGTCCTGCCTGATGCCTCCCACTGCTGCTGTTACTATTAGTCATACCTGTACTATTATACACATAACATTATTGTCACATACATATATAATCATATTATTAATATAATATCTGTTTCTCCTTATGTCTCATTGTGTCATATGGATTACTGTTAATTCATTATATTGATCTGTTCTGTACAACATCTATTGCTCGTCTGTCCGTCCTGGAAGAGGGATCCCTCCTTCAGTCGCTCTTCCTGAGGTTTCTACCATTTTTTTCTCCCCGTTAAAGGGGTTTTTTTGGGGAGTTTTTCCTTAGCCGCTGTGAGGGTCCAAAGGACAGAGGGATGTTGTATGCTGTAAAGCCCTCTGAGGCAAATTGTGATTTGTGATATTGGGCTTTATAAATGTGGCGATAAGCATACGAGTGGGAGGTTTAAGTATTAGGGAACGACCAACCAAACCAGACAACGCCACCTAGGGAATTTCGCCCAAGGAAATAGTTTTGCTTTACCTTATTGGAGTTAATACCAAGGCACTCAGGTTCGTTCTCCTTAAGGAGCAGGAGACGTGGTTCCAGTTATAAAAATATATATTTTTTATTACAAAATGTCATAAAACCAACATATATTAAATAAGCTTTGCGTGTGGCTCTTTAATGGGAAGAAATACTCAAAACAGGGCTGGAGCTTACCAGTGGGGGAGACTAGGAGAACGGGGAGGTGAAGGAACCCAGGGAGAAGAGCACCCCACTCGCTCGTGTCACTCAAACACCAAAAAAAACCAAATAACTGAGGAGGGGTCGCACAGCACACACACACACCAAAAAAAAAGGGGAACCCCACCACCAGGACACCGGGACTGCCACCGTAAGCTTCCAGCACCTGAAAAGAACAGGAAAAGAAAATGTTAAAGAAGGGGATAACTCAAAACAATCAAGCAAAGCATGCAAAACAACCCAATAAACAAAATAACCAAATAAATAAATAAGGCTTAAGGATAGGCAGCAACCAAGGTTACAAATAAGCAAAACTTGGCAAAATAGTCACTGTAGCTGCCAAAAATAACTCAATTTAATGACTAACAACATAAGCTGACAAAAGTGATTAAGCAAAAGAAAAACAAATGATTTACCAGAAATACAGTCAATCAAAAGGTAATTAATTACTAACCTGAAAAGAAAATAAGATCTGATTAAACAAAACCAAAACAACAAAAATTAACCCAACATAAGGGAATCAGAACCAACACATGCTGCATCAGGGCTGAGGCAACAGAAAGAAAGAGCTAACTAAATAGGGATGTTCTGTCGGTGGACACAGAACATCCCATACAGCAAGCACATGCCGAGCCCAGCAGATTAAAGTCAGCACAGGAGTGATGCGAGCAGTGCACTACGCAAAACATGCAGCAAAGCAGCAGCGGATCTTCCACACAGCGTCACACCGCACATCAATTGACATCTACAATGAAAATATAAAATAGACTACATTAATATTAGAAGAATTAATGCTGAGGCGGAGAGGTTGGGCAACATAGGCCCTACATACCAATCAGGCAGCGTCGATGACGCACACACACGGGAGAGGGTAGGAGCACGTCAGGTCTCACAGCGGCAATGGCAAACGTGGCTGACCAAGACCGCATTGACTGGCAGGTTACCAGCAAGCCAGCCCCATAGGCGCAGCGTCCGCCTGTCGGACGTCTGTACACAGACAAACCATAACTGTGACAACTGCAAAATCCACCGCAAACAACAACAACAAAACCAGGCAGCTACCGCTATATTACCTGCACAGGCGATGGCGAAGAGGAGGAAGTGAGGCGACCTGGAAGTGAGCGGGCCTCAGAGCCAAAGAGCAAGAGGAAGGCGAGATGGACACTGCCTCCCTAAATAAGGTGGCCTCAGGTGCGGATTGGCTAAGAAGGCAGGGGAGAGCAACGCAGCACACTCACCCATGGGAGAGCACTTCATCCTGCTACATAAATAAAATTGATTGATTGATTGATTGATTGATTGTCCTGCTGGACCTAACTGCTGCCTTTGATACAGTGGACCACAATATTTTATTATCCCGGTTGCAGCACCTAGTGGGCATTTGTGGTAGTGCTCTGCAATGGTTTAGGTCCTATCTGACAGACAGAACTATGTGTGTAAGCCTTGCTGGTTCTGAATCCTCCCCCGCTCCTCTGTCATTTGGGGTGCCACAGGGCTCAATTTTAGGGCCTCTCCTTTTTTCATTGTATTTACTTCCTCTGGGCTCCATTCTCAGAAAGCATGGCATCTCTTTTCACTGTTATGCTGATGACACTCAGATATATGTGCCACTAAATAAGAAGGATGCTCTCTCAATCAAACCACTTCTGTTATGTCTTGATGACATTAAAGCCTGGATGGCCCTAAACTTTTTAAATTTTAACGAAAAGAAAACTGAAGTGATGGTGTTTGGTCCCAGTGGCTCCTGTGAACCTCCCCCTGTTGACTTGGGCCCCTTGGCACTGTATGTGAAGCCAACTGTTTCTAACTTGGGTTTTAAGATGGACAATGATTTTAAACTAGATCGTCAAATAGGTGCAATAGTGAAGTCCAGCTTCTTTCATCTGAGGCAGTTGGCAAAAGTGAAGCCCATTCTTGCACGTGAGCACTTTGAGACTGTGATTCATGCCTTCATCACGTCTCGGCTTGATTACTGCAATGCACTTTATTTTGGAGTCAGCCAGTCTTCCCTCTCACGTCTCCAGTTGGTACAAAATGCGGCTGCTCGTCTTTTAACTGGAGCACGTAAGAGGGAGCACATAACGCCCGTTCTGGCCTCCCTCCACTGGCTGCCTGTGCACTTCAGGGTTCGTTTTAAGATTCTTTTATTTGTTTTTAAATCTTTAAATGGTCTCGCCCCTCCTTACCTCTCTGAGCTGCTTCACCCTCACGCCCCTGCTCGGTGCCTCAGGTCAGCTGATCAGCTGCTCCTGGAGGTACCGAGGTCTAAGCGGAAGCTCAGAGGGGATAGAGCCTTTTCTGTTGCTGCTCCCAAACTATGGAACGATCTGCCTTTGCACATCAGACAGGCTTCTTCATTGTCCATTTTTAAAACTAATCTTAAAACCCATTTTTATTCCTTGGCTTTCGACCCAGCATGAGACTTTGCTCCTGTTTTATTATTTTTATTGTTTTTAACTGTTTTTATGGTTTATTTTATGTCTTATGGTTATTTATGTACAGCACTTTGTTTTCAGCTGTAGTTGTTTTTAAAGTGCTTTAGGGTGATATCAGGTAAATTGAGCCATCAGGTAAAATGAGCCATTTAAGGTTTGAGCCTCCTAGCTCCTTAAATGTTAACAGCCAATGGCTGCAAATTATTTCAAATTGTTGCCACAACTGTACTTGATAGAAAACAATTGATTTGATTGGTCTATGGTTGCTATGGTGGGCAGGGCAATGCCTCACTTCCAGACTGCTGAAGAGAACTGTGAGGTGAGTGGCCTGGCAGACAAATCTTACTTGAAAATTATAAGGTTGATAAATCACTAAAAAACAGATGTACAGCTTTAAAAAAATAGGTATAATGCATGTTGTGACAGCCTTCATCAGATATAATGCCAAATTTTTGCTTAGCTAAATTATTTTTTATGAAAAAACATTTTTTGTTGGTGGCTCAATTTACCTTAATGTACTGAGGTAAATTGAGCCATGCATTTCAGCTAAAATGAGCCACCTTCAGAGTTAGTTTTAGCAAATATTTTGATGGTTTCTCTTATTAAACAGTATTAATTTGCATGCCTCTTCACATTTCTCTTCTATTTATCCCTCCTGAATTTCCCTTCAGGGATTAATAAAGTACATTCTATTCTATTCTATGTTATTCAGGTCCTGTGTGTGTGTGTGTGTGTGTGTGTGTGTGTGTGTGTGTGTGTGTGTGTGTGTGTATCAAAGCTAACACACACACACACACACACAAACACAAACACACACACACACACACACACACACACACACACACACACACACACACGCGCACACACTCTTGACAGGAAAAGTGGTAGCCTATATGTATATAACATGTGTATATAAATAACATGAAAGTATGATGTGTCCAGATTATGGCAAGAAAGAACAAGAAAGAACAGCAAGGAGAGGAGAGGAGGAGACAGGAAGAAAGGCAAAAGGAGAGGGGGAGAAAGGAATGGAGAGGTGACAAGGGCAGGAGAAAACCAGAGAGAGGAGAGGAGAGGAGGAGAAAGGAAGAGAGAGGAGAGGAGGAGAAAAGAACAGAGAGGAAAAGAGGAGAAAAGAAGAGAGAGAGGAAAAAAGTACAATCAGTGGTTAGAGGAGAGAATGTTGGGAGCAATGGAAGAGTACATAAATGACTCTGTTTTGCTTTGCAGTTTCAGTGACTCATTTTAGCTGATTAGTGGCTCATTTTAGCTGATCGGGTGGCCCATTTTACCTGAAAACTGATCATCTCAAAAATGTGGGACAGCTGATGTTTCAAAAGCTGTAAGACCTAAACAATTATATTTTATTACATCAATTCAATACAAAAATATTAAAGACAGTCCTTATTAACTATAAAAACACAATTCAGTGTCATACATTGCTTTTTCTTCGTTTCCTAAGCAATTAACCAAAAAGTGGCTCAATTTACCTGATGTCACCCTATAAATAAAGTTGAGTTGAGTTGAGTTGAGAAAGCAGAGTGGGACGCCCTTCCCCTTAACTAGTGGCGCAACATTTCCCATCAGTGCGCTCCATATCAGGAAGACTGCGTGAGACCGTGCAGTACACTTACGGACACAGTGGACCTTCCCACGGAGTGGATCATAGCTGAGTGGGATTTTTGTTTTCGAAGTTTAAGTGTGTTAAAGTCTTTCGGCATGGAGTTAAGGAGGTAATCTCGACTCTTTGAAATTGTCGGAGTTACTTAAATGATCAACTTTGTTGCATTAAAGTAACGAAAATCTGCTACTGTGTTTGTTTTCAGCCGACTTCACAGGATATCACTTGTCCTGCTTATTTTGGGGAACATCGCAACAGCTCTCTCTGGTATGTATGGAGACAGCTTTTATATGGTCTATACAGTAACTCATTCTCACAACTAATCTCTTCGTGTAATGTCTGTTTCAGGCCAAAATCTTGACTGTACCAACGATTTTAACGAAACGATGTCTTGCCAGTTTGACGCGCAAAACTGCGCCGAATACAATCTGACTGTGCGGAGCCACCACAACAATGAGTATGGATATGGTGTTGTTGTTATGTTTCAATACAGAGCCCGTGAACCACTAAACGTTTATATGTATGGGCTTACTTTTGAGTGGTGATTGATTTGAATAAAGAACGTCGATTAAGTTGATTTCCTTCATGTGAAATATTAAAAATCAACTGGATCATCCGGACCATTTATTACATTCAGAGCATGATGTATCTTATCTTGTATTACACAGGGTGAAGTATTGCACTCCCACACAGTGTGACACTGGACTGTGTTGTTGCATTTTCAACCCAATGATAATTGTTAACGGGGAGAGTCACACAGCCACAGTTTGGAAAGGAGGCAAAAGCATGGAGTCCAAAAACATCAGCATCAGAGACAGCAGTAAGTTGACTTCTCTTCAAGTCCATAAATCTAATCAGCATCTGTCAGACTGATCCTGATCCAGAATAACAGTTAATGGCTGTAAAACTTTTTTTTTTTCCTGCAGTAAAGCCCATAAGCCCAACAATCATCTCAGTGAACGAATCTAATGGGAATTTTCAAATCCTGTGGATCACAAACTACCAGGGCTCTTTCAGTGAAGAATTGACCGCTGAGGTGATGTACCGTAAAAAAGGAGACACAGAGAAGGTAGGAGCCATTATATATATACACTGTTTAACACTGAGATCACTTGTCCTGGAGACTTAGTCTCTGGTATGTGATTAGATCAGTTTGCCTTTAAGTTAAAAAATATCATTCTTGTTTCTTCATAGCAGGTAACTAACCTTTTCAAACCATCTACAAGTGAAGGACAGAATTACTATGAAATACCTGGTGAAGGCTTGGAGCCAAGTACAACATATGCAGTCAGTGTGAAAAGCTACACAAACAGGAGTGGCATGTTCAGTGACAGTAGTGACGAGTGGGAATTCACAACCCGTAAGTGTCAACTTTTCAGTCTTTATCTGTCAGTTTTTATGTTTAAGTATACTGTATATTTCTTAGGCATGATAAGATTCCTTAAACATACTTATAGTCCATTTATAAGGTGAAATATGTGGTTTATCTAATCTAGCTCTCCTTGTTCTTTTCATGGCGCTAACATGTGGAAAACACAAAACAGTAAACAGTCGTCCAAAGGAAACAAGGCAGAGCGTAGATTTTGAAAATGTTATACTTGTGCAGCATATTTGTTTTCTCTCTCTGTCTTGGATCTGGCCCAGAATTTGCTATTTACAATAAAAAAAATGAGTGATTACCAAGAATGTGCGCTGCATGTACTTATTTGGCATCATGCAGTGTGTTGTATTGTGGAAAAAATTGCGTTAACTCAGTGGCCTCACTGAAATGAACGAGGAAGTGTTTCCCACACTGATAAGACAAGGGGTGAAATAATTATTTCAGATAAGCATCATGGCCATCTCATAGTATTTGTGCGGTACTTTGGTGTCTGATTCATTAATTTATTAGCCAAAGTGGATTCTTATCTCTTTCTTTTTGTGTTGCTCCGCTATTACGTGCACACCCGTTGCTGCACCCTATGAGACCTCTCTCTCCACCCACTTTCTATACAGCATGGAGCATGTTTAAGATGCTGTGCTGTTTCTTCTTTCTTTTTTGTTTGATTTGATACTGAACACAAGTGATCAAAACCAGAGTTTTGCCATATTTATGCTTCTGGAGAACTCAGGGTGTAGAAAATGCATCCATATTTGCATCTTGCCTAGGACGCTGAACGTGCTAAGTCTGACACTGCCTCTACTGCATCACATCTGTACAGAAACGGAGTGATTTATAAACTGACCTTATACATGTTTTTGTTCACAGCTATGTCCCCTTACATCCTGCCCTTGGTTATCATCATCAGCCTCAGTGTTGCTGCAATCATCATCAGCATCGCTGCATATTGCTGTTATATGAAGTAAGTCATGCAGATGTAAGATTGTCATGGTGTTGTATTTCTTTTATGAATACTTACGAAAGGCTTTTCCCTTAAGTACTTTAACTTCTGTGTTGTGTTCATGTGTGTAATTTTTGTTGATTTATTTGTGCAATTGATTTTAGGCTGAAAGCAAAGTGGTGGGACATAGTTGCCAAATGCCCAAATCCCAAACTTATAATACCACACCCAAGTGAGCAGGAGGTGAGTCACCTAGTGATGTAAACTTGATGTTGTTTTCCATCCCCCCAGTTGCAGCTTCAATTGTTGTAGCTCTTTATTTTGCCTAATTACACACAGACAGTATACAGTGGCATGCAAAAGTTTGGGCGCCCCTGAAGATGAAACATGCTTTTCAATATTTTAAGCAAGATAAGTATATTAGTTTTCTTTTGTGCAACCATGCACATGTTTGGGCACCCAGAGACATTTGAGCTCTCAGACAACTTTTACCAGGGTCTCAGACCTTAATTGGCTTGTCAGGGCTATGGCAGGTTGTTAGGAAAGGCCAGGTGATGCAAAATCCAAAGCTTTATAGATATTCTGACTCCTGTCAATCAGCAGCCATGGGCTCCTCTAAACAGCTGCTTGGCACTCAGAAAACTAAAATAAGTGATGCCCACAAAGCTAGAGAAGACTATAAGAGGATAGCAAAGTGTTTTCCGGTTGCTGTTTCCTTAGTTTCTAATGTAATTGAGAAATGGCAGTAAACAGGAACCGTGGCGGTCAAGTTGAGGTCTGTAAGACCAAGAAAACTTACTGAGAGAGCTGCTTGGAGGATTGCTAAAAAGGCAACCAAAAACCCTGTTTGACTGCGAAAGACCTGCAGAAAGATTCATCAGACTCTGGAGGGATGGTGTATTGTTTTACATCTGTACAAATATGACCTTCATGGAAGAGTCATCAGAAGAAAACCTTTCTTACGTCCTCACCACAAAATTCAGCATCAGAAGTTTGCAAAGGAACAACTAAACAAAGCTGATGCTTTTTGGAAACAAGTCCTGTGGACACCTGTCCAACTGTTAAACATAGAGGTGAATGGATCATGCTTTGGGCTTGTGTTGCAGCTAGTGGCACTGGGAACATTTCACAGGTAGAGGGAAGAATGAATTCAATTATATTCCAGCAAATTCTGGAACCAAACATCACACCATCAGTAAAAAAGCTGAAGATGAAGAGAGGATGCCTTCTACAACAGGACAATGATCCTTAACACACCTCCAAATCCACAATGGTCTACGTCAAGAGGAGCAAGCTGAAGGTTTTGCCATGGCCCTCACAGTCCCCGACCTAAACATCATTAAAAATCTGTGAATAGACCTCAAAAGAGCAGTGCATGCAAGACGGCCCAAGAATCTCACAGAGCTAGAAGCCTTTCGCAACAAAGAATGGGTGAAAATCCTCCAAACAAGAACTGAAAGACTCATAGCTGGATACAAACATTTTTAGAGGCTGTGATACTTGCCAAAGGGGGCGCTGCTAAGCACTGACCATGCAGGGTGCCCAAACTTTTGTTTGAACTTTTGTTCCTTTTTTGTTATTTTGAAACTGGAAAAGATAAAATTAAAAAGTAATCATGCTTAAAATATGGAAAGAAATGTTTTATTTTTAGCTTCATGTCTTTTGGAGATGAGCTCATCAAACGTTTGCATGCCACAGTAATTATAATCCTTCAAAAATTCACAAAACCATACTGTTTATTTCAGCAATAGCCATTTACATTTTGTAAATTTTTCACATGTATGAAGGATTTACAGGAAACAATACAGCATTTAATCTGACATTACCATCATTTTATTTTGGAAAACTACTAGTGCTGTGTGCAGCATGAAATAAGGTTGCACTGGCAACAGTTATTGACTTGCATTATTTGCCAGTTGCTCTTGTGTTGTGTTTGTGTAAAAGTAGCTACTCAGCATTTGCTGTAGTGTTAGACTACACTTGCTGTGACCTGCATGGGCCATGAGTGTCACCAAAACATCCATGACTGTCATCTTAATGACTTTAAATGTCTCCAGATAGTTCCAGAAACGTGAAGCCAATTTGAAAAGGTTTTTTTACACTTCTGAATAGTTCAAGTGAAATCAGAAAAAGAACTTTTCTAAATTGACCCTTTTAACTGAAACATTTCAGATTCTTTATTTTAATCTTTTTTATCCTCTTTGTCGCAGGTCTTGAAGCCTGTGCCACCCTCCATCTCCTCTATCTGTGTTGAGCCCCTTCTTCCAGACGACAGCAAACCATGGTTAGTGTGGCTGCATTAGCACATCAGCATACAACACATTGCCTTAAGGGTTTATATGTGATTATATCGGCAGGTTAAGTAACCTGTTTCTCTGTATCCAGGTCGAAGGACTCACTGAGAGACACCAGCTGCGGGAGCCCTCAGCAAAGCAGTGGAATCATTAGTGGCTCCTCTCGTCTCAATAGTTCTCACACCAAGCCTGCTGACATCATCGCTGGTGTTCAGGATGCTCTTGTTAAAGCCTTCCCCAACATCAGCCAGATATCGCCTATGACCACCATTTCACTTAATCCAGAAGTAAACAAAGACAGCGGTCTGCTCTCCTCTTCATACGACCCTCATGGTGTCCGAGCTGATGACATGAGTTCTAGATCACCTTGCTTTGAGAATAAAACCTACTTCATTCCAAGCTGCTCACAGGAGGTGACGACAGATGACTCCGAGGTCCAGACGCAGGCTGATATGCTGTGTGACTCTGCATACCATCCTTGTGCAGGTGACAATGTGACCTGTGTCGACCAGCAGGCATCACCTTGTTCACCACCAGTGAAACCACCAGTGGTTTCGTCTCTTAAGCCAATGGACATGTCATATCAGAAATGCAACGGAGATTTTTGTTTATTTTCAGAAGACTCCAGTTTGTCGTCCACCTCTAGTGGCACCAGCACAGTGGCGTTGTGTGATCCTGTATCCAGAGTTGAGGCCAGATGTGAGAGCTTCGATGAGGCAACAAAGCCACATGGAGAAACTGAAGGGGAAATTATATGTGATGAAAATCCCTGCTACGGCGGTGTGCCTGCAGGTTCACACAGCTTTCCTCTAGTGGATGACAGCTACCAGTCATTTCAGAATGTGGTGGCGCAGCCTGATATTTTGTTGTCAGAGGAGAGAAGTGGTGAGAAGGAGGCACAACTGAACAAATGTCCAGAGGAATCATTCACCAAGATGCCTCAAAGCTTCTTAGGCCCAGTTGTTCCAGGTTTTATGAACAGTGTCCAGGGTGACCAGTGTCCCTCTGAGCTCCAGAGACCTTTTCTCCCTTTGACCCCTGGTAACCAGTCTGTGCCAATCATCACAGACAGCGGCTATCAGAGTGTGTAGCACTGTATATTTATGCATTCATTTCTTGTGTGATTTTTGCTTCTTAAAGGAGGATCTGTTATGTTCATTTTCAAGTTCATACTTGTACTTGTATCTTGGGTTTCTACTAGAACATCTTTACAAGCTTTAATGCAAAAAAACCCACTTTATTTTCCTCTTATTGTTTGCTGTGGTCGTGACAGTAACAGGATTTTTCAGTCCTTTCTGCTGTGAGAAATCATCATTGAAAGCTTCTAAAGCAAATTAGACATGTTCCAGCAGGAATATGATTGGAAATTGTGGAGAGATTAACAACATCAGCAACCAAGATTCCATGATGGTCCCCTTTAAATTATTGAGAAACACTGTTGACAGATTTAGAGGATGTGAGAGTGGATGAGAAGGATGTAACAGACTGCAAAGTGTTCAAATTTGTAATATAACGCCTGTTCAAACATTAATTTAACTTAGAAACAGCACAAAAACAATCTCACCTCAGGATCAATTTAGTTTAGATATCTGCTGATGAAGATCATGTGATGTGTCTGAAAGCTCCTGAACAGTTAATAAATGGACTTTGAGTTGTATTGTTTGCTCATCTGTGACATGACCGTTTTAAAGGCTGTCACACATTTTGTCTGTGGCAGTATTTCAAAGAAAACTCATCTTTGCACCTTGAGAAAAGCTGATTTGTTCAGTTTGTAAAAAATTTTCAACTGCGTATGACTGCATTTGATGTGAAACACTTTTAAACTTTGTACATAATGATATATCATATTCAACTCACAGCTCATGTGAAATATATTCCCTAAAAGTATAAAGCACTCTTTCACTGTTAATCATGTATAACCATCTGATACAGTATAAGTAAGACTTAAGTGAAATATTAGGTAACAGATGAGTCATGAGTTTCTGTTAAATTATTTCAATCTCTCTCCCTTACCTGGATTTGACCGCAGGAGTCATTACTAGAGAATAGCATACAGGGCTGTCAATACTGAGCCATTTCAGGAAAATTACATCTGAATAAACTGAAGCCTGCATCTGAAATATGTCACAACAATCGGCCTAACATTATGAACTTGTTCTTGTCAGGGTTATGAAATTACTTCCTCATTTCTCTTCTCTGGAATGGCTGAGCCACTTCCACAGAAACACATGTCACCTTCAAACAGTCGGCTATTCTCATTGCAACAAACACATGGAACACTAGGACACTCATTTTACTGCAGATGTGTAAAGAGATGTTGGTGTTCTTGGAGGTGAAACAGATATTACAAATGTAACATGTAAATGTTTGTCAGATAGAGAATTGTTAAAATAAAAGTTGTTCATATTATCTTGAGTTGTGTTTGCCTCAGAGATACATTGCTGCTGAGTTTTTAACATTATAATATAAAACTTTCAGTTTCCACTTCAACAGTATTGTTTGCTTTTTTAAATTTTTATTTTATGTGAGAGAAAGGACAGTGCAAATTAATTAATACTCATAGTAAAAAAAATGCCAGAATTAGCCCAAGGGCTATTTCTCCTCTGTAGTCTGCCATGGTGTTAAAACGTCTTGAAAATAAAACCAGGGCCAGGGTTAAAAGATTAGAAAAGTACACAGTTATTAAAAGCAGTATATACATATATATACAATACATACATATAGACTGACATTGCAAGCAAGCAGGACATACAGGGAGCAGCTAGTTATCATAGATATATGTGCAACCACTTAAACTAACTGCATGGCAAATTTGAATAAACTGACTCAAAGTAGGAGCTTACCTTTTTGGGTTTTTGTGTCTCACACACAAACATGCTCAAAGAAAATGTACAGCTTCATTGGTACGAACTTGTGAAAGATGGCATAAAGACTACCAAAAATGTTCTCCCTTAGAGGGACATGGACACATTTTCTGTTGAGACCAGGTATCAGGGTGGGACATAATTGAGAGAGGAATATTTCAAATAAATTCATCATAACAATATTGTTAGGCAGCACGTTGCAAGAGGGTCCCTAATTTGGAACATGGAGTGGAGGGTTTAAACTCCAGGTTTGGGTGGCCGTTCTGTGTTGAGTTTGCGTGTTTTCTCCTGGTACTCCAGCTTCCTCCCACAGTCCAAAGATACGCAAGCTAGGTTAACTGGTGACTCTAAATTGCCCGTAGGTGTGAATGTGAGCGTGAATGGTTGTCTGTCTCTACGTGTCAGCCCTGTGATAGTCTGGCGACCTGTCCAGGGTGTACTCCGCCTCTTGCCCAACTTCAGCTGGGATAGGCTCCAGCCCCCCCACGTACATGTATAGCTTGTACTCTATACTGTGTCAATGCCACTAAAATGATGACAGTATCCTACAATGGCTGTATTACTGACATAGGCCTATACAGTGAGTTATGTACAAATAATAGATTATAATATAGAGTATATGGTCATTTCCAGTGTTCATTTGATAATGTAACTGTACACTGTATATAATATTGTATCACACTACATATTCTGCGTGTTCAAAAAACATGGATGTGAGCAGTGTTAACAGGAGGCACACATGTTTCAAGGGTAGCCACAGTGAAGGCACTGACACAATGTGAAGCAGCCATGATACAGCATGAACTCTGCTTCCACCTGGTGGTCATACATGAACACACACTCTGTCTCACTGCTGCCACAGAAACTTCCCATCAACCTTGTACTGACTTCAACCCTTCAGGTGACTTTGAGCAAGTGTTAGCAGTGTTAAATCCACAGTCCAATGATACTGAGGTCAGGAGAGTGTGATGGCCACTCCAGAACCTTCACTGTTTTCTGCTGTAGCCAATGGCTGGTTGACTTGGCCTTGTGTTTCGGATCATTGTCATGTTGGAAAGTCCAAGTACATCTGATGCGCAGCTTCCGGGCTGATGAGTGCAAATTGTGCCACTGTAGCTCACACACCCCCAAAACATCAGAGATCCGCCTCCATGCTTCACATTAGGGATGGTGTACTTTTCATCATAGGCCTTGTTGACTCCTCCAAACATAGTGTTTATGGTTGTGACCAGAAAGTTCAAGTTTTGGTCTCATCACTCCAAACTACTTTTTTCCCAGAAGTTTTGAGGCTTGTCTAGGTGCTGTTTGGCATATTATAAGCGGGCTGTTTTGTGGCATTGGCGTAGTAATGGCTTTCTTCTGGCAACACGTCCGTGCAGCCCATTTTTCTTTAAGTGCCTCCTTATTGTGCTTCTTGAAACAGCCACACTACTTTTTTGTAGAGAAGCCTGTATGTCAGCTGAAGTTATTTGTGGGTTTTTCTTTGCATCTCGAACAATTTTCCTGGCAGTTGTGGCTGAAATTTTTGTTGGTCTACCTGACCGTGGTTTGGTATCAACAGAACCTCTTATTTTCCACGTCTTTATCAGAGTTTGAACACTACTGATTGGCATTCTCAAATCTTTTTATATCCTTTTCCTGTTTTATAGAGTTCAACTACCTTCTCTCGCAGGTCCTTTGACAATTCTGTTGCTTTCCCCATGGCTCAGAGTCCAGCAAAGTCAGAGCAGCACTGGATGAAATGTGCAGGGGTCTGTCAAGAGCCCAGAGACTCACTGACTTTTTATACACAGACACTAATTACAAGCAAACAGGTCACAGGTGTGGACAGTTAGCCTTAATAGCCATTTAAACCTGCACGTGTCAACTTGTACGTATATTATCAGCCCAAAACTTCAAGGGTATGTAAACTTTTGATCAGGGCCATTTGGATGGTTCCACTTGTCATTATGGTTTAAAAAGAGCAAACACAATTGTGTGACAACAAATAGCTTTGCCTGACCACTAACCCTAAAAGAAAGAAAGGTTTTTTTTGCATGACCAATCATATTTTCTGAAATATGGACAATATTTCACAAAGTCTGTCAGGGTATGTAAACTTATGAGCACAGCTGTATTGACTATGGAGGCCTAAGTGTGTCAGGTGATAACAACTGCAACAAATGTTATGTAATTATAATACTTAATATTGCAAATGTACAATGGACTTTGTTCCACATATCACTGCTGTATAATTGACCCTGTTACAGATAGACACAGGTTGTCAGAGGGGTTTTATTTTAAAACAGAGACAGGAAAGATGAAATTAAACAGAAATATTTGTATGTTTTACATGTCTGAGACAGAAAAAGACATGAAACTGTAATGTAAGGTGGTATACGGCCAATATGATTATCAAAAGACTATTTGACTTTAAACACTGAAACAGTGCATCACGTGGAAAAAAATATGATTCTGCTGCAGGAGAACTTTTGGACAATCCCACATGGGCCCCGCATACAAATGTTGGCTGGGTCTGTTGGTCTGCCTGGTAACATGAAATACAATCTATAACATGAAACTGAAGTTGACAGACTACTGCCAGAGATGAAGCTATGCAATATCCCTCAGGTAAGCGTGGATTATTCCCCAGCTGTTACACGTTCATCCATTTCCATTTCTACTGAAAGCTGCCGTCGGCTAAAAGAAGTGTGTTGCCTTTCCTCTGCTCTTATAGGAAAGCAGAGTGGGACGCCCTTCCCCTAAACTAGTGGCGCAACATTTCCCATCAGTGCGCTCCATATCAGGAAGACTGCGTGAGACCGTGCAGTACACTTACGGACACAGTGGACCTTCCCACGGAATGGATCATAGCTGAGTGGGATTTTTGTTTTCGAAGTTTAAGTGTGTTAAAGTCTTTCGGCATGGAGTTAAGGAGGTAATCTCGACTCTTTGAAATTATCGGATTTACTTAAATGATCAACTTTGTTGCATTAAAGTAACGAAAATCTGCTACTGTGTTTGTTTTCAGCCGACTTCACAGGATATCACTTGTCCTGCTTATTTTGGGGAACATCGCAACAGCTCTCTCTGGTATGTATGGAGACAGCTTTTATATGGTCTATACAGTAACTCATTCTCACAACTAATCTCTTCGTGTAATGTCTGTTTCAGGCCAAAATCTTGACTGTACTAACGATTTTGACGAAACGATGTTTTGCCAGTTTGACGCGCAAAACTGCGCCGAATACAATCTGACTGTGCGGAGCCACTACAACAACGAGTATGGATATGATGTTGTTGTTATGTTTCAATACAGAGCCCGTGAATCACTAAACGTTTATATGTATGGGCTTACTTTTGAGTGGTGATTGATTTGAATAAAGAACGTCGATTAAGTTGATTTCCTTCATATGAAATATTAAAAATCAACTGAATCATCCGGACCATTTATTACATTCAGAGCATGATGTATCTTATCTTGTATTACACAGGGTGAAGTATTGCACTCCCACACAGTGTAACACTGGACTGTGTTGTTGCTCTCTCAACCCACTGATTGTTAACGGGGAGAGTCACACAGCCACAGTTTGGAAAGGAGGCAAAAGCATGGAGTCCAGAAACATCAGCATCAGAGACAGCAGTAAGTTGACTTCTCTTCAAGTCCATAAATCTAATCAGCATCTGTCAGACTGATCCTGATCCAGAATAACAGTTAATGGCTGTAAAACTTTTTTCCCTTATCTCTGTTTCCTACAGTAAAGCCCAGACGCCCAAATATCACCTCAGTGAACGAATCTAATGGGAATTTTCAAATCCTGTGGATCACAAACTACCAAACTACTACTTTCAGTGAAGAATTGGCCGCTGATGTGACGTACCGTAAAAAAGGAGACACAGAGAAGGTAGGAGCCATTATATATATACACTGTTTAACACTGAGATCACTTGTCCTGGAGACTTAGTCTCTGGTATGTGATTAGATCAGTTTGCCTTTAAGTTAAAAAATATCATTCTTGTTTCTTCATAGCAGGTACCTGAACATATCAAACCATCTACAAGTGAAGGACAGAATTACTATGAAATACTTGGTGAAGACTTGGAGCCAAGTACAACATATGCAGTCAGTGTGAAAAGCTACACAAACAGGAGTGGCATGTTCAGTGACAGTAGTAAAGAGAAGGAATTCACAACCCGTAAGTGTCAACTTTTCAGTCTTTATCTGTCACTTTTTATGTTTAAGTATACTGTATATTTCTTAGGCATGATAAGATTCCTTAAACATACTTATAGTCCATTTATAAGGTGAAATATGTAGTTTATCTAATCTAGCTCTCCTTGTTCTTTTCATGGCGCTAACATGTGGAAAACACAAAACCAGTAAACAGTCATCCAAAGGAAACAAGGCAGAGCATAGATTTTGAAAATGTTATACTTGTGCAGCATATTTGTTTTCTCTCTCTGTCTTGGATCTGGCCCAGAATCTGTTACTTACAATAAAAAAATGTCTACCAAGAATGCGCGCTGCATGTACTTATTTGGCATCATGCAGTGTGTTGTATTGTGGAAAAAATTGCGTTAACTCAGTGGCCTCACTGAAATGAGCGAGGAAGTGTTTCCCACACTGATAAGACAAGGGGTGAAATAATTATTTCAGAGAAGCATCATGGCCATCTCATAGTATTTGTGCGGTACTTTGGTGTCTGATTCATGAATTTATTAGCCAAACTGGATTCTTATCTCTTTCTTTTTGTGTTGCTCCGCTATTACGTGCACACCCGTTGCTGCACCCTATGGGACCTCTCTCCCCACCCACTTTCTATACAGCATGGAGCATGTTTAAGATGCTGTGCTGTTTCTTCTTTCTTTTTTGTTTGATTTGATACTGAACACAAGTGATCAAAACCAGAGTTTTGCCATATTTATGCTTCTGGAGAACTCAGGGTGTAGAAAATGCATCCATATTTGCATCTTGCCTAGGACGCTGAACGTGCTAAGTCTGACACTGCCCCTACTGCATTACATCTGTACAGAAATGGAGTGATTTATAAACTGACCTTATACATGTTTTTGTTCACAGCTATGTCTGCTGTGCCCAAAGGGCACATCCTGCCCTTGGTTATCATCATCAGCCTCAGTGTTGCTGCAATCATCATCAGCATCGCTGCATATTGCTGTTATATGAAGTAAGTCATGCAGATGTAAGATTGAAGGCTTTTCCCTTAAGTACTTTAACTCCTGTGTTGTGTTCATGTGTGTAATTTTTGTTGATTTATTTGTGCAATTGATTTTAGGCTGAAAGCAAAGTGGTGGGACATAGTTGCCAAATGCCCAAATCCCAAACTTATAATACCACACCCAAGTGAGCAGGAGGTGAGTCACCTAGTGATGTAAACTTGATGTTGTTTTCCATCCCCCCAGTTGCAGCTTCAATTGTTGTAGCTCTTTATTTTGCCTAATTACACACAGACAGTATACAGTGGCATGCAAAAGTTTGGGCGCCCCTGAAAATGAAACATGCTTTTCAATATTTTAAGCAAGATAAGTATATTATTTTTCTTTTGTGCAACCATGCAAAAGTTTGGGCACCCAGAGACATTTGAGCTCTCAGACAACTTTTACCAGGGTCTCAGACCTTAATTGGCTTGTCAGGGCTATGGCAGGTTGTTAGGAAAGGCCAGGTGATGCAAAATCCAAAGCTTTATAGATATTCTGACTCCTGTCAATCAGCAGCCATGGGCTCCTCTAAACAGCTGCTTGGCACTCAGAAAACTAAAATAAGTGATGCCCACAAAGCTAGAGAAGACTATAAGAGGATAGCAAAGTGTTTTCCGGTTGCTGTTTCCTTAGTTTCTAATGTAATTGAGAAATGGCAGTAAACAGGAACCGTGGCGGTCAAGTTGAGGTCTGTAAGACCAAGAAAACTTACTGAGAGAGCTGCTTGGAGGATTGCTAAAAAGGCAACCAAAAACCCTGTTTGACTGCGAAAGACCTGCAGAAAGATTCATCAGACTCTGGAGGGATGGTGTATTGTTCTACGCCTGTACAAATATGACCTTCATGGAAGAGTCATCAGAAGAAAACCTTTCTTACGTCCTCACCACAAAATTCAGCATCAGAAGTTTGCAAAGGAACAACTAAACAAAGCTGATGCTTTTTGGAAACAAGTCCTGTGGACACCTGTCCAACTGTTAAACATAGAGGTGAATGGATCATGCTTTGGGCTTGTGTTGCAGCTAGTGGCACTGGGAACATTTCACAGGTAGAGGGAAGAATGAATTCAATTATATTCCAGAAAATTCTGGAACCAAACATCACACCATCAGTAAAAAAGCTGAAGATGAAGAGAGGATGCCTTCTACAACAGGACAATGATCCTTAACACACCTCCAAATCCACAATGGTCTACGTCAAGAGGAGCAAGCTGAAGGTTTTGCCATGGCCCTCACAGTCCCCGACCTAAACATCATTAAAAATCTGTGAATAGACCTCAAAAGAGCAGTGCATGCAAGACGGCCCAAGAATCTCACAGAGCTAGAAGCCTTTCGCAACAAAGAATGGGTGAAAATCCTCCAAACAAGAACTGAAAGACTCGTAGCTGGATACAAACATTTTTAGAGGCTGTGATACTTGCCAAAGGGGGCGCTGCTAAGCACTGACCATGCAGGGTGCCCAAACTTTTGTTTGAACTTTTGTTCCTTTTTTGTTATTTTGAAACTGGAAAAGATAAAATTAAAAAGTAATCATGCTTAAAATATGGAAAGAAATGTTTTATTTTTAGCTTCATGTCTTTTGGAGATGAGCTCATCAAACGTTTGCATGCCACAGTAATTATAATCCTTCAAAAATTCACAAAACCATACTGTTTATTTCAGCAATAGCCATTTACATTTTGTAAATTTTTCACATGTATGAAGGATTTACAGGAAACAATACAGCATTTAATCTGACATTACCATCATTTTATTTTGGAAAACTACTAGTGCTGTGTGCAGCATGAAATAAGGTTGCATTGGCAACAGTTATTGACTTGCATTATTTGCCAGTTGCTCTTGTGTTGTGTTTGTGTAAAAGTAGCTACTCAGCATTTGCTGTAGTATTAAACTGCACTTGCTGTGACCTGCATGGGCCATGGGTGTCACCAAAACATCCATGACTGTCATCTTAATGACTTTAAATGTCTCCAGATAGTTCCAGAAATGTGAAGCCAATTTGAAAAGGTTTTTTTACACTTCTGAATAGTTCAAGTGAAATCAGAAAAAGAACTTTTCTAAATTGACCCTTTTAACTGAAACATTTCAGATCCTTTATTTTAATCTTTTTTATCTTCCTTGTCGCAGGTCTTGAAGCCTGTGCCACCCTCCATCTCCTCTATCTGTGTTGAGCCCCTTCTTCCAGACGACAGCAAACCATGGTTAGTGTGGCTGCATTAGCACATCAGCATACAACACATTGCCTTAAGGGTTTATATGTGATTATATTGGCAGGTTATGTAACCTGTTTCTCTGTATCCAGGTCGAAGGACTCACTGAGAGACACCAGCTGCGGGAGCCCTCAGCAAAGCAGTGGAATCATTAGTGGCTCCTCTCGTCTCAATAGTTCTCACACCAAGCCTGCTGACATCATCGCTGGTGTTCAGGATGCCCTTGTTAAAGCCTTCCCCAACATCAGCCAGATATCGCCTATGACCACCATTTCACTTAATCCAGAAGTAAACAAAGACAGCGGTCTGCTCTCCTCTTCATACGACCCTCATGGTGTCCAAGCTGATGACATGAGTTCTAGATCACCTTGCTTTGAGAATAAAACCTACTTCATTCCAAGCTGCTCACAAGAGTTGACGACAGATGACTCCGAGGTCCAGACGCAGGCTGATATGCTGTGTGACTCTGCATACCATCCTTGTGCGGGTGAAGATGTGACCTGTGTCGACCAGCAGGCATTATCTTGTTCACTTGTGAATTCACCACCAGTGGTTTCGTCTCTTGCGCCAATGGACACGTCATATCACAAACGCAACGGAGATTTTTGGTTATGTTCAGAAGACTCCAGTTTGTCGTCCACCTCTAGTGGCACCAGCACAGTGGCGTCGTGTGATCCTGTATCCAGAGTTGAGGCCAGATGTGAGAGCTTCAATGAGGCAACAAAGCCACATGGAGAAACTAAAGGGGAAATTATATGTGATGAAAATCCCTGCTACGGCGGTGTGCCTGCAGGTTCACACAGCTTTCCTCTAGTGGATGACAGCTACCAGTCATTTCAGAATCTGGTGGCGCAGCCTGATATTTTGTTGTCAGAGGAGAGAAGTGGAGAGAAGGAGGCACAACTGAACAAGTGTCCAGAGGAATCATTCACCAAGATGCCTCAAAGCTTCTTAGGCCCAGTTGTTCCAGGTTTTATGAACAGTGTCCAGGGTGACCAGTGTCCCTCTGAGCTCCAGAGACCTTTTCTCCCTTTGACCCCTGGTAACCAGTCTGTGCCAATCATCACAGACAGCGGCTATCAGAGTGTGTAGCACTGTATATTTATGCATTCGTTTTTTTGTGCGATTTTTTTTGCTTCATTCTCTTAACCATACGGGCGGGCCTCTGTATGGTGTAATTAGAGAATTATAGTGTGTAAACAACTGCTGTGTTTAAGTGGTTTACTTATATGACATTTCATTAGAAAGCTCCTCCTTTCCACTTAATTGATGTGGATCATTTCAAGACACAACCACCACAGCAGGTACAAAAAAATGCTACTGTCAGACAAACAACAACAACAAAAAAAAAATTGTAAATTACCTATTATGCTTTATTGTAATCCACAGGTTGATAATATTTCAACTAAAATGGTCCTTATACATTTGCAAAGGTCCACACAATCCAAATCTAATCCAGTATTTAGTCCACACATGATTACCGCCATAGATATCCACGGACTGCCACAGCATCATTTTAAATATTCTTATTTCTCCATGTACAGTCCATAATAACTTCAGTTTGCATGAAAATATTGCCTTAGGAGGACATTAAAATGGTGGTTGAACTCTGACCTTTTGATTGACACCCCATTTGAGCCAATTCAAGCTTTCTTGTCCTGTCCACAGCCTTAAGTAGCCAACAAGAGACTGTGTTGAAAGGAAAGGCCTGCTTCTCTCTTCTGTCTATAGACCCAGCCACTAGCAAGCAGCTGGTCCAATGATTGGCAGGTCGTGCAGCCAATGAAGCTGCTGACCTCGAGAGATGCTTTTTAACCAGTTACTGTCATCATAGACCAACATAAATAATAAAATGGGTCTTCTGTTGTCATAAAGGGATGATGAACAGTTTTTCTTATAGATTTAGTTTTTAGGTTTTCAAGAAGCCTACCTATAAGTAGTCATATTCACACATTCACTTAATTGTTTTAACCTCTTTTTTAAAAGCATAAGAGAAAACCTTACAAAAATGTGTAAAATTTTATCTGTGATATTGTTATCAACCTAAGGTTTTATGCTATAGCCCCTTTGTTTTCCAGCAAATAAGTCCCGGTTCTCCAGTTATATATATATATATATATATATGTACACAAGAGAAACACTGCTGACAAATTTAAAAGATGAGAGAGAGGGAGAGGAGGACGCAACAGACTGTAAAATGCTAAAATTTGTAACATGACTTCTGTTCGAGCATTAATTCAACTAGGAAACAGCAGCACAACAATCTCACCTCAAGATCCATTCAGTAGCGGTTCCTGATCTTCCAGTCACACCACATGATCTTCATTAGGAAACTGAATATGCCCTGTTGTCATGGATACCTGATGATGAAGATCATGTGATGTGTCTGAAAGCTGCTGAACAGTTAATAAATGGACTTTGAGTTGTAATGTTTGCTCATCTGTGACATGACCGTTTTAAAGGCTGTCACACATTTTGTGTGCGGCAGTATTTCAAAGAAAACTCATCTTTGTACCTTAAAAACATGATTTGTTTAATTTGTAAATACTGTGCAACTGTGTATGACTGCATTTGATGCAAAACATTTGTAAACTTTGTACATTAAAAAATTCATGTAAAATGTCTGTCTTGTAAATGTGTGCTCAAACAAATCTGCCACAGTCACATAAACATGTCTCTCACGTCATGTTCAGCTGAGGTCATTGTTTGTCACGTAGCTCATGGGAAATCCATCCATCCATTTCCTAACCGCTTATCCTCTTGAGGGTCGCAGGGGGGGCTGGAGCCTATCCCAGCTGACATTGGGCGAGAGGCAGGGTACACCCTGGACAGGTCGCCAGACTATCACAGGGCCTCATGGGAAATGTATTCCTTAAATATGTACCCATTGGGCTGTCAATACTGAGCCTTTTCAGGAAGATTCCAGCCGAATAAACAGAACCCTGCATCTGAAACATGTCACAACAATCGGCTGTAATTATGAACTTGTTCTTGTCAGGGTTATGAAATTACTTCCTCATTTCTCTTCTCTGGAATGGCTGAGACAGTTCCACAGAAACACACGTCACCTTCAAACAGTCGGCTATTCTCATTGCAGCAAACACATGGAACACCAGGAAACTCATTTTACTGCAAACGTGTAAAGAGATGTTGGTGTTCTTGGAGATGAAACAGATATACAAATGTAACATGTAAATGTCAGGTAGAGAATGGTTAAAATAAAAGTTCATATTATCTTGAGTTGTGTTTGCTTCAGAGATACATTGCTGCTGAGTTTTTAATGATGCAATGTGAAACATGCAATTTCCACTTCAGTATTGTTTACTTTTTCGCAACTTGTTGCAAATCATCAAAAAATCGAAAAAAAAAAGGCTGTTCCTAGTTCCTGAAGACCATTTATAAAGTCACTGAGTGAATGTGAAATCTGTTAAAAGTTAGACTGTAAAGCTGAATTAATAGGCCATGGAAAAAATGCCTGAATTCCATATAGACCTAGATTTCAACTTCTGAGTATATAGGAATTTCCAGTGTTCGTTTAATACTGTAACTGTGCACATATGATATTGTATCAAACTGCATATTCTGCTTTAAAAAATGTGAACAGTCAGAAGGAGGCACGCATGTTTTAAAGGGTGTTCTTGTTTAATTCAACAGAATAATACTTGTTTCATGTAAACTTCCAAAGTAAGGCAGCGATGCAACATGTGAAGCAGCACATCTGCCGGATACAGCATGAACTCTGCTTCCACCTGGTGGTCAAACATGAACACACACTCTGTCTCACTGCTGCCACAGAAACTTGCCATCAACCTTGTACTGACTTCAACCCTTCAGGTGACTTTGACCAAGTGTTAGCAGTGTTAAATCCACAGTCCTGTCCACGCTCAGCATGTAGAATTGCAAGAAAAGCATTAAAAAGGGACCTTGGCAGCTCTCCACTCCATAATACTCCACCTCAGTCTCTCATGAAGAGAACATACAGTAGATACAGTATTTCCTGTAACTGGAGGAGCCACTCAAGCAGCGAGGAAGGTCATTGGAGGAGGAGCTGGATTAACTGTGAGGTGTTTGATTGGAAGAATGCATCAGAGGAGGAAGGGTGCCTTGGAGTAACCTCTGATTAAATCTCAGCTCCTGAGAAATTTTCTGTTATTGCTTGAACTCCTGTGAAGCCAGTGACGCGCCCACACCTCTCTGCACACCTGAAGCTGGGACTGCAGCATGCAGCAACCAGGCCGGCTGAGGCTGAGGCCGTGGCTGGAGGAGCAGATTCAGTCTGGGAGGTATCCAGGAGTCAGCTGGCTGGACCAGGTAGACCCCTCCATCTTACACTCATCTAGTACAAACACATGCATACACACCTGGGGGCAGAAAGTTTTGCTGTGGATCGAATCACTTTCAACAGCAGTCACAAGATAATGAGTCATGAAATACTCTTGACAAGCAATGTATTCAGTGCTGTTTGGTTGTTTTTTATTCCACAGTCAGCACAAATTTTCCAAATCCCGTGGAAGCATGCCGCTCGTCATGGCTGGAGTATTGACCGAGATGCTACACTCTTCAGGAGCTGGGCCATGCACACTGGTAGGAGCCCCACACAAATGCAAACATGTTATATTATTTGAAATGTCTTTAACCAGGGAAGGCCTGTTTGAAGTAAAATGAATGAAATGTCTCTTTTACAAGAGCGTCCAGGCCAAGATAGCTGCCAGCACATTTAAACAGAGTTGCAGACATATAACATAAATCAGTACCAGCTGAATGGTCTCCTTCATTCAGACTATTTCTTATTGTCTTTTGTATTAACTGCTCAGTTATATTAATGTGAGGCACTTTGCCGTGTGTAATGTTCTTACATTTACACTTGCATGCTGATGCAGAGCAATGGATGAGTAAAACCACAGTAGTAGTAAGAAGCTTATATAAAACTTTTTATATTTTAGCAAGCTTATACTGTGATTACTAATAAGAGAATTGGCTGCTGGGGTCAGAGCTACAGCCAGGCAATATGGTTCAAATGAATGTGATGATACCAACGCAAATATTTTTTACAACGTCAAAATATCACACTGTGCCAAATTTATCAGTCACTGCTTAATATATTGAACTGTATTCCACTGTAATGTGTTCACACATGTTAAACAAACACTTCAGTTCATTTTTGGCATTAGCTTTTCACTTTTACAGGTTGTCCCATAAAAGGTGACCCGGTGGTTGAAATGTGTACCGTGTCTTCACAGTGTCGCTGCCCCCCAAAAGATTATTTTTAATAGATGACTTCATTGACGAGAAACATCTAAAGAATAATCCTCAGTACAGCATGTTATTTCTTGAATTTACATCATTTTAGAAAGAAAAATAAAATGTTATCTAAAGTTAAAATGTGCCTGCAGCATTTGGCTTTTTTTCCCTGAGTTTATTGTTTCAACCATCCAGATGAGATCTGCCTGCAGACCTGTTTCCTGCTTTGCAGAAGTCTAGGAAGACACCACAATTGTATTGTTCAGCCCAAGTCTTTCTAGATTTACCACATTCATACCATCATCCTAGTTTCCAGATAAGTGATAAGAATTGCACAGGAACCATAAAGAACACCAGTGTACGCCACATTAACATAAAAATGAATTTCATATGAAAAAACTTGGAAAAAGATTATTCATCGGTTTGTGTTTTTTTAACGTGTGCAAACACTGCACATTTAAAACCTTTCCAACCCAGGTGTCCCTGCTGCTGCCTAGATTTGTTTTTACATTTTACAAGCAAAGTTTACAAGATGTGTAAAAACTCACAGTCAAGTACAAATAATTTAAAGTAAATCTTTCAGTTAATCTGTTTGGTATCTCCTCATAATCAGGACTTTAAAAAAAAAAAAAGTTAGAGGAAAAGATTACCTTCTGATAGTAATCAAATTACATTGAAAAATTTGTTTTGCTTCCTTGTGGAATACTTTGTGCCCAGAATCCACAGAATAAGAAACACTACACTTAATTCTGATTCATATAATACAAATATTAATAATAATAATTTATAATCCTCTTGTCTAAATTGCTTTTGTTTCATAATCTCATAACTAAAAGTTATTGCTCTCTCTGTAACCTAATTTCTGTACATTCTGAATAACTTGTTGAGTAAAGTCATTGTACACACACACACACACACACACACACACACACACATAGACACACCCATACTAACTGCCTAACTGTTATGTGGGATTTATACTTCTGCATTTTGTCGACATGTAGCCTACACTGTAACCTACGTCTTAACCTGACCTGCACCTCCCCAGAAATATAACTTCACACCGCGGTGATACAGACCTCCTGTCTATTTTTTTAAGCTAAAACTATTTCCCTCAGTGGAAACAAAGCTTTATTTACTTTAATTTTACAGATAATGCACATAAATTGTGAAGACGATAACGCCTCCACAAAAGTAGCATTTTAAGTCTTGTGTGTGATTTATCCTTCAGGGATTTATGCTTAGGGATTTATCCTGGCTTCATATGAGCAGAGGAAATCTCCCTTTGTCACTAGGCTAATGTATACAATGTAAAATGCCATAGGCTTGTGCTACTAATGTTAGCACATAATATTTGTTTAGAAAACGTGTTTAGTATTAGACAGTTGTTTTGTCAGTGAACCCTCTGAGTTGTAATAGAGCTGAATTTTGTGACATTACCTTTGTTAAATGTTACTGTTGTCCCTGGCTTCATATGAGTAGACAGAAGTCTGCTAGCAGCTAGGCTAATTTATACAATGTAAAATGCCATAGGCTTGTGCTAATAAGATTAGCATGTTGTATTTGTGGGGAAAATTTGATTAGCAAAAGACTAGTGCTTTGTCTGTGAATGCTGCGAGTTATAGTGAGGCCGCTTTGTGTACTTGTAATTTAATTTGTCACTATTAAGCCATGTTTAAAGTGTGTTTTGGGTGTTTTTGAATCAACCTAAACTTCACAGCACTTAATAATAATAATAATAATAACTTAGATTTATATAGTGCCTTTCAAAAGACCCAAGGACGCATTACAACAACAAAAATAACAATCTAGGAACCAAACGCCAGGGTGAACAGGTATCTTTTCAATGCACATTTAAAAATGTCCAGTGTTGGCACCTGGCGAATCTCCGTGGGAAGAGAGTTCCAGAGGGTTGGGGCTGCCATACTGAAGGCTCTATCCCCAAATGTCTGCCTACTGGTGTGAGCGACTTAACAGAAACCTCTGCTGCCAACTAGTATTTTAGAAGTGTAACTGCAGAGTGACACAGACACACCACCGCACAAGTATAAATGCTCATGACAGCATGTGTAGGCTATGGCGTAGGGTCTGCTGCACAAGTATAAATCCCCCTAAATCCTTACCCCAACCCTAAGCCAAACCTAAACCTGACCCTAAAACCAAGTCTTAACCCTCAAACAGGCCTTTGATAAAGTGAGGACAGGTCAAATTGTCTTCACTTTGCAAAAATGTCCTCACTTTTTCCCTAAAACACACACACACACACACACACACACTCGAGTCTTGGGAAGGTCACGCTCTGTGATATTAGCTGCACATCACATCATGGGAAAGCTCCACTTCACTTGCTGTGAATGTGCAGGGTGATCATATTGCTGTCAAAGTACAACACGACAGCTTCTCACAAGATCTAGAAAAAACCCATCCATCAGTTAAATATGTAAAAGCACACACTGTGCAGTATGGTATGTTCTAAAATTCAGGTCAAACCCACAAAAGGTTGTTATAACATAAAATATACAGATTATATGACTGAACCTTCAACTGACACAAAACGTGTGCAGGCTCTAAAAGTCATTAATGACAGCTGGGAGTTGCATCACGTGTGTTTAACAGCTGCTGCTAACCGTTGTGCTTTTTTCTTGTTAGCCCTTGTCTGCTGTAAGTGATCCGATGTGGATCTTTTTAAACTGTAGTGATTTTATTACTGAGGCTGGTAATTATAGTCAGAGGACTGGCTGAGATCCAAATCACACTGTGGTGCTAAATCTGAGAACTTAACACACTGATGAGATCACACACTCGATGATAGATGGTGGCAGCACAGTTGAAGTTGTTACAGTGATGTTTTTGAGGACAGATACCTTTGATGAAGCCTCTCCTGACATTACCAAGGCTGATATAGTTCTGATTTGAATATATTTGTGTTGTAGTGAGAAAACCCAGCACTTATCAGGTTCAGCATGTCATCAGTCTTTAAAGAGTAACCTGAAGGTGAAGGTGTCCATACCTGTGCAGTTAGTCAGCGTGGCCACTCCAGGGTGCTACTACTTGTGTTCACTTTCAGTTAGACTCAGAGACATGTATTTATTTGTTCCAACATGTTTTGTGCATGTCCTCATTTCCCCAAATCATTACAACGGAGCTGACAAGAGCAGTTAGCATGATCCCTAGGGTCATTACGGCCACATTCATGGGTAACACGCGAGGTTTAAATATACTGAAATCTTGCTGTAACACATCTGAAATTCTTGTTTTTGCTGATCTCCAATGGTTTAACTTCTCACTTTGCTGCAGTGATGCACAGATGTAGGCTACTCCAGATAGAGAAATGTGCTAACTGCTTGTCCTATCTTAACTTAAGTTTCAAAGATAGGAAAAATCCTGTCTTCCTATTATAGAAGCAATTCCCAAAGTCATGGCTTTGTCCTTTGTGGGTGTTTTTATAGGAATGTGGATCTATCAGATCAGTTTGAGGAGTGCCTATGATTAACATGTTTTACCATGTTTCACATTTTATCTGAGTGCGTCATGTCTGGTCTCTGTCTTGGTCTCAGTCCCTCAAAGTCTCGGTCATGTCTTGGTCTCGGTTTTGACATGGATGTCTTGACTACAACACTGTCATGTTTCTTCCTGTGCCTCACAGACCTAACAACAGTGCTGCTGCCACAGTTATTTTGAATTTAGGACAGGGTGTATGCCGGCCTGATTTTGGATTCCTGACTTGGGAAAACCCTAAATTGGGATGGCTCTGTAACAGCTATATATCCATCCTAAGACATTTTTTTTCCCTCAATGCAGCCAGGAATCATGTTTCTGTAATACCAAAAATCCTAAAAGTCATTATAAACTGAGATAAGATGTGTCAGACTTGGGAGGTTTCGGTAATGAGGCCTGAGGACGCTGTGACATGTCTTAGTAATGGGTAGAAAGTACAACAAAGTACATTTCTGACCACATCCAACCACAGCCACGAGTGATTCAGGGTGTGGTAAGAGGTGAAACACACACATGAAACTTGAAGCAGTCATTCCTGCTTTTCAGCGTGGTGCTACAATAAGAAACTATTCAAACCTGCTATTACTTGGCAAAAAGGTATTTGGAATTTCCTTCTGGTTTTCTTTTTCAGGTAGGTTGATTTGTCAGCTGACACAATCAGGGCCATTAGATGTGTCCTGCTTTATTAAATAATCTTGAGAAACCAAAAGCATTGATGTATTAAAATCTTTTTTTTTTTTAAGTTTTGTGCTTAATTAATCAAATGACCACACAGCAAATGGGCCAGATACTCTAGGGGCTTAACAAGGGAACCAACCCAGAAACTCAGAACAATTCACATACATGCACACCAATTCTTGTCCTTATACTTCTGCACTTCAGGACGGTACCGTCCGGGTAAAGACAAACCAGATCCCAAGACATGGAAGGCAAATTTCCGCTGTGCCTTGAATTCCTTGCCTGACATCTATGAGCTGCAGGAGCACAGCAGGAAGAGAGGCAGCAACGCCTACAGAGTCTACAGGATGCTACCCAGCACACAAGCACAGAGACGCAGGAGAGGTAGGACACGCCTTGAACATGTATTCAGTGAACATATACTGACATATTCTCAGGCAGACCTTATGTGACTGTACTGTCCTGTCCTCCCCTCTCACAGGGCTGCGGTTGTTCAGCAGGCCCCGGGAAAGACAGGCAAGTTTAGGTGATGATACACACATTACGCATGCTTGGCAACCCACAAGACCCATTTCAGACACACCACAGAAGGTGGAGACCCTTGCAGAGGACACATTTGGCAACACGCAAATGCACGGTGAGACATTTGTGGTCATTTTGCTGTTGTTGTGACTGTTGATCATCATCGACTCTGTAGCCTGGTAACAATGAAAGTTACTGTTGTTATTCAGGGATTTGGGAGGCCAAACCAGAGGAGCAGGAGCAGAATGAGGCTGTGTTTAAGGTACGAGATCTTCCGTTTACTGACTGGCTGAACATTGTGTGGCTTATCCTGTCATAGAGATTCTCTGACTGCCTAAGAACGTACCCTGAGGGGCACCTTACCTGCAGCAGCTTGGGTTTGAGTCTGGCTCAGGCCCTTTGCTGCATGTCATGCACATCTTTCTCCCCTTGCATTATGAGGCCTTTATCCCCTATCAAAATGGCATCCTGTTTTACCTAACTGCTTAGAGAGATCAGTTAAATATTCCTGCGATGTAGATTGGGTTCTGTAGGTGGTGCTCTGGTCTGTCTGACTATAGATATTTTTGTCTCCTGTAGCTGATGGACCACTTAAGCAACACTGACGTCTGGAGCCAGACTGGGGAGCAGAGAGGGTGGAGGACACACACGCTGTGGGACCACTGGCACTGTACGACACTCTTAAGTTAACTCAAAAGATCTGTCATATTGATTATTACTGCGTGTCCACAGATTAATGCAGTCCTTTGCTTCATTATCAATGACCTATTGCTTGAATATGCACATATCAAGGTTATAATTTCAATACTTGCTTACTGATGAATATACCGACAACAAATGACTTGTCGTGTGTCTTTGAAAATCCTCTCACGACTTTCACAGCTGGTAGTTTGTGGAACATCCTTAGCAAATTCTCTTAGCATCATTATCAGTGACCTAGGTCTATATCCTGAAGTATGGATCGATCATTTGTGTATGTTGTGTGTGTGTGAGACATCCTGTCACAACTTTTAATTCAAAACTTATTAAAAACTAATTATTTATTTTACAGATCCACAGATGTGAAATGTTTATGGGCTGCCAGTCTCTATGATGGCAATGGTTTGAGATATCTGTGCTGAAAAACAAGAGTTATTGAATATTGCAATGGGTTGTATTGCACTTTTACAGCAGTCCCTAACTACGCCTATGGTCACACACGTGTTGGACAGACTTTAAGTTTCTTGCGCTCTCAAATGCATCATCATTTTTGATTATTTCATTGGCTAAAACTTTAAAATGTCTGCCTAAATTATGAATTAAATTCATAAATTAAATAATAAGAGAAAAACAAAATCCAGTAATGCTTGTAACAGCTTAGAGTTCCCATCAGTTCATGTCTTAGTATGTGTTTAATGTTGTCTTGTGCTCCTCAGGTGCTGACGACAACCCTGTACTCTCTGCACACAGAGAACTACAGTGATCTGTTTGGTCCAAACTACATCAAAGAGCTCTCCGACTGGTCCACACATCAGCAAACAATGATGCTGTAGCTGTGGATCAAACAGCTCGCCCTCTTTCTCTTTGTGTGTTTCCCACATGTCGATTAATAGCTGTTTTACCTTCAGGCTTTCTTTGCTAAACTTCAGCTGATTTCCTCCTGCTGTCTGTCTGCTGAGCTGACCACTGAAAAAGGGAAACAGGAGAGGGGGAGCGGATGGAGAATATTGCTCCGTCAGTCAGTCGGGCGGTCATCCTCTCTGCTGAGCATGCTGAGGTGAAGATCCTGTTCCAAGCCAAGCTTTACCTCAGTCATCATCAAGTGGGTTCACTATGGTTCAGTGCCTCAAACTCACTGACACAACACCAAGCACAAACCACAGCTCACAGAGAAAACAGATCTCATTTCGCTTCAGTGCAGGATCACTTATTGCTCGTCTGTTTCTTTGAGCTTTACTGGATGTTTAGCCAACATACAGTAAATAAAGTGCCGAACATCGAGGCTTTAACACTTTGTAGGCTTGTAAATACTACAGTACTACACTAAGCTGATTTGAGATGCAATAAACAGACATATTTTTTGTCCTACACATGCATTTTATTCCCATTTATGTCTTTGGCTTTATAAATTTTTAAGTACTCTCAGACACTCAGTGTTGTATATTTTTATTTCTGAGGCAGCATATAGTGCAGTTTGTTTTGTGTGATATTGTACAACCTGTTTTGTGTTTTTGTATTTTTAACTAAAGCACATTACCTTATCAGGAGTCTTTACATCTTGTGTGTATGTGCGTGAACTGAAGGCGGTGGCTTCAAAAGGTGGCTGTGTGTGTCATTTCAATCAAATCTGGCAGTGGTTTTAATTATAGATGGCAGTCACCCACTGTCATTACTGCTGTCAACTGTCCACTGAACTGATGTGATAAATAAAAAGAAGCCAACTTGTAACGTGTCTTTATTTATTGACTTTTAAAGATGTGCGTTTTAACATTTAAGGAAGCACAGAACATTCAAGTAATTAGATAAAATATAATTTGTCGTGAGTGCTTCACTATAAATAAATTCGTTGTCAGACTCACCCTCTCATTGTAAAAAGAAACAGATGCGTGGCAATAAATAAATAAAGCCACAAGCTAATATATAACTCAGACTCTCAGGTGTGGTTAAGAATGTGATGCACTAATCTCTTTGGTATGTTTGCAAAAACTTTTGAAGGCTGCTGACAGGTCAAGGGAATACAGGCGATGTTAGGTTTATATAAAGTACAGTTAAAATTCATATGAAAACAGCCTTTTTTTACTGATAACAACTGCCTGAAACTACAAAACTTTAAATAAAGATTTTCACCATGGTTATTTGTGCGTGGAGATTCGGGCCTTTTCCATTAAACAATTGGATTTGTCATAGCACGAGAAGCACAGGTGCAAACAATAACACTAATTATGACTCTGCTGTTTTGAAGTGTCACAATGTCATTTGTGTGCGTCACCATGCACAATACCAGCGGCACGCCTGAATGGAACGCAGCCTGTAATTACACGTGTGCTTTTTTTGTCTCATCAAGAAGACCTGACATTTGAAATTAAAGGTCTACTGTAACAACAATGATAAATGAAAATTAAAATGTTCAAAAATAACCATGTAGCCTAATTTCTGGTCAAAGCCACAGGGAGCCATTAAAGAGGGACTACAGAGCCGCACGTTGCCTCCCCCTGGTCTGGTGTGTAGGAGTCTGTCATTTTGCAGTGAGACTGCAGAACTGAAACCTCTCAGGTTTGCCACTCATGCAGAACTACTGTGGCCTACACAACACAAAAAACCCAAAATGCAAAAATGCAAATAGCTCTACCTCAAGCCAGTGTTTGGTTTGTCTGTGCTGGGCTACCATACATCAACATGGCAGACTCAGTGGGAGAGGATCCGCTCTGTATGTTGATATAAACAACTCATTCTAATACAAAAACATAATTATTATTAATTATTTTCAGGTGATTATAAACCAATGAAAACACACTTATTAAAAGTTTATACCATTTCTTCTAATAGATGCCCCTACATAATACACACTGGACCTTTAAACCTACATCAGGAATTACCAGCACTGTTATTTTCAGTGGTGGAGAGCAATGAGTAGCCGACATTTTACTCAGTTACAGAACAAGTTTTAGGTTCTAGTACCTTTTTTGAGTGAAACAGTTTCTTGTTTTCTACTTATATTCCACTACATTTTAAAATATTGTACTTTGACTCCACTACATCGGACAGATATTGCTACTATTAACATTTTTTTCATTAAAAAAACCCCAAACATTTACTTATATAATAAATAACTAACGCCCCATTTCACTTGTCTTTGAGTTAGCAGTTGTACCAAAGAGAGAAATAATTTCAATTTATTTATTTATTTATTCTATTTAATTTTTAAAGGCCCATGGAGGTAAAACTGGTAAGATGTAAAGATTAGAGAAATAAAAAGAATTAAAACAGATTTGTGTAGCACAACTTTTTTGTCTTTTTTTTCTCTCCAACCAATCATCTTGAAATCCCTAAAATTAATCTTGAGACCCTTTAAAAGGGGCAAGAACCCTTGCTTACTGGACTAATAAAACTGGCTTCACCTTACCCAGATACAAAGTAGCCTAAAATGCTGCTTACAAAATCAACACCATTGCTTTAAAAACAATTAAAAAAAAAAATCAGTCACGGACAAGGGCGTAGGTTTCATTTTAACACTGGGGCTGAAACATATGAAAATCATGCTCCAGTGTCTGCCTCTGCATCAATTAATGGTGTAAATGTCTTTGATTTCGTCAAAATAAAAGTCCCCTGCTACTTTCATGTCTATATTTTTGGGGACAGTGTTTTTTTTCTGTGAGTACTTTTACATTGTTGTATTGGTACTTTTAGTTAAGCTCCTCTGGGATGAGCTCAACCACCCCCTCCCTCACCCCACAGACGGCCTGAGGTGAAAACATTGAACACACAGTTGGTCAAACATCAACATTTAACATTTATTTCTCATTATTTATTCTGGAAAAAAAAGACAGAAAAAAAGACAGATGAACTTCCCTTAAAGTGGGAACTACATATCAGGCAGTTCCTGAGGAAAAAAAACAAACAACACAAAACACTGCTCCAAGTCTCTGCCTTCCCAGTAATGTTATACAAAAAAGTAACCTAAAATATGCATGACCCTGAATACATAGAAACCATGGATCCATTACTTTCATTTTACGTATTTACAGTTTTATCATAAAAGAAGTCAAATGACAGGAACCCCCAAAAGAAAACAAATTTTTTTTTAAGTCACATTCAACCAGTCCACTAGCACAGCCTGCTGGTCACATGATATACTGCAATCCCAGTACGTCCTCACACACAACAGCATTCAGCACAGAGCTGGGAGAACACAAACTACTCTACACATTTGTGGATGTCTTTTCACAGAAGAATTACTACAGAAACATTTAAAGAGGAACATGAGCTCTGTGACAACATTTTAGCCTGATGAATCACACATTAAATCTGTGTTGGGGAGGTGGGTACCAGCAGATTAAGGCTGTAAATGATATTACAAATGTGACTATTATCTATCAGGTATGTCCTGCTGCATGGTACCAGAGATTTCATTCTTTTATCATAAATAGGATGACAATAGCACTCATTTAACACCAATTTACACAGACTTTTGCTCGACTTTATAATACAACCACATTCTGTTGTTAGTCAATCATATGATGTACATGGAGGACAATTAATCACATGTATTAATAGATCCAGGCCTGCTGGTTTGCTCCACACACTTGACCTTTCCATTTATAACGACTGCAAAAAGTGATGGGCAGTGTTTACATGGTGAACACCCAAAGCAGGAGCGGCCATGCTTTTAATTTTCATACTGAAACCGCTCCGTCACTATCTGCAGAGATAAGGTCAAGGTGTTTTCTAGAGCCTGGGTCAAAAACTTGGACCACATGCGACAACAAATGGAAATTAACTCTAGTCTGATTAGTGACAAGTGACAACCAGTGTAATCAGACAATAAGAGCTGCACTTATTTACTTTCCCCGAAGAGAGGAAGCTTTGATAGAAAATTATATCGCCTCAAAAAAGGAGATATAACTTTTTGTACTTTTAAATGTTTTTGACAAAATGTTAACATCACATGAAAACATCTTTAACACTGAAGCAACTCAATCACAAACACTGCTACAAAGGCGGGTCGTGTTAGGTTGAATGCCATTTAGTAGCATCTTTTAGCTCTAAGAGGTCTGGCATTCAGGTGCTCAACGAAACATAAGGACAAGATAACTTCTGCCAAAACATTATTTTATGTCATGAGAGATATAGGATGTTAAAGGAAAAAGTTACAGCAGTCACAACAAAGCAAAAAGGACATGATGAACATACAGTAGGTAGACCACAGGTTTGACATTACTGCTGACTGTATCAAACCTGACCCACATTTGTGCCGGTGTTTGCAGTGTGGTTTGGTTACTTCCAAATTTAAAGCTTGGTTTACTGTTGGTACACAAGCCTCGAAAAGAAGAAATCACATAGAAAAATATGAATGCTCTGGAAACCATTAAGCTCAGTATTTGCAGCATCAAGCTGCCAAATGACACCAGTAAAACAAATAATGAACATGACTTCAGAAGGCAGATTAGGAAGTTCATAGTTTATTAAAATTCTATATGGTTCAATCTAAATGAGTATAAAAAAAAAACAGTTGAAATCAATGCGAAATTCCTAAGCGACTGAGTGTACAATGTATGATCCAGTGTACTCTACTCATTTCAAGTTTATTACAAGACAGCAATCTTCAACCCTGAAAGCAACTCAGAGAATCATGAGTATTTCTCAGAATAAAACAATGAACATATTGGGTTTTTTTGCCTTGCTACCTCTACCTGTCCTTTGATAAACCTCTGAGAATAAAGAAGGAAACTGAATGTTTCAAATCTCCAACGTGGCCCAGCCACCATGAGGTCCGTTTACAAATCAGATAATAAATACAGGCATCCAAATGGGCTACGACAGCAAATATTTTTGAAAATATTTTCCTCATGCATACACACAAGCATACTGTACGTCTGACTGAGATTATGAGCTTTCTAAACCGTCTTATCTATTCTTAACAGTTACTCTTTACAGTGCAACAGTATGGCAGCAAATGGATAGCAGTGCTTTCATTAAAAAAAAAAAAGGAATGGAAAATAAAAATATATACAACATTATGGAAAAGCAGTAGTTTCATCTTTTGGTCCAGCGTCCGTTACAGACAGAACTGCTTTTTGAAAACGCTTCCTCATATCAACAACAGTAGTTTCCACAAGACTGTGAAGGGCTGCGAGGAGGAAAAGAGTGGGATAAATGTTAGGAGCTTGAATGCTACTGACAGGTGGGGTGTGTGTTGAGGCCAAATCACACCATGTTACCATCACATCTGAGCCTGTTTAGGGAGGAATTCACTTTTTGGGAGTGAGAAGGCCTCAGAGTGCTGACTCTGGCCTGTTCCACCTGTATTTCTTTTCCCAACATGTTTGATACTGTTTGGCTCAATCTGTTTTAGGCACCCAAAGACTGACAGCGTCCAAAAATAAAAAGTGACCATAGCAACGTTCAGTGGGAGTTTAAAAACAAGGCAGAGTGAACATTAACAGTTAACCAGCTGCCTGAGGCCAGTACCAAGGAATGTAAGTTAAAAAATGTGCAAATAAAAAACTAATTTAACTGACAGCTGAGTCACAGTCACAAGTGAAGGTAGTTAGCTGCACAACAAAGCTAATCAAGAGGAACAAGGATATTCCTTCTTCCTTCGTAGAGGGCGAAATGAATTCCCCAAATAAAACCTGACTATACGGTGCACTTCAAATATGTGCTGTGAGGCATTTCACCAGCTTCCTTTCAAAGCCACATAAGACAAGCTTGCTGTTTTGTGTAAGCATGCTTTGCCATCATTTGCTATGAAAAGCATGGGTGGAGTCAATCTAGTGTCTTGTAGTTGTAGATGTTAAATGGGAAGTCTTCAATATTCGTGTCTCTCCCATCAGTGGCAACAGCTTTACAGCTAAAAGCTAAAACTATATTTCTGGTTACAACTATGACTATTAAAGCTCAGAAGCATAGAAGACAGAGGAACGACTTGCGTTCATTTCTCTGTTAAATTCTGCAAATACTACATGTAAAATCTGTTGGTATTTAAAATTTCCCTAAAAACAAACCTGACCTTTTACAAGTCACAAATACCTATTTGCATACAACAAGTCTAAGCTGGGCTTGTGTGGCTTTGGGGTAATGAAAGTTCTGTGGCTGGATATCAGTTCCACTAAGTAAAGTATCTACACAGAAACTGACAGAGTAGAAAGGACACTGAATGTTTACTGTGGTCATCTGACTGGTACAAAAGAAAATGGTGATTGTTGTTAGTTGTCACGGTGACAACTCACATCATTGGGGCCATAAAGTGTGTCTTACTCATTAGTTTGAGAACTCAGTTCTGGCCTATTATTACACCTATTTTACTTATTAAAAAAAGAAAAATACAACCGAGAACCAATATAATTTTATCTCTTTCACCTAAATCAGACTAATGTTATCTTAACTGCCTTGTTAACTCATTGTTAAACGTACTTCATTCAAACCTGACAGACCCACAAAAAAGTGAGATACTGTAATATTTTAATAGGAACCAACACCTTTTCTGAAAACATACTACTCCACTGCTCCTTTGGTCATTACTGCAAAATCTCACCTCAGTGAGTTTGCGACTTGCCACAAGCTGGCATGTTAACACAGATGGTTGCTATAGCAATGGTACACATAAAAATAGATGCCACCCTGACTATCCTGCTGTGAATGTCCGTTCTACTCTCTGTTTCAGCATATGAGTATCTCTCACCTTGTTACAACTGAGAACCTTCAGATCCTCCATGCGCGTAGCCCCCTTTAGATTTCATCTGGGCTTGAACAAGGTCCACCTACAAACATCAAGGTGTAAACGTTAGTTAACTGACAACTTCTGTCTGCTTTGTTCTGTGGGCTGAATATTCTGTGAAGACGATGAAAAACTTACTGATGCCAACCCCAGGCCCATGTCCCCCGAGCCTACATGTGTGGTGTGAACAAAGTTTGTTGGCTCTCCGATCATGGAGCGATCGATCCGTCGCCGCCGTTTCTGAAAATGAGTATCATAAAAATTACACTTTTGTTTTTTTAAATTTAAAGATAAAGGCATAGTTCTGATCTGTTGTGTGGAGGCTGTATAAGGTACTGTCCACATGAATGTAATACATAGTCGACGTTGGTCAGCACACCCTGTTTGTTTGGAGAAGCAGGCTGGAGTACTGACAGGGAAGCTAAGCAATGTACTGCTGTGGAAGGGTTAGCGACACAACTATTTTAGCCACCTAAAAAAAATCCTCATCGGTTTAAGTGTGTTATATTAACCAGGTAAGACCAATCGTAGTGGGAACTAGCAAAGAAGTGGTTTTAAAGTTTTTGCCAGGTGTTTATATGTTTATCTGTGGACAAATTTTGTCAATCTGATAGCATCACAGTCATGCAGGATGCAGTGACAAAACTATAGAGGTGTTACGTTGAGATCAAAACGTAGGTCATGTTTAAAGATGGGTATGGTCCGAGCAAGAGGGATGGAAGTAGGGGGGGTGGGGCATAGTAAAGGGACGATTACCCCCACACTTCATTGGCCACACTTCACACCACTGGCCCACATTTGTTTTTAGTCATTGCGTTGCTGTAACACAGCAGAGGTGATCCCATCACAAGATGGTCTCTAGTTAGAATACTTTCACCGCTTTACCATCCTGCCATACAGTGATTTTTGACAGGAAACTGAAGCCACTATATTGCTCTCTTTAGAGCCAGACTCCATTGAGAAAATCAGTAATTTATCATCACTGAACACAGGAGCTGCTAGTCTACCGCTGCCTTGATCAAACTGTTAGACTTTGGCTCTTAAAAGATTTAGTGTGGATTCACCAGAGTCAAACAACAACATAAACTGACTGATTCAGGCAGTGGTAAACCAGCAGCTCCTGTGTTAAACAAGCTTAGATTACCGTTTTTACCGTGCGGAGGCTTTGACAAGAGCACTGATTGGAAACTAAAGCAGTTAGCGGCTTCCCATTGGAAAGGGCCTGTCTGTGGTGAGGTAAAGCTATGAAATATTCTTAATATAGCATACACTTAAACTGTTATTGATTTTTATAGGTGGGACTTTTTTTAGGTGGCTAAAACATGTTTTGTTGCTGACCCCTCCACAGCAGTACATTGCTTAGCTTCTGTAGAGATACCCCTATCTGACCAACATCTACTGTAGGTAATAAACTGACTATGGTTAAGTACACACAGCCACACCTCAACTATCCAAACTGTCCCCTAAGGTTATATTACTCAGAAAGGATAGAGAAGCTAAGTAAACACCAACCGAAACAGGCTGCTAATCCCTGTATACTTTCTGAAACTTTCTTTCTTAAGCAGTAAACGTGTGCTGTGGAGCTAAAACTGAGACAGAGGTCGACATTCATCACTTTTTATCTAATCTGTTAGCAGGCAGACAGGCTGACTACAATGAGGGACATCAGCTGGTTGTCAGAATAATGAACCTTACTGAATCTAAGTAAGTGCAGTGTCAGACAGGGATGTGGTTAGTTGGAGGTCCTACCACGTTCTTATATAATTTTAAATAAAAAGAGGATGTGATATATATTTCAGACATGACAAGAACACAATGTTTTTAAAGAAACTTTATCTGAGAATGGTGAATGTTCATTTTTTCAAAGTGTGGCCAGTGTACTGCCAAACACCAGAGAATACTGCTCTGTTTATTAACCTATATTCTAACTGAAAACACACGTCATACCAATGTCCCACAAGGCCGCTACATTAAAAATGGAGTGAATCGATTTGTCTTCAAAGTTGATTTCATACTCACTGGTTGTGGCTGCTCTGCAATGCAGCAGCTAAAACAAACCCAGAACTCAGTCATTCTGAGGCTGACGAAGAAGCCGCAGCAGTTTCCTCTCTCTGTTCAGACGTCTCTCCGCGTCTGTCTTCCTGTTCAGTGTTACCAGAGCCACAAACACACGCCGGAAACTGATGACAGACACAGGCCACTGGTTTCTCTGGGGTAAACCGTTGGCACAAGAACTGTTCTCCCAGCACAGGGCAGCACGCTCCTGTCAACAAGTGAAATGTGAAACAACACAGTTTTTTTTTCATTGAATACCAACATACCATGACATATCAATTTAGTGACTATCGTCATGGTAATCCATGACATTCACACTTTGTTTTTCCTTTCAAGCAACATTGATTTGGATACACAACATGTGGGCATTTTTGTTGGGCTCAAGTCTAACTCTCCTGAATAAAAGTTGTTGTATTCCACCGAATAAAAATATCTAGAAGTGAATAGTAGTATCATGTGGTTGACACCAGTTGATTAAGTTTTGTGCTGAGCATACCACTGTCTTCACTTGAGCAGGTCTCTCATGTGACAAGACCCACAGATAAGGAGATAACACCTAGAGGCAGGGACACTGGTGTTTGTATAGCTTTTCTAATGAAAAATACTTCTTCCCTATTTTCAGAATTAGCTGCTGTAACAAACATTTACAATCCATACTTTTTGGGGATTCTGACTTTATCATACAAAATAACAAGCTATACAACATGAAAAACTTCTGTACTAGTCTTACAGTGAAACTTAAAAATGAAAGAAATTGGGTCATGTGTGTTTCAATGTGGGATCCTGAGCAGTCACCTCCTATGCACACAGGTTGTCCATGTGATCAGTATCTTTCACTTCTCCTTTTGTAAGTCATTTCTTATGGTAAACAACAACGTATTTGATTATAACCTTGAGCTTTCATGGTCACTGATCAGCCTATGCGTCAGTGTTCATTATGCTGTAATTAGCACCGCAGTCATTATAATGTATCCATTTTAATTAACATCTCCCTGGAGCTGAAATAATCTAGAGGCTTATTCCATTTACTGGACAGACAAGAAAATGTATTAAAGAAAATCTGGAGCATCATGTGACAAAATGACTGAAAACGCCAATGCTGTTACTACTTAACATTTTATATTGCATAGCCAGCACATATTCTATTTCATAAACGACTTTTAGGATTACAGGATCTCCACATGGTGACTCAAGATGTCACTTGTGTCATATCTATTAAGACGCAGTGTGAAACCATGACGACACGAGCTATGGTCTAATTTTAAGGCAGTTCAAACTTAAAGACGTACTTTGTTTATCAGGAAGAAAGGCACTCAAGTTATTTTTTGTCTAAGAATGACAACAGCAGCAGGGTCAGATTTTTCGGATGGTATCAAGTGAGCAGGGCGTCCACAGATATCAGACACTATCAGACTGATTTTTGGAGAAAACACCTTTTTCTTATGCAACCATTGCAGCTAAGTTTATATATGTGGTCCTGTGCCGAGGTAGGATCTATGTAGAAATAAGGTTATTTGAGTCAGTTAGGTTCATCTACACTTTGCTAGCAAATTATTAAAAAATAAAAAGTAAAAAAACAGCATTACGTTTAAAGTTTTGTAACCGCAGAAATGTGGACTTTTATGCAGAAGAGGTTGACTCATTTTGATTAACTAAATTTTAAAAATGGAGAAATGAAATTGGATCAGATGTTTGTGACATTTAAGACCTCATAAATTAAATTGTGAGACTAATCAATTACTTTAAAGGCCTAATATTAATCAAATTTAATTTAAAACAAGGAGCAAAGACCTTTTTAAGGACCTGCATACACCCTGTGTCACAGAATAAAATGGTTTTGCTGTGTATAACCTTACTTGGCAGCATCTGAAAAAGAGGATCAGGCATTTATTTCAGCCATTATTGCTGTCAGACAGGAGGATCAAATGATCTGCCAAATGCAAAGAGCTCGCTGACAAAGTAGATTTCCTTATTTGCAACTCTGGCTGACATTTCACATCGCTGACATTGAACTGTTACTGGGCACCCCATGCAGGTGGATCACTCTGTCGGGTGACAGAGATTGAGTGCAGAGGTGCTTAATGTTGATCCTAATGATTGCTGAAATCCTTAAAGGATCAGGTGCTCTGCCTCTGATCTCGGATCACACGAACGTAATCGGTATTTACAAACAAATGAACGTTATGTAACTTCGCACCGCTGCGGCAAAGACTCTCCTCCTCACACGGCGAGTCCGAGCTAAAATCACAACTGGGCGCCATTCAGTGGAGTTCCTGGTGACACCCCAGTGTTTCTGAATTGATTTAAATTGAATTGCTTTGGTAGAGCGGGGTCGTTGCCTTCAGCGAGCCAGCGTTAGCATTACCAGCTGCTAACACAGTTAGCTCACAGGCTAACGCTCACTAGCTCGCTAATAGCAGCAGGTTCATGTTTTTTTCCACTGACAGCTCGCTAACCAGGCTAGCTGAGCCCGTTTTCGAAGGTGTGACTTCAATGTTCAACAAAAACGAAATTTTAAACAAATGAATGTTCACCTAACTGTTAACCAGCTATATAATCAACATATTACCAAGAGTTTTTAAATTTTTAAGTGAATAAACTTACCAGATGGCGACCGGTTAGCCGGAGTAAAAGCGTACGATCGACTGAGAGCTAAAGAATGTAAGAAAAAAAATCCAGGAACTACGCTCCCTGAATACGTCATCAGACTTCCGCCGCAAAGTGTGACAACTTCCGTGTTGACCCACGTTTCTCAAAGGAGATACAGCTATTCGACTAAAGTTGCGTTTAATAAATATAGTAAATATAGAAAATGAGGCCACTAACAGACGAAGAGACAAAAACGATGTTTGAGAAGCTGTCGAAATAGTAAGTGAACACAGGAGGACATTTTACGCTTCTGTAACGACTCAAATTGTACTATAAATGGTAGCATTCTCGTTAGCCTGCATGTGTGTGAGCAGTGTGTTTCTCCCTAAACAGCATTGGTGAAAACATAAAACTACTAGTGGACCGACCTGACGGCACCTACTGCTTCAGGCTACACAATGACCGTGTGTACTACATGAGGTAAACAAAATAAATTACTCTACATACAAGTTCTGGCACCTCTCAATACTTCTAAGTGTTCTGAAATTGATGCATCCTCGTTTTCTGTCCACAGTGAGAAAATTCTGAAGTTGGCCACCAACATTTCCAGGGACAAGCTCGTGTCAGTGGGAACGTGTTTTGGAAAGTTCACAAAGACCACCAAATTCCGCCTGCACATCACAGCTCTGGATTTCCTGGCGCCCTATGCAAAGGTGACTATGGGTGCTCATTTTCTTTGCTTCCATCATTTGCATCCCATCCTCTCTCCTTAGCTCCAACCCATGGAGGTTGGTGTAAGGCATGCGGTGAGGACACAGAGGAAGTGAGGAAATACAAAGTTGCACATCCTTTCTAGCTGAGCCTCAGTTAGAATTGGTGTCTAATGAAGTCTTTGGAAAGTGTACAGGAAGAGCAGTGCACACTGGAGTGATAAAGCAGGCCACACTTTCAGATACCACTGTCCACCTGTATATACTGGTCTGTATAGACACATTTACATATACACACAGGAACCCGAAAGACATACACGCTCAACAGGACCTCTACATACATTAAATGAGAGATGTCAGAGTGAGTAGGGGGGGTTCAGTGTCTTGCTCAAGGGCACATTGGCTGTGCCCAGGAGGTGAACTGGCACCTCTCCAGCTACCAGTTCATGCTCCATATTTTCCAGGACTTGAACCAGCGACCCTCCGGTTCCCAAGCCAAGTCCCTATGGACTGAGCCACTGCCGCACTGGTAGCTCATGTCATTATATTATTAGATAACTACTGCCAAATATGCAAAGTGCGTGAAATATAATGGGATTTAGCGGCATTTAGCAGTGAGGATTGTAGATTGCAACCTGCTGAAAAATCTTCTGGTTAGAATTCCTTCAGTGTTTGTTTATCAGGAGGTTTTTACGAGGAGCCAGTCTCCTTTCCAAAACAAACACACCATGTGATTAAAATTGGTAAAAATGCAAAATAAAGCAGTTTCACGTTAAAAAAAATCTGTTTCTCCTACCCTGTTCAGCATGTCACAGTTGGCCTGCTTACCCCGTACTTGCAAATATGTACGTACCTTTTTTCTCTGATAACTTAATGTGTGTTCACCCTTTTTCTGATCCAGACGTTCAGTAGACATATTATTCGCAAAGGAACCAGTAAAAACACTATTAAAGGAGTTTCATATCATATATCAGTGTTTTCCCAATGCTGTTTGGCATGCCAGACACCTATGTAGATAAAAACAGCTTATCCTAAAGTAACGGAGACACAACGATTCTTATTTTCAAGTGATCACACACCAAAGAAAACATACTAATATTTCATTTCTGCCAGTATATCCCCCTAAATCCTACACACTGGACCTTTAAAGCTATGTAGGTCCCAGTGGCTGTTGCGTCAGATGTATGCAGGTGGTAATCTCCAGTGGAACATGAGTGACATGCTGTTTTTATAAGCCATACCACAGTAGAACAATACCAGTATACCAATAGGCTTTTTTCCAGAGCAGATATATTGACTTGTGATAGTAACAAAAGCACAGGTGTTATGGCTCCCTGCTATTTATGTGTCTCAGCAGTGAACAAGAACCACATATGCCACTAAACAAGAATGGAACACCTTCAAGTGTGTTTTGATTTTGTCGGTGCTGCTACTGCTGGGGATTTTTCATGTAATGGCCACAACTCAAACTGCAGTCACTCATGTGCTCTCAGGTGTAACAGCATATCAGCGATTAGCAAAGCTACAATTACTAGGTTGCTAAGTGCCTGCACTGGGGGGTCCTAACGAGGCAGAATTAATTAAGACATAACATTGCTGACTAAATCCATCAATATTTAACATGACTGAAGTAAAATGAGATGGTCCAGGTTTCACTGAGCAAAAAGATAACTTAATCCTGCTTCATAAGACAGCTCCCTGATGTTTACACCTGCATGCATACACATGCACTGTGGCTATTAATTATATTAATATTTTTCAGCTGACTTAATTTTTATGAAATATTAGAGTAAGTTAAAATGTAAATATAAAAATCCTTTTGCTCCTAGGATATTTTACGATGTGATAATATATATTGCTGCTCTCTATATGTTGCATCGTATTTACACTGATGATATCACTCTTGAATTGGAATATTAGTTGTATTTTTGGCTTTGATAACAGTGAACATAAGATAGTGTTACAGCTCTACTTAAGTTTGATGTAGATAGAATGTGTGTATATCTTTTTTCAGGCTGTCCTGGGGGCCTTCCTTCAGTTATAAAGATTTGTGCTGATAATTTACAGGGCACTAGCTGTTGTGCATAGAGCTGCAGTGATTACTTGATTGGTTGTCAACTGTTAAATTATTTGCCAGCTAGTTCAATAATCGATGAAGTATAATAAAAAAAATAAGATAAAAATGGATGGATAGATGGATTGTTTGAGTAATTTTTTAGGGGAAAAAAGGCCAAAATTCTCTGATTCCAGCTTCTTAAATGTGAATATTTCCTGGTTTCTTTCCTACTCCATAATAGTAAACTGATTATCTTTGGATTTTGGACATTTGGGGATGTCATCTCAGGCTTTTGGAAACTCTGACTGACATCTTTCACTGTTTTCTGACATTTTATAGACCAAACAAATAATTGATTAGTCGAGAAAATAACCAACAGATTAATCAGTAATGAAAATAATTATTAGTCACAGCCATAGTCCTGTTTGTCTTTTTTGTTTTTAAAACATTTTGACTCTGCCAGTAAGATTAATTTGCACGTATTCATGCATGTATGAGTAACCTGAAATTTCTTGTCATGTCTTAGTACAAGGTGTGGGTGAAACCTGGAGCAGAGCAGTCCTTCCTGTATGGGAACCATGTGCTTAAATCTGGGCTTGGGAGAATCACTGAGAACACTGCGCAGTACCAGGGAGTTGTAGTCTACTCCATGGCAGATGTCCCCCTGGTAAGTTTCTGTAACTATGATGCTATATTGCTGGTGTAGTTAAATGGCTCAAATTCCTGCTGGGGCCACTCGAGCTGAAAATGCACATGGGATGGTTAATGTGCTTCACATAAGAGCATGAGCTGCACTGAGATATTGGAAGTGCTGCCCTCAAGTGCGTTTCTTCACAACAATCTATCATACCTGAATGAAATGTGTCGACACGCTATATGTACCAAATGTTCAGAATATATTTGCAAGAGTAATGTCACTTCAATTTGATAGCGTATGGCAGATTTAGCTCTGTGTTCACCAAGGGGATTTCTGAATCAGTTATGTATCTTTTTTTCTCAGGGTTTTGGAGTGGCAGCCAAGTCTACCCAGGAGTGTCGGCGAGTGGACCCCATGTCCATTGTTGTGTTCCACCAGGCCGACGTAGGAGAGTTCATTAGGAATGAAGACACTTTAACATAAAGACGATCAACAGCTGGACTGTTAAATTCCCCTCTTCTTGACCCATTTCATCCTCAGAGACGTTCAGTAAAATTCCCACCCAGAACAGCTGTTTTCTTTGAACAGAAGTGGTCGGATCTGAGGGCCCAATTCAAGGGCATCTTAATAGCATTTGTTGCAAGAGGCCCATAATTCAAATGCAGTCGAGGGACTGAAACAGACCCACTTCTCTTTTGATACTGCTAATCCGCCATCTACAGGATTCCCTAGTCACAGAGCCTCTTGATCAGAATGAAGGGGCTGCTTTTCTGTGTTTTTTTTTTCCTTTTTGTAAATGTCATCTATCACATAAATCCATAATGTCTTTGTATTTGTCTTGGTGAGTTTGTTACTGTAAACAGGGCTGCAGTGAAAATGCATATCACACACTGTTGCAGTTTTTTATAACAGAGACAACTAATTAACAAAATGTAAATTTATTGAACCAGAAGGTGACATGAACTTGCCTGATATCAGACAGAAAACTGTCAACTTGTTTCAATCTTGTTCAACTTGTTTCCAGTCAATTGGAACTTAGTGGAGTGAATAGCCTCAAAGGTCTGGACCTGGCTAGACATGAACTTAAACTTTACAATATATTAAACATGATTAATGCCGAAAAAAAGGGGGTAAAAAAAAAAAAAAAAAAAAGACCTGACAAAAGGGATAACCGTTACGGCCCGAAAATTATCCACTTCATTTTAACAAGAAAGAAATCCAGGTGAAAGTGGAATAGTGCAGTCAATCGAAACACTTGAACTTGTCCTTAACCACTCAGACCAGGTTTGACTTCTTCATGGTTCTCCATCTGTCCTTAAGGTTGACGTTTGTTCGATCCTTGAAGGAGTAATATGACTTGATCTTGCTCCAGTTGCCCTCTCCAAATTTTTTGACCCCTTCTTTCAGCTTGTTTGTCTCACTCTCAGTCCACCTCTGCAACACAACAGAAACATGAGGTTACTCAGCTGTGTTTGGCTGCTGCTTCACTGTAATGCAACTGACCACGCTAAGAAGTCTGCCTGTGTGGTGCCTTCATCAGCTGCTGGAATGACCACATCCTTATTACCTTATCCTTGTTGCAAAATCTGCTGAGTGATTGTGTTTCTGTTTGATATTCACACAATATAAACATAGCTAATTCTCAAGACTTCTGCCAGCACATTAATGCACCACAAGCTACTTAAATGGACTGTGGATTATAAAAAACAAGTCTTGTTATACTTACCCTCTTCCTGTGGCTTGAATTTGACATGGTGCTCTCATTGAGCGACCCTGTCGAAAAAAAAAAAACAGATATATTAATGCATACATTAGGTTTTCACAACTAGATTAAATAGAAGTAGATATGTGATGAAATATTACCGCTTGCTTTCTGTTTCGAGGTGAAATATGACTCTTCATCGCTCCATGTATCCTTACTCTCCCTGGCAGCATTGAACAGCTGTTTCCTGTGAACAAAAACAGTTTCTTTACATGCTGCAAACAGCTGTGAAAAACAAATAACGGCTGCATCGTAAAAATGTTAGAGCAGTTAGCTAGTGTAAACTTTTGATCTCTCTCCAGTAATTTAGTTTTCTTGTAAGTCATCAAAATGAGTGACTCCCCATGTGACTCTTAAGGCTCATTTATGCTCCCATTACCTATGAAAATAGAGTACAGACAGAGGGCTCAGTCTGTCTCTGAATCTTAAGTCAAGCATAAATGAGCCCTTAGACAACCACATGTATTCTGAATTATCTTCAGTAACTTTAAAAATACTTTTTATTGCTGTATTTTATGTTAGAATTCATTCGCAATGGGTGATTAAATCCTTTCTGTGCTAAAGCCACTTGTGTAATCTCTACTAACCATTTTGAACTGGAAGGATCTTTGTCTTGTGCAGAGTCCTTGTGAGGAGTGGAGCTTGTTTGAGGGACAGGGGAACGGAGAGGGAACAGAGTGGGTGAGCTGTCCAGTGAAGACTCTGTCACACATGTGGCATCTGGATCCCTGCGTAAATACAATGTGTTTATCGAATGTTGTCACTGAATCGTAAACCAACATAGTGACTTCACATGAATGTCGTATTTGGACTTGCTTGCTGTGAGGATCGCTGGCCAGTCGTTTACGAGGTTTCCGCACTGGGGTTCTGCGGGGAGGCGGTGACTCCAGTGGGTCTTCCTCACTGTCTGAGGACGACTGTTGTGACTTGGAGTTTCTGCAGAATGAGAGTTGAGACTCAGTCTAGCATTGTCCAGCAAAGGAAATTTCTGATTTGACTTCCAAATATACAAAAGTGACTTATAGTTCCCAGCTAGGTCGAGTTGAATACAATGTATTTTTGCGATTTGATGCCCCCCCAGTTTTTGAGTGGTACACCACTGTCGTAAATACCTATGCCTGAAGGACTGCAAACTGTTTACTGTCCTGACGTAAACTATGGTGATCTGCTTTATATCCCTGCAAATTTTATTTATGACAGATTGCGATCTATGCTGTAGCCTTATCAGTATCGTCCCTGTCTCATGGATTAGGAACGGGCAAATACGACATCAGAAGCCAAAGAACTCTGTCGACTAACAGGATAAGTTATTTTACAGGATTTGGACAACATTGGCTGGGATGTACACTCTGCTGTCAGATTGTACTTTCTCTCCTGTTAGCCACGAGACAGAAATGGTTTCCAAATTGAGCTTAGACTTTTGAAATTAAAATGCAGGCAAACCGCTTGGGCACCATAAAAAATGTCTGGATTTTTGGAAAGGTTTCAGTGGTTGAAAATGGCTAATTAAACAGCCATTAGTGGCCGGTGGAGACGATGCTATTTATCTAACTTCTCACTAACCTAAGCTTTAGTGACAGACCATCACTGCTGTCCTAGCCCTGTGTTCTCACTAACATCGCTGAACCTTACAGCATAATAATAATAACCCACATGGCAGCCCATTATCAGATGATACAGTACATTTGGAATTACCTGCTGTGTGTATTGTTGGACTGGTTATGGCTTTTCCCCTCAGAAATTTCCCTGTTGGCCACAGAGCCATCACCGTCTGCTGGCAACTCTGCCGAACTAGTTGAGGCTCTGAATGACAAAAATTAGAGCCATAAACCTACTGAACAATACAGAACCACAAGCAGCCTACTCATAATAAAATGTGCTATACAAGGCAAGGTGTCACAATGATGCCCCCCTTCTTACTCCCTTTCTTCCAGCCCTCTTGCTGTGACCACACCCATCTCTGAACTTGACATTCATTTTGATCTCAACAACAACTTTTGAACTACCCGTTGACAAAATCTGTCCACAGACAGATAAACACCTGGCAAAATACTCAAAACTGCTTCTGTGGTACTTCCCGCTACAACTGGTGTGACCCGAATTACATTTCACCATGACACGCACACACGAGGGGAAATCAGTATCAGAATTCAGTAATCAGATATCCAATACTGATGACATAATTGCTGTTTTCAACATTTCTGAATAGTGCCTGTAAAGTTCACTGCTTTGGCTTCTCTTACTCCTGTTTTCACAAACTGGACTTGCTACTACAAAACACTAATGGTGACAGTAGTTTAAAGCTACTGCCTGCCTAACAGCATTTTGAGACACCACCACAGCCAAAATCATCATTTCAACAAACTGTGAGGCTCGACAGGAGCAGGACTATCTTTTGACGGTGACAACCCACATATCACTGCAACACTTGCAACATTTTGTTTTGCCTGTTTGATGACTATTTCCTTCAATTTGTGAAATAAAAGACCAACAACCAAGTCACTTACTTCTGCATGTGTGTTGTAACCTCGGTGTCTGTTACTAGGCTCTGCTGGTCTTTTTTATTAGCTATAGCAGGCGACTGTGGTGGCTCCTCTGTTCTGACATCAGTCTCCAGTTCCTGTGAAGCTGCTGAGCAATGGGAGCTCCCCTGGCTGTCCGGCTCCACCACCAGTCTTGCCACAGTGTAAGGCCGCCTGTTCTTCAGCACTGGGCAGCACCTTGACACTGAACCTGCCTGTATTTGAGGAACAGCATCTGTCTGTGGTGGTTGGTCTGCTGGGGAAGCCTCCATGGGGCTGCCTGAGTCTCTCTGAAATAGCCCATCCTGCTCTGAGTCCCGATCGGTGCCCCTCGCGGGGTTAGGTGAAAGGTGCAGGGAAAAATCTTTTCTTGACTGCTCCTCTACCTCCACTTCTTCCTCCAGCTGAACAAATGTTCTCTCATTTGAATCTGCAGCCAAAGCCTTGTAGGCCGCCTCCAGCCTGGCCCTCGGGATTATTCTGTGGTTACTGGCAGATAAGACAGAGACAAGAAAAGACACTGAACAGCACATTTGGGCCAAAGAATATGAAGAGACTCCAGTCAACATGTTACCTTACAATAGTAAAGGTTTCCATGAATTTGTACTGGAAACATTTTAGCTTGAATCCCTAAAAAATTACCCTGCCCACACCAGTTCTAACTAAGTTGTGATAAATGATTTTAAACCAACTTCTGTGCTTGGATGTGGTGAGCAAATTATATTATATGGTTATAAGGGTTCTAAATGAGGTTAGCACAGCTTCTAATGGCAGGTATTAGTGAAGCTGATAATTGGAGGACCTAATTTTTCTCCTCTAATCCCTCCCAATAATGGCAGACAGATGATATGATGATTTTGTGACGCCTTGGCCCTCCCTCAGAGGGAGGCCTACTTAAAATAAAGATCTACTGTCAGTCAGATTAAGGGTTTCTCATCATCTGGAGCACAGCAGAGAGGAGGAGGAGACAAAATCTAGAGACAGAGGACAGACTGGGAATATTTATGTGAGATTTTCAAACTGTAAAATGTCCATTTTGCCACTATGCAGCCCAGTGATAACAGAGGCAGAGAGTGTGTCATATGATGCTACGTGACTTAAAAGAGACTAGAAATCTTTGGTAATGTTGTATTATAAAGGTTGTGATGATGAGCTATGATGTTTGAAGTGAACTGTGAGGGAGACAGCCTACCATGGTGCAAACTTTGACTGGACAGCAACTACTGGACTAGAGGACGGGCCTGCTTCGTCTTGCTCATCAGGTCCAGCCGCCTCATCGTCCAGCTGCAGAAGTCTTCTCTCAGAAAGCTGTTTTGCAGCCTATTATACACACACCAACCAAAAACAAAAATTAATTGTAAAGAAATTAACAATAAACAATTAAATACGCTTTAAAAAAAAACAAATGTTTTATGAATGTTTTAATGCAATGAGCCTTTATCTCGTGCTTAATATGTAGTTATATACCTTAAGGAGAAAGGGAACATTGAATGGACAGAAACTCTGACAAAAGGTCAGCATCTCCTCCTTGAACCGCTGGAAGTCGAGTTGCTCGATGACTTCATGCGTTTTACTCTTCTTCCTGATGAGACCCATGAATATAGCTTTCTACAGAGAACACAGACATGAGTAATTTAATGAAAATGGCATACACACAATTAAACATAAAAATGAAGTCGAGTCAGGTCAGCAAACTTTCCATTTTTTTCTACTGTGTGTCACTTTGTATCATCCTGTGTCCCCTCTCTGAATTCAGAGGTTTTTGTGAACACAGCGCAGGTGGAACTCTTTATGAGTTCTTTTTTTCCCACAGGGTGGAGAACTAAGGAGCAAACTGTTTGATCATCATATTCAAGACCTTTCAATCACTTTTTGGTTGGATCGATCAGAGCTACGGTTTGCATGGGAATGCAGTCAGTTTCCTCTTAAGTGGGTTGGATCTAGAAGTACCGTGTCGCAGTTGTATGCCTCTGCACATCAGTCAAGTTTTTCTTATATCTATGTCTGTGAAAACATGGATGGATGAAGAAATCCCCTTGAGGTGTTTTTTAGATACTGCATTCATGAGAATGAGAAAGATACAAGGTCACAGAGATGATTAACAGTTCATCAAAAAGATAGACTAATTTATTACTCATTGCAGCTCTGCTTCTGGTTTCCCTTTCTGAATGAAGACTTGTTAGAGTTAGAGTTATTTACGCTCAGGCAGGTGCAGTACCTAGGTACGTACTAGTTTGCTTTTGGCTGAAGTCTTTGCAGTGTATTCGAGCGCAAGATTTTGGCCAAGTCAAAGGCAACACAATCTTCAGTCTTCGTCGTCACTACTACAATATCGGTTTGTTGTGTCTGGGCCTTACTGATGTGACAAAGAAGGAAAGCAGACTACATCCAGGCAGACCAGCAGGCCCTCCAACAGCCTGAGGATTCTCAAGAGATGAACTGCTCAGCTGAGTGAAGTCTTTCCGCGTGTCTTTAACAAACCCTCTCCAGAAAGACAATGCACATTTAAGCTTCAGCAATCCCAAACAAAGATCTTCCTTGAATCATCCTCATGATGAAAGGATACAGTAAACTCACTTTCAACACATCAGTGGAGGCACCCTATCTTTTCCCTGATAATGCTACATTGTGAACAACACTTATGTGTTGAAATCAGCATGAGGACAGCTACTTAACCTTAGCTGTTAGCAGCCTGTGGCCAGAACTAACAGCTAACGGAGACTGCATTGAGTTACAGTGTTATAAGTTCAAGCTCTATTCAGTAAAAATAAGTATTGGGCACAGGTAAACTGTAACATCTAATGTGTTCAAATGTAAACTTGTAAAATGTAGTTTTCTGTGAGAAACTAGAATAAATGCAGCTGTTAGAAGGAGAAATTTGTTGATGTTTTCACAGCAAGATATGAGATATTAGCGAGAGAATTACAATATACTGTGTAGGGTAAACAGCCTTTTGAAGCATTTTTTATGTGAAGAAGTTTATATTAAAGGTTGTTCCATAAATGTGTATGGTTAAATTTGTGCTTCTTCAAAGACAGTGCAATGAAGGGCTGACTGACCTTAAAACTGTTACCTTTTTGTAATGAAGATTTCTTTGTTTCCCTGGTATAAAACAGAGGATTAAATAACAAAAGCAAAATAAACAACACCAAAAATAAAAGAAAGAAAGGTATACTATAGGTATAGGTACACTAAAGCTCCTTTAAGTACAATTAATTGGCATATCCACAAGTGATGTTTTGAGCTAAAGCTGTTCTTAAGACTTAGTTCATGAACTCACCTTGCCAATCATTGGTTTGGGAAAGTATTTTTTCAGCACCTCTTCTGCTCTGTCGAACTGATCGTCCTTAATGAATACCCACACCATCTAAGGACAGAAATAAAAATAACAATTTGTTAAATCAAATCTGATGAAATTTGTAAAAGCAAGTATCTTTAAACAAGTCGAGACTCTTCCTTTATTAGGTACACAGGTGGTGTGAGCTGATGCATTCACTGTGGGCCAGACAAGGTGAGGTGGACACACACCCACACACAATGGATGCAGCATTCATATCATGATCTAAGCTGTACCTTTTGATTTAAAGGTGAAGTGTGTAAGATTTAGGGGGATTTGGTGGCCTCTCGCAGCAAATTGCAGATTGCAACTACCTGAAAATTCTCCTGGCTTGAATTCCGTCAGTGTTCACTGTTTAGGTGGTTTTTACTAGAAGCCAAATTATCCTCAGAGGTTTCTTCCTCAAATGGAGCAGCTGATTAAAACCAGTAAAAACACTGAATAAAGCACTTTCACCTCACAAATCAGTGTTTCTCTCACACTGTTTCGCATCTCAGAGACGGGCAGCTTGCACACCGCATGCTATGGTTTGCCCATTCTTCTTCTCTGATAACTCAATGTGTGCTCAGCTTTTTCTCATCCAGACATTCTGGAGGTTTTTAATGTGAGCCGCATTATCAGCAGCGGTCCTCTCCTTTCCAAAACAAACGGAACCAGTAATTTAAACTGGTAAAACCCCTAAATAAAGCAGTTACAATCACGTTACAAATCAGTGTATCTCTGACGCTGTTTGGCACGTCAATGCAGGCAGCTCTTCCTCCACCTCACCTTTTTTCTCAGATAACTTAAGATCCAGATGTTCAGGGGGTTTTTAGTAAAACTGAATAAAGCACTCACATATTATAAACCACCTTAACGCTGAAGCTGCTTGTTGGAAGTGGGCCTCTAACTACGGTGGGCTATGCAAAAACAGAGATGGGCCAATTTGGGCCCAGTGTTTGGTTTGTCCGCTATGGGCTATAGTAGAAACACGGTAGAGCAACACAGTGATCTCCATAAATGAGGACCCGCTCCCCATGTAGATATAAACGGCTCATTCTAAGGTAACAGAAACAACAACAATTCCTTTTTTCAGGGGATTATACACTGAAGAAAACATACTTATTATTTAAAATCCCACTTCTGCCAGTATATCCCCCTACATTCTACACACTGGACCTTCAACCAGTGTTTATATGCCTTTGTGTTACATATAATACTGATAATAATAATAATAAAACCACTTACCATCTCTTTAAGTGAAGTGCATGCTTTCTCAAAAATCTGCTCGGGCACACTGCATTGCTGGCTCATTTTTTCCAGCAACATTAAGGCTGATTCCAGAGGAGTAACTGAGTGATCGGGCTCAAATGACAGGTCTGTAGGTAAAGACAAAGCAATATTCACTGTCATGTTTGGGTCACAGTATGTTAGTAGGATTGGATGTAAGCTCAATTTAGGGAAGACCCTGAAGCTCAGTTTTACAGTTGGGATGTAATGATACACTTTATCATTTTATATCTTTCAACAGGAGACAATTCAACACAGGTGTTGAATAAAGTGGCCAGACATCTCATATTTGTCATCCCATATGGTACTGGTTCTTTTGTATTTTGTGTGAATCCACTCAGTTGGATCGAAAATATCTCTACTGTTTTAAACATTTTAAGGCATGACCATGCTGTATTGAAAATGCATCTAAGACTGGTTGGCAAGAAAATGTCACACTTCTGCATTTTTGCAAGGAGCTTATCTTAATGTTTTCTTCATTGTGCAAACAGGAAATTGTACCACCGATGTCATTAAATAATATCCCCATCAACACACATCTGTTTACAAAGGTACTGTAATGTGGCATCATGTGCGCATTAAGGTTGACCTCACCAAGTTTTTCACCATCATTTATCCGGGAGAGAAACTGCAATACTTGAATCTTTGTTGGCATGACATCAGTGGACTCCAAAGGACGGACCAAGACTCCTGTAAGGACATGATGATGCGCTTGTCAGTCCCCCAGTAATAATAATAAATATAAAAATAATCATATTTGTTTGTATAGCACTTATCTAAAAACAAGGTTACAAAGTACTTTACAAAGTGCATAAAAATAAGACAAAACAATACAATATTTATGTAAGAGCAAAGGGAAATTGTGTGTACAGAGAAGTTACAAATCAGGCATTAAAATGGAAAGTGTTCCTATAAAAATATGTTTTAACCAATGACTTAAAAACGGGTAATGTGCTAGCATGCCTAATACCCTCCGGCAGAGACCTCCAAAGCTTCGGGCCTTGATGGTAAAAGCCCAGTCACCTTTAGATACCAGCCTTCGTTTAGGGACGACTAGTGAGGGTAGGCCTGAGGATCTCAGGTCATGACTTGAAGCATAGGTAGTCAGAAGCTCAGTTGTATAACTCAGCACTAAACCATGTTGAACTTTAGAAGTTACTAAATGAATCTTAAAATCAATCCTGAAGTTAACTGGCAACCAACATAGGGAGGCGAGAATAGGGGTGATATGTGACCTACGATTTTTCCCATGGTCAAATCACACTCACCACACGCATAGTAAATCACACTCAAAGCAGGCTCTAAACTGTGGCCTACATGTCAGTTGATTTCTTCATGTAAAGTCAACTGGAGGTACTGAGGGGGAATTGTGACATCATTTTAATTCTGGTGATGATTTTACTGCCAGGGCAACCCTCACAGCTGATGGAGGATACTATGTCCAAGTGTGCACTAACACAATGTTTACACGACTGGGTTACATGTACTTAAGAAAAGCCTAGCTACATCTAATGTTCAAGGAGTCAGGACAGAGTCCAGTAATCTCCCTTTTTAATTAACCTGCACGCACTGTTGAAAATGGTCCCATTAACACCTGCTGGTGCCACAGTCACGCTCCAGGAAGCAGCTGTGTGCTGACGTTACTGAGATGTATTTGCAAATATCAACCACTTAATCCTCATCCTTAAAGTTATTTCTCCTACTAAACTAAAAAAAAGCTCTTCTGAAACGTTAAATCTCAAGTTTGTCACTTGTCTAAGTGTGGTATCTTCCTCTTCTTCTCCTCCTCCTCATTGTGGTGCGCTTTAGTGCCAATAGGGGCGACAAAGAGCCCAACCCACACTAGACAACAAACGTCAACAAAACATTGTGCACTTCACTGTTTTGGTAGAGAAGACTGTAACTAACTAAAGTTAACTGTCTGGTTTTGCAAATGTGTGCCTGGATAACCGCCCACCTTAATTAAAGTGTGACGTTACTAGCACACAGCAACTTCTGTTAGCTGTTTAATGGGACCTCCTCAGGCAGTATATGAGACAGTACCCAGCTGGAGTGATGCTAACTACAACAGAATAACACTATCGGTGGCGAGCATACACACTTCAAACTTTGCAGGCAACAGGTTGCATGTAAAACAGTCTAATAACGTCAAACAAAGTTAGTAAGTTAGCTAACGCTGAACTAACAGTAACTCTAACCTAGCTTGGCGGGAGACGCGCGACTCTGTGAGGCAGTTTGTCACTTACCGTCAAGTACATCTCTTATGGCACAAAATTCCGCATATTGCTGGGTTTTAAACAGCTCTATTGCCAAAGAGAAATAATAATCAAGTATCCATCGATTGACAATGTCTTGGACATCGGTTGCCGCCATATTCAGCCTGTCAGCGGAAGCAGGGGGGAGTTGTTTGTTTCTCGGTGAAGGCGGGGAGACGCTGAGCTGCGAGCAGGAGCATGGTGGTTTTATTCCCTAAGCTTGGCTTCTCAGGCAGCGCTCTGTCCTAGTTATGAGTGGCGCCGCAAAAATAATATACATTAATAACATCAGAATTAGGATCATAAGTAAAAGTAAGCCTAATAAGACTCTGATATTCCAACTGAAGCAGATTAAATTTATCAGGCTTTGTCGTGCCCCTCCTGAAAGTTCTCACACAGGGTATAAAAAACACTCTGTACGCAGAGTAGTTCTTCTTCTCTGACTTCATTAGCGGCCCTCACACTAGCAGGAAAGGTATAACCGCCCCCCACTGGACAGACTGGTGTATCGTCAAGGTACCATCAATTATGCGTCCCATTTGTGCTGAGCTTTATATCATATTTTATATATAGTATGATACATACTCTCACCGGCCACTTTATTAGGTACACCTTGCTAGTACAGGGTTGGACCCCTTTTGCCTTCAGAACTGCCTTAATTCTTGGTGGCATAGACTCAACAAGGTGCTGGAAACATTCCCCAGAGATTTTGGTCCATATTGACACGATAGCATCACATAGTTGCTGCAGATCTGGTGACTGTGGAGGCCATTGGAGTACAGTGGACTCATCGTCATGTTCAAGAAACCAGTTTGAGATGATTTGAGCTTTGTGACATGTTGCGTTATCCTGCTGGAAGTAGCCATCAGAAGATGGGTACACTGTGGTCATAAAGGGATGGACACAGTCAGCAACAATACTCAGGCAGGCTGTGGTGTTTAACCATGCTGAGATGGTACTAAGGGGCCCAAAGTGTGCCAAGAAAATATCCCCCACACCATTACACCACCACCAGCCTGAACCAGTTGATACAGGGCAGGATGGATCCATGCTTTCATGTTGTCTAGTTTATATATTCCATCTCCCTGACCTAACCAAAACTAAATGACATTACTGTTATTAACACGACAAAAACAAAGAACAGTTCTGACTCTTCCACACCTGCCAGTGTTAGGCTGTGATGGCTAGGATGTGAAAGTAAGTGGCTTTTAAGGAGGGCCACCTGCATCACATCTGGGTCACATCTTTCACTTCTTCTTCCAGGCATAAACATGGAGGAGTTTGTGTGAGTATGTGTTATCTGTCTGTCTGCAGCTAATCCCGCAAACTACTGAACCAATCAGCATAATACTTTGTGTGTACATTTATGACTGTATGCTCAAGGACATCTCATGGTTGCGACGATTTATAATTATTATAAGACCCATTTAATTGTTTTATACTGTCATTGATAGTCGACTCCTCTTAACTCCTCTGAACTGGTTGTTAGAGGCTGCAAGTCATCAATACAATCATGAAGAAAAGGCATAAAACAAAATACATTGGGTGTGCTATTGAAGTCTCTTCCCCTGTTGAATAGTGTTTCCTTCCTGTTCAAGAGGAGTGCCGCCCTTGGTGGTTAGGGTTAGGTATGAGGTTTAGTTCAGATTTAGGTTATTTTTAGTGCTGTATCATAGGTAACTGGAGTTGCTAGAGTTTCTTAAAGACATTTCATCTCTAATCCAAGAGGCTTCTTCTCTTATATGAGAGGTGAAATGTCTTTTAAAACATCAACCAAGTATTTGGTGTCATTTTGAACTGGAGCATCTGCAGATTAATTCCATACAAGTCCCTGTTTTTGTTATCTGTGCTGCTGTCTTGACTGTGAGGGATTAGGGAGGGAATATTCCACTGAGCGCAGTGTGCATTGTCTAAAGCTCACCAATGTTTGGTTGGTCTACTGTAGAAACAACATGGCAGACTTGGTGGTGGAGAACCTGCGCTGTATGTAGATATAAACTGCTCATTCTTACGTAACAAAAACACAACTCTTATTTTCAGGTGATTTATACACTAATGGTACATAGTTATGAATATTACATACCATTTCTGCTGATAGATGTCCCTATATCCTACACAGTGGACCTTTAACTAGGTTACAAACTGTATATACTTTGTAAAGCTTTGTTTTTCTTCTTCTTTACTTCTTTTTCCTGTCTTTCAGAATTCTTTTCCCCAAGGCACCCTTCAAAATAAAACTTTTAAGGCCCTAAGGAAGATTCTGTATTCTTTCCTGGGGCTAAATTAAAGGCTGATTCTTACCAAGACTGTCATCTAAAATTGTTTCCTTTATTTTATTGATTATACACTTCTGTTATACCGACAGGTGTGTGCATTGCATCTCTAATTTCATGCTTGACTAATTCAATATTTAAAAAGCTCCAGGATATAACTGTACTTGACTTGACCCTGTGTTTGTGGTGTTCAGCACACAATCCAAGGTGACACAGTCAGATAATTTGGAGTATAGGGGCCACCCTTAAGATGTTTCCTGAAGCTGATAACACATCTCAAGACTTTAGAGGCAAATCCTCAAAGCTCATTCTCTGGATAGTCCAAATGTGCACTCTATTGAGCACACTTTTCTGGTTGTATCTTATTTTGGATGTTGCAGCACCCCATTTTCAGTTACTACATCTTGTATCTCAACTTCAGGTAAAGCGGACTAATATCCATGCCAAGGTTGGGCTTGCACATCCTGACTTCTTCTTTACTTCTTGCACATCTGCATCATGTTTCAATACTCTCTGCATTATCCAGAAACAAAACTCAGAAGCAGGGAAAAGTAATTGTGTGTGATGGACGATCAATCACAATCCATGGCTATAATTTAATAGTTTATTATGTAAAAGAATGACATTAAAGATATAAGACATTATAAGATTATGACACATTAATTAAAAAACTCGAATAAAACATTCCATTTATATATTGTTAATAGTAACCTTTATACTTTGTTTATAAAGCTGAAGGACTTTTTGTTCTTGAGGAAACACTCTCTCAGAAGAGTAGGAAACAACATCTTTCTCAGCTGTTCATGGTAATGTTATTCTCTGTTAAGAATCATCACTAAACATCACAACATGTTCAACATTTTCTCCACAAATCCTCTTTAAACTGCAAACTAGTGTGAGGAAAACCTTTGACACAGCTTTGCACGACAATCCTGTCCTCATGTTGATTGTATTTTTGTCATACAGCAGAAGGTGGTGGGAATACAATTTCTGGTGTAACCCTTAAAAAGTTATCTTTCATGGTTTCTTTTGCTGAGCATTAATGTAGACTACATACCCTGTGACAGAATCCCGATTTAAGACACTATGACTACAGCATCCGAGCTTGGTCACGAAACACGACCATCCTATTGTGAAAAATACATCAACCAAGCTTATCCAAACGATACCAGTCAACATCAAATATTCATACGCAGTCAACACAGACATTTTTGTCAATCCAGAATTAGTGCTGATGTTCTGCTACGTCCTACAAATACCTCTAACAGTTTAGCAGCGTATTAGTCCTGCCACTGTCACCAATACCTGCGACTATTTTTAATACCAGCTGTTGCTTGATGAGCAACACATTGGATCTGCCACACTACACAGCATGGCTTTTCCTATTGTTTTTGGATTAGTCTTATTTAATCCGTCTTCCATTTATACATATGACTATTATGGATATGCAGTTTGTTTGGCTGAATCCCCCTTTTTATTTTGCACCTCTTAAATTAAAAAGCACATTGAGCATGTAAGGATATGGAGCTTGCTGATTGAACCATGCTGAGAGTATGACATGAATAAGACAGTGATATCCTCCCAACATTTAGTCTGAAAACTGTTGCCGAGGTGATACAGTCCAGCGGAATAAAACGAGTAATGAGGCCAGCATTAATAAAATCCCCTGATATCACTTAGCTTTCAGTGCTGTGTCCCTCAGTCCCAAAATAGATGCGTTTTACATTCTAATGACAGCATGTTTCTTAAAACATTAAAGCCAGAGCATCAGATATCATCATTTAAGTGTAAACAGTGGAATTCCTTCTCCTGACGACCACAGATGAGAACAAACAGCAGTATATTGTCCAACACGCCACAAAAATGAGACTTTGAGAATCTAGATTTGACAACACTAACAATACCAGCCAACCAGCCTTTAAATCCTGAACTCTAGATTCAAAAAGCCACATTCATCCAGTGCAAACAGGCCCGTTAACGATGCAGAGTAAAAACAGGAGACGAGGAAAACACTTTCATAAATATGGCAATAATAACAAAATCTTCCAAGGTGATAAATTCACTTGACTGAGTAATTTTAAAAGGCATGGATAGGTGTTCTAATAACACTGGAAAAGTATGTGCTACTGTCCTGCCACTAGATGTTACAGGCGTGACATTTCTGGAGTGGAGTAGGAAAGGCCTCACAAGCATCTGCTGAGCTCCCCGAGACTTTGTTCAGTGATAAAGCTTGTATAATGAGCCTGGTACCTCAGCTTCTTTCAGCAGTGCAGCTCCTTTTTAATTCTACAGACTGACAGCACAATGGAGCTTGGCTCTGGAGATCAGAGTGAGCTCACAACGAGCCAAAGGAGGTGGTGCCAGTGTTTTAAGTTCTCCTTTTGAAAGTGTCACACCACTTGGTGGCCGAGGAGCATGCAAAGCCACTGTGTCTGAAACTCGTCTCTGTCTCCGGGGGTTTGGGATGTTGGTTTTTCAGAGTTTAAATGCTATGAAGTAATTGTTTTTGCTTATGGATTCCTACTATACACACAAGTAGCTTTTAGTTTTCCACAGAAAAACTGCGTGCGAGTAAAACCATTCAAACTTAATAACATTCACTCTTCTCAGCAGCCAAAGGTCAACCTGAATCACTTTGTGATGAAGACACAGGGAGGCATATCAGTGGTCTGAGGGTCACTGATCATGGGTGGAGAATGAGACATGGAGCAGCATGGAGGAGTGTCGAAATGGCAGATTTATGCACACACAAGTACAACTAATATAAAACTCTGATAATTTTTATCCAAATGAAGATTCTGAATAACAGTATTCATCTCCAGTGAGTCATTATGGCCAGCTGTTGAGGAGTTTTCACTATGATGAAAGGTAAAGACGCTTCAGCAGTAATTAAAAAAAACAAAAACATGAGTCGTTTCTACTGGCCCGAGTAACCTAAAGAATCAACAATACTAGCCCAATAAAGGAGAAACATGACAAAGAGGATGAACAGATAGGGAAAAAAACACTCAGTCCTCTTGAATAAGAATGAGGCTCGTGTTCACAGTAGCCTGTTGATTCATTTGAAGATAGTGAAAGCCTCATTTCCTGGCTGAGATGCTGACTGATTGAGCTGTTATACATGCAAATCAAGGCAGCACAGTTCCACTTCTGATGTCCACTGTGCTCCGTATCCAGTGCCATGTAAGTAGTGCATGTCCTTGACTGTGATTCCCTCGTCTGGGTCCAATAGAACAGTTTCAAGCATTTCCCCATTTATATCCACTTGTCTGGGTCCAGTGATGATCAAAGATGTGTTGCCGATTCAAACACTACTCTTGAATCTCGTGTGCGCAGCAACAAAAACAAACTGCTGAAGTTGTGTACTGAGGGTGCGAGTTCAAACAGCACCTTGGACGTCTCACGAGGAAAAAAAGACTCACTTGAGTTACATACTGCATGCTTTACTTAAAAACACACAAACAAACCAAAAAAAATCTGCTCATGTTTGAAACAATATTCCAGTTTTTCAGCATACTCGTGCAGACCGAAGGAGTTGGTTCTACATCAGCATGTGAGAGTGAGCATACAAACTTTCAATGGTGGTTGTGATGCACTGGGGTCCCACTGGAGCAGCCCGTCTCCCTGTCACCCACACGTGAAGGACGGCCTCGGGGAGCAGAGGTCCATCCTAGCCCCCGCCAAGAGGGGCGTACAAGAAATCTTGCTTTAGGGATGGTGAAGTGTTGGTGAGCTGCATCGGTCTGCCCTCCTCTCAGACAGAAAACTCAGACCCGCCGCGCCGACCTTGGGTCAACAGCAACAGGCGCCGCAGACGCAGGCCTGTGAATGGATTGCACCACAGCAGGGAGGGTGAACCCCCAAATACGGCTCTCATTCCGTCCCATCTCATGCGACGTTCCCACGTGGGCTTCTCATTTTTAAGACGTTCAATCTCCTGTAAGACATTCAAGATTCCTCATGAAGTTATATGTTTGCTTTGGCTCATTAGCACACTAAAACACATAATTACATTAGCATTGGGAGAAACCTGAGAGAAAACCTTAGGGTATTGTGATGCACAGGTCAGCCAACAACCAGCAGGTCCTGCAGGTTTCACCCACAAGTCGGGTGGTTTGGGTAAGCTTGTAAAAAATTGTTGCAGGTTTTGTGTGGGGAGGTCATTAAGTGACAAAGCAGTGTTCTGAGTAAGTTATTAATAACTTTTTCCTGTCCTCTCTCTGTCTCTCTCCATCTCCCAAACACACACAGCAAGCAGCTTTATCAGCGCTGCTGTGGTCAGGGTTTGCTTTATCTGGATTTTAACCAGGAAAATCTACCACAGTCCAACATATCTAAATCTCTGCAGTCATAATGCCCGGTAAAAATATTTCCCTCTGAGAATATGTAGGCCTAACACTGTGTCAGCAAGCAAGCGTCTCTGTTCATGTCATGTAAACAAACTGCTGTACCTATCAGCTGAGCCTTCATGTAAACAAACCATGTAGGATATCAGCAGTGCGCTTGAGGTCATACTTAAGATGTAACCACTCAAAATATGGGTGCTGTCTTCTTAAGTTTATACTTTTTAAGCAGAAAACACACATTGACAATGACACACAATATAGCCAACAGAAAGTGGATTGTTATCAGCGATGGTCATTACCAGAAACTTTCAGCTTCAGTTTGAAGGTATGCAGGCTGGGTTTGGGTGACTGAATAAAGGCTGGGACATACTTTCTGCACTGACGCGCATGTGGTTCTATTCATAGTACAATGGATGGGTTCAGAGTAAAAATCTGTCAAATATCCAACTCAAATCTAATTTCATCATGGTGAGGCAGCTGCAGTTGGTTTAACAGCAGTGTTTTGGACTGGACTGGAGTGTGGAACAAGAGACTGGAGCATGTACAGCCAGTGTGTTGGCTGTACATACAGTCCGCGCAGTCACAAAAAATGAGCTGCACATTGACATCCATCCAGAGTCAGTGCAGACCCTCAAAGACATGAGTGAATGTGGACATTTACGTCACAAGGACCAAAAAGGATCCTTGCTGACACTGTGAATTGGCCTTCACACATATGTTTAAATTAATATAATAACATATATATTGGCGAGGAACCAAAAGGTATTTATCAAGTCTGAGTTCCTTTGTCATCTTTGTCCTAGAAGCTCTCATCTTACAGTGACGCACACAACTTGTTGAGAGGAACCAAGCATGGGGGGTGGCGAGTGGGGGCAGTGGGTACTTACCGTCTCGTCATTGCAGATGGAGTGGATCTGCGTACCAAACATTACAGCTGTGAAAGTGAGGAAGAGGATGGCTTCAAGACAGAGGAAAATCAGCAGCAGCACAGACACCCCTGGAGAGAAGTCACTGCACTCTGGCCACAGGAAGAGAGGAAAAAGGTGGAGTTGTTATTTTGCTCTGAACACATGAAATGTCACATGAAACACTGACTAAATTAACAATGCATGTATTAATATAGGACTGGATGTGCACACAGTAACTCGTGTATCCTACCCAAAATTGTAACATGATTCTAACAAGCTGGAAAACTAAACGTATATACATGCCACGACAAAATCTTGTGTAAGCCTGACTGCCATTTTGCACCTGTCGCTGTAGCCTTGAATAGTGGTTAGTATGGAAAACAAATCTAACAAACATTTCCTTTCTAAGTCAGAGCATCTTTTTGTAGAGGGCAGCCGAGGATGGAGTACGAAGAATGAAATACTATCTTCATTTTCTGGTTCCTTTCTACAGAAACCCACAAGGGAGCAGGGAAAGATCAATGGCAGCTCTGTGGTGACCTGCAGAGCAGCTGCTCGTACAACTGGATAACAATCTTTCCCTTTTTAACTCTGCTCCGTCTCTCTTCATCTCTCTAAGACGTTTCTATCTCTTGTATAAATAGTTGTATTTCTGACTCATCAACTACATCTCTGACATTCTATGTTTGCTTGTTTGACTCAAATATATGTTATAGTCGATGCTGCAAGATGGAGAGACCTTACCATTCCACTGGACTTTAATACAGGTGAAGAAGTGCATACCACTGAGGCCCAGGGCATGGGCAGAAATCAAGGCTATGTACATCTGCAGACAGAGGAAAAGAAAAGGGGGAGACAAGCCATAGCACTCTTATTCCACATTCGCAGATAGTGTGTTTATTTAACATTTAAAACTGTAAAATCTTTTAACCTGCAGCTAAAAAAAATATGATGCTGTGTTACATTTTTTTCACAACAAACTTCTGTATCTATGGCGATCTGTATGGAGAGCAAATCTAAGATTTGATCTCACAGGGGCGCCCTTGTGCTCAGCCGTATGAGACAGCTTTATGTTTCTGTCATCAAAAAAGTTCCAGTCAGCATATGAAGCCATAAAAAAGCACTGATGTTGTTGAGAGGGTCATAAATGGCTATGAGTGTACATTTCATGTACGCTGGTGTTGTGCACTACATCACAGTAAAGCTCAGCTGGTTATGTCACACTAGTGGGACAACTTTCAACAAGGGATGGGAATTTTGTCGTGTTATTTAAGTCATTCTCAAATTAAAAACACGTTAGTAAACTAAATGTGTGGAGTCAAGACAAATGGAAACTTGCTTATTAAATTATTAGAATGAATATTAATTCACTCAAAGGTATTACGGTATAGAAACTGTTTATTTCTTGTTCCTTCCACAGCCCTTGAGAACATTAAACAGACTTCTCCATGGGTGCGTCTGTGTACTTACAGTGAAAAGTACAAAGAATCTCTGATTCTTTTCTCCCACACAGTTATTGACCCAGGGACAGTGGTGATCCATCTTCCGGATACATCTTTTACAAATACTGCAGGCAGGAGAGAGAAGATGGTGATGCATGACACACTGCCTCCTCTAATGTTATCACCTATAATGCTGCTGTTTACACAAAATATGCACATGCAGAGGTTTTTAAAAGCATAATTAGGATGCTACAAGGAAAGGGAGCATGTCACAGTTTAATTCAGTGTAAAGTAAGCCACGACAATGAGACTGACCTGCAGTGGTGTGCCCTCTCAGGCTTAATGCTGCAGCACTTCGGGCACTTGTATATGACCTCACCAGGCTTCAGCTGTAAGCTCTCCATGTACTCCTTGGTTGCGTTGCCCTTAGGAACTGCACCCTAGAGATGGGGAAGACAAATGCTGTCAATTACAAATGTCCAAATAAATGAATTATGCCATTATAGCTCAGAAAAGTCAAGCTGTGTGTCTTTATGTATGCTGGAATTGTTTATATGTTCATAGGCTTGTGGAAAAGGCTTTAAACACCCACTACTTGTACACACTGTTTCCAAATTACTCGTCTTTGGGAGTTAAGTAAGATTGGATTTTGACTGAATTTGCAGCAGACACTGATTCTGCTGGTTATATCTCTCAGCCTGACAAAATGCAGCTTTAGGTGCTTCTCAACAAAAGCAATCTCTTGGGTTTGGGAGCCGACAATACAGCTATTACCTGAGTGAATCACAATCGGGTGTAACTACCACTTGAAGTGGAACGCACAAATAAACTCAAGACTTTCAAATTTCAACACGCTGCTGCACGACCTCCTGTGTGCTATTTTGAGCTTTAAAATAGAGCAATTGTTCTGGCTGAGCTGTTGGGTTAGAGAGCACCAGTGGAGCTGTCATCAGACATCTAGTTTCTCTGAGTAAACATGAGTCAACATTGCAGTAGCAGCACTAACAATATTTGACCTACAACCCCCTGAAGCACGAATTGGCTGAATTCACAAAGAGAAGTCACAAAGCATCAGTAATAATGCGCAGAATAATCCCTGCGGCATTTACTTTTGACTGTGAAATCAAACACTGCGGTAGGATAAGGCAGATCAAATGACTGACTGAAGGTATCAAAAGACTTCATATAATATATGAAATCAAAAAGCAGGTGTCAGTGGAACCTAACTACATCCAGGCAATTCAACTTTGGGGAGAAAAGGTTTTGTCTTTACTAAATAAATTGTTCAACTAAAATTTAAAAACACCTACAGTTCTTAGTGCGAAGACCCTTTAACAAAAACTTCTAAAGCATTCAGTTGTCATGGAAATGCAAACACTATGTTCCTGACTTTGATCGTCAGCCTTTTATTTTCTGGAAACAGTTGGTCAAAAACTGCTACTGTTCTCAAATAAGCAAATTAGATTTGACAATTTAGTAGACTGCTCTACACAGTTGTCCCACCCAGCATCCCTCACACGCTGCCTCTCAGCTCAGTGTCCCAGATTACATCAGTGAGTGACTACAAGTGTCTGACCGAGCCAGTGCCTCCTGTTAGTGCTGTAACAAGTGCTGCCAAGACAACAACTACAGTATGACTCCTGACCCCAACTAGGGCTGTCGTGGTGATGGCATTTTTACTTCAGCGATTACTTTATTTATCCTGATTTCAGTGCTTCGTAAGTAAGCTTTATTGTTGAGCTATTATTTGGTATGTTGTCGCTTTTTAAATGACAAAGATGACACAGGTTAAAAAACATGAAACTGCTTGCTTGTTAATTGTTAAAAGCAGAACACAGAGGGACAATGAAGCGCAATAAGGGGTGCAGAGTTTTTTCAGCTGAGACGTTTTAGTTGCATCTAGTTGCTACGATACGGAATATCCATGTAAGTAAAAATGACAGCACAAGGTAGTGTAAGCCTTTTTGCTCTGGATGAAGGGAAGGCTGAAGCACGTAGGGAGAGAGGATGGACCCGCTGAACTGTGTGAGTTCAGTATTATTTTCTCCTCCATTGTTGTTTTTGTTGTTCAGTGATATGACAGTTGGTCTTTGTGGTATTTGTCCCAACCAACTCTGTGAGTGAACAGCTGAATAAGAAGTGACAGTGATGATCAGTCGCAGTGCTTTATCCAAAGCTGAACATTTTTCAACTCTTGGCGATGATAAAAAATGGCAAACGTGCAGCTGTCAGCGCAGAATAAAGGCTCAGCACGTCATCATGCTGTTGGTATTCGCAGCCCGGTTTAAATATGTGGCGCTTCCATGAAAAAATGAAAAAGCAGGAACATAGCCGTTGTGGCGGCTATTTGCCATCCCCTGTGGTTGACTTGTCAATAATGATATTGCAATATTGCTGTTATCGTGACAGCCTTAACCCCAAATCTATTCGGATTGCAAGCACCATATCAATTAATTTATATTTAAGTAAGATAATTCATTTAACTTTAACTGTTTGAGTATACTACATATAGCATTAACACTGTATTATTTTTGAGAAACGCTCTAAATTAAGGTATTTGTTTTGTAAACACACCAGCTTTGTCTTATTCCCACACTTTCAACCCCCCCCTTTCTTCCTCTTACCCTCCCTTCTTTCTGCCTCCTCAACCTTACCCACTCTTCCTTTCCTTAACATCCTTACCGGGTCAGTCAACATGGTGCGCAGATGTGAGGCCAATGCGAGCACAGCCAGGGAGTTGAAGGTGGCCCCGTTCAGCAGCGAGTACCAGAAGTTCTTGCCGGGCAGCAGCATGACAAAGTTCACCACGAATTCAGCATACAGCACCAGGAACCAGGTCATGCCTGCGCACACCATCCCGCAGCTGTCCTGAATAAACCACAGTGTGCGGTTTCCTGCTGTGTGGCCGACGTGGGGACCCCCAACCATCACCCCAGCTGCCAGGCTCCCCGTCTCGACATCTGCACCTGCCGACAGCAGCGGGTGGTGCTGCTCCATATCTCGCAGTCGGTGATTTGAAGACTGCATACTGCCCTAAGGAGAGCGGAAATATTTGATGCAAGATTAAATTTAGGGCTTCTGTCTCAGTCTTCCTCCAGTAAAAAAAGACATGACATATACAGTACCTATTTCTACCATTTTTTACCACTTCATTATAACAACTATTAAGTACACAAATGAGAAGCAGCAAAAATATTTTAAACCATTACCATGTGAGGGTGTTTGGAAGAGACTGATATGAAGGCAGAGAGATGGAAGAGGATCGCATTTACAAACAAGAAATGTGGTAGATAAAGGATACAAAAATGGACACTTGGAACACTTAATAACATTAAAGGATCAGTATACAAGTCTCAAAGCAAAACTATGAGGGTTCTGATTTTTTTGACATTATAATACTCTGATATACAAGCTGCCAACCAACTAGTCTAAAAGCAAGAAAACACTCAGCAAAAAGTCAAAATCGAGTGTTGTGCATGAAAGAAATACTGAGCCAGAGATGGAGAGTTGCTGGTTAGTCTCACATGCTGATCCAAAGTCCCCCACTTTGCTCTGGGTATCGACTAGTATTTCTGGTGTCGACTAACTGCGCACATCTTAAATCAAGTCTACTGCTTCTCTGATAGTAGTCTATACAATACGAAACAGTGTCTAAATAATGAAACTACCCTACTTTCATGAAATAAGTCATAGAAGCAGTTTACACTGTTAAGAGTCCCTTTAGGGAAATCCCCTGGTTAAACCGGGGGATATTTTGTCCTGGGGTTAGCACTGGTGGAAAGGTCACAGGGTCACCAAAATCATCAGGAAACATTACATTTTCATTTTTCATGACAATCTGGCTACGAGCTATTCAAGACATCTTGCTCAAACCAAACTGTTGGACGGGCAACCAACAAACATCACCAACCTAAACCAAGCCACTAGGTGGGGCAAAGTAAATGTATTAACAAGGGTGAGTCAACGTTGGACACAACTTTGAGCCACGCAGCTGATATCACAGGAGACATGAGTCATTGAAGTTTCTTCCTCTGTATTTATATCAAGGTCACAAAAGAATGTTCATGACTAGCCCGAGAGACCATGTGTGCAGCTTTAAGATAAATCAATTGCTGCTCTGATCCTTTAGGGAAACTGATCCTGCAGCTGAGGAACATGTGAAGAATACAGGCTAAGAATAATCTGGAGACCCAGATACCTCCTGCTGGCAGGCGTCACTGTGACTCACTGAGACAAAGTAAACCAATTAAATAAGACAGTGCAAAAACATACTTCTGTGATTTAGGTTTCATATAGCAATTAAATGTTAGATTAGCCAGGGGTGTCTGACACAAGTGAAGTGGAACATTTTTAAATCTCTTCTTTTTTGGTTCAATATTACACAAAACAGTCATTCTTCCTTTTAAAGACCAAGACTCAAGATATGACTTCAATACCATGAGACACATCATATATCTATGGTTCATTTCTTATAGTACATTTAATGTGACAGTGCTCATTAAGCACTTAGGACAAACCCAGATTAATGATCAGTATTTCCCTTACTGCCAAGAAGGTGAGACTCACTATCTAGACCAGCTATCAAACTGTCCAGAAGAACTTTACTGGTATCCGTGTCAAAGAAAGTGCTCAAATCCCAAGTTTTAAAGCTTTATCTTTATGACAACAATATAAGGGTGGCTACTACTGATTGTACCAAAGTTGTAGATAAGATGAGTGTGTTAACTGTACAGAATATACTGCATATTAAACAAAACAAAAAGGTCTTCCTAAATGGAGAAGGTACTGAGATAGCACTGAGATTGCTTTCTGACTTTTAAGGTCTGTCACATACAGGAAAGGCTTCATAAACTTGCTATGCACGTGTTGTGCTGTCATGATGACACTGTCTTTGACAGCCTGCCACTTAAATACGGCCTCTCCATTCCTGAAAAGAAAGCCAGTGGCCCAGCTGAAAGAACAACCTTCGACTGAAGAATCCTGTTCAACGTGCTTTTACACCTCACCAGTCGCTCATTATTTAGCCACAGAATAGGCTCAGGTTGTTAGGAACGAGCAGTGCTTAATGCATTTGATGCAGCGTTCTGCTAGATTCTGATGTAATCCTTTGAAGAAAGCGACTTCCTTTTGCTGAGCATTTAAATCAAATGATACATTTCCAGTGAGATGTGTGGTGCAGAGCTGAGCTTTCAGTCTTCAGCTGACTAGCCAACCAGGCGGCCCTCCAAGCACCACACTGCTGTTTGTTTCTGCTTGCATCCAAAAACTTTCCATGTCAGTGGGTGTCATCAAATTGCTTGCAAAATGGAAATGCCAACGGGGACGAGAGGTTTTTGGCCTGCAGAGCTGAAACCCCACACGAGCAAAGATGTCTTCCTGACAGCCAGAAAAACAGATATCCAGCTACCAGTCCAGTTCAGTGATTTCATGGAATCAATTGAGAATAAGTATAATTGATCTGTTTCCTGCTCCTGGCTTTTAAAATGTTTTTCATGCACTAAGACAGGCAAGCGAGTCAGAGGCTAGTAAAGCTGGTAATCTTAGAGCAGCACTTAAACTGGGTATCTTATGGGCTTGTTGCAGCTGGTGACACACCAGGGGAAGTTCTCCTATGAAGTGACTTTAAATCTGTGCTACTGACAGTAAAACGACTTATCTGAAGCTACACTGCACAGATGCTACATGGCTTTGAATTCTAATTTCCCTATTTGACACAGAAACACACCGTCCTGTAGAGAATATGAACAATGTGGGGAGAAAAGCCTAAAAAAAACAGGTCTGCTGCAGGTCTAATTTGTAATTCAACTTCTGCATCAGGACTATGTGCATCCATGTGTGTGTGTATGCGTAGTATGACAATACAGGTCTTTCATTTATGCTAAAGGAATTTTCTAGGGGTCATGGATGGGTGCTAGAAAGATCTCCTCTCAATGGGATGTCAGGTTTAATTGTACAGAACAGAAACACATACACTGACACTGACATCTATCCTCTGGAGAGGCTGACAAGAATTTGTTAAGTTTAATTCATGACAGAGCTGCAACTTAAAAAAGAGACATCTAATCAATTAAGCACGTTAAAATGTTATTTTATACTGTATTATGGGCATTTTCTTTTGCTACTTTAGACAGTTTAAGGTGTAGCTGCAGACAGAAAACACGGAGAGAGAGCAAAAGGTACGACACAACAAACGTCCCCAGATGAAGTCGTACTATGCTGTGCTATAAAAAGTTTTGGAAGGATAGCAGATAAGTTACCTGTCTGGCAAAATTAGGCTATGCCCTTTTAGAGATAGACTACTCAATATGCTAAAGAGATGATGCTATAAAGCTCACATTTTGGAAACAAACATTTCAGTGCTGATTAAGATACGTACAATGAACAACACTAAAGGCTTTTCTGAAGCTGTTCTGTATTTCTTGTCACTGTGTTCCAGATAAAAAATTAATTTACCATTTTGACACAAGAATTAAAAATTAAACCTCTGCACAGTTTCTAAAACTGTAAAAGGACTGTCTGTACTCTGACTTTGCCCATGACAATTATTTTTTAATTCTCCGAGGCCCTAGACGCCCACAGTCCACCCACATGTATGTCACCTGTTACAGTGAGGAAACTCACATCATCATTCTTATCAGTACACAGTTTGCTGACATCACTTAAATTACAACACACTAGCCAACCTTCACCTGACTGGAGGTCTTATTAGTCAGAGTAATATAAAACACCCGTGTGGGTGAGTGTAGGCAACATTAATCACAGCGTTAGAGTGAAAAAATGGATCAGTGGCAACAGACTATATGTCAGCCCTTTCATAATATTTCTAAATGTTTTTATTTACCTTTCCTGATTATGTCATACTCTGTTACTCTTTTAACAAACATTACGCCTGTGTGTGTAAAGCGACTTATAAATAACAGCAGGTTTGTTTTGCTATTGTGCATAAGACGAGGGAGGTCTTAAGCTCTGTAACACCTGACATTTTTCTGATTCTGTGTTTTTGTATTCTGGCTACATCAGCTGTCAAAGGCCCCACCACACACTATAAAAACAATGGAAACACAGAAGTTTGTCAGCAAGTAAGCTGAGCGTGACAAAACAAAATAAACAGCCGCCACGGTTTCAATTAATGACATGACAGTATGCGCCACTGAATGATGCGAGCGCAGCTGAACTGCTTTAAAAACGTTTACATTTTTTCTGCATCAAAAAGATCAAGGCTGGACATGAAGCTGGAGGAAAACGTGTCGCTGCTGACAGCACTATTTCACACATCAACGTGACTGAGAGCACTGAGAGCGTCACCAAGTAAATGAATTGACCACAATGGACAACATGTTTCAGGATCTGATAGTTCAGTCAGCTCAGAAAACGGCAGTGACTGATTCTGGATCATGTGTTTGCTTTCAAGGGTTCATCACAGCAGTGCCTCACAAATAAATATATACATGAAGGGGCTTAATCAGTGAAATAAACTACTGTAGAGTTGTATGGGGGATAACTTATGACACATGCTCGAGCGCATAGACAGTGCTACATGTGCTGAGATCAGGTCATATTAAGGTAGTTGATATTCACAAAGCCGACGCCAGCAGAAACTGTAGAGGCTGTGGAGAAATGCTGGAAAATGCTAGCAGGCATTTTTGGACACCTTAAGTTCTATCACAATACCCTCTCCCCTTATCATTCCCCCCAGTCTGGTATTTAGAAACCAGAAAAAGGTCAAGAAAAATTGAAGTGATATAGCAATGCTATTTGTGGAAGCTTTGTGACGGCGTGCCAAAGGGTGCCTCTGTCAATATGACATTTAACAAGTGTATTCAATTACACACAGCATTGTTTACCACACATCACCAGCAGCATGCTGTTTTTCTGTTGAGCAAAGAAAATTAGCATTGTCCTTAAGAGGGCAGAAAACGCTCTTTAAGGTGCATTGATTTTTCTGTGGTCAATAAAAGGGAGGTCCATTAAAGCCACACCAGCTGGTTGTCCAGCTGTCTGCCCTTCCCAGTCAGAGGGCACAACACAAGAGCCACTGGTCCCCGTCTCTCCCCCTCTCCTTATCTCTCTTCTTCTCTTCTCTCTGACATACACAACCAGCAGTAACCTCAGCCTCATCCTGCTCAGATCACTTTGCAGGGTCACTCTGTTGCAGAGTCATCGCACACACAGAGGCTGGCATCTGCTGTCAAAGAAAATTAGATAAAACAATAGCCAAAAATACTCCTGAAAAAAATGGGTTTCGATTTGCTGAGTGAGTTTATGTTTCACTGTCACATTTCCAAATCGCCAAGCAGCATAATGGCCAAGCTAATGTCAGACCTACTGAAAACAGTAACAACCAAAAATAAAACCACCCCTGGGTGAGCATGTTGATACAACTGACATTACATATGCAACCAGTACATGACGTGTTATTCATATGGCCAGTCTGTAAAAACATGTAAAAGACAATATACAAAACCAAATAAAAAAACACTGTATCAAATAACACATGGTCAAACTCAAAAGTCGATGCACTATTTCTCTCACAGCTGAAGTAGACATTTGTCATAATAAAACTACTTTATTGACAGCGATTTATATGACGCTGTGTCCACACTCAAGCTATTCCAAGCCATCCACACTATCTTTGAAGGTGATTGACGGCAGCTTCAGGCTTCTTTGTCTTACATTCCTATTATTATACATTTTCAAACAACAAAATGCCCACAAGACAAAACTGACAAAACACTGAGCCAGGCTGTAAACAATTTATCAAGCAAATGCTCTCTGGTACTGACAGTTTAGCAATAGTCTACTACTCAGTGCCTCCCTAGAAAACCATCTTTTCACTAGTGAAAGCCACCAGGAATGCCACTCTTCCAGCTTTCGCATGAGAGGTAAACAGACGACATGAGGTTGGCTGCTTCGCTCTGTTTGCCCCTGTTACACATTCAGCTCTGCGACACCAAAGACATGCAAACTGAGGGGAAAAAATGTGGGGCAACCTACCTAATATGTTCTCTCCTCACACTAACATGCTGTGGTGTGTACCTCCTGGACCAGCATTCAGGATGAAGTACATATGTAGGCTGGCATGTAGGCTGACCCCTGAGAAAGAAACAAAAACAAAATGGGTTTAATCTCAGAATCAAAATGCACTAAGATACAGTCAGCTGCCTGTTTATTAGTTTAATATATATTGAGCTAAACCGTGTGCAGTCTACTAAATTCATGAGGGTTATAATGGTTTGTTTATGGTGATACTGTTGTGTATGGACCATACATTAGAAACGCTTAACAAACTCCAGTCTCTATAACGACCCAACAGTTGAATCAACACCTCTAAAAACAGTTTAAACAAAAACCTAACATCATAACCGTTATATAGGAAGGATTTGTTACAGGGCTGTTGTATGAGACTGCATTAAGTTTAAGCTACGTGTACCTAACAAATGGACACAGTTTGTACAGTGCTTGCTTCCTCATCATCTAAATTAGACTACCATTGTGCCCGGGATTTTGCAAGTGTTCTCCTTTTACTCCCAGGAAACACACCCATCATCATGGCTATTCACAGAAATGTGGTGACACTGCAAGTATTTTCTGACTGTAGTCTGATGACTGGTCACAGATTTTTCTTTCTATTTGCCTCTGTTCTCAAAGTAGCTGAGGTTTCTGTCCAAACCTCCTAACTACAGGGGTAATACTGACATGCAGAAATGACTGACACATACTGACAATCACTATGGACCACATCCAAGGTTTTATTAAATACTACTGTAACTCTCTTCCTCCCTTTTCAAAAGCCAAAACCACCCACACTGGTTGATGCTAAAACCTGCAGAGATATGTCTTATAATCTATGTTAATTTACTAGACTTAAATGTATGTGACATTTCCACATTTTTTTAATAGTGGGGCTGGATAAGGTTGCTTTAAAGGCGGTCCAACCTTGAATCCAGCCAGGTAACACTTTGCTTTACCAAACCACAGAAACCTCAACAGATTAGTTAGGGAGGTGTGACTGAGATTAGAGCCCTGCTTCATATCCATGCTGCAATGATAACTGTAAAGGTCGTGACTGAAACTGAACACTACACACACACACACACACACACACACACACACACACACACACACACACACACACACACACACTCAGTAACAGCAGCAGCTTGCTAGCCTGACACTTCACATGTATCCGGACTGAATGGTAAATCTCGCTTGCTAACTAGCCACTATCAGAAGCTAATACAGTTAGCATGCTAACACTGTATGCGAGCGACGAGTGCACAAGCAGAGCCTCCCCGGTGACAGCTGAATGACATACCTTAATATTCCTAATTTCTTTTGTCGGGAGCGCCTTCTTAATACATGTTGATGTCCAGTTTGAGCTAAACTCCAGTTTCAACAAAGCCGTACCCGTAACAGCAGCAACACATCGCTCTAACAACGGGACGACAGTGACCAGTAACGACGGAGCTTCCGGGGTTCGCCTCGGGTCTCTCCGTTATCGCTCGTGAAAGTCCGGAGAAATAATGTTTGCTTAAAGAGCGCCGTTTTGTGGACGGTGACAGAATTGCAGCCACAAACTGTGATAATGTCACTTCTCCACTCGCGGGTGCTGTTGGTTAAACACAGTGACACTGCTCAGGTAAAACTTCAAGAAACATAACTATTAAAGGTCTCACAGTCATGATGAAGATAATTTACAGTTCACACAAGTGCAGTCTGCTCCTTTACTTTAGAAAAAGAAGCATTACCTCAGTGTACAAATAATTAAACGTCCTGCATTCAAATTATTACGCAAGTAAAAGTACAAAAATCTTAGCATAACAATACTTACAAAAGCCACAATGCAAAATGGTCCATTTCAGACACATACTATATAACTGGATAATAATTATTTATGCATTAATGTTTTAATCACTCTAATGTTGCAGCTGGTAAAGGTGGAGCTCACTTTAACAATTTTATGTATAATTTGGAGTATCAATACATCATAATTTATTAGTTGATTATGTTTTGTAGGCTATTAATAATCCAGTAACTGTAACTCATGTTGCCATATCAACGTAGTGGAGCAAAAATTACAATAATGGCTTGCGAAATGTAGTAAAGTAGAAGTATAAAGTAGCATAAAACAGAAATAATCAAATTAAGTACCTAAAGTTATGTTGAAATTGTACCTAAATATGGTACTTGAGTAAATGTACTAAGTTACATTTCACCACTGAAGACAGGCCTATGTAGTACATATGCATACATGTCTGTATTTATGTGTATGTAGCCTATGCTGTATGTATGCATGGATATGTGTTCTACTTTAATATAACAGGCACAAATCTACCCTTAAAAATAAGATATTTTTATTAATATACTATAGATGAATAATTGCCTTAAATTAAAGGTTTTAAATCCTTACATTTTTAAACTATGTATTTAAAACTTAATTGCATTCAGAGACCACACCAGTGTTTTATATGTACTTTATATTTCTGAAGACAATATTCAAATGCATGATTTGTAGTTTAAAGTTTCTGGATGTATTTTTTCAAATCACCTCCATTAGCCATTGACTGCCATTCATTTACATATGATATGTCCACCAACAATCAGACTCTCAAAACTTGAATTGGGTAAAAATTCACAGTGAACATCGGGTCTGCATTAATTTCTGTACCTGCTTACAGAAGGTTTTGTGGACACTTCTCAAAGCAACCTGCACTTGAACTGCTCCAGCGTCCCAGCCCTGACCAGGACAAGCAGCTAAAGAAAGTGGATGAATATTTTACAGCTCTGCGGCTTGCCTGATCTGAACCCAGACTCTCTCAAAGGACCAAACTCAGTGAATCCTCTTGACATTGCTACGGTGACTACAACCTTGAACTTCAGCAAAAATCCTTACATGAGTAATTCAGCAAAGCAGAAAACTCTTACTGTCCTGCTCCAGACTGAAACTTTTATGCATGTTCAGGTGCAGTCGGCGATGTTACGACAGGTATTTTGGGGACTGACGGCTGAAGGAAAGCATATGGTCTGACTCAGTGAAATATTTAACTTGACCTGACCAGAGACTCTTGAGGTCAGCTGGAAACAGATGCCCACTTGTAGCAGCGTGTCCCCAGCAGGGAGCAGCAGGACCTTCCTGGCTGCAGTCTCTACTGTCACGTGTTTCCCAAGAGTGGATTATAAAGCCAAGACAAAGCAGCTTGGCCCTTCTCTGCCCTGTGTGTGCAGCTGCGCAGTGAAAGCTCAGGGCTTCTGCCCTCTCCTGTTCTGGTTCAGAGCCAATATCAGCTGTCTGTTTTAGAGAGCGGGAGAGAAAAAATACCCAGCAATCCTCTAAAGCAGCTTAAAGGCTGAATCAGGGGACTGAAGCCTTTTCCATTTCCAGAACTGCTTCTCTCACTCTCTCCATTATGGCTTGATGAGCATCTGACTGACTGCCAAACGGGCAGTCACATATAAACAGTCTCCTGCATCCTCCTAAAGGCTTTCCCCACCTGATATAGGCAACATTCTCCAAAACATCTCCTACTTGGATGTACCAGAATATGCATTAGAGAGAACAGCGACCGAGACAAGCAGGGTTATTTGATTTTAACTCTTGATGTAATCAGGAGTCTTGTATCCGATTAAATAATGAATGCTAAGTGCTCATGTAACAAACAAAATCTCCCGCCGGGGGCCTTGCGTTCCCATGTGCATTATTATTTTGGCGCAGTCCCCCCCACCACACCACCCTCTGTTGACATGCTGGCTTTTGGAGTGAAATGAAGTGAAGCAAAGTGGAGTGGAGAGCAGAGTGGTTTGGAGCAAGTGTGTGATGTGACTGTAGCCGGTCCCCTTGTCAGTGTGTGTATATCTGTGTTGCTGCAGAAATAAAAGCGGGGAAAGGGATGTGGGGCTTTGCTTATAACAGAGGGGAGAAGAGGGAAACATACATCTGGAGAATGAGAGAGAAAAGCACATGCAAAAGGTGATTATCACAGAAATCTGTCCATCAATGGAGGCTGCCTTATTTTCATATGGTCTGGGAACAAAGCCACAGCTGGGCAGTGTCACTTGTTGGCCGTCTCCCAGGTACACCAGAGTGACCGATTAAGATGTTATGGGCGTTTAAGGAATGTGTTAGCATAACCTCACATATTAACACCCCATCAAACCAATTCATCATGATGCAATCTGATTTACCTTTGGTAATTTTCCATTGTGCTACACTCATGTCAGATTAATTTAGGATAGTCACACAGACACAATTGATTAGTTGTTTATTTGTACTTAATAAAGACGATACAACATGCATGTGTAGTGACATGTTAAGGAGCAATACAAGCAGTTAAGAGACTATTAAAGTAAAATTATGAAACTGATTTGTATGACATCAAAATCTGGGAAATATTTTTGAAGGAGGTGTATATAACACTACTTTAGCTGCAAACAGCTAACTGCTATGTAAAGATAAAGTGGATTTTTTTTTTTTTGGCGTATGCGCCAGGTGAGCAGTTCTCATTGGACTGAATAGGCGCCATCTTATGGTCCAAGTTTTATTATACATCTTTGGTTATGATCCGAGCTTCTCTGTTCATTGTTGTGGTAGCTGGTTTGGCCTGTGTGCATGTTAGTGTGTGTGAGGCCCTGTGCGTGTGTGACCTATTGGCTAGCTAATTCCTGCGCTCATACAGTGGATACTGCTGATAACGCCATCCTGACCCATGGTGGCGGGACTGCGTCACTGTGTAAGTGTGGCCTAATTCTCACCCTCTGCCCCCCCTCCCCCAGATTAGCACTGTTAGCTCTGTCAGCACTGTTGCCATTGTTAGCACTGTTTTAGCTGTTAGCACCATTTGCTGTGAGCTGCAGGCTCCATGTTGACAGCTGTGTGTAGAAACTCCTGGCCCAGACTCTGAATGATAGATATATTCTGAATGTTATGCATCTTTAAAGCAATATTCAAAATTTGAAAGTATCAGACAAAAAGATCAACACCGACATGGTTGGAAAATTATGTTACCTTGGGACCGACCTGGGTTTGCTGTTTCCCGTGTTAAGCTGGATGTAGCTTTACTGCACAGACATGGGAGTCTCATTGATCTTCTCTCCTATGTACTGTATACCCAAATATGTCAAACTATGCCTTTAAAATATATGCAAACTAACTAACCCGTTCCAAAGACCAGTTGTATTTCATGCTATAAGACAAAGGTACCAAGCCTGAGCTACAATGAGAGATGTCAGAGTGTGGAGGCCTGTTGAGACTTACAAGGGAAACACTTGTTAAAAATAAAAAGAGAAAGCAGAAAAGTCCTCATGCATTCTTAAAGAGAGAAATGCCTCAAGAGGAATTGCCTTGGTGTTTTTGAATTAAATACCGCTACCTGACATCAATTTATCTGTGTTAAGAAGAGAGTGAGAGAAGGGATAGGAAGGGAAATGGGCCTATAGCTGCAGCTGGGTGCAATGTATGTTGGGTAAATGCAATGTATATGTATATAAAAAGGTTCTATATCATGAAAACACACACATGTGTTGAATAGATATTTGACAATCCCTAAATTGTGTTTTGTGGCCCTTTAGGTGAATTCATTAATATGATCAATTTAATCATGATTCACTTGAGAAAAAAAAAACCCTTCAGTTTGAGGATCATCCTCTTCTCTTTACGACTACTAAAGGCATCACAGCATATACAGTATTTACTAACTAACCATGCTCATTTATATTCAACACAAACAGACCTCGCTGGTGTGACTGTACTCTGCCATCTGTCTATGCTGAAAATATTCAAGAAAATGTATGCATGGAAACTCCTCTTTAGACTGAATGAATAGGAAAAAGCAGACTGACGGTAAATCAGAGCAGGAGTATCAGAGTCTTGACCGTCAGGAGTGTTGTCCACAGCGGCATGAGGAATAACACTGACCAGGGCCGTGATGGAATGGCCTCGTAACCTTGCACAGGCTTATCTCTACTGCATATACCTTCGCCGCGGCAACACAAATCCAACCTAGAAGCCTTTTAGAGGGGATTTTCTGAGAAAGGCAATCTGTTGGCTTTTCTAAAACGGCAAGAGTAAAACAGACCAGGGCTAAGACCTTTTGTCCTCCAGGACATCAGTTCTCCTTATGTGTTTGGTTGCAGTGTGCACTTGCAGGAGCAAAGCTACAGTAACAGCAGCTCAAGATCATTAAAGGTCTTTATTTTATTTACAGAAAGTATGTTGTTGTGGTGAAGCTCAATACTGAATTTTGAGAGCCTAGTGAAGGACACCTTTTGAATCTGCTTGTAGTTTCCTCCTTACGTTTCTGTTTTCTGTAGAAAGGGACTGGTACCTCCTTAACACACACACCAGAGGATGTAAAGCAGCAGACTGTATTTGTTTTATTACGTCTTTATTAGAGACTATGAAGCAGAGAGTGGCAGCTGACACAGAACAGCTTGTGTGCGGTAAATGTTATGAGGCTGATTTAAACCTGCAACATTCAAAGTAAAAGGCATCCATATTATCCTGGTGTGCAGACATTACTCAACACACATATCGCTTTTCACTTCTCCAAACATCCCTTGGCATCGCTGAAGTTTACCTTGATGTCACAGGATTAGAGCTAATCCTTTACACAGCAGATGCCATGGATCCTTTTGGCTCATCTCAGTTTAGCATGGAAAGCCTTGGCTACTACCTGTACGCACTAGGGAGCCTTACTCCACTCTCCAAAGATACTGGTGTTCATGCTTCAGTGCCAGCCCATTCATTAGAACTCCTGTTCACGGAAATTAAGGCTCAATTTTAAAAATAAGAGTCCTACGCAGTGGCAAGTTCATGGAGAGTGTCATTTAATGAAAAAGTGTGACATTTTGGGAAATAATGATTTTAAGACGGCAGGTTAGATGAGAAGGTTGATACCAATTTTGTCTGCCAATTACAGGAAAATGTTGCCAATTCTTACCCCTAACTCCCCACCCATCCGCCAGCAGTGAAACGAGACTCGATTCACATCACCCACTGGACTCTGCAAGTGGACAGGCACAGGGGAAAGCCAAACACTATTCATATAAACACACTGCACACACACAATATGCGAAGACACAGAGCTGGTTGAAACTTGGGCGGTGACTTGCAGCGTCAGACACTGATGAAAAAGGCATCCTTTAATGTTGGCATGATATGTGGCTGGTTCCCATTATACTTTGACAGCGCCTGGCATGACCAAAACGCTGATATGTGACGAGGTCGGAGTGAGAATATGTTGGCCCATGGCTAGTTAAGTAGCTTAGCTTAGCACAAAGATTGGAAACAGAGGGAAACGGCTAGCCTAGCTCTGTCAACAAAATGTGTCTCCCAGCACCTGTCGAGGTCACTGATTTAATCCATACAAAATAAGAGTGTAAAAAAGCCAATTTGATGTTTTACAGGGAGTTACCTATTACACCATTTTGATCCGCGGGTTGCCCGGCAACTGCTCAGAGCTAAGAAATGCTAACACATACATAAAAGGGCAAACTGAGGTTTCCTGTGTCTGAATTAAACTTGCAAGATAAAATGTGTTAAATATTGAGCTTTAGAAGTGCTGGTAGGCAAAAGTTGTTTCCACTCTTTATGCTACAAGCTGTAGCTTTTCATTTTATACACAGATATGAGAGGGGCATCCATCTTCCTCTCTAACTCTCTGAATTCTGTTTTTTAGAAACTTCACTGCATGTACTTTCAACAACAGTTTTAACAAGAGTTAGTCTTGAATGATGACTGCATCTTTGTGATGGCAAAAGGGTGGCTTTTAAGTTCAGCCTGCCCACACACACACACACACACACACACACACACACCACACACACATGCACATACGCCCTTCCTAAGTGCTGCATCACATTTGCGAAGATCAATACAAAGTTTATATGAGGGCTTTTAAGGTAAGCTTAGCTTTCCTTTTCATACGGAGTTGAGAGAGATGCATTATTGTGTGTGTGTGTGTGTGTGTGTGTGTGTGTGTGTGTGTGTGTGTGTATAAGTCACGGTCGAGTGGAGATCCTCCCAAGTCTGGACCTTGGTGGAGTTGAGGCGTGACTCATGGTTCACCCTGCTGCTGCATGCTGCGCAGTGTAAGAGACCACATAGTGGATGAAGTCCATCAATAATTCAACAAAGACAGACTTCCTCTTTCTCTGGCTCTCACTCGCCCCCTCTCTCCCCCTGTCTCTCCCTCTCCCCTCGGTGCTCTGCCTCTGTTTCTGACTGACTGAGTCTTCCTCAGACTTCCACAAACAGCCTCCATCTCTGTGCTCCCTCATCCCGCCTCCCTCCCCGCTAACCCAGCCGTCCCAAACCACTTAAAACAAGCAGCAGCGCGCTTCCAAATCTAAATCTGAGGCCCAAGTAATCTTTGGCTTTTAAGGGATTTTTTTTCTACGCTAGTAACAAGACGTCAAGTTGGCTTTTCGTGATCATGTCAGATTAGGGCCACACAAAGTGCTAATCCTGTTCCAGACACTTTATCTCAGATGTGGGCATCGCTAAGTAAGATGTCAAACTTGGAGGAGTCAAAAGAGGGGTGTTATAGAAGATTTTAGGAGATGATATTTTGACCACTCAGTGGCTCAGTGGTTAGCTGCTACTACTGCCTCACAGCAAGAAGATACAGTACTTCACTGACTGAGGGGGTCAATGAAGAGGAGTTACTGAGTTGAAGATTTACATTTTTTCTCCACACCAAAAAATACACAAGTTAAGTTTAGACAAATCCGATAAACTTTTTATCAAAGAACAAAAAGGATACAGTTGTGCTTGAAACATTTAGGAGAAACTGTGTGTGGGCTTCATCTATAGAGCCTCCCTGATGTTAGAGGAAAAGCCAGTGCAGCAGCTCTTTACTGGGATTATCAAGAGAGCCGACAGGGGTTTTTCCAACAGTTTTCTAATGTGTTTGCGCAGAGTATTATTGTGCTTTAAGGGAAAACATCTTTATGTCTGTCCCCTTTTGACCATTATCTCACACGAAGTGTAGCGAGGCCCAGCAGGCTCCATTTCCTTCCTAAACCATTGATTCCATATGATGAAAATGCATGAGAGACAGATGACAGCCTCCATTAAAAGATACATTAGAGCGCATTATATTGCTAATCCCAGGACCTTCGGGGACCCACTAATCTGGATTATAGCGTTTGTAGATCATTTTATAGCATCACTTGTCAGCCGCACTATGCCAAGTTATTTCCCGCTTCTTTGGCTTCCTCTTCATCTTAACCTCTTGAACTCGGGGATGTTTTGCTCATCTTTTATATTAATTCCATGGTTTTGGTGATGACATGGCACGCCTCAGTCACGCGTGCTTTATATGCTTATTTTTAGAACAGTTTTCTGCCGTTTGTCATGTAAGTGATATGATGTACTGTAATCTAGGACGAATGGAAACACATTTTGACACTATTTGTGTCCGCATGGTTGAAGGTTATTGGCCAGATCTGCTGTGTGAGCTGGGGTTCATATGTAAACGAAATCACACTCTGTCCCAAAGTAAACACCACTTTAAAGTGTGACACAAATCAAGTGTTTCCTGCTGTGAACACACACACACACATCTGGCCCTATTTTCAAATAGTAAAAGAGATAGATGCAGCAGAATGATGTCAACCAGCAGTAACAAAGACTGCCTTGTCATAGTGTTCGTCACCCAACAGTATTGCCCATGACCATGGTCCTAATTTGACATTCTCATGTGTTCCTTGAATCATTTATAACCGTCCATATTTAGCACAAAGAAATGTAATAGCACAATCACAATGTGGAACATTTCCATTGATATTTTTGCTGTGCTGTGTAAGATATTCTAAAAAAAAAACAATGTAAAGACTCATAGAGAAGTAATCCATGTCAATCATCACTTATGCCCCACTAGAAGAGTGTGGCAGTGTATTTATCCAGGCTGTTCTCGTGCGCTGTTTATATGTATGCCAACAAAGAGTAAAGCACCACAATTCATAAACAGCCTGTGTAAGTCTAAACCAGTAATTGATGTATAACCCAGATAATCTGGAAGGCCGTGATCACATGACCAATGTGCTGACGACAGTAAAGAATGACAGGCTGGGGCGGTGGGTGCATCACAAAAAACAGGACTTCCTCCCAGGGGACCGGTGTTTGGTAGCATGTGCAACCAGTGAAGTCTGACTTATTTTGTGGTACATCCTCACCATGTTACCCTCTAAACCCTGAGCTACGTAACTTTACTTTCCAAACCCTAACCTACGTAACTTTGTTGTTCAAACCCTAACCTAAATAACTTTACTTTCTGAACCCTAACCTACATAATTCTACATTCCAATCCCTAACCTACATAACTTTACATGAACAACATAACTTTATGTTATGTACATAAGGCGATGATGACCAATAATCATTCTTTCCCTAAGCCTAACCTAACCTAACCGGTAGGGACGCTAATTTGTCAGTCTGTTCTCACAAACTATTTGTATATTTTTTGTAGTATTTTGAAAGTATTTTGAAAGCCTACAATCACATGACCAATGCACTGACAAGAGTAAACAAGGAAGCGGTCTTGTGGGGAGGTATGTTAGAGTGGTGGATGGGTCACAAAAACCCAGACTTTCCCCTGGAATTGAATGTTTGGTCCATGTGAACTTTGACTGAACTTTGAGTCATTTCAAAGTACGTTCTCGTTGTTTCTTTTCCTAAACCCAACCACAGTAACTTTACTTGCCTAAACCTAGCCTCCATAACTTTACGTTAATTACATAACTGTACATTAAAGACGTAATGTCATTCATGGGGCGCAAATTCGTAGGATATCATACAAACTTGTACATGCGGTCTTTTGCAGGATATCATACGGACCATTCTATAAGAATACTTTGAATTTGTTGGGTGCTAATTTCTTAGATATCATACAAAAAGTTGTATGTGGATTTTTATAAGATATACAGGCAGTTGTAAGAGGACTGGTCTTGGCCCCCAGCCTGTAAGTTCTTATTTTCTTTCTATATTCTGTGTATGGGATGTTTATAGGTAAGTACCACCACTATGCACAGGTGAAGTTTGGGCTTTTTAAAAGGTAGCGATCAGGTGCCAGACTGTGGGCAGCTGCCATCCAAGAGACACAGAGAAGAAAAACCCAATTATAGTGAGGCAAAACACTAAATGAGAGTGAATCTGGTGTTAGCTTTTCCTTTGACTTTTGCTCACGTGTGTTTTTACATAGTGTACTTTTAAAAATGCTGACTTGCAGTATGAGAACAACAAATATTTGTCCATATTGTTTAGACTTATATACATGATTAATATTGCTTTTAATCTTCACTTACTTTGGCTTCAGCAATCTTCTCTACTTGTGATCATAACCCTGCTAATGACCAAGAATGGAAAAAATGTATGGCTTGTTTTTTTTTTTTTTATTTATTTTTTTATTAAGATGCACAATCCTAATTTCATTAAACAGATAAAATTTTTCAGGATTTTTTTTTGTATTTTCATGAGTCAGCGTACTGCATTCATCTGTGTAAAAACAACATTAACATCTGGGAGCTCCTCACTATCTTGTTACTCCTCTCTGTGTAACAGCAAACCACAGAGAGCCTCTGCACAGGAAATCACATTGAGTTTTCCATGATGTGTTCACTCTGAGAGCAATCAGACCACAACACGTCTGACTCATCCTAACACTTGAATCTAACAGACCAGCTTATCAGCAATCTTATTATAGGAACACAGACAGACACCACAGCCAATTTTACATGTGTAATCCTGCAATTCTGCCTCAACGCGGTCAGCAGTTCCATGTAAAGGTTATCACCTTTACAAAGAAGAGATTGAACAGAAATAAATTCCCAAGTTTGTCAGCAAGCCACAGGTCTTGTTTGTCCTCTGGACTTTGTGAGTTTCCACATGCGTTAATTCAGGATTGGAAAAAGTTGCTGATATTTTGTAAGCCGAGAGAATGTGATTCAAGGACGCTGCAATGTACCTTCTTTGTAAGAAAAAAAAAGGAGGTTTCAAATAAGGAAATTGATCCATTAAAAAACTAGGTCTCAAAAGGCCCTCAAACCACATCATCACTTTGTACAGTTTATCCGACTCTTTCTTTTGACAGCTGCTTAACTGTGATCACAAATGCAACAGAGACACTGAGGATGACGGCTGACAATTTACTGCACCAGCAGTAATTGAATACCTTGTGGAAAAATTACTGAAGAGCGCTTGCCAAGAGGTGAGAGGTTGCCATGGAAACATATTCAAAGGAAAGAAGACCCATTTGCCAAGATCTTAACAAAACATCTGACTCAGCCAAGATATTTGTTATTGGTCAGACATTACCGGCATGTCTATCAGCAGTTCAAACATATCAAACAGCTCAGTTTACAGTTCAAATAGAGCGGAGGCACATACAGCGAGATTTAATTAGTCTGATCAATGATTGGCTGAAACTAATAACAGCAAAAATGTGTACTTTTTTTCAAGCTAGGAATAAAATCCCAGTGCCACAATAAAGCAAAACAATGAGCTTCACCCTCTGCTCCTTGGGCATCCTCTGTGCTTCACTCCATTAGCTTTACACTGCAGCCAGTGGATCATTAGGCCCCATCCGCCTCAATAATGCAAAAAGAGCAAACGAGGCAAACACCGCACAGCCTTATCTGCCTCTCACCTCTCAACACAGCAGGAGCCAAGTAGGTAAACAACACATTATCCTACCAACACTGTGTGTGCAACAACTGGCATCCTTCCTGGCCAGAAACTGTGTGCAGGCAGGTGTGGGTCTAATTGACTGTAAGGCATGCAGGTAAGTGGAGGAGGAATGAACACATGGGTTGTCACTTGTGCACACATCATCATCAGTTCTCTGAACAGCTATTAAGTGTGATATGTCTTTATGAAGCAGGTATAGAGGAGGTTCAATTTTTTATCCAGGTAAAGTGTGAGCACATTTCCTCTTCCGGTGCTGTTTTTAGATGCAAAGATAAGCATAAATGCTGAATATGTTGTCAGTCATTGCTTTACTTGTAACTAACAACACATGCAGAGATCCTGATGACAAATAGCAGATAGTGGTAGATAGGTTAGAGCTTTGTGATTTGACACCCTGGCTGATAGACATCGCAGCACTGCCCACATTAAGGACAGAGCAGCCAATGACAGGATGCATTTAAACCAGACGCCCGTGTGACCAAACCAATGGGAGCGCAGCTGCTTTGTTTCCCTGCCTGCATGGCTCTGTTTAGTGCGCACATGTGACCTCAGAAGGCGCTTACTGGTATTTAAACATCATCGATTGGGTGCTGAAGCTGACAGCTCCCAGATACAGATAAACAAAACCCAAACCAAAACCCACAATGGCTCATTTGGCTCCCCGTTATGGATGCTTTGAAGCCTCTCTATCTCTTTAACTCTCAGTGAGGATCTCCTTTTCCCCAGCCGCGCGTCATCTTTGAACATTAATGGACTTTATTTTAAGCTGCTGACGAGAAAGGCGCCGTGTTCTCTCCGCAAACGGCAGTAAAGCGGATGTTGTGACACCTGTAGCTGAATCTGGATCACAATTTCCTAAAAAGGGAGGTTGGATTGTTTCACATCCATTCAGCATCCGCCCTGCAGGAGAGGTGCTCCGGCGCTGTTTGATCTCGAGTGGGGAAGCGCAAAGGTAGCCTAAAGCCATTTACGGACGCATTAATATCTAAGCCGCTCTCTGTGCCTGCTTGCAGACAGGAAGGAGCATGGATAGAGAGGAATTTGCTCTGACTAGTGCATTGAGGGGATTTGTAGAGCTGGGGGTGTGCTCCTGTTGAAACTAAACTAAGGACAGTGGATAAAGCGCCGTCACCAACAGCTTCTCTCCAGGCTTCTTTTGTTTATTCTGTCATATTTCTGGCGAGTGGAGAGATTATATTTTAAGCAGCCATGGGGAAAGATGAGTGCAAAACAATGCTGGACGCTTTGAACAAAGTGACCGCCTGCTACAGGCACCTGGTCATCGCTTTGGGAAGCACCTCGGACTCGCAGAACCTGCGAGAGGAGCTGAAGAGGACCCGCAAAAAGGCCCAGGAGCTGGCCGTGGCCAACAGGACTAAACTGACCTCTCTGCTCAAAGATAAGACCATCAGCAAAGAGGACCGGGCCGAGTACGAGCGCCTATGGGTGCTGTTTTCGAGCAGCATGGAGCTCCTGGAGGTGGACATGAAAAGGTCCCTGGAGATAGGGCAGGATTTCCCCCTCAAGGTGCCGACGAGACACCTCATCCAGACTGGGATGACCGGCAGCACCACCACCGTGGCGGCCCGCGCCATGAGCGTGCAGAACATGAAATACGAGGCGGACAGCAACATCGACACGGCGGACCTCAGGGACCTGCAGTCCGAGATCACCCAGGTGAGCCAGATGATGGAGGAGATGGAGATGAAGGTGCAGGTGGCGCCGTGGGCCGTCGAGGCGAAGCAGGAGGCGGGCGCGGAGCTCAAGTCCAACATGAGTGTAGGAAATTCCTCCGTGGGTGTCATCTCCATCTGCGAAGAGGAGCCCAAAGAGGAGGAGGGGGGAGGCAACAGGGATGCTGGCTTTGCGTCGATCTGCGCCGTGCTTGTATTCTTTATCATCGTCACGGTCGCTGTGGTGTTAGGATACTTGGTCATCAATATGTCCTGAACTGCCTCACCGACAGCCCACCCTGATGGACACCCTGCGCGGCTGCCCACTGGCGCGTCACCGCGGCTGAAAGAGCCAGCAGCTCCGCAAAGAGCTTTTTATGAGGGGCTGAAAAATATGTGGACACGCGAAGTTATTAATCTTTCTCGGATTTGTGAATGTATTGGGTGGAGTTGAGGAGTTGCACTAGATAAAATGTAGAACAATAGAATGGACATCGGGCACAATTTGAGGTTAAGTATTTTGAGGGGCCAAGGGGTCGTGTATTTTTGGAAGAGGAAAAAAAAAAGTCATGAAATTACGTGACAGTGTCTGGCCATCAGGATGATACAAACGACACGTAATCCAAGTGGATTAGTGGAAAAGCTCAAGCGTAAATGTAGCCTACTGTTAAGTATTCCCCCCTTGATGTTCTGCTGATTGATGCTTTAAATTTATGAATTCAATCCAGCAAAGTCAGACGTGTTCAGAGGGGGAGCATCTAGAGTCAGAGAAATGGGGTCATGTTGTATGGACACTAGTAGAGCCAGTGTCACAGTTGGATGTGATCAAATCTGCACTGTTCCACACTCCTGTTAGCACAGTTGAAATACATCAGAACATATGTATAGTAGGCCTGCATCTTACTTCATTGCATCAAATCACAATGTGCTTCATAAGAGCCTTGGGGACCTAAGAGACGGTCCACAGTCTTTTGATAATGCACCCGTTCACTGTAAGCCTGTTCATGTTCCTTTTCAGGGTTTTTCTTGCAAACAGTGTTGAATGTATACATTGCAACATGTGAATAGAAGGGTTTGTACATACAGACTGCTGTTACAGATACTGTACATACATAAGTATATTTATTATAATAAAATGTTGAAATGCACTCCAAAACCTGCTCGTAGTTTGAAGGAAAGGCTCACAGGTATTTCTTCAGCATGCCACTTTTACATTATGAGTTAAAGCTAATGGTTTGTACATGAGCCCAGTTTGTAATCACTGCAAAGCTTGACACACATCAGATGTACACAGAGGTATTTTAAGCAGAGGATTAGTATCTTAGACGTAACCTGCCTTGGGTTAAAATAACATACGGTTTGAAATGGAAAGGAGACTAAAACAGATGCTTTAACTCCCTAATGGTTTTAGTTGTAAGAGTCTTTGAAGGTATTGCGTCTGCCAGAGCCAAAGCCTGTACATGGTTTGCTGTCCATTAATTTAGGTAGGGAGGTGGGACAGTTGTCTTGGGCTAGTTTGGGGTCAGACAGAGACCACAGACTGGGCTGATAGCTGGGAAATACCTCAGCAGAGAGATGTTAGTTTACACGACATGAATGCACTGACTGTCACGATGTTATGAAGTAAGAGACAAGAATGGGAACATATGTTTCGTTCAGCTTTCAGTGGGCCGATACATTTTGTCATCTAATGACAATTATGCACCTTCTTTCAATAACAGTCAAACAGAAAAGCTCATACATGCAGTCGGCTACACACAGCATTATGGGAAAGAAATCTAAATATTCAAAACACTAAGTCAAAAATAATTCAGGATGTTCATAGTTTAACACTCCATTTCTTTCTTCAAACTGTGCTATCAACAGGTTACAAAGTAGTTTTGGAATTAAGACAATTAATCCACAATTAAATACATAAACTATCACATTCTCAAAGTTCATAGTAAATGACATAGTTTATTATAAAGACACAGACTGCATCACTTTTACAAGGCAGGGGCTGAATTAAAAAGCAGACACAGATAAAGAAGATACTTTATTGCAGTCTTTTCAGGTGAAAATTTGACAGACTGAATGACACAAGAGGAATGTAAAGGAGGTGCAAAGTGCTACTAACACCTGCAATAACAGAGAAGTGTTAAATGATCAGCTGAGATGTTACTCAGCCGCAGTGATGTAAGGTAGTTACAACGGGCCCCAAGGCACGCTAGTTACTTATTATGTGCCTAAACTAGCTGCTGCATAACCACATCGTCACATGATCAAGTACAGAGTTGACATTAGATAACACCAACATACATATCACCCAGAAATTTTATATTTTATAACATATTTTTGTTATAGATTGCTACTGGCTATTTTACAAAAAAAGAAAGAAAAGCATGATGGGGGTGGGTTTGTCTTTTCAAACACATATCAAGCACATGGCACCATTTTTTTTTTTTTATTAAATATTTTTTTGTTTGTTTGTTTTTTAACACAGGCACATTTTTAAGGTAGCAATCTAAATTACTGACAAGGGCCCCCTCACCCATTGGGCCCTGCCTGCACTGTCTATATTTACGCCCCTGCTCCACAATATCTGTAAGCATCCTGCATCTCTCCTCCACAGATTGACATAGATCCTTTGACAGCTATTTCAGCGGTGGTCATTGATGTAGTGGTAGTTGATGAGGTGGATGTACTACTAGATAAATGGTTAGGTTACCAAGGAGGACCATTTATACTACATGGCCAGAAAAACGGGGGGTATACACAGGTACCGGTGTGTAAACCCTTCACTACACCACTGCTGGTGGTGCTTTCAGGCAGCAAACAGAGGGACCTCACGATAAATAAATCCATCACCTGCAGTACAGTTGCTGGAAAATGTCACTAATTCTTACTTGTCATAATTTGAATTATTGCTCCAGTGTGAATCCTGATGAAAAGTCTGTTGTAACCGCTCGCAGTTCAACGGTTGCACATCAAATGAGCTCTAAAGTGACTTTAATGATCTCCTCCCCCATTCCTGAGGGGTTTCTCCAATAATTGTATACGCTAAATAGACCCCTGGCATTTAAAGACCACTCAGCCTTAGTTGCCGGCTGTGGAAGTATGTAATAATCTCAAAGGATCAAATTTAATTAAAGCTACCCTCCTCCTCCGAGCAGAGGCCTGACTCCATGTGGGAGTAATGGAACAGAATTACATAAAAAAAACTGACAAGTGTAAAATATTCAGGTTGCAGATTAAGATAGCAATCATTTGGGACATTAAATGTTTATTCAGCAGACTACTTAAATGCCTTTTCTTGTTTTCCACTGTTTTATCTCTTATTCCAGTCTGTCTGTCTCCTCTCAGCCTCTTGAGGTTACAAACCTGTGGAGAAACATTAATAGAACATTGTAAAAAAAATAAATAAAAATGCTGAAATGCAAGATAACTGCACTCCTAAAAGCACCGAGGCCACAGAGGGGAGAGCATTTTTTGGCAGGACACTGATGCATGAAAATCAGTGGCGTGCTATGCTCACACCCGATTCACAGAAGGCTTTCTGACATCTTGTTTATCCTTGTTGTCATCTCACAGAGGCACTAAGCTCTGCTAACAGTGAGTCATGAACCTCTTTGAAATTCACGACAGATTTGCATTGTCATCCAGAGTTCCAAAAATATAAAGGCGATTAATTAAACATGGGGAAGAAAGGGAGGGGACTCGAATAGTGGAGGAGATAAAGCCTGCACTCTAAAATCCGTCCCTCACATTTCAAGTAAAAGACAAATGTTTGTACAAAGGTCCTCTTTGATGCAACTTTAAGGCATGCAGGGACATTTTGCTTGCAAGCTGCTTCTCAAAATATCCACAGCATCTAAGTTTTAAAGAGTGTGCTTCAGGTATATATAAAAAAAAGGAACCTTTACAGGTGAGTAAATCGACTTTCTCTACAGACGTTTGGAGGCATTTTATATGAACTGGTGCATTACAGAGCCACTTATTTGCTCCGCTCCGTCGCTTGGAAACAAACAAACTAAGCAGACTGGCTCGCAGAGAGGCGAGCTACACACTTGGCAGAGACTGACAGGCCGCTGCATCATCTGGACGAAGATGCTGGGTTTCCAAGGCTGTGGGTTGCCATAGAAACCCTCAACGGACTCTCCACCACAAACAGCACAGAAGGTTGAGCAGTGTTATTTCAACTCGCCCCCTTTCTGCCACCACCATCCTACACACACAGGCACACACACACACACGCACACAGCACTCAGAAGCAGAAGGAGATGTGATGAGGACACAGGAGGGCAGAGCTGAACAACCTCAGCGTCCTCCCCCCACGCTGACAAATGAAATGTGTCCGAAAACATGAAATCCAGATTGAGTCGTGCTGACCTGCTCTCGTGCTCCTCATCCCTCTAGAAGGAAATGTTCCTATCAGGTAAGCGTGACTTCAGGGTACCTTTGCTGGACAAAACAAGCAGCGACATCATGATACACTGACTCCTTTTCATGTAGAGACCCAGACAAATCTAACATCAATACATTTAATCACTATATATAGATCTTTCCCTCTCTGACAGCGATCTGTCACATCTAAAGTGCACTTGGTGTTTCTGTGCCAAAAAGATACACTATATATAATGTATTGTGGTTAAAATAACATAAAATTTATAGTGGCATTTTTTTATTTTAACATTTCAAGATGACAACTTTCCTGTGCATGTCACTTAGATTGTTTTTAAAAAAGTGCAGAGGCCCAGATAATAAAAAACACAAGCCTAGTTATGAGCATTATTGAGCTACAGTGAGTGTGTGACTGCATCTGTGCAGTTACTTTATATAAGTTGCCTTTTTAAAGCAGGCATTGCAATGATAGATGTTGAAATTTGTCACCCAGTAGACACACTCTTCAGCCTCTTTTATTCAGCTCACATGTGCATCACGAACCATCATGAGCCCACTTCACCTGCTAGCAGTCTGAGACAGCATCAGTAAAAAGATCAAATCAATAATGCATACATTGATCTGTTTAATAATAAATTAATTTTTAAATGGCAGACGCAGGGTACAATCCATTTGACAGAGATTATTTCTTATGATTTATCAATTTGCCATGAGGGGTGCTGCTGTGAGCAGGAAAGACACCCAAAGGAGAAAGGGGGGAAGCCCTGCGGTGCTTCCATCACTGACATATGAACTCCTCCTGAGAGGGATCTCCGTTACACTCACACACACACACACACACACGTTAGCTGCAGGTGTTGTCTCTAAATCCTTTTGATATATTTGGTCGTCAGTCTGTTATTATGGTTACAAGCTAAATCTAGTCTAAATAAAAAGGTTACTTTTTAAAACTTTCTTGATAGTGTGGAGCAAATTAAAATGTAAAGACAAGGTCCGACCAGGAAGCTCCTGAAGAAAACTATTTAGTATTTATTTCCATGTAGAACATGAACATGATTCTTAAAATTTCACTGAGTGCTCCAGTGTCGTCTTGTTATTTTGCCCCCCGACAACAGCCTCAACACAACAAACAGTTATGACAAAATCAGATTTAACTGTCACATTTGTTGTAAACAGCATATTATAATAGCAACAGGTTTTGTTAATAAAACAAACCCAGCATCTTATACTAAAAAAAATCATCCTGAATCATTTCAAGTCTGATGACTAACACTTCATTTTACATGTGCTGCAAATAGAAATTACTCTCTGAGTAAAACATTTGTACGATAAGGCAATTAGTAATCACTCCTTATTTGTCATTTACACATTTGTTACATTAAAAATAAACACGTTATGAGGCTGGTACAGAGACAGATGTCTTTTGATCTGATGGCAACGACTGTGATGTAACAGTCATATGGAAGAAAAAAAAAAATAGCAGCTTAAGAGTCATTAATACAGTATGGTTAAAACCAGGGGTATTCCTCTGAGAAAATAAATCTAGGCTTGCCACTGATAAGGACACGACAAACCTTGCACCACTGAGGACATTCTGACATGTCACAGTAAAAGAACTTGGAGCATGGAGAGCTTAGTGTTCCCTCTTCAATAAGTTGGCTGAACAAACTGTGTAACAAACTGGTACACAAAGGTAAACATGCCACAGGGGAGTAAATGGAACAGTAGAGTAAGGGATGCACGATAATACTGGCACGTCATTGGTATCAGCCAATATCGGCATCAGAATTGGCCAACATGCTTTTTCTTATTTTGAGTATGCATGCATAATATGATGTTAATTCCACTACAGAGGAAACTTGATTATCACTAAAATTACTTAAGGGGGAAAAGGTGGATATATTGACATCAGTAATGGTTATCAGTCAAATGAGTTGTTACATATTGGCAAAAAATCCATCCAATATTGTGCATCCCTACAGTACAGAGAAAACAGAGACAAGCTCTGGGAGGTACTGTGACTGACCAGTTAGCTCACAAGCTACACCAGTTCTCCAACTAGCCCTGTGAGTAGTCACTGCTTCAACAAAGCCCTGTTTCCATGGAGCAGTACGTTACGGCTCAGTTTTGTTCGTTCAGTACGCTTTTTTCCGTTTCCATTGTGAAACGTTGTGGATGGTACCAATGGAACTGTTCCGTACCGTCCCCACTTTTGGTCCCTCCTCTGTTGGGGTACCTAGCACACAGATCTGGTACTAAAAGGTGGAGCTGTGAACACTGCAGTCCATTGATTGGTCAGTAGCAGACAGTCTGCTCAGGGCTGAGTTGTGGCTGGTTTTGAGGCTCATGTAACCACTGTTCATACCGTGGAGAGTTTCACATATATTAGTAAACTGTAACTATAAAATGAAAGGATGTTTTGCTGCCTCTTGCAGCAGCTGGAGTTGGAGTAAAAAAATAACTTAATTCACTGGGCTGACTGCCAGTGACTTTTAAGGTGGAATGTTAACTTGTAATGTTACTCAATGCATGAGCTGATGATGTGAATCAATCAACACACCTTAAACTGCAATGTGACGAACTTTGACCATTACTTTAGTTTTTATATGACATAAACTTTTAGTAATGAGTGGATCTTCAAGTGTATATATATTAATTTTGTCCAGATTATATGAACTGCATATATTCTAATCCTCACTCAGAGAAAAAAGAGTGTTGTGGAGCATCGTTTCTTTGGGCTCTGGCAACACTAAACCCCTGAGCTTGCCTGAGAAGGACTAAATGCACAAACCCGCTGTTTTTAAATATCCCATGGAGAGAGACTCTCACTGCAGCCTTTTCTATTTTGTTCTGAAAATGTCAGCGTGCAGCCTCGTTCTGTGGACGATAAACGGGAGCGGGTTTTCCTCCGTGTCATTGATGATGAGGAAATACAGCAAGTGCTGGATGGAGCAGTGAGCGACAAAAACCCTGCCCACATTTAAGGATACTGTTTGCAGAGGAAACACTAGGGTCTAGGTACTGTGTCTGAAGGGTTACGTTTGGTTCCAAAGGTACCATACCTAAAGTGTTTGGTGGAAACGGGGCATGAGATTCAAGCTAGGGCTAGGTATAGTTTAAAAAAATACTTTACCAGTAACAATACCAGTACCATAAAGAATTACTGATGCTAACAGAATTCTTATTTGATATCTTTTTTCCTACTACAGGCATGTAGTAGGTTATAGCCTGACTTTTAAACATTTTGGAGGCATCTCTGCAAGCTGAACTGCCAGCTCTTTCAAATATTGTGCTTGACTTCACCACAACACAGGCTGTATGGGCTGTAACTGCTGCGGTACAGGGCAAATCACACATCACATTAAAGTTGAAGAACACTGACTGGCCGTGATTAAAGCCATAAAAATAGTACAATTTTTCTAGATCTGGGTACAAGAAGGATCGAATGCAGGTCTCATTTAACTAGAAAAGCACAGAGTACTGATACCCAGCCCTCCATCTGTTCTTCCTGGATGAATGACTGTGACAATGTGGTAAGACACATAATTAGAACAAAGCCATTGTTACTGTTGTAAGTAACATCTGTCCTTTCTCCACTGTGACAAGTCGAAATATGCGCTGTGAAAAAGGCCTCTGATATTATCAGAACAGTAAAGTTGTCTTGCTTCATTACATGTGCACAGAGGAGTTGTAGGGCTCGTACAGCTGGTAGGACAAGTCAAAGCTGACTTTTTGAGTTATGTGGGAAGGTTTTGTCTTCAACAGGTACCAGATGATTGTACTTTGGCGTGATAGTCATCTGTAGATGTATAGTGTATGGATCTGAGCCCTCAATGCGGTGCAGTGCAGAGTCATCTTGAGAGTCTGTGCTGGTATTCACCTCAGCCTCTCCTGACGTATCCAACCGGTACTGTTTGTCACCTGGGAAGAGTGGAGAAACAAACAGAGCGAGAGAAAATAGCAGACAAAGATTAGGAACAAAAGGTTCGTGTGTCAGCACTGATGTTACTGCTTCCTCATAAGCTAGAAAATGATAGCAGTGGAACAGCTCAATAACATCAATAGCAGCAGTCAGAATCCAGTCACTACGACTAAATTACCTCAACTAGTTTGTTTCTCACCACCGATTTCCTAAAAGGCGGGGCTGATGAACTGTATTTTATTACTTTTAACTAGGGCTGGGCGATATAGCCTATAAATAATATCATGATATTTTTTCAGCTATATCGCAATACACGATGTAGATCTCGATATTTTGAAATCTCCTCTAAACTACAGTAGACAACTGAACTACAAAATAAACTAGTTACAATAAAGTAAAATAAAGTAGCTATTATTACATTATAATTAAGTTAAATAAATCACTGTTATAATAGAATTACATGACGTACTGTTACAGTAAAGTTAAATAAGAAAGCGTAATAATGAAATAAATCAAAGCTTTTATTCTGAAGCACCCTGCTCATCTCATCATTTGAGTCTCTGAGAGATACAGACCACAGGAAAGAACGAGAGAACCCAAACTCTGAAGTGGGTCTCATGCTCATACTCGGTGTTTGAGATATAGTCATTTTATGGATCCCATGTGAATCAAGCCACAATACATTGAGTATAATCGATATATAGCCCAACCTGCTCCTGACAAATCCCAACAAAAAGATCAAAACCAACAACACATGAGCCACTTTCTAAATACTTCCTCACCTTGCCTGAGGCTCAAAGCCATAGGTCCAATCCCTCTTACTTTAGACACATATCCTGAGTGTAGTATTGGCCACTCTATTTTTTTTAGCAAGCATAACTTGAACTGGAGTAAACAGATGTTGGGGGCTATTTTCAGAGTGGAATAGATTAGATAGACAATCAGCACCTGGCAGCAGTGATATGTAGCCATCATCTCTAGGAACAACAACAGGCAGCCACCGTTCACAGCCCTCTGTGGCACGCTGGCTGGAGAAGTTGTGGAGGTCCTTTAGCAAAGGGATGCGGCACAAGCGGCTGAGCTCGTAGTACTGTGGCGGGGCGATCCACAACTCCCGGGCCTGGAAGCTCTGGAGGACCTCTGAGGGTGTGGACCACTGTGGACCACAGAGAAAGGACAACATTACACAATATTTGTGTATCTATAGAGACATTAAAAAAGTCCTGGTTAAAAAAAGACTAAACTGACCAAAAGTCAAAACTGTTAAGCACACAGACTTGTAACTCTGCTTTCAGTCAATGAATGATAGAAAATAGAAGAAAAATGCCTGTTACAATTTCCTTAGGCCCAAGTGACACCTTCACATTGCTTGTTTTGTCCAGGCGTCACAAAGATATTCAGTAAAGTCCGACCATTGCTGCGTATTTAAAGCTGATATGATAACAATATTCTGAAGGTTAAAAATCAGATAACAATATATTGACTGATAGTCATTTCTTAAAACACATAACATGAACAAGAAATCTAGATACAGACTCCTTCAGTTTTTGAGGGTCCAAGTTGCTGGTGCTCTGTTGTTTTTGTTCTCATTATTCTTTCTTCTTATTATTTTTCTCCACTAAAACTGTAATCAAAAGCTGTAAGACCAACAGTCACCAAAATTGGCAAATGGCTTGCATATTCCAACCCCAACACAGGCACATAAAGCAATAATTGACCTTAAAGATGGCCCTGTAGCAATCAAGTTTATGTTTTTGCAATTATATCATAAAAGGACTTGGCTTAGATTCAATTTTTTTTCATAATTCTCAATTCACCTGCATCTTTGCTCCAATGTTGAATTCTGCAACTCTTAATTTTCTCTAAATCCTTCTTTTTGTGAACATGACAGAAACCACTGGGCAATGATCTTGAAAATTAAGCATGGTCATCTTCGGACATGATTGATCTAAAGTTATCAAGAAAATATACACACGTCTGATATTCTGATATTGTACATTTTTGTGTCTTTAAGTTAAACTTTACATAACTCAGAAATCAAAATTGGCTTAAGCAATTATAATCAAAATTGGTGCACATTCAGATGCTAAGTTGAAGTTACAGTCTTGGGATATTTTGCCACTAAGGGGCGCCAGAAAAGGTTATAACTCATGATCGGGTATAGGGAAAGTACAAAATTTTGTTTGCATGATCTAGAGTCATGACTCAGTTGATGCATAAATTTTTGGTAATAACTGCTTACAACAGATCTAAATTTCAAGACATTTCATTTCAATTAACATCTATAGCTCCGCATGTCTTCATTCAAATGCTATCAAAACGGACAGAGATATTCTCTGGATACTTGATATCACGTTTCAAATGGTGTTCAGGTCAGTCAAATGTTAACCCAGTAGTTATATTTAATGCCTTGTTGTACTTTGTATTGTGTGCACAACATTTTTTATTTCATCTAATTTTTAACCAAATTTCACCGAAATATTTGGCACTACAACCAAAACCTGCAGAATCAGATTTTTTTTTCAGAATTTTATCACCAACCCTTCAACTGTTGTGCTTAAAGCTTAAAAATAATTAAAAAAAATCCAGTTAGCATATGTCATATCATTGCTTCAAATAGAAAGAAGGTGCAAGAAGAGTCACATTATCTTAGTGGCGCAGTCAGTAAGTCACCTTATCTGAGGGCTTGGGTGTTCAGGGATCGAATTCCTCGGTGGACAATTACTAAACTTTCTGAACAAATTCCCCCAAAATGTTTAAAAATACACCTGACAGAAAAAAAAACAGGCTGATCACAGATTTATTTCAGAATCATTACCCCAGCAGTTGAACTTTTTTTTAAATTAATTTATTTATTTTAAGTTTAGTGACATCCCTCTCTCTGCCTATTGCTTGTGTGGCCTAGGAGCCAGAAATGGACTTGAACTGATCTGTCGACTATCAGAATATTTCATTCATTTTAAGGCGAGACACCCCAGGTGAAAACAGTTTTTCATGCAGTGGTTGATTTTGAGATTTTGGGCTATTTTTCTTCCATAGAAAGTCTTCTTTCAGACAAATGGAAATGATCTAAAAATCAACATTTAGGTGTTTATTTTAGCTCCTATTTCTGTTCTGGAAATATATGCTACAAGTGCATATTCAATAAGATAATTCCTCATTTGCATTTTTAAGCATAAAATATCAGAAAACTTGTACTACAAAAATAACTGTCTTAATGTAAGTTTATTTATGGAGTTACCGAATGAGATATCCAAAATCCCCTCTGTAAAAACCTTTCACTCTACTATGACAACAAAACTCTCCAAGAACTTTGAACTTGGTTTTATCCTGTGTTTGGATTTTTGTTCAGGAAATTCAAGCAAATTAATACATATTTAATTAGATAATTCACTGTTTGCATGTTTAAACATAAAATTGCAGTATGTTTGTGATACTAAAAACAACTGTCCTGATGGAAGTGATGAGTTTATTTCATGGTGATATCTGTTGCTGAAACATTTAACTCTATTCACCTTAAGTGTCTCCCCTAAAGGAAAAATTAAATTGATAATTTCCCTGTCACATTTGATGTCAATGTGTTTCACAGACACATGTATGGGTATATGTGTCACCTGAAAGCGCACTATCTCCTTCTCATCCTGAAGTGTCTCTGGGATCTCCTGCAGGCAGCAGATGAAGAAAGCTGTATCAAACCTCGAAGTGTATTTCCTTTTGGGAGTCAGCCAGTTGCTCCACTCATGTAAAGCCCAGATGTTGGGCAGCACCTCCAACTCTCTGCACATCCTGATGAAGTTGGATGGGTTCTGGTTCACCAGAGCCCTCCACTTGGTGAGCTCACTACTGCACAGATCGTTTACTTTGCAATGGAGCACTTGATCAGCAGCACCCCTGTTCTCTATGCTTTTTATCAGCCTTTTCTCCTCCCGTTTGGACACAGCCAGGAGCACACCGGACTCCTCAAACGTCTCCCTCAGGGCGCAGATCCGGAAGGCGACCTCTCCTGAGACAGGAGAGCCCAGTTTCAGTCGGTCAGTGGCGTACAGTGGAGGTCTGGTCTCCACCGGCTGGGTGACACCTCTCAGTCCAAAATCTGGAGAGTTCCTGAAAGCTTTAAAAATGTCCAGCCATTCATGGGAAAAGTCCGAAGAGTCCACCATGCCGCCGGGAAACACATACGCATTGGGCATGAAGCCACTTTTACCGCTTCGTTTAAGCAGTAAAACGTCGTAATCAAAGCGGGTCTTGTGCTGCAGGTGTGACCGTCCGCAGCTGCTGCCCAGCGGTGACCCTGACGCGGCTGTCAGCCGGTGACCCGCCACTAAAATAAGCGTGGCCGCCTCCTTCCAGTGCTTCAAGTTGGTGTTCATCCTGAATATATCACAGTGTACTCTTAATTTCCACTAAACGCCTTTGAAAATGCGCAGCCCTCTGACCGGCTGCCTGCCTCGCGACATTTGTGTTGTTGTTTGCAGATATCGCGGAAGGACACGAGCAGAGCTGCCTCGCGCCGCTATCGCCACCTGCAGGCTGGATGACCTACAGAGCTGCAGAGATACAGGTGACCTCCGATGGCTGTTTCTTCTCAAATTCTCGTCATTCTCTGTGTTTTATCAAAGTGATGCATTTATTATGTTTCCCTAACACATTCAAAATATAAATATAAATATCATTATGTTCTGCACAGCATTTTTATAAATCAGGAAGCCCAGAAATCATAGCTTTTGAGTTGATGGAGAATTGTCTGACACTGGTCAACAACACTTCCAAACCTCCTGTCTGAGACGAGTCAGTGTTATTTCTGAGCCTCAGTAAAATATAATAAAATAAAAATTCAGTTTACCAGTCTCCTTTCTCTTTTTATATCGCTCTTTTTCTTTTTGTAATTATCTTGATCCTCTTTAATTGTCTGTCTGTAGGATTTTGACCTTTTTAAACTCATGCCAGCTTAGAGTTTCCATTCTGTCTGTGTGAACATGACAACACACCTGAGCTAACGTCCACGGGTTATTAAGTATTAAAAAAAAAGATGTATCATTAGTGTGAATAGCTGCCACATGCATATTTGAAGAGGTTACTCTCCAAACAAAAGAGGACTGAAGAAATGAAATCATGTGTTAACTCAGCATGATGTTAAATGAGAAAAGTTGATCTACAGAAGATTAAATATTAACAGAATAAAAAACAGAATGCCTGAGAGCCTTACTGCACTAACCAGTTAAGATGAACAGAGGAGGAGACGCACCCCCGATCTTCTACGGATTACTCAGGGAGCTACTATTTCTAGATTTCCCAGCAGTAGGACAATTTCTTCACCATATTGGCAGTGGTGATAACGTGAGCAATCCTGATGGTGAGGTGCTGAGGTTGGCCTGAGTGGGCCCTCCCAAGGTTTCTTCCTGTAGGGAGTTTTTCCTTGTTCTCTTTGAGGGTCTAAGGTTCAGGTGGGTGACTTTTTTTTATTAAAGGTGGGCACTAAAGCCCTCTGTCCCAAAATAAATAAATGAATCAAACTGACATGCTAATGTTGTCTCTGTATTTTCAATCACCTCCTGTAACTAAAGTACACGTAAACTTAACAGCTACATAAAAAAGCAGACTTCAAAACGCCCTTTACACAAGTGTCATTGCCTTATTTGATCTGTTGCTATAATTGTTTTGTTTGTCTGTGTGTTTGTGTGTGTGATGGAAAGTAACTTTACTCAAATACTTTACTTTCTTTAACTAGAGTATTTCTCTTTTCTAATTGAGGACTTTATACTTTTATATCACCGTATTTTAAGGCAAATCTTGTACTTTTTACTCTACCAGATGTGTCTGTCAGCTTTAGTTAGTTACTTTATATATATATTTAGAATATTAATACAAAATATAAACCAAGGCACTTTTACTTTACTTTAATATTGTCAGTGTGTGAGTACAGTCTGTGCCACCGCCTCAGCGTTAATGCTAGAAGTAATACCTCCATTAGAGAAGTGAGAAGTGAGTAAAATCAGGTACATCATTTGAACATATTAAAGGTCCTGTATGTAACTTTCAGAAAACCCTTGTTGTTAGTGACAGTCCTCCCTGAAGCCGTCAAGTAAACTGCACTTTATATCCTGTTACTTGCGCTCAGCTCACGGCTACTGAGCGATGCCGCATCACAGCTAGCTGGCTATTAGCTCAAGTTACAGTTAGCTTGTTGGTTGCTCCTGCATCACTCTGGGCTAATAGAAAGTGTTTTATACCAGTCAGCGTGTATTGTAGGCTAAATGAAAAAACATGGATGTATAAAGAGATGTGGATACAGTATTGGAAGCAGGGCTCCATTCATTCCTGGGTGATTAGTTGATTTGGGGCACTTCTGGATTCTTAATTTCTTCAAAATAAAATCTCATTAAACCTTCAATTATCTAGCTAAGCTTTACTGTCATTTTGCAAGGACACGTCATCTGAACATGGTTGTACGTACACGTCACTTTCAGAAATCTTAAATATTTAACACTTTTCCTCAGATGTCAGAGGAAAAGGTCATTAAGACTTAAAAAAAGTAAAAAGTTATTGATTTTGAGGCATTTTATGTAACTTTACACCTCACTTCTGATGTCTTCACATTGAGAAATATGTGTGAAATCTCCAAGTGAAAACACACAAGAGTAAAACTGACCACCTTTGTGGTTTCAAACAATACTTTGTTTTTGTTTTGTTTTACGTGCATTTCAGTTTACCAGTCTCTTTTCTGTCTTTATAACCTTTTTTTTTTATTTTGTAAGTATCTTGATCCTCTATAATCCTCATATAAAAATGCAGCCCGAGGATTACATCAACACAAAGACATTAAAGAATGAAAGAAAAGAAAAGAAAAGAAAAGAAAAGAAAAGAAAAGAAAAGAAAAGAAAAATAGACTGTCTGCAAAATAGACATCAATTACCAAACTTTGGCAATAAAATACAACATTGTAACACACTGAAATGTTCTTATCTCGTACCTCCATTTTTGAGTGTGTGTAACATGATTCAATTTTGATAAACCTTGACCTGATTAAAAACTGTGTTCCATTTTGGTTCATTAATAAATTAAAATACATTACATTTAACAGAGTATGTGTGGTACTGTACAGTATCACTTATGTCCTCTCCACACTGCTTTTGATGTAACAAGAGCAAAGCATTTTACCTTGTCGTGAACCTGACATGGTGAAAATATCCCTCCCATCCTTTGCCTGTTCTGTTCTTTACAATGCTGTTTGATTCTTTCATTTACCAGGGCTGCAATAATACAACAAAAATAGTCTTTATTTTGAATAAAATATGAGTTAATGTGGACATGGTGCCTGTATATTGTCTTTATCAATAAACGTTTTTATTATGTGCATAAGTCTTTCAAAATTCAATGCAATTTAAATGATCAGAATAATGCCATTTTGCACAGAAATCCACTACAAATGCTATTGCTAAATATTTAACATTTTAGCCTTATGTAATTCATTCGCTCTTTGTGTTAAAGGGATCTCACTATATTTTATGCACAGTGCACACAGTCTCTATGCTGTCTGCAGATTTGTTTGACTGAAATATCACATCTAGTTTTCATCATCATTCTGTGACTGATTCCTGGTTTCTCACAAACTATTTTCTCATTTTTATGGAATATTTTCTTCCTCAGTTAGTTTATATGCAACAGTGAAAGCACAGAGGCTCAAAAGCCTGAATTGTTGCTGTGAATGCACTTAGTCAGATCCTAAGCCCCAGCGAACGTGTCTGAAACTTGCATTCTGTTATTGGTCATATGCCAGTGTGTTAGCAGATTACCAGGAGCAGGCGAGGCTGTCTGTCTGCGGCAACTGGAAGTCAGTAATACAAATCAGTATTGGACAGCAAAACTTCAGGATTGTTGTCATTTGTCAATTCATACACGTCCTGTTTCATTTTGTCATGGATATCATCTTTGATATTAAGTGCCTAAACACAGAAATTCATTCCTAACATAACTGGAAAAAAACAAAACAGTAACTTTTGGTCCTGTTAGACTTATTAACCATGATAAAGCATGCCTCAGAAGCTATACATGTGCACTGATCTGCACATATTAGTGCACACCTTTCTTCTTTTTTGCACACATTAACAAGCAGGGGATGCATGAATCAGCGAAGCAGAAGCTTGACCTTTCCAAACAATTGATGCTGAAGTGGAGACATATTCATAATGAAATCTGATAATGATAAAATGGTCTGCTCAGAAAATAAACTGAAAGGAGAATGTGAAATGCAACTGTCTGCTAGAGAGAGACTTTTCAGAGAGAAGAGGGAGAGGGTGAGGAAAGGGAATGTAACACACAAACACATACACAAATGTAGTAGCACACATGCAAGGGTGTCACATATCCCTATCAAAGAGGCATTGTGGAGCTCAGAGAGAAGGAAGTGTTTCAGAGTTTTCTGTTGAAAATCGAAACTGTCCTGAAAGTCACTACAGAGTAACTTTCTCCCATGTCTGTACCCACCTCCCTTTCGTACCAGGGTTATCCAGGATGTCCAATCAGATGTGGGAACCTCCCACTGGAGGAGTGTGCTCAGTCACAGAGAGCCCCAGGTTTTCATTAACATCAGACATTCCTGCTCTCCTTTATTTAACTTGGCCAAGTACCATTTGTGGGTTCATTACACTGCACCTGGGCTTGAAGCAGTCAAAGTTCATGGAGCATCACTGAGGGGGCTTTCATCAGAGTCGTATGTAAGTGAAACATTTTTTGAAATATTTATATACTTTATTTATTATGATGTATCAGGTAGGAAGTTACTCTAGTCTTACTAACATTAACAGTCTGTCTTTAATATGTAAATAAGACACAAAGGCTTCATGTCCGTCTAGATAGATAGATAGATATCTAAAATGTGATATCACACAAGTGCAAAAAATAGCCCCATGGTACTTGTACTGAACCTTGCAGTGATTTGACTTGAACTCTCCACACAAACAATGGTTTATACAAGGTGCAAGACTTCTTGGAATGTATGGTGGTCCTCTTGCAGCAGAGTGAAAATCCACCCTAAACCAAAATAAAGAAGTTTAGCTGCTTTTCAGAAGATGAAGTCTCTTTCAAAGACTGTCAACCCCCTCCCTAAGCTGCTTCACAGACAGCTAACGCTGAAAGATACGGTATAGCTAGACTGTGGCCCAAAACTGCTGTGGCACAGTGACACAGTTATTATCTAGAAACCTACAGAAACTCTGTGCAAAGTCAAATTCAAAGTCAAAATCCGGATCAGGGCCTTTTACAGTAATGCAATCCGTAAAATCACAGGATTAACAAAGTAAATAGACTGGATTTTGAGGGGGGGTTCACTGAGTTGTAATTCTTGTGTGAGCCTCATTGTTTTGCTAGATGACAGGAAATTTTACTGCTAGCTGGATGCAGTATTTCCCCATAAACCTCATCCCAGATTATCTTATCTATACAACATAAACAAATAAAAATTGTGTCGTAAAAGTTTATGTAAGTTGTGTAAAATTTGTGCATGCATTTGCAGTTTTTCAAGCACCAGCAGACTGAAATGGATAAAAGCAGCATCAGGAAGAGGAAGGAGTCGCAGAATGGCTCCACCGGCTGCAGCTTGGACTGTCAGCCAAAAGACAACCAGCCTGTGAAGGCTACTGTGCTTCAAAGAGAAGTGAGTGTGTGTGCTTCTGAGAACAAGTCAAATTAGATGTTCACACAGTAGGATCGCACCATCCGTACCTTTTTTCCAATAGAAGGGGCTGGAGCTGAGTACCAGGCGGTACCACAACAACCGTCTCGACGTATTAACTCCACAATGATCCACTGAGTGGTGCTGTCCAGGCCCCTTAAGCTGCCTAAGCCCTAAAGTGAATTTAGGGGGACTGAAAGGATGCATTTCATTGGATAAATTAGGATTATTATTACATTTTTTGTCTAAATAATTAATAATTAGAACTAATTTTCCTCACTCTACTAAAGATATAAATAAGGTGACATATCAGGTTGAGATGGAAAAAGTGAGTCTGGCAGGATAAAATTCCATGACATGACTGTGTTGTTTTTGGCAGATACATTTGGACTCCTCCCAAGCCTTCATTACAATTCAAAATGGTTAACAATCACATGACGGGATTTACAATCATACGAGTGTCTTTGTAAGGCTGGATTCATGCACAGTGGTGAGCATATCATTAACTTCTAAAGTACAAGTGTTGTCATGACAGTGGGTGTTACAGGAGGAGTAAGGGAAGGGCCGCCAACGTCAGTCTCATCCTGTGATGATCATGAAAGTCTGGACAAAATTTTGTGCCAATTGATGGTAAACAATTCAATGAACTAGTGCAAATGTGCCAGGATGCCGCTCCCTCCCCGGCTCACAGAGGCAGCTCTGTCCTGTTCCTTAAAGGAACAGTGTGTAAAAGTTAGTGGGACTTATAGACATCTAACAGTGAGGGTTGCCGCTTGCAACCAGTTGAAACTTCACCCAGTTAGAATTCTTTCAGTGTTTATTGTTCAGGAGGTTTTTCATGGGAGCTGAATCACCTGTAGAGGCCTCCTCCTCTCCAAAGCAAATAAACCAGATGGTTTAAAAAAAAAAGAATTTATTTGTTTGATTTTACCAATCAGTGTTTCTCCCATGTTGTCTTTTTTTCCAAACACTCAGGAGGTTTTTACTGTGAGGCCACTTATCTGAAGACGTCTCCTCTCCACAACAAATGGACCCAGTAATCTAAAGTGCTTAAAACTCAGAATAAAGCAGTTTCATATTAAAAAAATAAAAATCTGTGTTGAGGGACTTCTAACTACAGTTGCTGACGTAAAAACGCAAAAACACAAATGGCCCTATCTAAACCCAGTGTTTGGTTTGTCCATTCTGGGCTACCGTAGAAACTTGGCAGGGCAACATTGCTTTCTTCCCTATGCAGATATAAATGGCTCATTCTAAACTGTTCTTATTTTCATGTGATTACACACAAAAGAAAACATTAATTTATTCATTCATTTTCTGTAACCGCTCAGCCTGTTAGGGGTCACGGGGCTGCTGGAGCCCCCCCCAAAATCCTTCACACTACACCTTTAAATTTTAAAAGGTTATTAAAATTAAACGTGTTGCAGGTTGAAATCGGATGAATGGTTTATGAGATATGCAATAAACAGATAGACAGACAGACAGACAAACATTCCTTATTTTTATTATTATGTGACAAATCTGACCTGCTGGTAGTGCAACTTGACATGTCAAGTAGGTCCACTAAAATCATAAACATTAAGAGATTTGTTGATTTTTAACTTGTGTTATGATTCAGTGCCATATTTACTTTCTGTGTCCTCAGGTTGGATTTGAGTGGGTATGTTTTCTCAGATCCTCTGTGCTTGGTCTCATAGTTGCACTTCACATTGAAGCTTTTACTGATCGCCACAGTCTGTGAACATATGATGAGACATTGGGTTTGAACCGCATGTGGAAAGAGTAAACATGTAAGAGTCCCGTTCTTGATTAAGAGCTCTGTTTTCACTGTCTCCTTTTCTGTTTTTGGAGCATGCTGGTTTTAGACCGTCTCTCAGAGTGTGTATCTCACTCACTCGAGTTGCAATGCATACTGGGATGCACACATTTGATTGGCTGAGTAGTATCACAAGAGATGATTTAACGCATGCAATTGATCTGTGAGTTTTCTGGTTGCTAAACCAGTGCTACAAATGCTACGCCGGCTAAATGAAAATGCTCCATCAAAATTTAGTAATACTCAATAATCTATTGATCATAGGTCTGGGTCCAGACAGGATGACGTCTGGTTCTGGAGCCCTGGGATGGCGAGGGGTGGCACAATGGATGTGTGTATCAAATGTCATGGGAATCCATTCAGTAGTTGTTGAAACTTCTCACCACAGATTGGTAACAAATTAAAGGCTAAACCAACATCAAGTGTCTTAGTAAGGTATTGGGCCATCACGTGCAGCCAGAGCAGTTTTAGTGCTCCTTGCCAAGTCTGTGGAACTATACTGGAGGAATAAACATAATTCCTCCACAAGACATTTCCTCATGTAACCTTAATTTAATCACGTAATCTCACTGACATCAAGATCTCTTTTGCAAGAGAGACGTAAGTACAACAGATAGAAAGAAAAACAAACGCAGCCAGACATAACAAAAGGACACAAAGCGTCCAAGAAAAGTCTTGAAAATGACAGTTTATCATTTGGTTGAATGGAGATAGTGGTTGACAGCATTGTCTTACATGATTGTCCAAAATCTCCCATAGATATGAAACTGGGTTAAGCTCTGGTGACGGTAAAGGCCATAGCATTTTATTGTTTCATACTCACCAAACCATTCAGTGAGCTGGTGTGTATGGAGCTATCTGCCCACAGACATCCAGACACACAGCAACATGTCCAATATTGACTCGCCATTTAGCTTTGGTAGGCCTTCACCTAATTAAGAAGAGGGTCACAGCAGTCTTTAGACGTTGCGGACTTTGTGTCGGGGGGATAGAGGCTATCCGCTCGTTAAGAGTAGATCCTGGAGGATGTGCTGTCCTCCTGATATCAAATATGTGAAACTGATTATGTCCTGTAAATTGGAGACATTGAGACTGACCCCATTAGCTACTTCCTTATGACGTGTTCCACAGGACTGTCAGATCATCAATTAACTAGAAAGACCGGAATCATGTTGAAATAAACCAGGTATGATAGTAGATAGGTGGACCCACACGCAGGACACTGACAAGAGGTTTGTGGAAGTAAGAAGATTCATTGTAGGATCAAAGGGGGGACAGTGGGGTGAAGATGGTGGCTGAGGCTTCGGTTGCACAAGGTTAGCAGGCAGGCAGGCAGGCAGCAGATGATCCTGAGACACAGGGGGAAACCCTGATTAATGTCTGACTAGAAAACAACTCCAGTGAAGACTAGGGAGGCCTGAAAATATCTGACTACCACAGTTAGGGTAGACAACAACCTGGCAATGAGTGTGTGATGAATGGCAGGAGAGTAAACTGAGGGAGGTGATGAGCAGGAAGATGGAGAGATTCTCTCTCTCTTACACACACACGGACAAAACAGGAACTTGGAACACCACTGATATCAAACAGCACAGAGTATTGATCATTTCCTTTCAACAATTTCTGGCTGTTTTTTGCTGAAGATAGTTGGAAGAAAATTCAACTATGAGCACTGATGTAACACCTCTACCACTGATACTTCGTGTGTGTGCTCAGGTCGGTCTGTTTAGTGGCATCTGTCTGATCGTGGGGACAATGATTGGCTCGGGTATCTTCATCTCACCTAAGTCTGTTCTGCTGTACTCTGGAGCTGTGGGACCCTGCCTCCTCATCTGGGCTGCCTGTGGCGTGCTATCCACTCTGGGTGAGAACGGCATCCAAGCCAAAACATCTCTTTAATTAGCATCAGAGATGTCTGTCTCTCTGCTTTGATATCTGTCTCTGTATGGAGAGTGGCTCAGAGATTCACAAGGCACTTCACAGAGGGTGCGCTATAACATAGACACAAAAATAAGAATAGGCCTTATGATGTAATACACATTCATTTTTTAAATCTTTGAGGTCAGTGGTGTAAGACATTGCTTTGGTTTGGTCATATTTTTCTCCACTGCCTGGCATCTTCTAATGGAATACTTTATCTGACTGTAAACCAAAAACATACATTACTATTTATAGGTAAAGCTTAATTAAAGGTCCCATACTATGCTCATTTTCAGGTTTGTACTTATATTTTGGGTTTCCACAAGAACATACATGCTTTAATGTTTACAAAACAATTATTTTAAAATATAATATAATGAATTAATTTCAAATATAATATACCTGAATTCACTCTCAGTCTGAAATGCTCCATTTTAGCGCCTGTCTCTCTAAGCACCCCTCCAGAAAAAGCCCAGTCAAATGACCGTAACGCCACTTTCTATGATTATAGATGTTTTACTGGAATTGCAGTACTGGGCAACAGCTTAGGTTCACATTTACTTCCTGTCAGGTGATGCCATTGACATACACTGCAAAACATTTCAACAGGAAATACAAAGGGACCCATTTAGAATGTTGCAGTTTCAAGTTTAAAGCCGAGCTCAGACCAAAGATTCGCGACAAGACGAGTTGAAACAGGAAGCTACTTGCAATGTTGTAAAAACCTGCCAGTTCACACCAATACAACTAAATGATGGTCTATCATCTCTATGCAACAACTCTCTGTTCTGACCTTTTCAGGCTTATTTTGTGGCTGAATATAATTTGTGGCTTCTTAAAATATGAATGAGGATAATGATAGTGAGATACTGGCTACAGTTGCATTTGTAGTAGTGATGAAATGGCGAAAAACACAAGAGGAGCGTCAGATGGACTGTATTTATAATCAAAATGCCACAATAATTTAAACAACCGGTGCTTATTAATCAGTCAATCAGAATGTGTGTGTGTGGGCGGGGCCTAAGCACATACGGCCAGCAGCAGCAGCGACCCACTGTCCGACACTGGCACACTGTGAGGACAGAAACAGAGGGCTCGCCAGGGATAAAGCACCTGACACAACAAGTGAACATGCCGTCTGTGGTCATTTTGTCTTGACTAGCAGACTTTACCACAAGCTGAATGGCTGTTGAAACAGGTGGCCAGCCTTACGTTCTAAAACCAGCTGCCGACGATTTGACCAGCTTAGTTGCTGGTGACACCATTTCTCTGCAATGTTATATAATGGTTTCGTCTTGTTGCGAATCTTTGGGTTTGAACTAGGCTTAAAATGCTCTATATAGTATAGCTGTGACATCACAACTTCACAGAAGGCCTGACGGCTCGTTTAAAGGCACAGTTACTGAATACAGACAGCGTGCGTTCTCTGTGGATTGAGCGTTTTGATACTTTCACAGATTTATATAGCACCTAAACCTACCTTTAAATTAAAACAAAATTAAAGAACCAAACCAAACCAAACAAACAAACAAAAAGGAAAAAAAATCTGACTTTTTACAAAATGGGACCTTTAATACTCAGGTATATGTATGGCCACTCGTCACTGGTAGAACATTAGACACTACCTGAAAAAGTTAGTCGGTGTTTGCTTGCAGCATTTCTTATGGCATTCCTCTCTGTCTTTGTAAACACACTGTGAGACATTCTTGTAATGGTTTGACTGAATGGCCACAACTGGCAGACGAAACTAACACAATAGAATATCATTGTATTGTATTGTATTGATTGTTTCTACAATCCAGCACAGCTGCTCTTTAGAGGCTTTGAAAAAAGACCCCAATAAGATTTATCTGTTTGTGTGTCACATTTTTCAGAATTGATTTACACAGGACTTTGTCCTTTAGTGTTACGGTGGTACGTGTTAATGTTTATCTGCAATGTAAGTCTAATAAAGATGTAGATGTAGATGTTTTAAAGATGAGGTCATCTTTAAAATGACACTGTGTGTTTATTACTGTGTAATAAAATATATGAGTGGCAATATATGTCTTAAAACACCGTTGAACCTTTATGTGAAGTAACACAATTCAACTCACCACATATGTTTAGGTTACATTGGTTCATTTTAACTGGACCACCGCATTCCATTCCTTTATTTCCTTTTCCATAAAAGTGTGAAATGTGTGGTTTAATATTTTACATATATTATCACCAGTTGTAACTGTTGTAGAAATGTCACTATTCCACTTTGACAAAAGAGGAATAAGACAAAAATGTTCCACAGTATTGTAACACTTGATTAATACACATAGCAAAACAAAGTTAGCTGGAAGCGTGCACGCCCAAGAGAAGCAGCTCACCTTCTTTATGCCTTGGAGCGCTCCTATAATTTGTATCCTGTTTTGATTGACCTTGCTTTACCCAGGGTTATTTCTTATCACCTCAGCATTTCAGATCATCACTAACTAACTAAATCTTGGCTGGCGCTCCCACGGGTCACGCTTGAACAATAAATCAAAGGATAACATAATTACATATTAAAGCTAAAGTTGTTAACTTTTTGTTATATTTGCTGACACTTACTGTATATGCTGAAAGAAGTGCATGAGACAGACAGTCTGTGAAGAAAAAAATGTCCCCTGTCTTTGTACTGCCTCTATTTTCATTTGCTAGAATCAAACCATGCTGTTGAAGAAACAACCAATGATAGCCAAGGAGTCTCTAACACAGCTGTCAATCATGTCAATCACTGCTGGTGAACTGCAGTCAAACTGTTAAACCAGGCAGTGTTGATCAAATGATGCATACTACATTGCCTATTTGGCACCTCAGATATTTTGAGTATTTTAGTGTACTGTTTAGCTGTAAAATAAGAAAGTCTGTGACTTAGCTGCCATGTTGGAAACAGTCGACCAAAGTACCAAACACCGCCCACCTGCCAGATCAACTTTCTACAGCTAAACAGTACACTAAAATATGTTTCTGAAAACATTGGAAATGAGAAATAGGCAATGCAGTAACAGAATCTTGATCCATATTAATCAGCGCTGCCTTGTTTGACAGTAGTTCATGAGCAGTGATTGACATATTGTACAGAGACTCCTCGGCTCTGATTGTTTTTTTTTGTCCTTTCCCTAAACAGTAAAACCATTAGAAGCGCTACAGGGCAATAGAATAGGCAGAGGAGTATGATATGTTTTTAAAAACAGATTAGCTGTCTCATTTAGTGCTGTGCAAATATAGTGACAGTTATAGCAAATATGAAATATGTATTTTTTTTTAGAAAATACAACTACAGCTTTAAAGATTTTTGGCTATATACAGTATATAATTAAGACGTCTTGATTATGTCCAATAAAGTTATTCAGTTGCAATGGCAAAATTTCTCTTACAGTACCCATTAGTCTTTCATCATTGAGGTTGCAATGTCTTGGGGGGTAAAGTTATTAACACAGATTTAAGATAAAAGAAAAAAGACTGTCTTTGGATTTGAGGGTGTGCAGAAATGGTAGGAGAAAGTTTGTTTGTTTGTTTTACATGTCCTTGTCCTCTTCTCTCTGCCTCTGTATGTGTGACCACATAGGAGCACTGTGCTATGCTGAGCTTGGCACCATGATCACCAAATCGGGGGCAGAGTATACATATTTAAAAGAGGCTTTTGGCTCTGTCGTAGCCTACCTTTACTCCTGGACCACTGTCATAGTGCTGAAGCCCTCCTCCTTCGCCATCATCACTCTGAGCTTTGCAGAATATGCCTCCACTCCTTTCTACCCTGGCTGTACTCCTCCTCTTGTTGTTACCAAGTGTCTGGCCGCAGCAGCTATAAGTAAGTTTTACTTTAGTCCTTGCTACTTCATGGATTAAGGTGGTAAATTATGCATAACTTACTGATCATGTTTTTAAAGCTGCTGTAATGTTTTACTACTTGTAAAGTGAGTTGTCATAGTATTACTGCCTCTGCATTTCCATCACGTCACTGTTTTGGTTTAACGGCCTGTAAGTTAAAGGAATACCTTACCTACAAAATGACCATTTGTATATCAGTTATTCATCTCATGTCATGTTAAATTTGTGAAGAAAACGTTTTTCTTGCATGCCTCCATGGTGAACGGAGAATCCAAAAACTGAAAGGATTCTTGGGGGGCAACAAACAAAGAAACTACAGCAAAACATCTGTTTACAAACTCTTGACACAACTCATGAAGTATAATCCAAACCTCATTCATCCATTTGACCTTTCGCTAAGCCCCGCCCCTTTGTGATGGTCTGACAAGCTGTCAGAGTAAGCACAGAGCCCACACTGTAACTAACTGCACTCCCTGAAGAAATGTTATCATATTTTTGGAGAAATGAAACAGTGATTCCAGAGAGAAGCAGACAGAGGGGTCTACAGTCTGTGTTTGAAGGATATATCCAGGATGTCAAACTGACTCAGCAGCAACAACAGGTTAAAAAGACAAAGATAGTTAGAAGCTAAAGCCCAACTATAGGTTACAGATCACAGTGTAAAAGTGAACCACCACATCACTGCTGATCGCCACAGAAGACAATGAATATAAAGGGAAACTTTGCAGATATTGAACCAGCTGTGTGGCATCACAGTGTGTGCAGATGAACAGTGTTTGGCTTTGCCCCCATGCTGATGCCAGCACCAGGACCTACACGGGACAGGCATCTTTGGGGAAAGTCAAACAACGGTCATCTGCGCATGATGCGATGACACACAGCTGGCTGAATATCAGCAAAGTTTTCCTGCTTCCCTTCACTGGTTCCTGTACAGCAGGGTCGGTCTTTGTTTCCACTGTTATAATCATTAAAAAGCAAAAGCAGCATGTGTATACATTCAGTAGGCTATATCTTCAGTAGCTAGCTAGCTAACCCTACACTTTTCAGGGTTTGATTTTGGTTTTGGAACAGGGAAGACATGTTTACCTTTTTCCAACCTCTCCAGATAACGAGTATCATTAATACACGACGTGCTCCAGGCACAACATTTAGCTCCACATCCACAAAACCAGCCTGAAAATGAAGGAAATTTGAAATGGAGCACAGCTGTGTTGTTGTCGGACTCTGGTCTGAGCCGGCCTGATCCTACATTATGATTGGCGGGACTTTCTGAAGGGTCAACAACAATTGAACAAAACAAAGGAAAACAACTGTGAATTATTATGAGGTTGTTCACATCTATGTAAAAGGGTATTTTTGAAGTGATAAAAGTTTAGAAATAACTTTTTTGAGATACTCAATTAATGTAAGTAAGAATGTTGTATTGTATATTCTCTTTCTTGTGTCTTCTCAGTTTTGATCTCCCTCATCAATGCTTTGAGCGTCAAACTGGCGAGCTACGTGCAGAACTTCTTCACTGGGGCCAAACTTTTCATCATCCTTGTTATCGTGGTAGCCGGCATGGTTATGTTGGCACAAGGTGGGCCTGCTTGCACTCTCAGTGTCTTTTAATATACAACTCTACTTTCATTTTTTTAAGGAAACATTTCATAGTAGCAATTAATATTCCTGTATGTATTGTTGTGTATTGTATCCAGGAAAGACTGAGACTTTGTCAGCTGCATTTGATGGCACCTCATCGTCTGTCGGAGCAATTGGACTTGCATTTTATAATGGGCTTTGGGCTTATGATGGATGGTAACAGTTGTACTTCACTTCACGTTGTGCTTGTGCTTTAACAGGATGTGTAGGGTTGACCATTCTCCTCTCTAAAGCAGTGCACTGAAGTGTACTGTTTTAGCCTTTTACTGCTACAGTGACTCATATAAGGAGACTTTGATTCCACTCAGACTTTCAACTATTTTTGAACCTCTTGCTCTTTCTGCAAATGTGTGGATTCAGCCTTGGACAACCTAATTGTGATCTCCAGAACAGGCCATTTTCAACAAGTATATGTATGCTATATCCACATGGTAATGAGGTACCATGTTGTTGGACTGCAGAAACATGACAGTACAGTGAGGTCCAATGAGTGGCAGCAACTTCCCCAGCTGTTCCCTCAGGTCTGTGAATGTTAGGTGTATCCATTTTTTTGATGTGTCGAGACTTGGACCTGAAATATCACAAGCAGCATCTTACTATTCCTCCATTCCTCAAGTCAGCCATCAGTCAAGGGCTTCCTACCTGCAATTGTACTTAAAGGGTGTGTTGGTGGATTGACCCCTCTGTGTTGGGAGTGAGTTACTGCTCCAAGCGAGGGAGTTAAAGTATCTCTGGGTCTGTTCATGAGTGAGGGGAGAATCGAGTATTAGTGATGCAGGCGCTATGCCAGACCATCGTGGAGAAGAGAGAGCTGAGCCTCAAGGCAAAGCTTTCGATTTACTCGTCCACCTATGTCCTAACTCTCACCTATGGTCATGAGCTCTGGGTAGTGACAGAAAGAATGAGGTCGCGGATACAAGAGACCGAAATTAGTTTCCTCCGTGGGGTGGCTGGGCTCAGTCTTAGAGATAGGGTAAGGAGCTCAGACATCCGGAGGGAGCTCAGAGTAGAGCCGCTGCTCCTTTGCGATGAAAGGGGTCAGTTGAGATGGTTCAGGCATCTGATCAGGATGCCTCCTGGGCACCTCCCGTTAGAGGTCCACCTGGTAGGAGGCCCTAGGACACACCCAGAGCACGCTGGAGAGATTACATACCTCCTCTGGCCTGGGAACACCTCAGGGTCCCCCAGGAGGAGCTGGAAATCATTGCTGGGGACAGAGGCGTCTGGAATACTTTGCTCAGCCTGCTGCCCCTGCGGCCTGGCTTTGGATAAGCGGTTGAAAATGGATGGATGGGTGCGTTTGTTGAAGTTGAGTGGAGTGGATCTTTTCATTCGTACAATGTTGGTAAGGGGGCTAAATAACTCTCCAAAGTTACGCTAAGGCCTCAAAGGCCTTGTGACTAAATGTCACTGTTCTGCATCAAGATGATGTCAGCTACGTCTAACTGATGTTGGCATTTGATATTTTTCTGACATCAAATTTGGTCTCTCAACCTCACAACCTAAATCAAACCAAATATCAATGTCTAACAACGTTTGCCGTGTACTTGGCCACCCATATAATAAAGTTCTGGGGGCACCACTGATTGGTTGAACAGCTTTGAATATTTTCTGTCTGTACTAAGTCTGTTTTTTCACAGTAAGAGGCTTGAGATGATTTTTAGAGATCTGTTTGTGCATTACAGAGCTGCAGCAGGTAAAGTTTGACATTTTGTGTGAGTGTCTTTCCGATGCCTCTGTCTGCACTGTGGGGTTATCTGTGCTGAGCCATATGGGAGATTTTAGCTAGCCTCCTTCATCTCGCTCTAGTGTGTGGCAGAGCATTTTAGCCTGACTGAGGTTCCTGTCTTTGTGATGTGTAAGGTCGATTTGGGTACATTTTCCATTCCAGTCACTTTTTCTAAAGGGGAACCTTAAATTGAAAGAGTTACAGTGATCCCTGCTGCAGGAACAAAATAGGTCTCTCTGGGTGGCTGAGCAAGTCCATGCAAATGTCAGTGTGTTGCTCTACAGAGGAGAGTGATCAAGCTGTAGTATTTAGAGGACAAATGCTTGCGATAAAATAACTAAATTTGCCTGTATTTCTTATTTTAAAAATGAGACACATTCCTTGTTTTCTCAGGAATCAACTGAATTTCATTACAGAGGAGCTGAAAGACCCATACAGGTAAGACAAACTAAAACTCATATTTGAGGTCCTTATGCTACTGTGTTTTTTTTTTAGGAAGTACCTATACATGGAAATCTGAACTTATTTAAAAAACAAACAAACAATGTAATTATGTAAAGTCATCATCCAAAGTCAGAGCAGCGTATCTGACAGGGTAGGCTGCACAACCTTTTGACTAAATAGATTTTCTGTCAATTCATCTCAGGAACTTGCCACTGGCCATCCTCATCGGGATCCCTTTGGTATCTGTGTGCTACGTGTTGGTCAACGTCTCTTACTTCACTGTTATGACCACCTCTGAACTGTTGGTATCTCCAGCTGTTGCCGTGGTAAGAAACATAGAAGGTTGCCATGGTTATTTTAGAGAAGTTGAGAGAGAGTGAGTAATTATATGCACATCATTGAGGTGCAAAGCTATCAAAAACAGCATACAGGAAAGGAAAAAACTAATGCCTGCACACTTACACCATGCCTCAAAAGTTGAATAAAGACAATGTTTCGATCCTAGTTCGATCTCCGTCAGGTGAAAATGTTTGAGAGGGGAAACCATACCTACATCACTGCATTATGCCACAACACCCTCCCCCCCACCGACACTTCTCTCCCAGACCAGCTTAACACCTTTTTCTCCCGCTTTGAAGAGGGAGAACAGACAGGCAGAGGACACACAGCTGACATTATCAGAGCACGACCAGCCCCCCACCATCCAACAACATCAGGTACTGCGAGTCCTGCGTGGCATCGACACCAAGAAAGCACCAGGACCAGATGGAGTACCAGGGAGAGTGCTGAAATCATGTGCTCACCAGCTTGCTGCAGTATTCACTAACATCTTCAACCGTTCACTGCAGCAAGCCACAGTCCCCACCTGCCTGAAAACTGCCACCATAATCCCTGTGCCCAAATCCTCTGCCATCACAGGGTTGAATGATTATCGGCCTGTGGCCCTGACACCGGTGATCATGAAATGCATGGAGAGACTGGTGTTACAGCATGTCAAGGCCCACATCCCACCTGGCTTTGATCAACATCAGTTCGCCTACAGGTCCAACAGATCCACAGACAACGCCATCTCCATCACCCTCCACACCGCTCTCAGCCACATTGAAAGCCCCGACACATATATCAGGATGCTGTTTGTTGACTTCAGCTCAGCATTTAACTCCATCAGCCCCAGCAGACTCATCAACAAACTGCACACACTACAACTTGGAACCTCCCTCTGTCTGTGGATCAAGGACTTCCTGACTAACAGACCCCAGCATGTCAGAATGGGTACCTCCACATCCTCCACCATCGTCCTCAATACTGGTGTTCCTCAGGGATGTGTGCTGTGTCCAGTCTTGTACACACTGTACACTTATGACTGTGTTGCTACTCACGACTCCAACACCCTCATCAAATTTGCGGTTGATACAACCGTTGTGGGGCTCATCAACAACGGTTATGAGACACCATACAGGGAGGAGGTCCAAGCACTGGCGGCCTGGTGCAGTGACAACCACCTCAACCTCAACACCAAGAAGACAAAAGAAGTCATTATTGACTTCCGGAAGTCGAGGACCACACTGCACTCAGGCCTGAGCATCAATGGGGAGGAAGTGGAACGGGTCGCCAGCTTTAAGTTTCTTGGCCTGCACATCTCGGAGGACCTGGGCTGGACTGTGAACACCACCCACATCATCAAAAAGGCCCAGCAGCGTCTCTTCTTTCTGAGAACACTGAGGAGGAACAAACTCCCTCCACCTCTGCTGAGAAACTTCTACCACTGCACAATAGAGAGTGTCCTCACCTATGGCTGTACGGTGTGGTACGCCAGCTGCACTGCATCTGAAAAGAAACAACTGCAGCGGGTCATCAAGACAGCTGAGTGGATCATCGGCTCCCCACTTCCATGCCTAGAGAAGATCTATTCCAGCCGTCTCCTCCGACGGGCCACAAAGATTCGGAATGACCCCGCCCACCCAGGACACTCTCTATTCACCAGCCTTCCCTCTGGCAGACTCAGAGTCATGAGAGCCCGCACCAACAGACTGAAACACAGCTTCTTCCCCATGGCTGTGAAGAGGCTGCTACAGGAACCATGACCCCCCCCCCCCCGTTTATTTTATGACAAGGACATTGTAGCTGCTATATGAGAGCACCATACGAAATTTCACTGTATTTATTACAGTGACAATAAAGCTTCTTCTTATGTGTAAATATAGGTGTGTTTTCCACCTTTCAAATGAAGATCCAAATGGGATTGAAAGTGATCTTTCTTTCATTTTCTTTTCTATAGAGAAGTTTAGAGCCATGGTGTTTTGAAATTATTTTGTTATGACTTGGCTGTGTGGTGTTAAATAAAAAAACCTAATTTACAGCATTTAATTTTTTTCACATATGTTTACAATACATATACATATTTAATTTATTTTGAAAAAGGCTGTATATATGTAACAAGCAGAAACTGTACATTTCCTGTGAAAAAGGAAATGTATTTTTAAAAGACACATTGCATTCAGCAAGCATAAGTTTAGATGCTGTCCTTGAACATCCAAAACAGACACAGGAGGCTACCTAGCGCATTATATTTTGATATTTGGGACACTGGTATTTGACAGGTTGGGATGAGAATAGGTAGACATTTTTGTCTATTCCAGAGAATTTAGTTTAAAACGCAGAAACAGCTCAGTATTCATTTACTCTGCTCCCTTGTCTTTTCTGAAGGATTTGTTTTTGCCTCTTTAGACTTTTGGAAACAGAGTCTTTTTCTCTATGTCTTGGATCGTTCCTCTCTTTGTTGTCTTCTCCACATTCGGCTCTGCCAACGGAAGCTGCTTCACCGCTGGCAGGTAAAAAAAAAAAGACAACTGTCACATTATTTATGAATTACAGAAGCTTAAGAATACATTTCTCTGTCTGTGTGTGTAAAACTGTGTGGTGTGCATATTTGTATGTATGAGAAAGAAAGCACAAGTAAACAGAGTTTGAAAGTGAAAGTGAGAATACTGTTGTGCATTAGAGGTGGAAAGAGATAGAAATAGAAAAGAAAATCCTCGAGAGTACAGTACAACAAGAATACTCAACAACTCAAAGCATGTTTCTGCCTCTCTTCTAACAGACTGGCCTATGTGGCCGGCAGAGAGGGTCACATGGTGAAAGTCTTATCCTATATTAGCCTGAAGCGCTACACTCCAGCCCCTGCTCTCTTGTTCAATGTAAGTCCTGCATATTGACCCAGATCCCTTGTATACTTCTCAACGTGGTCTCACATGTTCATCTGACTTTTTGTGACAGTTCAAAGCTCCCTAAAAACCCTTTCTGTAATTTCAACAATACATGTTTGAACATGTGTTGGCTTCTCTCTGTTTCAGGGTCTTTTGGCTATTTGCTACGTTATCCCATCAGACATCAACACCCTTATTAACTACTTCAGCTTTGCTCAGTGGGCCTTTTACGGTCTGGCAGCGCTGTCTCTCATAGTCATGCGTTTCACAAGGAAGGAGCTCCACAGACCAGTAAAGGTGAGGACTGCTGATGGAGGGGTTCTCGGTTGTCTTTTTTGATGCTGCTGTTTTATTTAGTTGGTGTTTGACTCAACAGACTCACATTCTGATGCTTTGTTAGCTTGAAACTGCAATTTGTATTACACATGTGAACGACAGCAAACATGACAGTCTAGTATTGTGTTTTGGAGGAAATCAGTTAATGAAAGTTTATTAACTAATTGAAGTTTTACAGTAATGGAACTACATGACACTTGGTTTGTGGTGCTTAAAGCAGCAAAACATACGTATGAAAAACTCAACAGCAATGTCTCTTTTCAGACATCATGACCTGTTTACTCAAAATAACCCACAGACCTTGTTGTGAGCATTTCATGCGGGAACTATTTTCTTTCTGCCAAACCACACCTGCAACTGTATCAGAAGTGTACTGTACATCCACTCATGAACGAGAGGCTTGTGCTTGTGACAACACGAGATGTTAACAGTAATGCTGCTGAGGCTGAGCTGTAATGTTAGCTAGCTCAATGGTGCTTGGTGAGCGAGCAGCAGATGCATGCTTCCTTCTGCGTGGTGATCTGGTTGGCAGCTGCAGTTTGGTAGAAAGATTGTAGTTCCTGCATGATACTGTTCACAACTATATGTGGATTATTTGGAGTAACCGGGTCATGGTTTCTGGAAAGAGGCATTGCTGTTGAGTTTTTTTAATGTAGTGTTTTTTGCTCTGAGCACCACTCACCAAGTGCCATCAAGTTCCATTACTGTACACCATAACATAACCCTGTTCAAACTGGGTTACTCACTCTAACACTCTGCACCCTGTGTTTCCCTTAATATCTACAGTATTGCTGTTTTTATCCCAGCTCCTACATGTGTCTGCCCAATTCATGTCTCTTGTTCTGTCTGTTTTTTTCTTGCTGGCTTTTGGTTTTATTTTTATGTAAGGTGATGTTGGGTGTTTTGAAAGGTGTCTTGTAGATAAAATGCATTATTATTGCAACAACAACAATTGCCCACTTTTTAAGAGAATTTCAGTTTGGGCTGTGATCACAGAGCAGAAATACAAGAAGAAATAAAAATACTAAACTGCTGACCCTGTGTAATCTTACTCAAAGGTGCCGATTGTAATACCAGTGCTAATGGTCCTGGTGTCCTGCTACTTAGTCCTGGCTCCCATCATTGATAAGCCAGACCTGGAGTACCTCTACTGTACTGTCTTCATGTTCAGTGGACTTCTCCTCTACTACCCTTTCGTCCACCGGAAGGTCAACTGGGGGCGCAAACTCATGAGTAAGTTTACTCTTAATTTTTTACTGAAATGCTGGAGTTTCTCTTAAAATTTAAGTTATTAAAATATTTCTGTTAGTTCTTGAGCATCTGTATAAAATATATGGGAAGTAATGTGCTCAAAAGGTAGAAAACGAATGAAATACCGTCATGTTGCACTGACATCACAAAGACGATATGACCACCATTCCCCTGCAGGGCCCATCACAAAGCATCTCCAGCTGCTGATGGAAGTAGTTCCTCCTGAGAAAGCTGAATGAGAAGGGACAGAGCTCAGCTTCTGCTACTTGTTGTGAGACAAGCTGGTTTTGGAGAGAACAAGCTCTAAATCTGGTGCCTAGAGTGGATCGGAGCCAAAAATCAGAGCTCACCTTTGGTAAATGTTGATGCACTGTATTCATGAACCTGTATGTAACAGTCTCACAGTCATGATGAACAAAACAAGATTAGTTATGTTCATACAGTAATTAAAAATGACTGAAAATAAATAAATAATTTTTATTCATGAATAAATTAATGAATAAAAATGTCATAAATAAGAGGATAAAAGGGTAACGCTGGTTAAAACATGTCTAAAATATACCTCCTTTAAAATGAGGTGTGGTTAGACATGTATAGGTCTTTATGCAAGGTTTAATGTAAAGCGTAAGGTATAACGGGTCACATGACCAGAGTTTAGTTGAGGACATGAACATGGCATAATGGATGCAAACCAGCATGGATACAGAGGAAAGACAAACGGCCCCCAAATAACCTTTTTCTGCACAAAGTCCAAGAGGTGCACACGTTTTTTTGTCTCTTATCTGTTTCATACTTGTATATGATGTTTTTTTATGTGCCTTTACATGAACAATATGATACCTTTTCAGATTTTATGTGATTTGATCACATTTCTGTTGTGCAAAGGTATCAACGGATGATTTACTGAGAGACTGAGAGATGTGTATTGAAACTTTGTATGTCTTTTATTTTCTTGTAGTTTCACAATGTCTGTTTTTATGGTGTTTGCTGACGACGAAAAAAAGAGAGAGAGAGAGAGAGAGAGAGAGAGAGAAAATAAAACTTCAAAAGACATCTGTAATGTGTGGCCATTATTTCATTTTCAGGGATGAAGAAGAAAGAGGAGGATTCATGTCCCTAGACAGTGTTTTATAGGAATGCCTCTGCTGTGATTACAGTTTACCTACATATAGAGTAAGATATTTAAAGTAAAGGTGTAGATGTGTTTGAGTTATTGACCTCATTCTCACAATGTCTCTCCACATGCAGACACAAATCATTGACAAAAACCAGACCTCTCCTGAGACAGGAGAGCCCAGTTTCAGTCGGTCAGTGGCGTACAGTGGAGGTCTCTTCTTCTTCTTCTTCTTCTTCTTCTTCTTCTTCTTCTTCTTCTTCTTTGGTTTTTCATGGCAGTTGGCATCCATGACGTTGCATTACTGCCACCTTCAGTTTCTTATCCTGTATTACAGTTCATTTTATATCCTATTAAAAAGTCCAGTTACAGTCAAAAAGGTCAACACCTCCTCCCTTCCTTTCGCACCTTCTGCACATTCAAGAATACTTTTAACATTTTTCCTCCCTCTTCCTATTTTCTCCAACTTTTCCATCATTATTCCTCTTTCTTGTCTGTATTTCTCACATGTTAGAAGTACATGCTCTATTGTTTCCGGCTCTTGGCATTGCTCACACAATCCTGTTGGGTGTTTCCCTCTGATGTGCAGAGTGCTATTTAAATGACTATGTCCGATTCTCAATCTTGTCATCATTACTTGCTCTTTCCTTTCAAATCCTCTATTTCTTAATGATCTTACCCTATTTTGTATCGAATACAAATGTCTTCCTTTTGTCTCATTGTCCCATTTTTGCTGCCACATCTGGGTTACCTTGCCCCACACAATACTTTTACCTTCAGATTTTGACAGTTTAATATCTGCTTCAATAGCTGTTCTTTTAACCGCCTCCTTTGCCAGCTTGTCTGCTCTTTTATTTCCAATAATACCCACGTGTGCAGGGACCCACAGGAACACAATTTTACATTTTCCTTAAAGGCTTTCACAGGATGTCAATACTTTCAACACTAGCTCTTGGTGAGATCTTGCTACACCTGTACCAATACTAGTCAATGCGCTCATAGAATCACTACATATAATCACTCTTTTGCAGCCACTCTGCTCAACCCAGTCTAATGCCATACCCACAGCAAATAACTCAGCGGCAAAAACACTAATGTGGTCAGATGTCCTCTTACTGTACCCAAAATTAACACCTGGTATTGCAATTGCCGCATGCCTCGCGACATTTGTGTTGTTGTTTGCAGTTATTGCGGAAGGACATGAGCAGAGCTGCCTCGCGCCGCTATCGCCACCTGTCAGTTTGGCAGTGCGGACTCTTGTGAATGAATCAGGCATCAATTCAACATAAGTCTACCACCAAACCTAATTACTTTAATCACCATAGCTGCTGCCAAAGATAATTCAACGGAAATCTTCATGATTGTAACTCTAAGTAAAATATACTTGAGTAAATATACTGAGTTAAATTCCACCGCTGTATTTATCTGACAGATATGGTTACTAGTTACTTATCTGATGAAGATTTTACATTAAAAACACATGATGGGCTGGTTTTAACATCATGCCAATTATGATAATGTCACATAGCCATGATCAGATATGAGCAGCTCATGATGTTCTGTTGACATTTAGACCAAACCTCCTGTCTGAGGTGAACCAGTCATAGGTGTCATTTACACCGGGGACGCTGGGGACATGTCTCCACCACTGTAATGGCTGATTTTGTCCCCAACTCTTTTAAAAACATAATAATTTTTTAATCGATCCCCGGCTCCTCCAGTCCGCATGTCGAAGTATCCTTGAACAAGATACTGAACCCCAAATTGCTCCCAATGATGCTTCCATCGGTGTGTGAGTGTGTTAAAAAACTGAGTAGCAGGTGGCATCTTGTATGGTAGCCTCGGCCACTAGTGTATGAATGTGTGTGTGAATAGGTGAATGTGACTCGTGATGTAAAAAACGCTTTGGGGATGCATTTGAGGATGAGAGAAGTCCTAAAAAATTCAGACAATAACATCATCAGTCCTGACAGATGATATAACATCATCACTGGCACCCAGCAACATCATCTTCAGGTAAACACAAACCACCACCATCCAAACACAGGGACACTCCAGACACCCACCAGCTGATCGTCCTGGAGGGGGATCTCTCTCTGAGTGGGCCCTCCCAAGGTTTCTTCCTGTAGGGAGTTTTTCCTTGTTCTCATTGAGGGTCTAAGGTTCGGGTGGGTGTCTTTTTTTTATTAAAGGTGGGCACTAACGCTCTCTGTCCCAAAATAAATAAATGAATCAAATTGACATGCTAATTTTGTCTCTGTATTTTCAATCACCTCTTGTAACTAAAGTACACGTAAACTCAACAGCTACATAAAAAAGCAGACTTCAAAATGTCCTTTACACAAGTGTCGTTGCCTTATTTGATCTGTTGCTATAATTGTTTTGTGTGTGTGTGTGTGTGTTTCTGTGTGTGATGGAAAGTAGCTTTACTCAAATACTTTACTCATCCTAACTAGAGTATTTCCCTTTTCTGCTACTTTATACTTTTACATCACTGCATTTGAAGGCAAATCTTGTACTTTTTACTCTACCAGATGTGTCTGTCAGCTTTAGTTAGTGACTTTATATATATTTAGAATATTAATACAAAATATAAACCAAGGCACTTTTACTTTACTTTAATATTATCAGTGTGTGAGTACAGTCTGAGCCACCGCCTCAGCGTTATTGCTAGAAGTAATACCTCCATTAGAGAAGTGAGAAGTGAGTACAATCAGGTACATCATTTGAACATATTAAAGGTCCTGTATGTAACTTTCAGAAAACCCTTGTTGTTAGTGACAGTCCTCCCTGAGGCCGTCAAATAAGCTGCACTTTATATCCTGTTACTCATGCTCAGCTCACGGCTACTGAGCGGTGCTGCATCACAGCTAGCTGGCTAACATTAGCTCAAGTTACAGTTAGCCTGTTGGTTGCTCCTGCATCACTCTGGGCTAATAGAAAGTGTTTTATACCAGTCAGCGTGTATTGTAGGCTAAATAAAAAAACATGGATGTACAAAGAAACATGGATACAGCATTGGAGTAGCACACATGCAAGGGTGTCACATATCTATCTATAAAGCAAGGAATCTCTGTCTGTCGTTCTGTGTGTCTGTGGCTCGCATATCTCTCTGACTATTTGTCGGATCGACCTGAGCTTTCGGATATGGCTTGCGCATGGCACGATGTTGTGCATCCCTCATTTTGAAGTTTTTTGGATTGATATTCACAACGTTATCATTAAAAGTTTAAATCCCATACACCTCCGTGTAACCACTCAGCCTGTCGCGCTCTCTGACGCAGCTGTAGCCACGCCTCACGGAATACAAGATCAAATTACCTACCGCTATACCGCTCTGCGTCACCCAAAACTTTGCGCACGCTTACCCCGGATGTCCACTGGATCCGTGAAGTGGGCGATTCAGCCACGGGGAGGGTGCCGGACATAGCTGTCAAGTCTCCCGTTTTGGCCGGGAAACTACCGTATTTTACCCCTCTTTCCCGCCGTCCTCCCGTATTAGTATTCTCCCGTAAATCTCCCGTATTATAATAAACAAACATTCCTCTGCCTCTCCAAACTGAACTGTCACTAGCCTCGCGAGAGCTGCCACCTGCAGTAGCCTGGGTGGCAGTTCTCGCAAGGTTAGTGCCGACAACGGGAACAAACCCGGAACAACAAAAGAGAGAGATGGATGTATGTGACGAAGGAGAAGGTATTCCTGCCAAAAAAACAAAGAAGTCCAGTAAATATTTCGAAAAATGGGACAGCGAATTTACTTTCCTAAAGAGGAGCAGGATGGGGCACATTATGAACTGAAAATATGTTTAAGCAATAAGCCCCGAGAAGCCGTGAGTTACAGTGATTTTACAACGGCTGAGGGGCGTTCATTAGGAAACCTAATGATGTTGCGTGTCTCTCCATATCTCAATGTACGTTCATGTCTTACCCAATGTACAGTTTCTCTATTAACACTGTGTAAGAGTATGTACACCTCTTTGTACATCCAACCATCAAACACAGCCTCATTTGGCCATACATGAAAAATCTACTTAAGCTTCCACGATTCTATAGAAATACATACTTCCTACGGGCACTGCACTAGTCCCTATCAAAGAGGCATTGTGGAGCTCAGAGAGAAGGAAGTGTTTCAGAGTTTTCTGTTGAAAATCGAAACTGTCCTGAAAGTGTCTACAGAGTAACTTTCTCCCATGTCTGTACCCACCTCCCTTTCGTACCAGGGTTATCCAGGATGTCCAATCAGATGTGGGAACCTCCCACTGGAGGAGTGTGCTCAGTCACAGAGAGCCCCAGGTTTTCATTAACATCAGACATTCCTGCTCTCCTTTATTTATCTTGGCCAAGTACCATTTGTGGGTTCATTACACTGTACCTGGGCTTGAAGCAGTCAAAGTTCATGGAGCATCACTGAGGGGGCTTTCATCAGAGTCGTATGTAAGTGAAACATTTTTTGAAATATTTATATACTTTATTTATTATGATGTATCAGGTAGGAAGTTACTCTACTCTTACTAACATTAACAGTCTGTCTTTAATATGTAAACAAGACACAAAGGCTTCATTTTTGTCTAGATAGATAGATAGATATCTAAAATGTGATATCACACAAGTGCAAAAAATAGCCCCATGGTACTTGTACTGAACCTTGCAGTGATTTGACTTGAAATCTCCACACAAACAATGGTTTATACAAGGTGCAAGACTTCTTGGAATGTATGGTGGTCCTCTTGCAGCAGAGTGAAAATCCACCCTAAACTAAAATAAAGAAGTTTAGCTGCTTTTCAGAAGATGAAGTCTCTTTCAAAGACTGTCAACCCCCTCCCTAAGCTGCTTCACAGACAGCTAACGCTGAAAGATACGGTATAGCTAGACTGTGGCCCAAAACTGCTGTGGCACAGTGACACAGTTATTATCTAGAAACCTACAGAAACTCTGTGCAAAGTCAAATTCAAAGTCAAAATCCGGATCAGGGCCTTTTACAGTAATGCAATCCGTAAAATCACAGGATTAACAAAGTAAATAGACTGGATTTTGAGGGGGGGTTCACTGAGTTGTAATTCTTGTGTGAGCTTCATTGTTTTGCTAGATGACAGGAAATTTTACTGCTAGCTGGATGCAGTATTTCCCCATAAACCTCATCCCAGATGATCTTATCTATACAACATAAACGAATAAAAAATGTGTCGTAAAAGTTTATGTAAATTGTGTAAAATTTGTGCATGCATTTGCAGTTTTTCAAGCACCAGCAGACTGAAATGGATAAAAGCAGCAACAGGAAGAGGAAGGAGTCGCAGAATGGCTCCACCGGCTGCAGCTTGGACTGTCAGCCAAAAGACAACCAGCCTGTGAAGGCTACTGTGCTTCAAAGAGAAGTGAGTGTGTGTGCTCCTGAGAACAAGTCAAATTAGATGTTCACACAGTAGGATCGCACCATCCGTACCTTTTTTCCAATAGAAGGGGCTGGAGCTGAGTACCAGGCGGTACCACAACAACCGTCTCGACGTATTGACTCCACAATGATCCACTGAGTGGTGCTGTCCAGGCCCCTTAAGCTGCCTAAGCCCTAAAGTGAATTTAGGGGGACTGAAAGGATGTATTTCATTGGATAAATTAGGATTATTATTACATTTTTTGTCTAAATAATTAATAATTAGAACTAATTTTCCTCACTCTACTAAAGATATAAATAAGGTGAGGTTGAGATGGAAAAAGTGAGTCTGCCAGGATAAAATTCCATGACATGACTGTGTTGTTTTTGGAAGATGCATTTGAACTCCTCCCAAGCCTTCATTACAATTCAAAATGGTTAACAATCACATGACGGGGTTTACAATCATACGAGTGTCTTTGTAAGGCTGGATTCATGCACAGTGGTGAGAATATCATTAGCTTCTAAGGTACAAGTGTTGTCATGACAGTGGGTGTTACAGGAGGAGTGAGGGGAGGGCCGCCAACGTCAGTAAGTTTCATCCTGTGATGATCATGAAAGTCTGGACAAAATTTTGTGCCAATTGATGGTAAACAATTCAATGAACTAGTGCAAATGTGCCAGGATGCCGCTCCCTCCCCGGCTCACAGAGGCAGTGAGGGTTGCCGCTTGCAACCAGTTGAAACTTCACCCAGTTAGAATTCTTTCAGTGTTTATTGTTCAGGAGGTTTTTCATGGGAGCTGAATCACCTGTAGAGGTCTCCTCCTCTCCAAAGCAAATGAACCAGATGGTTTAAAAAAAAAAGAATTTATTGTCATGTGATAACACACAAAAGAAAAACATTAATTTATTCATTCATTTTCTGTAACTGCTCAGCCTGTTAGGGGTCACGGGGCTGCTGGAGCCCCCCCAAAATCCTTCACACTGCAGCTTTAAAATTAAATGTTTATTAAAATTAAACGTGTTGCAGGTTGAAATGGCACCAAACTCGACAATGCCTTTCCCTAGGTCCCCAGTAATACACCCACCAAGTGTAAGGTAGATCAGATGAATGGTTTATGAGATATGCAATAAACAGACAGACAGACAGACAGACAGACAGACATTCCTTATTTTTATTATTATGTGACAAATCTGACCTGCTGGTAGTGCAACTTGACATGTCAAGTAGGTTCACTAAAATCATAAACATTAAGAGATTTGTTGATTTTTAACTTGTGTTATGATTCAGTGCCATATTTACTTTCTGTGTCCTCAAGTTGGATTTGAGTGGGTATGTTTTCTCAGATCCTCTGTGCTTGGTCTCATAGTTGCACTTCACATTGAAGCTTTTACTGATCGCCACAGTCTGTGAACATATGATGAGACATTGGGTTTGAACCGCATGTGGAAGGAGTAAACATGTAAGAGTCCCGTTCTTGATTAAGAGCTCTGTTTTCACTGGGATGGCGAGGGGTGGCACAATGGATGTGTGTATCAAATGTCATGGGAATCCATTCAGTAGTTGTTGAAACTTCTCACCACAGATTGGTAACAAATTAAAGGCTAAACCAACATCAAGTGTCTTAGTAAGGTATTGGGCCATCACGTGCAGCCAGAGCAGTTTTAGTGCTCCTTGCCAAGTCTGTGCAACTATACTGGAGGAACAAACATAATTCCTCCACAGACATTTCCTCATGTAACCTTAATTTAATCACGTAATCTCACTGACATCAAGATCTCTTTTGCAAGAGAGACGTAAGTACAACAGATAGAAAGAAAAACAAACATAGGCAGACATAACAAAAGGACACATAGCGTCAAAGAAAAGTCTTGAAAATGACAGTTTATCATTTGGTTGAATGGAGATAGTGGTTGACAGCATTGTCTTACATGATTGTCCAAAATCTCCCATAGATATGAAACTGGGTTAAGCTCTGGTGACGGTAAAGGCCGTAGCATTTTATTGTTTCATACTCACCAAACCATTCAGTGAGCCGGTGTGTATGGAGCTATCTGCCCACTGTGGGAGGAACAGCCTGGTGAACTTTTACACTCCAAAACAGGAACAGCAAACATATGGACAAAAGGTGAGGAGGGGTCCTCTGAGAGCCAAAGTTTAACGGCTCTGACCCAGCCTGAACTCAAAAATGGATTAGTGTTTAAGTTTGAGTGTCAGTTTTCGAAACCTTTCTCCCATAAAACCCAGCCAGACCAGGACCATCAAGTAAGCATGGTAAGCCCACTGACCTGCTGAGATCCAACACAGCACGGACAGCAATTCGCGCAGACTGTTTATCTCAAGGAAATACCACCTCCATCCTCTCTCCTCTCAACTAAGCTCATTCACCACTGTTGTTACTCTACACCTTTATGAGAGCCAAAAGGTCCAGACACATTCCTAAGCAAAGAATAAGCTTATCTGGTTAACCAAAGGTAATGTGTCTCCTGAATGTAAAGCATACACATTGTATTTCTTTTCTTTATTTTATTACCTTACTTCTGTTTTCCTTGTTCCTTAACTGATTAGGGTTAATTCCATGCTAGTAAATCATAAATTGAGCCAGTTTCATCTCAGGCATTTAATCCCTCAGTTAGAAGTAGTCTCATACTGCCATTTTATGGCGATCGTTAAGCAAGGTTCCCATAGGAAGCACGTAGTTAAGTTGGAGAATAGTAGTTGGATTAATTAACCAGTGTATTAGTATATACGATCTCATTTAGGATGTTGATGCACCTACAAACTAATTGGTAATGTTGTGCACAAAACATTTTTTTTTTTTCCGTTCTTCTTCTTGTTCTTTTCTTGTTGATTCAAGGATATATATGTATGTCGTAGAAGGAATACCTGATGTCTAAATGTGATGGTATAAAAGCCGATTTTTGACCATAATGGGAAGAGTATGTGACTATCGCGAATAAAATGTGAAAGTATATGATCTGAAAAATCAAGTCATGCTTAAACTGAGAGACCCGCCTTGCGTGAAACACGCCCACTGAATTCTGTTAGATAAAACTCAGTGGCTCGGCAGTTTTTGTTCTCTTCTGCTCTTCTTCTTTTCTTCTTCTCCAGTTCCTGTTTGTTTGTCGTTGTTTTTTTTTCTTTATCCGACTTTTCTTTTCGGGAGACTTTTTATGCTTTACCCGTTACGCTCTTAGTCTCATTCCCGCGTAACTTTTCCCACTCCATGTGATTGACAACATTAAGCTCCGTCTACCAGGATTACTTGCAAGTCCTGAGTTTCCTTTTTTTTCTCTTTTCTTTGGGCCTCCAGTAATATCACACCTGAGGTGACAAAGCCCACCGATCGCATTGATTTTAATTTTGAGTATTAATGATAGCTTTAGTAATAATCTCGTACGGACAACGAGATTGTTTCAACTTTATCATAAGCCGGTAGCTACGCTCCCATAATGGAGCTTCTATTCGACCTGCAACTCCATCCAAGATCCATCCGGTCCAGCAGCCAGCCACCTGCCGGAATTATTCCCAAGGCAGGGACTCTTTTGCCAAACTAAGGCTTCCAGCAGCTCAAGATAACGGACGTTTGAGGACCACCAGAAGGACTTCGCCGTCAGACCGTCGCCCATCACTGGTTCCCGTTGGCACCGTCCCGCGGGGAGACTGTGAAGTGAAGCCGAGTGGTATGCGACGGCTGGGGTCCCCTGAGACACGTCCGATTGGATCAACGCTGCAAAGAAAGTAGGCAAGCCTTCCCTCACCTGATGCAGCCACTGTGTTGTGATAAGAGTTGATGTCGAATAGGAGACTTAATTATTCGGATCTTAATTTAGGTTTCGTTAGGTAAATAGCTTTGCGCCAGCAATTTATCCAAAGTTACACACTCTTCTCACTATCGCCAAACTAAATAACTGCCAATATGTTTCCTATTGATTTCACCCATTTACACTTCCTGTGATCTTACATAATTTCATCTCATCTCCATTTAAGATTAGTTTCCTCAGTTGTTAAACATTTCATCAAATAAACTTTCATTTATCGCCAAGCCGTTGTCCATGTATGTCCTTGAACTGAAACTACGATCACTGAATAGAGAACTCATAACTTAGATATTGAGACTGATTTATAATTGATAAGTGTACCGTAAAATTAATGATCAATTTAGTTATTAATTTGATTACGGTCACTTTCCGTTGAGAGGGTGGTGCCCCAACGAGTGCAAAATTAACCTACAGGTAATTTTCCTACACCACAGACATCCAGACACACAGCAACATGTCCAATATTGACTTGCCATTTAGCTTTGGTAGGCCTTCACCTAATTAAGAAGAGGGTCACAGCAGTCTTTAGACGTTGCGGACTTTGTGTGGGGGGGATAGAGACTACCCGCTCATTAAGAGTAGATCCTGGAGGATGTGCTGTCCTCCTGATATCAAATATGTGAAACCGATTATGTCCTGTAAATTGGAGACATTGAGACTGACCCCATTAGCTACTTCCTTATGACGTGATCCACAGGACTGTCAGATCATCAATTAACTAGAAAGACCAGAATCATGTTGAAATAAACCAGGTATGATAGTAGATAGGTGGACCCAAACGCAGGACACTGACAAGAGGTTTGTGGAAGTAAGAAGATTCATTGTAGGATCAAAGGGGGGACAGTGGGGTGAAGATGGTGGCTGAGGCTTCGGTTGCACAAGGTTAGCAGGCAGGCAGGCAGGCTGCAGATGATCCTGAGACACAGGGGGAAACCATGATTAATGTCTGACTAGAAAACAACTCCAGTGAAGACTAGGGAGGCCTGAAAATATCTGACTACCACAGTTAGGGTAGACAACAACCTGGCAATGAGTGGGTGATGAATGGCAGGAGAGTAAGCTGAGGGAGGTGATGAGCAGGAAGATGGAGAGATTCTCTCTCTCTTACACATGCACACGGACAAAACAGGAACTTGGAACACCACTGATATCAAACAGCACAGTGTATTTAAGAGATGATCATTTCCTTTCAACAATTTCTGGCTGTTTTTCGCTGAAGATAGTTGGAAGAAAATTCAACTATGAGCACTGATGTAACACCTCTACCACTGATTCTTCGTGTGTGTGCTCAGGTCGGTCTGTTTAGTGGCGTCTGTCTGATCGTGGGGACAATGATTGGCTCGGGTATCTTCATCTCACCTAAGTCTGTTCTGCTGTACTCTGGAGCTGTGGGACCCTGCCTCCTCATCTGGGCTGCCTGTGGCGTGCTATCCACTCTGGGTGAGAATGGCATCCAAGCCAAAACATCTCTTTAATTAGCATCAGAGATGTCTGTCTCTCTGCTTTGATATCTGTCTCTGTATGGAGAGTGGCTCAGAGATTCACAAGGCACTTCGCAGAGGGTGCGCTATAACATAGACACAAAAATAAGAATAGGCCTTATGATGTAATCCACATTCATTTTTTAAATCTTTGTGGTCAGTGGTGTAAGACATTGCTTTGGTTTGGTCATATTTTTCTCCACTGCCTGGCATCTCCTAATGGAATACTTTATCTGACTGTAAACCAAAAACATACATTACTATTTATAGGTAAAGCTTAATTAAAGGTCCCATACTATGCTCATTTTCAGGTTTGTACTTATATTTTGGGTTTCCACAAGAACATACATGCTTTAATGTTTACAAAACAATTTTTTTAAAATATAATATAATCAATTAATTTCAAATATAATATACCTGAATTCACTCTCAGTCTGAAATGCTCCATTTTAGCGCCTGTCTCTCTAAGCACCCCTCCAGAAAAAGCCCAGTCAAATGACCGTAACGCCACTTTCTATGATTATAGATGTTTTACTGGAATTGCAGTACTGGGCAACAGCTTAGGTTCACATTTACTTCCTGTCAGTTGATGCCATTGACATACACTGCAAAACATTTCAACAGGAAATACAAAGGGACCCATTTGCAACATTGTAAAAACCTGCCAGTTCACACCTATGCAACTAAATGATGGTGTATCATCTCTATGCAACAACTCTCTGTTCTGACCTTTTCAGGCTTATTTTGTTGCTGAATATAATTTGTGGCTTCTTAAAATATGAATGAGGATAATGATAGTGAGATACTGGCTACAGTTGCATTTGTAGTAGTGATGAAACGCCGAAAAACACAAGAGGAGCGTCAGATGGACTGTATTTATTATCAAAATGCCACAATAATTTAAACAACCGGTGCTTATTAATCAGTCAGTCAGAATGTGTGTGTGTGGGCGGGGCCTAAGCACATATGGCCAGCAGCAGCAGCGACCCACCGTCCGACACTGGCACACTGTGAGGACAGAAACAGAGGTCTGTGTCTGTGGTCATTTTGACTCGACTAGCAGACTTTACCACAAGCTGAATGGCTGTTGAAACAGGTGGCCAGCCTTACGTTCAATTCGGCGATTTGACCAGCTTAGTTGCAGGTGACATCATCGGCCGGTTGAGTCGAGTCCAGACTGGCCAGTTCACACCTCTGTAACTTTTCTCTGCAATGTTATATAACGGTTTCGTTTTGTTGCGAATCTTTGGGTCTAAACTAGGCTTAAAACACTCTATATAGTATAGCTGTGACATCACAACTTCACAGAAGGCCTGACGGCTCATTTAAAGGCACAGTTACTGAATACAGACAGCGTGCGTTCTCTGTGAATTGAGCATTTGATACTTTCACAGATCTTATATAGCACCTAAACCTACCTTTAAATTAAAACAAAATTAAACAAACAAAACAAAACCAAACAAACAAACAAAAAAGAGAGAGAAAATCTGACTTTTCACAAAATGGGACCTTTAATACTCAGGTAGATGTATGGCCACTCAGCACAGGTAGAACATTAGACACTAGCTCAAAATGTTAGTCGGTGTTTGCTTGCAGCATTTCTTTTTTATGTATGATTTATTTGTAGAAATTTCAATACAAGACATGTACAATAGTCCTCACAGATAAGAGAGAGGATTACATAACAGACAGCCAAGTGGTGAGGATACTCAATACAACCCCCCACCCCCTCCCCTCCCCAAATCAGACAGACAACTAAGGCATTTTGATACACAGACAGAAAATAAAGGAGAAAAAGAAAAAGGAGAAAAAAACCCACAACTGGCTGTTAAATGCTTGTAGTGGCCGATAATGTTGTAGAAACACATGCTTGTGCTCATTCACACTCTCCCATCTTCTCTGTCCTTTCAGCTCTCTTACTCACCTTCACTCACAGAGACACACACCCACACACACACACACCCCACACATACACACAAACACATCCACTTGCATTAAGTGAGCAATGTATCAATGGTGGCAGTATATAGTTGAAGAGACCTGACGTGATCTAAGAAGGGTTCCCAGACCTTATAGAACTTGGTAGTGGTGCCAAGCAGTGAGTACTTAATTTCTTCCAGTGTCATAAAATGAAGGGCATCCCTAATCCATTGAGAGTGGGAGGGGGGAATGGGGGTGCTTGCAGCATTTCTTATGGCATTCCTCTCTGTCTTTGTAAACACACTGTAAGACATTCTTGTAATGTTTGACTGAATGGCCACAACTGGCAGACAAAACTAACACAATAGAATATCAACAACAAAATTAATTGCTTGGTAAGAAGAATGTGATTTCTTCTACAATCCAGTAACTGTTGAGTCAGTGTGTTTTTGTATTTAACAACAAAGTTGTCAATCTGTTGTTTATGTAATGGAAAAATGCCAAGATTGCTATATAGGACAGCTGCTCTTTAGAGGCTTTGAAAAAAGACCCCAATAAGATTTATCTATATAAGACAAAAATGTTCCACAGTATTGTAACACTTGATTAATGCACAGAGCAAAACAAAGTTAGCTGGAAGCGTGCACGCCCAAGAGAAGCAGCTTACCTTCTTTATACCTTGGAGTGCTCCTATAATTTGTATCCTGTTTTGATTGACCTTGCTTTATCCAAGGTTATTTCTTATCACCTCAGCATTTCAGATCATCACTAACTAACTAAATCTTGACTGGCGCTCCCACAGGTCACGCTTGAACAATAAATCAAAGGATAACATAATTACATATTAAAGCTAAAGTTGTTAACTTTGTGTTATATTTGCTGACACTTATATGCTGAAAGAAGTGCATGAGACAGACAGTCTGTGAAGAAAAAAATTGTCCCCTGTCTTTGTACTGCCTCTATTTTCATTCGCTAGAATCAAACCATGCTGTGGAAGAAACAACCAATCATAGCCAAGGAGTCTCTAACACAGCTGTCAATCATGTCAATCACTGCTGGTGAACTGCAGTCAAACTGTTAAACCAGGCAGTGTTGATCTAATATGAATCAAGATGCATACTACACTGCCTATTTGGCACCTTTAGTGTACTGTTTAGCTGTAAAATAAGAAAGTCTGTGACTTAGCTGCCATGTTGGAAACAGTTGACCAAAGTACCAAACACCGCCCACCTACCAGATCAACTTTCTACAGCTAAACAGTACACTAAAATATGTTTTTGAAAACACTGGAGATGAGAAATAGGCAATGCAGTAACAGAATCTTGATCCATATCAATACCATACCATACCACATATCCGCTGCCTTGTTTGACAGTAGTTCATGAGCAGTGATTGACATTTTGTACAGAGACTCCTCGGCTCTGATTGTTTTTTTGTCCTTTCCCTAAACAGTAAAACCATTAGAAGCGCTACAGGGCAATAGAATAGGCAGAGGAGTATGATATATTTTTAAAAACAGATTAGCTGTCTCATTTAGTGCTGTGCAAATATAGTTACAGAAAATTTAGAAAATGCAACTTCAGCTTTAAAGATTTTTGGCTATATACAGTATATAATTAAGATGTCTTGATTATGTCCAATAAAGTTATTCAGTTATTCAGTCTCTTACAGTACCCATTAGTCTTTCATCATTGAGGTTGCAATGTCTTGGGGGGTAAAGTTATTAACACAGATTTAAGATAAAAAAAAAGACTGTCTTTGGCTTTGAGGGTGTGCAGAAATGGTAGGAGAAAGTTTCCCTATCAAAGTGTCCTATATGAGTTTGTTTTACATGTCCTTGTCCTCTTCTCTCTGCCTCTGTATGTGTGACCACATAGGAGCACTGTGCTATGCTGAGCTTGGCACCATGATCACCAAATCGGGGGCAGAGTATACATATTTAAAAGAGGCTTTTGGCTCCGTCGTAGCCTACCTTTACTCCTGGACCACTGTCATAGTGCTGAAGCCCTCCTCCTTCGCCATCATCACTCTGAGCTTTGCAGAATATGCCTCCACTCCTTTCTACCCTGGCTGTACTCCTCCTCTTGTTGTTACCAAGTGTCTGGCCGCAGCAGCTATAAGTAAGTTTTACTTTAGTCCTTGCTACTTCATGGATTAAGGTGGTAAATTATTCATAACTTACTGATCATGTTTTTAAAGCTGCTGTAATGTTTTACCACTTGTAAAGTGAGTTGTTGTAGTGATAAACCCTAAAAGTATTACTGCCTCTGCATTTCCATCACGTCACTGTTTTGGTTTAACGGCCTGTAAGTTAAAGGAATAACTTACCTACAAAATGACAATTTGTATCTCAGTTATTCATCTCATGTCATGTTAAATTTGTGAAGAAAACATTTTTCTTGCATGCCTCCATGGTGAACAGAGAATCCAAAAACTGAAAGGATTCTTGGGGGGCAACAAACAAACAAACAAACAAACAAACTACAGCAAAACATCTGTTTCCAAACTCTTGACATAACGCATGAAGTATAATCCAAACCTCATTCATCCATTTGACCTTTCGCTAAGCCCCGCCCCTTTGTGATGGTCTGACAAGCTGTCAGAGTGAGCATGGAGCCCACACTGTAACTAACCGCAGTCCTTGAAGAAATATTATCATATTTTTGGAGAAATGAAACAGTGATTCCAGAGAGAAGCAGACAGAGGGGTCTACAGTCTGTGTTTGAAGGATATATCCAGGATGTCAAACTGACTCAGCAGCAACAACAGGTTAAAAAGACAAAGATAGTTAGAAGCTAAAGCCCAACTATAGGCTACAGATCACAGTGTAAAAGTGAACCACCACATCACTGCTGATCGCCACAGAAGACAATGAATATAAAGGGAAACTTTGCAGATATTGAACCAGCTGTGTGGCATCACAGTGTGTGCAGATGAACAGTGTTTGGCTTTGCCCCCATGCTGATGCCAGCACCAGGACCTACACAGGACAGACGGGCAGGGATCTTTGGGGAAAGTCAAACAATGGTCATCTGCGCACATTGCGAAGACACACAGCTAGTTGAATATCAGCAAAGTTTCCCTGCTTTCCTTCACTGGTTCCTGTACAGCAGGGTCGGTCTTTGTTTCACAGTTATAATCATTACAAATCAAAAGCAGCATGTGTATACATTCAGTAGGCTATATCTTCAGTAGCTAGCTAGCTAACCCTACACTTTTCAGGGTGTGATTTTGATTTTGGAACAGTGAAGAAACGTAAATCTTTTTCCAACCTCTCCAGGTAACGAGTATCGTCAATACATGACGTGCCCCAGGCACAACATTTAGCTCCAAATCCACAAAACCAGCCTGAAAATGAAGGAAATTTGAAACGACTGCATTAGAGTCAATGGAGCACAGCTGTGTTGTTGTCGGACTCTGGTCTGAGCCGGCCTGATCCTACATTATGATTGGCAGGACTTTGTGAAGGGTCAACAACAGTTCAACAAAACAAAGGAAAACAACTGTGAATTATTATGAGGTTGTTCACATCTATGTAAAAGGGTATTTTTGAAGTGATAAAAGTTTAGAAATAACTTTTTTGAGATACTCAATTAATGTAAGTAAGAATGTTGTATTGTATATTCTCTTTCTTGTGTCTTCTCAGTTTTGATCGTCCTCATCAATGCTTTGAGCGTCAAACTGGCGAGGTACGTGCAGAACTTCTTCACTGGGGCCAAACTTTTCATCATCCTTGTTATCGTGGTAGCCGGCATGGTTATGTTGGCACAAGGTGGGCCTGCTTGCACTCTCAGTGTCTTTTAATATACAACTCTACTTTCATTTTTTTAAGGAAACATTTCATAATAGCAATTAATATTCATGTATGTATTGTTGTGTATTGTATCCAGGAAAGACTGAGACTTTGTCAGCTGCATTTGATGGCACATCACCGTCTGTCGGATCAATTGGACTTGCATTTTATTATGGGCTTTGGGCTTATGATGGATGGTAACAGTTGTACTTCACTTCACGTTGTGCTTGTGCTTTAACAGGATGTGTAGGGTTGACCATTCTCCTCTCTAAAGCAGTGCACTGAAGTGTACTGTTTTAGCCTTTTACTGCTACAGTGACTCATATAAGGAGACTTTGATTCCACTCAGACTTTCAACTATTTTTGAACCTCTTGCTCTTTCTACAAATGTGTGGATTCAGCCTCGGACAACCTAATTATGATCTCCAGAACAGGCCATTTTCAACAAGTATATGTATGCTGTAGGAAAATTACCTGTAGGTTAATTTTGCACTCGTTTGGGCACCACCCTCTCAACGGAAAGTGACCGTAATCAAATTAATAACTAAATCGATCATTAATTTTACGGTACACTTATCAATTATAAATCAGTCTCAATATCTAAATTATGAGTTCTCTATTCATGATCGTAGTTTCAGTTCAAGGACATACATGGACAACGGCTTGGCGATAAATGAAAGTTTGTTTGATGAAATGTTTAACAACTGAGGAAACTAATCTTAAATGGAGATGAGATGAAATTATGTAAGATCACAGGAAGTGTAAATGGGTGAAATCAATAGGAAACATATTGGCAGTTATTTAGTTGGCGATAGTGAGAAGAGTGTGTAACTTTGGATAAACTGCAGACGGAAAACTATGTATCTGACGAAACCTAAATTAAGATCCGAATAATTAAGTCTCCTATTCGACATCAACTCTTATCACAACACAGCGGCTGCATCAGGTGAGGGAAGGTTTGCCTACTTTCTTTGCAGCGTTGATCCAATCGGACGTGTCTCAGGGGACCCAAGCCATCGCTTACCACTCGGCTTCACTTCACACTCCCTGCGGGACGGTGCCAACGGGACCCAGTGATGGGGCGACGGTCTGACGGCAAAGTCCTTCTGGTAGTCCTCAAATGTCCATCATCTTAAGCTGCTGAAAGTCTTAGTTTGGCAAAAGAGTCCCTGCCTTGGGAATAATTCCGGCAGGTGGCTGGCCGCTGGACCTGATGGATCTTGGCTGGAGTTGCAGGTCGAATAGAAGCTCCGTTATGGGACCGTAGCTACCGGCTTATGATAAAGTTGAAACAATCTCGTTGTCCGTACGAGATTATTACTAAAGTTATCATTGATGCTCAAAAATAAAATTAATGCGATCGGTGGGCTTCGTCACCTCAGGTGTGATATTACTGGAGGCCCAAAGAAAAGAAAAAGGGAAAAACTCAGGACTTGCAAGTAATCCTGGCAGACAGAGTTTAATGTTGTCAATCACACAGAGTGGGAAAAGTTACGCGGAGATCGAGACTAACGGGTAAAGCATAAAAATCTTACATAAAGAAAAGTCGGAAAAACACAAGAAAAACAACAACAAAAAAGAAAGAAACCGGAGCTGGAGAAAAAGAAAAAAAGAAAAGAGAAGAAGAGAACAAAAACTGCCGAGCCACTGAGGTTTATCTAACAGAATTCAGTGGGCGTGTTTCACGCAAGGCGGGTCTCTCAGTTTAAGCATGACTTGATTTTTCAGATCATATACTTTAACTTTGCTTAGGAATGTGTCTGGACCTTTTGGCTCTCATAAAGGTGTAGAGTAACAACAGTGGTGAATGAGCTTAGTTGAGAGGAGAGAGGATGGGGGTGGTATTTCCTTGAGATAAACAGTCTGCGCGAATTGCTGTCCGTGCTGTATTTGATCTCAGCAGGTCATTGGGCTTACCAAGCTTACTTGATGGTCCTGGTCTGTCTGGGTGTGGTGCCTGCTGGGTTTTATAGGACGCAGGTCTGTGACCGGGAGACTGAAAGGTTTCAAAACTGACACCCAGACATAAAAAGCCAATCCACTTTTGAGTTCAGGCTGGGTCAGAGCTGTTAAACCTTGGCTCTCAGAGGACCCCTTCTCACCTCTTGTCCATATGTTTGCAGTTCCTGTTTTGGAGTGTAAACGTTCACCAGGCTGTTCCTCCTACAATGCTATATCCACATGGTAATGAAGTACCATGTTGTTGGACTGCAGAAACATGACAGTGCAGTGAGGTCCAATGAGTGGCAGCAACTTCCCCAGCTGTTCCCTCAGGTCTGTGAATATTAGGTGTATCCAGAAGTTTTTTATGTGTCTAGACTTGGACCTGAAATATCACAAGCAGCATCTTACTATTCCTCCATTCCTCAAGTCAGCCATCAGTCAAGGGCTTCCTACCTGCAATTGCACTTAAAGGGTGTGTTGGTGGATTGACCCCTCTGTGTTGGGAGTGAGTTACTGCTCCAAGCGAGGGAGTTAAAGTATCTTGGGGTCTGTTCATGAGTGAGGGGAGAATGGAGTGTTAGTGATGCAGGCGCTATGCCAGACCATGGTGGTGAAGAGAGAGCTGAGCCTCAAGGCAAAGCTTTCAATTTATTTGGCCACCTATGTTCCAACTCTCACCTATGGTCATGAGCTCTGGGTAATGACAGAAAGAACGAGGTCGCGGATACAAGAGACCGAAATTAGTTTCCTCCGTGGGGCGGCTGGGCTCAGTCTTAGAGATAGGGTAAGGAGCTCAGACATCCGGAGGGAGCTCAGAGTAGAGCCGCTGCTCCTTCGCGACGAAAGGGGTCAGTTGAGATGGTTCAGGCATCTGATCAGGATGACCTCCTGGGCACCTCCTGTTAGAGGTCCACCTGGTAGGAGGCCCTAGGACACACCCAGAGCACGCTGGAGAGATTACATACCTCCTCTGGCCTGGGAACACCTCAGGGTCCCCTAGGAGGAGCTGGAAAGCGTTGCTGGGGACAGAGGCGTCTGGAATACTTTGGTCAGCCTGCTGCTCCTGCGGCCTGGCTTTGGATAAGTGGTTGAAAATGGATGGATGGATGGGTGGATGGGTGGATGGGTGCGTTTGTTGAAGTGGAGTGGATCTTTTCATTCGTACAATGTTGGTAAGGGGGCTAAATAACGCTCCAAAGTTACGCTAAATTTGGCATGAGAACTTGCATGGCCGCTTTCAAAGGCCTTGTGCATTACAGAGCTGCAGCAGGTAAAGTTTGACATTTTGTGTGAGTCTCTTTCCTATGCCTGTGTCTGCACTGTGGGGTTTTCTGTGCTGAGCCATATGGGAGATTTTAGCTAGCCTCCCTTCATCTCCTCCTGACTCTGGAGTGTGTGGCAAAGCATTTTAGCCTGACTGAGGTTCCTGTCTTTGTGATGTGTAAGGTCGATTTGGGTACATTTTCCATTCCAGTCACTTTTTCTAAAGGGGAACCTTAAATTGAAAGAGTTACCGTGATCCCTGCTGCAGGAACAAAATAGGTCTCTCTGGGTGGCTGAGCAAGTCCATGCAAATGTCAGTGTGTTGCTCTACAGAGGAGAGTGATCAAGCTGTAGTATTTAGAGGACAAATGCTTGCGATAAAATAACTAAATTTGCCTGTATTTCTTATTTTAAAAATGACACACATTCCTTGTTTTCTCAGGAGTCAACTGAATTACATTACAGAGGAGCTGAAAGACCCATACAGGTAAGACAAACTAAAACTCATATTTGAGATTTTAGAGGTCCTTATGCTACTGTTTTTTTTTTAGGAAGTACCTATACAAGGAAATCTGAACTTATTTAAAAAACAAACAAACAATGTAATTATGTAACGTCATCATCCAAAGTCAGAGCAGCGTATCTGACAGGGTAGGCTGCACAACCTTTTGACTAAATAGATTTTCTGTCAATTCATCCCAGGAACTTGCCACTGGCTATCCTCATCGGGATCCCTTTGGTATCTGTGTGCTACGTGTTGGTCAACGTCTCTTACTTCACTGTTATGACCACCTCTGAACTGCTGGTATCTCCAGCTGTTGCCGTGGTAAGAAACATAGAAGGTTGCCATGGTTAATTTAGAGAAGTTGAGAGAGAGTGAGTAATTATACGCACATCATTGAGGTGCAAAGCTATGAAAAACAGCATACAGGAAAGGAAAAAACTAATGCATGCACACTTATACCATGCCTCAAAAGTTGAATAAAGACAATGTTTCGATCCTAGTTGGATCTCCGTCAGGTGAAAATGTTTGAGAAGGGAAACCATACCCATATCACTGCATTATGTGTAAATATAGGTGTGTTTTCCACCTTTCAAATGAAGATCCAAATGGGATTGAGAGTGATCTTTCTTTCATTTTCTTTTCTATAGAGAAGTTTAGAGCCATGGTGTTTTGAAATTATTTTGTTATGACTTGGCTGTGTGGTGTTAAATAAAAAAACCTAATTTACAGCATTTCATTTTTTTCACATATGTTTACAATACATATACATATTTAATTTATTTTGAAAAAGGCTGTATATATGTAACAAGCAGAAACTGTACATTTCCTGTGAAAAAGGAAATGTATTTTTAAAAGATACATTGCATTCAGCAAGCATAAGTTTAGATGCTGTCCTTGAACATCCAAAACAGACACAGAAGGCTACCTAGCGCATTATATTTTGACATTTGGGACACTGGTATTTGACAGGTTGGGATGAGAATAGGTAGACATTTTTGTCTATTCCAGAGAATTTAGTTTAAAACGCAGAAACAGCTCAGTATTCATTTACTCTGCTCCCTTGTCTTTTCTGAAGGATTTGTTTTTGCCTCTTTAGACTTTTGGAGACAGAGTCTTTTTCTCTATGTCTTGGATCGTTCCTCTCTTTGTTGTCTTCTCCACATTCGGCACTGCCAACGGAAGCTGCTTCACCGCTGGCAGGTAAAAAAAAAAAAAAACAACTGTCACATTATTTATGAATTACAGAAGCTTAAGAATACATTTCTCTGTCTGTGTGTGTAAAACTGTGTGGTGTGCATATTTGTATGTATGAGAAAGAAAGCACAAGTAAACAGAGTTTGAAAGTGAAAGTGAGAATACTGTTGTGCATTAGAGGTGGAAAGAGATAGAAATAGAAAAGAAAATCCTCGAGAGTACAGTACAACAAGAATACTCAACAACTCAAAGCATGTTTCTGCCTCTCTTCTAACAGACTGGCCTATGTGGCCGGCAGAGGGGGTCACATGGTGAAAATCTTATCCTATATTAGCCTGAAGCACTACACTCCAGCCCCTGCTCTCTTGTTCAATGTAAGTCCTGCATATTGACCCAGATCCCTTGTATACTTCTCAATGTGGTCTCACATGTTCATCTGACTTTTCTAATGTCTAACCCTCTGCATGGTTACTCAGCATGTGTTGAGTACAGTTTGTGACAGTTCAAAGCTCCCTAAAAACCCTTTCTGTAATTAAGCCAATGTGTTGGCTTCTCTCTGTTTCAGGGTCTTTTGGCTATTTGCTACGTTATCCCATCAGACATCAACACCCTTATTAACTACTTCAGCTTTGCTCGGTGGACCTTTTACGGTCTGGCAGCGCTGTCTCTCATAGTCATGCGTTTCACGAGGAAGGAGCTCCACAGACCAGTAAAGGTGAGGATTGCTGATAGAGGGGTTCTCGGTTGTCTTTTTTGATGCTGCTGTTTTATTTAGTTGGTGTTTGGCTCAACAGGCTCACATTCTGATGCTTTGTTAGCTTGAAACTGCAATTTGTGTTACACATCATTCATAATGTCGGCTATCAGGATCATACTCACTCACTCTTCATACAGTCAAAATTATTAAAATTTACAGACATAGTGAAATTCCAAACAGCACAAATCATGCACAAAGCTAATAATAACTTTTTGCCACAAAATATACAAAAATTGTTTAAGAATCCAGAGGGGGGATATCAATTAAGAGGAAAATATAACTTCAGAATTAACAAAATCCGTACAAATATTCATTCTGTGGGGTGAGACTGTGGAACAGTGTAGGTGAGGAGATCAAGCAATGTCCAAACATGCAACAGTTTAAAACAAAATATAAAGTAAAGGTTTTCACAGGATGCTAAGTGTGCACAGGATACTGTTATTGATTATTTATTCTTTAATTATTGTTTTTTATACTTATTTATGTTCATTATTAGTTGGTTCTTTTCTTTTATGTTGTGTTTTGTTATTGTTAGGTCCTTTGTTTTGGTCTTTTCTTCTTCTTCTTCTTATTATTGTTATTGTTGTTATTATTATTGTTATTAATAGTAGTGTTTCGACGGAAGGATAGATTTATAGATTCATAAATCATTGTGCAGGGAGAAGGGGTGGGAAGTTTCGACTTCTTCCCACTCCCTTTTGAACAAACTTTTCATTGTTTGTTGTTGTTGTTGTTTTCTTTTCTTTTCTTTTTTATGTTCAAAATAAACTTTCAAATTCAAATTCATTTGAAGGACAGCAAACATGACAGAGTCTAGTATTGTGTTTTGGAGGAAATCAGTTAGTGAAAGTTTATTAACTGATCAGGTGTGAGACAGTTAATATAATATTCAATGAACTGGTGAATCTAGACAACATCTGCATTTCAACTGGACAGTGTGTCTTGATCAGGAACATTTCTTAAAGGGACAGGTCACCCCAAAAACCCACCCCAGAGTCAGTATTTTTCCTTTTGTGCTATTTATCAGTCTAGTTTGTTTTGGTGTGAGTTGCCTAGTGTTATAGATATGGGCTGTAGAGATAGCTGCCTTCTCTCAAATATACTATAAAACTTTAATTAAAAGCCTAGTCCCAATTAAATGCCCAGCCCCTTTTACTAGTGCGGTGTGGCTACACATTTTGACATTTAAAGGTCTGTCTCAATTAGACGCCTGGTCTGGCTGCCAAGCAGTTCATTTTCATAGAAGTTCTTTGTATGTATAAAACAGGTTGTTGGCTACCCACTTGAGCTAACGTTAGTTTAGCTGTTTAGATCGCACATACAAATATAAATGTTTAAACTTTTGTCAGTATAGAGATGCTATATATATCGGTAGCTTGGTTTGATTCTCCGTAATTCTATTGTTCAGTTCATTTTACTGAAACCACGAGCACCAGAGAAGACCGTAATTTATTCTGATTTACCAGCATGACGAAAAAACAAATGGTGACTCCATACGTTACCTCTGAAGCTGTCATAAAGTCAGAATGTGTGTCTATTTCTAGATCACCCAGTTAGTTGTTTGTATTTCTTCAGTCTGTAGGGTCCACTGATCAAAAGAATCAAAAGGGTTTTTCATAAAAATTAATTGAAGTTGTGAGTTTGGTTTTAACACGATAAAGTGGTGTTGTGTGAGTATGCTAAGTGCCATTATCCTCGAGTGCTGTAAACTCCCATCTCTCTCTGATGCACTGTCTGTTGGAGCTAGATATTATTTGAAGCCTATGCAGCTAATATTCATACTGGTTCAAATAAACAATTTGATTGTGTTTCTCATCATTGCTGAACAACAGTTTTGTTTAAAAGGAATTAAAGGCCTGTCCCATCAAGACGTCTGTCCCAAATATAAGCCTGTTGAGTTCAGTGATTTCAGCAAGTAATAGCCTGGGCCAATAATTGAAGTTTTACAGTAATGGAACTACATGACACTTGGTTTGTGGTGCTTAAAGCAGCAAAACATACTTATGAAAAACTCAACAGCAATGTCTCTTTTCAGACATTATGACCTGTTTACTCAAAATAACCCACAGACCTTGTTGTGAGCATTTCATGCGGGAACTATTTTCTTTCTGTCAAACCACACCTGCAACTGTATCAGAAGTGTACTGTACATCCACTCATGAACGAGAGGCTTGTGCTTGTGATAACGAAAGATGTAAACACTAATGCTATTGCAACAACACCAATTGCACACTTTTTAAGAGAATTTCAGTTTGGGCTGTGATCACAGAGCAGAAGTACAAGAAGTATTTCTGAAGTAAAAAAAAACTGCTGACCCTGTGTAATCTTACTCAAAGGTGCCGATTGTAATACCAGTGCTAATGGTCCTGGTGGCCTGCTACTTAGTCCTGGCTCCTATCATTGATAAGCCAGACATGGAGTACCTCTACTGTACTGTCTTCATCTTCAGTGGACTTCTCCTCTACTACCCCTTCGTCCACCGGAAGGTCAAGTGGGGGCGCAAACTCATGAGTAAGTTTACTCTTAATTTTTTACTGAAATGCTGGAGTTTCTCTTAAAATTTAAGTTATTAAAATATTTCTGTTAGTTCTTGAGCATCTGTGTAAAATATATGGGAAGTAATGTGCTCAAAAGGTAGAAAACGAATGAATGAAATACAGAGTCATGTTGTATTGACATCACAAAGACAATATGACCACCATTCCCCTGCAGGGCCCATCACAAAGCATCTCCAGCTGCTGATGGAAGTAGTTCCTCCTGAGAAAGCTGAATGAGAAGGGACAGAGCTCAGCTTCTGCTACTTGTTGTGAGACAAGCTGGTTTTGGAGAGAACAAGCTCTAAATCTGGTGCCTAGAGTGGATCGGAGCCAAAAATCAGAGCTCACCTTTGGTAAATGTTGATGCACTGTATTCATGAACCTGTATGTAACAGTCTCACAGTCATGATGAACAAAACAAGATTAGTTGTGTTCATACAGTAATTAAAAATGACTGAAAATAAATAAATAATTTTTATTCATGAATAAATTAATGAATAAAAATGTCATAAATAAGAGGATAAAAGGGTAACGCTGGTTAAAACATGTCTAAAATATACCTCCTTTAAAATGAGTTGTGATTAGACATGTATAGGTCTTTATGTAAGGTTTAATGTAAAGCGTAAGGTGTAGCGGGTCACATGACCAGAGTTTAGTTGAGGACATGAACATGGCATTATGGATGCAAACCAGCATGGATACAGAGGAAAGACAAACGGCCCCCAAATAACCTTTTTCTGCACAAAGTCCAAGAGGTGCACACGTTTTTTTTGTCTCTTATCTGTTTCATACTTGTGTATGATGTTTTTTTATGTGCCTTTACATGAACAATATGATACCTTTTCAGATTTTATGTGATTTAATCACATTTCTGTTGTGCAAAGGTATCAACGGATGATTTACTGAGAGACTGAGAGATGTGTATTTGAAACTTTGTATGTCTTTTATTTTCTTGTAGTTTCACAATGTCTGTTTTTATGGTGTTTGCTGACGACAAAAAAAAAAAGAGAGAGAGAGAGAGAGAGAAAATAAAACTTCAAAAGACATCTGTAATGTGTGGCCATTATTTCACTGGACAGCATAGCTACACTGTGTACAAATGGAATTATTTGTCATTTGGGTTCAGGGATGAAAGAAGAGGATTCATGTCCCTAGACAGTGTTTTATAGGAATGCCTCTGCTGTGATTACAGTTAACCTACATATAGAGTAAGATATTTAAAGTAAAGGTGTAGATGTGTTTGAGTTATTGACCTCATTCTCACAATGTCTCTCCACATGCAGACACAAATCATTGACAAAATGAATATTACCAGCACTTACAAGAAGCATTAAGCAACCATGTTAAGCATTTCTTCCAGTAGTTACTGTGTAATAGTAGTTTTTACAGGACCAAAGATCACTTGATGTAAAGCTGCCAGGGGATTTAGATATGCAAGATACCGGACTTAAGCAAAGCGGAGGAGAAAACACATTAAATGCATCGCAGAGACAACATAAAGGCTCATCACGTAACAAGATGTGGAAACATGTTTGTTTATGTTGCTCCTGAGGTTGTAAACTGAAAGAAAGATCAGACTGTCTTTAATGACTGCACATTCTTTAAAATGTTCTCAGTCTTATCTTTCACACTGGGATATGCTGGAGCAGTGCTGCATTGCATTTGCCGGTGGTTATTAAATGTATCAATCTTGCTGAACATAAATCGGACATGGGAAATAAACTATTCGTGATTTGAGGCAAATATCCCTTCTGTGTCCTCCTGACCTGTCTGCTGCTTTAGCTCAGCATCTTTGTGAAAACTGCACTATGTCTATTGTAGGGTATAAACTCATAAACAATACAGTCAAGTGTTGCTAGGGATGTGTGACTATGAAATATTAGGAGATATGCCACCAACTGTTGGAGCTGACTTTACTTCTGATTGTCTAAAAAATTCTGAACATCACCAAATTCATATTTACCTTCAGAGCAGTGTAAGATATTGTCAACTAATTGGTACATACACTGACATTAGTTCGTGGGTTTGTGGGCTATATGTGATGCTTGATGTGAGGAACAATCAGACCTTTGCACATGGAAAAGACTGGGTGATTATGTTAGTGATTATTGATTTGACTGTGCCACAATTGTCCACCAGATGTCAGTGCAGCACTGCTAACAGACCTGCAAAGGCACAGGTATGTGCTATCATAATCATATTTCTATAGTGGTAATATTACTATAATACGCAGTCATGTATATATGTATTTTCAATAATATGAATACTTTAATAAAATTGTGATTAGTACCAGTAGGTGTAGGTGTGATTGTAGCCACAGGATGAAGATGGGGAGCAGTAGTCTTGATTGTTGTTCTTATTTTTGTCACAATATGCAGTGACACCCTCACCTTGGATGGCAGAATAAGGAAATCTGAGTAAAAATAATATGTCTCTGGCCAAGCATGCCTTGTAGCTCCACACTGTAGATTCACGAAGAACACAGGCCTGTGCAGAAACTGTTGTTGCCCTCTAGTGGCACATGGTTCCTGCATACAGACTCAATCAAGGGTCTCTCACATACGGTCCCTGTAAAAGTGACAGTTCTCTGCAGTAGGTGCCACTAAATCTGCATTGGCTGTGCTCAATGAAAGGACATTTGCAGAGAAGCTGCTACCTCTGCCAAATTAGGTTGGACCTGTTTAGAGAAGCAGCATGTTTGTTGTGTAGCCTGTTGCGTTTGGCTCTGTTAAAACGTTTGTGGTGAAGAATGCTGTTGTCCTGCAGAATCAGCTCAATTGGTCCCACATGAAGACTGAGCACACGTTGACAAGAGGCAGGAATCTCTTGGCAACAATCAGCTGAAAGATGGAATTGTGATTCAGTGCACACACAGTGGCTGTAACATAACATAAATGCCTTGGCTTGCATATCTCCTCCTATATTTTTTGGCTTTTTGAAATGTTGCGCTGAGCAGAGACGAGCAGTTACATTGTGTTTCATCACTTTAATGGGCATTGGGTCTCAGGATGAAAGAAACAACATTTTTCATTTGGGTCCTGGGAAGAAAAAGTAAAATTACTCTGAATTTACAAGAAGAAAAAAACCCTTAATGTGTGTGTGTCTTTACGTGGTGTTGGTGCTTTTGAGATGATGCAAGGCAACTCTCCGTTCAGTGTCAGTGAAGTTCAGGGATTTGATGGCGTTTAAGAATAAGACTTATTTGTAGTTGTGAAATATAATTAATCATGTTCAGAGATCCACGCTAAACTCCCTTCGATCACAGAGGAGTGTGAATTGTGTCTCTATTGTGTGTGTGAATTGTCATGAATGACTCTATGTGCTTGACAATGTGAGGCAGCATTCGTCTCTCTGTGGATGGTGTGGGGGCCGCGCAGATGAAGCAGTTTACTGCTCAGTTCAATGTCATGAATGTGAGACTGCTAAATTGATCAGATGCATACAAATTGTGTTACTGGTTTGACATTGTCACCTCTCAGAACAAAACACATACATTTTCTTGACATTTTGTAACAGTAGAAGAAGTCCTCAGATCCTTTGCTTAAAGCTACAGTTGGTAACTTTTATGAAAATAACTTTTTGTCATATTTGCCGAAACTGTCTCTTTGTTCAGAAAGAAATACATGAGACAGATTATCTCTGAAGAAAAGAGTCATGTCCCCCTCCTCCTCCTACTGCTTCTTATAGCATTTTCTAGCATCTACCACTGTGCACCAAAAACAGCCAATCAGAGCTGAAGAGAAAAAAAACATGCAGTTACGTAATCTTTATTTATATTTAATCAGTGCTGCCGAGTTTGACAGTTTGACCGCAGTCACAGAGTGATTGACAGCTGCGTTAAGCCCGGTTCAGACCAAAAATTTGCGACTTGAGGAGACTGTTTTAGAACGTTGAATAGAAAAATTGCAGCAGCATGAACTGGCCAGTCTGAGCCCACTCAAGGTGGCTGATTTAGGGATGCACCGATATGGATTTTTTCAACTGATACCGATTACTGTCTGCTTCTCATGGCTGATAACTGATACGATGACCGATAATTTCGCATTTTTGTAATTTAACAGGAAGTGTATAACCTGTGGTTTATGCACACTTGAGGATAAGAAAGGCTGAGATGTGGTGGAAAAATATGGCTGATTTTATATTCCATCGCACTGACCTAACCAAATCAAACTGACATCACTATTGCTAACAGAACAAAAACAAAGAACAGTTCTGACTCTTTCATACCTGCCAACATTAGGCTCTGAAAATCCTACACTACAGATGAACATAATACATACAAGTATGTGAAGGTAAAATGATTTTTAATCAGTATTGAATTTATAGTTAACAGTAAGAGAGAGGGAGATTATGAAGCCCAGTGTTACTGTGTGATTCTCTGGTGTATCAGTAAAGTGAATAAACTACACTGCAGAGTGGAGTCTAACAGAGCACTAACAGAGGCAAACAGTGATAGCTGACTCATATGAACAGGTTGAATGCACATTGGCAGGTCTGCGTTACATCTGGTGTATGAAATGTTTATATCGTCACACTGCATTTTAATTAACACACCCAGGCACCATCACACAGTTACAGCTTCAAGTAAAAGTGCAAATACAACAATGTAAAAACAGGCTACTCCATTAAAAGTAAAATTGTGCATTCAAAATCAGTATTAAAAGTAAATGAGTATTTATTTTTTAGTATTTTTTAAATTACTTTTCTTTAATCTTTCTCTTTGAGCCTCAAACTGTTGTTGAAACCACTGGTTTAATTGTTGACAATGCATTATATTTTCTAAAATTATACTATGAATTATTTAATGTAAAATCTTTTTTTTAAATCGATTTTATTTCTGAATTTTTAACACTAACAATACCCAAACACGAGCATAAAAATACAAGACAGAAAAAAAGACGACAAAAACAAAAAATAAAAACAGATAGATAATAATAAAAAATAGTTGTAATAATAATAATAATAATAATAATAATAATAATAATAATAAGAAGAAGAAATTATAAGACAAACAAAAAGACACTGCCAGAGAAAAAACAGTACAACTATGTGCCAGTTCCAAATGTGCCTGCAAGTCCAATACAGTAGAGTAGTCCAATGCGGTAAGTCAGCTTGACTCCTCATCCTTTTGATATGTTCAATAAAAGGTCCCCAAATTTTAGAAAACTTGATGAGGGATTACACAGAGTATACCGAATATCTTAAAGGTTTAACGTAAAATATTAATCTGTCAAGTACATAGTGCCTATATCTGACATAAAATGTAATACATTTCCACTGAAAGCTAGTGGACTAGAAGTTTCAAGTAACATAAAATGGATATGAGTACTTGTACCTTAAAGTTTTACGTATGTACAGTTCTTAAATAAGACCATTTAGTTATTTTCCACCACTGAGGGAACTGAACCCAAATCTTTCTGGCAGGAAAAGGACATAATCAAACGCTATACATACAGTATCAGATGGTAACCTGCATTATGACCCATTCTCACATGCTGGCATAAAAGTTTTTCAGTATATCTTAATTTCAAAACTTTCCAAAAAGGAGATAAGCTGGCTGTGATATAATCAAGTGCATTTGCTTCCTGTCTGTTTATTACCAACTATGGCTCGTCCTAATCAAACTTTGCATTAGTGCAGGGGTAGCGGATTGATTGAACATTAATATGCTAAATATTCTGATGAAAGTGAATGTGCGCTCCAACATACACACACTTTCTGTACATATGCATGCAGCCTTGTCTGCATGTACACACATGACGTGCACACTCACATTCATACAGTACGCTCAAATATCATCTCATTAATGGATAGACAGCTCTGATGAGAACTCATCTGCATATTATTATCATCACATTACTGCGCTTTTCCAATCAGTTACTGAATTAGCATTTGGATAAAAACCTCGCAATCATTCAGCGACCTTTCCAAAAACTGCATTATAATGTTTCACTAATGAACATATGCTACAAATGAAGTCTTGTTCCGACTGTTTTCGGATTATCTGAAATAATGCTTCGAGACCTCGGAGACTAAAAAGTATTCAATTTGCGAAAGTTTGGGTTTGTTATTTCCTGGACTAGCTCAGGGTTTATGTGACATCCTTGACTTGACTTATTCACTTTGCTCTACTGAGTTTTTTGTGATATTAAATTAGACTTAATGGTTAGAAGTGCCTGTAATTTCAGAGTTTAACTGTAAATGCACTCGGCTCACTGATTTTGGCACCTGAGGGCAGAGACAATTAAGTCACAGTGAGAAATAACATTTTCACAGAGCCCAAACACAGTTGGGGAAAAAAAAAAAGAACCAAGTATCACTTAACCATCCAGCAGTGGAGTCTGTTTTGTCAACATGACCCGTTTTCCTCCATTGGAGGGCACACTTGAATAAGCAGTGGCAGTGAAGTGAGCCAGAGCCATTTCATGTGCACTGTGATCCTTTTACAGTAGAGGATCCACATCCATTTCTCCCAGACACATTCCCCAGATTTGTGGCTCACCCCCACCTGGCACTGCTCCCAGAAATGTCCTGGCATTGCCTTTAGTGTTAAGAACATTATGAAAAAATGCTCTTAATTTGAATTATTATGTTTCAAATGACTGTTCTCTCACAAATGTCTCATTAATAACTTTGGTTGACAGCCTTTTTCTTGCTACCATGAATGCCTGTTTGTCTTTCTTTTTCCAGCCAGACGGTAGGCCTACTGCTGATTTACTAAAAGTGAGATTATGTAATGTCTGCTGAATAATGTCACTTGTGGCATTTACGGGATAATGCTGGCTACTAAAATGTGGTGTAACAGTAGCGCAAGTAAAGAGTCTTAAAATCCACCCAGTATTGTCAGTCACACAGCTACTACAATTTGCTAAGAGTAGCTATTGTTCTTATTCTTATTCTTATTCTTATTCTTATTCTTATTCTTATTCTTATTCTTATTCTTTGCTACCATAAGCCACTGGTCCCACCAGACCAAGTCAGTCTGTAGCAACTTCTACATATAAGAAGATGGATGGCTTCTTTCGTGTTGGGAAACTTACAGTCTTGCTTTAAGCATTGTGTGGGAGAAACTGAGGGCTGAAAATCGACAGAACTTTTTGAATGACTCTTATGAGTGCTTATGAGTCCCCGACATGTCGTAATGTAGTGCAGCAACAGCACTAAATGAAGGAGTGAGGACCTGTTAAATCAAACTTGAGTCAAGGGATGGTCATTCTTCCAACTTTGGTGTGTTTATGAGCTGTAAGTTGTGATGTTGAAACCACACGGACGTTACCAAGAAGGGTTGTATTTTAATGCCCAGAGCAGTGAAACAACATGTTGATGATAACGAGGAGCATAAGAAATGGGTGAGGTGAGCCAAGGAATGTGACTGGGACTCATTTTTCAGATTATTCTGACACCCCATGGGTGCAGGGCTAGGCTGCGGAGGTAACTAGGACATCTGTTACTTGCCCATTAAAGAACGATAGATCATTGTCAGTGACATTACTGTAACATCACATTGAGCTTACATAGCCTGCATTAAAATGGATACTTTATCTTTGTTAATGTAAACTAATACATGATGAGTGGTAATGCATCAAATAGAAGTTTTGCGGTGCAGGCAGCACTAGTTGTCAATGTGCATGTACTATAAAGCCCTGTTTCCACCAAGCAGCATGGTACGGTACGGTACAGTTCAGTGTGCTTTTTGTCCATTTCCACTGTGAAAAGTTGTGGATGGTACCAATGGAACTGTACTGTCCCCATTTTTGGGCACCCTTCTGTTGGGGTACCTAGCACACAGATCTGCTACTAAAAGGTGGAGCTGTGAACACTGCAGTCCATTGATTGGTCAATAGCAGATGGTCATTCTTGCGTAAGGCTGAGTTGGTTTTGAGGCTCATGTAACCACTGTTCATATATTGGAGAATGTTATTAGTAGACTGTAACTGTAAAATGAAAGGATGTTTTGCTGCCTCTTGCAGCAGCTGGAGTTGGAGTAAAAAATAACTCTGAATTTAGACTGGGTTATGTGAACTGCATGTATTCTAATCCTCACCTGGAGAAAAAAAAGCATTGTGGAGCGATGTTCCTGTGGGCTCCAGCAACACTAAACCCCTGAGCTTGCCTGAGAAGGACTAAATGCACAAACCTGCTATTTTTAAATATCCCATGGAGAGAGACTCTCACTGCAGCCTGTTTTATTTTGTTCTGAAAAGGTTGGCGTGCAGCCTCGTTCTGTGGACGATAAAAAATATCAAAACTTGAAAGGTTCAATACATTGACATGTATCAACCGGTATGGACCGGTCCATCCATCACAAGTGGTAAAAGCTTCCAACAAGGCCACATATTTATTTTATTTATTAATTATTTGTTATGTTATCAGTTTGGCATCCTGAGTTACCTTTTCTCTCTTTCTCCCTCTCTTACACACATATACATACACACACACACACACACACACACACACACACACACACACACACACACACAATTGCTCACCAATCTTAAAAATGTGGATTTGTTTGTCTGCTTCATGTTTCAACAATTTCCAGGTGTGGAAGAGCTGCGCCCAAGGCGCTGGATGCTGCTGCTGATAAATTGTTAATGACACGAGTTGACCTCTGTTTTCTCACCAACTCTGCCGGCTTACGGGGGTTTTACAATAAAAATGACTTCTGCAATGACTCCTACATCACTTAGAGGAGAGACAATTCATTACAACAGAAACCTGAATACCAGGCTGGGTGTTTTGTCTATGCTTCCATCCCTTCTTTTTCTCTTTCAGCATACAGTCTGCCTCTCCCTTGTGCTGTCCATCTCTTTCACTGCTATCCTCTTACTCACTCACTCACTCACTCACGCACACCCTGTTTCTCTGTGCACTCTCTCACACATCCTCTTCCTCCTCTCCCTCTCTTTCTCCTGCCAGGATTTTCTCTGTATTCTCTTTGATCTTCCTCCTCCTCCCCTCTCCTCGCCCTGTTAAGGCTCTTCACTAACTTTAATTGAGCAACTTAGAGATCAGTGGCTGATGACATCGTGAACAGTCACTCACAGGTGAAACCGCAGTTCATCTTACTCTGTATACATGAGTGTGTGTGTGCAAAATATTTAATACAATTAGGGGTATTTGCATGTTTGTGTTTGTACTTCCCAAATTTGTATACACATATATGCACGCCTGTGTTTGTGTGTGAAAATGTCAAGGATCAGGAGCAGAATTTAGCATATAAAAAAAAGTGGTGCTTGCTAATTGTGTTGCTGTGCATGCTCCGCTCTTGCAACCGCTGTAGTTTCTGGCTGTTTAGCGGCTCTTTGATCAGCAGATAGTGAGATGGTAGGGAGGCTGGTTATGCTGGCTCCCCCGCCTGATGCATGGGTGGCTTCACTATACACATTCTGCACACAGTGGGAGGCTGGTCGGTTGGTGTGTGTGTGTATGCGTGTGTGTGTGTGGAAAAGAGTGAAGGAGAGGCAGAAAAAGCGAGACGAAGACGTGCAGAGGCAGGAAAAGGTTAAAGAAGAAACTGTGGTGAAAGAGAGAAGGACAGACGTTGAGAAAGAGAGAGTAAGAGGGAATAATTAGGTGGGGGTGCATTTTGTCTTGAATGAAGGAGTGCAAACAGCTTTTACTGGCTGCCTGGCAGGGTCCTCTCTGATGTGTATCCTGCCTGTGTGTACTTCTAAACATTACCTACAGCCACTGCTGCTTCACAGTCGAGCTATGATCTCTCAGCTCCTTGTCAAAGATGGTTTTCCCTGTCTGTCAATGAGCATTTGTGCAGCTGAGAACGTCATATTGATAAAAAAGCATTTGCACTTAGCATCATTCCACTGAGCCCAACCAACACGCAGCAAGTGCAATATATTACGCTGCATTGCTAAGTGTTTTGCAAAAATGCAGCAAGAGGAATGACATGAGAAACTGAACTTGAATAATAATTTAAGGCAGACTTCATCAGCTGTCTTACACTCTAGATTATTCTTTTCAACTAGCAGCATTGTTAGGACATTTTGTAATGATTAAATATCTCTATAAACTGACCAGTGGTAAATATCACAAAGAATATCCAAAGTCCAAATAGCCTGTTTATTCCCATCAATATGCTGTTTTCGCATTTATCTGACTAAACAAGGTAATCCTGTTTTCTGATACACCCCCCTCAGAGCAGATCTACAAGCTGTGACATCTTGCTTGTCCTCCAGTCAATAACACCCAGCCTGCCTATCTGGGAATGGCATTAAAAGATAAGAAGGACTCTCATTTATGGACAAATGTGTTCACATAGATTTCCCATACAATCCATCTATAGCATGTCGTAGTGAGCCTGCCTCTCATATTAGCGGCCATGAATCAACTCTCTTTATCGACACATGGAGTAATGCGAGTGTAGCTGGTTAATCGGCATGCGCAGTGCAGGCTGCGATTTGTTACTGTACCTGTAAATAAAGATATTACACTGGTTATATGGATAAAAAAGTCACACCTGGGATAGAGATTAGACCATAGTAGGTTACCTAAAACATAAATGTCCTGCAAAACTACTCCACCTTTTCACCTTTTGCACAAACAGGATTGTGTAATGTTTTACAGATTATCAGAACTTCTGCTTCTTTGATGTGAGCCATGGGAGAATGAATTTGGGAGCTGCCCTTGTGGCAGAGACTCTCTTTAAAGAACAGGCCTTCAAGGAGCAGTTGCTGTATGAAGTATTTTTTTTTTCATTGCATTTTTACAGAGCTGTGGTGCTGTCCCTCAGTGTAAGGAGCAAAGCTGTGCAAAATATCCCTAACCATATCCCTCAGTGAATAAGAGAAGGGTCAAGAGACTGCCAGTGAAAGCTGTCAAGCTGGATCTGAAATGAAATACAGGCTTCCACATACATATCAAAGATACCCCCGCATGACAAGGGATACAACACTCAACATGCGATTACACTATTCCTGGTATCTTCAGCGAGCTGAATTTACTAACCCGTGTTTGATCCAGTGTCTAATTAATTCCTTAAGTTCTTGTGTTTATAGCAGGGGAGGGGAGAGAGGGTATACGGTATGTAAGGAGAGGGGATCTGTCTTTGAAGTGGTGTTCTGCAAATCTCTAGAGGATAACCAAGCCTGAGGCTGGACTCAGGCTGTGGGGAGAGAAGCAACAACCAGTTTTCCACTGCGGGGCCAAAATCAGGGCTCGCCATGGCCATGTTTTTTATACCGAGTTACCATTGTTATCTGTTTATTTGAAACAATATATCCCATCAGAAATACAAAGTCTGAAGGTGACAAAAGGCCAACAGAGAAAAGTTTGCTTTGATTGAGACTGAGAGGCAAATAATAACTAAACCTTTGCTAGGCATTGTTTGGCCCTGCACTGGAATACGGGCTCTTAGCAACACTGAAAAACGAGATTCTCCAATCCTCTGCGGTATACCCCTCCCTGTGCCTAACTAGCTAATGAACTATCAGCTATCTATCTTCATTCCACCCAGGGCCCACTTGTCCTTCCCTGCAGACAGAAGCTACTTCTTGGCAGGTCTTGCTGAGGGGAATCCAAACCTCCTGGCTCTAAAGTAAAGTGTTGCATTCTTCTGAAAGTCATTTTGAGGTGAAAAACAGAATCCATTGATGCTATTTCTGTTGTCGCAGACAGCACCATCAATATTTGCGAACATGAAACAACCACATCCCCAAGCCAGAAGCCAGACAGCTGTAACCGCCTGTGATGTCAGCAAAACATTAAATCTTTGGTTTCTTCAGTCATAACAAGTTGTAGAAATTTTGTGGAGTACAATGATTGCTTGGGATTTATCTCACATGTAAACCTATTGACTGGTAATGTATTAGTTTATTCATTTCTGTAACCGCTTATCCTGTTAGGAGTCACGGGGGGACTGGAGCCTATCCTAGCTGACACTGGGCAAGAGGCGGGGTACACCCTGGGCAGGTCGCCAGACTGTCACAGGGCTGACACATAGAGACAGACAACCATTCACACTCTCATTCACACCAATGGGCAATTTAGAGTCACCAATTAACCTGCATGTCTTTGGACTGTGGGAGGAAGCCAGAGTACATGGAGAAAACCCACACTGACAAGGGGAGAACATGCAAACTCCGCAGAGAGGGGCTACCCCACCCTGGAGTTCGATGCCCCCTGGGCTTGAACTAGGAGCCCTCTTGCTGTGAGGCAACAATGCTAATTGTGCCACCATGACTGGTGATGTATTCATTCATTACCAGTAATGAATTAAGCGGCACAAACCTGCTGACTCTGTAGATTTGGCTGATTTCTCCCTAATTCAAGACCAACAAGTCGTACTGTTAATGACACGTATGTAAACTACTGTTTGCCAAATTGGTGTTTCATTATTACAATGGGTCCTTTGACATCAGTTTGGAAGCCATCGATACTGTAGAGACATCCAAGACAAAGGTGTCCAGTGTGCACTTTATAGGTGGGTTAAGTGTTGCACAAACATGCCTGAAAGTGGAAATGATTGAAAAATTTAGACCCCTTTCACATTCACATCATATTAACTTGTGCTAACATCACATCACATGCCACATGCTGATGTTTAGCATATGCATGTAAGTGGGCTGCATTATTCTATACGGCTTACGGCTAAGTATAGCTAAGGTTGAGAGGGATGTGATCATTAGTTTTAGATAAGTTTTGTCATGAACTGTGTTGGCTAAGGGAAACTTATGACCTGCTGATGGTGGTGCTCCATGAAATTTCAAGTGCCGCCACGATGAGATTCATTTTTGTGGGATAATATTAGATGAATGGATGAAAAGCCAAATTTCAAGGCTATTCATCCACTAGTTGTGAAGTTATTTCACTCAACGGTTTATCAAAGTGTTTAACAACCAGACTGAAGGACATCCTGAACGACTGGCCGACATTGCTATCCTAAAGCCAACAAAGATGAAAAGTGGTTAAGCAGTCTTTAAAGGTTCAGGTAAAGGTAATTTTAGATGAAAAGACCATTTAATAAATCACTTGCTAAAGCAGTTCATTTCAAGACAAGCTGTTTTGTGTAGGTGTAATGGTCCATTTAGCTATGTTTTTCCACTGAAAAGTCACACTGTGAAATACGTCACAATACCCTTTTCTTAGCAGACATTTGACTTGTCATTGTAGGATAAGCACAGGTATGACTAATAACATTAGTCGCTCTGTTCTATTCAAGCTAGAATACTAAAACTGAAGCAGTTAAATGGAATTTAGCCATCATTAACCATTAACAGTTTCTATTGTGACATCATAATTACAATGTTGGTATAACAAAGGGTAATTTTCAGCCTATTGCACACCTGTTACTATGTAAACTTCATCAGTGTACATAAAAAGAAAGAACATGGAGGAAGGTTTGCATACTTTTACTGTTATTTTGCTTCCTGGAAGCAGAAAAACACACTTTTTAAAGAATCATGTGTTTTAAAACACCATTCACAATGACAAAGGTGGCATGTTACAACTGAAATGTGGGTCCAGTTAAATTAAGCAGATATTATCATGGAAAGTGAAGGAAACATAAACTAAATTCAGTCTTTTTCTACTTCAGATATGCCTACAAACAGCACTCAGTACTCCACTTCGGTGTTGTGGGCTCTCTAGTTGTAGGAAGCAGTGCTGGTAGGAAGATAGTTTTGTGTGGGTCATACCATGTTAACTGAAGTACTTCTCAAAAGCAAACCTTTTAAATGACCCTTTTACTGAGCTCAAGTGATATTTAAGTACGTATAATATTTGAAATTATTAAATCTAATATAATTCTTGTCACTTTCTATCACATCAGTTTCACTTTATGCCGTCCAGTTGCCGACACGCCTCCCCTCTCTGCCAGTGGTTCGCTCCTCTCTCCAGCTGATCGGCCCAGGATTCCCCGGTTGCTCTGCCCGTCGCTGCCGTTGACGGCTTCAACGTTTCAGCGTCTATTTAAACGGTTTTCATTTTACGGAGTCAGTGGCCGCTCGTGTCGGCAAGTCGTTCCTCGTCTAGTGAACCTGTGAAGGATAATCTGGCCGGGGTATTGACTGTGTACTTGTCAAAGCCAGGGGATCTTAACGCCAATACGAGGCCCTCACTCCATCCCCGGATTCACCTGCTACGCGGAGAGCCTCACACGGAACACCGACATGGGGGACACGGGGAGCGAGGGCAGCAAACCTCCGAGTAACGTTAACGTTATACCCCCGCGCTGCCCCTGTGGTTTCTGGGGGTAAGGCGAAAAACCTCTCAAATGTCTTGCTTGCAGATGCTTTCATTCTCTGCCAACAGCTAGCAGAGTCGCTAGCCACTAGCGTTAGCAGCTCAAACAGGGATGAGCTGCTTTTCTTGTTATTACCCCCTCCCCATTGTTTTGTAGCATTAGCTGCTAGCCTGACACCAGCTGGCCTCGGTAACCTTCTCCTGTAGAGGCAGAGAGCAGGGCAGGGGTGTAGAGTGAGCCCTCCAGGTAATGTGACAGGTGGGACAGTGCTAATGACATGGCTAGTTTGAAAGTATTCAGTTCATAACTGTTGGTTACCGTTAGAGATACCACACAGAAGGCAGTTGTTAAACCATAAACTGGACCTGAGTGGAAACAAGGCACTGATGGTTTTATCAGGTCAATTTTGCACTAAAGCAGGACATGTGCAAGAAAACTGACACATAGCTCAGCTAAGTAATATGAACACAAAATATGGTGAGATTTTGTGACATATACTGACATGCACTTCACATGATTTTTAAGTGACAGGCATCATGCCCTGTTAGTCTACTGGAATATACAGGCCCATAGAGCACATCTGCATCGGTAAACATGATCTGAAATGGCAAATATATACAGTATCACAAATGCACAGCTATAAATACACCATGCTGCATTTACATTTGTTTACTATTTGCATTTTGGTAACCTAAAGGTTATCACGAGCCACATTTGGTACAGAGATCCCACTTCAGAAAGGGCTTGCCCTACTATTTTTTTAACACGCCGGAGACACAATATAATTAATTTGATTGACTTAAGTGAATTACTGTTTTGTTTTTGTGTTACAGTCTATAATTGTTAGCTCAGTTATAAAGGAGTGGAAGCACTGTGGCACCCAACCAAACAGGAGCAGAATTATTTATTTTCTTTCCACACTTTTCTTCATATAAGCTATGGGAGTTTCCCCAGTGCACTTAAGTACTTAATTTACAATTTTCATATTTTAAGAAGTGACTTGTTTGGAGGTGACAGCTCACCATCGACTGGTTAAACGTGGAAATGATCTTAAATGAAAACTAATGCAATTTCAATCACCAGATCTCATTACCAGTGACAGTATTTATGATGATGCCACCTAATAAATAAAATATCTGTGAGCCTG